>JAZHEH010003061.1:4800000-6174166 GCA_036589455.1 Ateles fusciceps | reverse complement strand
TTCTTCACTTATCAAATTTCTTTTGAACAATCCAGTATATGTTAGCCATGCTAAGGTATTAAGGCATTTATACAATTAACCTAACAAAGTGCCAACTAGATCTAATCAAACAATATTATGGTAAAGGCAGAGTTGAGCAGAAGCAGTAACGTATCACATTCTGGGTTGAAAACAATTAACGCAGTGAGAAAGATGGCATCTTTCCAAACTTAGTCACAGATTTAAGGTAGTGTGATTAAAATACCAAAAGAAATTCCTACAGAAAATAGCAAACTATTTACGGAAAAACAGAAAGTGGTCAGGTGCACTGGTTCTGCCTGTAATTCCATCACTTCGGGAGGCCAAGGCAGGAGGATCGCTTGAGCCCAGGAATTGGAGACCAGCCAGGGCAACACGGCAAAACCCCATCTCTACAAAAAATATAAAATTTAGCCAAATGTGCTGGTGAAGGCCTGTAGTTCCAGCTATCTGTGAGACTGAGGTGGGAGGATCACTTGAGCCCAAGAAGTCGAGGCTGAGGGAAGCGTGATCACACCATTGCACTCCAGTCTGGGTGACAGAGTGAGACTCTGTCTCAAAAAAAAAAAAGAAAGAAGGAAAGAAAAAAAGAAGGAAAAGCAAAAAATAATTCCAGATGCTGGTTTTAGTGAAAAAGTAACATTTTAAGTTATAAAACAATTAGATATTTATAAAATTTCCTATAAACAGAAATAGAAGTTAACGATAGAAAGAATGTAAAAATTGATCCAAACATTTTAAAAGTTAAAATAGGTGGCTAGATTTCACTTCTGTCCTCCTCTGTTCTTCTTTATATCCTCATTTCCTTTTCACCCCTCTCTTCCCCCACTTCCCTTCAAATGGAAAAAATTCCTTGGTGAGACTTTGTAGCAAAGATTGCTACCAGAAGTGGTCACTACCTGCAAAGGAAAGCTTCGTCTCAGAGAAGCTTCACTCCTCAGGACCTGCAGGAATGAAACCTCCCTGAGATGCAAAAGCTCTGTCACATGTCCACTGCTGCTCCAGGGAGACAAAGGACTTCAGAGATCAAACTCCAGCACTCCAGGACAATGCCTGGGCCTGAGGGAGAAACATGAGATGAACAAAACCAGGGTTCCTGGTAGAGAAGGAGGAGGCCAGAGGGCGAAGAAGGAAAGTCCTAGATGTTCATCTGAGGTAGACTCCGGACTGAAAGATGATTCAACATTGTCAACTAAAGGAAAACAAAAATCAAGCTTTTAAAGAATTGAAGTTCATTGGATTCAGAAGTCTTACTGAGGACTACAACCCAGAGAGAGTCAGAAGCGTCTGTGGGACAGCTCTAAAGCAGTGTTTCCATTGATAGTAAGGTTCACTATGTGCTCAGAAGTTACATTAAGACAGAATCACATCAGAGTCTGAGGATAAGAGTACATCTGGCTATAGATGACAAAGGTATACCATCAACCCTTCAGATTTTTAGTTTTTAAGAGACAGGGTTTCACCATGTTGGTCAGGCTGGTCTTGAACTCCTGACCTCAGGTGATCTGCTGCCTCGGCCTCCCAAAGTGCTGGGATTGCAGGCATGAGCCACCATGCCTGGCCTCAGACGTTATCTTATGTGTAGGCAAAGGCAAAGACTAGGGTCATTTAACTTTTAAGGAATACGTTGACTCAGGCAAGAGACTTGGGAGCCATGTGCCTTATCCTATTTTGTCTTCAAAGCATTGACCGTGTGCAGTGGCTCACACCTGTAATTCTAGCACTTTGGGAGGCCAAAGCAGGTGGATTGCTTTGACCCAGGAATTTGAAACCAACTTCGGCAACATGGCGAAACCCCGTCTCTACTAAAAACACAAAAATTAGCTGGGTGTGGTGATGTGTGCCTGTAATTCCAGTTACTCAGAAGGCTGAGTCAGGAGAATCGCTTGAACCTGGGAGGTGGAGTTTGCAGTGAGCCAAGATCGTGCCACTCCACTCCAACCTGGACAAAACAGGTCGTTCTCAAAAAAGTAAAATAAAAATAAAAATAGAGCATCCCTTTGGAGGGCTGCACAAAGTCACACAGGGGCTTTGTGGAAAATATGCTGGCAAGCAGAAATGAGCAAACATGACTTCCTACATCTGATACTTTGTCTCAGTGAAAAGCAAAGAAATAATTGTGCGCAACCCTTTGTACTACACATACACACATATGCACACATACACGTGACACGTGACTCAAACAAGGTAGCATATTAACATGCATTGTAACGTGATGAACGCAAACTGCAGAAGTCTGCATGTGGAGTGAGGGAGTGAGGCCTTGTGTGTCAAAAAGGAAGGAAAAGAATGCACACTCATTTTTACTTGTATCTGCACTGAAATGATACATAAAAACTAAAGTGATTTCATGTGGAGGACAGGGGAGATGAGGCGAACGGGGCAGCAGTGTTAGAGAGACTTCAATGCACACTCCTGTAACACTGTATTGTGGAAAACTTTCAGATATATATAAAAATAAAAAATACAGGCAGCTTCAGCAACGATAAACGTTACTGTTAAATCTTATTTCACTGGTACCCCACATTAAAAAAAATTCTTAAAGTTCTAAAAAAAAGGTTGTTACATAAGTATGTACCATTTGAAATAAGTTCACAATGAGTTTAAAAAGGGATTTGGAAAGAAAGAAGATGAGAGGAAAGCTTTTGGAAACAAGTGTAGACTGTTTTGTTTTGGGTTTTGTTTTTTGTTTTTTATTTTTGTTTTGCTGTAAAGGAGAACTGGGAAGTGAGGATGCTTTTTCGTTGTGCGGTTGTTTCTTGAGTGACATTAATGGTATTTTGTGTGCTAATGGGGGAAAATACCCAGTAGAGAGGGAAAATCTAATAACGCAGGAAATAAAGGTAGGATTTGCAGAAACATGCTAGAGCAGGTGAGGGGATGGAATCTCCATCTTGGATCGAGTGGTTGCCCTTGACTTGCTGGGTGTGGTGGCATGCACCTGCAGTCACAGCTACTTGGAGGCTGGGGTGAACCACCTGAGCCCAGGAGTTTCAGGCTATAGTATGCTACACCAATCAGGCGTATGCACTAAGTTTGGCATCAATATGGTGACCTCCTGGGTTGGGGGAAATCACCAGGTTGTCTAAGGAGAGGTGAACCAGTCAATGTCAAAAATGAAACAGGTCAAAACTCCTGTGCTGATCAGTAGTGGGACTAGGCCTGTGAATAGCCTCTGCAATTTGGCCTGAGCAACATAGCAAGACCCTTTCTTAAAAAAACAAAACAAGAAACAAATAAATATATATTAGAGTATCCTTTAAATAATCAATAGAGTATGATGCTACATGAAAAAGTATAAGTAAAATAATATTAAATTTTAATTGTTAACTTGGGTAGTTTTAAGCACTGGGTCATTTTTAATTGTTAACTTAGGCAGTTTTAAGATTGTGTCATTTTGTCAAAATATGTAAGCAATGTTTTAAAAAATCATGACACTAGTCGGGCACAATGGTTCATGCCTGTAATCCCAGCACTTTGGGACGCCGAGGCAGGCAGATCACCTGAAGTCAGGAGATCAAGACCAGCCTGGCTAACATGGTGAAACTCCATTTCCACTAAAAATAGAAAAAAATTAGCTGGGTGTGGTGGCGCACACCTGTAATCCCAGCTACTTGGGAAGCTGAGGCAGGAGAATCGCTTAAATGTGGTAGGCGGAGGTTGCAGTGAGCCAAGATCATGCCAGTGTACTTCAGCTTGGGCAGCAAGAACGAAACTCCATCTCAAAAAAAAACAAAAACAAAAACAAAAACTAGATATTTAAATGTTATTGTACAAAAATGAAGCATCTGTTGCTGCTCAGCTGTTTGGATTTTTAAAAAATACAGGTTTGACAAAATTCATATCAACATTAATAAACTAAGAAGACAAGATATATTGGTTTCACATTGTATTACAAATGCAGAGGTAACAGAATATTTTGAATGCTAGCAAATGTCAAAAAGAATATTATTGAGAAAAGCAGTGAAGAATAAGAAATAGTAAAGGGGAAAAGTAATTTGAGAAGGTCAAATCAGTTTTTCATAATTCTTATTGATGAAACAAAAGCAATGTGTAAAAGAAGTTAGCAACATGTATCACTTTTTCTTTCTTTTCTTTTGTTTTCTTTTTCTACAGGATTTTACTCTGTTGCCTTGGCTGGAATACAGTGGCATGATCATAGCTCACCGCAGCCTCAAACGCTTGGGCTCAAGCAATCCTCCTGCCTCAGCCTCCCAAATAGCTGTGACTACAGCAAATGCTACCATGTCCAGTTGTTTTACATTTTGTCAATACTATGTCTATGTTGTTCAGGCTTCATATCACGTATTTTTAGGAGTGGCAAGGGAGCCCTTGACAAGATAAATAAGTATTCTATTAAAGCTTCCTCATTTATGATATATTGATATGTTTATTTGAAATGTAATTCCTCCTGGATGGTATAACACTCTAAGTCATACTCGTTATTGTGACTAGGCTAATAAGATTTTTTTTCATGACAGTAGGTGATAGACAGTAGGTACGGATGGCAAAAGATTTAAAGGCATTAAAACCAGATTGTACAGATTCAGATGAAACTCTACTCAGGTAGAGAAACTATGCAAGAATGCAGAAAGGAGAGGAAGAGTCAAGGAATGTGTCTACTTTATAATATTTCTAGGACACACCTTGGATGTGAGTCACATTGACAATCTACAAGGTAGAACCAACGTTACCAGCAATCAGAACATGTGAGGTGGGAGGGCCTGATATCAGGGTTCTTGTGTTATTCTGGATGAGACTAGAAAAATGGTTACTTTTGTATTTTAAGTCTATAATACATGTTAACATATTAAGGATAACTATGAATGGAATAAAAAGATTTATAATTAGCTGGGCATGCTGGTATGTGCCTATAGTCCCAACTACTCAGGAGGCTGAGGTGGGAGGATCGCTTGAGCCTGGGAGGTTGAGGCTGCAGTGGGCCTAAATCACACCACTGCACTCCAGTTGGTGCGACAGGGTAAGACTCTGTCTCAAAAACAAAAACGAAAACAAGATGTATAACTTCCTAAACAGTTGAGGTGAAAAGAGTAACAAAAACAAAATATGATCAATCTATAAGTCATTCACAGTAAGAAACACAGCTCCCCAAATCCTAAGTAAAATACCGATAAACTGAATCTAGCAATGAGGAGGAATGGAGGCAGATTTTGAGGCCAACAGAGCATAAACAATAATCGCTTCATTCCTTCATTATTTACTGAGTGATGGGGTTGCGCCAGGGATATCACGGAGAAAACAGGCAAACATCTCTGCCACCTTAAAGTTACTATTAATATTCAAACTAGGGATAAACACAACAAACAAATAAGCAACATACACAGTATGTCAGGTGACAATCACTGCTATGGAGAAAAATAAGACAGGGGAGGAGGTAAAGGAGCAGAGGAACATGACTGTAGTTTTACACAGTGTTATCAGAAATATGCAGAATGTGATATTTGGGCAAAGAAGACCTGAGAGTTGAGAGGTACGTGTAGGTTTACATATATAGGTGTGTTTAAATGTATATTCATAAAATCTATGTGTGGACATCTATTAGTATACATGTAGACAAAACTATATAAACATAGGAATATACATAGACATCTGTGAGAGACAACTACCCAGGCAGAGGCAGAGGAATGAGCAGTGCAAAGGCCCTGAGGTGGGAGTGTGCCTGGGGTGAGCAGGAACAGCAAAGAGCAACAGGAGATGTGGGCCCTCGAAAGGACTGTAGCATTTACTCTGAGGAAGATGGGAAGTTTTCTGAAGGTTTCAGGTAGAGGAGGAGCGTTATCAAACTCACATTTTCAAAGGATCATTTCAGATGCAATTTGAGAATCCACTATAGAAAAGCAAGTGTGGAAGCAGAGAGACTGGGACGGGATCATGGCTCAGTCCAGGCAACAGATGATGATGACCTGAATTCAGATAGCAGAGATGGTAAGCAGTGGTCAGATTCCGAGTATATTCTGAAGGAAGGAAGGGGCAATAAGATTTGCCACTAGATTTAATAGAATGGGTGCGTGGCACGAGAGTGATTACAAATAAATATGTTACTCTGGATCAAATAGGATTTGTATCAGAAACACAAGGAGAACTGAACAATGTTCACCAAATTAGCAGATTAAAGGAGAAACACAATATAATCCTCTTATAAATGCAGAAAAAAATTCTACCAATTGACACCAAGTGAAATGATGTACTATGCTTATAAGTCTGTGATTTGGTTGGCAGGAAATGAGCAAACGATGGGGGAAAAATCTCAAGGGTATTTAAAATATATTTTTTCAATCCAATTACTAAATTTAAAGATGGCAAGTTAGGCAAAGTTTTAAAAAAGTTCAGGCAAACTTGAGATAGAAGGAAAACTGCTGGTCTGTATAAAACACAGGTATAAAAATATATAGCCAACACCATATATAATGGTAAAATAATAGAAGTAATACTTTCAAACTCAGGAATAAAACAGTGATGCCCGCCATCATTATTCCTATTCAAAAATGTCATGAAAGAACCAGTCAATGTAGTAAGACAAGAAAAAGATATAAGGATTGGAAGGAAAGAGCACAAGGTAACTATTCATAGAGGACATGATTATCTGCACAGAAAATCCAAGAGAATACAACTATGATAACTAATGAAAGAGTCCAGCAATGTGGATTTAAGCACGATATTCAAAATTCACTGTATTTCCACACAATAGCAGCAAACAATCTGAAAATGTTATTAAAGAAAATGATCCCACTCATAGAAGCAACCAAGCTGGTTAGGTAGCTATGAATAAATCCCACAAAAGATAAGCAAAACCTCTATTGATGCCATTTAAAACACTTACTGAAGTTTAAAGAAGCCTAAGTAAATGGAAAGGTTTGCCATGTTCTTTTTTATTTTTTTTAGATGGAGTCTCACTCTGTCGCCCAGGCTGGAGTGCAGTGGCATGATCTCAGTTCACTGCAACCTCCGCCTCCCAGGTTCAAGTGACTCTCCTGCCTCAGCCTCCCAAGGAGCTGGAATTACATGCGCACCACCATGCCTGGCCAATTTTTGGATTTTTAGTAGAGATGGGGTTTCACCATGTTGGCGAGGCTGGTCCTGAACTCTTGACCTCAAGCCTCCCAAAGTGCTGAGATAACAGGTATGAGCCACCACACCTGGCAGCCACGTTCTTGAGCAGGAATACTTAACGCCATCAAGATGTTGTTCATCACTAATCAACCTGCATAAGCAATACAATTCCAATCCAAATCAGACTCATGGCTGGGTTTTTATGTAATCCGAAAAGGCAATCCTAAAATTCAGACAGTAAAGGCCTAAGAATAGCAGAGACATTTTGAAGGGGACTGGCACTACCCAGACATCCAGATGTCAAGATGCACTATAAAACTATAGCAATTAAGTAGTTTAGTTTAAAAAAATCAAAATTGTTCTAAATCTTCTTAGTAGGGGAATGGGTAAATTCTCTTTTATTCATACAATGGAATAATAACAGATAAAATGAATAAACTCAATTTCCACATATCAAATTGTATAGTTCAAAAATGCTGTTGAAAATGAACCTATAAACTGTGACACTATGTTTAATTTAGAGATACAAACAATAATTAGTGTCTTCTTTATGGATATATGCATATGCACTAAAAGTTAAAAACAAAAAAAGCTGTGGTTGCCTCTGGAGGGCGAGAAGAGGAAGAAATGGGGCCAGAGCAGGGCAATATGCTTTGCCATATTTATAATATTTTTAGAGTGTGCTCTCAAATAGAAGTGGCAAAATATCAAGATATACTTAAGTAAGCCTCAAGAAATTCAGAAAGATAGCAACCATACTCACAAACCACAGTGGAATAGAAATAGAAATCAATACCAAGATCTCTCAAAACCTCAGTTACATGAAAATTAAATAACTTGCTCCTGAATGACTTTTGGATAAACAATGAAATTAAAGCAGAAACCAAATAAAAAATAAATGAAAATAGAGGCACACATAAAATCTCTGGGATGCAGCAAAAATAGCAGTAAGAGGAATATTGATAGCACTAAATGTCTACATCAAAAAGTTAGAAAAATCATTTTTTTTTTTTTTTTGAGATGGAGTTTCACTCTTGTTGCCCATGCTGGAGTGCAATGGCATGGTCTCAGCTCACCACAACCTCTGCGTCCCAGGTTCAAGTGAGTGAATTTGGTATTTTTAGTAGAGACACAGGTGTCTCCATGTTCGTCAGGCTGGTCTTGAACTCCCGACCTCAGGTGATCTGCCAGCCTTAGACTACCAAAGTGCTGGGATTACAGGTGTGAGCCACCGCACCCAGCCAGAAAAAAACTTAAATTAACAACTTAATATCACACCTAGAGGAACAAGAAAAACAAGAACAAATTAATCCCAAAGCTGGCAGGAAAATAACTAAAATCAGAGCAAAACCAAGTGAAACTGAGACCAGTGGCTCATTCCTGTAATACCAGCACTTTGGGGTGGCCAAGGTGGATGGATCACTTGAGGTCAGGTGTTTGAGATTACCCTGGCCAACATTGTGAAACCTGTCTCTACTAAAAATACAAAAAAAGCTGGGTGTGGTGGCGCACGCCTGTAATCTGAGCTACTCAGGAGGCTGAGGCAGAAGTTTGAACCCAGGAGGCGGAGGTTGCGGTGAGCCAAGATCATGCCACTGCACTCCAACCTGGGTAACAGAGAGAGACTCCATGTCAAAAAAAACAAAAGGAATCAACAAAACCAAAAGTTAGTTTTGACAGGATAAACAAGATTGACAGACCATTAGCTAGATTAACAAAGATAAAAAAGGGAGAAGATCCAAATAAGCACAGTCAGAAATGACAATGGTTATTACAAATGATCCTACAGAAATACAAAAGATGCTCGGAGACTATTATGACCACCTCTGTGCACACAAAGGAGAAAATCTAGAGAAAATGGCGGAATTCCTGAAAACACACAGTCTCCCAAGATTAAATCAGGTATAAATTGAAACTGGGAACAGACCAGTATCAAGTTCTGAAAGTGAATGAATAACAAAAATCCTACCAACCGAAAAAAACCTATACCACATGGATTAAGCCAGATTCTACCAGATGTACAAAGTGCTTACACCATTTCTACTGAAATTATTGAAAAACAATCATAAAGTAGGAAGGACTCGTGCCCCAACTCATTCTTTAAAGCATCACCCTGATACCAAAACCTACAAAAGACGCAACAGAAAAAGAAAACTGCAGGCCAATATCCCTGATGAACATAGATGCAAAAATCCTCAACAAAATACTAGCAAACCGAATCCAACAGCACATCAAAAAGTTAATTCACCACAATCAAGTAGGCTTTATTCCTGGGATGCAAGATTTGGTTCAACATACACAATTCAAGAAATGTAATTGACCACAGAAACAGAATTAAAAACAAAAACAATATGATCATCTCAACTGACACAGAAAAAGCTTTCAATAAAACCTGGCCAGGCACAGTGGCTCACACCTGTAATCCCAACACTTTGGGAGGCCAAGGCAGGCAGATCACAAGCTCAGGAGTTTGAGACCAGCCTAGCCAACATGGTGAAACCCCAACTCTACTACAAATAAAAACAACAGCTGGCCTGGTGCCTGTAGTCCCAGCTACTTGGGAGGCTGGGACAACAGAATCGTCTGAACCCAGGAGGCGGAGGTTGCAGTGAGCTGAGAATGCACCATTGCACTCCAGCTTGGGCAACAGGGCTAGACTCTGTCTCAAAACAAACACACAAACCCAACATTCCTTCTTGATTAAAAAAAAAAAAAAAACCTCAGGTAGCCAGAGCAATCAGGCAAAGCAAAGAGATAAAAGGCATTCAAACTAAAAAAGAAGTCTTCACTAACAGTATATCTATACCTAGAAAACCCTAAAGACGCTACAAAAAGGCTTAGGAACTGATAGATGACTTCAGTAAAGTTTCCGGATACAAAATCAATGTGCAAATATCAGTACCATTTCTATATACCAACATTCAAGCTGAGAGCCAAACTAAGAACACAATTTCATTTACAATAGGCACACACACACACACACACACACACACACACACACACAATACCTAGGAATAACATGCCATACTTATGGATCAGAAGAATAAATATCACTAAGCATGGTGGCTCATGCCTGTAATTCCAGCACTTTGAAAGAGAGAGGCAAGCGGATTACTTGAGGTTAGGAGTTTGAGACCAGCCTAGCCAATATGGCAGAACCCTATCTCTACTAAAAATACAAAAATTAGCTAGGTATAGTGACACATGCCTGTAATTCCAGCTACTTGGGAGGCTGAGGCAGGAGAATCACTCGAACATGGGAGGTAGAGGTTGCACTCCAGCCTGAGCAACAGAGGGAGATTCTGTCTCCAAAAAAAAAAAAAAAAAATGTAAAAAGAATCAATATCATTATGGCCATACTGCCAAAGGAATCTACATATTCAACACTATTTCTATCAAACTGTCAATGCCATCTTTCACAGAACTAGAAAAAAAACTATTCTAAAATTCATACGGAACCAAAAAAGAGCCTGAATAGCCAAAGCAATCCTAAGCAAAAAGAACAAACCCAGAGGCATCACATTACCTGACTTCAAGCTATACTACAAGGCCACAACACAGACAGACACTTAGACCAATAGAACGGAGAATCCAGAAATAAACCTGCACACCTATAGCCATCTGATCTCAACAAAGGTAACAAAAATAAGCAATGGAAAAAGGACTCCCTATTCAATAAATGGTGCTGGGATAACTGCCTAGCCATATGCAGAAGAATAAAATTCAACCTCTACATTTCACTGTATACAAACAATTACCTCAAGATGGAATAAAGATTTAAATTAAAGACCTCAGACTATAAGACTACTAGAAGAAAACCTAGGAAACACCATTATGGACACTGGCCTTGGGAAATAATTTATGACTAAGTCCTCAAAAGCAATTACAACGAAAACAGAAATTGACAGGTGGGACTTAATTAAAGAGCTTCCAGGCAGCAAAAGAGGTTATTAACAAATTATATGGACAACCTACAGAATGGGAGAAAATATTTGCAAACTACACACCTGACAAAGGTCTAATAGCCACGGTTGGTAAGGAACTTAAACAATTAAACCAGTGAAAACTAATAATCCCATTAAAAATGAAGAAAAGACATGAACAGACATTTCTCCAAAAAGGATATAAAAGTAGCCAACAAATATATGAAAAAATGCTTCATATCACTAATTATTAGAGAAAGGCAGATCAAAACCACAATAGCATCTCATAGCAGTCAGAACAGCTATTGTTAAAAAGTCATATATAACAGATGCTGGCAAGGCTGCAGAGAAAAGGGAACATGTATACATCGTTGATGAGAATGTAAATTAGTTCAGCTAGTGGGCAAAGCAGTTTGGAGATTTCTCAAAAAAACTGAAAACAAAAGACCATTCGACCCAGCAATCCCTTACTGGGTATATATCCTAAAGAAAACAAATTGTTCTACCAAAAGACATATGCATCCATACGTCCATGGCAGCACTAGTCACAATAACAAAGACATGGGATCAACCTAGGTGCCCATCAATGGTGGACAGGATAAAGAAAATGTGATACATACACACTATGAAATATTGTAGAGTCATAAAAAACAGAATAAAATCATGCCCTTTGCAGCAACATGGAGGCAGCCATTATCCTAAGTGAATTAATGCAGTAACAGAAAGCCAAATACCACATTCTTGTAAGTGTGGGCTAAATATTGGATACTCATGGACATACAGATGGCAACAATACAGACGGGACTATTGGCAGGGGTGGACAAGGGTTATAAAACTAACTGTTGGGTACTATGTTCAGTACCTGGGTGACAGGATCATTTATACCCTGAACCCCAGCATCACACAATATGCCCAGGTAACAGACCTGCACATGTACCCGCTTAATCTAAAATAAAAGTTGGGGGAAAAAAGATATACTTGATCTGTGTGCATGGCTGTTTCTGAATTATTTTCTGACTTTTAAAAACTAAGTTAGCTGGCATAGTATGGCGAATAAGAGGACAGGTCTGTGGTCAGACTGCCTAGGTTTGAATCCTGGCTCCACCGCTTTCTGGTCCTGTAGCCTTGGGAATGCTTCACTTTACCTCTCTGTGCCTCTGTTTCTTCATATATAATACAGAGTCAAAATAAGACCGATCTCATAGGGTTGTTGATGGAATCAACAATATGAAGTGCTTAAAACAGTGCCTGCCTCGCACATAACACTTTTCCAGTGGTATGCCAAATAAAAAAACACATGTATTTAAATTATGCCCTTCAAATTATTTTTTAAGGAACATTCATTTTTCATTTCACAGAATTCTAAAAATGTTCCAGGTATAATTAACGCCTGCTAATTAGATTCAGCTGTGCTATTTTTCCTTTCTTTTGATTACAGCGCCCTCTTCCCAATAAGGAGTCTGTTCATGCAGTTCAGCTGGGGCTAACACACTTGCACCTGCCCTAGAGGAAGGAACAGGTACAAGAAAGGCCAATCAGACGCTTCTCTTAGATTAAATACATACAGCTGGGGAGATAAAGGGCATCTTTGTCTTCTGTGTTTAGGGGAAACTAAGAACTATGTAGACTTGGGACTACTGGTAGCTGTTGTGCTGCCGAGTAGAGAAAGCCTCTTCAAGAACAAAGCTCATGAAGAGGCAAGAGAGGAATGGAAAACAGAGAGACAGACTTGAAACTCTTAGATCTAGTAATGCCTAGAATCAGATTTACTTTCTTGAACTATCCAGGTATATGCAGCAACAGACAACTGATTTTCACCGTATTAGCGTTCTCCAGAGGGACAGAACTAGTAGGATAGATGTAGAGGTATGTATGAAAGGGAGTTTCTTAAGGAGAATTGACTCACATGATCACAAGGCGAAGTCCACGACAAGCCGTCTGCAAGCTGAGAAAGAAGGAAGCCAATAGAGGCTCAGTCCGAGTGCAAAAGCCTCAAAAGTAGGGAAGCTCACAGTGCAGCCTACAGAGCCCCCGGCAAAACACTGGTGTAAGTCCAAGAGTCCCCAGAGAACCTGGAGTCTGATGCCCAAGGGCAGGAAGCATCCAGCATGGGATAAAGATGAAAGCCAGAAAACTCAGCAAGCCAGCTTATCCCCACCTTTCTCTCCCTGCTTTGTTCTAGCCTCTCTAGCAGCTGATTGGATGGTCCCCACCCACACTGATGAGGGTGGGTCTTCCTCTCCCAGTCTACTGACTCAAATCTCCTCTGGCAAGACTCTCACAGACACACCCAGAAACAATACTTTACCAGCTACATAGGCATCCTACCATCAAGTTGACACATAATATTAAACATCACCCTCATTATTTGTGGATACTGTATTTGCAAATTTGCCTACCTGCTAAAATGTATTTGTAACCCCCCAAATTAAGACTCTTGAAACTATAAGGTAGTTTTAAACCCTCTCCCTGTTTTCTGAAGGTTTGATAATTTGAGTCTCTGGAATAAACTGACAGCATACAGATTAACAGGAGAAAAGGCATACAGTTTATTATGTGCATGCACGTGGGGAGCCTCACAAATTACAAGATTCAAAGAAGGGCTAGATGGTCAAAGCTTTTATAGCATCCTGAGCTATAGAAAGAAATAGGGGCTTGAGGTTTCTGTGGGGGAGGTGGTGACAGGTTATGAGAGGGTGAGAGGAGGAAATTTATAGTGAACAAAGTTGTCTTGTTCTACAGAGAAAATATCTCAAGTAGCAACCTTCAGAATAGGTGGGCTGGGAGCAGTGGCTCATGTCTGTAATCCCAGCATTTGGGGCTGAGGCAGTCTGATCGTTTGAGCCCAGGAGTTTGAGACAAGCTTGGGCAATGTGGAAAAATCCCACATATCTCCAAAAAAGAAAAATTTAGCTGGGTGTGGAGGTGCATGGTCCCAGCTACTCAGGAGGGTGGGGCAGGAGGATTCTTCAGCCTGGAAGGTAGATGCTGCAATGAGCCGTGATTGTGCCACTGCACTTCAGCCTGGGCGATGGGAATGAGACCCTGTCTCAAAAAAAAAAAAAAGAATAGGTGGCAATTTTTGACAAAGTCTATCTGGGCAAGTACCAACCTTTAGTCTCTTCTCCTGTGATACAGTTAATCTTCCCTAGCTAGTAAGATTGCAGAGACAGGACAAATGAGTCCCTTCTGGAGGATCCATTTTTAGACAGATAAGGGAAAATCAGAGAGAGCTCCCTCTTGCTCTTTAGGGGAGAGGGGCAAGAGACAAGAGCACAGGAGAAAGTCAGAGATCTTGGTTCTCCTTCAATTCAAAGCACTCAGCATGCCACAGTACCGTACTACGGGATATTGCTTTCTGCGCCCCAGCAGCACTTTTACAATCATTCATTGCCATGTGCAGAGCAGTGAAAAATTTGAGTCACCTGATGCGCATGTTTCCAGCTGAGATTCAACAAGACCTCTGCTGTCTTGCTTCACTGCTCACACTGTAAACAAATGTCCTTTTTGCAATCTTTGGTGCCAAGTTTTTCACATTTTGTGCTTTTTGGTGATTTCACTGTTTAAGATGGCCCTCGAGCTTAGCGCTAAAGTGCTGTTTTGTTTAGCATTCCTGAGTACAAAACTGGGATGTGCCTTACAGAGAAAATATATGGGTTAGATAAGCTTTGTTCAGGCCTGAGTTAGCATGTTGGTAGTTCAATGTTAATGAATCAACAATAGATATCAAATGAGATGTCTTTAAACCAAAACACACATAAAAGAAGGTTATGTACTGATACGTTGATGAAAAACTTGTGACCAGAGGCTCCCTGGAACCTAACCTTTTATATCCTCTAGGAGCAATGGTTCAGTATTCACCGATGCAGTGTTTGGGGCAACCTGACAGAACATAACTAGTGCGCATAATGAGAACTGACTCTATTCTACTTTTACTTAAGTTAGTTTGAGTTGGAAGAAGAAGGACATAAGGTAGAAGGGGCGGAGGGGGAGGTTTTACAAAAGAAATGGCTTTTAAGTGGAAAGACCACAAATGAGTAGCATTTTACCAGGAAAGAGAGTGGGAGAAGACAATTACAGGCTGAGTCTGAACAAAGATCTTTGGGTGACAAGGAGCAAAGCATGTTTGATGACCCAAAAGAAAGCCAGAGAAGTTGGACCACAAAAAATCAAAAGAATAATGTGAGAATTAAGGCAGGTAGAAAATATATATAGTGGATATTTTTGGTGCCTACCTGTAATCAATTTCCCATACCTTCCTTCTTATAGATCCCCAATTTTTGTTCTGGTATCTATCCTTATCTAACCTTTGGGATTAGGGGAAACTAACAACATCCTCAGCTCACAAAGTAAGGACTGGTTAAGGTAACTAACTATGTAATCTCATCCCTGGCCAGCAAATGGTTTAGGAATGGGAATGTACCTCAGTGTAGGCCAATAAAATTTGAGCTACTCATAGCCTCTGGGAAAGTTCTTTACATTTGAGTGATAATGACAGAAAGTAGATCTCACTGTTCCATGCTGAATGTAAGGAAAGGAACCTGTTACTTAATTTGTGTCCTTGAGGGGAGCCAGCCTGAGAAAAAAGCCTACACATGGAGAATGGACTCTCAAACACTGCGAGAAAATCAAGCCAGAACTTCGATCATGTTGAAACTGTCTTTGCAAAATTATGACCAGTAAGAGAAATCTGACATAGTTGATTCCATCTTACTTCTGACTGCCAAGCTATCCTCAGTCTTTCCTGGGTGTGGCCCAAGGTAACCATGGGGAGAATTTAGTTTATAGTTTAACCTTAAAGCACTGGTGATATTAGCCCTTCCCAAAACTAAGCTGCCTTTGAAAACTCATAAAAGGCCTCAAGGTTAGCCTTACGAGAGGGGCCTGAACTCTGCTAAAATGTAGGCATAGTTTCTAATCCCTTGCTGCTCAGGAGTTACGTGGCCAGAAGTCACAAGATTTGTGACCTTTCCAATTGCTCCTACGTAACATCGCTATTATAGAACCTATACTTGGTTTTTTTTTTTTTTTTGAGATGTTTTTCAGATTAACCCCACCTGAACTCATGACTCAACTAATCCTGTGGCCCCACCCAGAGGCAGACTCAGCCCATAAGGACTACTTTCCATACCCCTACAATTTCCTCCCCCAAACAATCAGCATCACCTATTCCCTAAAAAGTCCTAACCTCCAAGTCTTCAGAGACTGATTTGAGCCAAGTTTTCCCTCATGGGCTGGCCTCATGTCAATTAAACCTTTTCTCTACTGCAATGTTGCCATCTCAGCAGATTGATTTTGTCTGTGCATTGCACAGGACGAACCTGTCTGGCAATGACAATATCGTACCTGAAGTCTACATACATCAAGACATTTGGTTATATAGCCAACTTCACTGTTTAAGGTTTGGAGTTGGTTTTCTGTTAATTGAGGTGGAAAGCCTCTTAACTGAAACAATAGGTGTCCAGGATTAGTCTCCTAAGAAATAAGTCTAAGATGAATGCAACTGGATGGAGGATTGGAAGCTCAGGTGAGCAAGTCATTGAAGCCACCTGATATAGTTGGCTGCCTTCCCACCCAAGTCTCAACTTGAATTCACTTGTTGTGGGAGGGACCCAGGGGGGAGGTTATTGAATCTTGGGGGCTGGCCTTTCCCAGGCTATTCTAATGATAGTGAATAAGTCTCAGGAGATATGATGGGTTCATCAGGGGTTTCCGCTTTTGCTTTCACCTCAATTTCTCTCTTGCCACAGCCATGTAAAACGTGACTTTCATCTCCTGTCGTGATTCTGAGGCCTACCCAGCCATGTGGAACTGTAAGTCCAATTTATCCTCTTTTCTTCCCCAGTCTCGGGTATGTCTTATAAGCAGCATGAAAATGGACTAATACAGTAAATTGGTACCAGTAGAGTGGGGCATTGCTGAAAAGATACCCAAAAATGTGGAAGTGACTTTGGAATTGGTTAACAGGAAGAGGTTGCAACAGTTTGGAAGGCTCAGAAGACGACAGGAAAATGTGGGAAAGTTTGGAACCTCCCAGCAATTTGTTGAATGGCTTTGACAAAAAACGCTGATAGTGATATGAACAATAATGTCCAGGCTGAGGTGGTCTCAGATGGAGATAAGCAACTTGTTAGGAACTGGAGCAAAAGTGACTCTTGTTACATTTTAGCAGAGACTGGTGGTATTTTGCCCCTGCCTTAGAGATATGTGGAACTTTGAACTTGAGAGAGATGATTTACGGTATTTGGTGGAAGAACTCTCTAAGCAGCAAACCATTCAAAAGGTGACTTGGGTGCTATTAAAAGCATTCGGTATTAAAAGGGAAACAGAAATAAAAGTTCAGAAAATTTGCAGCCTGACAATTCAATAGAAAATAACCCATTTTTTGAGGATAAATTCAAGCCAGCTGCAGAAATTTGCATAAGTAGCAAGAAGCCTGATGTTAATCCCCAAGATCATGAGGAAAATGTCTCCTGGACATGTCAGAGACCTTCATGGCAGCCCCTCCCATCACAGGCCTGGAGGCCCAGGAGGGGAAAAATGGTTAGTGGGCCAGGCCCAGAGTCCCATGCTGTGTGCAGTCTAAAGACTTCATGCTCTGTGTCCCAGCTGCTCCAGCCATGGTTGAAAGGGGCCAGCATAGTCTGTGGCTCTAGAGGGTGGAAGCCTCAAGCCTTGGCAGCTTCCACATGGTGTTGAGCCTGTGGGTGCACAGAAGCCAAGAACTGAGGTTTGGAAACCTCTGCCTAGATTTCAGAAGATGTATGGAAACACCTGGATGCCCAGGCAAAAGTTTGCTGCAGGGGTGGGGCCCTCATGGAGAACTTCTGTTAGGACAGTACAGAAGAGAAATGTGGGGTCAGAGCCCCTACACAGAGTCCCTAATGGGGCACTGCCTAGTGGAGCTGTGAGAAGAGTATCACTGTCCTCCAAACCCCAGAATGGTAGAGCCACTGACAGCTTGCACTGTGTACCTGGAAAGCTGCAGACACTCAATGCCAGCCTGTGAAAGCAGCCAGGAGAGAGGCTGCACCCTGAAAAGCCACAGGGGTGGAGCTGTCCAAGACCATGGGAGCCTACTTTTTGCATCAGCATGAACTGGATATGAGACCTGTAGTCAAAGGAGATCATTTTGGAGATTTAAAATTTGACTGACCCACTGAATATTGGACTTGCATGGGCCCTGTAACCCCTTTGTTTTGGCCAATTTATCCCATTTGGAACAGCTGTATTTACCCAATACCTATAACCCCCATTGTATCTAGGAAGTAACTAGCTTGCTTTTGATATTACAGACTCATAGGTGGAAGGGGCTTGCCTTGTCTCAGATGAGACTTTGGACTGTGGAGTTTTGGGTTAATACTGAAACGAGTTAAGACTTTGGGGGACTGTTGGGAAGGCATGATTGGTTTTGAAATGTGAGGACATGAGGTTTGGAAGGGCCAGGGGTGGAATGATATGGTTTGGCTGTGTCCCCACTTAAATCTTGACTTGAATTGTATCTCCCAGAATTCCCACATGTTCTGGGAGGGACCCAGGGGGAGGAGGTAATTGAATCATGGGGGCGGGCTGATCATTCCTGTGCTATTCTCATGATAGTGAATAAATCTCATGAGATCTAATGGGTTTATTAGGGGGTTCTGCTTTTGCTTCTTCCTCTTTTTCTCTTGCTGGTACCATGTAAGAAGTGCCTTTTGCTTTCCGCCATGATTCTGAGGCTTCCCCAGTCATGTGGAACTGTAAGTCCAATTAAACCTCTTTTTCTTCCCAGTCTTGGGTATGCTTTTATCAGCAGCAAGAAAATGGACTAATATACCACCCTCAGGGGGTTTACAAGAATTCTGGACAGAAATATTTATAATTAAGCAGTAATCAGTCTGCAAGTTAACCCACTTCCTTGTTACTGAAAGTCATATCACTCTACATACTGGCCATTTGCACGCCCATTATACCTATAAATAGGATTTCTGACCCTAGAATCATAAAGCTTTTGTTTACGATAGATACAATTTCTGACATTAGAGGCCTAATACTTTTGTTTAAGAATTGCTTAAACTGATCCTAATTCCAGCAGAACAGC
The DNA here is from genome assembly GCA_036589455.1 of Ateles fusciceps. Lineage (NCBI taxonomy): Eukaryota > Metazoa > Chordata > Mammalia > Primates > Atelidae > Ateles > Ateles fusciceps. The sequence continues at coordinate 6,155,074 of JAZHEH010003061.1, read as the reverse complement.
TGATGCCAAGCAGTTTAAGATCCTTGTAGAGTAACTGAATCAGCATGAGAATATCATTTCTTCATCTCTCTGTACCATGACTTCACCATGCACTCTTCAACCAAGCAACAATCTTCATGCCTTGACTTACTCCAAAACCCTTATACTCCAGCCCCAAACTCTTCAGGGAGTTTGAGGTTTCCTCCCATCTCCTTATGTGGCAGCCCTACAATTAAACCTCTTTGCTGCAACCTGGTGTCTTGGCATACTGGCTTACCATGCACATCAGCCAACAGACCTATTATAGTTACATAATAACCAGACAATCTAGTTTGATGTTACATGATGTGTTTATTTCCCTTTAGTTATTTGTTATTACCTAGCCTTTAGTAAAGGCTTTTTTAAAATTTCCTTGAGACACGGTCTTACCTGTTGCCCAGCTTGGAGTATAGTGATGCCATCACAGCTCACTGCAGCCTTGACCTTCCAGCTCAAGCAATCCTCCCACCTCACCTGAGTAGCTGGGACTACAGGTGCACATCACCACACTCAGGTAATTAAAAATGTATATATTTGTAGAGATGGGGTCTCACTATGTTGCCCAAGTTGGTCTCAAACTCATGGGCTCAAGTGATCCTCCTGTCTTGGCCTCCCAAAATGCTGGGATTATAGGTATGCACCACTGCACCTAGCCCAGTAAAGGCTTGTGTACACAATAAGCAATTGAAGTTTTCCTTGCCCATGAAATTATTCTAAGAGTGACTTTAACGATTATTCCAGGATCTACAGAAATTCAAAGCAATCCCTTAGATTTCTTTGAACTCTAGATGTACTCACGTTTGTATGTTTCTGTTACTAGCTCTGGTTCAGTTTATGGGTCATCTCACTCTCTAGTGTACACTGAACTCTATGCCGTCTGTTGAACATCACACCAACCTTTAAAAGAAACATACACAAAAGAGATATTTATATGTTTAATAAATATGATCAAATATTTTGGGGACAGATAAGGAGATTTTGTTGTTGTAAAAATGCAAACAACTTTAATGTTAAACAATCTTACTCTTAAAGGAGTATACAACCAGGATTTGCTTGTTATTTATTTTTTTCTGTCCATTTCTCCCCTAGCTTCATATCATCCCTTTTCTTTTTTTTCTCCATCCTCCATTCCCTCACTGAATATACTAGGAACTCCAATGTCTTCTTTCCTTACAATGCAGAACAATTCAACTCTTCAATACCAAATTTACCTCTAGGCTCATTTTGCATACCTAAACCTATCAAGGTATTCAGCAGAACAAAAGGGACTTTCTTGTAACAGAATGCACCCTCTTTAGAAGAACTCTCCTTATAAGTTAGTAATTTTAAACATTCTAGTGTTCTTGGTTGTACTAAGAATATTAAGGATCAGTTAATCATGTTGATTAGTGTGCTCTAGAGTAGTAATTGGCAAGAGACCCCCAGCCCCGCTCTTGCCACTGTGGATATTATTCTTTTAATTCTGATCTTAGATCTGGATTTTATTGCTATTAAGTTAGAAAGCATTCCCTTGTAGTAGATATGCCAGTTACATAAATTTCTTGTTTATGGTCAAACATTCCATTGTACTTAATTAGGGTTCTATCATGTATAAGAGAGATACATGTTTTCTGCCACTTTAACATGTAAGATATTTGTCTTTTTTATAAAAAGCAGGACTGTTTATCTGAAGAATAATATCAATTTCTTCTTGAAATTCAAGTGGCTCTCAGTAAGAAACTCTTATTACGTTGTGGGAGATTTTTATTGTAATGATCAAGAGAATCAAAAAATAACTTAACAACCAGTTCTCGGGAAGGAAAGAAACTAGAACAGCTCTTGGAACCTCAGAAGGGGAATTCACAATCTTAGGGGCCAGCGTTGGGATAACTTGGCACTAACTGCCTTCTGTGTCCATGTGACTCTGCTAGAGATTTTATTTTATAAACATTTTATTTTACTTTGTTTCTTTATTTGAGACAGGATCTCACTCTGTAGCCTAGGCTGGAGTGCAGTGACATAATTTTGTCTCACTGCAACTTCTGCCTCCCAGGCTCAAGCAATTCTTTTACCTCAGCCTCCCGAGTAGCTGGGATTACAGACACCCGCCATCATACCCAGCTAATTTTTTGTAATTTTAGTAGACATGCGGTTTCACCATGTTGCCCAGGCTGGCCTCGAACTCTTGAGCTCATGGTATCCCCTGTCTTGGCCTCTCAAAGTGCTGAGATTACAGGTGTGAGCCACTGCGCCTGGCCTTAAAAACATTTTAAATTGAAGGATAACACGTAAAATCTGCACAGGTCTTAAGTATACAGCTGAATGAACTTTTACCAAGTGAACGCACACATTAATTGGCACCCAGATTAAGATTGTCCATTCCCTCGAGTCTTCATGTGATCTACTAGTCATTGTCTCCCAAAAGTATTCACTATTCTGACTTCTATCACAAATTTGTTTTGCCCATTTTTTACTTTACTTAAATGAAACCATACCGTATGCTTTAATGTCTACCTTCCTTTGCTCAACATTATGTCTGTGCAATTGTCATGCCAGACCCACACTGACCCCAATAGGGATGGTATCATGTCTGAGAGGCTGAAGAAGAGAGGTGGAGACAGTAAATGAGACACAGGGTTTAATGGAAGAACTTACAAATAGGGGTGGTCCAGTGGCAGCAGCTGGACAGGAGAACCACTCCTGTTTGTTAAAAGCATGTAGTTTACATAGCATTTTCATCTGGTGTCCTCTTTCTAGCAACTCCCCACCTAGCAATTTTCATTTAATCCAAAACAAAGGGCCTCAATCCCATATACGGCCTGCATTCCAAGGGATGGACTAGGGGTTCAGATATCCTTCATAGAAAATGAGTGAAACTCTGGGTTGACCACTCCATTTCCTTAGCTCAGAACTCTGAACACACATTCCTCTTAGACCATAGGTTCATTCTTAAGCGTATACTTATATTATTGCTGCCAGGTGCATCTGTCATACAGCAACGTATCCTACTGTTGTACACAACAGTAACTTGTTCTGATTGTTTTATTGTATTTCACTCTATGAATACTATACCCTTGATATGCATTTGGGTTGTTTCCAATTTGGAGATATTATAAACAAAGCTACAAATAAATGTTCTTGCATATGTCTTTTGGGTCACCCACGTTTTCATTCATCAAGAGTGGAATTGCTGGGGGATAAAGTAAGTACCTTATTTAGATTTAGTAGACTATTGCCAAATAGCTTTCCAAAGAGGCTATGCCAATTTACATTCCCAACAGCAGATGATTACTTTCAATTGCCCCAGATCCTTGCTAACATGTGGTATTGTCATTTTAAAATTTTGTATCCTTTCTGATATGTGAGTAGTGCTATCTCACTGTGTTCATTTCCCTGACAACTAATGATTGAGCACCTTCTCCTCATATGTTCATTGAACAATTAGATATCCTCCTTTGTGAAGTGCCAGTTTAAGTATTTTGCCTCTCTTATTGAGTTGCCTGTCTTGATATTATTAAGTTCTTTATTAGAATTGACACCAAAAATTTAAATTTCCAGAAGAGGCCGGGCATGATTGGCTCATGCCTGTAATCCTAGAACTCTGTGAGGCAGAGGTGGGTGGATCACTTGAGCACAGTAGTTTGAGAACAGCCTGGGCAACATGGCAAAACTCCATCTCTACAAAAAATACAAAATTTAGCCAGGCATGGTAGTATGCACCTGTAGTACACACAGTCCCAAGAGGCTGAGGTGGGAGGATCACCTGAGCCCTGCAGCCATGATTGCACCACTGCACTCCAGCCTGGGTGACAGAATAAGACCTGACTCAAAAAAAAAAAAAAAAAGAAAAAAAAAGAAAAAAGAAATTTTAAGTTATCCTAAAAAGCTCTCTGGTTCTTACTAATTCTAAAATTGTTTCCCTGCAATATTATTATCAAATAAGAATTAGGACTAATTTTAGTTAAATTTACTTATTTTATGTAACATATTTATCAGGAGTAATTTTGGCTAGATTACTCCTGATAAATATGTTACACAAAATATATAAATGTCATATAACAGATAAATATGTTTGGTGGAATATAACATATTTATATTCCACCAAATATCATCTAGTATTCTATGTGTTTTATTAAAACCCCTTATTAATGTAGTAACAATATTTTTCATTCATTGATATGGTTTGGCTGCATCCCCACCCAAATCTCATCTTGAATTGTAGTTCCCATCATCCCCACATGTTGTGGGAGAGACCCGGTAGGAGGTTATTTAATCATGGCGGCAGTTACCCTCATGCTGTTATCGTGATAGTGAGTGAGTTCTCATGAGATCTGACAGTTTTATAAGGGGCTTTTCCTCCTTTTGCTCCACATTTCTCCTTGCTGTTGCCATGTGAAGATGGACATGTTTGCTTCCTCTTCCAACATGATTGTAAGTTTGCTGAGGCCTCCCCAGTCCTGTGGACCTTTGAATCAATTAAACCTCCAGCCTTCATAAATTACCCAGGCCAGGTGTGGTGGTTCATGTCTGTAATCCCAGCACTTGGGGAGGCCAAAGAGGGGGATCACTTGAGGTCAGGAGTTCAAGACCAGCCTAGCCAACACAGCAAAACCCCATCTCTACTAAAAATTCAAAATTGCCAGACATGGTGGTGGGGGCCTGTAATCCCAGCTACTCGGGAGGATAGGCAGGAGAATTGCTTGAACCTGGGAGGCAGAGGTTGCAGTGAGCCGAGATTGTGCCATTGCACTCCACCCTGGGCAACAAGAGCAAAACTCCATCTTGAAAAATAAAAGTTACCCAGTCTCAGGCATGTCCTTATAGCAGCATCAGAATAGGCTAATACAATTATTTTATTTCACTGTTTTAATACTTTATAAGACAAAATTAAAACATTATTTTTTAAAAAATTAATACATTATAAATAAGGCTTAAGTCACTTTTTTTTTTAATTCTCCAAATCCTAGCACCCTCCACTATGCCAGAAGTAGCCATCGTTATAAGTTTGATGGGCACAATTCACTACAGTAAACTGTATATACATTGTTCTTCAACTTGGTTCTTGGTTTTTGCTTTGACACTTTGTCTTATGATGCTGTGATACATACTCATCTAATTTATGCATTTCAGCAGCTTTATGGAAAAATACAGTATCAATATACACAGTTTATTTAAGCTATTCACCTGTGGATGTCAATTGGGTTGTATAGAGTTTACATTGTTTCATATGACTTTTTCACATAATAGGGAAGACATTTCTAAACAAAATTGATCAAAAAAGCTCAATCTTGAACAGAGAGAAAAAAATTACATTTGCAGTCAATATTTTTGCATCTGTTCTGCAATAAAAACTTTTATATCCTTTGGCATCACCTAAAACATACAATGAAGGAATGCCCTCTTATCCTGAAATTCTTCGATTCTGTATGTATTCTCAATAGGATATGCCAAGTTGTTTTTTGTATTCTTATCATACACTAGACAGGTAGTGATTTTTGTTTGTTTGTTTGAGATGGAGTTTCACTCTTGTTGCCTAGGATGGAGGGCAACGGCACGATCTCGAACTCACTGCAAGCTCCGCCTCCTGGGTTCAAGCGATTACCCTGCTTTAGCCTCCCAGTAGCTGGGATTACAGGCGTGTGCCACCATGCCTGGCTAATTTTGTGTTTTTAGTAGAGATAAGGTTTTACCATGTCGGACAGACTGGTCTCGAACTCCTGACCTCAAGTGATTCACCCACCTTGGCCTTCCAAAGTGCTTGGATTACAGGTGTGAACCACCGCGCCCAGAGACAGGTAGTATTTTAACCTCAACAATATCTGCCTCAAACTTTGTGCTGCTATAACAGAATATCTGTTGGGTAATTTAAAATGGACAGAGATTTCAACTCCTGGGCTCAAGTGATCCACCTCAGCCTCCCAAGGACCTAAGACTACAGGCATGCAGCACCATGCCTGGCTAATTTATTCTGTTTTTTTAAAAAACTGTTTTTACTGACAGGGTCTTGCTATGTTGCCCAGGCTGGTCTGAAACTCCTGGCCTCAAGCAATCCTCCTGCTTCAGCCTCCCAAAGTGCTGGGATTACAGGCATGAGTCACTATGCCCCGCTGATAATTACCTCTTAAAGATCCCACCTCTCAACACTGTTGCACTAAGGTTTAAATTTCCAACACATGAACTTTGGGGAGACATATTCAAACCACAGCAGAAATTACTTTAGTTTTGGCCTCAGAAATGAGTCAAAAGAAAGAGGAAGAATTCAGATGCTACAAATGTATCATGAAAATTGCTTGCAAAATATTTATCTGCTCTTCAGAGTCTTCAACTGAAAGCTAAACAAGTTTGTACAGGTAGACAAGACCTTTAGCTTAATTTGTAAGTGGCTTCCTCCAAAGCCCTCAAGCCATTTATCACTCATCATCTCTTAAAAACAAACCTAAAATGTTAATCTGTATTTGGGAGAAAAACTTGAAGACCATTTTCTCAAATGGCTTAGACATTTGAAGCTGTAGGTAACTTAAAAACTACTTATTTGCCGCAGAAATATTACATATGAAGACATATAAAGTACATATTACATTACCTATAGAATAATATTGAGCACTTTTAATTGCTTGCAAATTTCTCTTCTTGGTCTTATAAGGAGATAATCTTATTTTCATTCACACATTTGAGTCATTTCAAATAAAGTGTAGAAACACCAGACCTTTATTAGGAATTCTTATTTATAATGCTTGTACTCTGTATGTTATAATAGAATGGAAGCAATATCTTAAATAGTTAACTAAAAATCACTTTTATAGATATACTGTCTTATTCAGAATTAAGAATAGCTAAGGTATACTTGGGAGGCTAAGGCAGGAGAATTGCTCGAACCCAGGAGGCGGAGGTTGCAGTGAGCCGAGATCCCGCCACTGCACTCCAGCCTGGCAACAGAGTGAGACGCTCTCTCTCAAAAAAAAAAAAAAAAAAAAAAAAAAAAAACAATTGCTAGGGTAAAAGAACCCAGAAACATGATGTCTTTTCTTTTTCTAGGGAACTGTATAAAGCATTTTGCATTTCAAATTATTATCTTTCTTGTTTTTTTAATAACTCAGGCAAATATCAGACAAATTCTAAATGCTACTCATTTTAACTAAAAGCTTAAGTTACTGTAGAAAGGCAACACTTTTGTAATATTGATTATTTTTAACTTTTTCATTTTATTACTTAAAAATTGTTAATAATTGAAATGGAATGTTCTTTGTTAGTTTATTTTATATTTGGGAGGTAAAATAAAAGCATTTGCTCAAAGGTTTTGAACTACAGCATATTAATGGTATAGATATGGCTTATCTATTGTAGAATTGAAGCATAGGCAATAAGCAGCAACATAGAATCCATAAATATGAAGATTTTATGAGGGAAAAAATCAGTGTTACATATGCATTTTTCCCTGTTTCTGGCAAATATCATCTTTCATTCATATAACATATAACTGTTGACTGGCTTCTATGTGTCCAATGGGAAGATAAACGTAGTTCTTATCTTCAAGGAACTCCCAGACTATTTCAGGGAGAACTACAAGACAATTTAGGTACTGCTGAATTAGGAATCCTAGTTCCTAGTATGGGGTAGAAGAGATGCTTCTTCCAGGAGACATAGCAAGGGTGCCACTGTACTGGAAGCTATGACCACCACTTAGTCACTTTCAGCTTCACATGTTAGAGGACCAACAGAGAAACACGGTAATTACCATATTGGCAGGGAGATATAGGAGCTATGCTTGAGTTACACCAGAAAGACAAGAAAGAGTATGTTTGGAACTCAGGGGATTCACTGGGGCATATTTTAGTACTTGCATGTCCAATGACAACTTTAAATGGGCAATTACTAGAACCATGACCCAACTGACTTGTGTTTAACACAACCGTCAAGTCATATTTTTGGGGGGGGAATGAAAATATGAGTTAACACCAGGCAATAATCTAGATTTGCTGAAGTGCTGGCCAAGAATGGGAAAACTGAGAGTGGGTGGCAGGAGAGAGATAATGAGTGTCATTTATGGGCTTGAGACCAGTTACACAGTAGATGCTGCAGCTTATCCTACAAACCCCTGTCTATCAAGTCTTTTGGAGAGGTTAAAAACTGGACAGATCTCAAAGACTCTGGCAGAATGGACTAGGGGTGAGATCTGCACATGTATTAGATTCCTCTTGCACTCTGCCTCATATTCTCTCAACTAACCTTTACTCCAGTCCTTTCTGCAGCAACCAAAGATGCAGAGATATAACCAGACAGCAACTCATTTTAGTTGCTTAATTTATATTTCACTTTCTGGCCCTGTGCCTCACTGTCACTTCTGTTGGACATAACTGTAGGAGCCTATTCAGCCATTCAATACACAAGAAAATCTGCAAGTATTAACATCCTATCAAATAACCCCTGTCCAATGGGTAATTAAAACTAATGAATAAATACTCTTTCTTGGTAGAACAATTCTGAGATACATTCTGTATAGCTCCTGAAGGATTCTTAGTGATACCAAGCCCCAAATCAAGTTAATAATGTAAATGAAACTAAAACATTTTTTAAATCACTGCCTGGGTTTTATGCTATTCCTTGTTTTACTCTTTTCAGTCCCTCATGTTTTCTAGGCTCAGTCATGTGCCAATACATGTTTAATAACTGCCTCTCCAGGAAAAAAAAAAATGATCTTGGTTTGTACTGTTTGCCAATTTCTATGGTGTAAATACTCACACCACAGTTAATTTCAAGCTACCAACATGACATCACTAAATCTGCAGTTGGATAGAGGTGCACGTAATTGTACCGTGGAGGCCAGCATGAGTTGAGTCCAGCACACTGCTGCTTGGGAGCGTGTAACAAAATCAACTACCGCATACAAACATTTATCTCAGAAGATATAGGGTGAGACAAAAAAGACAAAAAGCTACCAGTCTGGGCCAATTACCAGGCAATGATGGCTGTACTGACATTAGCCATGGATACCAATAAGATGAGAACAAAATTCTTAGGTAGAAGAGGAAAGAATTTCTATTGTATAACAAATTGGTGACAGGAAGAAGTTGTAGGAATGGGCAGGGAGTATGAATTTTAAGATACTCAGAAGTTTCTAGCCTTTCCAACTGAAGAGACAATAATGCTATTTCCGAGACACAAAATACAGGATGACGACAAGTTCATTTTGGGATCTATTTAGTTTGATATTTTTTCATGATATCCAGGCGGATACAGTTTGTGGGAAACACATGTCTGAAGCTTAGGTGAGAGATAGGGTGTGGAAGCTGTAGCAAGGTATTGTGAAATGCTATTGCTGATAACTGCTTATGTTCCTGGAATATCCTGCCACCCTTCCTCTGGCTCCAGTCAGACAGCAGTGAGGCTTTCTGATTACTGCCCTCAGGCTAGAACTGTTACTGCAGAAATGAAAAGAGAAGGATGGGTCAGTGCTCAGTTTATAAGTTTTAAAATAGAGCTTTGAAACTCCTGGTAGAAAAAAATATGTTGATGCTGGGTGCGGTGGCTCATGCCTGTAATCCCAGCACTTTGGGAGGCCAAGGCAGGAAGATCACTTGAGGCCAGGTGTTCAAAACCAGCCTGGCCCACATGGTAAAACCCTGTCTCTACTAAAAATACAAAAATTAGCCAGACATGGTGGTATATATCAGCAATCCCAGCTATTCAGGAGGCTGAGGCAGGAGAATCACTTGAAGCCAGGAGGCAGAGGTTACAGTGAGCCAAGACTGCACCACTGCACTCCAAACCTGGGCAACAGAGTGAGACTCTGCTTCAAAAAAAAAATGTTGGAAGAAGAAGACGCGAGAACGACCCCCGGATTGATCAAAGCCCACGCGCCGCTGCATCCCGCACCCAGCGCCTACGTCCCCGCCGCCGTCGCCACCATGCCCAAGAGAAAGGCTGAAGGGGATGCTAAAGGAGATAAAGCCAAGGTGAAGGACGAACCACAGAGAAGATCCGCGAGGTTGTCTGCTAAACCTGCTCCTCCAAAGCCAGAGCCCAAGCCTAAAAAGGCCCCTGCAAAGAAGGGAGAGAAGGTACCCAAAGGGAAAAAGGGAAAAGCTGATGCTGGCAAGGAAGGGAATAACCCTGCAGAAAATGGAGATGCCAAAACAGACCAGGCACAGAAAGCCAAAGGTGCTGGAGATGCCAACTGAAGTGTGTGCATTTTTGATAACTGTGTACTTCTGGTGACGGTACAGCTTGAAATACTATTTTCTATCAAGTTTTATAAAAATGCAGAATTTTGTTTTACTTTTTTTTTTAAGCTATGTTGTTAGCACAAAGAACACTTCATTGTTGTTTTGGGGGAAGGGGCATATGTCACTAATAGAATGTCTCCAAAGCTGGATTAATGTGGGGAAACACCTTTCCCTTTCTACTTTTGAGAGACTTCCTCTTGGCTCCCAGGAGGAGAGATTCGCTGACTTTGGCACACATGGTCACCTTGGCACACAAAAGCCTTGTGGCATGGAAAAACAAATTCGTTTTTGTGTCCTCTTCTCCCTTTCCATCTTTCAGCATAGACTTAACTCCCTTAAGCCCACACATCTGTTGGAACCTGACCCCCAGTCATTGGTTACCAGTGTGTCAGGCAATCTGGACTTGCCAGTGATGCCACTGAGATGGCACCTGTCAAAAGAGCAGTGATTCCATTTCTAGACTGTGGATCTTCAGATAAATTCTGCCATTTTCATTTCACTTCCTGGAAGTCAGGGTCGGCTCGTGAAAAGTTGTTAAACAACATGCTAAATGTGAAATGTCAGCCTTCACTCTACACTTTCCATGTTCAGAGCATCAGATGAACACTTCATTGGGTTTTATAGTGGCTTTCTGATTTTTGGTAGTCCATCAAAGAAGGGAGTTTGAAAGTTGCTGTATACTGTTAACGAATGTCTGCCCATGTCCTGCCTGAAATACCATGACTGTTTATGGAAAGTATCTTTAATAAAGCTGGATACAGTTTGGCTTGGGAAAAAAATGTTGAGAGAAATGTTTTTTTCAAAAAAACTTTTATTTCAAAAGCCTGCATTTGAGTACCAAGAGCCAAAGTTGATGCCATAAGCAACAGATTTGGGTAGAATGAATGATGATGAAGCCTGTTTTCCTACCCTGAAGAGAGTTGGAGAGGAACATATAGATGAGTCTCTGGGACTCTACTCACTGCCTACAGTTTCACTGCTGAGTATCAAGAGGCAGTGATTACAAATTCTCTAATAATTGCTCTGATCTAAAGAAAAATGTGCTGTGCACCACTTCCTGTCAGGAGCCCTATGAGATGATAAACCCCAAGCAGCTCACCTTTTGCTAGGATAGCCTTGCAGCAGTAGCTGCAGTAGAAATGACTATATGGTATAATTTGACACTGTGCTGGAGCCCAGCCCCCAAGATCTCTGTTTCTAAAGCACTAGAGGACAGCATCTGGAAGTTTTCACAATTCTAAAAGAGGGCGGAAAATGGTTGAGAAAGGGCCAGTGACCCAGAGGAGCCCTTAGAGATGGAACCTCAGCCAGAGATTGAAGGGTAAACTGAGAACAGCTATGTATTCCATTAGAGTGACCACAAAACACCAGATACCCTTCTCCACTGCCATTATCACAATAAGCTTTTAGTACTTAGATTTGAACTGTTAAAAGATAAACTTAGGCACATTAAAGTTTTAAAGAGCTTATTTGAGCACAGAACAATTCATGAATTGGGCAGCATGCAGAACCAGAAGAGGTTCAGAGAGCTCCTCCCCAGCAGAATGGCCAAGAAGATTCTATAGGCCAAATGTGGAAGTAAAGAAATAACTTGACTGGCTACAGCAAGGCACTGCCTTACTTAAGTATGATCTGGCAGAAAGTCTCCAGTTAGAAGTTAATTGGTGGGTGCTGACTGGTTAAGCTTACATTATATTTTACTGTTTACATTAGGCTTCAATTTGCTTAGGAAGGATCCCAAGGTAATGGAGTCATCTGAGCCTAATGACCTCCCAATTAATTATTTTAACATACCCAAGAAAAGAGTGAGGAGAAAAGAAAATTATTTAAAATAAAACCTGAAAAAGACTAGGAAAATCTAGAATGACCATGTCCTTATATCCAAAATTTACCAAAATTAATTGCCATGTGTATTAGGGTTCTTCAGAAAAACAACCAGTACTGCATACAGGCATAAGAAGACTTGGTATGAAGGACTGGCTCACTTGATCATGGAGGCTGAGAAGTCCCATGATCTGCAGTTTACAAGCTAGAGGCTCAGGAAAGCTGGTGGTGTAGTTCCAATCCAAGACCAAAGGCCTGAGAACTAATGTGTAATTCCCAGTGCATGTGTAAAGTCCCGAGAACCAGAAGCTCCAGTGTCTGAAGGCAGAGAAGATGGATGTTGCAGCTTAAGAAGAGAGCAAATTCTCCCATCCTCCCCGTTTTGTTCTGTTTGGATCCTCAGCAGATCAGATGATGCCCACCAGCGTTGGTTAAGGGTAATCTTCTTTACTCAGTTTACTGATTCAAATGCTCTTCTTTTCCAGAAGCACCTTCACAGACACACCCAAAAATAATACCTTACCAGTTATCTGGGCATCACTTTGCCCTGTCAAATGGACACATAAATTTAACTATCATACCATAATTTACAAAATTCACCACACTAAGAGATTAAAAGAAAACAAAGAACATCTCGAGAGATGAAGAAAGCATTGCTAAATAAAGTCCAGCATCCATTTATGATCAATAATCTTAGCAAACTGGTAATAGAAGTGAAATTTCTTAACCAAAAAATGAATAGCAAAAAAACAACAAGCCCAAAAATGAAAACAAAAAGCAAAGCCCTATAGCAAATATCAATCTCTGTAAAACCTGGAACATGACAATTACACCTGTTATCACCACGCCTATTTAAGTATTAAGGATACTAACGTAAGAAAATGAAATGTAAGCTAAGAAGATTAGAAAGGAAAAAACGAAATTATTCAAAATATTAAGGAACTTCTACATTAAAAGTGAAAAGAATTATTTTAGACATAAAAGTCCAGCAAATTTGTTTAACACTAAGGTAAATATACAAAAGTCAGTTGTATTCCAGCACAACAGCACTAAACTATTAGAAAATTTAAAGAAGACCTCATATTTACAATAGCAAGGAAAAATATAATGTTGAAATAAATGTTGTAAAATACGTCAAACTATAATGCCGAAAATCTTAAAAATTTTCAGAAAACATTAAGATCTATCTAATCTAATAAACTTTCTTTTTTAGAACAGTTTAGACTTACAGAAAAATGGTAAAGATAGTACAAAGATTTCCTTTATATTCTACACCCAGTTTCCCATTATTAACATCTGACATTACTATGGTCCATTTGTTACCATCAATGAACAAGTATTAACTAAAATCCATATTTTATTCAGATTTTCTTAGTTTTACCTAATGCTCTTTTGCTGTTCCAGGATCCCAGCCAGGATACTGCAACACGTTTAAACATTATGTCTCCTCAGGATCCCGTTGGCTAGGACAGTTTCTCAGAGTTTCCTCGTTGTTCATAGATCTTGATAATCTTGAGGAGTACTAGTTAGCTTTGTGTAGAATGTTTCTCTACTGGGATTCACCTGATGTTCTTCTCATTGGACTAGAGTGAAAGCTTTGTAGGAGGAAGACTACAGAGGTAAAGTACCCTTCTCACTCCATGATAAACCATCATCATGTTAGGATAGACTATGAACATGACTTATTACTGTTGATGTTGTCCTTGATCCCCCTCATCACATGGCTTGTATCTCCACTGTAAAGTTCCTATTTCCCTCAACCGCTTTCCATACTGGACTCTATGGAGGAAGTCACTAAGCTCAGCCTACACTGAAGCAATGAGGAGCGATACTCCCCCTCCTTGAAGGCAGAGTTCTTCAGACAAGCAGAACGAATAGAATATCTATATATCTACACAGATCTATAGACATGTCTACATGCCCGTCTGTGTATTTATATATCTATCTCTATAGATATAGAGAGATTTAAGGGAAATTACTTCACACAATTACAGAGGGCAAGTCCCATAGTCTGCTGTCTCAAAGGTGGAGAATGAGAAAAGTGTGTGATATAATTCAGTGTGAATCCAAAGGACTGCTGGTGTAAATTCCTCAGGTTGAAGACCCAAGCCGAGGCATGGATGTCCAAAGGTGGGAAGGAAAACATGGATGTCCCAGTTCAAGAAGAAAGAATTCTCCCTTCCTCTGCCTTTCCGTTCTATTCAGGTTCTCAAAAGTTTGGATGATGCCCTCCCCCAACCCCCTGCCAACATTGGTAAGGGCAATCTTTACTCAGTCTATCAATTCAAACGCTAATCTCTTCTGGAAACACCCTCAATGATACACCCAGAAGTAATGTTTTACCAGCTACATTGGCAGCCAACATTGACACATACAATTAGTCATCACACAGAGTATCTATAATCTCTATTAAAATGTATACGGAATTCTGCACAGAGACTTCTTCTCCCTTACTTACTTAATCATTTATTTATATCAGCATGGACTTATCTGTTTATTTTATACTCTGGGTTACAATCCAATACTACTTTATTTTGTTGCTTAAATTGTTCTTGCTTTGGCCATTGAGAGATCTCTGACATGGGTTTGATCACTTTTTCTCTTTCTCCTTCTTTCATCTCTTTCTCTCTTTGGGTCTGGCACTACACATGCCCCAGGCTCATCTTGTACATTTTTTGCCCAAGTCCTAGAACCAGCCATTTCTCCAAAGGGCCCTTGTTCCTTCTACTGAAGACATTTATTTATTTATAGATAGATAGACAGACAGACAGATACATACATACATACATAAATACATAGACAGAGAGTCTCGCTCTGTCACCCAGGCTGGAGTACAGTGGTGTGATTTCTGCTCACTGCAACCTCCGCCTCCTAGGTTCAAGCAATTCTCCCACCTCAGCCTCCTGAGTAGCTGGGATTACAGGTGTGAGCCACCACACCTGGCTAATTTTTGTATTTTTTTGCCAGACTTGTCTCTAACTTCCAGCCTCAAGTGATCCACCTGCCTTGGCCTCCCAAAGTGCTGGGATTACAGGTGTGAGCTACTATGCCTGCCCTACTGAAGACATTTATTTTTAACCAGCACAGTTTTATTCCTTCTTTTTTAAAAATTTGAAACAACCCCAAACTTACAGAAAAGTTTGAAAGTTTACCTCAGAGAACTTTTTCTTGTATTATTAGATGTACTTTGTGGACCTGTTGCCCCATCACCTCCTAATACTTTCACGTGTACTTCTTACAAAGTCTTACTTATCTACATAAACACAATACACTTATCAAAAGTGCGCAATTAACATTCATATATTATATAATCTAATCCTCAGAAACATTCGTGTTTCAGCTAATGCCCAAATAATGTCTTTTATAGCAATGGGGCTCAGAATCACGAGTTGCCTTTATTTGTCATGTCTGTGATAGCTACTTTTGTCAACCCGGAGAACTTGGTGAACTGTGAGTAAAGCAGGTTGCCCTCCAATCGGTTACAGGTCCAAGGAGAACAAAAAGACCAGCCTCCCTGGGCAAGAGGGAATTCTCCAGCAGGTGGCCCTGGGACTTCATCTGCACCATCCACGCTCCTAGGTCTCCAGCTTGCAGGCCCACACTGCCCATATTGGACTTGCCAGCCACCATAATTGTGTGAACCAATTCTTCATAACAAATCTCTTCATATATATATGCGTCCTATTGGTTCTGTTTCTCTAGAGAACCATAAAACAATGTCTTTAATCTCTGTCAGTCTGGAACGGTTCCTCCAACTTTCTTGACTCCTATATCCTTGACACTTCTGAAGATTACAGGGCAAATATTTTGTAGTACATTCCTTAAATTGGATTTGTTTTCTCATGATTAGATCCAAGTTATGTAGGAAAAGCACTGGGTTGCAAGACTCTGATTTTTCCCATTACTAACGTTCACTTTGATCATCTGATTAAGGTGGAGTCTTTCAGCATTTTCCTCTATGTAACTAAGTGCTTTGTGGAAAGATACATTGAACCCTGTAAAAGTTTCACTTGTCACTGAACTTTGAATTTACTCATTTATTATAATTTACATCTGTAATGGACTCATGGTATTGGAAATATTCATTGGATTATAATCTGTTGCTATCATAATTTATTTTGGTGCTCAAGTTAGTCCATATTTGGCCAGTGGGAGCCTTTTCAGGTTGGTTCCTGTGTCCTTTCGATCTGTCGCCATCATTACTTTCATTATTTTCTGGCATAACAAGATGTTTCAGGCTCAACTTTTATTTGCCTTGTCCTAGTCCTGGAATCAGCCATTTTTCCAAGGAGGCCCAGTTTCTTTCTTTCTTTCTTTTTTTTTTTTTTTTTTTTTTGAGATGGAGACTTGCTCTGTTGCCAGGCTGGAGAGCAGTGGCATGATTTCAAGTGATTCTCCTGCCTCAGCCTCCTGAGTAGCTGGGACTACAGGTGTGCACCACCATGCCCAGCTAGTTTTTGTATTTTTAGTAAAGATGGGGTTTCACCACGTTGGCCAGGATGGTCTCAATCTCTTGACCTCGTACTCAGCCCACCTTGGCCTCCCAAAGTGCTGGGATTACAGGTGTGAGCCACCGCACAGAGCAGGAGCCCTGGTTTCCTTTACTAAAAAAGATAAAATATGGATGCAAGATATGCTCATTGCTTTTGGGGTGTCACTGTTCCCAGACACTCTTAGTGTACAAATGTAGAAAATATTTGCGTGTGTGTGCATGTGTGTGTGTATGCATATGCAGCAGAGGTTTATATCTACATTTATTTCTATGCTATCTATATATATTAAAAACTTTGAGTTCATATCAACACCACCAATTTCATTATAACAGAAGACTCATTCAAGTTTCCTCTTTCCATTCTTGTAACTCCCTTCTTCAACAGTGAAGAATGTGGTTCTTGTTATCATTCATATATTCACTTATTGGATCAATCATCTCTACAAATAACTAATTTCCCATTTCTGCCATCATCACTACACCAAGCAAATCCTTCCTGAACACACTTGGGCCCCAGTGCCTTGCACCTGGCTGTCTCTCTATTTCCCACCTCTTGTGGGAGGGCATTTTAAAAGATAAGCATGATACCTGAACTCTCTTCTTTACTCCTTCCTCTGCCTTGTTACCTGGAACATGGATGTAATGGTTGAAGTCTGAGCCACTCTCTGGACTATGAGGATAAGGGTCACACCTACAAACATCAGAGCAGTGAGCTGTAAAATCCCTGAATTTCTGATGCTCTGGCAAAACAAACTAGCCCTATTAATCCTGGCCTGCCCACTGTCTAGACTTTTACATGGGAGAGCCATATAACATGAGTCTTTAAATATCGAGTTTGAGTTACTTGATAAAGATGTCCACAAGTAGAGGCCAGCAGAAATAAGGATACATCTACTAATGCCAGGAGGCAGTGATGAGAACCTTCATCACCAAGATGAGGGAACACAACAGCCTATTAGAAATTAGAATCCAGCTTAGCAAAAAGAGGGTCAAGGAAGACCAATGAATTGATTAGGACTATGTCTTCTACCACTGGAGGTAGAAACTTAGTTCATTTCAGAAAATTAAATAGTAACATGTCTTGCACTACTAAGCTCTGAATCTGAAACGGGCTCTACAAAGAGTGTAGCTAAAACCACGGTAATGGCAATGGCAATGGATGACATCCAGGGAGTCTGCAGTGGAAGAAAAAAAAACCTTAAACATCTCAAACACTAACCATTAGAAAGGAAGCAGCCAGCAGGTATTAAGAGTGAGAGAATTAAAACAGAACTTCTGAACAAGACTTTTTTGTTTCCTTTAGGGAATTAATTATCAACATTAAAGTACATTTCATATCCTTACCTTTCATATTGTTACATTCAGCCTCAGATTTTTATCCCAAGGGGTGATATTTTAAAAACTAGAAACAATTTCAACTTCTGCATCATAGTGAAATCTACAGGCAGAGTTAAAAAGGGTTAGGTACACACAATGCTAGAAAGTCTAGACCAGATTTACTGGTTTTCATTCATTTCTTGGTCTTTAATCAGCCTGGAGGCTCACGTAAAGGCAGATTTGAAGGGAGAAAAGACTCAAGAACAAGAGATGGAAGAGGTTATGCCAATGGAGGTTGCTAGAATTGCCTGGGCTTTGACTTGGGATGATCCCTAGCACAAGTGTGAGGCACAGAATAAATTGTTATGCACCACATCACATTCTTCACACATGCCTCTCACATGGTTATACGCATACTCAAACCAAATTACCATAAACCTAATTGAAGGCAGCCTAGGTGGGCAAAAGGCCTTCATTAGAGTTCTGTGCAGTTGAGTGATATGTAGAGAAGAGTTCTCCGTTCTTAACAGCTTTCTCGATGGTAGTTGGTTATTGGACTACCAGCTGATATTACCATCTCTATTTGAACGTCCTTTAATTTAAGGGTCCCCTCCTAGCTGTTGACTGGGATATAATAATTACTCTAGTTCATCTTGTATTGGTAGCTGCCTGTTTAATTCTCCAAGATTTCATATTCAGAATGACAGAATAAGAAATCATGAGTCAAATCAGTGTTCTTTGGAAGTATTGTCACTAACGCCTATTAGCTACATCAAATAGCCAATTTGCTTTACTTTATAATCCCTTGGGGATTTATTCATTTTTTTTTAAATTACCAGTTTTAGGCTGTGTATACTTATCATATATTCATTAAATTTTAGTAGCAGTAACGGAAGTTGTTTTTACACCTGTTTGTAACTGTGCCCTGAGATGACATTGAATTAACTTAAATTCAAATGACTTAACTGACTTAAAATTAAACATAAAAATGTATATCATGAGAGATGAGGGAAATATTATTTCCAAAATAGAAGGTCACACAATATTTTCAGATTATTTTATTCTTACCCCACAAACCCCGCAGATATTCAACAGCTTAAAAAATAAATTTGCAGGGCACGGTGTCTCACGCCTGTAATCCCAGCACTTTCCGAGGCCGAGACGGGCGGATCACGAGGTCAGGAGCTCGAGACCATGGTGGCCAACATGGTGAAACCCTGTCTCTACTAAAAATACAAAAATGAGCTGGGTATGGTAGTGTGCACCTGCAATCCCAGCTACTTGGGAGGCTGAGGCAAGAGAATAGCTTGAACCAGGGAGTCAGAGATTGCAGTGAGCTGAGATCGCGCCACTGTACTCCAGCCTGGAGATATAGCAAGACTCTCTCAAAAACAAACAAACAACAACAACAAAAAACCAAATAAAACAAATAAATTAATGCTCTCATGGCTTTTTAGATTTAGGTAAGCCAACAATTCCTGACCATTCTGTAATTTTGTAGTCATGTTTGATTAAGTGACAGACGAAATCTGAACTGTGTATTAACAGAATTCTGATACATGATATTATATGAATGAAATGGACACTGCCGAACATAAAGTACAACAACTGAGACAAGTCTTGGTCTGCCGCCCAGTCTGGAGTGCAATGGCGAGATCTCGGCTCACTGTAACCTCCACCTCCCAGGCTCAAGCAATTCCCTTGCCTCAACCTCCGGAGCACCTGGCACTCCAGGTGCCTGCTACCACGCCCAGCTAATTTTTGTGTTTTTAGTAGAGACACGGTTTCACTATGTTGGCCAGGTTGGGCTCAAACTCCTGACCTCAGGTGATCCACCCTCTTCGGTCTCCCAAAGTGCTGGAATTGCAGGCGTGAGCCACTGCGCCCGGCCAAGTACAACAAAATCTTACGTAACAAGCCAGTAATATGGGCTATAGCCTTGTTCCCACATCGCATCTTAAACTGTTAAAAATAAATCAGAATTATTCTGAAATCATTGAGGAAAATAAAAATTAGATTTTGAGACTATAGAATTTTGCAAATTTCTGCAAATGTATTTAAAAAAAGACATAAATTGTGGCCTAGGTGTTCATAATTTTACCCAGACTCTTATGGATGCCTTATTTCGTGAAGGTCTTCCGGTAATCATGGAACTATAAAGCCCATCAGAAAGGAATATTAAAAAGCATGATAATTCCATAACCTTATTCCACAGGAGGGGTTATTCTACAGGAGGTCCTAGTTCATTTTATTTTTCCCCCTTCTTCACCGCCGTCTGGTAGAGCTACAGGTCAACACTCAGATAAAGCAGGTTTAGAGAGTCAGCCTGGAGGCTGGACGTCACTAGTGGGCTTTAAAATGGCTCAACTCCTGGTCAGGTTAGGACGTTACTGGTGGACAGACCACAGGACAGCAAATAGCTTAGGAATTGGCAGTGTTTACGAATCCTGGGGGAGAGAATTTCAGATCTGAGTCAAAGCCTGCTGCGATCCCTCCAGGCCTCCCCATTTGCTGCCACGCTCAGGCTTTCCCTGGCGGTCCCAAGGTGCACCTTCTTATTGGAATCGACAGCCTTCACCGACAAGAAAGCACTATAATTTTCAGTTTGGGATTTAAGTGGGGGATTAAGCTCACGGATTCCCAGGCGTCTAGTCAGAGGACGAGCTCTGGGTCGGATCTCAGTGAGACTTGTTGCTGAGGAACACTGCAGCTTGGCTTCCCGGCGCTTCTCGGCTCCCCCGCGGGGCCGTCAACCACCCACCCCCCTCTTGGGGAGGGAGCGACTGCGCGCCCCGCCACGCACGTTCCCCACGCCCTGGCCCCCGTCGCGCGCGCTCCTCCCACCTGAGCCCCGCCACGCGCGCCCGTCCCACTGCCCGAGCCCCGCCACGCGCGCCCCCGCTCAGCCCTGGGAGCGCGCGCCGCCGGCCTTTTCCCGCCGCGCTGCCGGGTGCCGCTAGCGCCCTCTCGCCGGGGGAGGCGCTGCTGTCGCCGGGGGAGCGCCTCCTCCTCTTCCTCCAACTCTTCCCCCGCCTCCTCCCGCTTCTCCTCCTCCTCCTCCTCTACAGTTGCCTGCCCTGGGCGGGGGCGAGCGCGTCCAGTTTGCGGGAAGCGTTCGGAAATGGCAACTTGCGCGGTGGAGGTGTTCGGGCTCCTGGAGGACGAGGTGCGGAGGCCGCGGGGCTGCGGGGCGGGCTTCCCTTCGGGCTATTCAGCAGCCCGACCGGGGGACGTAGCAGCGGCGGCCGGAGGCTCCGCTGTCAGCCCCTCCTCCCTCGTTGCGAGCGCGGGGAGCGCGCAAGGCGCCGCGGGGACTGCGGGGGCGGCCCGGCGCGCGGGCGCTGGGAACTAGCGGGAGGGAGCGAGTCTGTCGGGTCCACACCGCCCACTCTCCCAAGCGGCCGCCGCCTTCCTTGTCAGTTTCCTTCAGGAAGTGTTGAGGAGGGGGCGATGCGGCCGGCGGGGGACGCACATCACTGCGCCAGCCCCTTCCTGCCACCCCCCGCCGGGCATGCAGGGCTCCCGGGGGGTGGGGAGACCGTCGCAGCATCCCCGCTGTTGATTTGCTTGCCCTGGCAGAGGCCCGGCCAACTTAACTTTACGGACTTCGGTCTGGAGAGTTCTAAGTGAATTGTCATTTGCTGTTTTGGTTTTTTCTTCTTAATCTGAAGTCCTTTTTAATTCCCTAACTAGAGAAAAGATTGGGAGAGCAGGAAACGTAAATTTTTCTCTTCCTCCTTAGCAACAAGTGTCAAGTGTGAGAAGTTCATGGTTGGTTTCACCGGTCATCGTTGATGTTAAAAAGTAAAGTCAAAAATATATAAATACTTCATAAAGAAGTTATTACATCTGTTCCCTTTGAAAACTAAATTAAGCTCTGGGATTTGAAGAAGGCAGAGCTGGCTCTTCTCAGCTAAATAACATACTGGTTATGCCTTATGCTTATTGAAAATACTGTAACACCATTTGGAAAGGTTGTTCCGTCGGAAATGATGTATGTGGCTTCTCTGTGTTCTTGGAGATTGTCTCAAAAATGCACATGGGTGGGAGATGAAAAGGCTGTATATAGTCTTAACAGTGGGACTGATTCCAAGTTAAAAAAAATCAAATTTTTTGCATTCTTGTTGGCTGATTAAGCTGCCACCTATACCTGTTATCAAGATTAGACCCAATTAACAGAAAATCCCTCAGCCTAATTTATACTGCTTGCTTAGGTATTGTAATACTTAAGTTGTATATTTCCTTCTCTTGGTAACTTGATGTCATCAAATGTTTTACACTTCTCTTGAGAGTTCTTTGTTTATAAAGGGTGGGCAATTTGTTAATGCAGAGAAGTTATTTCAGGGTATTTTGAAAATGCTTACGTGATGCGGTTAGAATTTAATTTCCTAGTTACTGCTGCCAGAAGAGAAACAAAGTGATGATGGACAAGTGGTGGCGGCTCATAGTCCCTCAGAAACCATAGTCAATGTGTTATAGCTAAAGATAGCATTCTAGCTAATGGCCCCTTTATTCTGTAGACGAGATCAGAAGATAATGCAGCACTTCACCTGTGATCGCTTTCTTATCAGTTAGATTTCCCTGCTTGCCAAGTGCACTGCCCAATGCAGATAACTTCAAGCACGTGTCCAACCCCATCAGGCTGGCCTTGGACTTTCTTTCTCTGCTGTTGTTATTCACAGGTAGGCCCTGCTAATGGCAGATTTCTCATCTCGCCTCCTTCCAGCAGAGCCAGTTGATCTTAATGAAAATATTGCCAAAGGTGTCATTCATCAACTGTTTTCTCTCTCTTGCTACATGATCAGTGTTTTTTTTGTTTTTGTTTTTTTTTTTTTTTGGTACCAAATTTCTTTATTTGAAGGAATGGTCCAAAGAACTTAAGTGGATGTTTTGGTACAACTTATAGAAAAGTAAAGGAAACTCCAATATGCATGCACTGCCTTGGTGACCAGGAAAGTCACCCCGTGGCTATCGGGAAATTAGCCTAAGGCTTAGCTTTCATTATCACTGTCTCCCCAGGGTGTGCTTGTCAAAGAGATATTCTGCCAAGCCAGACTGGGGTGCTCCCATCTTGCGCAAGTTGGTCACGTGGTCACCCAATTCTTTGATGGATTTCACCTGCTCATTCAGGTAATGTGTCTCAATGAAGTCACACAAATGGGGTCGTTTTTGTCAGTGGCCAGTTTGTGCAGTTCCAGTAGTGAATGATTCACATTTTTTTCCAAATGTAATGCACACTCCATCGCATTCAGCCCACTCTCCCAGTCATCATGGTCTGGTTTCTTGATATCCTGAAGGAAGATGCGGCCACCTCGTTGGTTCTGCAGCTTCATGAGTTTCTCGGCATGTTCCCTCTCCTCACGAGATTGGTGAAGAAAGTACTTGGCAAAGTTCTTCAAAGCCACATCATCGCGGTCAAAGTAGTAAGACATGGACAGGTAAACATAGGAGGCGTAGAGCTCCAGGTTAATCTGGCGGTTGATGGCGGCCTCTGAATCCTGGTGGTAGTTCTGGCGCACCTGCGAAGGTGATGCGGTCGTCATGGCGGCGGCTAAGGAGAGGCGGCGGCGGCGGTGGCTGCGCGGCGCTGGAGAGGTGGCGGGGGCCTTGGGGCGGTCCGAGGGCGCGGTGTGGAGGAAACGGAGGGCTGGCTGTGGGCGGCCGGCCGAAGTGGGGGGACGAGCGCCGGGTTCCGTCCAAGCACTGTTGAAGCAGGAAACCGCGGCGACTCTCGGCGAAGAACGTCTCGATCAGTGTTTTTAATTATCTGCTTTATTAATTTCTCTGTTTTCAATCATCACCTCTCTGCCTAGCTGAAATAAAACTAAGTGTGGCAGTTAGCGGGTGGTCAGTAAGCTACTGGGGCTAAGGCCAGAAACTCCACCCTTTGAAATGTGGATTTCCTGAACTTGCTGAAGTATTTGTACTTCATGGCATGGGGCCTATCCCATTCACATTATGGGAGTTCTCACTGTCATTTCCATGACTCTAATTTCCTCTATCCCCCCTCTGTCTATTTTGTCCACATTGAGGAAGGGAGTGAGGTAGGAAGATAAGAGACGTGATGATGATGAGTCTTCCACTTCTTCCATTGTAATTGGATTATTCATTCAACAGACATTCATTTACTGTTTGCTCTGAACCATGCATTGTGCTAGGCACCAGGGATAGAGAGGCAAAAAAGACAGTCTCAGCCTCGGACTGAGGGAAAGAGAAAAGTCACTTTTTTTTCTTGTGGAGGCTGCCATCTAATATCATTTGCCTTTTATTTTCTGGTCCATCACAAAAGTAAAAGGTGGATTGGAACCCCCTCATGCACACACAGACACACCCCTTTTGTTAAAGGAAGGAAGCATTGCAGCTGGGTGTCACTTCTAAAACTCACAGACTAATCTGGAAATAGGCAGCCCTCTGCTGTTGATTAAAAGTTAAGTGCTTTTCTATTACAAGAGAAGGAGATGATTCTTATTTTAAATTTGGAACTAAAACAGGGAGAAAAATAATTTGAAATGGGGTAGAAGATAGTGAAAGAATTGTAACCAGTAGATAGTGAATAGCTGCTGAGTCACAGTGTCTAAGCCTATTAGAACGAAGTGTGCTAAAATGTAAATCCTAATACCTTTCTCTCACTTTTCTTTTTTCTTTCTTTTTTTTTTTTTTTTTGACATGGAGTCTCACCCTGTTGCCGAGGCTGGAGTGCAGTGGCACGATCTCAGCTCACTGCAACCTCCATCTCCCGGTTTCAGGCCATTCTCCTGTCTCACCTTCCAAGTAGCTGAGACTATAGACACGCAAGCCACCACACCTGGCTGATTTTTGTAGTTTTAGTAGAGACGGGGTTTCACTGTGTTAGCCAGGATGGTCTCAATCTCCTGACCTCGTGATCCACCCGCCTCGGCCTCCCAAAGTGCTGGGCTTACGGGCGTGAGCCACCGTGCCCGACCACCTTTCTCTCACTTTGCAGTGAGTTTTAACTCTTCTTCCACATGTAAGTGGCTTATAGTAAGAGATGACCCTGGCTGCGTGTGCAGAATTTTGCTATTAAAGCACCAAGGAGGAAGTGTAGTATAATTTATAACAGATTTGCTCTGACAGCCACTTGAAGTTAACAGTAGAGAATAATATGCACCAGTCTTTAGTGGGGGAGCAGTGTGGTGGATGTGGACTGGAATTCAGCATCCCTTCCCACCTCCTTCCAATGCACCTCCCAGTTAGGTGGAGGTGGGAAAACTAAACACTGTTTCTCAAAAAAAACAAAATGGAGAACAATTTTTGTATCCTAATAACAAGGAAAAGAAGGAAGGAAATAAAGAGGAAAGAGTTTAAAGTCTCCACTGCTGGTATGGAGAGTGCAATTTGCACATACAGAAGTATAGATGCCCCCTGGTGGCAGCAGCTGCAATACATAAGCAACAGGGTAGCTAAGAAGGGTATGTTCTGATACTTCTGGACCCAGTAAGGCTGAGCAGAAACTGACCCTCACTCAGGGAACAAACTTCCCAAACCTTTATGTACTTCACACGACAGAGGAAAAACATAGTTTAAGCAGCAGCTGTGTTAGTAATCACTTCCAGTCTTTCATGCATTGTTTTTGCCATTAGTGCTTTTTTGCAACTCTTTAATTCCAGGATCATTATAAAATATTTTTCATGGATTTCCCTGGGACAAAAGAAATGAATAGAGTGTATTTTAAAAATAATTTATTTTAAAATTATTTTAAACCAACAGAAAAGTTGAAAGTGTAACACAAAGAGCTCCAGTATCCTCATAGTGCAGATTCTCCAACTGTGAACCTTTCCACTACAATTGTTCCATCACTCTTTTTTGCCATTTTCATTCATCTTTTTCTGAACCTTTTGAGAGCAAGCTGCAGATACAATGCCCCATCATCTCTAAATACTCTAGTGTGTATTTTTCTAAAACAAGAATACTTACCGGCATAACAACCGTACGGCTCTCCAGGCTAGGAAGTGGAAATGATACATAGTGCCATTCAATTCACATATACCATCCAAATTTTGATAAATGTTTTAATAATTTATCTTTTTCCTTTTCTGGTCTAAGAACCTATCTGGGAACATAAATTGCCTTTACTTGGCAGTCTCTTCTAATCTGTAACAGTTCCTCAGTTTTTCTTATCCTAGACAGTTTTGAGAAGGACAGGCTGTACATCCTATGATGTTTCTTATTTTGGGTCTGTTGAGTGTTTCCTTGTGACCATGTTCAGGTCCCACTCTCTGGGCAGGAATCACAGAAATGATGCTGTGTTCTTCCCATGCATCACACCAGGGGCCACTGATACTGAGTTGTCCCAACACCGTCAGTAATAGCCTTGATCACTTGGTCACCTTGGTGTCTGCCAGATTTCTTCTCTGCACTGTCACCATTTTTCTCTTTATAATTGATAGTATTTTAGGGGAACATATTGTGAGATTATGCCAATATCCTATTTTCTCATCAAGTCTTCATCCTCAGTTTTAGCATCCATTGATGAATTCTAGCTGAACCAAACACCACTATTTTGTTTTCTTTCCTTCTATATTAGTTGGCATTCTATGTAAGAAGAGCTTTCCTTTTCCTCTCATTTATTTATATCAGCATGGACTTGTGGAATCCCATTTTATTCAACAAGTTGTAATCAGTTACTGTCATTAAGTATTTTATTGCTCATACCGTCCCAGTTTGTCCAGTGAGAGCCCTTTCAAGGAGGTTCCTAGGTCCTTATAACAAGTCTGCGTCATTCTTGAACACTTCATTACTTTCTGGCAGTAGTTGTAGGCGTCTCTTGTATTTTACCTGGCTCAGCTCTGTCTGCGGTCAGCCATTTTCCCAAGGAGCACTGCTTCTATTTAATATAAAATTGCTTTTACATGCTACAATTTGAGTGCTTGGTGTGCTCATTGTTCCTGGGATATATTCTTGGGACATCTCAGTGAACAGAGTGAAGAAGTGTATGTGTGTGTGTTGTGTGTGTGTGTAGTACACATACACACATAAACACACACACATAAAGTATACACAGCATAGCTATTTCTTTATCAATCTGTAAATGCATATTTTAAAATTATGATTTTATACCGATTTTTCCACGTCTAACACCTTAGTTCCATTATAGCTATAAGTACCTTTTCTAACTGAAAAAAATTGACTTTTATTATCTTTAATATATTTATTCATTTACTTACGTGTTCAGTGTAACTAACTTCCCAACTATGCAGACATCTCCTCTGCCACTTCAGCTCTTCACATCCTTGAATGCCAGAGGGAATATTGCTGTTTTCTACGCACCATCCCTTTGCAGCGCCCTCCCACTCCTCCTCAGTACCCTTGCCAGTGGTCACCCCTCTGATGCCCTTCTGATCTCTGTATGGCACCTCCCTCCTCCCGTAGCGCCCCATGCGGGTGAGCATGCCAGCCATGCACCTCTGTGAAATTCCCTCCGACCCCACAGACATTGCCTGTAGTGGTTGTGGTTGACTGCTCTGTACCAGGAACGGAAGAAGAGAAGGAACTATAATTTCTTTTATAGGTAATTAGGAATTTGTATCACATAGGAATAGAATCTTTGAGCCGTAAGGGACCTTGTAAATAAATCATTTAGGGTGTGCAGTGGTATAGAAAATGGGATTCTATTGGGTTAGAATTCTGGCCCTGTCACTTAGTTGGTGAATCTTGTGTAATTGTTTAACATTAGTCAGAGCAGCACATTTAACTCTACTGATTCTCCCATCCCTTACCTGTCTCAGAAATACTCTACAGTGTTTGGAGACATGCAGGAACCAGTTGAACACAGTTGCTTCTGAGTTTATCATGGTATCGTGGTTATCTACTCCAGCACTGAATCTTTAAGTCAGAGCGCTGATTTGAATTGCTAAACCCATTGTTCTGCTGAATTCTGTGGCAATTGATGTTGCTTCTTCCTTACAACTTCTGTTTATTCTGGCCCCCTTGCCAATCCTATCAAAATTTTAAGAGGATAAATGAATGGGGAGGGGGTAGGATAAGTCTGGAGATAAATGCGGGGGAAAAAGACACAGCGCAAACAAATAAAAAGCATTTTGATACTACTTTTCTGAAAGTCGAGGGGTAAATATTTCTGTAGCCCATTATTATAACTCATGGCTGGACTCAAATGTCTGCCTTCAGCTGATGTATTGGGGCAATGAAGAGAGTAATGTGAACAGTCATGACAGTGAATAAAGATGCTTTAGTGAAAGTATTCTCCTTTGGGAGAAAGAGTCAACCTTAATAAATAACAACTGCCTTTAACTTAACACCTGCTATATGCCAGGCACCAGGTTAGATTTTTTTCACACTTTAGCTGTAATCATCACAACATTACTGCAAAGGTAGGAGGTGTTATCCCCATTTTAGAGATAAGGAATATGAGATTCTGATTTGTTCAAGAACCTTCTCCTAGCAGTTAGCAGATCTGGGATTGAAATGCAGCTTTCATACTGAATACTTGGTCTTTCCACTTTCCTGCTGCTAATACCCAAAGAAAATAATTTAACAGAAGAGACTTTTCTCAGGAAGATGACGAATGGAATGTGTGTGAAATTAACTTGTAATTGTTCTTAGGCTCTCATTTCCACATCTTCTGTCTTTTCTTGTTATAGCTTTTAGGTGGACCTCTGAAATACTTGATTTCTGTGTTTGCTTAGCAAATATTTGATGAACACTATGTATCAGGCAACTGGATCGGGGCATGAGGTATAATGACGGACAATAGACTTTACCGACTTATAGCTGAGAGGGAGAGAGAAACATTAAATAAATTATCACACATCAATGTTTTGTAAGTGTTATTAAGGAAAACAATATAAAATGAAAGTATATGTAACAGGCTGGGTGTAGTGGCTCATGTCTATAATCCCAGCACTTTGGGAGGTGGAGGCAGGTGGATCACTTGAGGTCAGGAGTTTGACACCAGCCTGGCTAACATGGTGAAATTTTTAAATATAAAAATTAGCCAGGCATGGTGGCACACAGCTGTAGTCTCAGCTACTTGGGAGGCTGAGGCAGGAAAATTGCTTGAACCTGGAAGGTGGAGGTTGCGGTGAACTGAGATTGAGCCACTGCACTCCAGTCTGGGCAACAGAGCAAGACTCTGTCTCAAAAAAAAAAAAAAAAAAAAAAAAAAAAAAAAAAGTATATCTAACAGAAAATTAATTAATCTTGTATGGTGTGGAGAAGGGAGAAAGTATCAAGGAAATTGAAACTTACGATGAATAGGAGTTAGCAAGTGAAGAGTGGGGCAAAAAGCCTTCCAAGTAAATAGAACCACATGTGCAAAAGATGGGTTGGAGACTAACATGAAGGTTGGAGTGCTAAAACAAGAGGTACAGTGTCAGCAGATGGGGCTAGAGAGGACAGCCTGATCAGGCAAGGCAGGCATGCCATGTTAAGGACTTGGAATTGGATACCAGGTGGAATGGAAATCAAATGCACACACATACCATTGTGATCATCATCATTAACATTATTTTTCATAATTAATATTTGTTCCTCATATGCTTAACATTTGTTTGCTAGTTATTTATTTCTTCCTGCTTCTTCAACTTTCCATCTGGGATCACTTTTCTGCCCAAAGTAGATCATATAGAATTTCTTTTTTTTTTTTTTTTTTTTTTGGAGATGGAGTTTTACTCTTATCACCTAGGCTGGAGTGCAGTGGTGCAGTCTTGGTTCACTGCAACCTCCACCTCCCGGGCTCAAGCAATTCTCCTGCCTCAGCCTCTCGAGTACCTGGGATTACAGGTGCCAGCCACCACAGCTGGATAATGTTTGTATTTTCGGTGGAGACGGGGATTCACCATGTTGGCCAGGCCGGTCTCGGACTTCTGACCTCAGGTGATCCACCTGCCTCAGCCTCCCAAAATGCTGGGATTACAGATGTGAGCCACTGTGCTCGGCCCTAGAATTTCTTTTACTGAGTGTTTGTTGGAATTGAGCTTTCTCAGTTTTTGTTTTTATCTGAAAATGTATTGATTTTGCCTTCTTTGATGGAATGGGGTGGGAAAGAGTAAAATTTACAAAGAGTGAAATGCACATATCATAAATGTACAATTTGATGGTTTTTTAACATGTAAAAGCAATGACCCAATTATGATATAGAACTTCCATCATTCCAGAATGTTCCCTTGGTTCTCTTCCAGTCAGTTCTACCCCTCTACTCTCCATAGGCAACCTTTTATCACCATGGATTACTTTTGCCTGTTCTGGAACTTCATGTAAATGGAATGTACATTACGTATTCTTTTGTGGCTTGATTCTTTTTGGGAGGGTCATCCATGTGGTTGCTTGTATCAATAGCTCATTCTTTTTCTTGCTGAATAGTATTTCATTGTATGAATATATCCATTCTCCTTTGATGGGCACATTGATTGTTTCCAGCTGTGGGCTATTATTGAATAAACCTATGGTGAACATTAAGCTACAAATCTTTTCATAAAAATATATTTTTATTTCTCTTGTGTAAATCCCTAGGGATGGAATTTCTGGGTCATAGGGTTATATATGTTTATAAGAAGCTGCCCATCAGTCTTCCAAAGCGATTGTACCATTTTAATCTCCCACTGATAATATGTGAAAATTCTAGTTGCTGCACAGCCTTTCAGCAACATTTGAAGTTTCGGCCAAAGCCTTCCTCCTACTCCTGTCTCCCAGCCTTCTAGTAACCTAGGTTATCAACTCCATGTGTATCCTTTCAGAGATACTTTGTGTGTAAATAAACAGATACGGTGCTATCATACTTAAAAGTTGTGATAAGATGTAAAGTAATGATAAGTTGTTCTTTCTTAGAAGTTATATAGTATTGATTGAATAAAGTGTGGTATTCTAAATGAGGAATACTTCCATAATTACATTAACTGTAGCAGTTTCCTTTCCTACCCCTGTGTTCTATACCTGTGGTTCTCAACTTTAGTGTCCATCCGAAGAGTTTGTTAAAATACAGACTACCCCACAGTAAGTGATTCAGTAAGTGCAGGCCTGAATACTTGCATATGTAATAAATTTCCATGTGATGTTCATACTGCTGGTCCACTTTGAGAACTACTGCTTGCTCCTAAATTATTCTGGATATTTCTTCTTTATTATGGCTGTTACTGTCAAAAACTCCTGAAGAATTTTGAGCCATGCATATGGATATCATAGACTCCAGCTCTACAGGGACACTTCTAATTGATTTTATTTCTCAGTATGGGTAATCTTCCATTTATATTTTTATGGACTGTTTCAAATAAATTCACATGCCAGAAGAAAACAACTGCTGTCAATCCATAGGTTCCAATTTTTAGTTTGGAAAATATCGTCACCATAAGTGATGTAGCATGTTGCTCAAAAGAAAAAAAATGGATATTGGGCATGTTGGCTCACGCCTGTAATCCCAGTACTCTGGGAGGCTGAGGCAGGTGGATCATCCACGGTCAGGCGTTCGAGACCAGCCTGGCCAACATGGTGAAACCCTGTCTCTACTAATAATACAAAAATTAGCTCGGTGTGGTGGCGGGCACCTGTAGTCCCAGCTACTTGGGAGGCTGAGGCAGGAGAATCACTTGAACCTGGGAGGCCAAGGTTGCATGCAGTGAGCCGTGATCGGACCGCTGCACTCCAGCCTGGGTGACACAGTGAGACTCCATTTCAAAAAAAAAAAAAAAAAAAAAAGGAAAAAATATACATCCCCTCCCTAGCATTTTTTTTTGTTGTTGAATATTTTGTGTTTACCTTATTACCCTACATAAATAGAGTAATAAGGTAAACACAAAATATTCATTCACATCTGAAACACTATACCATGTTTATAAGTATTTGTTACACATTTTTTTTATTGGTTGTGTTTTCTGTATGTCACGAATTTAATTGCAAGTTGTTGGGCAGAGCTTTAAAACCACTCAGTGCAGTAAAAACACACACACACATATACACACACCCTAAACACACTAAAAAATGAAGCTAGCCACTTCCTTGTCCTTGTCCTTGTTGAAGACAGCCTCTTGCTATGTTGCACTCCCTCTGGACTGTTTGTTCTCTCCACCTGTTGTGTAGCCATCATCTGTGGGCATCCGTTTGCCATCACTGTGAGTGAGAATTCACCTGATCTCTTCCGTGTTGAATCCACTGTTTCTTTAATTTCTTGTTTTCTTCTTTCCAAATGTATTGCTTTATTTGGTGGCTTACATCCTCTGTATGAGGGGCAGATACTGTTGACTGGAGACTCTTAACGATAGAATAGTCCGAACCTACCGTTTCATTGTGGGATTCTCATATGTCACTATTTATAGTATTTTTTTTTTTCCTTGCATCGTCCAGTTTCCTCAGAGAGGAATCTTCTGTTCGGTGGGTACAGGTCTAGCAGCTCATATTCTCAGACCCAAGTTGAGGGATGGGGCTAAGGGCTCATTGGGTAAACTTTTCCCTGCTTTTAGTTGTACTCCTATTTTCAGTTACTTTAGAAAGGTTTCTTGTTAATCCAGAATTTGTCAGCCCCTACTGTGTGCCAAGTATTCTGCTGGTTTCTACAGAGGATATAAACTTAACGAAAACATGGCCAGGCCTGTAATCCCAGCACTTTGGGAGGCCAAAGTGGGCAGATCACCTGAGGTCAGGTGTTTAAGACCAGCATGGCCAACATGGCTAAACTGAAAATAAAAAATATTAGCCGGGCGTTGTGGTGCATGTCTGTAATCCCAGCTACTCGGGAGGCTGAGGCAGGAGAATTGCTTGAGCCCGGGAGGCGGAGGTTGCAGTGAGCCGAGATCACGCCACTGCACTCCAGCCTCTATGACAAAGCGAGACTCCATCTCAAAAAGAATAATAATAATTTTAAAAAGTTAAAAGATAAGTTTCCAAAATCTCAGTTTTAAAAGTGGAGAAAGGCATAAAGTTTATGGCCTCAGATCCAAGATAGTGTGTGATAAATGCTACATAAATGAGCCTCTGACAATGAGAAGGTTAATTTCAACTAACGCTTTTAGAAAAGATGGAATTTGGGCTTTGAAGAAACGTCAGAACTTTCTTTAAAGAAAAAAATAGAGTGTAAAATTTACAAAATGTTTAACAAGTAAAAACTTTCATGCTCTTATTACTTCAATGTCTTTTTTATTTTTGCATATTTTCTTCTAATACTTTTATCTTTGTATGTTTTTACAGTTGTCATAGAATAGATTTCAGCATTGTTATTTTTTCAATTAATGTAATTGTTCTTTTGTAATAATAATTTCTTTTGTAATGGCTTCAAAGGATTCTGCTTAGATGATATAGGACTTTAACAGTGAAGGAGTAAGGGAATCCAGCTTGTATAAAAACTCAGAGATAAGTAAAAATGAGGTGTATATATTTTTTAAAAATAGACTTCTGAGCGTGGGGACAGCAGAGGAATGGGAGAAAGATGAAGAATAACAAAAGATGAATCTCCCAAGACCTGTGAGAAATGGAAGGACATACAGCCCTGGGTTTCCTGTTCCTGGTTTTTTTGCACTGACAGGAAATTGGAAGAGCAGTTAGTAGATGTCTTCATGAATTGTGGAGAAAATCTCAGCCCTAGTAAGCTACCTTTTAATTACTGAAGCTGCCTGCACAGATAACACATTACTTCACATTACCAATTTATTTTTCCTTATCATTGAAAAAAGCCACATCTCTTTGCCTGTAGTTTGCAACTTTCTATTTTATTTTCAAAAAACAATAAAGCTCTCTTTACTCGTGAGTGGAAGAGGGAAGTTGCAAGGTTTAGTGAAGAGCCCTGGTCTGGTATAATTTTGTCCCTGTTTTGATTAAGGAAAGGGTGTTTAACTTTTGTTCCTTTTTTACTTATTTAAGCGCTATCCAGATTTCTGTTAATAGCACTCACTATCAGAATTCTAAAGTTATTGAGGAGTTTTTTCTCTAGTTGCAGCATTTATGCTGCTTTCTCTCCTTAAGATGTGAGAGATTACAATCTCAACAAGTGAAAGTGATGGAAAAGACTAATTTTGACAATTCTCTAGCATAAAATTATAAAATGAAGTTAAAATCAATACAAATATGAAAATAAGTGGCCCTTATTGATTTTATGAAAGAGATTTTTAATCAGTGTAGCTTCTTATCAATTAATCCTAGCATTTAAAATAACTAATTCTGATTTTTGTGGTACAAAATTATTATTTTGTGGTGGGGAAATGCAAGGAGAAAGGTTAAAAGTTAAATGCATCTGAGATAGCTGTGTTATTTATAATCCCTTGGAATGGTTTTTGATTAATGCTTGTTACATTTTCCTCATGAGACTGGGGAATGTTTCAGTCAAGGGTAATATGGATGGTTTTTAATATCAGGAGCTCCACAAATATGGATTTGCTTTTTAGAGATATATGATAATCTTTTTTCTCAGTTAAGGTCATGTAAATTAGAACTGCTATCTGAACTTGGAAAAAATAAGTAACATTATGTGCTCTTGTCACTTTCAGTTATACTTTACCACTTGAGAGAAATTATGCTTGTTAATTAAGTTATCACAGAAGAGATTTTTAATCTGAAGAATTCGGTTTTGTAGATTTCTACCAATGTAATGTAGTATGGCTACTTCCCAGTAAACTGGTATAGGGAGAATTTGACTGTCAGGACGAATGGAATACTTCAGTCGGCCTATTTATTCAGTGACCTTCCAGAAAAAAAGGGTAATCCATAATTATCTCTGATTTTTGGGAATCCCTCCCCTAAGAAAACTGAAATTTCAACTTAAATGTTTTCTTCTCTCATTTTCAGTTCCATCTTTATTGCTGATACCTGAGGATTTCCCTTCTTTTTTGCAAGATCAGCTATCTATTTAATTTTATTTGGTGATGGAAGAAAGTTATTTTTATCTGACATCTCCAGAGTTTTTTGTGTTATATTAATTTACCATATGAGTTTTAGAATTAGTAGAATATTTCACTTACAGTCATGCATTGCTTAACAATGGGTATACATTCTGAGAAATGTATCATTAGGCAATTTCATCATTGTGCAAACATCATAGAGTGTACTTACACAAACCTCGAAAGTATAGCCTACTACACACGTAGGGCTGTGTGATACAGCCTATTGTTCCTTGTCTACAAACCTTTACAGCATGATACTGCACTGAATACTGTATGCAGTAGTAATACAATATAAATATTGTGTATCTAAACATATCTAAACATAGAAAAGATAAAGTAAAAATGTTATCCCCTCCCCGACCTCCCTGCCTGACACTGTCCCTTCCCTAGTGCCCCCCCAACAGACTCCAGTGTGTGATGCTCCCCTCTCTGTCTCCACATGTTCTCATTGTTCAGCACCTACCTATGAGTGAGAACATGTGGTGTTTGATTTTCTGTTCTTGTGTCTGTTTGCTGAGAATGATGGTTTCCAGATTCATCCATGTCTCTACAAAGGACACGAACTCATCCTTTTTCATGGCTACATAGTATATATGTGCCACATTTTCCTTGTCCAGTCTATCGCTGATGGGCATTGGGGTGGTTCCAAGTCTTTGCTATTGTAAACAGTGCCGCAATGAACATACGTGTACATGTGTCTTTATAATAGAATGATTTATAATCCTATGGATATATACCCAGTAATGGGATTGCTGGGTCAAATGGAATTTCTGTTTCTAGGTCCTTGAGGAATCGCCACACTGTTTTCCACAATGGTTAAACTAATTTACACTCCCACCAACAGTGCAAAAGTGTTCCTATTTCTCCACATCTTCTCCAGCATCTATTGTCTCCTCATGTTTTAATGATCGCCATTCTAACTGGCATGAGGTGGTATCTCAATGTGGTTTTGATTTGCATTTCTCTAATGACCGGTGATGATGAGCATTTTTTCATATATTTGTTGGCCTCATATATGTCTTCTTTTGAAAAGTGTCTGTTTATGTCCTTTGCCCACTTCTAAATGGGTTTGTTTGTTTTTTTTATTGAAAATCTGTTTTAGTTCTTTGTAGCTTCTGGATATTAGCCCTTTGTCAGATGGGTAAATTGCAAAAATTTTTTCCCATTCTGTTGGTTGCCGGTTCACTCTAATGATTGTTTCTTTTGCTGTACAGAAACTCTGGAGTTTAATTATATCCCATTTGTCTATTTTGGCTTTTGTTGCCAATGCTTTTGGTGTTTTAGTCATGAAGTCCTTGCCTATGCCTATGTCCTGAATGGTTTTGCCTAGGGTTTCTTCTAGGGTTTTTATGGTGTAGGTCTTATGTTTAAGTCCTTAATCCATCTGGAGTTAATTTTAGTGTAAGGTGTCAGGAAGGGGTCCAGTTTCTGTTTTCCACACATGGCTATCCAGTTATCTCATCATTTCTTAAACAGGGGAATACTTTCCCCATTGCTTGCTTTTGTCAGGTTTGCAAAGATCACATGGTTGTAGATGTGTGGCATTGCCTCTGAGGCCTCTGTTCTGTTCCATTTGTCTATATCTCAGTTTTGGTACCAGTACCATGCTGTTTTGATTACCGTAGCCTTGTAGTATAGTTTGAAATCAGGTGTTGTGATGCCTCCGGCTTTATTCTTTTTGCTTAGGATTGTCTTGGCTATTTGGGGTCTCTTTTGGTTCCATATGGAGTTTAAGGTGGTTTTTCCAGTTCTGTGAAGAGGGTCATAGGTAGCTTGATGGGGATAGCATTAAATCTATAAATTACTTGGGGAAATATGGCCATTTTCAAAATAATTATTCCTAACCATGAGCATGAAATGTTTTTCCATCTGTATGTGTCCTCTCTTATTTCATTGAGCAGTGGTTCATAGTTCTCCTTGAAGAGGTCCCTTATATCCTTTGTTACTTGTATTCCTAGGTATTTTATTGTCTTTGTAGCATTTGTGAATGGCAGTTCACTCTTGATTTGGCTCTCCTTTAGTGTGTTATTGGTGTATAGGAATGCTTGTGATTTCTGCACATTGATTTTGTATCCGGAGACTTTGCTGAAGCTGCTTATCAGTTTCAGGAGATTTTGGGCTGAGACAATGGGGTATTCTGAATATACAATCGTGTCATCTGCAAATACAGAGAATTTGACTTCCTTCTTTCCTAATTGAATACTATTTATTTCTTTTTCTTGCATGATTGCTCTGGCTAGAACTTCCAATACTGTATTGAATAGGAGTGGTAAGAGAGGACATACTTGTCTAGTGCCAGATTTCAAAGGGAATGCTTTCAGTTTTTGCCCATTCAGTATGATATTGGCTGTGAGTTTGTCATAAATAGCTTTTATTATTTTGAGATATGTTCCATTGATACCCAGTTTATTGAGAGTTTTTAGCATAAAGGACTGTTGAATTTTGTCGAAGGCCTTCTCTGCATCTATTGAGATAATCATGCGGTTTTTGTCTTTGGTTCTGTTTATGTGGTGAATAACGTTTATAGACTTGCATATGTTGAACCAGCCTTGCATCCCTGGGATGAAGCCTACTTGATCATGATGGATAAGCTTTTTGATGTACTGTTGCAATGGGTTTGCCAGTATTTTATTGAAGATTTTTGTATCTATGTTCATCATGGATATTGGCCTCAAGTTTTCTTTCTTTGTGGAGTCTCTGAGGATTTTGGTATCAGGATGATGTTGGTCTCATAAAATGATTTGAGGAGGATTCCCTCTTTTTGGATTGTCTGGAATAGTTTCAGAAGGAGTGATACCAGCTCCTCTTTGTATGTCTAGCAGAATTCGGCTCTGAACCCATCTGGACCTGGGCTTTTTTGGTTGATAAGCTATTAATTGCTGCCTCAACTTGAGCCCTTGTTATTAGTCTATTCAGAGTTTCAACTTCTTCCTGGTTTAGGCTTGGGAGGGTGCAAGTGTTCAGGAATTTACCCATTTCTTCCAGATTTGCTGGTTTATGTGCATAGAGTTGTTTGTAGTAATCTCTGATTGTAGTTTGTATTTCTGTGGAATCGATGGTAATATCCCCTTTATCATTTTTTATTGCATCTATTTGATTCTTCTCTCTTTTCTTTTTTATTAATCTGGCTAGTGGTCTATTTTGTTGATCTTTTCAAAAAACCAGCTCCTGGATTTATTGATTTTTTTGAAGGGTTTTTTGTGTCTCTATCTCCTTCAGTTATGGTCTGATCTTAGTTATTTCTTGTCTTCTGCTAGCGTTTGAGTTTTTTGATCTTGCTCCTCTGGCTTTTTCAATTTTGTTGATAGGGTGTCAATTTTAGATCTTTCCTTGCTTCTCATGTGGGCATTTATTGCTATAAATTTCCCTCTAGACACTGCTTTAAATGTGTCCCAGAGATTCTGGTACGTTGTGTCTTTATTCTCGTTGGTTTCAAAGAACATCTTTATTTCTGCCTTCATTTCATTGTTTTTGCAGTCAACATTCAAGAGCCAGTTGTTCAGTTTCCATGAATTTGTGTGGTTCTGAGTTAGTTTCTTAATCCTGAGTTGTAATTTGATTGCACTGTGGCCTGAGAGACTGTTTGTAATGATTTCCATTCTTTTGCATTTGCTGAGGAGTGATTTACTTCCAATCATGTGGTCAGTTTTAGAGTAGGTGTGATGTGGTGCTAAGAAGAATGTATACTCTGTGGGTTTGGAGTGGAGAGTTCTGTAGATATCTATTAGGTTTGCTTGGTCCAGATCTGAGTTCAAGTCCTGGATTTGTCAAATGCTTTTTAGCATGATTTGAAATGATCATATGGGTTTTGTCCTCCATTCTGTTGATGTGATGTATCACTTTTATTTGAGTATGTTGAAACATCCTTTCATCCCTGGTATGAATCCCACTTGGTCATGATGAATGATTTTTTCAATGTGTTGTTAAATTTGGTTTGCTACTATTTTATTGAGGATTTTTGCATCAAGGTTTATCAGAGTTATTGGCCTGTACTCTTTTTCAATGGATCTTTTTCTGGTTTTGATATCGGGGTAATATTGGCCTTATAGAATGAGTATGGAAAGTATTCCCTCATCCTCTATTTTTTGTAATAGTTTGAGTAGGATTGGTATTAATTCTTCTTTAAATGTTTGGTAGAATTTGGCAGTGAAACCATCAGGTCCTGGGCTTCTCTTTGCTGAGAGACTTTATTACAGCTTCAATCTCATTATTTGTTACTGGTCTTTTTATGTTTTGGATTTCTTCATGATTCAGTCTTTGAAGGTTGTATGTGTATAGAAATTTATCCATTTCTTTTAGGTTTTCCAATTTATTGGCATATAGTTGTTCATAATAGTCTCTAATGATCCTTTCAATTTCTGTGATATCAGTTGTAATGTCTCCTTTTTCATCTGTGATTTTATTTATTTGGGCCTTCTCTCCTTCTTGGTCTAGTTAATGTTTTGTCTGTTTTGTTTATCTTTCCAAACACCACCATTTCATTTTGTTGATATTTTGTATTATTTTCTTTGCTTCTATTTCATTTATTTCTGCTCTGATCTTTATAATTTCTTTTCTTCTACAAATTTTAGAGTTAGTTTGCTCTTTCTTTTCTTGTTCTTTAATATGCATTTCTAGTTTTCTTCTTTTTGAAGTTTTTCTACTTTTTCATGTAGGTACTTATAGCTATAAGCTTCTCTTTTAGTACTGCTTTTGCTATATTCCATAGGTTTGCTATGCTGTGCTTCCGTTATTACTTTATTTAAGAAATTATTTAATGTCTTCTTAATTTCTTCATTGACTTGCTGGTCATTCAGGAGCACACTGTTTAGTTTCTATTTGTTCGTGTTATTTCCAAGTTCCTCTTGTTATTGATTTATAGTTTTATTCCGTTGTAGTCAGAGAAGATACTTTTAAGATTTTAATTTTTTGAATTTTTTTTCTTTTTCGAGACAGGGCTACTGTGTTGCCTGTTTTTTGTTGTTTTTTATTTGTTTTTAAGAGATAGGGTCTGACTATGTTGCCCAGGCTGGTGTTGAGCTCCTGAGCCCAAGCAGTCCTCCCACCTTGGCTTAGTGTTGGGATTACACGCGTGAACCAATGTGCCTAGCTGAATTTTTAAAGACTTGTTTTGTGGCTAACATAGCGTTTATCCTTGAGAATTATCTCTATGCCAAGGAGAAGAATGTGTATTGTTTTTAAATTTTGTTTTTCACATGTTCTGTAAATGCCTATTAGGTTCCTTTGGTTTATAGGGCAGATTAAGTTCAGTGTTTCTTTGTTGATTTATTATCTGGATATCTGTCCATTGCCAAAAGTGGAATGTTGAAATTTCCAGCTATTACTGTAGTCAGGTCTAGCTCACTGCTTGGCTTTAATAATATTTGCTTTATATAACTGGGTTTTTCAGTGTTGCATGCATATATATTTACACTTATTTTGTCTTCTTGCTGAAATGATCCCTTTATCATTATGTAATAACCTTCTTTGTCTCTTTTTTTAGTTTTTATATTAAAATCTGTTTTATCTGATACAGCTATTCCTGCTCTTTTTGGTTTTCATTGGCATGGAATATCTTTTTCCATCCCTTTATTTTTAGTCTGTGTGTCTTTATAGGTGAAGTGTGTTTCTTGTATGCAACAGATTGTTGGGTACTGTTTTTTTAATCCATTCAACCACTCTATGTGTTTTGTTTGGAGAGTTTAGTTCATTTACATTTATTGTTATTATTTATAAGTAAGGACTTCTGCCATTTTAAATTTGTTTTCTGGTTGTTTTGTGGACTTTTTTGTGAAAGTGTTTTATTTGGTGGTATGCTTTAATATCTTGGTTTATATATTTTATATATCTATTGTAGGTTTTTTAACTTGATGTTATCATGAGGGTTGCAATTAACATCTTATAATGCATTGTTTTAAACTGGTGACAGTTTAACTCCGATTGCAAAAAACAGACAGGAAGAGAGACAACTAATAAAAACTCTTCACTTTATCCCCTTTGCTTTTTAACTTTTTCTTATTTCTATTTATATCTTCTTATATTGTCTGTCTTTTAAAATTGTTGTTGTTATTATTGATAGGTTCATCTTTTAGTCTTTCTGCTCAATATGTGAGTAGTTTACATACCACAATTACAGTGTTGTCATATATTGTGCTTACTATTACCTGTCAATTTTGTACCTTCAGATGATTTCTTATTACTTATTAATTTCCTTTTCTTTCAGGCTGTAGGTTGTTTTCTTTCAGATTGTAGGTTCTTTTTTTTTCAGACTATAGGACACCCTTTAGCGTTTCTTGAAGGATGGGTCTGATGTTGATTAAATCCCTCAGCTTTTGTTTGTCTGAGAGTCTCTATTTCTCCTTTACGTTTGAAGTGTATTTTCACTGGATATACTAGTCTAGAATTCGATTTTTTTTCCTTCAGCACTTTAAATAAATAATGCCACTGTCTCCTGGCCTGTCAGGTGTCTACTCAGAAACCTGCTGCCAGACGTATTAGAGCATCTTTGTTTTTCGTTTTGTTTTTAAATTTTTTCTTGCTGCTTCTATGATCCATTCTTTATCTTTTGCCTTTGGGAGTTTGGTTACTAAATGTCTTAAAGTAGCCGTCTTTGGGTTAAATCTGCTACCTTCTTGTACCTGAATATTGATATCTTT
Organism: Ateles fusciceps; assembly: GCA_036589455.1. NCBI lineage: Eukaryota > Metazoa > Chordata > Mammalia > Primates > Atelidae > Ateles > Ateles fusciceps. The sequence continues at coordinate 6,113,748 of JAZHEH010003061.1, read as the reverse complement.
CTCTAGGCTTAGAAAGTCTCTGTTATAATTTCTTTGAATAAACTTTCTACCCCAGTCTCTCTTTCTACCTCCTCTTTAAAGCTAATAACTTTTTTTTTTTTTTTGAGCCTAGGCTGGAGTGCAGTGGCGCAATCTTGGCTCACTGCAGCCTCTGCCTCCTAGATTCAAGCGTTTCTCGTGCCTCAGCCTCCTGTGTAGCTGGGATTACAGGTGTGCACCCCCATGCCCGATTAATTTTCGTATTTTTAGTGGAGACAGGGTTTTGCCGTGTTGGCCAGGCTAGTCTCGAGCTTTTGACCTCAAGTGATCCGCTTGCCTTGGCCTCCCAAACTGCTGGGATTCCAGGCATGAGCCACCATGCCCAGCCCAAAATCTCTTAACTTTGCCCTTTTGAGGCTATTTTCTGGCTTCTGTGGCACGCTTTGTTACTTTTATTCTTTTTTTATTTTTACTCCTCTGTGTATTTTCAAATAACCTGTCTTCAAACTTGCTAATTCTTTCTTCTTCTTGATCAGTTCTCCCATCAAGAGATTCTGATGCATTCTTCAATTTGTCATTTAATTTTTTCAACTCCAGAATTCTGCTTGATTCTTTATAAGAATCAAAGAGATTTTCAATCTCTGTCAAATTGATCTGATAGGATTCTGAGATCCTTCTTTGTGTTATCTTGTATTTCGTTGAGCTTCCTCAAAACAGCTATTTTGAATTCTCTGAGAGTTCACATATCTGTGTCCCTCTGGAATTGGTCACTGGTGCCCTATTTAGTTTGTTTGGTGAGATCATGTTTTCCTGGATAATGTTGATGCTTGTGGGTGTTCATTAATGTCTGAACATTAAAGAGTTAAGTATTTATTCTAATTTTCAGTCTGGGCTGATTTGTACCCGTCCTTCTTGAGAAGGCTTTCCTAGTATTCAAAGGGAATTTAATGTTGTGATTCAAGTCTTTGGTCACTGAAGCCAGATGTGAGCATATTAGTGGGCACCTCAAGCCCAATAGTGTTATGACTCTTGTAGTCTCATAGAGGTACCACCTTGCTGGTCTTGGGTAAGGTCTGGGAGAATTTCCTGGATTACCAGGCAGAGACTCTTGTTCTCTTCCCTTACTCTCCCCCTAAAGAAATGGAATGAGTCTGTCTCTCTCTGTGTGTTCTTAGCTGCTTGAAGTTGGCAGAAGGGTGACACAAGGACCCTTGTGGGCACCACCACTGGGACTGTGTTGGGTCACACCTGAAGCCAACACAGTACCGGATCTTGCTCAAGGCTTGTGGTAACTATTTCCTGGCTATTGCTTGTGTTTGTTTAATACCCAAGGGCTCTTCAGTCAGCGGGAGATGAATTTGCCAGGACCAGGTCTTTCCCTTCAGTGCAGTAGATTCCCTTCTGGCCCAGGGTGGGTCTAGAAATGATGTCAAGGAATTGGGGCCTGGGATTAGGCGCTTTAGGAATCTGCTTGGTGCTTATTTTACTGGGGCTGTCATGGTAACCAGGTTGCAAGACAAAGTCCTTTTTGCTGTTCCCTTCGATTTCCTTAAGCAGAGTCTGTCCATGGCTACCACTGCCTGCAGACCAGTGGCCACTACAGTCTGGCTACTGCTGATATTTATTAAGAGCCCAAGGTCTCTTTAATCAATAGGTGGTGAGTCCTCCCAGGCCTGGGTCTCTCCCTTTAGGACAGTGGGTTTCCGTCTGGCCCAGAGTGGGTCTAGAAATGCCCTGTTGGAGCTAAGGCCAGGAATCAGTGACTTTAGGAGTCTGATTGGTGCTTTATTTTACTGTGGCTGAGCTGGTGCCCGAGTTGCAAGACAATCTTTTTTTTACTTTTCCCCTCTACATTCCTCAAGCAGGAGTCTTTCCCTGTGGCCACCACACCTGGGAATGTGTTGGATCACACCCAAAGCCAGCATAATACTGAGTCTTGCCCAAGGCCTGTGGCAACTGCTGCCTGGCTACCCCCTGATTTTTATTCAAGGCTCAAGAGCCCTTTAGTCAGCAGGTAGTGAAATCTGCCAGGACTAGGTCCTTTCCTTCAGGGTGGCGGATTCCCCCTCTGGCCGAGGATGGGTCTAGAAATGTCTGGGAGCTAGGACCTAGAATGGGGGATCAGGACTCTGGTTGCTGTTTTATTTTGTTGTGGCTGTGCTGGTATCTAAGTTGCAGAACATAGTCTCCTCTATTCTTATCTCTCCTTCTAGAGCTATGAACTGTACTGTCTGAAGTTGGAGGAGGGGTGACACAAGCATGCCCTTGGCCACCGTGACTGATGTCTCACTGGTTCAAGTGCATCCCAAGTCTACTGGCTCCAAGCCCAGTACAGTACCAGGACTTGCTCAGGGACTGCAGTGCTTATGGTCTAGACTGCCTTTAAAATTTATTTAGGATCTCGGAATGCTTTAGCCTATAGGGACAAGGCTTGCCCAAACTCAGCCTGAAACTGCTGGGATGGATGATTCCCCCCTCTGGCTGAGGCTGGTCTAAATTCTACTTCCATGGGTGCCAGCTGACTTCTGCCCTGTGTTGCCTTCCACTGTGACAGGGCAGCACTGAGTTCCAATACAAAGTCCCACATTCACTTTGCTCTTCCTCCCCCAAAGGCATAGATTCTCTCTTAGCTGCCACACTGCACTGCGGGAATATGTGGGAGGGGTGGTGTAGGCAGTTCAAGACTGTCTTTCCTACCCTCTTCAGTGCCTCTTTCCTTGATATGATGTTAAAACTAGGTACTGTGATCAGTCACTTGATTTTTGGTTCTTAAGAAGGTGCTTTCTTGTTTGAAAAGTTGTTCAATTTGATGTTCTTTGGTGGAGACTCTCACAAGAGGGTTTGAATGGGCCATCTTGCTCTACCTCCTTTTCCACATTTGTCGATCTTAAGTAATGCTCCTGTAAATACTGTTGTACTTAAGTCCTTGTGTACATAGATGTACGTTTATCTAGGGAAACATCTAAAAATGGAGTTCCTGGGTTTTTGTTTTAGAACTTGAGTAAGCATGTCAAGCATCTCTTTAGAATGATCCATCAGTTTACACTCCCACCAACAGTGCATTAGAGTTCTTTCTGCTGACTGGTGAGATTATCTTTTCATATATTTCTTAGCCATTCTATATGATATCTTATACTTGGTTAATTGTATTTTACATATGGATTTTTAGGAGTTCTTCATATATTCTGGGTAATTATCATTTGTCTCAATGATATATATTTTAGATACTTCTATCCTGTATATATTTTAGATATGTCTACAGGAAGAAGTATCTAAAATATCCCCTTGTTTTTTTCATTTTGCACATGATATTTTTTTCTCATACTAAAGGTATATAATTTTATTGTGGAATTTAATAATTTTTGCTGTTAGGGTTTGTATTTTTTTAATCATTCTGAATAATATAGAACTTCTCTAAAATTTTAAATGAATGTTTTAAAAAGTTTTTACTTTTAGACTTTATATGGAATTTGGTTTTATATTTTAGTATAAGAGAGTGATTGAATGTTATTGTTTACTTCTTAACTCATTTTTACTCTTCTGTATGAATTTTGCAATTATTTGTAAATATCCATGAAAAAATTTGAAGAGGCAGTTGGAATTGTATTAAATTTATAGATTACTTTGGAGAAAAAATATAATATTAAATATTTTCACACATAAACAGTGGATTTCTCCATTTATTGAAGTCTTGTTTATGTTCTTCAATATTTTATAAAGTTTTTTATAGAATCTTGCTCTGTCACCCATGCTGGAGTGCAGTGGTGTTCATAGCTCACTATAAACTCAAATTCCTAGGCTCAGGCAATCCTCCTGCCTCAACTTCCCTAGTAGCTGAGATTACAGACGCAAGTCACCAAGGCTGGCTTAATTTACTGGAGGGATGCGGTCTTGTTATATTGCCCAGACTGGTCTGAAACTCCTGGGCTCAAGTGATTCTCTCACCTTGGCCTCCCAAAGTGCTGTGATTATACGTGTGTGCCACCATGCCTGGCAATATTTTATAATGTTATCTATGAAGGTTTTTATGTCTCTTATTTCTGGTCTAACAGTTTTGTAACTTGTGAATTTTTTTAAAAAAATATATGCCTAATGTTTTATAATATTTTCTTTTTTATATTGAACAATTTTAAACGTACACAACAGTTAAAAGAGTAGTATACGTAGTACAGTATACACCTGAATACTCAAGAGCTAAATCCAGAAATTGGTAACATTTTGCATATTCTTCTTTATTTGTATGTATACACACATACACACAGCATGGTCATGTTCAATTTTTTATTTGCTAAGTTATTTGAAAGTAAATTGCAAACTTTATGCTACTTTATCCCTAAACACTTCAGTCTGTATCTCTTAAATCTAAGACCCTCTTTATAAAACCGCCATGCCATCATATCAAAGATATTTAATATTTGATACATTATAATATCCACACATTGTTATATACTCTGTTGTCTGTTGAATGGGATTTTTAAAATAACCTTTTCTTAGTAGTTATTACAAATGATTATGGGCTGGGTGCAGTGTCTCATGCCTGTAATTCCAACACTTTGGGAGGCTGAAGTGGGCAGATCACCTGAGGTCAGGAGTTCAAGACCAGCTCAGCTGATGGTGAAAGTCCGTCTCTACTAAAAATAGATAAATTAGCCAGGCATGGTGGTGCATGCCTGTAATCCCAGCTACTTGGGAGGTTGAGGCATAAGAATCACTTGAACCCAGGAGGCGGAGGTTGCAGTGAGCCAAGATCATACCACTGCACTTCAGCCTGGGCAACAGAGTGAGACTCTGTCTCAAAAAAAAAACACAAAAAAAGCAAAAAACAAATGATGATAAACTTTCACTTTTGTGTATGTATATAGCAATAATTAGAAATTCATATTAGTTGCAATACTTTGGCTTTAGATTTTCTTGGACACAGTGATAAATTCTTATTCAGTGTAATAATTTGATTCAAGTTTCTACTTATCTTTATAAATAATCAGGTCATCTACAAATAATTTTCTTTTTTCCTATATAACTTTTAACCAAATTAATTATTGAAAAATTCTTCAATTAATTTTAATATCCTAATTACTTTATTCAATATATATTTTTTAGAAGATTGTGTTTTAGTTAACTTATAAGTACATAAAAATTAAATCTAAATTTTTGTATTTTAGGAAAATTCACGAATTGTGAGAGTAAAAGTTATAGCTGGAATAGGCCTTGCCAAGAAGGATATATTGGGAGCTAGGTAAGTATATCGATTTGGCTTACAATTTTAAAACTTTGCATTTGTTAATTAATTTTTTCTAAACTTTAGTTAAATTAAAAATCAAATAGTATTAGTAATTGTTGTGGGAAGTATAATAATAATATTTCCAGTTGGTGGTTTACTAAATCTCTTGGTGTCTGAATTACTAAATTTGTGAAATTAGGCAGAAGTACAAATGATAGCAATTATTATAGAATACATTATTGAGCTCTGCTTCTGGAAATTTGTAAAATTCTAACAGACTAATTCTTTAGCAAGTGACAACCATAAACTCTGGACTTAGTACAAATAGCAGCAACCTGAAGGCAGTGGAAAGCAAACAGAGCAGGCAGATTCTGGTGGAGAGTTCATGTTTGGAAGAAGGGAATTGTACTGAGTTCCTCATACTATAAATTGGTCTGAGGACAGGTAGAATCAGAGGAAATAAGGGGAAGGTGTGCCAGCCTGTTTTTGACAAATAGAGAGGAACAAATAGAATGAGAACTCACTCACTCCCAAGGAAGGACATTATCCTATTCAGGAGGGATTTGCTCCCATGACCCACATTCCTCTAATCAAGACCCATCTTTCAATATTCCCACATTGGGAAGCAAAATTCAACATGCAGTTTGGAGGGTACAAATATCCAAACCATAGCAATGATAAAAGAGGCAAACACACACACACATACATAGACACACACACAAGCAGCAAAATTCAGTCTCCAAAACTTAACATTTATAATGTATGTCCAGAATATAATGCAAAATTACTTATCTAAAAAGAACCAGGAAAATGGAAGTCATTTTTCAGTAGAGAAAATAAAATATGCCTACAATAAATTTAAAAAAATAGGAAATGAAATGGAAACCATAAAAAAAATGAAAATTCTAGAACTGAAAAATACAGCATTTGAAGTTAAAATTGTTGGGTGGACTTATCAGCCAAATGGAGAAGAGGAAAGATTAAAACTGAACTTAAAGATAGATAGTAGATATTGTTACCTAGCTGGAAGATGAGAGAGAGGAGAGAGACAAAGATTGGAGGTAAAGAAAAGAAAAAGACAAACAAAAGAACAGAGCCTTGGGGATTTGTTAGATGATATCTAACAGTCTAACGTGGGTGTCGTTAGATAATATCTTACAGTCAGAAAGGGGGAGGGAAAGAAGCAGGCAAAATATAAGTTTGAAGAAAAAACCAGCCAAGTTTTTTTTTTCAAATTTGATTAAATTCATATAGTATTAAAAAACACCAAGCAGGTGGGAAGAAAGGTATTTATGAGTTCCGCTGCAGCAGACTTAAACGTACCTGCCCAGCAGCTCTGAGCATAACAATGGAGCTCCCAGCTCAGGACTTGAGCTCCTATAAGGGACAGACTGTCTCCTCAAGCAGCTCCCCGACCCTGTTATATCCAAAGAGACACCTCGTAAAGGAGAGTTCAGGCTGACATCTGGCAGGTACCCTCCTGGGATGAGGATAACAGAAAGAAACTGGCAGCAACCGTTAATGTTCTATAGCCACCACAGGTAATCCCCAGACAAGCAGGGTCTGGAGTCGACCTCCAGCAGTCCTGCAGGAGAGGGGCCTGACTGTTAGAAGGAAAACTAAAAAACAGAAGGAAATAACTTCATAAAAAAAAATGTCCACTCAAAGACCCCATACGAAAGTCACCAACTACAAAGACCACAGATAGAAATCCACAAAGATTGGAAGAAACCAGCACAAAAAGGATGAAAATACCCAAAACCAGAACACCTCTCCTCTAAGGGATCACAACTCCTCACCAGCCAGGGAACAAAGCTGGATGGAGAATGAGTCTGATGAATTGACAGAAACAGGCTTCAGAAGGTGGGTAATAACAAACTTCTCTGAGCTAAAAGAACATATTCTAACCCAATGCAAAGAAACTAAGAACCTTGAAAAAAGGTTTGACAAAATGCTGTTGAGAATAAACAGCTTAGAGAAGAATATAAATGAATTGATGGAGCTGAAAAACACAACACAAGAACTTTGCAAAGCATACACAAATTTCAGTAGCCAAATCGACTGAGCAGAAGAAAGGATATCAGAGATTGAAGATCAACTCAGTGAAATAAAATGAGAAGGCAAGATTAGAGAAAAAAGAGTGACAAGAAATGAACAAAGCCTCCAAGAAATATGGGATTATGTGAAAAGACCTGATCTATATTCGATAAGTGTACCTGAATGTGACGGAGAGAATGAATCCAGGCTGGAAAACACTTTTCAGGATATTATCCTTATCCAGGAGAACTTCCCCAACCTAGCAAGGCAGGCCAACATTCAAGTCCAGGAAATACAGAGAACAGCACAAAGATATTCCTCAAGAAGAGCAACCCCAAGGCACGTAATCGTCAGATTCACCAGGGTTGAAATGAAGGAAAAAATACTAAGGGCAGCTAGAGAGAAAAGTTGGGCTACCCACAAAGGGAAGCCCATCAGACTCACAGTGGATCTCTCAGCAGAAACCCTACAAGCCAGAAGAGAGTGGGGGCCAATATTCAACATTCTTAAAGAAAAGAACTTTCAACCTAGAATTTCATATCTAGCCAAACTAAGCTTCATAAGCGAAGGAGAGATAAAATCCTTTACGAAGAAGCAATTGCTTTAAAATTAAAAAAAAATTTTTTTTTTAAATTAGCTAGGTGTGCTGATGTATGCCTCTGGTCCCGGCTATTCAGGAAGCTGAGGTGGGAGGATCACTTGAGCCCAGGAAATTGAGGCTGCAGTGAGCCATGTTCTGCCACCTCACTCCAGCATGGGTGACAAAGCGAGACCCTGTCTCAAAAAAAAAATGTAGTATTGATCCTTAAGTGTCATGACGGGGTGTTCATGCGCGTGTGTAAGATGCGTCACCTTTGAAACTTGTTACAACGTGGGCAGATTACCAGTCTCACGTGAAAAAAAAAAAAGAAATGTAGTATATACATACAGTGTTTAACATTCAGCCTTTAAAAAGAAGGAAATTCTGCAATATGTGACAGTACAGATTAACTGTTAGGATATCATGTTAACTGAAATAAGCTAGTCACAGAAGGACAAATATTGCATGTTTCCATTTGTATGAGATGTCTAAAACAGTCAAATTCATAGAATCAAAGAGTGGAATGCTGGTTGGTGTGTTGGGGTAAGAAGTGAGTAGGAATGGAAGTTACTAATTAACAGGCATTAAACTTCAGTCAAGCAGGAAGAATAAGCTCTAGAGATCTGCTGTACAACGTTGTGCCTAAAGTTAACATTAAGTATGTACAATTAAAAATTTAAGAGAGTTGAGCTGCCGAGCACAGTGGCTGATGCCTGTAATCCCACCATTTTGGGAGGCTGAGACAGGTAGATCGCTTGAGCCCGAGTTCGAGACCAGCTCCGGCAACATGGTGTAACCCTGTTTCTACCGAAAAAAAAACATAGGGCATGGCGATGTGTGCCTCTAGTCCCAGCTACTTGGGAAGCCGAGGTGGGCGAATCACCTGAGGTTGGGAGTTCAAGACCACCCTGACCAGCATAGAGAAACCCTAAAAATACAAAATTAGCCAGGCTTGGTGGCACATGCCTGTAATCCCAGCTACTTGGGAGGCTGAGGCAGGAGTATCGCTTGAACCCAGGAGGCAGAGGTTGCAGTGAGCCGAGGTTATGCCATTATACTCCAGCCTGGGCAACAAGAGTGAAACTCCATCTCAAAAAACAAAAAAACAGAAAGGAAAAAAAGGGCAAAGTTCTTGAATAGACAGTGTCTGTGGATTATCCAAGTCTATTTGTCTAGCTGGATGGTAAAAGTAGAGATAGACATATAACTACATTTACATTTTATATTTATATTTAATAATATATAGTTAGTTGTAAAAAAACCATGGATAAGATTGGAAAGGGAAAATGTAGAGAGAGCAGAGGGCTGGCGCAGTACTTTAGGGAACATCAGTATTTAACTGGCAGATGGTAGAAGAGGAGCCTAAGTAAGCCACCGAAGAAACAGAGTGGTATGAGGAGAACTGAAAGAGATGTGTCGTAGAAGCGAAATGAGATGAGTGTTTCAAAGATAAAACGGTCAGTAGTATCTAATAACATAAACACAGCCAGAAAAATAAGTATCTGGGAAATGTTGATTGCTTTAACAAGATTGGTGACTTTTCAAGAGCCTTTTCAGAGGAGTGAGTCTGAAGGGAAGAGACAGAATACAGACCTTAGGGTTTTGAAGAGTAACTGGAATTAACGAAATGAAGAAAAGGAGGTGGTATGCTATAGTGGTTAAGAGTATAGGCCAGGCATGGTGGCTCATGCCTGTAATCCCAGCATTTCACCTAAGGTCAGGAGTTCAAGACCAGCCTGACCAACATAGTAAAACCCCATCTCTACTACAAATACAAAAATTAGCTGAGTACGGTGGGGCACACCTGTAATCCAGCTACTTGGGAGGCTGAGGCAGGAGAATAGCTTGAATCTGGGAGGTGGAAGCTGCAGTGAGCCAAGATCACGCCATTGCACTCCAGCCTGGGTTACAGAATGAGGCTGTGTCTCAAAAAAAAAAAAAAAAAGTATGGCCTCTGGAGCCAGGTGCTGGAGTTTCAATCCTGGCTATCTGCTTATTAGCTCTATCTGTATGAAATAAAGAAAGGAATAGTACCTACCTCATAGGTGGTTATAAGGATTCAAAGAATTAATATACGAAACCTGCTTACAGCAGTGTCTGTCACAGAGTAATTGCTATGTCAGTGTTCTTGTTTTTATTATTACAGATTCTGTTAAATGGTTTGACTGAGAATGAAAGAAAAAGATGTGTTTTCGTTTGCTGGAGAAGGGAGGGAAAGTCAAGGGGAGGAGGAGTTTAAAAACATTTATATGCCTAGAGAAACCTAGATCAAAGAAAAAGCCAAAGGTCTCAAGAGAGCAGTGAGAGCAGATGATGCAAGGTTCCAGAGGAGGCGGGAGAGAACTGAACAAGGGGGATTAGACTGAAAACCAGAGGACTCCTGACTCACTAGGTTAGGGGTAGGGATGGGTTCTGTTAAATACCAGTATGTTGGAAGTGGTCTGGTGCCTTCGATTTGGCCAATTAAGAGGTAACATGGTATGAGGAAATGGAGTTGGGGAAAGGATAGTTTGGCTTAGTTTGGAGGGGATTTGGTGGAGAATGGTGAGTACCTGGGATACCCAAGGGAAATAGAAATTTAACCATGGACAAGTAGTGTTCCAAGTCTTGTGGCTTGCAAACCTATGTATCACAAGATCTTCCCTCTCCATGTCTCTTTGTAGAAGTGGTATATATAACATATAATTTTTGTTTTTGTTTTTTGAAGGAGTCTTGCTCTGTAGCCAGGCTGGAGTGCAGTGGTGCGATCTCGGCTCAGTGCAGCCTCCACCTCCCGGGTTCAAGCAATTCTCCTCCCTCAGCCTCCTGAGTAGCTGGGACTACAAGCGAGTGCCACCACGCCCAGCTAATTTTTGTACTTTTAGTAGAGACAGGATTTCACCATGTTGGCTAGATGGTCTTGATCCCTTGACCTTGTGATCTGCCTGCCTCAGCCTCCCTAAGTGCTGGTATTACAGGCGTCAGCCACCATGTCCTGCCCATAGTTATTTTTTTTAAGTGAAAGCAGTTTGCCTTTAATTTATAAGAGGAGTTTACACCCATGAGATAACTTAGAACAACCTGAGGTCTTACAAAACTAGTCTTAGAATCATTGAGTTAACCATCTTAACTCAAAAGAAGAAAGAATGTAATAAAAAATCAAACAAATTTTTAAAATCTAGAAAGGTTATAATCATTAGGCCTGTGATTAAAAGGTTTTCTTTCTAATTGTTTGTGTCTTTCACTAAAGTAGTACTTCAGGTTTTTAATGAGATACAAGAATTACTTTAATTGCTTACCTGCCTAAGAATCCTGACTTTTAAATGTAAGAAATAATTGTAGATATAATTAACAAGGAGAACTGTGAATTTTATAGTTTGGGTACTCTGAGGTTGGGGTAAGCAATAATTAAAATTTTTCTTTCTTTTTTTTTTAAACAGTGATCCTTATGTGAGAGTGACATTGTATGACCCAATGAATGGAGTTCTTACAAGTGTGCAAACAAAAACCATTAAAAAGGTTAGACTTAGCAATAGTCACAAAGTTTTAAATGTACTTTGTTTTATTTTTACATTACAAATGTTATTGTATGTTTATTTTTAGAGTTTGAATCCAAAGTGGAATGAAGAAATACTATTCCGAGTAAGTATGTATTTTATTTTACTAAAGTGGAAAAAGTAAGTTTTTTTCAGGAAGTTAGAATAATAAATTCTTATTTATGATATTTGAAGATGTATCTCAGGATTTGCCCGAAGTTGTGAAAATGTAAAAGGAATTGAAATTGGGGATGACGTAGTCCTAGAACCATTTATCTTATGCAAAACATAAATGTAAGATAATGGAGAGATTAAAGACTGGAATTATCTCATTCTAGTAAAACTGATTTAGAGACTGTACAGTAATCTGATTCCAGTTGAGCAGATTCAGAGTTTTCTCATAAAGATGACGCAAATTAAATTTGTGTCTCCCTAGTCATTTATTACTAAACACATTGAGGGTTTATCAAGTGAATACATTTCTTTTTATGCACACGTCACTAACATTGCTGCCTTTCCACCCCATCTGCCTCACTTACCCCATCAGAGCAAAGGCCAGTCAGCAGTTATTTCCTGGTTCCTCAGCAGGGCCCTCAAACTGACAGTGTCTCCTTGTACCTATTTAATATCAGAGTCCTTTCTGTTGCCAGAATCGAAACCCTACCAAAGCAGTGGTAGAGATGCATTTCAGGAATTTCCCCTCTGGATTATTCCCACTTTTATCATCCTTAAAATCTTCTTCCTTGACCTCATATTCCCCTTTAGCTATTGACTCGTTTGTCTGTTCACCTGAATATGGAACATTCATGGGAGAGTTGTCTGCCTTCATCATTTCTGCTTCTCCAGGTTGCTCATTAACCCACTCTACTCTAACTCATACTCCTGTCACTCAGATGAAACTGCTGTTATTTAGGTCACCAGTGACTTCCCTGCTGCCAGGTTCATCTCACCTCATCTTACTCATGCTCTTCGCAGCATTTGACATGACAGATCATTCCCAAAACACCAGCCTCTCTGGAGGTTTCTATGGAAATGTACTTGATTTCAGTAAGGAAAGCAGAAGCCCTTCTTCTGTACTTCATGTTTAAAGATTTTTGTTTGTTTTGTTTTGTTCAATTTTAATAAAGTGAATTTGAAGGAAAGAAATTGCTGACACTAAGGGCAAGGAAGCTGTTGCTGCAAAGATCCAGCCAGCGGCACCGATTAAGTTGCCTCTGGTTTTTTGGTTTGAAGAAAGATTTTCCCCACTTTATCTAGTATGACACAAAAACAACATTTTAAATCGGTTTGGAAATTTTGGATTCTGAGGAAATGGTATTGAATAAATTGAATAGTCATATGAAGAAAAATGAAGCTAAATTTCTGTTTTTACTGTTTCACCAGAATAAATTCCAGACTTGATAATGTCTGGTTTTGATTGCTTTTTTGGCACAAGTTTTGCTTAGAAGTGAGTTTTTAAATTCCCAAGTTGTTGAGTTATTTATTTATACTTTTATTTTACTTATTTTGTTACATTTTTCTTAGAATCATATATTTTCAACATATTTCAAAGTTTTCTTTCTATCTCTTTTTCTAATATTATTGGCTTGCCCATGTTTAATAATGTTTAGTCATAATAACAATGGATATATATTTGTCTTGTTTTCAGTTTTAGTGGGAATGCATCTAGCATGTCTCCAACATGGATAGTTTTTTATTATTTATCATATTAAAGAGGTATTCAGCTATTGCTGTTTTTTTTAAGAGTTAAAAAACCACATTGATACTTCTAATTTGAGCCATGATACAGTAATAGGATATTAGGCCTAACCTGATATGTAAACAACCATGAAGCTAGGGGGGATAGGAGAAATGGGGAGAAGTTGGTCAAAAAATACAGACTTTTAGTAGTAAGCTGGATAAGTTCTAGGATCTAATGTGAAGCATAGTGACTATGGTTAATAATACTATATTGTACACTTGAAATGTACTAAGAGAGTAGATTTTAAGTGGCCTCACTATACACACAATGGTAAGTAACTGTGTGTGGTGACAGATGTGTTAATTAATTTGATTGTGGTAATTATTTCACAAAGTATACATAAATCAAATCACATGTACCTTGAATATGTACAATTGAATTTGTCAATTATAACTCAAGAAAACTGGAAAATAGAAAAAATCTACTTAGATATAGTGAAATAGATGGTTAAAATTCGAAAGATGAAAAAGGACATACCATGCAAAAGTAATCAAAAGAAACTGAGGTAGCCATATTAATGTCAGACAAAGTAGACTTTAGAATAAGCACAATTACTAGGGATAAAAGGACCATTACATCATGATAAAAAGGAAATTCCTGAAGAAGCTGGAAGAATTCTAATTGTATATGCACCTAATGACAAAGCACTAGAATACCCAAAGCAATAAATGATAGACCTGAAAGGAGAAATAGGCAAATATATTATCCTATATGGATAATTTATCACTCTTCTTTCTCTCAGTAACTGGTAGAACATGTAGACCAAAAAAAATTTTAGTAATGATACCGAAGTCCTGAAGAACACTATCAAATTGATTTTACCTAATTGACATCTGTAGACTCTCTGCTCCAACAGTAGGAGAATATGTAGTCTTTTCACGTATGCATAGAATAGTTACTGAGTAATCTGGGCCAAAGCCAATACCCTAACATTTTTAAAAGAAATGCAGATTTTGGTTTCTGACTATAATGGAATGAAAGCAAGCTTCAATAACAGGAAGGTATATAGAAAATCCCCAAATATTTGGAAGTTAAACACTTCCAAGTAGCTCATGGGTCAAATAAAAATTCTCAAGAGAAATCAGAAAATATTTTAAGAGAATGAAACAAAAATACATCAAAATATGTAGATTTTAGGTAACATACTGCTTAAAAGGAAATATGTAGCATTAAATGCTTATATTAGAAAAAAGAAAGGCCTTGTATCATCAAGCTTCCACCTTAAGAAACTAGAAAGTAGCATCACTGCAGAACCTACAGATTTTAAGTAGATAATGGATACTGTGAACAGCTTTTTGCTTATAAATTCAATAACTTAGATGAAATGCATCAGTTTATTTAAAGACACATAATACCAAAACTCACTTAAGTAGAAATAGATTACCTAAATAGTCTTACATCTCCTAAAGAAATTGAATTTGAAGTTAAAACGCTTCCAACAAAGAAAACCTCAGGCCTAGACAACTTGCTGTTGCATTCTATCACATATTTAAGGAGTAAATAATTCCATTTCTACACAATGCCTTACCAAAAATAGAAGAGGAGGGAAATGTCCCATTTTATTCATGAGGCCAGCATTACCCCAATATCAAAACCAGACAGAGACTTTATAAGAAAATTAAACAGCAGATCCTTAATTCTCAGGACCGTAGTCAGCTTATGGTAAGTTCACTATATTGCGCCCCATCCTAAGGACCAGTCATGTGTCCTCACATGGATAGATACCTCTACTGGCTCTGTGCTTGCCCTTCCTGTCCACAGAACCTCAGCCAACACAACTACGTGGGGGCTTACAGAATGCCTGATTTGTAGGGATGGAAATCCACACAGTTACTTGTTTTTCCAGGGGCTGCAGTTCATAGAGAAGGAGGTGCATGACTAAGCCCATGACGGGGATCCATTGATCACATTACCTACCACATCATCCAGGAGGAAGAAGCCTCATAGAGCACTGGAATGGCCTACTAAAGCCACAACTGTAGTACCAGTTGGACGCAATACTCTGCAATGATGGGTGCTACTTTTTGGGATACAGTTTACTCGTTGAATCGGAGACCTCAATATGAGGCTGTGTTCCCAACGGGAAGTACACAGGGATTGAGGAACAAAGAGGAGTAGGAATAGCTCAGTTAACAGTTTTCCAGTGATCCACTAGAGGACTTTGTGCTTCCCATCCCTGCAACTCTGGGCTCTACAGGTTTAGAGGTTCAAGACCCAAAGGAAGCAAACTCTTTCCAGGGTACACAGCAAGGCCCCATGGAAGCACAGCCTACAGTGGCTGCCAGATCACTCTGGACTCCTTGCATCCAAGAACCAGCAGGCAACTGGGACTATTAGTTGGTTGAATCTGCTTGGATAGTCATTCTCCAGTGTCTGTCAGGAGGGTTGCACACTGGGAGGGTTGGGGGTGGAGCCTGACTAGACAAGCCTGTCTTCAAGCCTCTGAATTGTGCATGCGAATGGTAAGTAGGGGTGAAGTCATCCCCAGGCCCCTGTCAGAATGCTCAGGTGTGGGTGGCAGTGGCTATGGGGGGCGGGTGTTGCTTTTAGTGTTAGCAGCTGTAAAATGGCAGTTGGAGAGCATTGGCCCCAGGTGGTGGCCACAAGTTGGGTAGTCTTTCTTCAGGACATTTTTTAATTTACTATCCCTGCTACTGGAGGTGGTGAGATCACTACCAATGGTTCGTGCTTTGGCTCTGGCAGCCACAACCAGCAGTGGCACCTAGCTGTGTGTGTGGGGATTTCAATGGGACTCCAGAGTCCTGGAGATCCAGAGGCTGTTGGGCCCCAGGCAGGATGTACTCTGGTCTTCTTTTCTTGATTTCCCATCTTCTTTAAGCTGATTGGAAATCAAGAAAAGGTTATCTGTTAGAGAAGTCCAGTGTTAGGCAAGATTGTCTGGGCTCTAGAACCTCTGCTGTGCTCAGGCTTTGGCCAGGAGCAAGCAGGGGGCACACAGCAGGTAGATCAAATGTGCATGCTCAGTTGGAGCTGTCAATCCACTATGCTTATTGCAGCAAGTTCTCTTGAAAGTGATGCTAAAGAGGCCAAACGTGGTGGCTCATGCCTCTAATCCTAGCACTTTGGGAGGCCAAGGCGGGTGGATCACTTGAGGTCAGGAGTTCGAGACCAGCCTGGCTAATATGAAACTCATCTCTACTAAAAATTAAAAAATTAGCCAAAAATCACTTGAACCTGGGAGGTGGTAGTTGCAATGAGCCCTCATTGTGCTGCTGCACGTCAGTCTGGGCAACAGCGTGAGACTCCATCTCAAAAAAAAAAAAGAGAAAGAGATGCTAAAGAAATCTGAGTAGTTCAGTTCTCTGGCTGTTACAATGGTGATAATTTAAAGCAACATGGTGTAATCTTAAGAGCAGCTACTAAGAAATTAAAATAGAATTTTAAGGCTGGATGTGGTGGCTAACACCTGTAAGCTGTAATTCCACCACTTTGGTAGGCCGAGGTGGGTGAATCATGAGGTCAAGAGATCGAGACCGTCTTGGCCAACTTGCCCATCTCTATTAAAAATACAAAAATTGGCTGGGCATGGTGCTGTGCTTCTGTAGTCCCAGCTACTTGGGAGGCTGAGGCAGGAGAATCTTTTGATCCTGGGAGGCAGAGGTTGCAGTGAGCTGAGAATGTGCCACTGCACACCAGCCTGGGAACAGAGTGAGACTCATCTCAAAAAAAAAAGAAAAAAGAAAGAAAGAAATGTGTGTAAAAATCCAATCAAAGAAATAAAATGAAATACCAAGAAATAATAATTTTTAAAAAAACAAGAAAGGAATTAAAGATAAACAGAAAAGAAATAAAAAGGTGATAGTAATAAAGTCAAGCATGTCACTAATTACCCCTTCAAAAAAGCCAGATTCAATTAGATGCTTTTTACAGGGGACATACTTGGGTATATAGACCCAGACAGGTTAAAAGTAAAAGGACAGAAAAAGAGTTACTAGATTAGTCCATTCTCACACTGCTGTAAAGAACTACCTGAGACTGGGTAATTTATAAAGAAAAGAGGTTTAATTAACCCACAGTTCTATAGGCTGTAGAGGAAGCATGGCTGGGGAGGCCTCAAAAAACTTTGAATCATGGCAGAAGGTGAAGGAGAAACAGGCATGTTTTACATGGCCAGAGAAGGAGGAAGAGAGGTAAGGTGGAAGTGATACATACTTTTAAACAACCAGATCTCATGAGAGCTCACTCACTATTACGAGAATGACAAGGGACCACCCCTGTGTTTGAATTATCTCCCACCAGGCCACTCCAACAATGGTATTACAATTTGACATGAGATTTGGGTGGGGACACAAATCCAAAGCATATTCTGCCCCTGGGCCCTCCCAAGTCTCATGTCCTTCTCACATTGCAAAATGCAGTCATCCCTTCTAAACAGTCCCCTAAGTTTTAACTTATTCCAGCATTAACTCAGATGTTCACAGTTCAAAGTCTCATGTGACACAAGGTAGGTCCCTTCTGCCTGTGAGTCTGTAAAATCAAAAAAAGTTACTTCCAAGATACAGTGGGGGTACAGGGATTGGGTAAATACAACCATTACAAAAGGGAGAAATCAGCCAAAATAAAGGAGCTATAGGCCCCATGCAAGTTTAGAACCCAGCAGGGCAATCATTAAATCTTAAAGCTCCAAAATAATCTCCTTTGACTCTGTGTCTCACATCCAGGCCACAATGATGCAAGAGGTGGGCTCCCAAGGCCTTGGGCATCTCCACCCCTGGGCTTTGCAGGGTACAGCCCCTTCGGCTGCTTTCACAGGCTAGTGTTGAGTGCCTGTGGCTTTTCCAGGCACACAGCACAAGCTGTTAGTCTACCCATTCTGGGATCTGGAGGATAGTGGTCCATTTCTCACAGCTCCACCAGGCAGTGTCCAAGTAGGAACCCTGTGTAGGGGCTCCATTTCCACATTTCCCCTCCACACTGTCCTAGGAGAAGTTCACCATGAGGGCTCTGCCCCTGCAACAGGCTTCTGTCTGTACATCCAGGTATTTCCATACATCCTCTGAAATATAGGCGTAGATCCTAAGCCTCAACTCTTGCCCTGTGCACACCTGCAGGCTTAACACCATGTGGAAGCCACCAAGGCTTATGGTTTTCACCTTCTGGAGCAGTGGCCTGAGACACATCCGGGGCCCTTATACTCACAGTTGGAGCTGGAGTGACTGGGCTGCAGAGAGCAGTGTCCCAAGGTTGTACAGGGTAGCAGGGCCCTGGGCCAGGCCCATGAAACCATTCTTCCCTTCTAGTCTTCTGGAGCTGTGATGGGACGAGCTGCCACAAAGGTCTCCAAATTTTATTCAAGGCATCTTCCCCATTGTCTTGGCTATTAACATTCAGGTCCGGCAGCTGGCTTGAATTCCTCCCCCAGAAAATGGTGTTTTCTTTTATACCACATGGTTAGGCTGCACATATTCCAAACTTATATGCTCTGCTTTCCTTTTAAATGTAAGTTCCAGTTTCAGATCATCTTTATGAATGCATATAAACATATGTTGTTAGAAGCACCCACGCCACATTTTAAACACTTTGCTGCTTAGAAATTTCTTCTGCCAGATACCCTAAATCATCTCTTTCAAGTTCAGAGTTCCAGATTTCTAGAGCAGGGGCACAGTGCTGCTAGTCTCTTTGCAAAAGCATAGCAAGAGGGACCTTTACTTCAGTTCCCAAAAGATTCCTCATCTCCGAGGACTCCTCAGCCTGGACTTGACGGTCCTTATCACTATCAGCATTTTGGTCACAACCATTCAACAGATCTCTAGGAAGTTCCAGCTTTCCCTCATCTTCCTTTCTTCTTTTGATCTCTCCAAATTGTATCAACCTCTGCCCATTACCTACTTCCAAAGCTGTTTCCACATCTTCAGGTATCTGTATAGCAGTGCCCAATTCCCCAGTACCAATTTTCTGTATTCGTTTGTTCTTGCATTACTGTAAAGAACTACCTGAGACTGGGTAATTTGTAAAGAAAAAACGTTTAATTGACTCTCAGTTCCAAAGGCTGTACAGGAAGCATGGCTGGGGAGGCCTCAGGAAACTTACAATCGTGACAGAAGGTGAAGGGGAAGCAGGCTTGTCTTACATGGCCAGAGAAGGAGGAGAATGAAGGGGGAAGTGCTACACGTTTTTCAACAACCAGAGCTCATAAGAACTCACTCACTACCACCAGAACAGGAAGGGGTGCATCTGCCTTTATGATCCAGTCATCCCAGCAGGCCCCTCCTCCAACATTAAGGATTACAATTTGACATGAGATTTGGGCAGAGACATAATTCCAAACCATATCAGATATCTTGCAAATACCAGAAAAAAATATGCTAATAGTTGTATTAACATTAGCCAAATTAGACTTGAGGAGAGAATTGCCAGAGAAAAAGGGGAGTTTCATTATTATAAAGGGTGAATTCATCAAGCAGAATACAGTCTAAAATGTGTATGCACCTAGCGATAAATCTTTAAAATTACGAAGCAAAAATTGACAGAACTAAATAAATAAACAAATCCACAATAGTTGATTTTATCATTCTCTGTTAGTAACTGATAGAACAACTAGACAAAAAAGAATTAGTAAGTGCACAGATGATTTGAACAACACTAGCAATCGAATTCACCTATTTGACATGTATAGAACACTACAGCTAATACCCAAGAGTGTATATTCTTTATATATGCCCATGAAACATCTACCAAGGTAGACCACATATAGGGCCATAAACCAAGTTCCAATACACTTAAAAGGATTGCAATTCAACAGGATTGGCTGGGCGTGGTGGCTCATGCCTATAATCCCAGCCTATAAGCCAAGGTGTGTAGATCACTTTAGGTCAGGAGTTCAAGACCAGCCTGGCGACATGGTGAAGCCCCACCTCTACTAAAAAAAAAAAAAAAAAAAAAATTAGCTTGGCGTGGTCACACCCACCTGGGAGGATAGGCACAAGAATCAGCTGAACCTGGGAGGTGGAGGTAGCAGTGAGCCGAGATCACGCCACTGCACTCCAGCCTGGGTAACGGGTGAGACTCTGTCTCAAGAAATTCAACAGGATATGTTCTTGGATAACAACAGATTTAAGTTAGAATTCAGTAACACACACACACACACACACACACACACACTATATATTATATATAGCTGGAAATATCACAAATATTTAGAAATTAAACAAGTTGCTTTTGAATAAGCCATGGATCAAAAAATATATAAGGAAAATTAAAAAGCATTTAACTGATTGTTAAAGCATAACACACCAAAATGTGAGATGAACCTAATTAAGTGCTTATAGAGTACTTTATACCTTTAAATACTTATACATAAATGAAGAAATACTCAAAATCATTGATCTAAGCTTCCACCTTAAGTTCTTAAAAAAAAGGAAGGAAGGAAATAAGAGTGGAAATCAATGGACAAGAAAATGGACAAAAAGTAAAGAAACCAAAGATGATCTTCGAAAAAATTAATGAAATTGGTATGCCACAGCTAGCCTTAAATGAGAGAGAAAGGT
The DNA here is from genome assembly GCA_036589455.1 of Ateles fusciceps. NCBI lineage: Eukaryota > Metazoa > Chordata > Mammalia > Primates > Atelidae > Ateles > Ateles fusciceps. The sequence continues at coordinate 6,093,167 of JAZHEH010003061.1, read as the reverse complement.
ACCTAAATGACCAATATTAGGAATCAGAGGCGGGAACCTACGGACACTTTTTAAAAGGTAATATTGTAACTAATTTTATGCCAATAATTTTAACAATTTAGTTAAAATAGATAAACTCTTATAAGCCAAAATATATTAAAACCAATATAAATAGAAGAAAATACGGATATCTGTTAGAGGAATTAATATTATTGTTTAAGTTACAATTTTTAAAATTTACCATTATTTTTGATGATCTTATTCTCCTATTAGAAGAATGTTTGGCCTCGCATGGTTGCTCATCCCAGCATGTTGGGAGGCCAAGGTGGGAGGATCACATGAGCCCAAAAGTTTAAGATCATCCTGGGTAACATAGTGAGACCCCGTCTCTACCCTCCCCCAAAAAAGCTAGAATTTGAGGACACCCTGGGCAACATAGTGAGACAGTCCTGAAAGAAAGGAAAGGAAATGGGAAGGGAGGGGAGGGGAGAGGAGAGGAGATAGGGATGTGGGGGGAGGGAATAGGGGGATAGGGGAAGGAAGGAAAAGGAAGGGAAGGGAAAGGGAAGAGGGAAGGAAGGAAGGGAGGAAGAAAGAAAGGGAGGGAAGGAAGCTTCTAAGTCAGTATTACCTTTGAATTAGCGATGTTAATCAGAAAAATAAGGACATTTAAACAAAATTTTAACTGATTTGTTGAGGTATAATTCATATACAAAAAGCCTGCACACATATAATACATATAGTTTGATAGGTTTAGACATATGCATACAGCTGTGAAACCATCACCACAATCAAGGTCAAATATAACCATCACCTCCAAAAGTTTCTTCCTGTCACCTCCTTTTTTGTGGTAAGAACACTTGATATCTACCCCCTCCACAAAGTTTTCAGTGTACAGTGCAGCATTGTTAACTATAAACACCATGTTGCAAAAGATCTCTAGAACATATTCATCACACATAACTGAAATTTTACACCCATTGAATAACTCCCAGTTTATCCCTACCCCCAGCCTCTGGAAACCACCATCCTACTCTCTCCTTCTATGAATTTGACTATTTTAGATACTTGATGTAAGTAAGATCATCAGTATTTGTTCTTCTGGGAATAGCTTATTTACCTAGTGTGATGTCCTCAAGTTTCATCCATTTTGTTGCAAATGACAGGATTTTCTTTCTGAAGGCTGAATAATGCCTCATTGTATGTATATGCCACATTTTCTTAATTTATCCTTCATTGAGTATTTAGGTTATTTCCGTATTTTGGCTTCTGTGAATAATGCTGTAATGAACGTGGTAGGGCAGATAACTTTAATTGCAGTGATTTTATTTCCTCTGGCTATATACCCAGAAGTGGGATTGATGGATGATCTGGTAGTTCTACTTTTAAATTTTTTTAGAAAACTTTATACTGTTTTCTATAGAGGCTGGACCATTTTACATTCCTCCCAACAGTGTACAAGGATTCCAACTTCTCCACATCTTCACCAAAACTTGTTATCTAAAAGGTCTAAAAATTTTTGTGATAGTAATCCTAACAGTTGTGGTTTTGATTTGCATCTCCCTGATGATTAGTGATTTTTGAGCATCTTTTCACATACAGGATGGGCCATTTGTTTGTCTTCTTTGGAGAAATGTCTATTCAAGTCCTTAGTTCATTTTTTAAATTGGGTTCCTTGTTTGTATTAGTTTGTTTCACATTCCTATAAAGATACTACCTGAGACTGGGTAATTTATAAACAAGGAGGTTTAATTAACTACAGTTTCCTCAGTAAACTTACAATCATGGCAGAAGATGAAAGGGAAGCAGGCACCTTCTCCACACGGTAGTAGGAGACACAAGAGAAAGTGAAGGGAGAAGGGCCCTTTGTAAAACTATCATATCTCCTGAGAACTCACTCACTGTCACAAGAACAGCATGGGGGAAACTGCCCCCATGATCCAGTCACCTCCCACCAGATCTCTCCCTTGACATGTGGGATTACAATTTGAGATGAGATTTGGGTGGGGACACAGAGCCAAACCATATTATTGTTGGTGGTGGTGTTTTTTTTTTTTTCTTTTTTTTCTTTCTGAGACAGGGTCTCACTCTTACCTAGGTTGGAGTGCAGTGGCACAATCGGCTCATTGCAGCCTCAACCTTCTAGCCTGAAGTGACCCCCTCCCCCCAGCCTTCCTAGTAGCTGCAAACACAGGTCACGCCACCACGCCCAGCCAGTTTTTAATTCTTTTTTTTTTTTTTTTTTTTGGAGTGACTCACTGTTTTGCCCAAGCTGGTCTCAGACTACTGGGCTTAAGTGATCCTCCTGCCCAGCCCTCCCAAAGTGCTGAGATTACAGGTGTGAGCCACTGTGCCTGCCAGTTTCTTTTTGTTTTTTGTTTATTTTTACTATTGAGTTATGGGAGTTACTTTTGTATGTAATTTTGGAGTTTGGAGAGCAACTCTTTTTCTTATACATGGTCTGCAAATACTTTTTCCGTTTTGTAGGCTGCCTTTTCACTTCGTTGATTGATTCCTTTGTCATATAGAAGCTTTTTAGTTTAATGCAGCCACACTTGTCAGTTTTTGCTTTCATTGCCTCTGCTTTTGTTGTCACCCCAAAGATCATTGTGATTGCCAAGACCAAAGTCAAGAAGCTTCTCCTCTGTTTTCTTCTAGGGGTTTTACAGTTTCGGTCTTATGTTTATTTCTTTAATTAATTTTGAGTTGATTTTTGTGTGTGGTTTAACATAAGGGTCCAATTTCTTTCTTTTGCATATGGATATCCAGTTTTCCTAAGCCATTTGTTGAAGAGACTATCCTTACCCCTCTGTGTGTGGTTGCCACCTGAGTCAAAGATCAGTGGACTGTATTTCATGAGTTTATTTTTGGGCTATTTTATTGGTCTCTGTCTGTCTTAATTTCTGTATCAATACTGGTTTAATTACTGTAGCTTTGTGATATATTTTGAAATCAGGAACTATGATGCCTCTAGCTTTGTTCTTCTTTGTCAAAATGCAGGGTCTTTTGTAGATCTGTATGAATTTTAGGATTTTTTTTTTCTATTTCTATAAAAAATACCATTGGGATTTTGGTGGATGTAGCATTGAATTTTTAGATTGCTTTGGGTAGTATGGACATTTTAACAATATTAAGTTCTTCCAATCCATGAACACAGGATGTCTTTCCATTTATTTTTGTCTTGAAAGAAGGCTATTTATAATTGATAAATCAGGATTAGGACTCTACTGCCATATCCTTATTTTTTATTTTATTTTCCATAACTTCAGTATTACCAAATGTTATAGCTAGTAACATTTACCAAATATTTACTTCATTTTTGCGATCATAGGCTGCACATTTGTTTCATTTAGAAATTTTCCTAGTTTATTATAAGGATAACTAGATAAATTTGTGTGGATCAATGCTAATTCATTATGCTAGAAAAAGAACTGAAAACACATGGTGAAATGTCGTCTGTACAAAGGACGTTATTATGTGTGGTACTCTGTTTTCCTCTTTGTCATTTATATGATCATTTTTATATAGCTCAGAATGTTTTCAGCTGAATGTATTTGCCATAAAAATGTCTGCTGAGATAACATATTATAGCAAAAGTTTGGTTCTCGGCATTCAGCCAAATGGAAGTTGTGGTCAGAAGTTGAAGGCAGCTTTTATATCTTTGAGAAAACATGAAGTTCAAAAACGTTTTTGTGAAAAACTGTTACTCATAAGTTAACAAACAGGAAACTGCAAGTTGAAGTTAGTGCTCAATAGCAAATTATGGCCAGGTGTGGTGGCTCACGCCTGTAATCACAGCATTTTGGCGGGTGATTACAGAGGCTGAGGCGGGTGGATTGCTTGAGGTCAGGAGTTCGAGACCAGCCTGGCCAACATGATGAAACCTCATCTCTGCTGAAAATACAAAAATTAGCAGGGCATGGTGGCACATGCCTGTAATCCCAGCTACTCGGGAGGCTGAGGCAGGAGAATCACTTGAACTTGGGAGGCATAGGTTGCAGTGAGCCAAGATCACACCATTGTGCTCTAGCCTGGGTGACAAGAGCGAAACTTCATCTCAAAAAAAAAAAAAAATAGCAAATTATAATAAAAATGTACACTTCATATGCTCAGAGGACAAAAAGTGCAACACATTAGGTAAAGTGCACATGTAAGAATCGTGCATGGGCATCTGAAAAAGCCTCACCCCATTTCCTACATTCTGTGGGTACTCTGTATATATCTTTAGCATTTATACTCAATATATTAGATTGATATAAAGTATATATATGCGTGTGTATATTTATATTATGTTATAGAAGTAATGTAACTTATACATGATAGTTTTTTTATAAAGAGAAATGAAAATCAGCCATAATTTCATCTCTGTAAAACTACGACTGATAGTGTGCTCTTCTGTGATTTCCTATGTGTATTTTTCTATGTATTTTTATGGATAGGAAAAAACCTACCTACATACAAAAATTTGGTATGATATTTTTCTATACCTATTTCTCAGGCACTTTGCTATGCTTGTTAATGAGATAGCCACAGTCTGTACCCTCAACAAAGCTTACTGTCTAGTATGGACTAGTGTAAATAAGTAACTCAAAACTGTTACCAGTGTGCTGAGCTTTATGGAAGAGAAAACACAGGGTACCGGAGAGTGAATACAGGTATGGGGGGATCACTTAGTCGAGAAGGTTTAGGAGGGAATCCTGTGACAAACTGTATCGTTAGGATGCTTTCAGCTTCATGTTACAGACGAGGTAACAATTAAAACTGCCTTACACGATAAGCACGCTGGTTATCTCTAATCATAAGAAGAATAAAAGAAGGTTGGTCATTGCAGCAGGTGAAAGAAGTCATGCTTGACTCAGCTTCTCTGGGATTCTCTTGACTTTCTCTCTGTGGTCACAGATATTTATAGCAGTTCCAAAGACACGATAATGACCAGAGGTTAAAGGGAAAGCTTTTTGCTGAGTATCTCTCTTAAAAAGTGAAGAACCAGCCAGGGCTGGTGGCTCACTCCTGTAATCCCAGCACTTTGGGAGGCCGAGGTGGGTGGATCACAAGGTCAGGAGACCGACACCATCCTGGCCAACAAGGTGAAACCCGACCTGTACTAAATATACAAAAATTGGCTGAGTGTGGTGGCATGCACCTGTAATCTCAGCTACTCAGGAGGCTGAGGCAGGAGGATCTCTTGAACCAGGGAGGTGGAGATTGCAGTGAGCAGAGATCGTGCCACTGCACTTCAGCCTGGGCCACAGAGCTAGACTCTCTCAAAAGAAACAAACAAAAAAAGTGAAGAACCTTTTTCCAGAAGACCCCCCAGAAGACTTTGAATCTTTTTCTCTTGGACCAGAATTGTGTGATGTGCATATTTCCTACCCCATTGTTGGTAAGGAAAATGGTGTTACCCTGAGGCTTACTGGAATCAGAATTCTGGGGAAGAGGAGTAGCTGTGTATCCCTGACATACATGGTGACCCAATATTTGAATAAAATCATAATTCTGTTAGCTAAGAAAGAAGGTGGACACCACATCAGTGCAGCAGTAAGTAAATTATGATACATGCATACAACAAAATCCTTATCTGCTGTTTAAAAAGAGGCAAGTTTATAGGCTTTGATATATAATTCATTTCAGATTATATTAAATGAAGAAAGGAAAATGCATAACAAGGCCAGGTGCAATGCGTCACGCCTATAATCCCAGCATTTTGGGAGGCCAAGGCAAGTGAATCACCTGAGCAAGGAGTTGAAGACCAGCCTGGCCAACATAGTAAAACCCCATCTTTACTAAAAATACAAAAAGCCAGGTGTAGTGGTAGGTGTCTGTAGTCTCAGCTACTTGGGAGACTGAGGCAGGAGAATCACTTGAACCCAGGAGGCGGAGGTTGCAGTGAGCCAAGATCATGCCACTGCACTCCAGCCTGGGCAATAGAGTGAGACTCTGTTTCAAAAAAAAAAAAAAAGCGGGGGGAGGACCCAAGATGGCGGATTAGACACAACTCCAGCGCACAACACCCAGCAAGAGATGCAGAAACCCAGAGATCTCCTAGCTCCAACCGAGGTACCAGGTGCATTTCAACGGGTCTGGTCTGAGGGTGAGCAAAGCCCACTCAGGGCAGACCGAGGCAGGGAGGGGTGCTGCTTCACCCAGAAAGTGCATCTGACCGGCGAGTTGGAGGCTCCACCTCTGGCGCTCAGGTCCAGTTACAGCGCTTCCCCAAAGCCTCAGCAATACACAGAACAGTGGATCTTTGCCGGTCAGGCACCGGGAATTACAAGTGCGGAGTTGAATAAGAGTCTACACACTGAGCTATCGCCCCCTCCGCCTGCCTGGAGAGAGAGAGGGAGCCTTAAGCGGGAGCAGCTGGGCGGCTCCTACCCCAGGACCGGAGAGAGAGAAAGCTGAAGGGGGAGACTGCCGGATGTGGCTGGGCGGGTCCTACCCTCCCCCACAAACCCCAGAGGGCTGAAGCTCTGACACTGGTGGGTTGCCCAGCCAGTGCCACAGTCTGAGATGAACCCTGAATGATCCAGCCCAGTGGAGGAAGGGCCCAACCCACCACTAGAGGGGTGGGACTGGACTACATGTTTTAACAAAAAACACAGGACGCCTACGTAGCAACGGGAGGGCGTTCTTGACAACCCAGCAGCCCCTACAGGTCAGCAGAAGAGGTGGGCCTAATCTCCCAGCATAAACAAAAAGATACAGGAAGCTTCCCTAGTAACCTGAAGGAGTCTCTGGAAACCCAGTAGTGCCCCCCACAGGCAGACAAGCGACCTCATCAAGCAGCTCTCTGACACCACAGCCAGGTAAATCCACAAAGATGGGAAAAACCAGCGCGAAAAAGGTGAAACCATCAAAGACCAGAACACCTCTTCTCCTTCAAGGGATCACAACTGCTCAACATCACAGAATCACAACTTGACTGAGAAGGAGTGTGAAGAATTGACGGAAACAGGATTCAGAAGGTGGATAATAACAAACTTTTCAGAGCTAAAGGAACACGTTCTAACTCAATGCAAAGAAACCAAAAACCTTGAAAAAGGTTAGACGAAATACTAACTAGAATAATCAGCTTAGAGAAGAACATAAACGACTTGATGGAGTTGGAAAACACAGCACGAAACTACGTGAAGCAAACACAAGTTTTAATAGCCAAATCGATCAAGCAGAAGAAAGGATATCAGAGATTGAAGATCAACTCAATGAAATAAAAAGAGAAGGCAATACAAGAGAAAAAAGAGTGAAAAGAAATGAACAAAGCTTCCAAGAAATATGTGATTATGTGAAAAAACCTAATCTACGCTTGATTGGTGTACCTGAATATGACGAGGAGAATGACCCCAAGCTGGAAAACACACTCCAGGATATTATCCAGGAGACCTTCCCAAGCCTAGCAAGGCAGTCCAAATTTCAAATTCAAGAAATACAGAGAACTCCACAAAGATATTCCTCAAGAAGAGCAACCCCAAGGCACATAATCGTCAGATTCACCAGGGTCGAAATGAAGGAAAAAATGTTAAGGGCAGCCAGAGAGAAAGGTCAGGTCACTCACAGAGGGAAGCCAATCAGACTCACAGCAGATCTCTCAGCAGAAACTCTACAAGCCAGAAGAGAGTGGGGGCCAATATTCAACATCCTTAAAGAAAAGAACTTTCAACCCAGAATCTCATATCCAGCCAAACTAAGCTTCATAAGTGAAGGAGAAATAAAATCCTTTACGGACAAGCAATTATTGAGAGATTTTGTCACCACCAGACCTGCCCTACAAGAGCTCCTGAAAGAAACACTAAGCATGGAAAGGAACAAGTACCAGTCACTGCAAAAGCAAACCAGTTGGCAAAGACCAAAAATGCAATGAAGAAAATGAGTCAACTAATGAGAAAGAAAACCAGCCAGTAACAAAATGGTAGGATCAAATTCACACATAACAATATTAACATTGAATGTAAATGGCCTAAACGCCCCAATCAAAAGACACAGACTGGCAAACTGGATAAAAAGTCAGAACCCATCAGTGTGCTGTTTTCAAGAAGCCCATCTCACATACAAAGACACACATCAACTCAAAATAAAGGGATGGAAGAAGATTTACCAAGCAAATGGAGAACAAAAAAAGCAGGGATTGCAATCCTAGTCTCTGATAAAATGGACTTGAAACCAACAAAGATCAAAAGAGACAAAGAAGGACATTACATAATGGTAAAAGGATCAATCCAACAGGAAGAGCTAACTATCCTAAATATATACGCCCCCAACGCAGGATCACCCAGATATATAAAGCAAGTTCTTAATGACCTAAAATGAGATTTAGACTCCCACACAATAATAGTGGGAGACTTCAATACTCCACTGTCAATATTAGACAGATCAACGAGACAGAAAATTAACAAGGATATCCAGGACTTGAATACAGAGCTGGACCAAGCAGATCTAATAGACATACAGAACGCTCCATCCCAAATCCACAGAATATACATTTTTCTCAGCACCACATTGCACTTACTCTAAAATTGACCACATCATTGGAAACAAATCACTCCTCAGCAAATGCAAAAGAAATCATAACAAACAGTCTATCAGACCACAGCACCATCAGACTAGAACTCAGGATCAAGAAACACACTCAAACCCGCACAACCACTTGGAAACTGAACAGCTTGCTTCTGAATGTTGACTGGATAAACAATGAAATGAAGGCAGAAATAAAGATGTTCTTCTTAACCAACCTGAATGAAGACAACTTACCAGAATCTCTGGGACACCTTTAAAGCAGTATTGAGAGGGAAATTTATAGCAATAAATGCTCACCAGAGAAGAGAGGAAAGATCTAAAATCAACACCATATTGGCAAAATTGAAAGAACTAGAGGAGCAAGATCAAGAAAACTCAAAAGCTAGCAGAAGACAAGAGATAACTAAGATCAGAGCAGAACTGAAGGAGATAGAGACACAAAAAACCCTTCAAAAAATCAATAAATCCAGGAGCTGGTTTTTTGAAAGACGAACAAAATAGACCGCTAACCAGATTAATAAAAAAGAAAAGGGAGAAAAATTTATTATGTGCTTCTGAAATACAAAAGGCAATATGAATAAGCCTTCTGTGGTGTTTATCATTCACTAGGGAGATATCACACATATGCCCAGTTAACTTTAAAAAGGGTAGAATGTAGTAAGTTATGATCAACTACTTTGAAAACAGAGGAGTAGGAGTGAATGGGGAGGTCAGGCTTTAGGGAGAGGTTGGCATTTGAGCTGGGCTTGAATGATGTGCATAACGTAGACAGGTGGAGTGGAGAAGGTTTTGCAAGTGGGTAGACCTTGACATGCACAGAAGTACAAATCAGAAAATGGAAGGAACAGTTAGTTGTGCGTTTCCAGTGTGATTAGAGTATAGAGTAGATGTATGTTTGGTTGGGCAGGAGGACAGTTTTAGGACATGAGCCCAGAAGGCAAATTGGACTCAGATCATGAAGGATCATTTCATCCTCAGGCGTTTGGATTTTGTTATTTAGACCACTGGGGACAACTTTTAAGTACGGTATAAAGATGGCCTAAATGTCTTCTAGGTAAGTGACTCCAAGTAGGAGTAGAAAAGATAGATTAAAAAGATAAGATGGGCCAGGTGCAGTGGCTCACGCCTGTAATCCTAGCACTTTGGGAGGCCAAGGCACGTGGATCACCTGAGATCAGGGTTTTGAGACCAGCCTGACAAACATGGTAAAACCCCATCTCTGCTAAAAAAAAAAAAAAAAAATTAGCTGGGTGTGGTGTCAAGTGCCTGTAATTTCAGCTACTTGGGAGGTAGAGGCAAGAGAATTGCTTGAACCTGGGAGGGATAGGTTTCAGTGAGCCAGGATTGCACCACTGCACTCCAACCAGGGTGACAGAGTGAGCGGGAAAAAAAAAAAAAAAAAAAAAAATATATATATATATATATATGTATATGTATGTGTGTGTGTGTGTGTGTGTGTGTATGTGTATGTGTGTGTATATATATATATATATATATATATATATATATATATAAGTGTTGAGGTAGTGAATCCTGTTTCCAGCTATTAATTAGAGTCTGAACCAGGACAGCAGATTATTTTCTTAGCAATACTAATTAAACATCTGCAGTGTCTGCTAGGTACTTTGATAGTCATTGATAGTTTGGAGGTTTTTCCTCAAAATGTTTTCTGTAGCCCTGTCTCCCTCCCAACACCCACCGGGGCCATCCTGAGCAAAGCTCTGCTGACTTCATGCCTGAGTTACTAGGGCTACAGCTTCTGTGGACACCAGGGTCTCTCTCCCAGTCCAATTCATTTTGTGTACCACTGAGAAAATAATCTTCAGATGTGACCTAAATCATGTCATTTCTCCTTCTAAAACTGCTTTGATTCCCCCTACCAATCAAGTCTTAACTCTTCTTCTGGATTTCAGTGTCCCCACCCTGGCTCTACCCTAACTAACCGAACTTTTCTTGCCAGTCTGTAACACAAAAATATTCTTGTGAGTCCAAGACGGGAGGATCACTTGAACCCAGGAGTTCAAGATGAGCCTAGGCAACACAGTAAAACCTTGTCTCTACAATAAATTTTTAAAAATTAGCTGAGCATGGTGGTGCATACCTGTAGACCCTCAGGAGGCTGAGGTGGGAGGATTGCTTGAGCCTGTTGCACTGACCTGTGATGGTGCCACTGCACTCCAGCCTAGGTGACAGAGTGAGACTTTATCTCAAAAAAAAAAAAAAAAAATCTTGTAAGTCTAATCTCCTTAGAACATGCTCATTCTGCCCCCGCCTTCTTTTCTCACATGACCTTGCTGTGCATGTTCTCTGTATCTTCTCATTGAAATTCTATCCATCTTTCAAATCTCAGCTTAGTTACATCTTCTCAGAAGTTCTTCTGCATCATCTTTGAAAACAATTGTCTTAGACTATTTTTCTTTTCTTTCTTTCTCTACTCACTGAACCTCCATCCCCCAGCCTCCCAACTAGCTGAGATTACAGGCGCATGCCATCATGCCTGGCTGAGTTTTGTATTTTTAGTAGAGACAGAGTTTTACCATGTTGGCCAGGCTGGTTTCCGAACTCCTTACCTCAGGTGATCTGCTTGTCATGGCCTTAGGTACTGGGATTACAGGTGTGAGCCACTGCACCTGGCCCTTTTTTTTTTTTTTTTTTTTTTTTTTGAGATAGGTTCTTGCTCTGTTGTCCAGGCTGGAGTGCAGTGGCATGATCTTGGTTCACTGCAACCTCTGCCTCTGCCTTCCGGGTTCATGCAGTCCTCCTGCCTTGCCTCCCAAGGAGCTGGGACTATAGGCTCGGCATCACCATGCCTAGCTAATTATTTTTTGTAGAGACAGGTTTCCCTGTTTCCCAGGCTGGTCTCCAACTCCTGGGCCTCAATTTATCCTCCCACCTCAGCCTCCCAAAATGCTGGATTACAGATGCGAGCCACCACACTCGGCCATCTTAACACTGTTTTTCCATCCCCCACAATGTCTAGCTTTATGTTTGGCATGACTGTCCTTGGTTACTCCATGGTTGCAATATGTCTGCAGGAGTGCCAGCTATCCTAACCACATTCCATACAGGAAAGATAAAGGCAAGCGCTAAAAGGGACATCTCTTCGAGCTGAGTCAACCACCTCTGAAAACATCGCCCGACGAGTGACTGACTCTAGGTTGGCCTCATTGGTCGCCCCAGCTACAAGGGATAAATTTCTAGGTAGACATATTCAGGATCTCCATGTTAAAACATTCCAGTGGGTACCATTCACACAAAAAAAACAATATATAGAATAGAACAGAGCATGCAATATCTTTATCTGGGTTTTGATGACACAGTATACATATGTAAGAAGTTATCAAGCTGTATAATTAAAATTAGTATTCTTTTTCCCTTCTCCACTCCGAGGTTAGTGTACTTTATGCTTCACTGAATATGTGTTATAGTTCAGTTTTCAAAAATTAGTGGTTTCCTCAATAGGTGTACAGTGTGGTGAGCCTGGAAACATGGCCATAGGTAAAACTAGGATATGTTCTCAGAAGGAAAAGTAGAACTGAATTAGCTATCTAGATATCTTTGTCACATGTATAGGACTTTTTTCTGTCAATACTTTTGACATGTACACCAACGTTTTACGATATCATGGTGTTCAATATAATGTATGTATTGTAGGGGAAAAATCAACATAAACATGAATATGTTTTTGTACATCATTTTAAACTCTGGTACAAGAAAAAAACTATTAAAGATTGTGTTTGATGTTTGATTTTTATTTTGATAACAAAACATTCCTACAAAAATGAAAGCATTGGCTTTGAAAAATAAAATATTACATGTAATTTTTATCCATGTGCTACAAAATCTAAACATTAAGTGAAAACTTAATGTATACTTTTGACTGCTATGTACTTTTATATAGTAGAAGCAACGTGATTTTATTAAGTCAATAATAAAAGGATTCAGAATACTAGTTGCTAAAAAATAAATGTCCACTTTGGGTTGCTCCAAACTGATAAATAAAAAGCAAGTAAATAAAACTAATCATAAGATGTCAAAATCCAGTCTGTATTTCTAAGCATTCGCAAACATCTAAATAATCTTTTGAAATTTTCTTTTACTTCCTTTTGTTCTACTAGAAAAATCTGAAAAATAAACAATCAAATCCACTTCTGTTGTTATTGTAAAACTACTAGAAAATGAGTGACACATGACTAGTCTGCTCTTATTTCATGTAATTTAAAATACATTCCAAATAATAGGAATTTGCAAATGGCAACATTTTTTGGTTTGTTTGTTTTATGTTGTCTCTCTTGAGTTGGAGTCTCGCTCTGTCACCCAGGCTGGAATGAAATGGCACGATCTTGACTCACTGCAGTCACCACCTCTCAGGTTTAAGGGATTCTCCTGCCTCAGCCTCCTGAGTAGCTGGGATTACAGGTGCCCACCACCACACCTGGCTAATTTTTGTATTTTTAGTAGAGATGGGGTTTCACCATGATGGCCAGCTGGTCTCGAAGTCCTGACCTCAGTTGATGCGCCCACTTTGGCCTCCCAAAGCACTGGGATTACAGGCGTGAGCCACTGTGCCTGGTCAAATGGCAACATCTTTAAGCATTTATTTCTCAGTATCTATGGGTTGATGTTTACTTGTTTTTAAATAAAGACTGTATTTTTCTTACTTAGGTCCATCCTCAGCAGCACCGGCTTCTTTTTGAAGTATTTGATGAAAATCGATTGGTAAGTTATACTGTGCTTATGTGAAACATGAAGTAAGGGTACGTTTAAGGAGAGCAGCCAGGGGAAGTGAGTAAGCAGTCTGGGACTTGAGAGATGGGTTGGGGGTGGTTATGGAGACTCTGGGCAAAATGGTGAGGGAGATAGAATTTGTTTTTTTCCTCCCTGGTACTACTTGCTACCCTTCTGTTCTCCTCCCAAGCACCTCTTCTGACTGTCAACATACTATATGGTTACTCAAGGCCTCTTGTGGCAGGAGAGGACAGAAAGCCGACCCCTTTGTCCTGCCCTCCCTCTCACTCACACATGACCCCTGGTTCCTGGTCCATGGCTCTGGGAACCTTTGTCCAGATATTCTTCAGTTGCACCTCCTCACTACAGAGGCCTTTCTTAGGGTTATCTGTCTCTAGTGGACACCCTATCTAGTTTCTTATCTCCACTCTTCTACAGAGGAAATCTGTCCTCTTTACACTGATAAGGAATGGGCAAATAAAGTCCTCTCAAGGATGGCCAGCTCTTACAGAGGCAAAAAGCAAACCTAAACCTGATGTTCTTTTTATAAAATGATTGTTCTGATTTCTGAATTCCTAAAGAATCTTGAAGTCCTAGCCTTTTCCTAATTTTGTCTCTGAGGATCCAATCTCAAACCCTTTTCTTTGCATCTTACATTTGTATTTTAAACCCGTAAGATTTGAACAGGTAAGTATAGAAACAATGTTATGTGTGCAAAGCTTATCAGTTACAAGCAACAGAAAAATTAAACAGTTTTGTTCATTTTTTAGCTAACAAAGAAACTAGCTTTTTTTAAAAAGCCTGTTTTATTGTTAAACTACGTCATATTTTTTTGCCCTTAAGAAATGATCATTATACTAGTAACTCAAGATATTGCCAATGAAATCCTTAATAAGCATCATAATAAGCAAAAATACATTTTTGTTGCCAAAGGAGACTATCACTGACTAGCAATCTAATTAGTAAGGTTGAGTGACAGATGTTGCAGATTTAATTATCAAATATGGTTAGTTGCCGAGCTATTTGTTTTCTGTCTATGTTTTTGCTTTTTTTAAAGAATGTAAAATGTTTTCCTTTTGTTTCCCCCTCTGTCCCTATAGATCTGTTTTTCTTTTTCTCTTTCTTTTTTTTTTTTGACAGAGTCTCAGTCTGTTCCCCAGGCTGCAGTGCAGTGGCGCAATCTCGGCTCACTGCAACCTCTGCCTCCCAGGTTCAGGCGATTCTTCTGCCTCAGCCTTCCGAGTAGCTGGGATTACAGGCACCCGCTACCACAGTCAGCTAATTTTTGTGTTTTTAGTAGAGATGGGGTTTCACCATGTTGGCCAGACTGGTTCCTTCTGGATGGAAACAAATTATACTTCATATTGGTGGAGTTTGTGTGTGTGTGTTGTTTTTAAATCATGAAATATACATACAAAGAAGCCCACATAAATGTTTTTTTTTAATTTTAATTTTAAGTTTTATTTAACTTGAGGTGCATACTATATCTGGCATTTCTCCCCATGTTATCCCTTCCTACCCTTCCCACCCCCCCTACTGCCTCTCCCCTACCCCCCCACCAACTGCCCCCAGTGTGTGATGCTCCTCTCCCCTGAGTCCACATGTTCTCATTATTCAACACCCACCTTTGAGTGAGAACATGCGGAGTTTGGCTTTCTGTTCTTGGGTCAGTTTGCTGAGATGGTTTACAGATTCATCCAAGTCCCTACAAAGGACACGAACTCATAGTTTTTTATGGCTGCATAGTATTCCATCGTGTATATGTGCCACATTTTCTTTGTCCAGTCTATCATTGATGGGCATTTGGGTTGGTTCCAGGTCTTTGCTATTGTACACAGGGCTGCAATGAACATATGTGTACATGTGTCTTTATAGTAGAACAATTTATAGTTCTTTGGGTATATACCCAGTAATGGGATTGCTGGGTCAAATGGAATTTATATTTCTAGATCCTTGAGAGATCGCCACATTGTCTTCCACAATAGTTGAACTAATTTTCACTCCCACCAACAGTGTAAGAGTGTTCCTATTTCTCCACATCCTCTCCAGCATCTGTTGTCTCCAGATTTTTTAATGGTCACCATTCTAACTGGTGTGAGATGGTGTCTCAATGTGGTTTTGATTTGCATTTCTCTACTGACCAGTGATGATGAGCATTTTTTCATATGTTTGTTTGCTTCATATGTCTTCTTTTGAAAAGTGTCTGTTCATATCCTTTGCCCATTTTTGAATGGGGTTGTGTAAATGTTTTAAATAATAAGACAAATATGTATACACATTCCTCAGCTTAAGAACTGGAGTTTTTGTGTTTTGTTTTTACATCATGAAAGCCCGCATAATATAAATATTTTAAATAATAAGACAAATATGTATATACTATACTGAGCTTAAAAACTAGAACATTACCAAAATTTTTGAAAACCTCCCTAAGTCCTTCCTTAGTAGCATCTTTCTTCCTCCACAAGTAGTAGCCACTGTCCTCAATTTTGTATTTATCATTCTTTGCTTTTTAAAATACTTTTATCACATACATATCTATATATCTATATCTATATATATAGATATGTATATATATGCCTAAAAAACACATTGTTGGCCAGGTGTGGTGGCTCATGCCTGTAATCCCAGAACTTTGGGTGGCTGAGGCACATGGATCACCTGAGGTCAGGAGTTCAAGACCAGTCTGGCCAACATGGTGAAATTCCATCTCTACTAAAAATACAAAAATTAGCTGGCTGTGGTGGCAGGTGCCTGTAGTCCCAACTATTTGGGAGGCTTAGGTGGGAGAATTGCTTGAACCCACGAGGCAGAGGTTGCAGTGAGCCAAGATCATGTGATTGTACTCCAGCCTGGGCGACAAGAGCGAAACTCTTTCTCAAAAAACAAACAAACAAAAAAACCACATTGTTTATTTTGCATATTTTTGAATTTATAAAAATAGCATTTCTCTATAAGGATTCCTCTGATATGCATTTTTTCTTGACGTTATATTTGTGAGATCTGTGATGACACATTTCAATGATGCATAGTTTTCTATCCTCTGCAAATATCATAATGCTATGATTTATGTATTTATCCTTAATAGATATTAGTGTCACTTCCAGTATTTTGCTGTTACCAATTGATAATCATTTTTATGTCTCCTTATGTACGTGTCTGATATCTCTAAGAGCTGTGTTTTAGAGTTGAATTGCTAGATCATGTTATTACTGTTATTTTTCTTGTTGCTACTGATACCAATGTGAATTTTGCCTGATGATTGGGTGTATTACTGGTGACCTATTTTTTCTGCATTATTTGCATGTTGTCCA
This sequence comes from Ateles fusciceps, assembly GCA_036589455.1. Classification (NCBI taxonomy): domain Eukaryota; kingdom Metazoa; phylum Chordata; class Mammalia; order Primates; family Atelidae; genus Ateles; species Ateles fusciceps. The sequence continues at coordinate 6,076,638 of JAZHEH010003061.1, read as the reverse complement.
CAAGGAGGGATAGCACACATTTGTGCTTTCCACCATACTTAATTGTCTGGTTCACTTTGCCAGTGACTTTAGTATTGGTGTGACTCTTTCTTAATTGCCAGAATTGCTGTTTGTCAAACACTGATCAGTGAATTAACATTCCTTGAACATTTACTGTGTATATAATACTATAAATGTATCGTGATAGGTTGGGAGAAAAAAGCATTGCCTTTGATATTAACAGTTGGATATTTATAGATGGATAACTATGACAAAATTTTAAAAACTTTTAATTGAAGGGAAAAAAAAGAATACATTAATCAAGATATTGTAACGCCTGTAATCTCAGCACTTTGACAGGCTGAGGCAGGCACATCAGGAGGTATTCCCGAGGTCAAGTGAACTCCTGAGGTCAGGAGTTCGAGACCAGCCTGGCCAACATGGTGAAACCCCGTCTCTACTAGAAATGCAAAAATTAGCCATGCGTGGTGGCATGCACCTGTAGTCCTAGCTACTCTGGAGGCTGAGGCATGAGAATTGCTTGAGCCCAGGAGGTGTAGGTTGCAGTGAGCTGAGATCGTGCCACTGGATTCCAGCCTGGGCAACAGAGTGAGACTCCATCTTGGGGGCAGAAAAAAGATATTATAAATTCCCACACCAAGGACTTAGAAATTCTGTTATAATGCCTCTCATTTGGGGCATTAGTTTGTAACCCTAAACAAATTATTCAATCCTTCTAAAAATACCTTCTCACATTTATAAAATGAGGGCAACAATATTTGCCCTTCCTACCTCATAAGCATATTGTGAGGATAAAATGAGACAATGACTGTGAAAATACTTGGAAAATTCTTTATCATGATACAGATATAAAGTGTTATTTAATATTGATGGACTTACGCGTTTGTAGCTCTCTGATATGGTATATCTTGTGTTAGCTAAGACATAACATTTAGTATATCTATTTTGTTAGATGCTCTTCTATGCATGGGAAATACTCAGTTTACCAGCAAAACAAAGAGCCGTAGATAATTAGAACAGGGTGGTGTGTCTCATTCTTGTCCTCTGATTTGTTGCTAGTCTTAGCAGGTAACGGAGGTATAGCAATGACCTGAGATGTTATAGAAACTTTAGCCATTGGTGGAGTAACAGACCTGATTGTATAGCAACAAGTGATCTGTGTTGTAAATGTCATCCCATCTTTATTCTGCTAAGGCACTCACAACTAAATTTAAAATGTACCATTTTCCAAGCAAATTCTCTTTGAAAATGCAGGGTGAAGAACACAAGTATAATATTAAGCAGTAACAACTTTAGTCATCTGGAAAACGTTTCCAATATAAGTGATACTTGCTTTCAAGAAAAAGTAGGCTTATGTCACTTTCTTTCCAGCCAATTTTAAGACTTGAGGGTTATAAAATGGTCATTTCATTATGGTCATGGTGGTGGTGGTGGCAATAATGACAGAACATTTCAGGATGGTGTGCCCTAAAAAACAGTCTACCCACCAATGCAAAAGTTAGCACTGTGTCACCAGCCTAAGACATACACCTGTACACATTCAGCCAGTGGTTTTAGGAGCCACCTGTATTCTGGGTGGAGACCCTGTGCTTCTTGCGTTTAGCAGTTGTATTAGTCGAGGTTCGCCAGAGAAACTGAAACAATAGATTATATTATGTATTTTATGTATTATTTATTTTTCATGTATTTTATATGTGAAGTTATGTGTAATATATGAATATATATATATAGATACAGTATATTTCCACACTATATATATATATATATATATATATATAGACTTAAGTCTGAAATCTGCAGGGCAGACCAGGAAGCTGCGAACTTAGGCAGTTTCTACATTGTAGTCTTGAGGTAGAATTGCTGCTTCTTAAAAACCTGTGTTTGTTCAACTGATTGAATGAGACCCACACACATTGTGGAGGGTAATGTGCTGTACTTAAAGTCTACTAATTTAAATGCTAATCATGTCTAAATGTCTTCATAGCAATATCTATACCGGTGTGTGACCAAACAACTGGGTACCATAACCTGTCAAAGTTGATAAATACAATTAACCACCACAGCAGACTTTGGCTTTCAAAGTTCAGTCAGTGATTAAGACTACCCAGAGCCTATCCATGCCATGTAGATAATCTCCTTTTTTTTCCTGTGGAGATGATCAGTAACCATCAGCTCAGAATGTGGGGTTCTTAGCTTCAGTCCTAAGACATTATCTGTTTCATTCCAGAATATGAAATTCTATACAGGATTTGGATGGATTCTTTCCAGATGAGGGCTGCCATGTCCCTCCAGTTCTTCCACACTTAAGGTTAGGGTTATAATCCTGTTTTGGTATTTGCTGGACTGAGGGGCTGCATTTTATAGAAGGTTCCCTGGTTTCCCATGCAACTGCTGTAGTAGCAGTATGGATTCTATGCAATTTCAGACCTCGGCCAGCAATGGAAACTGTTCAGTCTCCCTAGAATTTAAACGCAGACTAGAGTGCTAGGAAGTGCATGTGATCCTCTTACCCCACTTTTCCTTGGCTGAAACCCTCTCTGTAAATTTTTCACTCGTCATTCCTTCTTGTCCACCTGCAGTACTTTTTGATATTTCTTTAGAAGTGGCAGCTGGGTCAACTTCAACAACAACAACAATCCTGAAAGAAAGTATTAGGCATTCAGAGTGACTGTGGTGACACCATCCATCTATCCATCCAGCCTTCTATCTGGTGTCTTTTGGTGTTTACTTTGTGCCCAAGACAAGCTCAGGAGGATCACAAGAAATGTGTAGTTACGGTCCATGCACTCTGGAAAGTTAAAATCTAGTTAGAGGACAGGGAACTGAGGCTTGTAGTGAAGCTTACCAAAGAGAAGACATTTATCTGGCCAAATACTTGGAGTTTATTGTTTTATATGTTAGTAATCGGAGGAGCTTTTCTTATTTTCTGAAAGTTTTACGCTACAGGCATGAATAATTAGATCTTATTGATTAGCATATTAGAAGATACTCATTCTTTGAGTTATTAGACCCCTCACTTAATCCCAGAAAGAAAGCTGAAGCCATTTGAAGGCAGAGTAAAACAGGACTTCTCCTTATTTAAAACAGAAAGAAGTTAAGGGAATATTGACTGAAGTCTGTAAAATCATAAAGAAGATAAGTTATACAAAACCAAAATGACATAATAATTGAATTACTAAGTTCCAACTGTTATATACATCCTAAAACATAGTGCTAGTTCATTCTAGTCAAATGTAATTCAATAAATTCAAATTCAAACTATCTTGGGGTAGACTTTTTTTTCTAATCTGCATATATTTTTAATGGCATGTTTGCTTAGGATTATTTTATTGGCAAAATATTTCTATTTTGTTGTGTCTTAATTGATTAAAAATCTGTTCAGAAATTTCTGATTGAAAACAGATCTCTCTTAAGCAATTTTTTTTAACAAAGTTTGAGTGTATGTTTTACATATTCGCTTTTACTTAGGAAAACAATCTTAGAAAAATACAACTTGGGTGTAATACCATGTGGTATAAACAACTGAACTATTTTACCTCTTACTTTCCTATGAATGAACCAGTATATATTTATTACTGGAGCTCCAGCTATAAAATTTATGTAAGGGGTTTAAATATACCCTAGAGTATTATTTAAAAATAAATTTATTTCTTTCAAATAGAATACCAACCTTGGTCTGTGACATTTGGGAGAGAAATTAAAATATTAAAATTTTATTGCCTAGTAAACTGAAAATAAAGTAAAGGTTAAATAAATACAAAGCAAAAAATATATATATACAAAATCACAACCTCTAAAAGGACAAACAGTCCACTGTTCTCTACTGTGGGAGCTTTATCAGCACTGGTAAGTAATTCCACCTCTAGGGCAGGGCAAGTTCTCAAAAATGTAAACAAGTATGTACTTTGTTTATATAAAGAAATGTGCAGCATGGTTTGTATTTCTTTATAGATATCAAACAGCTAAATGGATTGTTTCAGAGCACCAGCAGGGGCCAGCAAAGAGCTCTTAGAGTTTTTCAGAACAGAATTGGCATTGAGATATGTTTATTTGATGTGTTAAATCCTTTTTTGACTTCTTTACTTAACTCTACACTCTTTTAAGTGAATGAATTGCAGAGACAGTGGAATAAAATAACCTGTGTGTTCAAACCATCTTGGGGTATAGTTTCTTTTTTTTCTAATCTGCATATATTTTTAATGGAGTGTTTGCTTAGGCTATTTCTTGGCAGAGTTTTAATAGTCAAAATATAAATGGCATCATTTAAAGACTGTTCTACTTGGCTGGAAAAGGCCTTAAAATTACAGAAGAAAATGCTTAGTGACAGCTTCTCTTAACCTTTTTTCTCTTGAACCTGTGCTTCATTTTTGCAATAGTATTACTAGGCTAATTTTGTAGTTCTGTCCTTAAGCTTTCACTTTTTATATAACTAGCACTTTGGAAGCTCAAATGTCTGTCTGTCTGATGTAGTGCTAAAGTTTTAATTCATCCCAAAGTTTTAGTATTTCCGAATTTACACAACTGTTTGAATTCACTCATTAAAAAAAAAAAATTAACAGTTCCTATAACTTGACTAGATTCCTAGTATGGTTACTATTTGGAAATTCAATCTTTGATTTGATGCTTAATTACATGGGGTTCCGTTCCTACCAACTTCCTGTAATTCTATACCTATGGGTAAAAATATTAGTGGTCAAAGTCGGCTGGAGAAAGTATAGGCACTGCGATTCACATAGTTAAATGTTCATTTAGTAGAGCTAGGGTGAAAAAACACTGCTTCAGCTTGAAATGTTAGAAGATTGTTGTTCTTGTGTTACTCATTCATGCAAATTGGAGAAGGTATAATTGAAACAAGGTTGGCTGTGTTTGAGTCAGTGTACTGCAGCTGAGCTCAGCTTAAAGGTCGCTGGAAATCAAGTGCTTTGTAAGTGAAGGCATTTTGACTACAAGCGATTCAAGACATTTTGGAAACGTCAGTCTCAGGAATGGGCCGTCTTTTCTTTCTATGATATCTGGTATCTAATGTTTTACTTAGGATAAAGACTACTACTTAATAGCTCTTTTAGGCACCACAAATGATTTTTTTCTTTTGATGCAGTGCAGCTGCTTCTAGCCTGTCTACGGACAGAGATATTTGTTATGACTTTCAGCCTTTAACATGTTGGAAATGAGAACAAATGGCACAGAGCTTACGATTGCACTTTGCAGCCAGAAGAAGCAATACTTACTCTTTGTCAGAAACCTCCGGAGATGACTTGGATAGCCATGTTCACATGTGCTTCAAAAGACCAACACGGATTTCAGCGCCTAACATTGTTCAAATGAAGCTGACTCCCAGACAGACTGCACTAGCTCCATTAATAAAGGGAAACGTTCAGTCTCAAGAAAGATCATCCGTTCCTTCATCTGGAAATGTTAATAAAAAGAGCAGCTGTCTGCAGATTTCACTACAGCCCACAAGGTACAGTGGATGTCTTCAGTCTGGCAATGTCTTAGCTGATAGTGATGATGCTTCATTTACTTGTATCTTGAAGGATGGTGTTTACAGCAGTGTTGTGACTGATAATGAATTGAATGCTGTGAACGATGGCAACCTTTTAAGCAGTCCTGCCATTTGTAGTGGTAGCCTTAGTAACTTTTCAGCCAGTGATAATGGGTCTTACAGCAGCAATGGTAGTGATTTTGGGTCATGTACAAGTATCACAAGTGGAGGTTCATACACTAACAGTGTCATCAGTGACAGTAGTAGTTATACTTTTCCACCAAGTGATGATACATTTTTGGGTGGAAATTTATCTTCTGACAGCACCTCCAGTAGAAGTGTGCCAAACAGGAATACTACTCCATGTGAAATTTTTTCAAGAAGTACAAGTACAGATCCTTTTGTCCAGGATGACTTGGAACATGGATTAGAGATTATGAAATTGCCAGTGAGCAGGAACACAAAAATTCCTCTAAAACGTTGCTCCTCCTTAGTCATTTTTCCTAGGAGTCCTTCAAATACCCCACCGACTTCTCCAACAAGTCCATGTACTCTTTTGAGCAAAGGATCCTATCAAACTTCACACCAGTTTATTATTTCTCCTAATGAAATTGCACATAATGAGGATGGCACTGGTGCTAAAGGATTTCTTTCAACAGCTGTCAATGGACTTCGGTTATCTAAAACAGTCTGTACCCCCGGAGAAGTAAGAGACATACGGCCGCTTCACAGGAAGGGCTTGTTACAAAAGAAAATTGTTATTTCAAATAATACTCCCAAACAGACTGCCTGTGAAAAGTCATCTGAAGGATATTCTTGTGTTTCAGTGCATTTCACCCAACAAAAAGCAACTACATTAGATTGTGGAACAACAAATGGCGATTGTAAACCAGAAATGTCAGAAATTAAGCTTAATTCTGATTCCGAGTATATTAAGCTCATGCATAGGACATCTGCATGTTTGCCATCCTCCCAAAACATTGATTATCAAATAAATATCAATGGAGAATTGGAAAGACCAGATTCACAGATGAACAAAAATCATGGTATTTTACAAAGAAGTATTTCATTGGGAGGAGCTTATCCAAATATTTCCTGTCTATCCAGCCTTAAGCACAATTGTTCTAAAGGGGGACCATCTCAGTTACTCATAAAGTTTGCATCTGGAAATGAAGGTAAAGTTGATAATTTATCAAGAGACAGCAACAGAGATTGCACAAATGAACTGTCTAATTCTTGTAAGGTAAGTTACCCTTGGTCTTGGTAAATGTTAATTTATATGAGAATAAGAAATATTTGGATAAAATTTATTACAACTAAGCAATTTTATATACTTTCCCAGTCCTTAGCTAGCATGTACTTTATAATCATGAATTTTATATTTGTAAATCTGAAGAACCCTATGTGTAGTTTTTTACTCTTTTATTTTACCAATGTACAAAATGTGTATTTTAAAAAATCTTCCTAAGTGATTTAAGCTGTAAAACTTTTCTGTAACATAAAAACTAACTTTGAATAACAATCTATTTTATAACATTTTATCTTGGCATATTTTTTCTTTAAATGGTATAGTATTCTATTGTGTAGCTCAGTATTTTATTCCTATTTTCAAAGTGATCATTTTGTTTTCTCCCCTTTTTTAATCATCATGAAATAGAGTAAAATTTAGAATGCTTATTTAAAATATTAAACAAAAACCCATATCAAAGTGTGAAGATTTTGTTTTAAATGGTCATAGAGGGACTATATCTCTAAAATACATGTATTTCTAAGATCATTCATAAAAACTATTATGCTGCATATTTAAAGCAGAGGAAAAATAAATGACATTTGCATTTGTATATGTCCTTAACCAAAGGAATTTTGTTTCCACCCTATTTTTTCTTTAGCCACGAGTTAATACTGCCTTCTAAAATGTAATTCACTCTTTCAACAATATTGAACTCTAAGTTTTAATCTTTTTGAATTTTTTTAAAATTGCTAGGCATTTCCCATAACTTTCTATTTACCTTTTTATTTGTTTTTTTGACATTTCAGCTTTATTTTATTAGTAATTTAACTCTATGAATCTTTGCCAAGAGTTCTTTATGTAATTTGGCCTTTCCAAAGTATTTAAAATGGTTTGAACTGAAATAGATTTTTAAGGTTTCTGTGTTTGGAATGTTTTACCAGATTCCAGGAAATTTAAAAAATTTTCTAACTAAAGTGATTCTACATGACAGTACATAATAGTTTGGGGGGGGGGGAACCATATCTGTTTATCTGTGTTTTTGTAATAATATATATATTAAACATTTTTTAAAAAAAATTTTTGGATAAATAGATTTAGGTGAATAATATAGTACCTGCTAGTTTATTTTCTCTCTTCTGAAATCTGGTAAATACAATAATTGTTACCAATGCCCAGATGTTAATGTAAGCCACTACTTTACTGAGGATAAAAAAATGTCAGATTTCAAATTCTGATCTATATTCTAGAATTTTAAATTCCATTTAGGAGACTTTTCTAAAACCAGCTTTTAGGAGATTATAATCCATTCAACTGCTTTCCCTCCTAAAAGAAAAAACAAGTGGCACTGAAAATAAACATATTAATAGTTTGCTAATGGAATTAATGCTACTTATAAATTTATTTTACACTTAATGAAATAACCTGAAAGGAATAATTCATGTCAAAATATTTACAGAAATATCTTGAAATCGTTTATTTTGTAGTAATAATTATAGTTTGTTGCGGATGCTTTTGAAAAGAATATTTTAAATGTGTTTTTTAATGAAATGTGGAACAAATACCTTTTGCATTGTTAAAAACATACATTTTTATTGGTTTTAGTTATACTTAGGTAAGCTAACTTAAATAGTTTTTGTAACAATCAAATGTATAACTTTGTGCAGATTCTATCTTTTGGTAGATTATTGGATTATAAAATAGTTCAGAAGTGTGCAGTTTGCTGAAGCTTTAAATTGTCTCCTCTTTGAATATTTATTATATTTCTCTTTATAAAAGCATTGTAAACAATATAGTGACAGTTAAATTTATTTTATACTAGATCTAAATAGATCTAATTGATAAATCAAGGGCTTATTTTATGAAGAAGATTCTAGTGTTGCTTTTTCTAAATATAACAGTGGCAACAATAATGGGTTTTAGAAATAATCCTGTGTTTATCAATAATTATATATTAATCTAATTATAGTGGTATATTGTAACTCATTTATAAATAAACAGCTCCCAAAATATTTCCCATGACTCCAGTTAGTCTGGGTTAGTATTCTGATATGCTGAGTCTGGATTCACATTTAACAAGTTGATATTAGAGTAGCATTTAGTAATGTCAGCTATCTGCACTGAGCAGCCGTGAAATTAAATCACTGCTTTGGTCAGAGACCCTGGTTTCTAAAGCACTGAGAGTCTACAGATTCTTTTCTTGTATGTTTAGCTCCCAGTCTCTAGCAGTATAAAATTGAGTTTCCAGCTTTCTATAATCAACAGCTCATTAATGACTAATTTTTTAAATCTAGTGAGAACTTTACCTGTATCTGAGACACTGGCTGTGTTCTGTGTTTACAACTTAGAGTGAAGATGAGACTTTGCAGTCTGTTGGCCTAATAATGTTTATTTCAGGCATAGCAAACAAGATAACAGTAACTGGCATATGTTTATTATATATGCTTTTTGAAATACAGTATTACTTTTCTAAAGGCTATATAATGACTTTTGATCTGAAAATAAATATTTGATATTTTAACAGTATGTGTAATAGTTTGTCAGTTCAATCAAGAAGCAGGTTAAGGAGCTAAGGTACTTGGTACACAGTTATAAAAATTATTGCTCTTCAGATTTCTAAATCTGTAGTTAGTTTTCTCAACTGTTATTTTATTTTCCCCCCATCTGTTGGGTTCTGAATCTCCTGCGTTATGTTGTCAGGATGCTCAGAGATTTCAGTACCTTCTTTTTAATGTGCATTAGCGTTTTGTCCAAGTTTAAATGTCTTCCATTCTTTGCTTATATGCATATTTTTATTGGAAATATTTTTACATTTTTTCTTTTTGTTATAAAAGTTTTTGTTTATTACCTGCAACTTAATTCTAAATAGGTAAATTGCTTACGCCTAGTATAGTAGAACCATAGTAAACTTATGTCTCAATTATTTCAAAGCCTTTAACATTAATCTCAAGATTATACATTTCAATATTTTCTTATTTAATTTTTCTTCCTAAAATAGGTGTTTTAAATGTATGCTTATTTTAATGTTCCATTATTTTACAATCCCCCATTTTACTAAGTTTAGCAGAATATTTAGAGAGATTTTGTTAAGTTTATTTTGAGCAGCACTTACAAAAACCAGCGTAATTTATAAATATTCTAAAATGTGATGGAACAATGTTAATGACAGTTTTAGAAGGTTGGTGAAAAATGTATATTTGTACATGTATGTTTCTTAGAATGGAGGAATCGTTCATTTCAGAGAGGTTCAGAATGCTGAATTGTTTGCCTGAAAATATTTTGTATTCTCTGTAGATGTGCCTTGTTTAATTAATTCATCCAGTACACATTTGAGTGCCAGGCACTGTCCCAAGCACCGAGAATAAAAGATGAGTAAAATACAGTCTGTATTTAGGGGAGCTCCCATTCTAGTAATAGGGACATGCTGGTAAACATAAAAATTTTCAGTCTAATATGTGATGTACTAAATAGAGTTGTGTATGAGAAAGTAGAAAGATGTGACATTGTTTTTCTGGAGAGAGGACCTGGTTGGCAGAAGAAGGTTTCCTAGAGGAGGTGACTTTTGAACTGAGTCTTGATAGGTGAACTGGAGTTCATCAGGCAGCGAAATCAAAGAGATTCTAGGGCAGGGATTCTCCATCTCAGCATTATTATATTGGGCTGGACACTTTTGTAGTGGGGGCTATCCTGTGCACTGTAGGATATTTAACAGTATCCTGGCCTCCATCCACTAAATGCTGGTAACACTCCTTTCTCCCAGTGTGACAATCAAAAAGTGTCTCCAGACATTGCCACATGTCCTCTAGGGGCAAAATTGTCCCTTGTTGAAAATCACTGCTGTAGGCAGCAGCAGCAGCATGTGCTAGGCTAGAGATGTGAAAGAATCTCACACTGTAAATAGTCCAGTGGGGCTCAAGCATAGGGTGACCTGAGGATGCAGGAGGAGGTGATCTGCCAGAAGTGGGCTAGAGTCCCATTAGGCCTGGCGCATCATGCTGAAGACAAAGAAGCTGGTCTTCTGCTGATAGTCAGTAGTGGGGCAAGGGAAGTCTTCGTTTGAGAGTGTGAAGTGCTCTCTTTAAGGTTTTTAGAAGATAATTTTTCATGGTGCCATGGATTATAAATGAATTAAAGTTTTCCTAACTTGGATGACTAGGTTAACAGTGATATCATGAACTAAGATGGAGAATTCAGGAGAGGGGCCAGATTGGGAGGGTGAAGAAGAAATCACATAATAAGTTTATATGCCTCAGAGGCTGCCCTGGTAGTGCTGCTTTCAAATAGGGCAGTTGGAGATACAGGACCAAGGCTCAGGAGAGAAGTGAGAGCTGGAAATGTTGATTGTGAGTTAGGAGTATGGTCAAAGCCTCAGATAAGGAAAACATACAGTGAGATGGGAAGGGAGGATAAATTGTAATTCTGGGGACCACCAACTTTGGTGAGGTGGAAGAAGAAGGGATAAAGAGGAGACTAAGGAAGAGCCACTACAGAGGCCAAGGGAGCATAGAGGTGTGGAGACATGGAGGCATAGGTGAAGGGCGAGGAAAGGAGGACAGCAGACATACGTATCCACTGGATGTGGCGGATAGGAGGTCCGTTAGCAAGAGTAGGCTCAGGAGAGTGCAGGGTTAAAAGCTAGGTTGAAGAAAGAATGAAACAGGTAAGGAAGCAGAAACAGCCAGCATAGGTTGCTTGATCGGTGTTATAAAATAAGCACGAGATAGCATAAGCAAGGAATATTTAGTGATTGTCTTGCAGAAGGCACATGTGAACTGGATATAAGATGTACAAGACAAGCTCTCTCTCTACAGGGAGAGTATAATCTCTTTTTCCTGGAGGAAAAAAAAAGGTTATAGTCTTCTGTTCTTTTACCTTGGAACTATAGAATAAGTGAGTATTGTCAGTAAAAACTGAAGTGGAGATTCAGCAAAATCAAATGAAGGAAACAGAAAATTACAAGTGAAAACCTGAAATCACTTATGAATATTCATAACTCATTTTGGACAGCATTAGTCTAACTTTCTCAGTCCCCCTCTCTACCACTAAAAATAAGACAAAACAAAATAGAGCTTCCATGCAGAAAACAAGTCAGGGTTTTAAGGCCTATTCCCAGAAACTGCTTGGAGAATAGGCAACTCTATGTATGTCACTGGCTTCTTCCAGGCTCTGGAGCCTACCATGTGCTAGCTGTTGTGAGGCCTCACCCTCTGTATCCACTCTCCCTTTACATCACAGGTGACAGGAAAGCAAGACAGATGAGGAGAAGCCAGGACCAGAGCTGTGTAGGCACAAGGCGCTTGGCAGAGTATCTGGGTTGAGGCCAGGCAATGTGCTGAGGTGAGGAAGGTGGTTAGCAGAAGGAGCAAGTGAGTGCTGAGAAAGGGAACCATTGTCTTGTCAGCATATCCTGGAAATATCCGAAGTTTTGCTCACACATCTGGGTCAATATCCTCTGTTCCTTGTGTAAAATTGGAAGACTGTGGTCAGATGAAGACAGATACTTAGAGATATAAGAATTTCAAAACAAGGGGTGAGCAGATTTGTCCCAGTTCAATGATATGTTTTGAGAAGGACTCTCAACATGGGAGCAATTTTTGAAAAGCAATTTTACCGACACTAAGATTGAAGCAAACTGTTAGAATAGAACAAGAGCAGCAGACCTGAGGGCTTAGAAGAGCAACCAGCTAGTGGGTATGTGTACCTTGTAGCTTGATTCATGGGCAAGTCATAATAAAAAACATCTTGAACAAGTAAGTAAATTTATGGTGTTTCTAGTTAGGCTCTAGGATGTCTGTTGGGGGAAAAGAGAGTAGGCCTTCTCTTGACTTAGAGGTGTTATAAAACCACAATGCTATGAAACACTTTTGATTACCTTAGTAGAAAAGTACATTACCCAAGCAAGATGTTGATAGGATAGTACACAATGTCTTTAAATTGAGGTTTAACTAAGTTTAGTTGAGTATAGTTATACCTCAAGTTAAGTACAGATATACGTAAAATAATATTATCCAGGATTGCTTCCTTTTATTTACTTTTTCTCTCAATTTTTTTTTTTTTATATTGAGGTCTCATTATGTTGCACAAGCTGGATTTGAACTCCTGGGCAAAAGCGATCAAATCCTCTTGCCTCAGCTTCCTGTGTAGCTGGGACTACAGGTGCACTGCTGTGTCCGACTTGTAGGCTGCCCTCTAATGCTTTATTAAGGAATTAGGGAATGGCTATATTAAGATGTCAGCTGGACCAGTGATTTTCAAATTCTCACGTGCATGTAAATAACATGGCGATCTTACTAAAGTGCAGATTCTGGTTCTGGTTCAGTAGGTCTCAGTGGGGGCCTGAGATTTCTGTATTTCTAACAGATCATACTAATGCTGCTTATTCCCCAAACACACTTTGAGGAGTAAGTCTTAAGGCCATTCTTTGATGAGAACAATAATACAGTTCAAAGTTGAAGAATCCATTCAATCCCTGAAATGCCATTATTAAGGCCATTATTATGAGTAATTCACTGAAAACATCAATAATACTTCAGATACCAAGTGCACGTGCAGCAGAAAAAAAAGTTAAAGATGGAGATATGGCAATAAGTAGGCAGACAAGCAGGCAGGCAAATGCAAATTCACTGGAATTGATTAGAGAAAGATTCTGGAGAATGGATTAAGCAAATTTTTTTCTGGGCTCAAATTTACTAGAATACTGTTCCCTAAATTAGGGAGTTTTTATCTTGTTCACTGCTATATCCCTAGAATAGAGAACAATGACTAGCTCAAAATAGACACTCAATAAGTATTTATTAAATTAATGAATAAAGCTAGGGACCCTTTGGAATGGGGTAGAGATGACTGCAGAATCCCGATAGGTGAGGGTGACCACATGGCCTTGCACAAACAGATAACCAAACTAGGATATTTGAGGGATGACTGTGATCATGAGTGGGGAGCTACTTGAAGCTTCATCCTTTGCATGGAAGAGTGGCACTCTTAAATGAATACCTTGTCGCTGGGGTGAATGCCAGTGGAATATTGTGATCGTGACTCAAGGATTAATTTCCACAGTGGAGTCTGATTCATAGCCTGCATATTCCACTAACTGGTACCATATAACTATGTATCTGGATAGAGGCTCAGATTAAGTTTTCTAAAAAGAAGATTGAATGGACAGAGATCTTTAAGGGTATTCAGACAAAGGCCATTTGACTAGCTTTCAATTTATCATTGTTTTATAAAATGACTTTACTCTAGAGTTGATGTAAGAGCTGGGATTCTCAGAGTAGTTCCTGGGGTTTTAAGTAACTGTTTCAGCTAAGAATGACCTTTACTTTTGTAACAAGGCCGAAGACTGAACCTTCTTAAAGAGTCACAGAGCTTACTGGAAACTCAAGTCGTCTTCAAAGCAAATGAGGTTAGCAAGTATTTATCAGAAGTAGAATATGTGCCTGTCATAAGTGGCAAATATTCTTCCTGGATTTGAATAGGTTATAATTGAAATGAGAAAACAGCATAATCCATAGAAAACAACCATACAACAATATAGTATGATATATAATAATATTTATATACCTACTTCAGGCAGGTGAACACCTAAACATTGAGCTGTTTGACTGCCTGTATTGTTTTTAATTAATTTTTACCTTTTATCAAGGTAACACTTGCCTATTTTAAAAGTCAGATATTATTTCTTCGAACATTTTCTGTCTTTTTCTCTGTGTTCTGTCTTCCTAGAATTCCTGTTACCAAAGTTTGCACTTCCTGGATTGACCTTAAAGTTTTCTTTTCTCTCCTGTTTTCTGTTTCTTTGCCTCCTTAATCTGCTTCTTGAATAATTTCTTCCCAGTTTCTCCCTTTCTTAAATTTTAAATTTTTGTTTATTTTTTATTCATTTATTTATTTTTTTGAGACAGCCTGTGTCGCCCAGGCTGGAGTGCAGTGCCATGATCCTGGCTCACTGCAACCTCTGGCTCCCAGGTTCAAGCGATTCTCCTGCCTTGGCCTCCCGAGCAGCTGGAATTACATGTACACGCCACCACACCTGGCTAATTTTTGTACTTTTAGTAGAGATGGGGTTTCACCATGTTGGCCAGGCTGGTCTCGAACTCTTGACCTCAGGTGATCTGCCCGCCTTGGCCTCCCAAAGTGTTGGGATTACGGACGTGAGCCACTGTGCCCAGCCAGTATATTCTTTTTGAAACTCTTAGCCTTATATTTGTAAAAGTTTAAAACAGTAGTGTATTTCATATGCCACATTTTAGAAAACTGTCTGAGATAGTGATTATCTCCATATTAGAAATAAGTAGAAAGGCCCAGAAATTTTTAAGTGACTTGCTGAAGATCACAAATCTAGTAAATGTCATACTTCAACCAAAACATAACTCTATTATGTACTTTAAAGCACCTTTCTACTACCACTAGCCAAAAGGACTTTCATCAGGCAGGGGGAGATTCCTACAGGATAAAGCTGCTTGGAAAAGATTGGTAAAAATAGCACCAGAAAGAATAAAAGAGATGTCTAAAGGAAAAATTCCATTTGGGCTGACTACAATCTGATGAATAACTTTTACACTCTGAAGAACGTGTAGTCCGGATCAACTGCTTTGTTATCGCCATTGTGGAGTGAAAACAAAATTTGGGAATTATTATTAAACATTACCAGAGAATCATTTTCTCTTGCAAATATTTTTTTCTTTTCCTTTTTTTTTTTTTTCTCTGAGATGGAGTCTCACTCTGTCACCCAGGCTGGAGTGCAATGGCATGATCTCGGTTCACTGCAACCTCAGCCTCCTGGGTTCAAGAGATTCTCCTGCCTCAGCCTCCCAAGTAGCTGGAATTACAGGCTCATGCCACCATGCCTAGCTAATTTCTCTCAAATATTTCCTTCCTTTCTTCCAACTTGTGATTTATAATTACTTTGTTTTTTTCTGATTACTTTTATTGATTAACACCTATTTTGTGTTCTGCCTCCTATAACATTGTTTATGAATTTCATCATTACATTTTTTATTTAATAAATGTTACAAACTACCTACATTATTGTAACTAGTTTTTTCCCTAATATTTTAAAAAATTTTTATTAGGGAAAATTTCAAACACAAAAGTAGAAAGAATATTGCAATGAACCCCCATGTATGTCTCATCCAGTTCTAAAATAAATGAACATTTTGTTGATTACATTATCCATCTTCTCCTCGCTTCTTTTTCTAAAATCTTTTTTAAAAATACGTGATGTTCTACCCATAAACACGTTGAAATGCATCTGTGATGTTTAGGAACCTTTCATGTATATAAAACCACCATGCAATCATGACAAAGTTAATGTTAACAGAATTAACATTAATTCTAAACTGTTTCGGCTGGATAAATCTCTAAGTCACTGTGTCATTCTAGTACTGACAAAGTTCAAGATGCATGCATCTCCTTTGACCTGTGTCTGTCTAATTTATCTGTTTTCTTATGTTTACCTCTCTTTGGGATGGAGCATGTCGGTTATTTACCATAGGATTTTCTGTTTCTTTAATCAGTTAACTTTTGATAATACGTATGTTACCAGTATAATTGAGGCCTTCCTTTGGAACCTAAAACCAAGAGGTTAGAGTTCAGATTTGGAATTTATCATCTAACCACATTTTATCTCAGCCTTAATTGCCACACTGTATTTAGGGTTCAAACATCTAGGATAGCTACCTTACTCATTACTGGGCAGCGGTGAAAATGTACTCTGTGTTGAAGTAACTGTATTAATTCCTATTACAGCTTTTCCAAATCCTGATTTTTATATTTATATAATATGAAATGTGTAAAACATTGCAGCAGTGTTTTAAGTACTGGAAATCTTATATTTTTGGCAAATACTTGATGCTCTATAAAGAGTAGCTCTCATTATCTACGTTATCATATTGTTGTGAGAGTATCTGAAGGCACACTGTAAACTGTTAAGTGCCATGATAAGTAACACATGATAATTGTTTTATGTATGTACAAACAGAATCATATAAGTAATTATGAATCCAGGTGAACAGTTAAGTAATGGGAAATGCATGAAAAGAACACATTATTACAAAGTCATGCAAAAATACACAAACCACAAATCTGGGGAAGCACTTCTTCATAAGAAACCAAAGCAAAGATCAAAGTCTGTTTTCAAAGGAATACAGGATTGCTAAAGCCTTATTAACAAGCCACAATTCTTTTACTTATACTCACACATTTTGATTATATATATTCCTAGGGACAGTGACACTAGATGTACTGAAGAAGGACAAAAATAAGAATTATACAGCAAATTAACAGGAGTAAATAATGAGCAGCTGGAGAGTCCTGTGGGCCACAAGCCCCACATCGAATATCCAATAATTGGTAGTTCTAAAGCTAACTCTTTTGTTTCTTTAATTACTCATTGAAATTTTTGACTTACGGAGATGATCTCATCCCATTGATAGAGTGAACTTCTAAACATAAAATGGTAGACTTCTTCTTCAGTTTTTAAACTAAAGAATTTCCAGAGCTCTCAAGAGTTAAGATACTACAAAGGATAAATGGTTGAGGGGATGGGTACCCCATCTTCCATGATGTGATTATTATGCATTTCATTCCTATATCAAAACATCTCATATACCCCGTAAATGCATATACCTACCATGTACCTACAAAAATTAAAAATTAAAAAAAGTTAAGATACCAGTTTTTACTAATAGCATTATTTTTATTTAAATGAGTTTATTATATGTGAAAACATTAAAATAAACATCTCATTTTGTAAAAACCACTATTATAACTTGGTTTTTAATCTTACTGTTGATCTTTAGGAATCAGATTATCTTCTAAGTATCATCAATGTTTTCACCTCATGTTTTTGACAAAATATTATTAATTCATTTGCAATGGGAACCATATCCTAGTGTGTCAATTTATCTTCATATTAAAATGTTTAGTTGGCAGTTGTTGACAGGGTAAAAGCAAAGTAATTCAGCTATTATAATTTTACATTTATATAGTCTTTGAGACATACATAAAAACTCAATTTTATATGATTCATATAAGCAACTCAATTTTGTCAGTCTGTTAGGGCTTTTGTAAAGCTCTCTTATAGCTGTCTCTCCCTTTACTGGAGGTAATTATGTATTTGGCTCTTAGGATATTTTTTAACCTTCTAAAGTTAATTTGGGTATGACCCTGGCATGTTATTTATAAATATTAGCAACAGGTGGTAAAACTGCTGAAATATACTGATACCGTAATTTTGGAGCAAGCTAGTCAAATCTGTTTATTTACTATATATAATCTGTTTTCCAAACTTCACCAGCCTGCAGGGACCGGTAGATACAAAATAACAATTACAACCAAAATTTCTCTGACTTAGCTCTTCTCTTCTGCTCAAGAGAGATCCCAAGCAGCAATAAAGTGCTCTTCAGTATTTCTGGGGTTCCGAGGGATGGCTCCCATGTACTCTTGAACAAATCCAGTCCTGTGGAGCAGTATTTCCAGGCATATGCAGCATACCTGTTGTCACTTTGGAGTCCTGCTGTGTCCCACTGGGCCCTGGTTCCTCCTCCTTTCCTTATGATGAGTTCTTGTCCAGAAGCATCCTAAAAAAGCTTTTCTCAGCCTTCTCTTAGATGAGCCAAACTAGTTTTTTTTTAAAAAAGTGGAGTCAGGATTCTGAACGCAGTGTGGTGGGGCATCATTCAGCTTTGAGGACATGTCTGAATCTTAGAGATAGCAAGAACTCAAAAGAAGATCTTAAAGACAGAAAGTACTTTCTTACTAAAACATTTCCTACAGCACCACAGTCCAGTATAGTAGCCAGTAGCCACGTGTGGCTACTGAGATTTAAATTAGCTTAAATTAAATTGGATTTAAAATTCAGAAGCTCATTTGCAGTAGGCACATTTCAAGTGCTCCGTAGCCACATGTGATTACTGGCTCCTGCATTGGACAGTGGTAGGAGTGAACATTTCCATCAAAAAGTTCTGTTGGACAGGGTTCCCCTAGAACATTAGGTCTCGAGCTACAAGACATTGATACCCCTGTACTTTCACAATGATCCAGTGTATTGAGGAAGGCGCCTAAAGCTGTAGAACTACGTGGTTATGGCTGAAGGAGTGGGGCCCCATTCCAATGGCCTTATTTTTCTCTACTGGTACCCGCCCTCATGTTTAAGCAAGAAAATATTGGTTTTAAAGGGATTCGTTGAGTTATTTTCTTAAGCAACAGTAACCCACATCCCCTTTTTCCTGTTTTCATTGATATGTTGTAGTCTTCAGTAAAAATTACATGAGTTTTCAATCCTGGGAAAAACCTTAAAAACTGTGTATAGATCAGCTAAACTTACATTTGATCAGATAACCAGGTAATCAGATTATAAGAATAATCAGTTTCTACTTCTGGAATATATTTTTAAAAACCAAGAAAAGGTTATTCATTTCAAAAAGTAAAACTTTTTGTAGAAAACATTTTATTCTGCCACTGCATAATGTAGTCTTGTATCATTTGAAAAAGAGATAGAGAATTATGAAGAAGAGGAAGAAAATAATTTTGTTTGTTTTTTGGAAATATTCTCTGGCCATATGTACAACGTTTACACATACTTCTTGCAATGTGTTTATTGTACTGGGAATAAATCTTTGTTTTTACTGATCAGTGTCCCTCATTTGTGCTTAATACTATTTGTTGAATAGGGGAAAAGACTGCTAAAAATCTAACAAACAGATTTTGCTTTTTAAAGGTCTTTTGCTGGCCAGGCACAGTGGCTCACGCCTGTAAGCCCAGCATTTAAGAGACTGAGGTTGGAGGATCATGTTAGCATTCAAGACCATCCTGGATGACAGAGTGACACCCCTGTCTCTATAAAAATAATAATAATAATAATAATAAATAATACTTTTAATTATCTAGGTGTGGTGGCACTTGGCTATAGTCCCAGCTACTCAGGGGATGAAGCTGGAGAATCACTTGAACCCAGGAGTTCAAGTTGCAGTGAGCTATGATTGTGCCACTGTATTTAGCCTGGGCAACAGAGTAAGACCTTGTCTCAAAAAGAAAAGTTCTTTGTTGTGAAATACGAAAGAGTAGAAGACATTATCCCAACTTCTGATGGGGCAGTCTAGGCACAGAAGACAAAGAACATATATAAGATGTTTTGAAATTATTAAAGAAGAATCAGAGGGTTGAAATGATTGTAAGCTTCAAGGCTGCTTGCCCATGATTTAAGGAAGTTTGCAGGAGGATAACCTCAGTAAAGTCTATAGACTGAAAACCTGCATAAAGCCTGAGTTGTTAACAGTGTTTTCAGGCCCACTAATGCTAATCTTGTTTAATACACAGCAAGAAATTGAATATGAAATTCAGTTGTTTATAACTTTTAGATTCAGTTACCTTTGAAAATGATTGTAACCGGAATCTGGAGCAGTAAATCTAACAACCAAATGATGAGCTAAATAGTGACTTCCATCTATGTGCAGTGTGTTGGTAGGCCTTACACTATATGGAAAAACTTAGGAATTATTTTTAACCTTCCTTTGTAACACTGTGTAAATATTCTTAGATTATACTTGAACTATTAAATGGGGTGGTTTTATCTGAGTCTTAAGTCCACTTGAGTTGTGGATTTCACCTCTCTTGGATGTGTTTATTATTTGTGAGGTAATGTCAATAGAAGATCAGCGTTATAATATGGCATTTGAATAATAGAAATTCACATAAAATATTCTAATCTGTCAAACCTTACTATGTGCAGATTCCACAGCTGAATATGAGAGTGTGGCTCATGGCCACTAGAGGGCAGGAAAGGTCAGGAAAGGTCAGGAACCGGATGTGGAAAGCTGGGGAAAAGTGTAAGGGGAAAGCGTGGATCACCCCTTCATAAGGAAGACAACTTGCCACAACTTGAAGCAAACACAATTCAGTGCCTGGGGCAGGAAAGCCAATAAACGATGCAGGAACATAAGCCACAGTCAAAGCCAGGAGGACACATGGGCAGGGAATTAATAAACCAGTCTGGAGACCAAACATTACCAGGCTGTCAAACTGCTGGCAGAAAGCTATATTCAAGGCCAGGTTGAAGAAGACAGACTGCAGGGAGTTGAGCAGGTCATTTAACCCTCACGGTTATTACTCCAAATTGAACATACCCTTTTGAAATGGGCAAAGTGGGACTTCAAGAATCTAGTGCCTGAAAAGTCAAAGAAAATTGGATACCATCTTCTTTTGATATTGTAGTATTTCCTGTCACAACTCCTGATGTGGTTTTGTAATGCAAGAACCATCCCATTTCCTTCTTGGAAAATTCCCTCCACATCCTAGAGCACTTCCTCAAGTCCAAATAGCTGGTGTTTACAGAGGAGTGATTAAGTGAGACGAAGATGATACAGCTAAGTTTTCCCTTAAGCCATGCCATATCAATCATGTTTAACATAATTTTTATAAATCTTATATTCATAAATATTAAAAGGTTTCCTTAACATTTCTATATACATGAATAGAATTTTTGTACTTTATAGTTTTTACATAGGTTTTAATTATATGTATGTTTGTCAGCCATGCAAGACTGGAGGCTCCATGATAACAGAAATACCTTCCTGCACTTAACCTGGAGTCTGACGCTAGAAGCTGGTCACTAATATTTGTTGATCTCAAGGAGTTTACAGTCTGGTTGGAGTGCAAGAGTACTATAATACAGATGTTAAAAATCGATACAAGGTGAAGTAGAATTACAGAGGAGGAAATTAGCAATTTAGTCTCATCAGGTAAATTTGTATTAAAATGACATTGAGACCAGGCGTTGTGCCTCACCCGTAAACCCAGGTTTTTGAGAGGCCGAGGCAGGTGAATCGCTTGAGGCCAGGAGTTTCAAACCAGCCTAACCAAAATGGCAAAACCCCTTCTCCACAAGAAAAACAAAGATTAGCTAGGCATGGTGGTGTATGCCTATAATGCCAGCTACTTGGGGAGGCTGAGGCAGGAGAATCGCTTGAACCCAGAAATTGAAGGTTGCAGTGAGCCAAGATCATGCCACTGCACTCCAGCCTGGGCAACAGAGTGAGAATCTGTCTCAAATAAATAAATAAAAATAAAACCAAAAATAAGTAAAATGGCATTGAGCTGGATCTTACAAGTAGATAAAGACTTACACAGGCAGAGATGAAAAATAAACTTTCCAAAAGAGGGTGCCAAGTGAGCTTGAGAGGGCAAAATATAGGATCGTTGCAGCTACTGGGGGGCTCTTGTCAACAGAAGAATAGAAGGCTGCAAGGCAGATTGGAAAAAACAAACAAGAATCCCACACCAAGGAATTTAGTTTTTCCTCTGGACCTGTATTTTTGAAATACGGTCCTCACCAGTCTGTAAGATGCCTCATATAAAACCTATCCCATTGGCAGATAAGTTTGTATAATGCCACATGTTATATCGTGGAATACCATGATGCACACTAATAAATCTAAGTTCCTAAAGTTCTATAGGAAATAAACTTTTGAACTTGATTTAACCAAATGTATCCCAATTATATGACCAGCACTAGATGGCCTGCTTATTTATCTTCAGCTGTTAACAATCATTGCTTACGCCTACTGGTTTCTCCAAACATTAAATAGAGATGTGTTTCTCAAGGTGGTATTGCTGGCCAGATGCATTATTAAAACCTGAGAACTGCAAATTCTCACACATCATCCCAGATCAGCCGAATCAGAAATTCTGAGGGTATAGCCCAGCAATCTGTCTTTAGCAAGCCTATCAGGTGATTCTAACACACAGTGAAATTCAGCCTGAATCTTGAAACTCTAGATTAGGTTGGCCGCAGAGCCTCCGGCTTTCCTCGGCTACCACAGCTTCCTTTTATCCATTTTAAAGTGATGGTTTCCTGTTTATCTGTTTGAAAGTTCACCTTCTCACACTTACTTGTTTTTAAATTGAATATCCGAGACTGTACACATCTCAGCTCCTTGGTTTCTTAGAATTGAAGGCACTATATCTTTTGTAATAGTGGCAGCCGTCTGCTAATTTCATTTCTCGTTTAAACTGCAGAGATAATTCTCCAGAGAATATTAGCTTCCGTCTCTTCTAAAGTTATCTTTTCCTTTCCCTAGTAGCTTGGCAGACATTTCTAAAAAGAAAAAAATTAGTATCATAATTTATTGGCGCTCAGAAGTGTGAATCTCTATTTTCAGTCAAGCGTGAATACTTTTCTTTCAGAAAGGAAGAACTTTATCCATGTTAGCAGTAACCTAACTCTGGGCATTTTCTGACTAAATTATAACTTTATCCACTTAGTCCTCTTGTTATTTTCCTTTGTTCAGAAATAGAAATTTGAAACAATGGGATGAGCCCCTCCCTTTTTTAGAGGTAGAAAGAAAGTTGAAATAAATGCAAAACATTTTTCTCATCTTTAGAAGTCATCTAGTTTCGGAGCGTACAGTATAAATTGCTTCTAAAAGTGTTGGAAATATATTAACTTTGGAAATAATTATAAAATCCTATTTATATTTGATATGGACACAACCTCTGATTCCTGTTATGTCTTGTCTGCTTCAGATTCCTTCTTTCCTGTAGCATATTAAAAAATGGTTTGTATTTTTAAATCCTCACAATAAATTACGAATGAAACTTTAAAGCATGTAAAGATAAACTTGGCAGGGTAAATCATGTTTTCAAAAGTCTGTGATAATCAGAAAATAGAGAACTCCAAAGAAACTAAAATTCAAAGGACAATAACTCAAACCGAAACTGATTTAGAAAGTGGTTTCACCTCACCCCAATCTATGAGGCAAAAGTCTCTTTTAAAGATATTAGGGTTTCTAACGGCTGTAGAATTTCAAGTAGTGTGAAGCTATTATCAAAGAATGAAGTACAGGTATCTCTTGGTATTTGCAGGGGAATTGGTTCCAGGACCCCCATAGAAACCAAAATGATCAGATACTCAATTTCCTTAAATAAAATGGTATAAAATTTGCTTGTAACCTATACACATCCTCCCATACACTTTGTCGTCTCTAGATTACTTATAATACCTAATACAGTGTAAATGGTATGTAAATACTTGTATTGTTTTATAATTTGTATTATTTTTTATTGTTGTGTTATTTTTTCTTTTCAAATATTTTTGATCCTGGATTGGTTGAATCCACAGATACAGAGAGCTGACTATACAGTTTTTGTCTTATAGTCAGATCTACCAGATAGGCTAGAGGCCGAGCAAATCACAAACTTAAGACATGTAATGCTTGCTTTATGCAGGGATATCCAGTTTCCAAAGCACTGTGATTTTATAGCACAGATTAAATTGTTTATCTAACTTCATTTCCTCCTTGACATACTAAAAAGATTGACCCAATAAATCTTGAACGTCTTAGGAAAATGTCTTAAATAAGCAGATTATAGTATAAAGCACAGTCTATAAGGAAGTAGGAAAGAAGAAGCTATACAGATGCAATTTTATTTAGTAAGATTGGTTTATCTCAGAAAACAGTTAAGTTAAATTTACAGTGATTTTTATGAGCTTTTTTTCTATCTATATCTAGTATGTAATATGAATCCATATAGTATGGATTTTAAGAGGAAGGGTGTTCATTTTAAATAACAGTTTTTATGCAGCAAGCAGAAAAATATCAGCAGAATGGTTCCTTATTTTTAAAATACTCTTCAGCAAGCAGAAAAATATGGTTCTTTATTTTTGAAATACTATATATGGTCCATTCATATAAGTTGTATTTATTTTTCTGAGAGATTCATGTGTGAATATCGTCTATGTCAAAATACCCACTTTTTATGTGTTCAAATAAAAAATTTAATGTCTTAGAATGGAAATTTAAACTGCACTTTTAACAAAGATTCTCAGATAATTTCACTTTTAGTGTTTCAGCTTCACAGTTTTTAATTCTATTCTGGTATTCTGTGATCTCTCAAGTATTGATCTCTTAGCTTAATTTAAATAACATGATTAATAATGGCTTGAACATTTTTATGGCTATAAATTCAATTTCTTTTTTTGCTGCCTGCCCCAATTCTTTTTTTTAGAATTATGTGATCTATACAGAGGAATCATGACATTTGCGCATAGAGGATTTTAACCCAGCTCTGTGAAGACAGTTGTTATTGGCAATGATTAAGATATTAATATAAATGTAAGCCTGTTGATCTTAAATCTTTGATCTTGATCTTAT
Source organism: Ateles fusciceps (assembly GCA_036589455.1). Lineage (NCBI taxonomy): Eukaryota > Metazoa > Chordata > Mammalia > Primates > Atelidae > Ateles > Ateles fusciceps. Next base: position 6,051,779 of record JAZHEH010003061.1, on the reverse strand, counting down.
CTTTGAAGAAAGGTAGTTTATATACGCTTCTTGGCTCACTCAGAAAAGTAGTATTTCCTTCTGCAGCATCCAGTGAATCACTGAGATCTGTTTCTATTTCAGGTTAGTTTACTGTAGTCTTTATTATTACACAAAATAAAAATTATTTTAGGTATATATGTAAATGTTATATACCAGTTTATCAGTTGAGGCATTGTCTGTGATAGCAGAAGATTCGAAATCATTTAGATTGTCAGTCTAAATTTAGATTGACAATCTAATTGTCAGTAGGGAGCTAGTAAGTAAATTTTGGTATTCCATATAATGGCATACCATACAACCACCAAAAAGGTAAAGCATCTATATATATGTTAATATGTGAACAAAGTATGAGAGATAATGTTGAAGTGGGGGGAATGCAAGATGCATAACACCATGTCAGAGAAAACTCTAAAGGGATACTCAGGCACAAAAATAAAACAGCTATCACCTTTTGCAAGGACAGAGGGTAGAAATGGATAGCTGGAGGGTAGAAACTCTTTCATTTTCTTTTTGATTTTGTATTTGGTATATGTGTTACTTCTATTTTAAAATTACTTTTAAAAAATGATTGAAAGAAAAGTACTGATAGCTAAGTCTGAAAACTGAAAAACCATAAACTATACTGTATCTCATGTTCAGGTATAAAATTTATTTTTACTGATTAAAAAGCATGATTGAAACAAAAAGTCTGATATTACAGCAGAAAACCTTAGCTATCTTCTTGGCCTCTGGCTGTGAAGAAATTATTCTTTCTATAATCCTTTGCTTTATACAGTAGATTTGCCCTGGAAAATTATTTATACTTCTTATTTATTTATTTATTTAGAGACAGAGTTTCACTCTTTTGCGCAGGCTGGAGAAAGTGGTGCAATCTTGGCTCACCGCAACCTCTACCCCCTGGGTTCAAGCAATTCTCTTGCCTCAGCTTCCCAAGTAGCTGGGTTTATAGGTGCCCGCCACCACGCCTGGCTAATTTTTGTATTTTTAGTAGAGATGGGGTTTGTCCACTTTGGCCAGGCTGGTCTTAAACTCCTGACCTCAGGTGATCCACCCGCCTCAGCCTCCCAAAGTGCTAGGATTACAGGCGTGAGCCACTGCGCCCGGCCTATAAATCATGTTTAATAGAAACTCTTTTTAAAGCAAAGTATTCTTTAAAATTGTGACACTTTAATCTGACTGTTTTTTAAATTCTGGTTTTTTATTACATTGGATTCTCTTAAAGCATAACATTCAGCCATTATTTATTCTTATTAAATAAAGTTAATAACATTTGTCCTCCTAAAATTAGAGCATCTTTAGTTCTAAACAAAGTTTTTACAAAAACAGCAGTTTGGATTTTTTTCTTTTTATGTTCTAAAAATTGTTTTAAGAAACTGAAATTCATGTCGTTATAATATTAGAAAAGGTGTTATTTACTTACTAAACTGTAGCCACTACAGATGGTCCTGTTTAAAATCACCCAGTGTTCTAAATTATTTTTCAGATTTTCGGGCATTCTTAAATTACTTATATTTTACCAAATGTAGATTTGTTTTATGAAATAGGCTGCATGTAGTTCAAATATAGGAAATAACTCTTGCAAAGAAATGCTTGATATTCAGAATTTGGAACAATTGGTTGGCTAGAGAAATATTAATGAACATCACAGACTGACTTGCCTTCATAGGAATGAATTTAAAACTATTACTTTTCCTTTGTAAGTGGAAAAAGAACCTCTAATTGTCCTATATTTATAGCAACCATATGTCCCAGACTTTCCAGGGTAGTTCCCAGTTTCAGATTCTCCATCTCCTTCTGAGACTATGCATCTTGACTTTTAGTTTGGAAAATTTTTTCATTCTTCAGATATTGGAAATACAGTATTTGGGATCATTTCATTTTATGTAAAAGTGAAGAAGCTCATTTCAGATCATTGGCTTTAAATAAAAAAGACACTTGCCAGAAATATTTAAAATATTTAAAACTTGAGACAAGAACATTCTCATTTTGTGGGATTTTTGTTCTTTTGCTCACAAAGACAATCAATGAACAAGGAATATGGAGCAATAAAAACAGGTGATTTTTTATTTTAGGGAGATGGGAGGGGATGAGTTTTTTGTGTCTCTCGGTGACCAGGCACTGCCTGTCCAATGCAGATGAAAGCTGTAGGGAAGATGTATAAGAGATTTTAGGAAGTAAGCACAATAAGCACATGAAAAGATGCCCAACCTCATTTGCTGTCAGGGAAATGCAAAGAACCACAATGGTATACTACTTTACACCCACTAAGAAGGGTATTGTCATAAAGACAGGCCATTGTTGGTAAGGATGAGGAGAAATTGAAATTGAAATCTTCTTACATTGCTGATAGAAATGTAAAATGGTGAAACAACTTTGGAAAACAGTCTGGCAGATTTTTAGCAAATTCTATTCCTCAGTACCTATCCAAGAGAAATGAAAACATATGTTCATACAAGAGGTTTTACTCAAATGTTCATAGCAGCATTATTTATAATAACCAAACAGTTGAAACAACCCAAACGTCAATAACTGAAAAATGGATAAATAAAATGTGGTAAATCCATAAAATGTAATATTCAGCAATAAAAAAGAAACACTACAGTGTGAATGAATCTTGAAAACATGCTAAGTAAAAGAAGTGAGTCAGAAAGGACCACGTATTCTGTAATTACACTTATATGAAATATACAGAATAGGCAAATCCATAAAGGCAGAAAGTGGCTGGTGGTTACCTAGGACTGAAGGAGGGTTGGGGAAATGGGGAGTGAGTGCTGACGTGTATGGGTTTTCTTTGTGGGTGATGAAAATGTTCTAAAATTGATTATCTAATGGTTGTACAACTCTTTGAGAATACTAAAAAACATTGAATTGTACACTTTAAGTAGGTGAATTGTATGGCATGTGAATTATATCTTAATAAAATTTTTTAAATTTTTAATTTTTATGGGTACATATGAGGCATATGTATTTATGGGGTACATTAGATATTTTGATACAGGCATACAATGCATAAAAGTCACATCAGAGTAAATGGAATATCCATCCTTTCAAGCATTTATCCTTTCTGTTACAGTAGAATTACGCTCTTTAGTTATTTTTAAATGTACAATTAGTCTGGGTGTGGTGGGTGGCTCATTCCTGTAATCCTAGCAGTTTGGAAGGCCAACGTGGGCAGATTGCCTGAGCTCGGGAGTTCAAGACCAGGCTTGGAGTGGCCAGTGTGGGCAGATTGCCAGCTCAGGAGTTCAAGACCAGAGAACACAGTGAAACCCAATCTTTACTGCAAAATACAAGCAATTAGTTGGGCGTGGTGGCATATGCCTGTAATCCCAGCTACTCCTGGAGGCTGAGGCACAAGAAGTGCTCGAACCTGGGAGATAGAGGTTGCGGTTAGCTGAGATCACACCACTGCACTCCAGCCTGGGTGACAGAGCAAGACTTTGTCTCCAAAAAAAAAAAGTACAACTTAATTATTTTTTACTATAGTTACCCCATTGTGCTATCAAATACTGGATCTTATTTATTCCATTTTTTTGTACCCATTAATCATCTCTACTTTCCCCTACCCCACCACCCTTCCCAGCCTCTGGTAACCATCACTCTACTCTATCTCAGTGAGATCAATTGTTTTAATTTTTAGCTCCCACAAATAAGTGAGAACATGTGAAGTGTGTCTTTCTGTGCCTGGCTTACTTCACTTAACATAATGAACTTCAGTTCCATCCATGTTGTTGCAAAGGACCGGATCTCATTCTTTTTATGGCTAAATAGTACTCCATCGTGTATATGTATCATTTTTTATCAATACATCTGTTGATGGACACTTTGGTTGCTTCCAAATCTTACCTTTTATAAACAGTGCTGAAATATCTCTTCAGCACTGAAGTGCACATGTCTCTTCAATATCTGGTAATGAGATTGCTGGACTATATGGTAGTACTATTTTCTCCTAATCTGTGAGCTGTCTCCTCACTTTGTTGATTGTTTATTGTGGGCTGTGCAGAAGCTTTTTAACTTGATGTGATCCCATTTGTACATTTTTATCTGGTTGCCTGTGCCTGTGGAGTATTACTGAAGAAATCTTTGCCCACTCCAATGTCTGCAGAGTTTCTCCAAAGTTTTCTTTTATTACTTTCATAGTTTGAGGTGTTAGATTTAAGTCTTTAATCCATTTTGATTTGATTTTTGTATAAGATGAGAAATAGGCATCGAGTTTGATTCTTTTGCATGTGGATATCCAGTTTTCCCAGCACAGTTATTGAAGAGAGTGTCCTTTCCCCAGTGGATGTTCTTGGCACCTTTTTCTAATATGAATTCATTGTAGATGAATGGATTTGTTTCTGGGTTCTCTATTCTGTTCCATTGGTCTGTGTGTCTGTTTTTATGCCAGTACCATGCCATTTTGGTTACAATAGCTTTATAAAATAATTTGAAGTCAGGTAATGTGATTTCTCCAGTTTTGTTCTTTTTGCTTAGAATGCCTCTGGCTATTCTGGGTATTTTGTAGTTCCATATAAATTTCAGGATTGCGTTTTCTATTTCTGTGAAGAATGTCATTTGTATTTTGATAGGGATTGCATTGAATCTGTAGATTGCTTTGGGTAGTATGAACATTTTAACAGTATTGATTCTTCTGATCCACGAACATGAAATATCTGTCCATTTTTTGTGTCCTCTTCAGTTTCTTTCATCAGTGTTTGATAGTTTTATTTGTAGAGATATTTCACTTCTTTGGTTAATTCCTAGGTTGTTTATTTGTAGTTATTGTAAATGGGATTGCCTTCTTGATTGATTTTACAAATTGTTTACTGTTGGCCTATGGAAATGCTACTGATATTTGTGTGTTGATTATATATCATACAACTTTACTGAATTTATCTATCAGTTCTAATGGTTTTTTGGTACAGTCTTTAGGTTTTTCCAAATATAAGATCATGTCATCTGCAAACAAGGATAAAATGACTTATTCCTTTTCAGTTTGGATGCCCGTTATTTCTTTCTCTTGCCTGATTGCTGTAGCTCGGACGTCCCTTACTACATTGAATAACAGTGGTGAAAGTGGACATTCCATCATGTTCCAGATGTTAAAGGAAAGGCTTTTAGCTTTTTTCCATTCTGTATGATATTCACTATGAGGCTGTCACATATGGCTTTTGTTATGTTGAACTATATTCCTTCCATACCCATTTTTGTAGGGTTTTTATTGTGAAATGATGTTGAAATTTATCAAATACTTTTTCAGCATCAATTGAAATGATCATTCTGTTTATGATCAGTACTTCATTCTGTTGATATGGTGTATCACATTGATTAATTTGCTCATCTTGAACCATCCTTGCATCCCTGTAATGAATCCACTTGGTCCAGATGAATGATCTTTTTAACAGGTTGTTGAATTTGGTTTGCTAGTATTTTGTTGAGGATTTTTGTATCAACACTTATCAGAGATGTGGCCCTGTAGTTTTCTTTTTGGATGTGTCTTTGTTTTGTTTGGGTCTCAGGATAATACTGGCTTCATATGATGAGTTGGAAGTATTCCCTCTTCCTCTGTTTTTCACAATTGTTTGAGTAGTATTGGTATTTGTTCTTTAAATATTTGGTAAAATTCATCAGTGAAGCCATTGGGTGCTGAGACTTTTCCTTGCTGACAGACATTTTATTACAGCTTCAATCTCATTGCTTGTTATTGGTCTGTCCTGTTTTGGATTTCTTCATGGTTCAATCTTAATAAGTTGTATATGTCCAGGAATTTATCCACTTCTTCTAGATTTTACAATTTATTTTATATACTTGCTCATAGTCTCTAATGATCCTTTGAATTTTGGTGGTATCAATTGTAATGTCTCCATTTTCATCTCTGATTTTATTTATTTGGGTTTTCTCTCTCTTTCTTAGTCTAGCCAAAGGTTTGTTGATTTTGTTTATCTTTTTTTAAAAACCAACTTTTTATCTTGTTTATCTTTTGTGTTCTTTTCTTCATTTCAATTTCATTTATTTCTCCTCTGATCTTTATTCTGTCTTTTTCCTACTAATTTTGGGTTTGGTTTTCTCTTGCTTTTCTAGTTCTTTAAGATGTACTTGTTAAGCTGTTTATTTGAAGTTGTTTTTTTCTTTTTTGGTGTAGGCACTTTTAGCTGTAAACTTTCTCCTGAGTGCTACTTTTGCTGTATTCCAGAGGTTTTGGTATGTTATGCTTCCATTATCATTTGTTTCAAGAAAATTTTTAATATATTTCTTAATTTCTTCATCAACCCACTGGTCATTCACTCAGGAACATACTAGTTAATTTCCATGTTTTTGTATCATTTCCAAAATACCTTTTGTTACTTATTCCTAGTTTTATTCCTTTGTGGTCAGAGAAGATAGTTGAAATTATTTCAATTTTTAAAAATATTTTAAGGCTTATTTTGTGGCCTAATATATGATCTATCCTTGAGAATGATCCATGTACTGAGAATAATGTGTAATCTGAAGCAGTTGAATGAAGTGTTCTATAAATATCTATTAGGTCCATTTGGTCTGTGGTGCAGATGAAGTCTGATGTTTCTTTGTTGATTTTCTGTCTGGATGATCTGTCCAGTGCTCGAAGTGAGATGTTGAATTCTCAAGCTATTACTGTGTTGGGGTCTATCTCTTTATCTTTAATGATATTTGCTTTTTATATCTAGGTGCTCCTCCAGTGTTGGGTGCATATAGATTTATAATTGTTATATCCTGTTATTGAATTGACCCAGTTATTATTATATAATGACTCCTTTGTCTTTTTTATAGTTTTTGTCTTGAAGTCTGTTTTATCTGATATAATTATAGCAACTCATGCCCTTTTTTGACTTCCATTTTAATGGAATATCTTTTCCCATCCCTTTATTTTTGGTCTTTATATCTTTACAGGTGAAATGTGTTTCTTGTAGGCAGCAGATTGTTGGGTCTTGGTTTGTTTTTTTAATCTGTTCAGCAACTGTATGTCTTTTGATTAGAGAGTTTAGTCTGTTTATATTCAGTGTTATTATTGTTCAGTAAGGATTTACTTTTGCAATTTTATTATTTGTTCTCTGGTTGTTTTGTAGTCTTCTCTTCCTTCTTTTCTTCCTTCCTGTCTTCCTTCTAGTGAAGGTGATTTTATCTGGTGGTATGTTTTAATTTCTTTCTTTTAGTTTTTTATGTATCCTTTCTATGTCTTTTTTAATTCGAGGTTACCAAGAGGCTTGCAAATATTTTATATATTAGTATTTTAAACTGATGACAACTTAACATTGCATAAACAAAGTAACAAGCCAAGAGAAAACTAATAAAAACTCCATACTTTAACTTTGTCCCCTTGCTTTTTAATTTTTGTTATTTCCATTTATATCTTCTTATACTCTGTCTTAAAAAGTTGTTGTAGTTACTACTTTTGATTAGTTCATCTTTTAGTCTTTCTACTTAACATATGAGTAGTTTACACACCACAATTACAGTATTATAATATTCTGTGTCTTTCTGTGTTCTTACTGTTACCAGTGAAATTTGTACCTTCAAGCAATTTCCTATTGCTCATAAATAGCATTTTCTTTCAGACTGAAGAACTACAGTTAGCATTTCTTGTAGGATAGGTCTGGTGTTGATAAAATCCCCCAGCTTCCGTTGGTCTACGAAAGTCTTTAATTCTCCTTCATGTTTGAAGGACATTTTCACCAGATATACTATTGTACGGTAAAACTTTTTTCCTTCAGCACTTTTCAAATGTCATGCCACTATCTCCTAGGTAATCAGGTTTCCGCTGAAAAGTCCTCTGCCTGATGTATTGGAACTCTATTATGTGTTACTTGTTTCTTTTCTCTTGCTGCTTTTAGGATCCATTTTTTACCCCTGACCTGTGGGAGTTTGGTTAATAAATATCTTGTGGAGTCTTACTTGGGTCATATCTGCGTGGTGTTCTATAACCTTCTTGTACTTGAATATTGATATCTTTCTCTAGGTTTGGAAAGTTCTTTGTTATTATCCCTTTAAATAAACTTTCTACCTCAATCTCTGTCTCTACCTCTTCTTTAGGGACAATAACGCTTAGATTTGCCTGTTTGAGGCTATTTTCTAGATCTTGTAGGTGTGCTTCATTGTTTTTTCTTCTTTTTCTTTTGTCTCCTCTTACTGTGGATTTTCAAATAGTCTGTCATAAAACTCACTATTCTTTCTTCTGCTTGATCAATTCTGCTATTAACAGACTCTGATGCGTTACTCAATATGTCAGTTGCTTTTTTCAGCTCCAGAATTTCTGCTTGATTCTCCCAATATTTTTTGTTAAATTTATCTTACAGGATTCTCAGTTCTTTTTCTGTGTATCTTGAATTTCATTGGGTTTCCTCAAAACAGCTCTTTTGAATTATTTGTCTGAAAGGTCACATCTCCTTCTCTGGGATGAGTCTCTGGTGCTTTATTTAGCACATTTGGTGAGGTCATATTTTCCTAGATGGTCTTGATGCTTATGGATGTTTGTCAATGTCTGGACATTGAAAAGTTAGGTATTTATTATAATCTGTGCTTATTTTTACCCATTCTTCTTGGGAAGGCTTTCCAGGTATTCAAAGGGACTTGGGTATTGTGATCTAAGTTTTGGTTGCTGTGGCCATATGTGTGTTAGGGGACACTCCAAGCCCAGTAATGCCATGGCTTTTGCACTCATACAAGTACCACCTTGGGGCCAGGCATGTGCTCATGCCTGTAATCCCAGCACTTTGGGAGGCCAGGGTGGGTAGATCACTTGAGGTCAGGAGTTCAAAACCAGCCTGGCCAACATGGTGAAACCCAGTCTCTACTAAAAGTACAAACATTAGCCGAACGTGGTGGACAGGCACCTGTAATCCCAGCTACTCGGAGGCTACTAGGGAGGGGTGACACAAGCATCCCTGTGGTCACCACCATTGGGACTGCACTGGGTCTGACCTGCAGCCAGCACAGCACTGGGTCTCACCCAAGGCCTGCTGTAACTATTCGCTGGCTGCCACCTCTGTTTGCTCCAAGGCCCTAGGGCTCTATAATCAGGTGAAGGCAGCCAGGCTTGTGACCTTCCCTTCAGAGCAGCAAGTTACCCTGGGCCCAGGGTGCATTCAGAGATGCCATCTGGAAGTCAGGGCCTGGAGTCAGAAAGCTTAGGAATCTACCTGGTGCTCTATTCGGCTGTAGCCAAGTGGACATCCAAACCACAAGACAAAGTCCTTCCCACTCTTCCTTTCTCTTTCCTCAGGCAGTTTCCTCATGGCCACTCCTGCCACAGGGCTGAGGGGGAGTACTGCCAGACCCCTAACAGTGTTCACTCAAAGCTCCAGGGCTCTGCAGTCAGCTTGTGGTGAATGCTGCCAGGCCTGGAATTCAGCCTTCTGGGAAATGGTCTCCCCTCTGTCCCAGGGAAGGTCCAGAAATGCCATCTAAGGACCAAGCCTTGGCATCAGGGACCCCAAGAGCCTGCTTGGTACTTTACCCGACTGTGGCCAAGCTGGTACCTAAACTGTAATACCAAGTCCTCTTTACTCTTCCTCTACTCTTCTCAAGCAGAAGGAGTCTCTCCTTATAGCCAACACAACTGAGAATGTGCTGGGTTTCACCTGAAACCCGTATGTCTCAGAGTCTCATCTAAGGCCCACAATGTATGCATCTGGCTACTGCTGCTGATTATTCAGGGCCCAAGGCTCTTTCGTCAGCAGGTGTCCTAGCCTACCATGGCTAAGCTGGTCTCCAGGTTGTAAGACAGACTCCTCTTTACTCGAGCAAAAGGAAGGAGTTTCTTTCAGAGCTGCATGCTGCACTGCCTGGGGTTGGAATAGGGGTGGCACATGCACTCCCTCAGCCACTCCACCTGGTGGCTCACTAGATCACCTGCCCCCCCAAGTACACTGGCTCCAAGCTCAGCAAAGCACCAGAACTTACCTAGGAGTTACAGGTCTTGGGGCATAAACTATCTTTGAAATTTATTTAGAACTCCAGAGTGCTTTAGCTCACAGTGGTGACACTTGCCTGAACTGAGGATCCAACCACCAGGATGGACATTTCTCCACTGGCTCTGGCTGGTCTAAATGCTACCTTCATGGACCCTGGCTGAGTTCTGCCTGGTGTTGCTTTCCACTATGACAATGCAGCACTGAGGTCCAATGCAAAGTTTCACGATCACTGAGCTCTCCCAACCCCAAGTGCAGAGATTCTCCATGCCATGCAGCCACTGCCAGGGGTGGAGGGGGAGGGTGTCAGCAATTGAAGACTGTCTTTCCTACCCTCTTCAGTGCCTCTTTCAGTGATATGAAGTTAAAACTAGATACTGTGATTGCTCACCTGATTTTTGGTTTTTATGAAGGCACTTTTTCGTGTAGTTTTAAAATTTTGTGTTTCCACAGGGAGGATGATCAGTGGAGGCTTCTATTTGGTCATGTTGCTCCACTTCCTACCTAAAGCTGTTACTTTTAAGAACCAAAATTAGGGAGAGACTTTTGCACGTTTGTTGGAACATTCGGTCTTAATACTTCTGTAGCAGTGGTTCTTAATGAGGAATTATGTTACCACCCAGGGGACTTTGGTGAAGCCAGAAAATGTTTTTGGTTGTTATAACTGGAGGGTGGGTACTACTGACACACAGTGGGTAGAGGCCAGGAATGTTGCTAAATATCCTTCAATGCACAAGACAGCCCTCACAACAACAAAATTATCTGGCTCAAATTGTCAAATGTGCCCAAGCTGAGAAACCCTGTTCTGTACCTGTATTACTCTAGTGACAGTTGATCATAGCTATGTTTTTTAAGCACTGCAGGGTCACAAATCATCAAACATACAGATGCCCAGTGTATTCTGTTTACTCAGGACAAGACTAATAAGACTGAACCAAGAAAAAATATTTTCTTTTTTAAATCTGGTTAAACCTAAACCTAAGTTAACTAGATAATTCAGTTACCGAAATATTTTATTCCTCAGTCATCCTGGTTGAGTTTTTTTTTTTGTTTTTTTTTTTTTTGAGACCGAGTTTTGCTCTTGTTACCCAAGCTGGAATGCAGTGGCCAATCTCGGCACTCACTTCAACCTCCGCCTCCTGGGTTCAAGCGATTCTCCTGCCTCAGCCTCCTGAGTAGCTGGGATTACAGGCATGTGCCACCACGCCCAGCTAATTTTGTATTTTTAGTAGAAATGGGGTTTCCTCATGTTGGTCAGGCTGGTCTCAAACTCCCGACCTCAAGTGATCTGCCTGCCTTGGCCTCTCAAAGTGTTGGGATTACAAACATTAGCAACCACGCCTGGCCCCTGGTTGAGATTTTACTATTTTTTGTTATATTTTACTTATTCGCTTATAACTTCTTAAAGGTCAGACTTATGAAGTATAACATCTACCTGTGATAAAAACAGGAATAAAGAAACATACTAGCTGGGCGCTGTGGCTCACGCCTGTAATCCCAGCACTTTGGGAGGGCAAGGTGGGTGGCTTACTGGAGGTCAGGAGTTCCAGGCCACCCTGGTCAACATGGTGAAACCCGGTGTCTACTAAAAACAGAAAATTAGCCAGGCTTGGTGGCATGCACCTGTAATCCCAGCTACTCAGGAGCCTGAGGCAGGAGAATCACTTGAACCCAGTAGGCAGAGTTTGCAGTGAGCTGAGATCACACCACTGCACTCCAGCCTGAGCAAAAAGAGTGAAACTCCATCTCAAAAAAAGAAAAAGAAAAACAAAGAAAAGAGACAAATTACATTATAGCCTTGAAAACATCATTAAAAGCTAACTTGCTCATTTCAAAAATTATCAACTCATGTCCTGGAATAGGAATATGGTGTTAAACTAAGCTAATCTGTTAGGCCTTAGTCTCCAGCCATACTCCTTTTCCAGTATATACGTCTTTGAAATGTCCACAAAGTGGTCTAGGGTAAGGGGAGCAGGGATTTCATGATATACTCCTGTATTTTAAATATATGTTAGCTAACATTTACTGACTACTTACTATGTGCTGGATATTATGCAAAGCACTTTGTTTGTATTCTCTTATTTAATTCTCACAAAACCCTATTAGTAGATATGATTATCCCTGTTTTTTAGGAAACATGTCTCTTGTAGCTGTCTTCCTACTCCAGTATGCACTACTTGCTCTCTAGGTCTTATATAACTGTTATTCTGAGACTTCCTTTCCCTGTCTTTCTGAGATTCTTCTTTGCTTCTCTTCTGTCTTGAATTCCCTGCATCTTCCATATCATGGCACGCCCCCTCATTTGGTGAAGCATATCCTCCATTACCTCCTTGAAAATACCAGTATCTGAAAATGTCTTTATTCTACCATCATAATTGGAAAAGACAGTTTTTCTGAGTATAAGAATTCTACTTAAGAAATATTCTTCTCTCATTATTTTGGAGGAATTACTCTTTTATCTTTCAGGTTTGTGTGTTATCTACTTTGTTACTCTCCAAGCTTTGGAATTTCTTTATCTCTGGTGCTCTGAAATGTCACAATGATGTGCCTTGCAGCAAGTCTTTTTCTTCTTTCATGCACTTTGCTTAATATTCACGGGACCCTTTTATTCTTAATATTCTCTTCCTTGAGTTCAAGCAAAGTTACTTACAATGCTTTTTTGATAATTTCCTCCCTTTCCTCTTTTCTTTCTGGAATGCCTATTATTTCAATGTTGACTTTTACATTTTCTCCTGTCATTTCCTTATTTGTAGGCTCCTATAGTTTATTATTTTGTCTTTTAGTTCTACTTCCTGAGAATTTTTTTAACTCTGTATGCTAACTCTATCTTGAAGTTTTTATTTGAGTTATATTTTTGATTTCTAAGAGATATTTCTTGTCCTCTAATTGCTGCTTTTTTGCAGCCTCCTATTTTGTTTGACAGATGGTTCACCTTCTCTTATCTCTGGGAATATTATGTTTTTTCTGAAGTATTTTTCTTGCAATTTGACTGATTCTTATTCATCAGACTCACTTCTTTGATTTAGGTCTATGTGTTTTATGTGTTTCATTTTATAAACTTTCCCCAAATATTTAGTAGTCCTTAACTGTCCATAATGTATAAGATTCCAGTATTTACTGGAAGGGTTTTGTTCATGGGCATCTACTGACTAGTGGACTTCACTTTGGGGTGAGCAGAGAGAATTAGTCATTTTATTGAAAGACTTCCAGGTTTTAATATCTGTAAATCTGTCTTATTGGGTTACTTAGTTGTTTCAGAGAGGAATTTTCTTTCCTGAGAAATATACATTGTCTGCCAGTATTCTAGAAGCCAAGTGAAACAAAGAAAAAAAATTGGGGGAGATACTTACTGTTTGGTATTAGGACTTTCACTTATTATCTCACTTCTCGCTCTGCTGTCATCTACTCTTCCAGTCTCCCATTTTTGTTTCTTTTACAGTTCATGTAAATTAAATAGTACAGCATGTACTGTTTTGTATCTTCTTTTTATAATCAAACTTTACTGGCCAGCATGGTGGCTCATGCCTATAATCCTAGCACTTTGGGAGGCCCAGGCAGATGGATTACCTGAGGTCAGGAGGTCAAGACTAGCCCGGCCAACATGGTGAAACCTCGTCTCTACTAATATATAAAAAACTTAGCTGGGCGTGGTGGCACATGCCTGTAATCTCAGCTACTCAGGAGGCTGAGGCAGGAGAATCGTGTGAACCCAGGAGGTGGAGGTTGCAGTCAGCCAAGATTACACTCCAGCCTGAGCAACAAGAGTGAAACTCCATCTCTAAAAAAAAAAAAAAAAAACTTTTCGAGATTTATCTGATCTTATTTTGTATGTAAGTTTATTTCATTTCATTGCTAATTATATTGCTTGCATATACCACAGTTTCATCTTTCAAAGGACATTTGAGTTATTTCCGGTGTATGCTAGTATGAATGAAATTCTGTGAACTTTCTTGAAGAAGTATTTTAGAGGACATTTGTTTTTATTCTCAAGAAAATACAAGGAGTAGAATTTCTTAGTCATACACTGGTATATGTTTAACTTTATAAAAGAGTTCTTGTTGCTCCACATCCTGACCAATATTTGTTATTGTCAGACATTTTTTATTTTAGCTGTTCCAGGGGGTTTGAATTGGTACTGCATTGTGATTTTAATTTGCATTTCCCTGATGACTAATAGTGATAAAAATCCTTTCATATAACATTTACCACTCATTTATCTTCTTGTTTGAAATATCTGTTCAAGTCTTATGCCCATTTTAATTGGATAGTTTTTCTGTTTATTATTGATTCATATTGTTGACATATAGTAATATTTTATGAATTGATCTCTTTATTATTATGAAATATTTCTTTTTATTTTGTGGCGGTACTCATCATGAAATCTAATTTGTCTGATATTATGGCCACTTATACTTACTGTATACCTTATTATTTTTTTCATACCTTTATTTTCAATTTATCTGTGTATTTGCATTTAAAGGTCATTTCTTGAGTCTAAAAGTAATAAGCACCTTGAACCCAGGTCTTCGTATCTAAATATGATTCTCCAGTAAAATTTATCAGGGTTCTCTGGAGAAGTGGCTGATTGTTGAGCAGGGATAAAGAAAGTATATGCTGAACATGGAACGTTTTGTGGCACCAAAAAGTAAGGAGGTACACAGAAAAATTGAGATGTCAGAAATGCACAAAAACTAACCTGAAGTGACTCTCAATGACCAAATCTGGGACAATTTGAATAAAAAAATAAGTGACAGTAATGGATTATATTTTATAATATAATATAAATATCAGTAAGTTCGTGATGATAAAAATAAGTGGCAGAATGTATAAATGGGAGGAAGGGGGAAATTATTTCAGCAGAGTTATAATTAATATGAAAGAATAATGGAAATAGTAGAAATAGAAAGTGAGCATTTGGCAAGCACCACAGTAATAATTGTTGCAGGTAAGAATCATCAATGGATGCTAAAGTTTGTTAGCAAAAGTATGATGAGAAATGGGCTGTTTACATAACCTCAACGTATTTTCCCACAAGATACTGTTAATTACAAAGGGGAAAATACTGAGAAACCTGGAAGACAGCACCTTAACCAAATGATTGAAGTTAATGTCATTAGTAATGCAATAAATCAGTATCATGTGCCTCCTGATATGATGCACTGAGAAGGGCACAGGCATCACCTTTATGGTATTCTTGAAAAAAAATACATAATCTAAATTCAACCATGAAGAAATATTACAAGTATGTTCTATAACTACTTAGTACTCCTCAAAAATGTCAAGATTATGAAGGACAAAGAAAGACTAAGGTACTTTCCAGATTAAAAGAAACTAAAGAGACAGGACTACTAAATGCAATATGTGAATCTGAATTGGACCCTGGACTAAAATTATTCAGGCATTTGGTAAATTTTGAATCAAGTCTGTAGAGTAGTTAATAGCACTTCTGAGTTTGATCATTAAAATATGGCTATTTAAGATGTTAACTTTTAGGGGATCTGGATGAAAAGTACATGAGGATTCTTCATACTATTTCACAATTTTTTTTAAATTGGAAATTATTTTAAAATAAGAAGTTGGCTGGGCACAGTGGCTCACACCTGTAATCCTAGCACTCTGAGACACGAAGGCAGGAGGATTGCTTGAGCCCAGGAGTTTGAGACTATCCTGGGTAAGATGGCAAAACTCTGTCTCTTTAAAAAAAAAAAGGAAATAAGTGAAAAAGATGAAAAATATTTAATAAAATGTTTTTAAATAATAATGATAGGTGTCTTTTACAGGCAACATATAGTTACGTTTTGCATTTTTATTCAGCCTGACAATCTCTGTCTTTAATTGGACTATTTAGTCTGTCATAATTTATATGGCTGGATTTAGTACTCAGAATGTGCAATTTATTTCTGTTCATCTCATCTGTTTCTTTGTTTCTCTTTTCCTGCCTTATTTTGGGTTAGTCAAATATTTGCTGTATTCCATTTTAACTCTTCTCAGGGCTTCTTAGTTCTTCAGTCAATTAATGATTAACTTCTATTCATCATACCACTTTATATAAAATGTAAGTCTTGCAGCAACGTAGATGTGATTATGCCACCTATCTTTTGCACAGTGTTGTCATTTGCATTACATCTGCATTTTTTAAACCCATAATGTAGCGATTTAATTTTTTTCTGTATATAACAATTTGTTCTTTAAGAGATTGAGAAAGTAGTTAAAAAAAACTTTACCCACATATTTACCATTTTGCCCTTTATTACTCGTATCTTTAGATCTGAATTTCTATCTGGGTGCCACTTACCCTCAGCCTGAAGAACTTCCTATAGCATATTCCGCAGTGCCAGCAATTCGTCTGCTGATGACAAATTATCTCAACTTTATCCAAGAGTAATTTTATTTTTCTTTTCTTTTTGATGGATAGTTTTTCCTAGACATAGAATTCTTGGTACTTTTTTTCTTTCAGCACTTATAGATATCATTCAGTTTTCTTCTGGCTTCCATTGTTTTTGATGAGAAGTCAACCATTATTTGTATTCTTATTCTCCTGTGTGTAATGTGTTGTTTTTATTAGGCTGCTTTCAAGATTTTCTGTTTATCTTTTGTTTTTAGCATTTAATAATGATATGCCTACCCATGTTTTCTTTACATTTATCCTGCTTCAGTTCACTGACTTTATTGACTGTCTCAGCTTGTGTTTTTCTAAATGTGTGAATATTTTGGCTGTTTTTTTCCCCAGATATTTTTCTGCCCTATTACCGATCCCCCTTTATGGAACGCTAGTTATACATATGTCAGACTGCTTGAAATTTTTCCTGAAGTTCTCTTTATTTTTCAAATAAATAAATTCTGTTTCTGTATCTTCAATTTCATGTTACTTTTCTCCAGTCATCTTCAATCGTCTTTTAAACCCATCCACTGAATTTTTTTATTTCATATATTTCCTTTCTAAAATGTACATTTGGCCAGGTGTGGTGTCTGACACCTGATATGATGCACTGAGAAGGACACAAGCATTTCTCAGTGCATCATATCAGGAGTTAGCCACCAGGTGGCTATCTCCTCTGGGAGGCACTTTGGTAGGACAAGGTGGGCAGACACTTGAGGTCAGGAGTTCAAGATCAGACTGGTCAACATGGTGAAACCCCATCTCTACTAAAAATACAAAAAAAAAAAAAAAAAAAAACGGCCAGTCATGGTGGTGCACGCCTGTAATCCCAGCTACTTGGGAGGCTGAGATGGGAGAATCACTTGAACCCGGGAGGTGGAAGTTGCAATGAGCTGTGATTGCGCTACTACACTCAAGCCTGGGCAACAGAGCAAGACTCGTCTCAAAAATAAAATGAAATAAAATAAAATATACATTTGATTCATTTTTAGTTTCCATTTCACTGCAGAGATTACCCATCTTTTCATTCATTATGGCCTTATTTTTCTTTTAAGTCCTTTGAATATCTTTATAATAGCTGCTTTATTTCCCCCGTCTTCTTATTCCACAATCTGGGTCATCTGTGGTTGGTTTCTATTAATTACTTTTTCTCTTGATACTGGGTCATGTTTTTATCTCTTTGCATGTCTAGTAATTTTTTTTATTGTAGGCTGGACAATGAATATAGTAACTAATAGAGACAATGAATTTTATTATATTTCCCTGAGGAGTGTTGATTTTTTTTTTTTTTTTTTTTTTGGAGACAGAGTCTCACTCTGTCACCCAGGCTGGAGTGCAGTGTCACGGTCTCAGCTCACTGCATCCTCCATCTCCTGGATTCAAGGGATTCTCCTGCCTCAGCCTTCCAAGTAGCTGGGATTACAGGCACATGCCACCATGCCCTGCTAATTTTTGTATTTTTAGTAGAGATGGGATTTCACCATGTTGGCCAGGCTGGTCTCAAACACCTGATCTCAGGTGATCTGCCTGCCTCGGCCTCCCAAAGTGCTAGGATTACAGGTGTGAGCCACTGTGCCCAGTCAAGAGTATTGATTTTTGTTCTAGCTAGTTAACATAGTTGAACTCCAAATTCTGCTTCCCTTTGGTGAACATCAGCAGAAATCAGTGCTCAGCCCTCTCAGTCTTCTAGCTGTTGCCTTTCGCTTGTTTAGTTCAGGGTTAAACTAGGGATTTGGGTAAGAGTTTATATTTAGACTTGGAGAAACTCTGGTGGCTTCTTTTTTTCTGGGATTTTTCTCCTCTTTTCTAGATATGTTGTCAGCCCCAAACTAGGCCTTCTGACTCCTCAAGCCTGTAATAGTGCGGATTTCAGCTTAAGTTCTAGGCTGTCTGCATTATGTGGACTGTGGAATACTGCTAGAGGAAAAGCCATATAAATACTGAATCCTACCTAGTGTCGTTTCTTCTTTGAAGGATTGACTTCCCCTCCAGTTTCTGCTTGTTTTGGGTCATTCTGTTGTACTTTCAAATAGCTGTTTTGGTATTTTGTCACGGAATATAATTGTTATCCGCAGAAGAATTAATCTAAGATATGGTACTCTGCTATTACCAGAAGTTGTACCACATTTTATTTTTCAGTAATGCTGCATAGGATTGAATTAAAAAAAAAAATCTACGTTTTCTGTGAACAGTGGCACTGTCTCATCAAAGTCTTCTAAAGAAATTGAGCGTATTACTAATTATATTTTTTCTTCTTTCTCCTATAGACAAGAGATGATTTCCTGGGTCAAGTGGATGTTCCACTTTATCCATTACCGGTTGGTATAGGTGTCCATGGGTTTCCTTTTGTGTTTATTTTTTTTAATTTAATAAATACTTACATATATACAATATAGTTAGTATAAATAATTGATTTATCAAATGTATACTACTTTTATATTTTAGGCATACTGTTTTCTAAAAACTCATTTCAATTTTCTGTTTCCATTTTCTTTTTAAGATTTTCATACATGAACCTCAGTGAGAAATAAATAATTTCTGATATTTGTTGACATTGTGGAAAGCATTGTGTAAAAAAGATTAGTTTGAAAATATTCTGCTGAATAACTAGAGTGAGAAGTGCCTAAGCTCACAGAAGAAAATTAAGATAGTTTACAACAATAGAAACATAAAACACTAAGAATCAGAACTAAGCATATAGCAAGGAGGAGAACAGATTTGGGAAACGTTGCAAAACAGAACATTATTGAATCACATGCCTGACATGGAGGCTTAAGAAAATAAGCAAAAAGTAAAGATAGTACAAGTTGAACTGGGAAGATAAGGGTGGCATGTCATGTGGAAAAGTGAGGAAGAAAGTCCATTTTTTTGAAATGTTAAAAAGAAATATTTTTGGACATACTGAGTTTTGATAGGAAACAAAGTTTAAAGTGGACTGCTGACAGAGAGATAAAAATCAATTATATAGGGAAAAGGAACTAGAAGGATTGAGAGTTATCACTGTGCAGGTTAATCAGCAGAATCTCTGAGAATAAAGGGCTTTCCTTATAAAAAGAGATAAGAACAGAGGGCCATCCATTGACCCTCAGTCAACATGAGTGGGTCAGAAAAGAAAGAGAAGTCAGACAAGGGGAAACAGGAAAAGAACCAAGTAAAATAATGTCATGAGAATTTAAGAAAAGAGTTTCAAGGCAGACTGGGTAGTTAACAATACAAAACAGCAGAGGATAATAAAAACTAACAGCTGCTGAACTTTAAAGAAAGAGAAAAAAACACTTATTTTTCAGTCTTTTGAGTTATATTTACTAGCTCTCTATAGTCTTTCTAGTGCATAAGCTTTTTTCTTTTAAACAGGGTGCAAGACCATAAGCTTTTAGTAATATATTTAATCCATTCTTACTTTGCAGGCTATTTACGTTTTTGATCTCCTGCAATTATCTCTGTGCTCTAACCAAGTCTGCAGACATATGCATATTCCATATTCTTTTGAGATGTCAGTGTACTAGCCACTCTGTATTGTTTTTCTACTTATTCTCTTCCGCCCTCCTTTGGCTCCACAACCCACCTGCTCAGCTAATTTTCGTTTGAGTTGTGATGCCAGCTGCACTTCCTCTTGGGCAGAAAAGTGAAAGTATTGTCAAGTTAGCATTGGATAAACTAAAGCTACTTTTTTTCTCTCACTTCTAACTTCAGTTATGCCTTAGGTGATTCTTGAAAAGTACATGCTTTTGGTGTTATAGATGTATTTTGAAAACCCACTATTTTATTCTAGACAGAAAATCCAAGAATGGAGAGACCATATACATTTAAGGATTTTGTTCTTCACCCAAGAAGGTCAGTAAATATAAAATAATAGCATATTAAGTTTTTTGTCTCTTCATTACACCTTACAGTAGCCTCATTAGAAATTCAGGGTTTAAACTTCTATAAATAAGCTACTTCTAAATATTATTATTTTTTAAAAGCTTCATTGCTGTTTCTGATTAACAAGTACTATATGCACATTGCAAAACATTCTGAAAATACAGAAAGTGATCACACTTCTTTGGGAAAGATTTGTCCTCTTAATACTTATCAGAGTGGAAGGCTAGAATGTGTCATTATTTTATATTTATTTTATATCTTAAAATTTACGTCATATTGTCGATAATACTATGCTTTAAAAGATCACAAACATGAATTCATCTAAAACCATTATCCAACTCGACGTGCACAAAGCCAATTTCGGAAAAACCTAACTGTGTTTTGCCTACTTTAGAAAGTATTTCAGAAGACTCAGATATTTAGAGAAAATAACATAAGACTGGAATTTAAAACCCAAATAGCATGCTTATAATTCCATTTTCCTAAATGAAATTACTTGATGTTTATCAAAAAAATTTAAATTTAAGCTGTAACTAAAACTCCTTTGGATCTTCTATACCACATTGTGAAGTAAAATCTAGTCAAAACATGTGTGGATTTACTGTCTAAAAGGTCAAACTAAAGCAGAGAAAGGACATGTGTGAAAGCGACAGTATTTGTCTTGTTTCTTAAACTATAAAATGCATTTGAAAATGTGCTATTGGAACTTAGTAAAATTTTTCACTTAAAAGTGTTTTTTAAAAATTACTGTTTGTAATATAAATATTAAAACAAAATTACTTTCTGTAAAGGAAGTCACATTTAATTTTTGTAGATGTCTGGAATGTCAGTCTCTTTGCATCCTTTAATTTTAGACTGATTGTGACATCTGTATACCGAGAATAACTAAGTTGTTTTTTCTTATTTGATTGTCCTAGTAGCCTGCTCTTCAGTTTGTCAGATGCTCTCTTGTGTCTTTGTCTTTAAAAAATACAATTTGCTGCTTCTGTCTGCACCGAATATTACTGCAAGTGCAGAAAGAACTGTATTCACATAGAAAGTGTACTACATTCCTAATTTGTTTGAGCCCCATTAAGTCAAAACCTTGAGGCTTAGTTTCTAACTGAGAAGACATGAAACATAAAATTGTAGAGAAACTTTTCAAAAAAAACATATTCTGAGCACATTCTCTGTATCCATCTTTTATAGCAACAAGTCAGAGTGTTCACATCTCCTTCAATATGGAGACACAAGCCACATTAGTGGCCTTGGAAATAAGCATCGGGGGATTTCACTGACAACTCAGGAAAGGATACGCTAAATTTGCCAAATCCATGAGAACTATACAGAGGAGAGCTAAAAATATTAGGGGAGGCTTTGGAGTAGGGATAGGTAAGCTCTGGAAGACAGAATACAAGGATTAGGACTCTTGTCTAGAAAGACATAGGGTAATTGCTACATATCTGATAACTGTAAAAATCATCCCCAAAAAATCTATATAGAAAGCTGAGACAAGCAAGGATTTCTTAAGTAAATCATCGGATGCTAGAATTGGTGAGGGCAATAGATAGAATTAAGCCTTAAATTAAAAGCTTATGAAAGCACTGTAATTGTAGCACTTTGGGAGGCTGAAGTGGGTGGATTGCTTGAGCCCAGGAATTCCTGACCAGACTGAGAAACAAGATAAAACCCCATCTATACAAAAAAATACAAAAATTAGCTGGGCGTGGTGGCGCATGCCTGTAGTCTCAAGTTATTTTGGAGGCTGAGGTGGGAAGGTCACCTGAGATTGGAAGGTCAAGGCAGCAGTGAACCAGGATTGAGCCACTGCACTCCAGCCTGGGCAACAAAGGGAGATTCTATCTCAAAAAAAAACAAACAAACAAAAAAAAACAGCAGCAGCAGCTTGTGAAAGACAGGTTTTCAAAAGATTTAAAGTATTACTACAGCAGGCAGCAGCCTTTAGCTTAGACAAGTAATTATTCAAAGAGCTGATACAATATAAAAATAGATTAGGTAAATTGATGTGTGGCAGATTCTCAAACAGCTGCCAAAGAGATGTAGCAGGTTTCAGACAATTATCAGGCCTTACCTTCTACTCTTCTCTCATCCAATACAGTATGGCCAAATTAATAACCCTAAAGCACATCTCAGAATGCCCAGTGGTTTACCAAAATATGCAAAATAAAGTCTGAAGTTCTCTGATTTTGCATGACCTCTGGACCATCCCTACCTCCCGTAGTCTCCTTTATAAATCCTTTAATCCAGCCAAACTCAGCTACTGTCATTTCCTTAATTGCATGCTAAATTTCCCATCTGTTTCCTGGATCTTGCCCTCTTCTCCACTCATATGCCTCTTCCTCTGCTGTCACAGGTAAGAATCTTCCCCAGTCTTCTAATCCCAATTCAAAGGCCAGCTTCTCTTTGACATTGTCTCTGTTCATTTACTTAAACTTCCTTAGCATCTTCTTTGTAGCATAACAATTATTTATTTATATATGTTTCCCTTTTCTCCACCTTCTGTTCCTTTTCCTGGATATCTTCTGCCCTGGAACTTGTCTTTGAGCCTCCCCTTGTAGAACCCCTGCTAGCTACTGGGGGTTCATTAAACTCTTATTAATTGAAAACTTTTCTCCCCCGGTGTTAAATTTTTGTGAATATTTATTTTCTTTTCTACAGTCACAAATCAAGAGTTAAAGGTTATCTGAGACTAAAAATGACTTATTTACCTAAAACCAATGGCTCAGAAGACGATAATGCAGAACAGGCTGAGGAATTAGAGGTGAGATTTTATAAATATTTGGTGAAACTAAAAAAAATTAATTTCTTATTTTACTGTAATCTAAAGAACAATAACTTTATTGAATGAAGTTATGTGTGCAATAAAAATTATTTACTTGGACATTTATTTCACCTAAGCATTCATTAATAGTTTCTTTCCTCTACGGATATTTCTGTAGAATAAATGGCCATAATTATTGATGGCCTTCTTAAAGGTTAAGAAATAGAGAACAGAATATAAATCTAGTTTTTCAAAGTTTTCTAAAACTTCATGTTTTCCATTAAAGTAAGAACACAATTTAGTATTTTGAAGTTAAATATATGAACATTTTGAGGAGACTCCACTAATTAGGAACTGTTTTATGAAATTTAAGTTCCATTGGTAATCTTATTATGGTGGGAGGGCTCTTAGGAAAGGAGGGGAATTAGGGGGCAAGAAGAATTTAAGTGACCTAATATAGAGCTTTATGTATGTGGGGCAAGTAGTGTTTAACAGTTTTCATGGATGACAGGAGGAGAGGAAAGTTCAAATCAAGATTTGTGTAGAGCTACATGCATCTGGGGTAATCAAATAGGAGGCAGAAAGTATGTATTTCGAATAGAATTGGATAGGGTTTGGAGACTGGAATTCTAGTTGCACACTCTATCTAACCAGGCCTATGTGAGTCATTGAACTTTTCTGAACCTCAGGATCTTGTTGGCAGAGTGACAGGATGGCACCAGATGACCTCGAGGGTTTCTTCCTGCTGAAAAATTTATGATTTGAAAAGGGAGCAAAAAAACACCTGCTCTTTGAGGTTCCCTTTAAAAGCACATTATCATCAAAAAGAAGTATCATTTATTCAATAACTGTATTAGTCCATTTTCATACTGCTGTGAAGAAATACCTGAGACTGGGTAATTTATAAGGAAAAAGAGGTTTAATGGACTCTCAGTTGCACATGGCTGGGAGGCCTCGCAATCATGGTGAAAGGTGAAAGAGGAGCAAAGACACAGCATACATGGTGGCAGGCAAGAAAATATATAGCAGGGAACTGCCCTTTATAAAACTATCAGATCTCGTGTGACTTATTCACTGTCATGAGAACAGCACAGGAAAAGCTTGCCCCCATGATTCAATTGCTTCCCACTGAGTCCCCCCTACAACATAAGGCAATTATGGGAGCTACAATTCAAGATGAGATTTGAGTGGGGACACAGCCAAACCATATCAACAGCAATCACTGAACATACACAGCATATGGCACCAAATTACTCTGGAAGGTTCTTTCTTGGTGCCTTGCTTAACACTTTTGCCCCTTTAACTGAGGGCCTGCTTAGGTCTCCGTAAGAAAAGCTGAGGGCCTTCCCCAGGGGCTAGGCTGTACCTCACATGCCCATGTACCTTGAGAGAGAAAGCTCTAGAACAGGTAGTGAATTTGCAACAAAGCTTTCTGGGAAATTTTTAAATGCACTAGTAAGATTTTGCTTTGCAGGAAAATCTATAACAGAAGGAAATACTTTTTTTTTTTTCAGACGAAGTCAGAGTCTTCCTCTATGGCCCATGCTGGAATGCAGTGGTACAGTCTCAGCTCACTGCAACTTCCGAATCCTGGGCTCAAGCAATTATTGTGCCTCAACCTCCCAAGTAGCTGGGATTGCAGGCATGTGCCACCATGCCTGGCTAATTTTTGTAGTTTTACTAGAGATGGGGTTTCACTATGTTGGCCAGGCTGGTCTTGAACTCCCGGCCTCAAGCTGTCCACCCACCTCGGTTTCCCAAAGTGCTGGGATTACAGACATGAGCCAGGAAAGAACTTTTTTCTTCAAATCAGAGAGTATAGATAGCCCTTAGTTTGGTGATCAACTAATTTGTTTTCCTCTCAGTTGTATCTTCACTTACTTGATTAACTTTTTTCTTATTTATCTCTGATTTTCATATAATAATCCTTTTTAAAGTTTTCAAGTATTCAATGGAAGTTTCTCTACCTGGCTTTTTGGTGTACCAGAGTATCTTGCATAGTGGAATTCTGTTTGAAATGAAGGATATCTGCTGTAAAGAAGAAATTATTTGTTTAGTACCTTAAAAATTTTTAACAGCATTTCGTTATTTAGTTACCTGCTCCAAGTTTTGCCCACATGCACGCATCATAGGACCTTATTCATAGTTCAGTTTCTGTGGTGAGAACTGCTTCGCTTCATTTTGCGGTCGCATGTCTCAACGTTTGAATTCCCCTCAGAGTGCACCTTATAATTTCAGGATATGTAAGCGTGTAGGAGTTTATTTATGAAAGGCCCTAGGAATTCAAACACATGACTCTGTGCTTATTTACACATGAAGCTGTGTAGCTAATGACTAGAGGAGTCTTGCCTAGTCCTTTGACAGCTAGTTTGGGACTGTATATATAAAATTCTACTATTTAAGGAAAACAATTTTAATTTTGAAATGAAGCTGACTCTTAGGTAGTCTGTATTCTGTAGTAAAGTATGGCTGTAGTTGATAATTATGTAATATTTGATTTTTGTACTCCTTACAACTTTAGGGTTAGTTGTATGTGTTTTACAAAATTAACATGTAAACTGTTGGTTATACCTCTGAATGGTTTCTTTCTGACCCTCTTTGACTTGATTAAATTATGGGCAATTACATATTGACTTTGAGGTTAGAAATTAAATAAGTTTCATTGATACTAGAAAGTTATTTTATAGAGAATAGCAGCTGATACATATTTAATAGGAAGGCATCCTATCCAAAAAATTGACTGTGTAGAGGCATTCTATCCAGTCTTTCTAAACAGTGTTTGACTGCACAACTGTACTTCCACAAACTTGAGACCATTTTTTAAAAGCCCTTAATAAATTAATTCTTGTTCTTTCTCTTCTTGAATTTACTCAGATAATATAAATACAATAAGCAGACATTTAAGAGAAAAATCTCTAAGAAGCTTTAAAAGAAATATTCTTTTCGTACCATTTTTCTAGCACTATTTTTATAATCTTTTACAGCAGTAGTGAGAACTCTTTTATTAATAAATTATATTAATCTTAAAGGAAAGTAATCATTGATTATATTCAACCAAAAAATGTTAAGCTTATGTTTTCTCAAAAGTAAAATATAAAAATTTAACTTACATGGTGGAAACTTTATAGGCGTTTGCCTTTAAAGGTTTTTTTGGAAAAATTTATGGACAATTTCAAACAAAAATTAAATGGTTATCATTTTTGCAAAAAAAAAAGCCTTATAAAATATTTATATTATGGTCTTAAAAGTTGAGGATTGTTAATTCTGTCTATGCATAATTTCTAGAACTTGATATAAAAATCTCTTTTTAAATTTCCTTTAGCATATAATTTATAAGATTAAAAAAATCAGGCATAAACTTAATGGGTACCATCCTGTTTTCAGCCTGGCTGGGTTGTTTTGGACCAACCAGATGCTGCTTGCCATTTGCAGCAACAACGAGAACCTTCTCCTCTACCTCCAGG
This sequence comes from Ateles fusciceps, assembly GCA_036589455.1. Lineage (NCBI taxonomy): Eukaryota > Metazoa > Chordata > Mammalia > Primates > Atelidae > Ateles > Ateles fusciceps. The sequence continues at coordinate 6,025,382 of JAZHEH010003061.1, read as the reverse complement.
GTGGGAAGAGAGGCAGGATATCCTTGGAAGGACCTACTATGTAAACCATGAATCTAGAAGAACACAGTGGAAAAGACCAACCCCTCAGTATGTGCTGATGGCTTTTACAATTTTAATCTGGAAATACTTTAACTAGTAATTTTCACTTTGAAGTCATGTCTCAGATGGATTCATAACAGTATAGTGATGCATAAACTATAAGAATACTAGGATTTTTATGGCCCAGGACTTAAAAAGTCCTAACTCTGCTGTTTCTTTTTTTTTTTAATGACTTAATAATACTTGATTCATAGATACTACCCTTTTAATTGCGTCTTAATTTTAATATGTTTTTAACTGTTATGTAGCCACAAATGGTACATTTGTCTTTTTAGGCTGTCTTGAAGAATTTTTGTAGTTTGTTATTAAAGTATAATAAAATGTTAATTTCTACAGTACTCTATTTTTAAATATAAATTATTTATAAAATATAAAGGACTCAGTAATAAGGGTCTTTTATTAAACGCCTGTTTGACAGTCTGCTCAGTGTCCACATAACTTCCAGCATGCACAGATCACATATTCTAACTTATGACTCCTCAGTGATATTCTTCTTTTATTATCATAAGGCTGTATATACACTTACAAAATCTCCCATGGTTCAGATTGATTCTCAAATCCCCTTCCATTTCTCCTTCCATAGAGTCTTATGAAGTCTTCCTTTAGTCTTATGTTTGAAACATACTTGTAATTTTTTAATGTGTTCATTAGCCTCCTAATTTTTGGCTTTGATATTTTGTATCTGATATATGCCAAGCACTTTCATAGACATTTTCTGTTCTCAAATCCTTTTAAAACAAATCAGCAGTTCACGTACTTAATGGCACAGAAGCATCAATCCTCACAGAGTGACATACAGACTACAAAGCTGAAGACACTATAAAATTCTGCAGAGTTGCCCTGTTGCATACCTCAGCATTATGGCAAGCCTTACTTGAGCAGAATCACATTTCTTTCACTGTGGCTGATGTCATTTTCAGGTAGCCAAAATCAAATATTTAGGGGGAAAAACCTGAAGCATTCCCTTAGAACCATGTGTCAAAAGTATGCTTTCTTCAGCTATAGTACAGTAAGAACTGGTCTTCTGACTAGCGTGGGCTCATGTGGCATTAAATAAATTAACAATAATTTTATTATTAAATATTTGAACAAAATTATTGATCTAATAGTTTGGTTATAGTAAATGCAAATAACTAGAATAATATAAATTATTCCCTTTATATTCAAGGGTGTTCAATCTGATGTTTTTTATTTTAGTTTTTGTGGGTCCCTAGTAGGTATATATATTTATGGGGTACCTGAGATGTTTTGATACAGGCATGCAAGGCATAACAATCACATCATGTAAAATGGGGTATCCATCCCCTCAAGCATTTATCCTTTTTCTTACAAACAATCCAATTATAGTCTTCTGGTTGTTTTTAAATGTAAAATTAAATTACTATTGACTGTAGTCACCTGTTACGCTATCAAATGCTAGGTCTTATTCATTCTTTCTATTTTTGTAATACTCATTAACCATCCGATCTGATTTATTGTACCTCTCCTAAGCTAGACAAATCTTTACTGTTAACTTTTTAGGCTCGTGACTGTATATTACCAAAAACAGATACCATTCCTAACAGATATGTGATTCATAAATCATTAAGCTTTTAATTATAAAGTCCTTACTCCTTCTTTCATTCTGCCCATCACATTGATGCATGGAGTACTCTACTCCTGGCTTAAAATGACTTCTAGAAAAGGTACTATCTGATTCACAAAATGTATGTGTAACTCTGTTACTCTTATAATAACATGGCAAAATAACATAATGAAATAATCTGTGAAGCTCTCTCATTTTGGCCTTTGGTCAAAAACAGTAAATTTTTTTATTGATATGATGTAGATTTTTTTTCAATGATCACAGAATCTTTGACAATCATTTTAACTACTTAAGACATAGATGATGGCTTTTTATACTTCCAACATAGGGACAACCTAACAGATGCTGAGAATGGCAACATTCAGCTGCAAGCACAGCGTGCGTTACCACCAGGCGGCAAATATCCGAGGAAACAGAAAGTGCTGACAACCGAGAGTCTTCCGAGGTATAAGTGGTTTCCTAGTTCTCCTTGATAGACACATGCTATAGCAATAGATTAAAGTATGTGTGGCTCAAGCTTATTCTGTTCATTTTAGAACTGGGAAATTATAAGAGAAGATGAAGCCACCATGTATAGCAGCCAGGCCTTCCCATCACCTCCACCATCAAGTAACTTGGATGTTCCAGCTCACCTTGCAGAAGAATTAAATGCCAGACTCACCATCTTTGGAAATTCAGCCACAAGCCAGCCAGTATCCAGCTCAGTAAGATGCTCTTAGATTTTTTTATGATTTCAGTATTTTATATTATGCATATTATACCATTCAACAACTAACTTTTATGTAAAATTTTGTCTTAAATGCAATAATATGTCAGGGTCCTTAGGACTTTACAGCATGGTCGTTTTTCAAATATCCCCATTAATATTATGGACCAGAGTCATGGCGTCCAAATTTCCATTATGTCAATGCCCTCCAGTCAGAAATCACTAGGGACACATTCGTCATTGAACAAGTTGGGTTTATTATTCATTTCAGCAAGGGAGAACACACATCATTGGTGTTTTGATAACAGAATGTTAGAAAAGACTTAAAAGATTTGGGCTGATGTTAGGTGATTTTGAAGAGGGTTTTAGGAAGCAGGACTTTGCTCTGCAGGAGATGCTGTCAGGAAGCAGGGATAATTCTGTGATTTTGTATCTCCAGTCTTCCCTGTAGTGAGGCTAAAGCTGTGATTAGCAAAGTAGAACAGTCACTCACATTTGCCAGGATAGGGAAATGTTTGGTATTTGGTGGCTTGGACAATGTTCATGTTTTGTCTATATTCAGCCATGATTACAGAGCGGTCTTGATTTTGTCTTGATCTTACCTATGAGTGCCAGACCAGCTCCTGGATGTTAAGGACTGCTTTTCTCTCTCTCAGTTATGCTGAAGTTGGTTTTTCTTTTCTTTCTTTCTTTTTTTCTTTTTTTTTTTGAGACATCTCACTCTGTCACCCAGATCAGAATGCAGTTGCACTCTCTCAGCTCCCTGCAAACTCCACCTCCTGGGTTCAGGCGATTCTCATGCCTCAGCCTCCTGAATAGCTGGGATTACAGACGCACACCACCATGCCCAGTTAGTTTTTTGTGTTTTTAGTAGAGACGGAGGTTCACCATGTTGGCCAGGCTGGTCTTGAACTCCTGGCCTCAAGTGATCCACCTGCCTCAGACTCCCAAAGTGCTGGGATTACACGCATGAGCCACTGCATCTGGCCTGAAGTTTTAACATTATATCACAGATGTCACCAACAGGTATATATGAATAAGAACTGGTGTATTTTGACTAAACGAGGAGATAGATGACATTTTCACTTCAGCCACCACTGTAAAAACTGCTTTCCATAGGGTTCAGAATAAAGTATTCCAGCATATGCTTCCATGGTGAGAACTTCATGGCTAACTGTACCATCTATATCATCAAGGGAGATTCAGTAGAAGACAAAAATTATTCTCTGAGGATGCTATTTGTCATTTCCAGTTGAGGTTACCCTGCCTTTCATTCAGTTAGTAAGTATTTATTGACAGCTGATCACATATATGCAAGGTACTATATGCTAGTTACTAGGGATATATCAGTAAGTAAAATTAACAGTATCTCCTGCCTTCATGTGACTTATATTCTAGTGCAGAGGCAAGCAAACTACAACCAGTGGGCCAAATCGGCAGCTGTGTGTTATGAATAATATACTGTTGAAATATAGCTACATCATTTGCTTAGGTATTACCCATCTCTGCCTTCACACTACATCATCTGAATTGAGTAGTTACGGCAGCAACCATATGGCCCACAGCCAGTATTTATTGTCTGGACCTTAACAGGAAATGTTTGCTAACTTCTGCTCTAGCATCTTCTTCAAGAAGCTTCACTGTAGATAGTTGTACGTGAATATGAATATCCGCAAGTACATCCGCCTGCCTACCTCCTGCCCTTCCTTTCTTCCATTTGTCTATCCTGTCTTCCATTCATTTCATTTTTTCATGGGGGTGTGGTTCTCGTCAGTCAAAGACCTAAAGGATAAACTATATTAGGCCAGGCACAGTGGCTCATGCCTGTAATCCCAGCACTTTGGGAGGTCAAGGTGGGCAGATGGCTTGAGGTCAGGAGTTCAAGAGCAGCCTGGGCAACATGGCAAAACCTTATCACTACTAAAAATGCAAAAATTAGCTGGGTGTAGTGGTGCATGCCTGTAATCCCAGCTGCTCGGGAGACTGAGCTGGAAGAATTGTTCGAACCCAGGAGGCAGAGGTTGCAGTGAGCCAGGATCACACCATTGCACTCCAGCATGGGCGACAAGAGACACTCTGTCTCAAGAAAAAAAAAGAATAAACTATATTGATTCACTGGGAATAAATCACATGCGATCCCATTCCCTTTCCTCCTGGTATTTTTTTTTACTTATAGTCATACATGGCACCCATACAGTGTAACACTATGCAGCCACTGAAAAGAATAAGGTGGGCTTGACTGTATATGTCTGATGGAACAATCCCTAAGAGATTCTGGTAAATGAAAAACAGCAAGGTACAGAACAATGTGTTTGGTATGCTAAGAATGTATAATATTACTTGAGGACTAAACAGAAAACTAGTAATGTTGCTTGCCTGTGAAGAGAGGCAGAGAATGAACAGGATATATATTGCTTGTACCTTTTGTTTCTTTGATAAAGGGTCTCACTCTGTTGCCCAAGCTGGAGGGCAGGAGCATGATCGTAGCTCACTGCAGCCTCAAACTTCTGGGTTCAAGAGATTCTCCCATCTCAGCCTCTGGAGTAGCTGGCACTACAGGCACATGCCATTGTACCCCCAGTAATTAAAAAAATAATAATTTGTAGAGACTGGGTATAGTATTGTTGCCCAGGTTCCTTTTGAATTTTATAACATGTATGAGTGTTACCTGTTTTAAAAAATATTTTTAAAGCACTGTATGGTTATGGTTACAAATTGAAATTGTATTTAGGTATATAAAATAAAACTTAAGACCAGGCATTATGGCTCACACCTGTAATCCCAGCACTTTGGGAGGCCAAGGCAAGCAGATCACTTGAGGTCAGGATTTCAACCACCCTAGCCAACATGGCAAAACCTCATCTGTACTAAAAATACAAAAATTAGCTGAGTGTGATGGCATGTGCCTGTAATCTCAGCTACTCGGGAGGCTGAGGTAGAGAATTGCTTGAACCTGGGAGGCGGAGGTTGCAGTGAGCCAGGATCATGCCACTGCACTCCAGCCTGGGCAACAGAGTAAGACTCTGTCTCAAAAAAATTAAATGAATAAATAAATAAAATCTTCCGTCTTACCCTAGTGTATGCTCCCTCAGTCACTATTAGTGGTCAAAGACCTAAAGAATAAATGATATTGATTTGCTGGTGATAAATAACTTGCATACCTGTATAGGCACTGTTTCTATATATTCGTAAACATGCATACATACACACATATTTGTAGGTGATTTTTGAACCTAAGATCATCTTAAATATACTTTTTGGTAACTTGCTTTTTCACTTGCTGTCTCTTAGACATTGAACCATTTCAGTATGTATAGATGTACTCCTTTAAAAACCAATTAAAACGATCATTAAACTCGGCATATTCCATCGTACAAGTAACCCGTAAGTTATTTCACCAGTCTCTATTCAAAGACTTTAGACTGTTAACAGTACTGTTATAAACAGAACAACAGTAGATCTTCTGATTTAATTTATATGTGCATTGTAAATTTTGATGTCATTAAATAACAAAACTAAGATATTTCAGATAGTGATGATAGCATGTATATACAAACATAAGGAAAAAAAAGAACATGAGATTTCCAGGAAACAAGCAGTCCGGAATGTCCAACGGGTAGATTGCGAAGTGGGAAGTAGCTGAAGAAGTCAGGAAGAGACAGGTTGTGGTGCTCAGGAAACATTGTTTTCTGTGCTGTCATGGGGTTCAGCTCCAGGACAGGACTGGCTGTGCACTGCGGGATGCTCTGAACCTGCAGCGTGCAGCATGGAGAGTGGACTTAAGAAAGTAAGACTTGCAACAGGGAAACCTCTTAGGATATTGCTGTCCTTGTAATGAAAGTGACAAAAGGTGAAAACTTGAAGTTAAAACTATAAAACGAGAACTACGGGCCAATGCAGTGGCTCACGCCTGTAATCCCAGCACTTGGGAAGTCTGAGGTGGGTGGATCACGAGGTCAGGAGTTCGAGACCAACCTGGTCAATATGCTGAAACCCCATCTCTACTAAAAGTCCAAAAATTAGCCAGGTGTGGTAGCATGCACCTGTAGTCCCAGCTACTCAGGAGGCTGAGGCAGAAGAATTGCTTGAACCCAGAAGTGGAGGTTGCAGTGGGCCAAGATCACACCACTGCACTTCAGGCTGGGCAACAGAGCGAAACTGCGTCTCAAAAAAAAAAAAAAAAAAGAAAACACTAGAACTAAAGTGTAGAGGGAGTGTATTTGAGAATGATTTCTGTTAAGACATTCAAGAGAAGGTGTCCAGGAGGCAGTCCAGCACCGAGGGCGTGGCAGCTGGATGTATGAAGGTGTCCACATAGGGGGCTGAGAGCAACCAGGTGCCTCAGCCTGCAGTCTCAACAGTTGCGTCTTAGCCAGCCTTCTCTCCTGCCCTGTCATGCTTACCCTCACTACCTTAGCTGACACTGAAAGGCAAATCACAAATCTCAAGGTATTCTTATTCTGTTGTCTTGTTTTTTACAAGAATCATTCCAGCAGAAGAGGCAGCTTACAAGCCTATACTTTTGAGGAACAACCTACACTTCCTGTGGTGAGTTTTACCCTCTTCCATCAACTAATAAAAAATATAAAACTCAGCCTCTCTTTTTATTTTTCTTTTGAAAGACTGAGTATGAACACTTGCCTTACAGGGAACCAGTACAGCACAGAATCTAGGCCCCAGGTGGTGATGTTCAGAAAAGGGCCTTAAAGACAAAACGTGGAAAATTGTCCCTCCCATGTTAAAAACAAAGTCTCTGCATGCCGGTGACCGTGGGTGGTATCTGGGCTTTGGTTAAAGCACTGTGCTGGCTAGAGGTGGTCGCTGGATGCAGCATACAGTTCAGAATCATTGTGTCCAGTTGTTGATGCTCTGCGCGTGCACACGGCATCCAACCCTGAAGCATAGCCAGGGTTTCATCACTCAGGTGTCCATTGGCATTGACACACCCAGCGGCCAGGTTGGAGTTTATTAGTCCCTGGTCTGTTTCTTCCCTGAAGTATCACATCCATCAGTCTATTGAGACCTCTGCTTCCTGCTCAGTGCTGTTCCCAGCCACAGCCTAGGTGGCAGCTTGGACCTTAACCTTGCCTCCATCCGCTTCCTGACACAAGCCTCACTACTCTGAGTTTGTCTCTCTTTTCCAGAGATCCTACTTGTTATTTATTTATTTATTACTTATTATTATTATTTTTTTATTATTATTATTTTTTGAGATGGAGTCTCACTCTGTCGCCAGGCTGGAGTGCAGTGGCACGATCTCGGCTCACTGCAACCTCCACCTCCCAGGTTCAAGGAATTCCCCTGCCTCAGCATTCCCAGTAGCTGGGACTACAGGCACGTGCCACCACACCCGGCTAATTTTTTGTATTTTGTTAGAGACAGGGTTTCACCATGTTGGCCAGGATGGTCTTGATCTCCTGACCTCATGATCTGCCCACCTTGGCCTCCCAAAGTACTGAGATTATAGGCGTGACCCACCAGGCCCAGCTGACCCTGCTTGTTTTTTAAATGAGAGCAAAACTCCCAGGCTCCCAGCCTCTTCAGCCTACTCCTCCTTATCCCCCAACAGAAGCCTCTTGCTGCTTTCATTCCTGTCTATGCTTTTTCTTCCAAGCAGACTGTTCCCATGTCCTGATTCTCTCCCTCTTCCGATTTTGTGTGCATTCCATTTCCCCCGCTTTGAATGGCTTTCTCATTTTCTTCCCCAACCATCTGGAATTTTGAATGGCAGTCTAGATAGCTTTAAAAAGTAGGGTTATGTTCTAGCACAGGAATGCAGAGGCTCCAAAATACGGAGCCCACAAGTGGTTTATCTGTCTAAATAACACCCTGCACTAAGAGAGGGACACAGATCCTGTGCCGAGGAATGAGGGATCACCCACCTATGCATCCATTGCCCTAGTCCATACTGACCATCAACAAGAGGACAGATGCCATTGAAAGACTACCCTTCCCAGCCTTATTCTCGCTCACTGTCACCTGTCTAGCCTCCTCCATTAGATCAGAGCCCACTCAAGCTGAGTTCCATGGTATTTTTCCCATTGCACTTTATAATGTCCTCTATACAATGCGTATGTGGAAGTTCTCACTGACTCACAGACATTCACAAGAGATACAACTTTAGGTGCACCAGGTGAGCAGCAGAATCTCAGGATGATTTATATTTTATGTGCCAGAAAAGTTGTTTCCATGCCTTTTTTTTTCCTCAGTACATTGATTTTGTTTTTTTAAGAGTTTTCTTGGAGTATAATTTACATACCATAACATCCACCCACTTTTGATCATACAAATAAATAGTTTTTGTAAATTTACACAGTTAAGCAGACATCACCACAATCAAGTTTAAGAACCTTCTGTCACCCCCACAAGTCCCCTCAATCCCTATGCCTACTTTCAGTCCCAAGCAACCGCTCATCTGCTCTCCATCGCTATAGTTTTGCCTTTTCTAGAAATCTCATGTAAAGGGAGTCGCAGGGTGTAGGCTTTTGTGTCTGGCCTCTTTCACTTAGCATGCTGTTTTTCAGACAGATCTATGTTATTGCATGCTTGTATTAGTGCATTGTAGAGATATATCCACTACATTTATCTATTCACCAGCGGATGGACATTTATAGAACTGGGCAGCATTTAAATCCATCATTTTGTGATGTAACAGCTCATCACAGCTGCCAGCAACGTACATAGAGCTCCTGTGTATCTAGTAAGCAGTGTTTTTAGTGTGGAGACTGGTGGTGATGGTTCTTATGTTGTAAGCCACCTTAGGGAGCCACACCAAACCTGGGTTAATCTGGTTCAAAATGACAATAGGAAGGCCACATTTAGGACTCTTTTCTTTTTCTTTTTGGAGAAGGAATCTTGCTCTGTCGCCAGGCTGGAGTGCAGTGGCACCATCTCGACTCACTGCAACCTCTGCCACCTGGGTTCAAGCGATTCTCCTGCCTCAGCCTCCAGAGTAGCTGGGACTACAGGTGCCCACCACCATGCCTGGCTAATTTTTGTTTGTTTGAGACGGAGTTTCGTTCTTGCTGCCGAGGCTAGAGTGCAATAGTGCAATCTCGGCTTACCATAACTTCTGCCTTTAGGGTTCAAGCGATTCTCCTGTCTCAGCCTCCTGAATAGCTGGGATTTCAGGTGCCCGCTACCACGCCCAGCTAATTTTTTTTTTTTTTTTTGTATTTTTAGTAGAGATGAGGTTTCACCATTTTGTTCAGGCTGGCCTCAACCTCCTGACCTCACGTGATCTGCCTACCTCGGCCCCAGAAAGTGCTGGGATTACAGGGGTAAGCCATTGCACCCAGCCTGGATTTAGAACTGTTTTAAGTAAGCCTAGAAATAATCAGACCTCTCTTTATCCAATTGTAATAAACTATGATAAATAGCATCTCCTTGCTTTTAGAGAAACAAAGCATGGGTAACTGCTGATGCAGCAGGTAAGTATGATTTCTGCTGCTAAATTACCTGGGTTGAAATCTCACCTCTGTTCCTTACAGGCAATGTCGCTTAACAAGTTACTTCCATGACTTGTTGGCATTTTGGCTAAGATGAAGTGTAGTAACAAGTTACTTCCATATTTTAAGCTTCTATTTACTCACAAGTAAAATGGGCCAATATTCGCAATTGTCTCATTAAAATTAGGTGGGAAGAAAATGACATCTGTGTTAAACACTTAGCACGTGCTTGTTATCGTTGGCATATTTTGTTAGGATTATTATCACTCTCATCATTATTGTTGGTTATAGTGGTTTTTTTTCCCCCAAGTGAAATACTGTACACTTTCTTTTGCACACTTTAAAATATGGCTTATTTCACTAAATTAAGATGTATAATGTACCCATTTTTCATTATAATACATGGTTTTTAGTTCAATAAAATAAAATATTTGTTTTAAAGTGAGCAAGTAATGAGGAATGGATGTGGTGCTTTTCAAAGAATTCTTTCTTATTAATATTTAATTCTTCTGGCCAGGCATGGTGGCTCATGCCTGTAATCCCAGCACTTTGGGAGGCCAAGGCAAGTGGATCATTTGAGGCCAGGAGTTCAAGACCAGCCTGGCCAACATGGCAAAACCCTGTCAATACTAAAAATAAAAAAAATTAGCTGGGTATGTTGGCGCATGCATGTGCTCCCAGCTACTTGGGAGGCCGAGGCACTTGACTTGCTTGAACCTAGGAGGCAGAGGTTACAGTGAGCCGAGATCACACCACTGCACTCCAGCCTGGGCAATAGAGCAAGACTCTGTCTCTCTCTGTTTCTCTCTTTGTCTCTCTCTCTTTTTGTCTCTCTCTCTATAAACATATATATATATGTGTATATATATATGTATATACACACACATTATATATATATATATTTCTAAAAAAGCCAAAACTGTAGCAACAGAGAGCAGATGAGTGGTTGCTTGGGCCAAGAGTAGGCAAGGGGATTGAGGCAACTTTTGGGGGGTGATAGAAGGATTCTTAAACTTGGTATATTTAATTCTTCTGTTATTCTTCACTTTAGCTTTTGCCTACTTCATCTGGATTACCACCAGGTTGGGAAGAAAAACAAGATGAAAGAGGAAGACCATATTATGTAGATCACAATTCCAGAACAACGACTTGGACAAAGCCCACTGTACAGGTACCCTGCAACCTATTAATTTACTTTCCTACAGAATTTAAACTGTCACATCCCTATGTAAACTATTACATCACTTTATAGTATACACTGGATACTTCTAGCATCTCTTTTTTTTTTTGAAATGGAGTCTCACTCTTGTCTTCCAGGCTGGAGTGCAATGGTGCAATCTCAGCTCACTGCACCTGTGACTCCTTGGTTCAAGCAATTCTCCTACCTCAGCCTCCAGAGTAACTGAGATTACAGGCACGCACCACCGTGCCCAGCTAATTTTTGTATTTTTAGTAGAAACAGGGTTTCACCATGTTGGCCATACTGATCTCAAACTCCTGACTTCAGGTGATCCACCCATCTTGGCCTCCCAAAGTGCTGGGATTACAGGCATGAGCCACTGTGCCTGGCTGTAGCATCTTCTAATTATTTATTTTCTGACACTGATGCTAAGTGTCCACCATTTCCTGTGAATCTCTAATATACACAAATTACCACTTGTTATTATATAAAACAAGTTCAAATGAGAGTAAGAGGAAAAAGCAAATAATCTTGTCTTTGGGTATTTTTATAATTTGAATAGTTAAGATCATTATTTTAACTAAAACATAATCTTGGTGATTGGTATCTATTAAATAAATTTATGCTGATAACACCTCACCCTTGGCAACAGTTTCACCTGTAATATTTCCTTGTAAGTGTTTAGCAAAATATTTATTTTCTCTTATCACTGTATCTCTTGTTGAGAAATTTTTTTAACACTGAAAAGTCTAGAAAATAATATAGCAGATACATATATTCTTTATTCAGAATTACCATCATTAGTAAGTTACCATATTAATTCCTAGACATTTTATTTTTACAAATAAAGTCTTACAGATTAAGGTCAATTTCTTTTAGCCAAGCTCTTGGTTCCATTCCCCAGGGGGGAACCACAGTCTTGAATTTCTTTTGTATTCTTCTAGCCTCTTTTATATACTTAAAGAGCTTAGAAAATGTAAATTAAAATTAGCGGGGTACAGTGGCTCACACCCATAATCCCAGCACTTTGGGAGGGTGAGATGGGCAGGTCACGAGGTCAGGAATTCAAGGCCAGCCTGACCAACATGGTGAAACCCTGTCTTTACTAAAAATACAAAAATTAGCTGGTTGTGGTGGCACATGCCTGTAATCCCAGCTACTTGGGAGGCTGAGGCAAGAGAATCGCTTGAACCCAGGAGGCGCAGGTTGCAGTGAGCAGAGATTGCACCATTGCACTCCAGCCTGAGCGACACAGTGAGACTCCACCTCAAAAAAAAAAATATTGTTTATATGCCTGTGTTTCTCATTTTGCAATGAAGGAACACTCATTTTATGGAATGAGGTGCTGCTCGATTAAAAAAACCTTTTTTTAATTGATGTTATAGCCCCATAAGTCTACGTCTTTTTTTGCTTAACATTGTTTTAAAGCTCTATGTTGTTATTTATAGATGCAGTGTATTTCTCTTAACTACTAATATTCCATCATATGAATATATTACATTTCAGTTATCTACTTCTGTGGTAGATATTTGTCACTTATTTTGTCTGCCCGACATTTGAATCTACTTCTGTGTATGAGGAATCCCCCATCCTATGAGTTTGGGGAGGATAAAGACAACCTCCTACTATAAGCACCAGAGCTCCGCTTGCAGCCAGGGCTTCAGCTTGTGGACCTCGTTCCCCTCCGTCAGATGCACCCACAGCAGACTGTTAACTGCTATCTCACTGCTTGAGAATTAGTTGAGAAATTATAAATTGTTATCAAAATCAAGTTTGACAAAATAGCTTATTGGAAAAATGTTATTAAATGTAATGCATTATTAAAATGTTGGGAAAATATTAATATGCCATAAATACATTTGAAAATGAGCCTCAAATGTTTAGAGTCTCTTTAAAGGAGGGTGTGTATTGCATCTGCAGGTTAAGTTACCTTTTTAACTGCTATTTGTGAGTTCTCTATAAAGTATTACAATATGGTTTCATAAATATGCTAGGCCACAGTGGAGACCAATCAGCTGACATCAAGCCAGAGTTCTGCGGGCCCTCAGTCACAAGCTTCCACAAGTGATTCAGGCCAGCAGGTGACCCAGCCATCTGAAACTGAGCAAGGATTCCTTCCTAAAGGCTGGGAAGTCCGGCATGCGCCGAATGGGAGGCCCTTCTATATTGACCACAACACCAAAACCACCACCTGGGTAACTTGGATACTCTTCCATTTAAATGTATAACAACAATCATCATCTCTTATGTATAGTTCCTTATCATTTTTAAGTATATATTAGTATAACCTATGTTTTCTAGTATTCATTCAAAGATATATTGAATTCTTAATAATATTATATTCAGGAGCATACTTCCCCCTCTTTTTAATATTGTTTTGGATTATGATGGAGATACTCATGTTTACTTCCTATTTCCAGTTTTTAGCTCACTAGCCATAAATGCTTAGGAAGATATTTAGGAATAATCCTTTGCTTTTATATGAGGCTTTCTAGCTCCAAAGAACTTTTGAGTCTGTATTCATTTAATATCAAAAAACCTTGTGAGGCTAGGTAGAACAAGTTTTTTATTTTAAGGTAAGGCTTAAAGTTGTTTAGTGCTTGGCTTACCACTAGAAAAATTACTCAAAATTAGCAGCAGAAGAATAGATTTTAATTAATTATTAAAAGACCAGCATACCTTAAATAATACTAAAATTATTTAATAAATTAATAATCTAATTAAATAATAATAATAATTAATATTAATTAAAATAATATATGCAAATTAAACCAAATAAATTGAATTTTGTTCACATTTTTAACATTCTGAATTGACCTTTAATAACCTTTTTGGGCTTACCTTCCTGTTATTCAAAAATATGAATGAACTTGAACAGATAGCTGCCAAAATGCATGTTCTGGGGCTTAGAAATATCATGTGGTCCAATTTAATGCCCCACTCTTTCACCAGTTTTTACGTAGAGAAAACCCCTATAGAGTGACACATTTCCTAAAGAGCAGGGCAAAGAGATGACCAGTTAGTGGCGATCCCTGAGAACTGATCCTTATTCCTTTTGATATTATAGCCTGAGAGTGATAGATTTCAGAAGGAGAAAATATTATGTCACATATTTAGGAAATAAAGTACGAAAGGACTTTTACAAGAGAATATTTTAAATGTCCATTGATATTAGAAAATATGGTAATAGACTGATTCATTATTTTGAAATTTGTGTGTGTGTTGTTCTTTATTTACTCCACCAAAAAAGGAAGATCCAAGATTGAAAATTCCAGCCCATCTGAGAGGAAAGACAGCACTTGATACTTCCAGTGATCTAGGGCCTTTACCTGTAAGTGTATACAAATGCTAACCTCTCTTACTTGGCTATCTCAAATATTTTGTATTTTCGGACATAGCAATTCTTTATCAGCTATAATTCATCTTATTATTAAAATGCTGATACCTTCTAAGAATGGAATGGAATATGCACGTTAAATTAACCATACCATCAGTGCTATTGTTCTATCCATACATCTAAAACCCTATCCTAAAATAATTGAAATACATTCTTAATTATAGCCAGGATGGGAAGAGAGAACTCACACAGATGGAAGAATCTTCTACATAAATCACAGTATGTTCAATGTGATTTTCATTATGTTATTTTTTATAATAAATTTTACGTGTGAGAAGAACATCTTTTCTTTTTCTACCCTTCAGATATAAAAAGAACACAATGGGAAGATCCTCGGTTGCAGAATGTAGCAATAACTGGACCAGTAAGTCTCTCTGTACCAGTGTGCTCTGATGGGACTGTCCTCTCACCTGTCTCTTCAAGAGCAGATAGTCAAGGGCGTAACCCTGCAGGCATTGAGAGGAAAGCACATTGGCCATTCTCTCCTCTCCCCTATTTCCCATACTCCAAGTCTCCGTTATTTGAAAAGATTCTATAACGTCATTACCCTTACCCTGTGCAATAACTGTGGGAGAGAAGTGAGCCAGACAGTCAGAATGGTAAGGCAGTGTGGGCTGCTGAGCTCAGTCTGGTGCCTGCCGCTGTCTGAACAAAAAGGATGACAGTCCTCCACAAATCAGAGAGGAGCAGAGAGTGTATCTGGATGAGGACGCAGCAGCACCCTATCCACTCCAGGGTCATTCTTAAACTTTTTGATAGAAATCGGGCCCAGCTCATGCCTGTAACTCTAGCACTTTGGGAGGCCAAGGCGGGTGGGTCACCTGAACTCAGGAGTTCAAGACCAGCCTGGCCAATGTGGTGAAACCTTCTCTCTGCTAAAAATGCAAAAAAAAAAAAAAAATTGCTGGGCTTGTTGGCAGGCACCTGTAGTCCCAGCTACTTGAGAGGCTGAGACAGGAGAATCGCTTGAACCCAGGAGGCAGAGGTTGCAGTGATTTGAGATTGCCCCACCACACTCCAACCTGGGTGACAGAGTGAGACTTTATCTAAAAATAAAAATTAAAAAAAAATTGTAAATGCCTGTATGAAAGACACATCCACATTTAAGTATAAATATTACTGTGTATGATAATTGTACTGCTCTTGAGTCAGATTGATAGGATGTTACCGTTTTTTATAGCTGCTTTTTCCATTTTTATTCAGATGTTTTCTAATTCATGAAAATAAGTAAAACTGAAGATATAGTTTATTACTATTTGCTATCTCAACATGTAGTCCTTTAAAATAAGGGCTAAAAAAGGCAACTCCCCAGAGTTCAAGGAAAAAGTACACTTCTCACATTGTTCCTTTAATGGAGAAATCACTTTGAAAGTCTCTTTAGAAATGGAAATTTTTGTTTCTAATATTTCTTTACTTGGAAGAAATTTCCTGTTTCTGGCATGTTACATTTTAAGAATATTGCATGATGAAAATTACAGTCATAGGAACTGCTAAATACAATTTTACCTTAAACAGAGAAATTAAACATTTTGAAGTTCTATATTTGTTTTTCTTCTAATTAAACTTTTCTTTCCCAGTATTTTTCTTTTAATGCCCTTAACTTATGTTCATAAAATACCTAGCAGGGAACTTTAAAAATTGTTCCGTAATAAAAACAACCTAAACTTCTTTATTTTTCCAAAATTTTCAACTGAAGGCAGTGCCGTACTCCAGGGATTATAAAAGAAAGTATGAGTTCTTCCGAAGAAAGTTGAAGAAGCAGGTTAGTGATGTTTGTAAAAAATACTTAAGAGTCATCAATACATAGATGAAAAGTAAAGGGAAATGTTTTTATTTTCTTAAGTAAGAATTTGTTCTATATTTGTAACAACTTTGAGTGAAAAGTTCATAGAAAAAGGATGCTCATTTTTTACGTAGCTGTGATATATCACTACACATCATAATTGCTTTATGTCTTTATTTTTCAAGACATTTTATAATACAGAAAAATGGCATTAAAAGTTTGCTTTCCAGAGCTCTAACCTGGTGTGTCCTTGTGGAGTTTGTGGGGCTTGATCTTTGTAGAATCTGAGCAAGAGTGGCTCAGGCGATTATCTTCTAAGCTAGTCCTTCCTGTGTTGGAGGACTCTGAATTTTTTATGACTTTGCTTTTTTCCAGCGATAGTCATTCATTCTCTGTAGCTTCAAATGTGATCTCTCTGCATAATTTAAAACTGCAAGCATGAGTGGAACTGTGCTCTTGTAACTTGTCTCGTTATGCTTATGAGTTATGTTCACTACACTTTTGCCCGTAGCCACAAATGCAGCATGTTTGGAACTAAACTTATCATCTGCCCATCTATTTCATTTCTGTTGGTGTCTATTGGTAGTATTGCCTCTCTTAATTTGCTCATCCTGTCCTCCGTTGCCTGCACTTTAGGAATACTACCACTAGGTGGCTGTATTGGGTTATACTTTCTTGCATTCTAAGCCAGAAGCCTGCTTTCAAAAAGATTCAAGATGGTGGGTCGGCTACCTCAAATTTTCACCCAAATTTTTAACAAAAATAAAACATGGTAGTTTTTTAGATTGAATATTTTATGCCTTACTAAAATCCATAAATAGCATCAACTTTCTAAGCTCGTTTTTAAGAATAATTTTCTGGGCCAGGCATGGTGGCTCACGCCTGTAATCCCAGCACTTTGGGAGGTTGAGGCGGGTGGATCACTTGAGGTCAGGAGTTTGAGACCAACCTGGCCAACATGGTGAAACCCCATCTCTACTAAAATACAAAAATTAGCTGGGCGTGGTGGCGCACGCCTGTAATCCCAGCTACTCATGAGGCTGAGGCAGGAGAATTGCTTGAACCCAGGAGGTGGAAGCTGTAGTGAGCTGAGATCACTTCACTGCACTCCAGCCTAGGTGACAGAGTGAGACCCTGTCTCGAAAAAGAAGAAAAAAGAAAGAAAGAATAACTTTGAATCAAAATTTCCCTGGAAATTTTTCTGCTTTTAGACTTTGGGATTTTAAATGTTTGCTGATTTATTGTTCTGGTAAATATTTTCATTCTTAATGAGAATATGCTGGGGCAATAGAAGCACTAGCTTTTCCATTTTTTGCCACTCTGAGTGCTCGACACATGTTATAGTATCTAATTGTTAATGCCTTCCAGGCAGCAGGAGATGGGAGGCAGTCCCATTACAGGCTACAAAATACAGAAATACAAAATACAAAAAAAAACTTTAAAAAGCAGTAATATTTATTCATCTCTCACTGCATACCAGGCATTATTCTTAGAAGTTTACATATGTTATTCATTTAATGTCTACAATAACTCTGTAAGGAAGGGAGTACTATCACATTTCACAGATGAGGAAACTGAGGCAAAGATCGAATAGCTAATGTGATCAAGAGCCATGATTAAGTCGAAAAGCCAAGTGGTCTATCCCCAGATCCCATGTTCCTAACCAATATGACATATCATATTAGTGATTAAGAAAATTAAGAGAGAAGTTAATTTTTGTGGAAATGACCCAGAATGCAACAAAGGTATGTAAGGGATAAACATACAAAAGAAAGGTTAAAGGACATGAAGTCATTCCAGAAGGAGGGGACCAAGATCATGAGGAGGAGAAGGCTAAGAGTATGAATTCTCACATTAATAAAAGGGCCCAAGCAGGATTTTAAAAACCTGTATCTAGACACATCACAGCCAAAGAGCAGAACATCAAGAACACTTAGAATGTAAGAAAGTGTAGCACCAAAACAGAGATAACGAATATTAAAAACAGCAGTTGCAGTGGCTCATGCCTGCAATCCCAGCACTTTGGGAGGCTGAGGCAGGAGGATTACTGGACCTCAAGAGTTCAGGGCTGCCCATGAGCTGTAATCATGCCACTGCACTCCAGCCTGGATGACAGAGCAGTACTCTGTCTCAAAAAAAAAAAAAAATTAAAAACCAGTGCTTGAAAGCCATGCACTGTCTTTAACCTTTTTGTCTTCCTTATCCTCAACATTTCGTAGTTAGGAATAATGAGAGCTAATAATTACCGTATGCCAGATACTGTATAAGCATTTTTAATGCATTAACCCATTAAGCCTTGAAACAACTCCATGTGGGTAGCTATCATTACTATTATTCCTACTTTATAGTTGAGGAAATTAATCCTTAGAAAAGACATGTAACCTGCCCAAAGTCTCACACCTAGTGAATGGTGGAGTCAGAATTTCAGCACAGGGCCAGATTCCAGAATGCATGCACTTGTCTGCTACTCAGTTCAAACACTGAAGCTTCTCTTATAGCCCTCTCTTCTCCCACTGCCATTGCTCCTTCACACATCCCTTTGTTTTCCATCACTGAGCTATTCCAGGGGTCTTTGACCAGTGTGCCTCTTGTTTCTCCTCCTTAAAACTGTTCTTTATACCCTATCTCATCAGCTTTTGAGAACCCAGCAATCTGACCGTGTGGCTCCCCCTGCTCAGAAACTCTGTTCTCGACTGCATTCACACTGTCCACCCTCTGGCCCCAGACTACTTTTTCACGTTTTTTTCACTATAATCCCTGCTTTCTTTCCCTTCCTCTCCCTTCTCCTTCTGTACCCTCTAGATATTAAATATATCAGACCCCTCATGTATGCCATTCATCCTTCTCTCTTTCTGTCTGTCTAAAGACTTCCTCTCAAAGCCTTCTTGATTGCCTCATTTGAAGTCAATAGCTCAGTCTTTTATGCCCTGCAGAACACTGCTTACATCTCTATCATCAGCAATTGTCCTCCTATTTTAAGTCTCAGAATTAGCAGCATTTACACTTGTTTTTCACATATGCACCAGATTAGAAACTCCTTGAGGAAGCAACATTTTACTGCCTGTTTTTATTCCCTTTATTCCCCATCCTTGGCTACTACAATACCAGCTGGCCCAGAGCAGGCCTTTGATAAATGCTTACCTGCTCCAGCTGCCTAGTATCCAGTCTAAAAGTGCTTTTCTGCAAGCTTACCATTTTTTTAATGACATAAGCAATAGAGTAAACTGCTCATATCATGCTTATATTACTTATATCAACTGCTAACATTATCATGTCTCTATAGGGCTTCTCATTTTCTCTAAATAAATTGAGAATAATTTTTTTTTTTCCTTAGAGCTAACCTTCTTTTTTGGAGGTGACAGAATGTTGATGGCATGTTTTCTCTTACTAGTTTCCCCTGGAAATTTGCCCATGAAGTACCGAGGAATGAAATATTTAGACGTATCTTTCGTAAAATTTACAGTAAGGTCTGCCTGAAGCATAGTTTACGTACATTTGTCACGTAAAAGATTAGTGAGGCAGTGTAGCTCCGTTAATTAAGAGCACAGACTCAGGAGTTAAGACTTTCTTAATTTGTCTTCTTCAGTTTTATGTGTAGAATGAAGACAATAATAGTAGCTTTTGCATAGTGTTGTTACGAGGTTAAATGAGTTAACCCCCCCCATTCCAGGGGAACCGTGCCTGGCTGTATTAGTTTGTTTTCACGCTGCTGATAAAGACATACCCGAGACTGGGCAATGTACAAAAGAAAAAGGTTTATTGAACTTACAGTTCCACATGGCTGAGGAGGACTCACAATCATGGCGGATGGCAGCAGGCAGAGACAGCTCGTGCAAAGAAACCATCACATCTCGTGAGACCCATTCACTATCGCGAGAACAGTGTGGGAAAGACCTTCCCCCCATAATTCATTCATCTCCCTCTGGGTTCTTCCTAGGACACATGGGAATTGTGGGAGTTACAATTCAAGATGAGATTGGGTGGGGACCCAGCCCAACCATATATGGCACAATCTGTAAGTGTTAGCATCTGGCAATGAGTGAAAGAGGATAGACTCCAAGGAGGAAAGGTAGAGATAGGGAAAACTCTAACGAATGGGCAGGCAACAACTAGCAGCAGTGGCTATCCTGCAGGTCACAGGACGGTGTTCACTGGAACTTAATATGAAAAGGACTATTAACGAAATGGCTTCATGGGGGCATTACCATCACCATCAATAGCTTCTTTCGGCTGGGTACTGTGGCTCATCCCTGTAATCCCAGCACTTTGGAAGGCCAAGGCGGGAAGATTACTTCAACTTAGGAGTTTGAGACCAGCCTGGGCAAGATGGCAAGACCTCACCTGTACAAAAACGTTAAAAATTAGCCAGGCTTGATGGCATGCTTCTATGGTCCATTTACTTAGGAGGCTGAGGCAAGAGGATCACTTGAGCCCATGAGGTTGAGGCTGCAGTGAGCCATGTTCACGCCACTGCACACCAGCCTAGACAACAGAACTTTCTCAAAAAAGAAAAAAGCTCCTTTAGATATAAAGAAGTCTATATTAGTAAGTAATTAGAGAAAATGCAGGAACTCTCTCTTACTGTTGAGGAAAGCAAGACAATATACCTAATTGTGTTTGCCCTGAGTATATTACGTAAGGAAAAAGAGACCTAGACACAGGGTGTAGAGAGAATGTTACAGCTTTATGAGAGACAGGTTTGTTACTATGTTGAACTGATTTAAACCATAAGTCTCTCCTCTGGGTTTTCAGAATGACATTCCAAACAAATTTGAAATGAAACTTCGCCGAGCAACTGTTCTCGAGGACTCTTACCGGAGAATTATGGGTGTCAAGAGAGCAGACTTCCTCAAGGCTCGACTGTGGATTGAGTTTGATGGTGAAAAGGGATTGGATTATGGAGGAGTTGCCAGAGAATGGTTCTTCCTCATCTCAAAGGAAATGTTTAACCCTTATTATGGGTTGTTTGAATATTCTGCTACGTAAGTAACTTTATAATGACTATATGCAGAAGAAGAAAAATCACAGTTTTAGAAGTAAGAGTCATGTGATACAAGGAAAATGTATGTCATGCCAGAAAAGGGCAATTTTAACTAATGTTTCAGAAGTGACTTTTTAAAAAGTTGTGGTAAAATACACATTACATCAAATTTATCATTTTAACTATTTTGAATACACAATTTAGAGTCGTTACATACATTCACACTGTTGTGTTGCCATCAGTACCATCCAATTCTACAACGTTTTCTTTTTTCATCTTCCCAAAATGAAACTCTGTATCCAGAAAGCACTTGCTCCTCATTCCCTGACAGCCACCATTCTACTTTCTGTCTATGAATTTGACTCCTCTGGGTACCTCACATAAGTGGAATCATTCACTATTTGTCTTTTTGTGACCAGCTCATTTCACTTAGCATGATGTCTTCAAGGTTCATCCATGTTGTAGCATGTATCAGAATGTCCTTCCTTTTTAAGGCTGAACAATATTCCATTATTTTTACATATAATACTTTGTTTAGGCCGGGCATGGTAATCCCAGCACTTTGGGAGGCCGAGATGGGTGGATCATGAGGTCATGATTTTAAGACGAGCCTGGCCAACACAGTGAAACCCCGTCTCTACTAAAACTGTGCAAAAATTAGCCAGGTGTGGTGGCAGGTGCCTGTAGTCCCTGCTACTCGGAGGCTGAGGCAGGAGAATCGCTTGAAGCTGGGAAGTAGAGGTTTCAGTGAGCCGAGACCATGCCATTGCACTCCAGCCAGGGGACAGAGCAATACTCCATCTCAAAAAAAAAAACTTTGTGTAAACATTCATCTGCCAAAGGACATTTGGGTTGTTTCCCACTGTTTGACAGAAATTACTATTTTTAAAACCATTAAATCCAGTGGAGGAATGTGGTTCTAACAGTAGTAAACAATTCTTAAAATTGAAGTTTTTTATAATTATTTGTCATATTAAAGTTTTTCAAATGGAGTATTTAAATGGACTTCTCTTTACAGGGACAATTACACCCTACAGATAAATCCAAACTCTGGATTGTGTAACGAAGATCACCTCTCTTACTTCAAGTTTATTGGTCGGGTAGCTGGAATGGCAGTTTATCATGGCAAACTGTTGGATGGTTAGTATGAAGTATAAACTTTTTACAATGTAATTACCTGTTTTCTTTCACTTGGTAATCATCCTAACTGTATTTGGTTTTTTGCAAGGTTTTTTCATCCGCCCATTTTACAAGATGATGCTTCACAAACCAATAACCCTTCATGATATGGAATCTGTGGTATGTCTTTTTCACTTATAGTATAGAGGAAGTATAATTTAACAAGCAACTTGAGCATTTTGAAGAATTTGATTTTAATGATATGGAAATTAATAAATTATCATGTTTCAAAATACAAATGAACTTTTTCCTCAACATTTTCAATGTATAATAAAGTTGGAAGAATTTTACACTGGACACTTCTATATCCACTACTCACAATTGCCTTTTTTTCTAGATTTAATCACATACCTGTCTGTCCATCAACCTATCTTAGTTTTTTCATGCATTTCAGAGTTATAGTTATCAAGTTATAGATATCAGTAAAGGTCCCACTAAATACTTCAACAGGTTATACAAGTTATGTATCTTTTGAATTAATATTTGAAATGTGATGTTTTATGATGAATGGTGTATATTTTTTAAATGGCAGTCAAAAGGCAAAGCATTATGGTTAGGCTCCTAGAAAGAAACAGAAGCCCAAGGATTCAACCCCTGACTATAGCCATGTTGTTTCCTGTGCTGCTGAATAGCTTCACACAATGTGTGGTCACATGAATTCTAGGGCTTCTTCTTTAGTACCAAGTTCATTTTTTATTCTTTGCTTGTTACACATTTACAGCATAAACAGTGTGATTCTTTATTAATCTTAAGATTGCACAGTTATTTGAGTTGGTTCATTGAGCCTCTATATTTATTTAGAGATTTTTCTTTAACTCTGACTGGGTATAAATAATTCCCTCCTCATAGCTACTTAAACATTTCACACACAGGGCCGGACACAGTAGTGCACAACTGTAATCCCAGCACTTTGGGAGGCTGAGGTGGGTGGATTACTTGAGATCAGGAGTTTGAGACCAGCGTGGCCAACATGGTGATACTCTGTCTCTACAAAAAAATACAGAAATTAGCCAGGCATGGTGATGTGCGCCTGTAGTCCCAGCTACTCGAGAGACCAGGGTAGGAGGATCACTTGAGCCTAGGAGGTTGAGGCTGCAGGGAGTGATGATCACACCACTGCACTCCAACCTAAGTGATAGAGTGAGATCCTGTCTCAAAAAAATTTAAATTAAAAAATAAAAATAAATAAAACTTTTCACACACAGTCACGTAGGCATGTGAGGAATGTGCTAAGTGCTCCTGGATATCCACAGAAGTTAGGTTTTATCTGAAAACTTTCTGATTCACTCCTTTAACTGGATAATAAAATCTGTGCCTCCACTGCTTCCACGTAGACATAGATTCTGAACTTTTAAGTAGGCACCACTTGATTGATTGATTGATGCGTTTTTATTCTTCTCCTTACCTGTCATCCACTCTTTCTGTAATATGTGTATGTGTGTAAGGAAAGGATGTCCATCTGACCTCTCGTCTTTTACCCAATTATTCAGACCCTGTGCATACTGGTTTTTGCAATTTCAGGTGTGTTATATATACAAATTTTAAATTTGTAATTTTTCCTATCTAGGATAGTGAGTATTACAATTCTCTAAGATGGATTCTTGAAAACGACCCAACAGAATTGGACCTCAGGTTTATCATAGATGAAGAACTTTTTGGACAGGTTTGTGAATTTTGATCAGTTAAAATGGCACATATATTGTGAAACAAATGTTTAGATGTTAATACATATGCTTAATACTTTTCTATGCTCTACTTTTACACTTATTTTCCAGTAACAAAAGCTGTCTCTCAGCAAGAATTTGTGCTTTCTTTGACATTTGACTCGTTCCATATTTATTTCCGTAAAACCAATATTTTAAGTTTTCTTAGCTTTTAACTTTTGACTGGACTTAATTTAAAACACCAGGTTTCTTGTATAACTACAATATGTATACTTTAAAATTTTTTCTCACTAAAATAACATACCAAGGCATTGTGTTTAATTTTAGACACACCAACATGAGTTGAAAAATGGTGGATCAGAAATAGTTGTCACCAATAAGAACAAAAAGGAATATATTTAGTAAGTATTTTATTAGTAAGTATTTTGTTGGACATGATTTTGTACTTTATTCCAAAAGACTCCTCTTACCATCTTCCTCTGTCCCGTTGGCCAGAATCTCAGTGTTCTTTTTCTCTCTCTAGCCCAATGCGGTAGCAAGCTCTCATATTCAGCTTTTGCCCTGGGCTCAGCTAGTCTTTGGTTTCTGTTTCTAACTGGAATAATTGTGCCTCCGAATTTTGTCTTGGTTCATGTGAAAATGAAATGTTTCTTTTTAGTCTTGTAATACAGTGGCGATTTGTAAACCGAATCCAGAAGCAAATGGCTGCTTTTAAAGAGGTATTTATTTTCTTTTATTTGCTCTTCCATAATTTCACAGTATAACCCATAAGTTTCAAATATTAGGGCTCATCACATCTGAGAAAAATAAGTATATGGCTTGTTTTGTGAAATCATTCTAAATTATATTTTTGTATTAACTGTTCTATTCACTCATTCAAGAAGTCTAAACAATGGACATTAAAAGGTCCCCTTCTACCAGGCGTTTTCCCTACTCCATTCCCTTCGCGTAGGACAGCAAAAGAACAAGAGTGCTGTAGGGATGGTGTAACATATTTGTTTTTCTACATAGGATCACCTCATACATTTTGTTTTGTGACTTACTTTATTTATTTATTTATTTATTTTTTGAGACGGAGTATTGTTCTGTTGCCAGGCTGGAGTGCAGCGGTGCGATCTTGGCCCACTGCACTCTCCACCTCCTGCGTTCAAGCAATTCTCCTGCCTCAGCTTCCCCAGTAGCTGGGACTACAGGCATGCGCCAGCATGCCCAGCTAACTTTTTTTTTTATCTTTAGTAGAGATGGGGTTTCACCATGTTGGTCAGGATGGTCTCGATCTCTTGACCTTGTGATCCACCCGCCTCAGCCTCCCAAAGTGCTGGTATTAAAGGCGTGAGCCACCACGCCCTCTTCTTTTTTTGTTGTTGTTGTTGTTTTTTGTTTTTTGGACTAGAAGGACTAGAGCGATTGGCCACTCTGTCACCCAGGCTGGAATGCAATGGCGTAATCTCAGCTCACTGCAACCTGCACCTCCTAGGTTCACATGATTCTCCTGCTTCAGCCTCCTGAGTAGCTGCAGTTACAAGTGCCCACTACCATGCCCGGCTAATTTTTGTATTTTTAGTAGAGACAGGGTTTCACTATGTTGGTCAGGCTAGTCTCAAACTCCTAACCTCAAGTGATCCACCCGCCTTGGCCTCCCAAAGTGCTGGGATTACAGCATGAGCCACCGTGCCCAGCCTACTTTCTTTTTTTTATCAGATATTTATTGGAGATATTTACATGTGGAGACATATAGCTGCCTTTCTTTGTGGCTATATTTTATTCATAATATAAATTAATATGTTATTTAAACTTCCCCAATTGGTAGGCATATAAGTGATTGTCAGAGCACTGATTTATTAAGCTAACTTAACATCTTCTGTTAAATGTGTATCTGGCTGGGCGTAGTGGCTCACGCCTGTAATCCCAACACTTGAGAAGGCTGAGGTAGGAGGATCGCTTGAGCCCAGGAGTTCAAGACCAGCATGAACAACATAGGGAGACCTTATCTCTACCAAAAATTAAAAATGACCCTTGTGTTGTGGCATGTGCCTGTGATCACAGTTACTTGGGAGGTTGAGGATGGAGGATCACTTGAACCTGGGAAGTCGAGGCTACAGTGAGCTATGAGCTATAATGGCACCACTGCCTCAAGCCTGGGTGACAGAGTGAAACCTTGTCTCTAAAAAATGTGTGTGTGCGTGTGTGTGTGTGTGTGTATGCGTGTGTGTATCACATACTTTTTCATAAATTCAGTATTGAATACTGTGTGTATGGTGCTGTAACAGGCCAAAAGGCATAGGTCCTGCTATCAAGGGATGTATGCTGTAAAGAGTGAAATGGGGCCAGGCACGGTGGCTCACGTCTGTAATCCCAGCACTTTAGGAGGCTGAGGCGGGCGGATTACAAGGTCAGGAGTTTGAGACCAGCCTGACCAAATAGTGAAACACCATCTCTACTAAAAATACAAAAATGAGCTGGGCATGGTGGCGCGCGTCTGTAATTGCAGCTACTCAAGAGGCTAAGGCAGGAGAATCTCTTGAACCCGGGAGGCAGAGGTTGCAGTGAGCTGAGATCGCGCCATTGCATTCCAACCTGGGCGACAGAGCAAGACTCTGTCTCAAAAAAGAAAAGACAAAAAGAGTGAAATGAACAGAGGCAAGCATAAATGCTAGGAGAACACAGAAGAAAAGTACAAATCAGGGAGGGGCAAAGGAAGAGACAAAGAAGGACTAGAGGGATTGGCCAACCATGGAGAGGAGGGAAATGCAGTTCTAAGCAGCAGGAGCAGCATGTGTGAAGTCTGGCAATAAGGTAGGCTATACCCACAGGCAGTTGAGTGTGCTGGCTGAGAGAATGCAAGAGGGAATCGATAAGCCTGCAGAGCTAAGAGACCAGTTTATAAAAGGCCTGTGTGTGAATCAGTAGAGTTCGGAGTTTTCTGTGAATTTCAAGGAGGGGAAAGGAAGGTAGCATTAAAGGCTATTAACCAATAAGACACCAAGAGTCAATTTACGTTTTAGATCATTCTGGAAGTGCTCTGTAGAGTGAGTTAGATGAAAGCAAGACTAGCAGCAGACTTCCCAGCAGAGTTGGGAAAGTGCTACAGTAATCTTGGTGAGAAATTGTAAGGAATTAAGGGAATGGTGAGGGAACTGAGATAGGAATGGTAAGGGAATGAAGATAGTGGTGGTGATAAGAGCTACCTGTGCATTTGAATGGTATTCAGGAAGGGAGACTTAAAGGGTAGAGATGTATGGATTTAGGGATTATCTGCCTATGTGTAGTGAAGCGGTGAACTCGATAAGATGGAAAATGTGAAAGGGCAGTGAAAGTGGATGGCCTCACATGTGGAGAGAGACCTGGGAACACCAGCATCTTAACTCTTGTTTTGAATGGATGGCTTATGAATGGACAGTTTAGAGCATGGGAGGAAAAAAGGAAACTGCAAAGGAAATTAACAAAGGCAGACAAGGGTATCAAGAGCAGACAGAGTTTCAATAGCAAAGATGTTTTTAATCATACTGCAAAGAAGTCAAATATGATAAGGAATTAAACGTGTTTATTAGATATAGCTGCAAAGCTGTCCTTGACTTTTTCCAGAACAATTTCAAGGACGCTGTAGTGTAGAGGTCAGATGGCAGTGGGTTGAGGGTTAGATGGGAGGTGAGTGAGTGGATTTGCTAAGTGCATGGCACTGCGAAGGGCAAAAGAGTCATTAGGGTTTTTTGTTTGTTTGTTGCCTTTGTTTTAACAAATTTTAATGCATACAGGTAAGCCAATAAAGAGAAAGAGATCTAGTAAGATGACCACCCTGAGGAGCACGTGAAACACAGGTGCAGGCCTAGCCTGAAAAAGGAGGGGTGGCACCTCTCTCTTACAATGCAGTGGGAAGGAGGCCATGATGGGTGTTGGTGATGGCTAGGACGTAGGGATGGAGAAGCTTGAGGGAGTTCCATCATGCATACTTGCTTCTTTTTTTTTTTTTGAGACAGAGTCTCACTTCGTTGCCCAGGCTGGAGTGCAGTGGTGCGATCTTGGCTCAAGGCAACCTCCGCCTCCTGGGTTCAAACGATTCTCCTGCCTCAGCCTCCTGAGTAGCTGGCATTACAGGTTCGTGCCACCACACCCGGCTAATTTTTCTTGTATTTTTAGTAAGATGGGGTTTCATCATGTTGGTCAGGCTGGTCTGGAACTCCTGACCTCGTGATCCGCCCACCTCAGCCTCCTAAAGTGCTGGGATTACAGGTGTGAGCCTCCGCACCTGGCCACTTGCCTCTGTTTTCTCCCAAATAGAACTTATCTACTGTAAAGAAGGGGTGATATGGAGGCTTGAGAAGGATGGGAAATTTGGTTTTTGTTGTTGTTCTTGTTTTGAGAAAGGGTCTCAGTTTGTCGTCCAGGCTGGACTACCTCAACCTCACCAGTAGCTGGGACTACAGGTGCACATCACCATGCCTGGCTAATTTTTGTATTTGTAGAGATGGGGTTTCACCATATTTCCCAGGCTAGTCTCAAATTCCTTGACTCAAGCAGTCCGCCCACCTCGGCCTCCCAAAGTGCTGGGATTACAGGCATTAGCTGCTGCGCCTGGCCATAGAGAGTTTGAAAATAGCAACTTTGAGGAATAAATGAGAGAGAACAGACTGTGCACATGTACATTTTCTGACCAATATTGAGATCTCAGGGGAGAGCCCGTGATTGTGTAGTGGTAGAAACTTGCGTGGATGTGCGATTCCTCCATGGAACCCAGAAGCTGAAGCATAGGAAAGGCCATTGGCCCTGCCCATCAGGTTTTTAAATACATCTTTCTTCTAGGGATTCTTTGAACTCATACCACAGGATCTCATCAAAATTTTTGATGAAAATGAACTAGAGGTAAGATATAACATTCCTAGCATTTTATGTTAAAACAGAAATTTTGAACCCATTATTTTCCTTGTTTATGATTTGACGTTCCTTACGTAGCTTCTTATGTGTGGACTGGGAGATGTCGATGTGAATGACTGGAGAGAACATACCAAGTATAAAAATGGCTACAGCGCAAATCATCAGGTTATACAATGGTTTTGGAAGGTAATTGGAAACTTCTATTTTTGTAAATTACTTTTTGATAGATTTAATTAGATCTAAGTCAACTCTTGATTCACTGTACTGGTGGATTACATATAACTGATACAGAAAAAATATATAGACGAGCAAAAATTGTCTTTGATTTTGTACTGTATACATGCACCTGCTGGGTCTGTAACTATTACTAGGTAAGTAAAATGTTCAGAAGGTAGTAAGTAGAATGACAGGCAGAGACAGTTGCTTAGTTTCCTGCTAAAGTAGGGACTCTGAAAGAACTTGTAATAACTTGTAGGGTATCCCTAGGGACTCTTGGATGTCTCTTTTAAAATTTCTCATAGAGAAATATGTATGCCATTCAATAATACTAATATAATGTGGTTTTTTGTTTTTTGTTTTTTTTTATCAGAGTCTCACTCTGTCTCCCACGCTGAAGTGCGATGGCGCAGTCTCAGCTCACTGCCACCTCTGTCTCCCAGGTGCAAGCAATTCTCCTGCCTCAGCTTCCTGAGTAGCTGGAATTATAGGCATGCACCACCACGCCTGGCTAATTTTTTTTGTATTTTTAGTAGAGATAGGGTTCCACCATGTTGGCCAGGCTGGTCTCAAACTCCTGACCTCAAGTGATCTACCCGCCTCAGCCTCCCAAAGTGCTGTGATTATAGGCATGAGCCACTGCACCCAGCATATAATTTTTAAAAGCCTTGAGTGACATCCGAAAATAAATGTTTTTAGTTCACTAGGTTATAATCCCATTCTAAAAAGTTGCCATATAGCCCTAGAAATAAAGTTTTCAAGAACTTCATAAGCCACCCATAAACAAAAATTTAACTAGAAATATGCAAATCTAATAAGGGATTATTAATATTCTAACTAAATTCTGATTGCTTATGTTTTAGGATTATTTGTTTACCCTAAATTATGTTTTTTAGGGTAAATTATGTGCTGTTCCCTAAATTATGTTTTTATCTTATTCAGGCTGTTTTAA
Source organism: Ateles fusciceps (assembly GCA_036589455.1). Taxonomy (NCBI): domain Eukaryota; kingdom Metazoa; phylum Chordata; class Mammalia; order Primates; family Atelidae; genus Ateles; species Ateles fusciceps. Next base: position 5,995,320 of record JAZHEH010003061.1, on the reverse strand, counting down.
TGATGGATTCAGAAAAAAGAATAAGATTACTTCAGTTTGTCACTGGCACATCTCGGGTGCCCATGAATGGATTTGCTGAACTATATGGTAAGGATTTTCCATAGATCATTAAAAAAGGGAGTGATGCCTATTGTCTTTTTCATGGCTGATGAATCCTCAAGCTTTTATCATTTACTAACATTTAGCTTAATTTTAAAAAGAATTAAGCTTTTGAAAGTGATATCATTAGAGACAGTGGAGTAGGCTAAAATATATTTACACCTTCTAGTCAGATAATAAAGAAGAAAACTGGAATCATCAGATGACTTGAGTCACTTTCTGTTCTTTAACTTCAAATTCTATGCCCAGTATGCTTCAGTTACAGAAAAAGCATTGCCTTGGCTGGGAGGGGTGGCTCATGCCTGTAATCCCAGCACTTTGGGAGGCCAAGGCAGGCAGATCACTTGAGGCCAGGAGTTTAAGACCAGCCTGGCCAACACAGTGAAACCCGATCTCTACGAAAAAATACAAATACTAGCTGGGCTTGGTGGTGTGCACCTGTAGTGTCAGCTACTCAGGAAGCTGAAGCAGGAGAATCGCTTGAACCCAGGAGGCGCAGGTTGCAGTGAGCCAAGATTGAACCACTGTACTCCAGCCTAGGCAACAGAGTGAGACTCTGTCTCAAAAAAAAAGAAAAAGCATGACGTCTAATGTGGTAGTTTAGGATAGCATTTGAAGTTCCACAGAATGTTAATAAGTGTATTTAAAAAAAAAAAAAAGCAAAGAGTCATAGTAGAATACCTTTGAGGAAATGCTGTACTAAACAAAGTTCAATGGATTTCTTCAGGACTTATGTATAACCTTTACTGTCAGAAGAAAACAAAAGCATTGTTTTCCAAACTTATTTAGTCATGAAATCTTTTTTTTCTTTCCTTTCAAGATAGGGGTGGAGAATCTCATTAGGCTACAGTTTTTCATTTATTGGGGGAAGCAGCAGGACTGGGCATAAGATTGCGCATATCTCTTGATTTTCAGAATAACTAATGCAGTTTTCTATAAAGTAAGCTTCTATGTATTCTGTCAGATTGTTTTCCAGTTGATGTATAAAACTGTAGGTGTGTTTTGTTTAAAAGTGCCATTTCTGGTGTAGATCACAGCAACTTTTCTCACATTGATTCATACTCTGTTTATAATTGGAATGGTATTTACTTGTTTTTAAGGACACCAAGAATCCAAGAATAAATCCTTAGAAAAGATGTAGCTAACGTGAGAGCCCTGTTCAGAACAACGAGTAAGATTAGGATTGTCCTGGGGACTAGAAGTTGGGGACTGTTGCCTAGGAATTTGCTAAGCTGAATTTTTTTATGTAAATAGAAGCTGGCCATCTGATGGGACTGCTAAACCCTGCCTTCTCCATGTCAAATCTGGTCAGCTTGCTAAGCTTCATTAATGGTGTGTTTGCAGAACAAATCAAGCAGCTGCTCCTTCTCTACCTAGAGTAACCACTAACCAATTCAGTCATTCCTTGCCTAATTGGACTTCGTAGCCTCTTTCTTTTTCATGGTTTCACCTGTCTCCCCCTTCCTTTATCTTCTCTACCTTAACCAGTTGGTAGAGAAAATAAAGGCAGGGCAAACAAATGCTCTTTTCCATCTCTGGCCTCTTCCTTCTTTTATGTAACCCAGGCCTATAACCATCCACTGATTTCATGCACTGTTTCGAATTTGGGGCAGATATCCCACACATAGTGCCAGAGCTGTTTGTGTTAAAATATAAAGTCAAATTCTTATATATTTATAGAAAGAAGTAGAAGTAATTTCAAAATGTTAAAATTACAATGCAATATTAGATAGCCAATAAAAAGTATTTTAAGTCGGCTAGGCACGGTGGCTCACTCCTGTAATCCCAACTTTTTTTTTTTTTTGAAACAGGTCTCTGTCACCCAGGCTGGAGTGCAGTTGCACAATTTCAACTCACTGCAACCTCTGCCTCCCGGTTTCAAGTGGTTCTCCTGCCTCAGCCTCCCAAGTAGCTGGGATTACAGGCGTCTGCCACTACACCCAGCTAATTTTTTGTAATTTTAGTAGAGACAAGGGTTCATCATGTTGGACAGGCTGGTCTCGAACTCCTGACCTCATGATTTGCCTGCCTCGGCCTTCCAAAGTGCTGGAATTACAGGCATGAGCCACTGCGCCCGGCCCTTGACATATTTTTATACAGGCATGCAATGAGTAAAAATCTCATCAGGGTAGATGGGGCATCCATCCCCCTCAAGCATTTATCCTTTGTTACAAACAACCCAATGATACTCTCTTAGTTATTATTAAATGCACAATTAAATTATCTTCTACTGTAGTCACCTGTTGTGCTAGCAAATCGTAGGTCGTATTCATACTTTTTAACTATTTTTTTGTACCAATTAGTCATCCCCACTTTCTTCACTCCCCCACCCACTACGACCTTCCCAGTCTCTGGTTTCCATCTTTCTACTCTCTGGGATTTTGTTTTGGTTTGGTTTGGTTTTGAGACAGAGTCTCACTTTGTTGCCCAGGCTGGAGTGCAGTGGTGCAATCTCAGCTCTCTGCAACCTCCACCTCCTGGGTCCAGCCAATTCTCATGCTTCAGCCTCCCAGGTAGCTGGGACCACAGGCATGTACTACCACGCCTGGCTAATTTTTATATTTTTACTAGAGACGGGGTTTAGCCGCATTGGCTAGGCTGGTCTCGAACTCCTGGTCTCAAGTGATCCGCCTGCCTCAGCCTCCCAAAGTGCTGGGATTATGGTTTGTTTTTTTAATTAGCAGGGCTAACTCATAGGTAGTGTGCCCAGAGTCGGCCAGATTATTTGTATAATTCAAAAAAATTAAAGCTATTTTCAGTGGTACTCAAAAAGAAAGAAAATGCTTATTTACTCTTTGTACCTATGAGTGAAATTGTATATGGAAATGTAGTGTGTATAGAGCTAGGAAACAGCAAAAGCATTGTCAGACATGCCACTCCACGTGTGATATGAAAAATGAACTGAGAGACAAGGAATCCTCATTTCATGGCTGAACAATGAAGCCATCCAGCACAGGACTTGATCTCTTGAGTTTAAAGAAACCACATTACAAGGCTGGGTATGGTGGCTCATGCCGGTAATCCCAACACTTGGGAGGCTGAATTGAGAGAATCACTTGAGGCCAGGAGTTCAAGACGGGTCTGGGCAACACAGTGAGACCCCCCATCTCTATAAAATCAATTTTTTAAAAGTTAGCCAGGCATGGTGGTGCACACCTGTAGTCCTGGCTACTCAGGAGGCTAAAGCAAGAGGATCACTTGAGCCCAGGAGCTTGAGGCTACAGTGAGCTCGAATCATGCCACTGCACTCTGGCTTGGGTGACAGAGGGATACCCCATCTCTAAAATATAAATAAACCGGATTAGTTCCTTGTATGTATAGGTTCTACACTAGAAAAATTTTGATATGCCCGGAGATCCCTGTAGAGAGTAGATGAAATCAAATAAATTTTTCCTTATAGGTTCAAACGGACCACAGTTGTTTACGGTTGAACAGTGGGGTACTCCTGAAAAGCTGCCAAGAGCTCATACCTGGTAAGCAATTGTTTCGACCTTGATAGAACAAAGCCTCAGAGAGTGAGGTTCCTCTGACTGTTGGTCTAGCTGCAGCAGGGCTAGTCGCCTCTGTTATTGTGGTGGCAGGTGTAGATTATGGATAAGGAGGAGGCGGTAACACTAACCCAACGAACAAGTGTTTTGTAACCAAGTTGGCCGGGGCTTGAAATCCAGGTAGCTGAAGATCAGACAGGCCCATTTAAACTGAGTGATGAGTGATTGGCCGTCCCAAGCGGGGCTAGAACATTCCATTTTGGAGGTTGAAATGGTAGAGGAACTCAGTCGTTTGGAAGACATGGTAGAGGCAGGACTCCACGAGGAGTCGTGTGGAGCATCCATGCCCAGAACGCAGTCCTACATCTTACTTCTGGCGCTGATGAAGAGACGTATTTTGGTGTTGCTGGAACGTGCTCATCGTGAATGGCAGTATTGCTCTGTTTGTTGTGGTGGTACTTGCTTTGTCAGTGTCTTTCATAACCAGTTCCTTTCTGTTCTTTCAGCTTTAATCGCCTGGACTTGCCACCTTATGAATCATTTGAAGAATTGTGGGATAAACTTCAGATGGCAATTGAAAACACTCAGGGTTTTGATGGAGTTGATTAGATTACAAATAGCAGGCTATGGTGTTTTTACTGCCATAGTTTTATAAGCCAAATTGTGGCTTAAAATTTTCCAGGGAACTACTAAAACCTGGCCACTGATTCTTCCCAGATGTTGAAGAAAATCATATAAAAGCATTTGAAGAAATAGTATGACAACTTTATTTTAATCACTTTTAAATAATGTGTTGCATTTACACAGTTGTTTCATTCTGTCTTTAGAGTTCACACAATGGGATATAAGTCCCGTATGACTTAAATAGTGAATTTTGTCCGTAACATTTACCTCTTGTATAGTATCTGCCAGGCAGTTTTTTCTTAAACTACTGAGATTATAACTGTGAAATATTTGTGATAAGTGTCATGTGTGAAAATGTTGATGCATTTTGCGATGGAAAACTGAAATTTGGAAAAAAAAATACTATTGCATAAACTACAATATATTTAGTGCTACTCACAGCTATTTATTATTTTGTAGACCTGCCTTATGCACCTTATTGCCTAGATTTTTGGAAAAACCTTGGAAAGTGTGTTATCTATTTTTCTAGTCAACTAACTCGCAGAAAAACAGTTTACTTCTTCACTTTCAAAGTATTTGGCTTTTTGTTAATATGCAGTTTTTACCAAACAGGTGATTCATAAGATGTGTGAAGCAAGTCATTTTTGCAATGGGTAAAAAGTATTAAGGCCTTTCTCTTGCCTGCATATCCTTATGAGCATTGGTTATAGTCATGACTTTTTCATATTTTAGTGTAGTTAGAAGAATTCCTTCTTCAAACATTAAAGATCCACAAAGCAGTATTTCTAAATATGCCTTGAAGAACTAAATGAAGTGTACAGCACTTGCCTTTACTAGTCATTCTTTACACTTGTACAATTATGTAGTAAATGTATGTTTACAGGGTTTATTATGTTTACAGATTAAGCTAATTTCTGTAGTTGCATTTTATATTTCTAGTATCACTCTAGTAAAAAAAAAAACCAAATGAAAAATAACCAAAGAGTTGATATAATGCATAATTTGTATTAAATTTATTACTATATTTCTTATGCCTTTTGAAAATACTGTTTACTACGAAGACAATGTTTTATTACAAATCCAAAACTCTGTAGGCAAAATGCTATAGGTTGAATCCTTCTTTAACCAAACTGAAATGCATAATGACCATGTACATGCATTCATCAAATGTTTATTGAATGCTATGTGCACAGCGCTGTGCTATGCCCTGGGGTAAGATTTGTCAGCTTCAGATAAATCTGGCCGAGTCCTGATCCTCAAGGAACTTACAGATGTGTCAGTGAATCTGTAAAACAATCAAAAGTAGGGGTAAGCAGAAGAAGGTAAAAGGGAAAGTGTATTAGATTCGAGCACACCTGCAAAGATAAGTGTGCCAAGACTGTATTTATATTTCATACTTATATTGTTTCATCCTTATATTGGCATGATTATATAGAAAATGGGTCTTAAAAAGATGAAGCCTATTTCTCAGTATGGTATCTCGGTGATTTAGGAATAACTGTAAATATATGTTATGAATCTTCTTAAATATATATCATATATAATATATATATTTTATATAGTATATATATTCACCCTGTGAGAACTGTAAAAATTACTTCCGTTTCTTGGTTTAAGTTTGTGGGGTATAACATGATGAGCACTCATTAGCATCTGTTAGAAATCTGAAATGTGACAGTAGCAAAACCACTTTCGACTTTCCAAACACCACATCGTCAGCATGGTTTAGAGGAAGCAATTCACAGATTAATGCACCCTGCGTTTTGTCTTCACCACTGTCAACCAGTGGTCAGGCATGAGCACCAGGTATAGTCCTGGTTTGATCTCTCACTAGCTGTGTGAACTGAAGCAGTTTACTTAACCTCTCTGGACTTGTGTTTCTTCATCTGTCAAATGAGAATAATCATGCCCACCCTCATTGTCATGCCAGACTGTCATAAGTTCTAGAAAGATGAGAAGGCAAAAAGTACGTTGTAAAGTATTACACAATCAGAAGGTGCTTTGTGCTGACCATCAGATTGTGTTAAGTCAGGTGTGCAAACTGACCAGGCTCCCCAAAGAATCATTTAAAAGTAAAGTGACTTCTAAGAGACAAGGAAGTAGGAACATAGCTGATAATAAATACATAAATATACATAGATACACATGTGTCTATATATGGATCTTACCATCATAATTCATTTTCTTCATATCAGCAAAGTAATAGTAATGTGGGCCAATGCATTTTGGAAATGTCTTCATTATGTAGAATAGAATGTGAAAATTATTTTGGTTTAAAACAGATATTGCCACAATTGTTTAAATAACACTTTTGTGAAATATCAGAGCATAAGAAGATACAAAAGCTTTCTTTTTATCTGGCTGATGCTCATTTGGATGATTAGGTGACTCATAGAAGATGGTGTTAATGAGACGAGAGTCACTCCCACCCTTCCCCAGCTGCAGACCTTCATCCCCTTCCTCTCCCACTGGGAGCTCATGGTCTGGAAGGAATCTGTATCAAGCAACACAGCCCCTTATCCCACATAGAAAAGTGTCTCAGATGCATTCTACTGCTGGACAGTCAGTAGGATCATTTTCATAAAGCAAGGACATTGTATGTTTGTAGAAATTATAAGCATGTAACTTTAGCCTACAATCTCTAATTTAAAATTTTTAACATAAGATTGTATTACAAATGCATTTCATCAGAACTCAAATTTAAATGGTATTTGTTTTAGTTTATTTGTAACACTGAAGTTATTCCATATAAGTATCAAGTTAAACACAATTCATTTTGATTACAAACTATTTGACTTTTTAAAATCTTCTGATATGGTAAATATATATATCAAGATTGATGTATCAAAATTTATTGCACACTTTATAAAGTCATTTTTTAAAACCTTGAGTCCACAAATAAAGTTCTATTCTGATTTTTAAAAAAAACAACACTGTGGTTCATTTTTAAATAGAAATGTTTCCAAGTCAGTACACTGGGTGATGTCTTCTGGTCTAGTTCTTTACAGCAACACGTTAAATCCTCAAGACGATCCTAAACTTACTACCTGATGAACTAACATGATTATAAACTCTCAACCACAGATCATCAATTTCCATTGTACAAAAAGGTCATATTCCAAAAGTCTGGCTGTTAGTAAAATATCCAGAAGATAAAAATAATACTTATAAATGAACTAGATTTTGGGCATCTTGCTACTCATCAAAGAAGCCAGTCTTGTAGCCAGCCACTATTTATAACATCATTTATATGAGAAAAAGAGTTACCAAGTGTTAATTCAGAACAAAGTGTCTTTTCCTCCTTCCTCTCAGGCATGAGAAGTAGTTTCCCAGTTAGAAGGGAATCCACGGCCACCCACTCAAGCCAGCCTAGGAAGGTGCAGTTCCAGCCCCTTCTTCTGCCACAGGCCAGACCATAGCTTTTAATATTGAGGGCTCAGGCCACAGCCCTCTCCTTCCACCCTTCCTGTTCTAGCCAGCTTGGGTAGCAGCTAACCCACACCATGCCGTACTTGTACAAGAAGTCCTTGCTTTGCTGTTCATCATGGCAGACATTTATTTTATAAATGATATTAAACTAAGGCATTAGAATGTCAGGACCTCACTATGAAGAAAGAGCGTCGGGATATTTTTGTGTATTTTCTTTGAAAGTTAAAGCCTATTACTACACTAGCCTCCTGTTTGTGTTCCACTCATCTCCATCACACCCAGTGTTTCCTTTTTAGCGCACAGATTTGATCAGGTGACTCAACTGCCAAAAAAAACCCTAAGAGCGCCCCAGAGCCAAAAGCACGAAGCACAAACCCGTTAGCATGGACGTTGGCATGGAATGCAGTCCATCCTCAGCCTAATGTCTCAGTTCCACCTTCTATCATACCTCACTCAGGCGCCCTTGGTCCGCTCCAAATCAGAGTCCTTCCAGCCCCTAATCACTGCAGAGTCTTCGGTGCCGCCCGAATGCTTCCACTTCTTACGTCTGCTTGATAAGTTGCTCCACTTTCTCTGGACACAGCGGAAAGGTGCTGTGGCCTCAGCAGTTGGTATATACTAGTGCGGATGACATTGCATTACAATTATTTGTTTACATAATTCTTGTCCTACAAACTTCTGGGCAGTTTAAGGACAAAGACAATTTTGTATACATCTTTTTCTTATGTTCATTTCCCAATGCAAATATTTGATGAATTTGAGCTTTAAATTTCTGTTTGTGTATAGACTCCATTTGGGAGCACATATCATGTGCCTGGAACGGCAATAATGTGCAGGAGCTCTGTATTTAGGTGGACACTGCGGACTACTTAAATATTCAAGCAGAGGTAGAGCTTGATTGAGATCCTGCTGAGTGCTGGGTTCTGCAGTAAACACTTTATGTGGATCTCATTTAATCTTCATAAAAACTCAGTGAGGCAGGTTTTATAGGCTCAAGGACAAGTACTACACCTAAGGCCACACAGCTTGTAAACTCAGTGGATTTATGAACCACAACAAAAAGCTATGGAATCCAACAAAGTACCGAGATGTATCCATTTGCTTGGGCTGCACAACAAATTGCCATAAACTTAGCAGCTAAAAACAATACCTGTTTATTATCTCAGAGCTCTGTAGGTCACAAGTCCACATGGTCTTAGCTTAGGGTTCTCTGCTCAGGGTCTCACAAAGCCAAAATCAAGGTGTCTGGGCTCTTGCCTGCGTTCAGGATCTTTTGGATTATTGACAGAATCTAATTCCTAGTAGCTGCAGGTCTGAAGTCCTTGTTTTCTCACTGGATGGCAGCTGGGGGGGGCAATCTTAACTTTTGGATGTCACCCACATTCCTCATGGATTGGCCCTCTCCCTCTTCAAGCCAACAATGCCTCTCATGCTGCAAATCTCTCATTTCCCATTCAGCTGCCCTATTCTGCCACCAGATGAAGGAAGTGCTCTGCATTTCAAGATTTATTTGAATAGATCAGGCCCACCTGAATGGGCTTCCTGTTCAAAAATTGACTGTACCGGCTGGGAGCAGTAGTTCACGCCTGTAATTCCACCATTTTGGGAAGCTGAGGTGGGTGAATCACCTGAGGTCAGGAGTTCGAGACCAGCCTGGCCAACATGGTGAAATCCCATCTCTACTAAAAATACAAAAATTAGCTGGGCATGGTGATGCATGCCTGTAATCCCAGCTACTTGGGAGGCTGAGGCAGAAAATCTCTTGAACCCGGGAGGTGGAGGTTGCAGTGAGCCAAGATCGTGCCACTGCACTGCAGCCTGGGCGACAAAAGCAAAACTCAGTCTCAAAAAAGAAAATTGTGCCACAGGCAGAACACAGTCATGGTACCAAGATCTTATCACGTTCATAAACAGCATAGATTAGGAGGATGAGGTATTTCCTAGATCGTTCCTGGAAAATTCTGCCTTTCACACAAGGTAAAGGTTAAGGATAGAAAAGTTAAGGATTATGGAGATTCACCTTGAAAAGCACTTAAATATATTTCATTTTATAATGTGCACTTCCATTTTCCACTCTTTGTTAATGAAAGGCCTGCTACATAAATTAATACTAACAACAGCCAGTAGGATTCCACTTCAGCAGCTGTAAATTCACAAGTCACTACTCTCAGTACTTTTCTCTTGATGGTATTTTTCTCAATACATCAAGGTTGCATTGGCCTCAAATTATATTCAACTTATCCTTATAATCTTGCTTCTTATATCAAGAGAAATGAAAAGCCATCCTTGCTCCTTTTATTGGGAAGATTGGTGTCTTCCAGTGAAACCATGGTCAGGATTACGAGGTGGCTCCAAAGCAGACTAGAGCCGTGAAGGGGAGAAAGCTGCTCACAGCCTAGAGCTACTGATCACTCTCTGCACATGTGTTTTGACCTACTTTAAATCTCTGCAGAGAAGCACACGGGAGGGCCTCCAGATGCCCAAGTAACTGAAAGTTTCTGTGCAATCACACAACCCTGAAAAAAAGTTTTTTCTCCTGGTGAAATTAACCAAAGATTAAAGCCATAACTATAGATTCATGAGTTATACTCTATTCAATATTAAGGTCCTGACTTAAGTTCTCTTCTGAAAAATAAGCAATAATTATCAAGGCCAACATCATGCCTTCCTGAAAGTTGTTTTTCTGTAACAAGAATATTTTATAAATGAGAAATTCAAGCGTATTTTCTCAAACTAATAAGAGGTAATGAACACAGTGAACTAAGATAATCTCAGTTTAAACAAACAGGATTTTCACTGATGCTAGACTTGAAAACACTATCCAGGTTGACTTCGTTAATACCCAGTCACTGGGCATAAGTCCAAGTGTAGCATAAATATTCTTCTAGACTTGATGACAGTGAAATATCCTATGTTTCACCCTCTAAGGGATAACCAAGTTCTCAGTGATTAATGGATAGCAGCCAACTGGGTTTGCTTTTTTAGTATTGCTGTTTGTTGGAACGGGATCATGGTTGTGAATAGATAGTGATGGTGTGTGGTTTTATGAGGAATTCTGTAGTGGTTTATCCCCGACTACCCCTTGAAAAGAAGTGTGAGAAGAGAAAAAAGAAAGCTCTCTTAACTCAGTCACTACTAGGACTCTGGAATATCTGTGCTTCCCCCAGGGCCTCAATTTATATACTCGGCCCATCTCCATCTGGGGACATTGTGAAATGGAATTTGGGATTTATTGTCAAGCCCTCTAATTATTAATATAGGCATTGACAAGGTAGGGGAAGGGAGTTATATGCAGCACATACTGCAAGGCTTTGGAAGATATATTAAGACATAGTTGAGGCTTCAGTATGTTAGGACTAGCCCAGCACTATCTAATAGTCATATAAAGCAGGCAACATAATTTTAAATTTTCTAGTAGCCATGTTTTAAAATATAAAAAGAAATAAAATTAATTGTAATAATCTATTTTATTTAACTCAGTATATCCAAAATATTATTTCAGGCCAGGCACAGTGGCTCATGCCTGTAATTCCAGCACTTTGGGAGGCTGAGATCACCTGAGGTCAGGAGTTCGAGACCAGCCTGGCCAAATGATGAAATCCCATCTCTACTAAAAATACAAAAAATTAGCCAAGCATGGTGGCAGGCATCTGTAATCCCAACTATTCAGGAGACTGAGGCAGGAGAATCACTTGAACCCAGAAGGCCGAGCTTGCACTGAGCCGAGATTATGCCATTGCACTCCAGCCTGGGCAACAAGAGCAAAATGCTTTCTAAAAAAAGAAATCATTTCAACATGTGATTAATATAAAATTATTAATGAGATATTTTCAATTTTTGGTACTGTCTTCAAAACCCAATATGTACCTTATGCTTACAGCACATCTTAATTCAGACTGGCCACATTTCAAATAGCCACACATTGCTGGTGCTACCATACTGGACAGCATTGGAATCCGTGGGCCTAAGGCCAAACTTCCACACAACATACAGGAATTGAGATGCGGCTGCAAGTGGCTCACCTGGTGGTATCGCTAAATTATTTTGCTTCCTCCAGGGAACCCCAGAGATTAGGAAGAACTCTTCCAGGAAAGCCAAATGTTGAAATTCAAACAACATTCTAACTTTGTCACTTTCTGAAATTTAAAATTTACCCTTAGAAATCATTTCAACCATTGTGGAAGACAGTGTAGTGACTCCTCAGAGACCCAGAAGCAGACATACCATTTGACCCAGCCATCCCATTATTGGATATACACCAAAAGAAATAGAAATCATTCTGTTACGAAGATATACTCCAGCGTATGTTCATTGCAGCCTTATTCACAATAACGAAGACATGGAATCAACCCAAATGCCCATCAATGATAGACTGGATAAGGAAAATGTGGTACTATATACACCATGGAATACTATGCAGCCATAAAAAGGAACTAGATCGTGTCCTTCGCAGGGACCTGGATGGAGCTGGAAGCCATTATCCTCAGGAAACTTACGCAGGAACAGAAAACCAAACATCACATTTTCACTTATAAGTGGAAGCTAAATGTTGAGAATACATGGACACATGTTGGGGAACACATACTGAGGCCTCTCAGTGGGGGCCGGGGGTAGGGAGAGCATCAAGAACAGCTAATGGATGCTGGGCTTAATACCTAGGTGATAGGCTGATCTGTGCAACAAACCACACGGCACACATTTACCTACGTAACAAACCTGCACTTCCTGCACATGTACCACGGAACTTAAAAGCTGAAGCAAAAAAAACAAGAAAATATACAAATGGCCAACGAACATACGAAGCAATGCTCAGACTTAACTTATTTGGTGTTGAAGATTGGAACTACTTTTACATGTCTTCTGTTCTCCAAAGATTTGTGCAATACTCTGGCATGTATTTAATTGTTAACTCTTTTATAAAATCAATGTCTTCTTTTGAAACCACCTCATTTTTTTATTTTTTTTGAGATGGAGTCTCACTCTGTCGCCCAGGCTGGAGTGCAGTGGGGCGATCTCAGCTCACGGCAACCTCTGCCCTTCCAGGTTCAAGCGATTCTCATGTCTCAGCCTCCCAAGTAGCTGAGATTACAGGTGCCTACCACCATGGCTGGCTAACTTTTGTATTTTTAGTAGAGACGGGGTTTTGCCATGTTGGCCAAGCGGGTCTCGAACTCCTGACCTCAAATTATCTGCCCACCTCTATCTCCCAGAGTGCTGGGATTATAGGTGTAAGCCACCGTGCCCGGCTGAAACCACCTCATTTAAAGCTTCTGTTTCCTTATAGTTTCTTTTACCTCTTTAAATTTTAAAATCACTTATTCTGTTTTATTTGAAATGGAACATGTACAAATTGTAGAATATTTAGAAAATACATATGCACCGCAAGATTAAAACATATACACCAAAAATAAAATAATATTTACACTCAGAAGCTTAAGGATGGTGGTCTGGTTGGAGGAGGAGCTGTGTTTCCACTATAAGCACATGACTTTCACTTACAATATATGTTTACTAGGGGTGGCTCGGGTGAGAGGCTGATGTAGATTATGTAGAGGTGGGCTAAGCCCCCAATTCACACCTGAGTGTGCCACTGTATCTCCTACAGAGGCAGGAAGTTTGCTGAGAGTCACCTCCCATGCTGAGGTGGTCCCCACAATACTGAGGGTGTTCCACACTGAAGGTCATGGAAGCTGTGGGCAGAGCAAACGTGGGAAGAGCTGAGAAGCAGCATCCAGTATGAAGTGCTGGATCTAGGACCTTAAAAGATCATCACCAGAACAGAGGAGGCAGACAGACACGGAGGTGGTTTATCAGAAGCAAACAGCTGGTAGCTGGGCATGGTGGGGCAGGCCAAGTAGTCATCTACTCGGGAGGCTGAGGCTTGAGGATTGCTTGAGCCCAGGGGTTCGAGGTCAGTCTGGGCAACACAGTGGGACCTTGTCTGAAAAACTTAAAAAAAGGAAAAAGGAAAGAAAGAAATGGCCAGAAATCACGAGCAGTGTTGAGACAGGACAACTGGGAGGGTAAGGCCACTGCCGAGGAGGTCCTAAGGGGTCACCTGGGAGCCAACCTCTGACACTGAGGGGAAGGCATAGACTGTGGGAGAGGCATCTGTTTGTTTTTTCTGGTGGAAGGAGAATAACGAAATGCGATCAGAAGGGCTAATAGACTGCAGATGCAGCTCAGCCCAGCTGAAGGCTTTGAACTGGAATCAGCCCTCTAATTTTCAGCAGTGCGTGTGGCCCAAGAAAGAGTAAAGTTAAACAAGAGATCATCAGAGACCATTGTGAGTTACTCTCAATGAGTGAAATAGCAGATTATATTGAGAGAAATAGTAGGGATTTGACCGCAAAAGGAATCTGATCTGTATCCTATCAACAGTGGGGAACTATTCAAAAATTACAAGTCAAAGGGTGGTGTGATGGGATGTGCACTTTAGAAAGCTCATTCTCTCCAGCTGCAGCAAGACCGGGCTCAGGCATTTGTTTGGCGAGCATTCCAGCGACACAAGGTGGTGGACTGAAGTCAGCATGAAGCTGGGATGCAGAGATGCAGGGAGGCCAAACTGCCCTTGTTTTTGGAGAGGGAAGGGCAGGAAGGGCTCAGACAGGAATGTAGGCCCACACCTACGTCTCTAACTAGGGCAGCTGGATGAGAGCTGGTGCCGCCTCTGAAACAGAAACAGAATCATGGAGACGTCAGAGGGGAGGCTGCCAGTAGGCAGCTGTGGATCTAAAGGTGGGTAGGGATATGGAGGTTATCAGCAAATAATCATTAGCCCGTGGGGGAGACCCTATATATGTGCAGCACACTAAGAAAGCTGATCAAATTAACAGACATTATTTCTGATAAGCAAATTAGAATATATTTTATATTTAATAGAGTAAGTGGTGAGTGGGGGAAGACTGTAAACAGTGTAATGGGAAGTGTCTTTCTAGCCATAAGGAAGCTTTTCGGTTTTTCTTTTGTCTATGTTAGGTATTCCGAGATCTAGAATTATTGCCAACAGCGTACTCTGGTGTCCTGTTCCCCTCGGGTGAACTCCTGCCCACAACCGCACACGTGTGTGCACAGCCGTAGCCTGACGCCTGCTGATGACCTGGCTCCCATTCCCAATCTCCGTGGTTCGAGGCCCAATTTCTCTGCCATCAGCCTCACCTGAGACCCTGCCTGTGCCTTGCACTGTAAAGCGTTCCTCTTGCTGCTCTTCAGTTTGGCATCTAGGTGCTAGAAGGCCGAAAGCTGTGGGAGCTCTGGCCCCTGCTTCTGTGGATAACATCACTGTTGGGTAACAGCCCTGTGACCTCCATAAATAAGTTTGGGTGGGTGGGGGAGTGGGGGAGGCTGCAGCCGACCAGGTGGCCCTGGGGGAGGGACAAGCACAGTGGGGATGGGCTCTGAGGCCCTTGAGGGAGTCTTGGAGAAAAGGAAATAGAGACTAGAGATGAGCTAGGGAGGTCTTGAAGAGCTCGAAGGACGTGGGATGCAGGCTCCTTGTCGGGGATTGGACCAGAGTCTGTGTGGTCTCAAGCACTACCTGGAATAAGCCTCAGGCAGCCCCAGGATGGCCGACCAGATAAGGCAGCAGACCGTGGAGGAAGGCCAGAGAGCCCCTCCCCTTTGCCTTTGTATCCCAAATGACAAGTGACCCTAAAGTCTCCTAAATGACTAAATGTTGTTCCCTCTCGGGGCTGGTCCCCATAGCAGGAATGGTGAGGTTCAAGAGGCACCGATTATGCCCCCACCTGTTTTCTGATGACTGAACTTATCTTAATAGCAAATAAGGCCTTTCACTTCCATACTTAAAAGAGTGAAATTTTAATACAAAGGAAAAGACTTCTAACCCCAAATGTATTCATAATAAAAGATAAGAGCAGGCCAGGGAGGTGGCTCATGCCTGTAATCCCAGCACTTTAGGAGGCCTAGGAGGGCGGAGTATGAGATCAGGAGTTCAAGACCAGCCTGCCCAATGTGGTGAAACCCCTACTAAAAATACAAAAATTAGCTGGGTGTGGTAGTGCGCGCCTGTAGTCCCAGCTACTAGGGAGGCTGAGGCAGAAGAATCGCTTGAACCTAGGAGGTGGAGGTTGCAATGAGCTGAGATCACATCGCTGCACTTCAACCTGGGCGAAGAGCAAGACTCTATCTCAAAAAAAAAAAAAGCTGTTCCAGTACTCATAGAGGTTAGAAAAAGGGACACTTCTCCTAAGTTGGTAAAGATCCCTGAAATAGCAGACCAAGGGCCTAGACCAGTATTTCCAGCATTGCCGTTTTATCTTAGGCTCTGTCTACCTGGAGCCAGTTCAGACCAAGAGAAACAGCTGGAACAGTTTCCAGTGTGGGCAGTGATGGTCTTTGTCACAGCGTAGGTCATTGTTTGAATTATTTTATCTGCACAAGATTTCACTTGGGGTTTTGTGTAGGAGAATTATTTCACAAATCTCTATGTGATGAAATACTTCCAAGTATCGAATTATCCAAACAATGCTTGCTATCCATGGGCATGAACTCGGAGAACAAATATGCTTACAGCAAGAGGGCAGACAAAAATGTGAGGTTTTCCTTAATTATACTGGTTCCCTAGTTATATTTAACAGATACTACTTCTCTGAGTCTACATAATCTTTTCCAAAGGGACAATAACTTCTCTCCTTTGACTCATCCTCAGCCCACTCTGCTAGCCACGTGGGACAGCCACAATCGGAAGCCTGTCTGCCAAGTTATGGGAGCTTGGAAGTCTTTTCAGCTTGTGGAACAGAGGGTTTCCCAGCTCTTTTAAAATGATCTAATTTGCATACAACAGAGGTTGGAAGAGTGACTCAGCCACGAAGTGAGTGGATACTTTTTCAGTCTATGACAAATATGTTTGAAAGCTATCTCATTGTTCATTTTTTTCCTAATTAGAACATTGAAGAATGCTGGAACACAATTCACTGAATCGCTCTTACATTTAATTTAGATAGCACTTTTAATTCAGTTTAATGTATTTTCACGTTTATTGTCTCCTCTTACTAAATGCCAGTAATGTAGGTAGGGCACACATCATCATTCTCATCTGAGAGCTCAGAAAGGGCAAACAAGACACAGCAAGGGTTTGCCTTTGGTTGCGCTGCAAATTAGGAGCAGATCTAGAAGTGGAAGTCAGCCTCTTTGGGTGGTCTCTTGATCCTACAACTTCAGAGCTTGTGTCTAGGACTAATGAGCTCACCTAAATCTTACTCTGCCTGACCTGCAGATGAGGTTTGGAGGCAAACCCTCTATTTGGAGTATCAGTCATAGAGTCAGTGTCCCTTTCTCTCTTCCAGACACAATGAGTGTAGCTAAACGAAATGCAAACTGTCCATCCCTGATCCAGGGACTCATGGGCAGTAGGACCTAGCGAGATTGGCATTTTTCATATAGCTCTCTCAGATCTTTAAACTAGGACTCACAGTAAACAGTATTCTCAAAATAATTTGAATACCAGCAATAGATAAAATTTCCTAAATAGTTAAATGTTACAACTAATTAGACATCTAATGTACTGAGATGTTTTTGGCCCAGAACACCAGACTTGATTTGCAGAGGAGGCCTTGGTAAAGGTTCTCTAGCTAGGGTGGCTTACTGAGGGTCTTTGTTCTCTACCTCTCAGTTCTTTGTTCTCTATGGCTTGATAAGTTTTTTTTCTGTCATCCCCTCACTTGTGTGTATGTGTATGGGGGTAGAAAGGGTGGGTGTGTCTGTGTAAATTCTCTGTAATATAGCCAACGCCTGATCTATTCCAAAGGCTTTCTGTCCTGGCTACAAACACTTACATGCTTACTTTTTCTCCTTCACTTTATTCTGACAGTTTTTATCTCAGATCACTGACACTACTGGTTATATCAGCCTCCCTTTCCCTCTCTTCAAGAAGAGAGAAACTGTTTATCTTAAGAAGTTTTATGGTTTAGGTGGGAAAGATCTGGCTTCCTGCAGAGCACTGAGAGGAAGATCCAAAAAAGAAAATAATCCTGTATCTCTGGCATTTCCTGGCTGCCCAAAGCATCCTTCTACAGCTGAGATTGATAAAAACTTCATCAAAGGCACTGGTCAATCAGGCTACAGGCTTTTAAAAAATATTACTTACTATGCAAGTCAGATTCGCATTTAAGATATTGGTCTTTTTCTGCGGACATTGTGACATATATTTTATCCAGTTTATATGGTATCATGTTCCAAAAACTCAGTACAGTCCCTAAGTAAAAAAACAAGCACATTTTAAAATGCAATTTGACGTTTCTGAAAGACACAAAAACTTTCTTGAATAAATGGAAGAATAGCTCCTATTCTTGCAAAGGATGACTCAATAATATAAAGATGTCATTTTCCATAGCTTAATTTAAAACCTAATATCATACTAATAAGCTTTTTTTGAGACAGAATCTCACTCTTGTTGCCCAGGCTGGAGTGCAATGGCGTGATCTCAGCTCACTGCAACCTCCACCTCCTGGGTTCAAGCAATTCTCCTGCCTCAGCCTCCCAAGTAGTAGAGATTACAGGCATGTGACAGCACGCCCACCTAATTCTGCATTGTCAGTAGAGACAGAGTTCTCCACATTGGTCATGATGGTCTCAAACTCCTGACCTCAGGTGATCCGCCCACCTCAGCCTCCTAAAGTGCTGGGATTATAGCCACAGAGCCCGGGCCACTAATAAACTTTTTTAGATGAGTTGATACCAGAGTTTACATGGAAAAACAGATATCCAAGAATAGCTGGGAAAACACTGAAGAAAAGCTATAACAGCTGGGTAGCTCTACAGGACGTTAAAATGTATTGTACTGGCCGGGCGCGGTGGCTCAAGTCTATAATCCCAGCACTTTGGGAGGCCAAGGCAGGCAGATTATGAGGTAAAGAGAGTGAGAGCATCCTGGCCAACATGGTGAAACCCTATCTCTACTAAAAATACAAAAATTATTTGGGCTTGGTGGCACGTGCCTGTAGTTCCAGCTATTTGGGAAGCTGAGGCAGGAGAATCAGAGCTGAGATCGTACCACTGCACTCCAGCCTGGTGACAGAGAGAGACTTCATCTCAAACGAAAAATATATTGTACTATAAATCTTCTATTTAAAAGTGTGATAATACCACATAAATAGACAAATAGACCAGTAAAACAGAATAGAAAGCCCCAAAATAGGCCTGAGTACATATCAAAAATTTAGTAGATTTTAAAGCTGGCATCTAAATCAGAGAGCAAAAAATGACATTTTTCTAAGTGGTGCTTTTAGCAATAGTCAAAAATTGGAAATTGCCCACATGTCTATTGCCTAATGAACGGATAACAGAATGTGACTATTCATACAATGGAATATTCAGCAATAAAAAGAACGAAATACTGGTACATACTGCAGCGTGGATGAACCTTGAAAATGTTATGCTAAGTGAAAGAAGTCAGTCACAAAAGAGCATATGTTGTATGACTTCATTTACATGTTATGTCTAAAACAGGTAAATCCATAGAGACAGAAAGTAGGTTAGTAAATGCATAAAGCTGAGGGATGAGGGTAATAGGGAGTGAGTTCAGGGTTCCTTTTCGGGGTAACAAAGATGTTGTAAACTAACATTGTGTTTGGATGCTCAATTCTGTGAATACACTAAAACCATTGACCTGTACGCTTGAAAGGAGTGAATTTCATGGTATATTATGACATTGATAAAGATGTTTAAAAAGTAATGAAGGGGTAAATGACCAAAACCTAATAGAAAAGTGGGCAAGATCCTTTTCAAATATATGAAAAACTGTTCAGATTCATTCACAATTAGAGAAATGCAAATTACACACTGAGATATTCACCTATCATATTGGCCAAAAAAAAAAAAAAGTATGGTGATACATCCCGTGGGCTATGAGGAAACAGGCATCCTCACACATTGCTGGTGGAAATGCAAACTGCAAAGAGAATTTGACAATACCTAACAAAACTATATATGCAGTTTGACCCGGCAATACCACTTATAGGAATCGTCTTGAAGACACAGTTCTAACGATGTGAAAAATATACGTATGCATGAAGTTATTCATTGCATCGTTTCTGGTTATTACAAATCTAAATGCTCAATCATAGGAGACTGATTGAATAAACTACGGCTCATCCATAAAGTAAAGTTCTAAGTGGCTCTATAAAAGAATGAGGAAAGTCTCTCTATAAAGCCGATATCAGTAGATTCTAGGATATCCTCTGAAGTGAAAAAATAACATGCAAAAGAGCATTGATAGTATGCTAGCCTACATATAATAAGGAATATATGAAAAAATACATGTATAGCAGTTCCTTGAATAATGTTTTTCTTCAACATTGTTTCCTTATAAGATTCAAGAGGAAAAAAGTCGATTCCCCGGCTGGGGTCATTGTGCCAGAGTTTGCATGTCTTCCCCAGGTAAGTGTGGGTTTTCTTTGGATGCTCCGCTTTCCTCCCACATCCCAAAGTTGTGTCCTTTAGGTGAATTGGAATGTCTCACTTGGCCGGGATGAGTGAGTGAGTGTGCACACCCTGTGATGGGATGGCGTCCTGTCCAGGGTCACTTCCCACCTTGCCCCCTGAGCTGTTGGGATAGACTTGGGCCACCTGTGATCTTGAGCTGGCATGAGCAGATTGGAAAATGAGTGAATGAATGAAGACAAGTTTTTGTAAAATAAAAATTTATGAAGTAGATGATAATTACACACACGCTTGATCAACATTGTGGTGTCAAAGGACTCAGGAAGCCCACCACATTAGATTTTTTTGTACTGTGTGGTGGGAGGAGGCACTCCTTACACTATCCCTTTGCAAACATATATTCTTTGATTTAACCGACCATCACTCTGATGCCATTTTTGGGATTCTTTGATTTAACCTGGCATCACTTACCGATTCACCAAAAGTTGGATAATCATGTTTTTTTTTGTCAGACAGTATCTTGCTCGGGCTGCAGTGCAGAGACACAGTCAGAGCTCACGGCATTCTTGACCTCCTGGTCCCAAGCAATCCTCCTATCTCAGCTTCCCAAGTGGCTGGGACCACAGGCATTTGCCACTATGCCTGGCTAATATGTTTCTTTTTCTTTTTTATAGAGATGGGGTCTCCCTGTTACCCAGGCTGGTCTCGAACTCCTGGGCCCAAGCGATCCTCCCGCCTCAACCTCTGAAAGTGCTGGGATTACAGATGTGAGTCACTGTACCCAGCAATTATCTTGTTTTCCTCTTTCCTAAATATAACTCATATTTATTTTATTGTTTATTATTAGAAGTGTTTAGGAGGCCGGGTGTGGTGGCTCACAAAACCCCTTCTCTACAAAAAAAAAAAAAATCCAAAGCCAGGAGTGATGTGAAAACCTGTAGTGCCAGCTACTTGAGGGGGATGAGGCAGGAAGATGGCTTAAGCCTGGGAGGTTGAGGGCTATAGTGGCAATGAGCTATGATCATGACACTCCACTCCAGCCTGAGCAACGGAGCAAGACCCTGTCTCGAAAAAAAAAAAAGATCAACCAGGATTGGGGGAAACCCAAAGTAGCATAAAATAGTAAAAAATTAATTGAATTGCAAATAACTTCACTGAAAGGAGTAAAGAAGAAAAGAAATAGCCTAAATAACTTTATAAAAACAGTATTTTGATTGGATAATATAAGGCCAAAGACAAACTACATGAATACTGTACTCTAGTCAATAAACAATTCTGAAATGACTGTAGGTATACACCAATATAGAAAAGGAAGTAAATATACTGTAGATATTAAAAGCAACATTTCTCAAGGTTCCAGAAGGAAATTACCAATTAAACAAAGGGGAAAGGTTAGAAGGATCTCTATGGCGTTGGATTAGATTTGCAGGAATAACAATAAATTTATGGTTTGTAGCATATATAAAGATAGATAAATAGCCAGATAGATAGATAGATAGAGGGACAGAGGGATAGATAGGGGGATAGATGGATAGATAGCCAGATAGATAGATGATTGATTGATTGATTGATTGATAGATAGATAAGATGAGGGATAGAGGGATAGATAGGGGGATAGAGAGATAGCCAGATATATAGATAGACAGACAGACAGACACATAGATAGATCGATAGATCTATTATTCTCTAATAAAAGGCACTAGGTATCTTTGGAAAAAAATAGTTGAATCCAGGGCTGGGGCAGGAAAAATGAAAGATGAGCCTGGAACATCTTGTGGTTACAGAAAGTAAGGAAGTGCTCAAAAACTAATAAAGGAACATCAAAAGGACGCAGGCGCCAACCTGAAGGAGCTCCTGATACAGAAAGCTGGAACAAATTGAGCAAGAAAATAAATAGTGACAGTATTAAGTTGTGACCCAAAGAATAAAATAAATATGCATGAGTCCATACTGATACAAACAAATAATTGAATAAATAAATACCTGAATCCCAGCACTTTGAAAGGCTAAAGCAGGAGGATCCCTTGAGCACATGAATTCAATGCTGCAGTGAGGTATGATAATAACACTGCACTCTAGCCTGGGCGACCGAGCAAGACTTTGTCTCTGTAAAAAGTTAAAAATTAAAAATACCATATATGGGATGGGCGTGGTGGCTCACGCCTGTACTCCCAGCACTTTGGGGGGCTGAGGCAGTCGGATTACGTGGTCAAGATATTAAGACCATTCTTGCCAACATGTTGAAACCCCATCTCTATGAAAAATACAAAAATTAGCCGGGCATGGTGGTACATGCCCTGTAGTCCCAGCTACTCAGGAGGCTGAGGCAGGAGAATCACTTGAACCTGGGAGGCAGAGGTTGCAGTGAGCTAAGATTGTGCCATTGCACTCCATCCTGGTGACAGAGCAAGACTCTGTCTCAAAAAAAAAAAAAAAAAAAAAAAAAAACAATTACATATTGGGTGGACTACTCTTCCTTACAGAAGAATTCCAATTAACGTGAGAGGAACAAGGAATCGAAAATGCATGATTAGGCAAAGAAGACTCACTGATGAATGCTAAGAGGGCAAAAGTGGGGAGAAAACAGGACATGAGTATAGTCTCAATGCATCTCTCCTAAGGTATTGATTATCAAGGAAAAATAGAACTTTATGGTGGAAGGACACTGCAGACACCATCTTAACCAAGTGATCAAGATTAACTTGAACAGTAATAAGCCATTTTGACATCATACATGGCCCAACCTGATATGAGGCACTGAGAAGGGCATGGCATCACTTGTGGTCTTGTTGCCAAAAATGCATAACCTCACTCTAATAAGGAGAAGATATCAGAAAAATACAACTGAGACACAGTCTGCAAAATTACTCTTCAAAAGTGTCAAAGTTACGGAAGACCAGAAAAGACTGAATAACTGTCCCAGATTGGTGCTGAGTAAAGATATATGACTGCTAAATGAGTTATGGGTTCCTGGGTTGAATCCTAGCACAGAAAAAGCACGATAGGGGAAAAAAAAAAACTGGTGAAATTCAGAGAGGGTCTTAAGGTTTAGTTAATAGTAGTGTATTGATGTTAATTTCCTGGTTTCCATCATTGAGGTATGGTTATGTAAAATGATAACATGAAGGAAATCTGAATGAAAGGCATATGGGAAATCTTTGTACTATTTTTTGCAACTTTTCTTTCAATCTAAGATTATTGCAAAATATAAAGAAAATAATGTAGTTTGAAATTTTTATCAATACAACTATTCCACCCTCAAAGTTTTATTTTCCTTATCAATAACTATAGACAATATTTTTGTCTCTAATTTTTTTTTGAGATGAATCTTGCTCTATTGCCCAGGCTAGAGTACAGTGGCTTCGTCTGGACTCACTGCACACCAGTGCACACTGCATGCCAGTCTGGGCAACAGAGTGAGACCCTGTCTCAAAAAAAAAAAAAAAAAAAAAAAAACAATGAGGAGTTAAGGTATATGAGTACAAGAGAGACCTGTCAGCCAGCAGGTGATAGAGGAGGAAGCCAGCTGTACTGAACAGACCCGAAATGCTAGA
This sequence comes from Ateles fusciceps, assembly GCA_036589455.1. Classification (NCBI taxonomy): domain Eukaryota; kingdom Metazoa; phylum Chordata; class Mammalia; order Primates; family Atelidae; genus Ateles; species Ateles fusciceps. The sequence continues at coordinate 5,971,727 of JAZHEH010003061.1, read as the reverse complement.
ATCCAGAGAATTCTAGAGCTGCTCAATTTCATTAGGAGGGGAACTTCTAGGTATTTTACTCTGAGTGAATAAATCCTGGCTTCCAAGTTTTGTGTACGAGAGAGAGAGAGAGAAGAGATGATGGGATCAACCAGTCTGCTCACCTTCCTCCCACACAGCCTGGCATGGTGGGAGGCTCTGGGCTGGACTCAAGCCCTGGTCTCTTCCTGGGACACCTTGTGGGAGTGACTGCAGCATCACAGGCCCTGGTTTCCTCCAACTGCAGGTTCCACGGGGACCTCCATCCCCCAGTCTGAGCAAGGTCAGCTGGTAAAGGCAGCTGCTGAGAGGTGTTCCCTTTGCAGCCATAAGCCTGCAGAGCTGGGCAAGCTCTATAAATAGCAGCGGTGATTACAGAGTAGTACTCCTTTTAGATGCTTGCACTTTATAGCTTTCCATTCAAAACAGTCCCAGCCCAGTGTTTAGTCTCTCTGGGGGGGGGCAGTTGTAAAGGCCACCTTATTTCACAGCTAAGGAGAGGTTACAAGGCAATTAAAATATTTTTGTCTCTCTCTCTCTTTTGATGATTATTCCCATGCAGTGGTGGCCACTAGAGGAGTTGCTGCCTTCCATTACCCGCAAGGGAACCCGAGAACACTCAGTGGCAGCCTCCAGCCCTGACGCTGGGCTGGAATTAGGGTTTCAACCTTAATCCTTGCCTTGCTTTTCAGAGATTTACAAGTTAAGGTCAGAAATACTGGGGTCTTTGAATAGCCATAACCAAGCAACCGTAATTTACTTTAAAAGAGCCGCATTTCCCCTTTAGGAAGATATAATCGTAAATGCTTCTTGTGCCAGAATAATTACATACTCTAAATTCTCTGTATTCTCCATCATGATAAATGCAGTAGTTGCACAAATTATATTTTGTGGAGATACACATGGAAATAGGTAGATAAAGACAACATTCCACATTTACGGAATTGTAATAGTAATGATAGTCTTGAAAACAAAAATTATAATCATATGGAAAGGGTGGCTACCATAATCTTAAAATTGATCCTGATTTGTATAGCCTTCTCACAGTGTTAAACCTCAGTGCAACCTCACAGGGTGGGCTAGGCAGGGCAGGGGGGTATCATGACCACCCCGCATCATACAGGTGAAGACATACAAGCCTGAGATGTCCTAACACAGTCAGTAGACTCTGCTGGGTTGGGCTCATCAGATAGTACTCTTGGTGTGGTCCCTCCCTCTAAGCTTGGTGGACAGTGGGCAATAGCCCATACCACAACTCTTGCCCACCTCCCACTCTCTCCCCTGGGCACCCAAGCGATGGAAGCTGGTGTCTGGGGGTACTTGTTTTTGCAGTGACTGGCCCAAGGAATGGCTGACAAGTGGGAGAACAGGGAGGAAAAGACAGATGACCTGGAATATTAAGGATTCTCCAAGTCAGCTGGAATAGATTCTGCAAAAACCCTCTCCTCCAAAATAACCTCGAGCAATGATGAAAAGTATTTTCAGGAAGAAAAATATTAAAATGCAAACGATGTGCAGTTGTGACTGTAAATCACTGAAGAAAAATGCCATTGCTGTTTATTAGAGTCCAGTGTAGGCACTCAGCACTAATGTGGTGATGCCAATAGGCTTGCATTAGACACTGAAAGGACCACAGAGGTAATCAGGTCCAGATCCCTTGTTTTACACATGAGAGCCTGAAAGTGGGGACGGCTAATCACTTTCCCAAGAATTAAGATGGCATTAGTAAACAATCTTCACAGAGCCAGGTACAAAGCTGGTACCTGTATCCATTAGGAAAGTGTTCAGCTGCAAGTAACAGAAAGTTGGCTCTACAGGTTTATGTGTCTTACCTGATAATCCAGAGGTAGGCAGTGCTGGGACTGGATGTTCCTGGGCCTAAACAGAAGTCAGGCCTGCTCCTCACCAGCCAAGCTTCTCAGTAAGCAGGGTAGGGTTCTGGGGACACAGTGTAACCAGTAATAGAGGCTGTATGGTGAGAAGGGAAAACTGGTTGAGGATCTATGGAAGAAACCAAGGCGATTCAGTTTAAAGAAGAGAAGCATAGTAAAAACTTGACCACTATGACGTAAAAGACAAACAATATAGGTCCTGTGTTGCCTAAGAGGTCATAGTTAGGACAAGGAAGTGCAATTGTTGGATGACAAACTGACTCAACAACAGGAATAATTTTAATAATAGGCACTTAATGAAAATAGGTCACCTCTAAAACTAGTGAGTTTCCTGGAGGTATTCAAGCTGGACTGCAGATCAAGAATTGGAAGTGGGCCGAGCGCAGTGGCTCACGCCTGTAATCCCAGCACTGTGGGAGGCCAAGACAGATGGATCACCTGAGGTCAAGAGGTCGAGACAAGCCTGGCCAACGTGGTGAAACCTCGTCTCTACTAAAAATACAAAAATGAGCCAGGCATGGTGGCTGGTGCCTGTAATCCCAGCTACTCAGGAGGCTGAGGCAGGAGAATCTCTTGAACCTGGGAGTTGGAAGTTGCAGTGAGCCGAGATAGTGCCATTGCACTCCAGCCCGCGACACAAGAGCGAGTCTCGTCTCAAAAAAAAAAAAAAAAAAGAATTGGAAGTGTGTGTGTGTGCATGCATGTTAAAGAAAGAAGGTTACAGCATTGAGTAAAGAAACGAGGCCATGTGCGGTGGCTCATGCCTGTAATCCCAGCACTTTGGGGTGCCAAGGCAGGTGGATCACGAGGTCAAGAGACTGAGACCATCCTGGCCAACATGGCGAAACCGTCTCTACTAAAAGAATACAAAAATTAGCTGGGCGTGGTGGCGTGCACCTGTAGTCCTAGCTACTCGGGAGGCTGAGGCAGGAGAATTGCTTAAACCTGGAAGGCAGAGGTTACAATGAGCTGAGATCACGCCACTGTCCTGGCGCCCAGCGACAGAGCGACTCTGTCCCAAAAAAAAAAAAATCTCCAAATTCCCTTCTGCAACAGTTTATTTAAAATAAAACTATCTGTTGAGTTCTGCTGTGTTCTGCATAAGGACCATATTTTTCAAATAAGAAGCTGGCCTGACATTTATGAAAAAAGTAGTGGAGAGAACAGGGTGTGGGATGTTATTTACTAATTGACTTCTTAGGAACCACCTGCCTTCTCGGGATAGCATTCCATCGCTCCCTGGGGAACCCCCACTCCACAGAACAGGGCCCGTTTTCATGCAGGCTCCAAGGACTCCGGAGAAGGGCAGTATGGCAGCATTTTTTCCAGACACACTCCAGCCTGAGTTAATATCTGTTGCATGTGACATCGTGTGTCTTAAAGGTAGAGGTACCTCTGTTACTTATTAACCATCGCCTGAACCTCTCTGATCCTTACTTTTCTTACCTGGAAAAAGGGGCAAAATATATCTTCCTCGTAGAGTTGTTGTGAGGATGTAGTTGTGCTTTGCACAGTTTTCAGCCTTTAGTAAGGATTCAACAGATGTTGGTTCACTTCGCTCCTCAGTCTCAGCTCACAGATTTTGTCATGTCCCTTTTCCCGGCCTCATTTCCTTTCCTGTAAAATGACGAGGTTGAACTGGAAACAGCCCTGTGATTTCTCGCAGCGTTGAACTTTCTGGCACCCCAAAACAAAATGGCTGCCATGTTTTTCCCAGGCTTGGTCTGAAAGTCGTTTCTGCCAGGAGGTGGCACCACTGATTCACGTTTCCAGCAGGGAGGTGGGCTGACCATTTGTTAATCTCCCCCATAGCTTTGAAAAGGAGCCCCAAAATTCACCTGCTTAGCAGCTGCCTCTTAACTAACCCTTTAAATCCTGGTGTTGATGTTTCTGGAATGTGACTGAATTTTTCACTTTTTTGCTTGCTCCAAGCATATCAAAATTGTCCTCCTCAGTTCTCAGTATTTAGTCCTCAATATTTAGGAAAGGGGTAAAGAGAGAAATGAGGGTGGTGAGGGGCACTTCCCCCACTGTGGTTTTTCTCCTCTTTGCTCACAAGCAAAACTGCAGATATCCAAGAGCATGTGCTGCTGAATTGCACCCACAATCAGCCATTTGCATGCTATTCAGAATGCACAAATGGCCACTTAGGCTGGGCAATTGCCTAATTGCCACACAGGGGATCACAAATACAATTTTGCAGCCTCAGATCTCTGGCAGCAGCTAGGCTGGAGAGGCCCAGAAAATGTGGTTTTCTAGTCTCCTCGGGTTACCGTGAGCAGAGCAGGAAAAGGACTTAAGGCCAAGAGGGCCAAATTCTTCATTTTACCCAAAGCCAGTCCTGGAGATGGAAAGTGAATTTAAGATGAAAATTCCCGAGATACTGCTTAGCCCGGGGCCTGGTGGCTGGGCTGATTTTCTTCTTTCCAATCGGAGGTCTCTGCCGCAAACATGCTCCACCACATCTCAGGTCAGGCCAAGGAGCATCCGAGCTTGAGCCCCCCTCTTTGTATTTATTGGAGCTGGAGGTGGTGGAGCAGCCCTGTATCTCTTGCGTTGGCATTGTTCAATCCAGATGTTTTTTGGGACAAAAAGAATAACCCAGAGCCCTGGAACAAACTGGGTCCCAATGATCAATACAAGTTCTACTCAGTGGATGTGGATTACAGCAAACTGAAGAAAGAACGTCCAGATTACTAAATGAAATGTAAAGCTGCTTTAAAATGAAGGTCTTCCAGAAGCCATCCGCACAATTTTCCAGTGAACCAGGAAATATTTCTTCTCTAAATGCATGAAATCATGTTCATGTAATCTATTGGTGATTACAGTGATTAATAAAAAACTGAAACTTGAGGAAAAAAAAGGTGAAAATTCCCTAACTGTATCCCCACCCTTTGACTTTTCTTGAGAGTTTAGGAAACAGAAGATGTAGGAAGGAAGAGAGGAAGAAAGAAAGAGGAGGAAGATAAAGGAAGGGAAAAGGGGAAGGAGAAAAAAGGAAGAGGAGAGGGAGAGGAAAGGAGAGAGAGGTAGATTACTTGTTGGAAATAGTTAAGAATCAAATCAATTATTCTGCCTTTTCTCTCATAAGAAGTAGATTTTAAGATTTAAGTAGGAAATATAAACGTATTATTTGGTCTTTGCTTCTAGCTTGCTGTATCTCCTTTACACATGTAAGCTCACTAAACATGTATTAGCTGTGAGCCTGGAAATTTTTTTTTTTTTTTTTAGCCTGGATAATTAAGGAGCTAAATCAAATCATCCTGTGGACTGGTTCTGACCTTTTGAATGTTAGGTTGTCAAAACTTTCTTCTCTAATACCAGCCTCAGCAAAATGATTAAAATGTTTCCCTTCTGAAGAGGAAAAATATTACTTTGAGACACCATGCAAAATTTTTTTTATTGTCCGAAAAAGCCACAGTGATTCCTTGCCAGTGGTGAAGGAGGCAGAGCAGGCAGAACAGAATTTCCTCTCTGGTCCCTTCTGTTAGAGCTAACCTGATTATTTTAAATTGCTAGAGAAATCACATCACATACCGTCAAGTCGCATCGATGATGGTGTAGATCTTATTAAGTAAAATCATTTTTCTTCATTACTAACTAACCAAGTGTTTTGTATGTGGCTGTGAATCTTACATTTAAAAACCCATGTCTTTTAAGTCTTTCAAGGTTCACAAGGTGGAACGGGCCCAGGGGGTTGTCAGATGCTAGGTCTGCAGTTTCATTGCGCTGTCTCTCTGGAGGCTTGTCTTTTCGCTGGGTAGGGAGGTCAGAGTTGCTGCATCCCAGAACATTCCCTCCTCCTCTTGCCCCCACCTCATCTGCACAATGGGAGCAGATGACTGTGGGCAAGAGCATTATCACGGCTTCATCTGTTGTTGCTAATGGAAAGAGGACAGCCCTGTGGAGGGTTTGGCTTTCTCCTGATCTAGTGAATGAGATCTACTCTAAAGTCAACCAAGCATCTCAGGACATCAGCAACAAATGAACTCTATTAGGGAATTCTGTAGTAGCTTTAAAAAAATTTTATCGGTACCATGCACAGTCCTTACAAAAGGCAACTCCTTTCTCTTGTCTCCTTTAACTTCGCCCTTCTGGTATACAGTGCCTTTTGTGGCAGCATAGGAAAGGCAGAGGCCTTTCAGTTTTGAAAAACAAACTCAGTCGAATTGCTAAGAAACTGGAAGGTGCTTTATGTCTTGTTCCCTTTTCTGATACTTTCCCCACAGAGTGGAATGAGGATCAGGAAACCAATTCAACAGACTCTTTTAAGTAGTAGTGTTTTATTAATGCATTTGGGCCAGGCAAGGTGGTGCATGCATATCATCCCAGCACTTTGGGAGGCAGAGGCGGGTAGATCACCTGAGGTGAGGAGTTCGAGACCAGCCCGGCCAACATGACAAAAGCCCGTCTCTACTAAAAATGCAAAAACTAGCCAGGCGTGGTGGCGTACACCTGTAGTCCCAGCTAAAGCCTGGGTGACAGAGTGAGACTCCATCTCAAAAAAAGTAAAAATAACATAAAATACAATGCATTTGGGCCAGGCGCAGTGACTTATGCCTGTAATCCCAGCACTTTGGGAGGCTGAGGCAGGCAGATCACCTGAGGTCAGGAGTTCGAGACCAGCCTGACCAACATGGAGAAACCCTGTCTCTACTAAAAATACAAAATTAGCCGGGCATGGTGGCACATGCCTGTAATCCCAGCTACTTGGGAGGCTGAGGCAGAAGTATCGCTTGAACCTGGGAGGCGGAGGTTGTGGTGAGACAAGATCGTGCCATTGCACTCTAGCCTGGGCAACAGGAGCGACACTCTGTCTCAGAAAAAAAAAAAGAAAAAGAAAAAAAATGCATTTGAAGGGACAGAAATCAAATCAACATTTGATTCTATTTATTGAAAATATACTATAAAGGTGACATTTAACAATGACATCAATTGCCTCACTTAATCCTCACTACAGTATATGAAATAGGTTTTGTTAACCCATTTCTTAGATGAGGATACAGGTTCAGAATACCTTGTCCTGAGTCACACTGCTTCTAGGTAATGGAAAGATAACTGAAATCTAGGTCTGTCTGATCCAAACCCTGTGCTTTTTTTTTTTTTAATTCCATATGAGTTGAAGTTGAGTGCTGCAGAAATGTAAAATGTTGTTAATCATTTCTACGACACTTTCTATGTGCTAGACACTGTTTTAAGTTGGAGGTGGGGGTGTTGAACTGGGGTGGGTGGGGAGTGACTGCCCACATCTAGAGAAATGAATTAGGAAAACAGGTGCTGGGGATTTACCAAAGGAAGCAACAGTGGCACCCAAGGATGATTCACAATGTGGGGCGTTAGGTGAGGAAGGAACAGGCAGTGTGGTCCCTCGGGTTGGATCTATGCCAGAGGATTATTGCAGATGAGACTCAGAGAAGCCTGAAGTAGGGGAAGATAATTTCCCTCTCTCATGCTGCACTGCTCAAAACTTTGTGAAAAGTTCCGGTAAACATTGGCTGAGAACATTGCAAAACATTGTGATGTGGACCAGCTGGAGTGAGTTTTACACCCAGTGAATGTTTTCTTGGTCACGTTCCCTTTAAGCAGTGGAGTTCTCAGGAGCGTGTCTTCAGCAGTGGGACCTGGCTTCACATCTCAGTTTCCACCTACCTGCTATGTGAACTTGCACTTCCGTGTCCTTCCCTAACAGTAACCGCTGCAGAGGGTTATAGTAAGGATGGAATAAGATCATTTACAAGAGGTGTGGAGCACAGTGCTGGCGTGATTTCAGCATTATACACATATCTCCTCTAGGATGTGACATTCTCAGTTATCCGTCTCCCCCTGGCGTTTTCAAACTGTCTCTAACTTCCTCCCTTCAGTCTGAAACCATGTCCTGGTCTCTCTTACTTTATTTTTATTTTTTTATTTTTTGAGACAGAGTTTCATTCTTGTTGCCGTGGCTTGAGTGCAATGGCACAATCTCAGCTCACTGCAACCTTCACCTACTGGGTTCAAGCGATTCTCTTACCTCAGTCTCTCAAGTAGCTGGGATTACAGGCATGCACCACCACACCTGGATAATTTTATATTTTTAGTAGAGATGGGGTTTCACCATGTTGGCCAGGCTGATCTCGAACTCCCGCTGGTCTCTCTTACTTTAAAAAAAAAAAAAAAAAAAAAAAAACAACTTAACCTATTTGTGGAGCTACCTTCCCAGTTCTCCTCATGGAACCTCCAATCCTCTTGAAAGAGGATTCATAGGCTGCCAATTCCAAAGAGTAGGGACCATGTCTGATTTGTATATTTAAGTATGTCCAGTGCCTAGCCCAGTGCCTGGCATAAACATAGTTGGCATTCAATTATTGGTTAAATAAATGACTATCTCCATTTCCTCATCATATTTTCCCAATTTATGTCCTTGCAGTCTGGCTTCTGCTCTTACCACTTTTCCAAAATTTCATTCCCAAACAACCTCTAACTTGATCACGAAAGCTTGAGGTTATTTCTCCATCCTCTTCTCTCAGAATTCTATGTAGTCAATGCAGTTCTTTAAAACAGGAATCCACCGTGCAATATTAGGTAAATCCAAATGTACTTCAAGGGACATACACAAGGCTAGGTTCTCCAGCTGCTTAGTTATCTACTTAGTTAGCAATATCCTTTGAAGTCTTTCGGGGTCACCTCTCTTTGATGGGGGTGAGTGGCATAAGACAGTGAACATCCTGGGAGGCACTTTCCCTGATCTCGACAGCTGGAAACAATCTCTCCCTCCTCTGACATGCTTTACTAAGATTTGTCTGTGCTTCTTTAATGGAACTATTCCTTCCCACTTCAAGTAATGGTTATTTATAACCCTGTCTGTGTCACACCTAACCCACTTTGTGTATGCCCTTTGAGGGCAGGAACAGACTTTTCCTCATCCTCTCCTTCTAGCTCTGCCTGTGGCACATACAAAAGGCCTTACAAAAGGACCAACTGAAAGACCTAATAGTGGAAAGAAGAAAAGACCTTGAGTTATTATGGAGTTCCTTTCCACAGTGAGTTTTGCAAGAGCCTCTCTCATTCATGTTAAAATTGGTAAAGCCTTACAATAAACTAGCCCTGGCCTGGGTAGAATAGGAAGGATGAAGTAGAGAATAATCCTGGGAGCATAGTTCTTACTTAAGTCCAAATGGGACAACCAGGTACACATGCAAAAAAGGTAAACAGCAATTCAAAAATGCAAGAAAAAATGAAGAAATATTATGAGCAACATGTAAGGAACAAACACCTATTCAAATTAATGTTCATTAGGTAGTAGTATAACTATGTGCCAGCAGTGCATTATAGGATTGAAAGGAGCTAAGAGGAAAATCCCTGAGGTTGCAGGGGTGAGGGGGTGGTTTCAAGAAGGGGCTAAAAAGTATGCTGAATACTGTTGATTATTTGGTTTAATTTGCCAAAGAACTAGGTAGGTATGTCCTTGCACTAAGTCCAGTCTACAGACTGTAGGCACTGAGGACAGCTCTCTCTAAAGTCCAGATGTTTCCAATCAAATAGAGTGATTAAGAGTCTTGCTCCAGGTGAGTAAGACCTAGGTTTGAGTCCTGACTCTGTGACTTTGGCAGATCACCTTAATGCAAGAGGTGGGTTCTCATGGTCTTGGGCAGTTCTACCCCTGTGGCTCTAGAGTACAGCCTCCCTCCCACCTGCTTTCACAGGCTGGCATTGAGTGTCTGTGGCTTTTCCAGGTACATGATGCAAGCTGTCAGTGGATCTTCCATTCTGGGGTCTGCTGGATGGTAGTCCTCTTCTCATGGCCCCACTAGGTGGTGGCCCAGGAGGGATTCTGTGTGGTGACTCTGACCCCACATTTCCCTTCCACACTGCCCTAGCAGAAGTTCTCCATGAGGGCCCCACCCTGTAGCAAACTTCTGCCTGGGCATCCAGGCATTTCCATACAGCTTCTGAAATCTAGTGGAGGTTCTCAAACCCCAATTCTTGACTTCTGTACACTCATAGGCTCAACACCATGTGGAAACTGCCAAGGCTTGGGCTTGCACCCTCTGAAGCCACAGCCTGAGCTCTAAGTTGGCCACTTTCAGCCATGGCTGGAGCAGCTGGAACACAGGGCGCCAAGTCCCTAGACTGCACACAGCACAGGGAACCTGGGTGTGTGCGCATGTGTGCACGCACGTGCGTATTTTGTTTCTTTGGAGAACCCTGGCTAATACAGCATGTTGTAACATCCTGAGGGGCACTGGTGTGCCTTGGAAAAGCAATGAGAGAAAGGCTGTGATTAGGGACCGATTCTGCTGCAGGCGGGAAACACCCTTCACCAAGACCCTTCACACTTTTTAAAAAATCACCATTGTTTCTCTTTCTTCACCCCTCTCCTCCTAAAATATCCCATATTATAACCCCAACAGACTGACATTCCTTAATGGTGCTTTGCTATTTCCTACATCTCCCACATGTGGGCCTTGGCTCTTCCTCTCTCTCATTCTCTCTCTTTTCTTGGGTCTCCTCTGTCATCCAGGTGGGAGTGCAGCAAACATGACTCAATGGACCCTCAACCTCCCAGGCTTAAGCAATCCTCCCACCTCAGCCTCCTGAGTAGCTAAGACTGTAGGTACGTGCCACCATGTCTTGCTAATTTCTGTATTTTTTTGTAGATACAGGGTTTCACTGTGTTGCACAGGCTCAAGCAATCCTCCCACGCTTGCCTCCCAAAATGCTGGGATTATAGGTGTGAGCCACCACACCTGGCCTGGCTAATGCTTTTCCTTCTACCTGGAGTTCCCTTTACTGGTCTTCCACTTTCATCTGCCTTCACATTTGTAATTCCGTCTCTACTCAATGAACACCTACTCATCTCTTAAGACCTACTTCAGATGTCTTTCTCTGGAAGCCTCCTGGAGGCCCAGCCCACCATCTCCCCAGAGTGAGCTCTCCAGCCTATAATTGCACAGATCTGTGAACATTCATTTATTATCACACTTGTCCAGCTGTGTGGTAGCTATTTGCTATGCACCTATCTCTTCTACCAGTCTATGAGGTCACACAGGGCTGGAACTGGCTAACTCTTCATGGTAACATGTGTGGCTACACTTTTGCAAACTAAATAAGTGAATAGACATTCCTTAGTTCAAAACTTCCATTACCCAGGTGTGATCATGTGCCTGTAGTCCCAGCTACTCAGAAGGCCGAGGTGGAGCCCAGGAGTTCAAGGTTGCAGTGAGCTGTGATCACACCACCGCACTCCAGCCTGGGCAAGAGTGAGACCCTGTCTGTTAACAACAATAACAACAGTTTCCAAAGTTCCCCTAACTTGTTTAAATGTTCAACAGAGCATTTAAACTTCTCCAGCTGTTAAGATTCTCTATAAAGGCCGGGTGCAGTGGCTCACTCCTGTAATCCCAGCACTTTGGGAGGTGGAGGCGGGCGGATCACCTGAGATCAGGAGTTCAAGAGCAGCCTGACCAACATGGCGAAAACCCATCTCTACTAAAAACACAAAATTAGGTGAGCCATGATGGCGTACACCTATGATCCTAGCACTTTAGGAGGCCAAGACAGGTAGATCTCCTGAGGTCAGGGGTTCGAAACCAGCCTGGCCAACATGGAAAAACCCCGTCTCTACTAAAAATACAGAAAATTAGCAGGGCGTGGTGGCGCATGCCTGTAATCCCAGCTTCTCAGGAGGCTGAGGCAGGAGAATCACTCGAACCCAGAAGGGGGAGGTTGTGGTGAGCCAAGATCATGTTATTGCACTGATAAGACTGTCTAAAAAAAAAAAAGAAAGAAAAAAAAAAGATTCTCCGCAGAATAACCGCCCCTACTTTTAGCTGCCCACTGCTGCCCAACATGCAACGTCCACTCCCATCAGCATCTCAAGAACAGTGCATGATCACATCAGGGCCATCCATTTGTCAGTACAATTTTCCAAAAGGAAAACATCTCCTGTCACTTTTTTCATAACCCTTACTGGGTTGTTGGTGAGGATCCCACAGAAGAATAAAGGTGAATACTGTGTAGAAAGTATAAAACGTCAGGCCTTGTTAGGGAATCCACTTGTAAGGGGGGAATCTGTGAACTGGGTCCTTTTGGTAACAGACTGTGAGGTCATCTGAGGATCCTGGGAGAGGAAACTCTCTGCCACCCACTCCCACTCCGGGTGTTCTTCCTGTAGCCCCAGGAAACCATCTCTCATCCCAACAAGAGATCCCACAACCTGCTGAATTACCTCTTCAGAGGTCATTTGGCATCAACAAGCTCCTTTCCAAAAGTTAGAAGAGTAAATTAAGATATTTGCCCTTTACACCTTAATGTGAGTTCTCATAAATCTTGCTTTTCTGTCAGTATTAAAGTTGGAGGGAAAGGGATTTTTGAAGGGGGCTAATCAAGCTATTTGCCATTCTGACTTATGATATGACAGCTAACCAAAAAGAGGTAGGAACCAGCCCTTCCAAGCAATATTTATTTTTACTTAAAATTTCCTTGATGGTCTTGTAGTGCAGCTACTGGAGCCCTTCAACAGCCTCTGAACACAATGTTTATAGAGGACACCTTCCTTTGCTGCTATGGGTTGATTAGCCAGATAACTGGGGTGTGATATAAATATGGGCTTTGCCACGAATTTTTTTGTTTTGTTTTGTTTTGTTTTTTGGAGACAGGGTCTTGCTTTGTTGCCCAGGCCGGAGTGCAGTGGTGCAATCTCAGCTCACTGTAACCTCCGCCTTCCAGGTTCAAGCCATCCTCCCACCGCAAGCCTCCGGAGTAGCAGGGACTATAGTCATGTGCCACCACACCTAGCTAATTTTTATATTTTTTGTAGAAACAGGGTTTTGCCATGTTTCCCAGGCTGGTCTCAAATTTCTGGGCTCAAGCAATCCTCCCACCTTGGCTTCCCACAGTGCCTGGCTAATTTTTTTTTTTTTTTAAATTTTTGTAGAGACAAGGTAATACCCTCTTGCCCAGGCTGGCCTTGAACTTCTGGGTTCCAATGATCCTCCCGCCTTGGCCTCCCAAAGTGCTGGGATTACAGGAATGAGCCACCATGACAGGCCACCACTTCTTGCTAGCTGTGTGATCTCAGGCAAGCCACATAAACCCAATTTCCTTATCTATATAACGGGGATTATAAGAATCATTCTACTTCACGGAGTCGTGAGGTCAAGATCAGTAGATGAAATGTAAAGTGCTTAGTATGCTGCCTGGCACGTGGTGACCATTATATGTGTTAGCTTATTCTCTTTGTGTTCCGCTAGAATGCTAGATACCTGGGAAATCCTCCACGTGTCTACTGTCTGTTGGGTTTTTGGGTGTGTTTGTGTGTGTGTGTGTTTTTTTTTTAAACAGAGTTTTGCTCTTGTTGTCCAGGCTGGAATGCAATGGTGTGATCTTGGCTCACTGCAACCTCCACCTCCCAGGTTCAAGTGATTCTCCTGCCTCAGCCTCCTGAGTAGCTGGAATTACAGGCATGTGCCACCACGCCCGGCTAATTTTTTGTATTTTTAGTAGAGATGGGGTTTCTCCATGTTGGTCAGGCTGGTCTCAAACTCCCAACCTCAGGTGATCCGCCCACTTAGGCCTCCCAAAATGCTAGGATTACAGGTGTGAGCTACCACACTCTGCCTACTGTCTATTGGTAACTGAAGAGGACAAAGACATTTTGAAACAGTGGAGAAGGACGCTTTGGAGAGACATCATGGGAGTGATCCGTCTATTCATTTCTTCATTAATTCAGCATTCACCAAGAGAGAGGCTGCTATGTACCAACCAAGCCAGCCAGGTAGACATCATCTCGGCCTCGAGGATCCTCAGGTCTAAAGGGAGACACATATACAAACAAATCCCACATCTCACTGAGCTTGCTTATGAGGGAGTAAAGAACCAGAAAAGAAGGTGGGAGAGGGAGGGGAGTGACTTCATGTAGATGCCTCAGAAAGGGGACGAATTCAAGCTGAGACCCAGGAGAATGAGTACAAGCAGGAGTGCCAGGTGTCAAAGAGTTGGTGGGAAGGAGAGGAGACAAAAATGGGTGCCAAAGCAGAACTTTAGTTTTTCTTTTCGTTTTCTTTTTTTGAGATGGAGTCTCGGTCTATCGCCCAGGCTGGAGTGCAGTGGTGCGATCTTGGCTCACTGCAACCTCTGCCTCCCAGGTTCAAGCAATTCTTCTGCTTCAGCTTTCTGAGTAGCTGGGATTTTAGGTGCCCACCACCATCCCCTAATTTTTGTATTTTTGGTAGAGATGGAATTTCACCATGTTGGTCAGGCTGATCTTGAACTCCTGACCTCAAGTGATCCACCCACCTCTGCCTCCCCAGGTGCTGGGATTACAGGCGTAGCCACCGTGCCCGGCCCCAAAGCTAAACTTTATACCTCTAACTTTTGCCTCACCTCTCTTGTCTTGCCCGAGATCAGATGGAAAGTGGCTCTTTTCTTAGGGGGCCCAAGGAGAAAAGGGGTCTCCAGTCCCCCAAGCCCACTATCCTGCCTGCCCTGGTGAGCGCAGGTGGGAGTACTAAAACTTCTCTGCCATCTTTGGGGTCATCAGTTTGCCCAGTGCTGAGGGACCCAGCTCCCAAAACTGGAAGCAGAAGACAGAGTCGGCCACACCCCCTTCCCCCTGCTCATCGGCCCTCCTTTCTGCAGAAGGCTTTCCTGCTGCCAGGGAAGAAGAAAGCCCCACTCTTCTCTCTGTTTCCCTCCCTCCCTTCCCTTACCTGCCTGGGGAGCTGGCGCCAGAAGGGAACCTACAGGGCCTGGAGAGGTTTTTCTAGGACAAAAGCGTGAGGACACCAGGGAATGTACTTCTGACCATTAGGGGCCTCTGGCAGGGAGCCCTGTCTGCAACTCATCAAGCAGCCTTTTGTTACCTGCTGCTGGGGGATTATTGACCCAATTGGCTATTCTGAGAAGGTTATCGGTTTAAAGTCCTACCTGGCCTGGGGGCTGTGCTCTTCCCCTGCTTTAGCTGTACCACCAGACGTGAGGTTTACATGCATGAGTCCATTAGGGACAGTGTTTATTCCTTCGATTTTTGTGAGGGCTTCACTTTGAAAAGCTAAATCTAGGCTTGCAAATCATACCAGTAGGAAACTGTCATTGTCTCGACAACAAAGCCCATTTGCTTTTGCCATCAAAAGGAAGAATTTTGAGAGCAGGCCGGTGACTTCTTGTAACCAAAATGCAAGTCAGATTTTCACTAAATTTCCTTTCCTCCTTCCCTCCCTCCCTTCCTTCCTTCCCTCCCTCCCTCTCCTCTGCCTGCCTCCCTCCCTCCCCTCTCCCTCCCTCTCTCCCCCTCCCTCACTCCCCCCCCCACCTTTCTTTCTTTCTTTCTTTCTTTCCATGGTCTCACTCTGTCAGCCACGTTGGAGTGCAGCGGCACAACCTTGGCTTACTGCAGTCTTGACCTCCTGGGCTCAAAGAATCCTCCCACCTCAGCCCCCTGAATAGCTGGGACCACAGGCATGCACCACAACACCCAACTAATTTTTTTTTTTTTTTGAGATAGAGTCTTGCTCCTCACCCAGGCTGGAGTGCAGGCTCACTGCAACTTCTGCCTCCCAGGTTCAAGCAATTCTCCTGCCTCAGCCTCCCAAGTAGCTGGGATTAAAGATGCATACCACCACACCCAGCAAATTTTTGTATTTTTAGTAGTGACGGGGTTTCACCATGGTGGCCAGTCTGTTCTCAAACTCCTGACCTCGTGATCCACCCGCCTTGGCCTCACAAAGTGCTGGGATTACAGGCGTGAGCCACTGTGCCTGGCCAGTTTTTGTATTTTTCGTAGCGATGAAGTTTTGCCATGTTGCCCAGGCTGGTTTGAAACTCCTGGGCTCAAGCAATCCACCCGCTTCAGCCTCCCAAAGTGCTGGGATTACAGGCATGAGCCACCACGCTTGGCCTGAACTACTACGACAATAGAATATATGAGAAATTTAGTCCTTTCCAGATATTCAGTCTCCATTTCCACCCCCACCCATTGCTGAGTCACAGACAGCAAAAAAAAACAAAGAAGATGTGTCTGGGGCTTCAGAGATGCTCCTCTTCTGGTGGGGGCACACGGGCCACCATGATGAACTGGGTGCCCAGCCAGGGTGACAGGGACAGTGGTTCCCAGATTTTGGCAAGATCCCTGTAGATCATCAGAAGAAATTTGCACAACAGTGGCAATGGTTGTTCAAATCAATATGTGTTAATACCCCTTTCTTCTGTGTTTTGCTGTTTGTTCACTTTAGACAGAGTCTTGCTCTGTCACCCAGGAGTGCAATGGCGCGATCTTGGCTCACTGCAACCTCCACCTCCTGGGTTCAAGCAATTCTCCTGCCTCAGCCTCTCAAGTAGCTGAGATTACAGGCAAGCCACCACGCCTGGCTGATTTTTGTATTTTCAGGTAGAGACGGGGTTTCACCATCTTGGCCAGGCTGGTCTCAAACGCCTGACCTCAGGTGATCTGCCCACCTCGGCCTCCCAAAGTGCTGAGATTACAGGCGTGAGCCACGGCGCCTGGCCTGTTCACCTATTTTTTGAACCAGTTTGTCTTGACCTTGCCTCCTCCTGAAAGCCTGAGTTGTGCTAATCACTCCTCTCCCCAAGGATCCTGAGATGACAATTACATGGGACTGTAGAAAGAATCTGAGGGCAGAGTTGTCATATTTTGGGGTTGTTTTTAAAGCACAGGATGGCCAGGAGGGTGCTTCCAGAGCAGGGGTGGGTAGGTGGTGCTGGGAACAAGCTTTGCAGGCAGAGAAATCTGTTTATCTTCACACTCCAGAGAGGCAATCACTCTTCCTGTGACAGCAGAGAGTACTGTAGAGAGCACATTCCAGGAGCAGAGATGTGTGGGCTTCTGGACCAAGTGGCCTTCTCCTAATCAGCAGTGGGTCTCAGTGAGATAAAATGGGGCAAGAGCAGCAGGAAGCCTGCTCCATCTTTCCCCCTAGGTCTTCAGAAGAAACTTTGATCAAAGAAGAAGTGGTATTTGTGAAGAGCTGAGAAAACTTGAAAGAAAATCGCAGTGGGCATGGATATTTGTTTATATTTGTCTGGGATTCTGGGGCAGTCTGGCCTACAGCTATTCAGCCGCTCTGCCATTTCTCCACCCCACCCCCCATCTATTCTCCTCAAATGAGTCACTTTTCTAAAAGTTAAAATGTATATTATAATTCTATAACATTTCCAAGAACCAAATCCATTAGTGATTTATGGGCCAAGGAAGAGGTGGTTCGTCTGATTTTGCAATTTTTAATATTTATAAAAGTCGGAACTTTCAGCAGTGTTCTTATCTTTGTCTCTGAGGCCTCGTAAAAGATACAGGCCTCCTGGATACAGACTGGATAGAGCAAAACCGTGTGTGTGTTTGTGCATGTGTGCTAAGGAGGGCATTTTTTTAGATCAAAGAGTTTCATTTGGTGTCCTTCCTCCCGCCTCCTCCCCCCATCCCAGATCTGCTTGAAAAGAACTCAGATCTCTTTCCCACACACAGACTAACCTGATAGTAGAGGAATGAGTGGGGGGAGGGGTCTGCTCTGGTGTAGGGTATAGCCAGTTCAGCACCCTTCCATCTGTGATCTAAAGAAAAGCCTGGTAAAAGGAGACTAAATGATTGCCATACAGTGTGGAGGTCTAACACGTAAAAACAATGCCCTGCTTTAAGGATAAGACAATAGTAGCATGGCTTTTACTGCTTGACCCAAGACTACGACTACCAATAGTTACCATGTACTGAGTATTTACATATTTCAGGCATTGAGTGAAGCACTGTACATAGCTTAGCTCATTTAATCCTACTGACAGTACTCTGTGATGGATATGATTCCTGATTTCCAGGTGAGGAAACTGAGGTTAGAGGATATTAAATGGCCCGAGGCTGTGCTGGCTGTTAGAGCCAATGTTCACACCAGGTCTTTCTTCAAAAACTGAGCTCTTCATCACTATGCAATAAATGTTGCTGCACGGTAATGTAGACATAAATCTAGGGCAGGGACTTCTCTGACAAGTGTTAGGCAATATACTGTCCACTACAATGGAAATAAAATTAATAACATGTGCTAGTAAACATGGACATCTTTGTGAGAGAAGGACTATACTCAGCTGACAGATGGAGACGTTATTGTGTTCATCACTGGTGACAGCACATCTGGAAACAGAATCTAGCCTTGAGATCAGATGTATTCCAGACATGCACAGGTCCCCCTGCCTCCCCCCTTGGAAAAACCTTTGCTGGGTCCTGCTGTGCCCTCCAGCTACAGTCCTGTTCTCTCTTCCTTTTCCCTGCCAAACTTTCGGAATGAAAAATGGAGCCACTCATCATCCCATTTCCTCAACCCCACCCCCTGCACTCCCGTTTCCTCCCACTGTTCTCCTGAAACCTTATAGAGGTCATCAGTGAACTACTCATTCCCAGATCCCGTGAAATGTTCTCCATCTTTATTCTCCTTGGCCTTCCCCAAGCATTTCATGTTGCTTGCGCCTGTAGCTTTCTCCCTCAATTCTGTGATTCTGCTGAGTGCATCCACTTGCTCCTCTAATTGTCTCTTTCAAGACTCTTTTGAACATGGCCTTTGAGGCCCAGGCTTTGCCCCATGCTCTTTTTTCTCTATACCATCCTCTCTTTCAGTGATGTGTCCTAATTCTCACTGATTAAGTTGTCATCTCTCTGAAGAAGATGCCTAAGGTGATTCAGGAGAAAGAGGCTAGGATTAGAACCCTGACCATTCCTCTCCACACCAGCTGGAAGGTCCTGGGTAAGTCCTTCACTTTCTGAGCCTCACCTTCCTGTGGGTAAATTAAGGCTGGCAATAGGTACTGCACAGGGACACTTGAGTAATATACTGAATGTGAACATCCTGTAGAAGCTGTAAAGTACTATAGCAGCATTGACTATTGCTCTCACCTTTGTCTTTATTTGTTTGAACTTGAACTCTAAAGACAGTACTCATCAGCTTTCCCCCAAAAATTTGCCATTTCCATCCTAAGGTTCAGAAATATTGTAAGTTATCATTAAAACATATCAATTGACATCCAGTTTAGCAGATCTGACATAAGAACTATACATCCTCCAGCTCAGTCCTGGCCATTTGCCAAATAGTCCTCCTGCTACTTTTCAAGGTCATTGCCCACATTGACTGCTGCTAACCTTCTCTGTCTTCACCAGTCCTCAGTTCAGAAGAGATAAGAGCATCTCGGTCTTAAAGCAATATGGGTTCAAATCCTGGCTCTGATAGTTGCTAGCTGGATGACCTTGGGCATTCATTTAACCTCTCTGAGCCTCAGTCCGCTCATTTGTAAAGTGAGAACTGATATTGGTTGAATTGTGTTCCCCCAAAATGAGATATTTTGAAGTCTTAACCCCCAGTAACCCAGAATGTGACCTTATTTGGAAACAGGGTAATTGCAGATGTAATTAATTAAGATGAGGTCACACTAGAGTAGGATGGATCCCTAATCCAATGTGACTATTATCCTTATTGTATGTCCTCCAGCTCAGTGGAGCCCTTGTGGAGAAAGCCTTGTGGGCCGGGTGCAGTGGCTCACACCTGTAATCCCAGCACTTTAGGAAGGTGAGGTGGGTGGATAATGAGGTCAAGAGATCGAGACCATCCTGGCCAACTTGGTGAAACCCTGTCTGTACTAAAAATACAAAAATTAGCTGGGCATGGTGGCACACGCCTGTAGTCCCAGCTACTCGGGAGATTGAGGCAGGAGAATCGCTTGAACCCGGGAGGCAGAGGCTGCAGTGAACCAAGATCACGTCACTGCACTTCAGCCTGGGGACAGAGCGAGACTCTGTCTCAAAAAGAAAGAAAGAAAGAAAGCCTTGTGAAGACACCGGAAGAAGAGCATATGAAGATGAAGGCAGACATTGGAACGCTGTGCCTACAAGCCAAGGAATGCGAAGGCTTATCAGCAAACAGAAGCCAGGACAGAGGCATGGAACAGATTCTCCTCACAGCCCCGAGAAGGAACCGACCCTGCTGGCGCTCTGACTTTGGACTTCTAGCCTCCAGAACTGTGAGAGAGTAATTTTCTATCGTTTAAGCCACCCAGTCTGTAATGCTTTGTTACAGCAACACTGGGAAGCTAACACAGGAACAATATCTTGAAATAAATAAAGTAGGCCGGGCGCCGTGGTGGCTCACCCCTGTGATCCCATCAATTTGCGAGGCCCAGGCGGGCAGATCACAAGGTCAGGAGTTTGAGACCAGCCTGGCCAATACGGTGAAACCCTGTCTCTACTAAAAATACAAAAATTAGCCCGGCGTGGTGGCGCACAGCTGTAGTTACAGCTGCTTGGGAGACTGAGGCAGAATTGCTTGAACCCGGGAGGCGGAGGTTGCAGTGAGCTGAGACTGTGCCACTGCACTCCAGCCTGGGCAATAGAGCAAGATTCCATCTCTAAATAAATAAATAAAATAACCAGTTAAAGCGTCAGGGCTGCTTCTATGTA
This sequence comes from Ateles fusciceps, assembly GCA_036589455.1. NCBI lineage: Eukaryota > Metazoa > Chordata > Mammalia > Primates > Atelidae > Ateles > Ateles fusciceps. The sequence goes on along the minus strand of JAZHEH010003061.1, from coordinate 5,951,396 downwards.
ATAAGCCCCACCATACCCTTTAGGCTCCATATTGCCTTCCTTTGCAGCTGAACTCTTTGTCTTCCCTGTGGTCTGAAAGAGAGAATGATGACTTTCCTCTGCTGCAATACGTAATAACCTGACCACCCAAGCTTTGGCCCTGACCCTCTGTCTCCTTTTCCTCCCTCCCCCTCCTCCTTGCTCTCCTTCTTCCTCCTCCTCCTTCTCCCCTCCTCCTTCTTTCTTCCTTTCACCCTTCCTTCTTCCTTCTGCCCCCCTCCCTCCCTCCTCCTCCCTGCTTCTCCCCTCCTTCCTCTTCTCTCCTCTCCCCTCTCTTCTTCCTTCTTCCTCCTCCTTCCTCCACTTTCTCTTTCTCTTCTCCTCCTTCTTCCTTCTCCTCCTTCCTCTTCCTCATTCTGCTTCCTCTTTCTTCTTCTTCCTTCTTTCTCTTCTTTCTTCTTCCCCTCATTTCTTTCTTCTTTTTCTTCTTCTTTTTTTTTTTTTTTTGGCTCCCCATCAGAGAATTTAACTTGATACCTTCTTTACTCCTTAAAATCCTGCTAGCAGCCAGTTCTGCTTTTGGAAGCTACCTTGGCTGCCAGAGACAGCTCCCAGCCTGCCAAGGACACACTCCTCTACCTATACCCCACCGCTGCTCACTTGACGCCTCTTCTCACCTTCCTATCCTCCTGACCCAACCAATCACACCCTCAAAGTTTCCACCAACATGAACAGAGAACAATTCCTGGAATTGATGGCCTCCTTCCAATTGCCACTCTGTTTTCTGTTTCTATTAACAGCAGATTCTTCAAATATATGATCCAAATCATCAGTAGATCATATCATTAATTAATTTCTAATTAATTTTTTCCTTATATATACCTTTTGGCCCCTCCAGCTGCCAATTTGCCAGTCTTTAAAACATTAAGGATAATAGTAACTTTTAAAAACACAGATATGTCTCTACATGTTGCCCAGGCTGGTCTTGAACTCCTGGACTCAAGCAATCCTCTTACCTCAGCCTCCCAAAGTGCTGGGATTATAGGCATGAGCCACCATGGTGGGACGATTCCCCATCATCCAGTAATAACTCTTTTTCTCTTTTTTTTTTTGAGACAGAGTCTCACTCTGTCACCCCAGCTGGAATGTAGTGGCGCAACCTCGGCTCACTACAACCTCTACCCACCAGATTCAAGCGATTCTTGTGCCTCAGCCTCCTGAGTAGCCAGGTTTACAGGCACCTGCCACCACACTCAGCCAATTTTTGTATGCTTAGTAGAGACGGGGTTTTGCCATGTTGGTCAGGCTGGTCCTGAACTCCTGACCTCAGGTGATCCACCCACCTTGGCCTCCCAAAGTGCAGGGATTACAGGCGTGAGCCACCGTGCCCAGCCTATAACTCTTTTCTTACCCCACATTCGCCTCCTCTAGAAGTTAATATATTTTTCCTCTATGCTATTCTTTCTTCTGCTGCCAAACTTTTCAAACAGGGACCTCTGACAGTGAGGTAGATGCTTCTTGTGATTCTGCACACCTCACAAAGATCCCTTCTCTGAAGGTTGGCCCTAACTCACAGGGGTAGGCCCCAAAGGCCACATCCATACTTTGTGGCCAGGTGACCTTGGCCATAGCTGATTGATCCAGGAGTAGATAATCCCCCCCTCGAGTCCCCTCCCTAGAATGGAAAGTACGGAGGGGAGAGATGGAGAGCTTGGGACTTGTCAGTGCTAAACCATGTCAATGTCAGGATTCCAGAGAGAAGATTAGCTTCTCTGCGTAAGTGCCCAGAACTGCTCTGGGTGCATTCCTCCCCTGAATCTGAGTTGTCTTAGTCTTTCTTAATCCAAAATAGACCCTATAGAGACCTGCTTTCTGGTCTGGCTTGAAAGTCATCATTACCATCTGTACAGGAAGAAAAATGCTGAGCAAAGTGAACATCAATAACTCTTCTTAGATCCAACAGAGAACTGAGGCCACCGGACAAAGCATTGCCCAGAAAATCGAGGAGATGGACAGGAGAATACAGAGAAACACAGCTTACTAGAGTGAAAGCCCAGGGGCAGAAAACCCTTTGGGAACTAGTAGTGTGTCCTTTGATACAGCACATTATATCCAGCTTTCAGCAAAGTAGAGGTGCTATGAGAAATTAAATTTGAGTGTGGATATTCCAGAAGGCTTTATAAAAACCATAACATAGGCCAGGCAATGTGGCTCATGCCTGTAATCCCAACACTTTTGAAGCCTGAGGCAGGAGGATCGCTTGAGCCTAGGAGTTCAAGGCTAGCCTGGGAACAAAGTGAGATCCTTTCTCTACAAAAAATAATTTTAAAAATTAGCAGGGCATAGTGGCTTTTGCCTATAGTCCCAACTACTTGGGAGGCTGAAATGAAAGAATGTCTTGAGTCCAACAGGTTGGGACAGACAGACAGAAAGAAAGAAAGGGAGGGAGGGAGGAAGGGAGGGAAGGAGAGAAAAAGAAAGAAAGAGAAAAAGAGAAAGAAGGAAAGAAAAAGAAGAACGAAAGAGAAGGAAGGAAGGGAGGGAGGGAAGGAGAGGAGGAGGAAAGAAAGAATAAAGAAGGAAAGAATGAAAAGAAAGGAAAAGGAAAAACTCAAACCCATATCATTTGAACGGGGTCTCGTAGGACTTCAATAGACACAGAGCCTAAGCCCAAATGTGGAGAGAGAGGGCAAGGCCATGTTGGAAGAGTAGCTGGTCATCTGGTTTCCCTGTACGTACTAGGAAATGACAATATGAGAATACAAAGAATTGGAACATGAAGAATATGAAGGATGGAGAATGGAAAGGGATGAAAGGCTGGTGGCCCTGGTGTTGCAGGATCAGAGCTGTGATTAAAACAAGTGAGCCGGCCAGGCGCGGTGGCTCACGCCTGTAATCCCAACACTTTGGGATCTCGGCACATTTCTTCACGCCCACACTCTGCCTAGCCCTGGTGATCTACCATCTTTGCCATCTCAGAGGGACTTCTTTCCATCCTAATACTCACCACTTCTCTGAGTCTCTATGACTAACTGGCCTGGGCTATGCCCAGGAAGATGTGGGGCCTGAAAACATCATAGGGGATGTGTCCTAGGCAAATCCCACTGGGGAATCTACCTGCTTCCCCAGCACCATTCCACAAGGAGAGGCAGTGCAAGTGAGCATCAGGCAGTATGGTGTTAAACAAAAAACAAACTGCACAGTACCTTTCTGAAGGAATCGTGTAGAAGGCAGGCAGAAGGAGAGAACAGGTGCAGCCCAGCCACTTCCTTTGTGAGAGGGAATGGCGTGCGCTGACTCTTGGAAAGGATATGAGCTAGTTAGTTAGACCTTTTACTTTACTTCAGCGCCTGCTTTTACTTTCTCTCTCTCTCTCGTCTCTGTCTCTCTCTCTCTCTCTCCAGATGTCCAGGCTGGAGCACAGTGGCATGATCATGGCTCACTGTAGCTTTGAACTCCTGGGCCCAAAGGATCCTCCTGCATCAGCCTCCTGAGTAACTGGAACTACAGCTGTGCACCACCACACCTGGCTAACAGACTGTATCTTTCTACATCTTCCAAGCCCTGCAGTTGTCACCAGTGTTCCGCCATTCACATACACTGCATTTTAGTCACATCCTTGACTGTTGAGTAAGAGATTTTCAAGACTGAAAGTGATCTTATAAATCACCACAGGGTCCAATCCCTTCACTTCGGGTAGGAGGGAACCAGAGTCTCAAAAAATTGAGAACGTTGTCCAACTGTTCTTTAAATTATTACTAAATTTAAGTAACCCTAATTTAGTAACTAAGTTACCATACTAAATTGTTAGTGGACAAGTAACGGTAAGCAGGTAACTTGACCTCTCTAGCCATCAGTGGTCTTTATCTGTAAATGGAAATAAAAATTGTGCTTATTTCATAAGGTTGTAGCCAGGACTAAATAAACCAAGGTAAAGTGCTAAAACAGTATCTGGGCTGGGTGTGGTGGCTCATGCTTGTAATCGCAGCACTATGGGAGGCCGAGGCAGGCGGATCACTTGAGGTCAGAAGTTCGAGACCAGCCTGGCCAACATGGTGAAACCCCGTCTCTACTAAAAATACAAAAATTAGCCAGGCATGGTGGCAGGTTCCTGTAATCCCAGCTACTCAGGAGGCTGAGGCAGGAGAATCGCTTGAACCTAGGAGGCAGAGGTTGTAGTGAGCTGAGATTGTGCCTTTGCACTCCAGCCTGGGCAACAGAGCAAGACTCCAGCTCAAAAGAAAAGAAAATTAGCCAGGTGAGATGGTGGCGCGCACCTGTAATCCCAGCTACTGGGAAGGCTAAGGCAGGAGAATCGTTTGAACCTGGGAGGCGGAGGTTGCAGTGAGCCGAGGTCCCACCACTGCACTCCAGCCTGGGTGATAGAGACTCAATCTCAAAACAAAACAAAACAAAAAAACAGTATCTGGACCATATGAAAAATGTTCACTAGGTACTCTGTTTACTGTTACTATTGTATCAGGTATAATTGTTCTATCACTTATAGCTTTGAGTGTACATTTTATTCCCTCATGCAGTCAACATATACTTACTGAGTATTTACTGGGTACCAAGCTCTATGTCCTAGATGCTGGGGGATAGATTCAGTCCTTGCTCTCAGATTCTTCACAGGTCAGTGGTTGCCATATAATGTGGGCCTGGAGGGAGAGCTACAAAACTGCTGCAAGCATCAGGAAAGCTTTCAAGAGAAGAAGACATTTGATCCCTTTTAAGGATGAGTTTGCAGGCTGGAGAAGACACGGGAGAGAGCACCACAGGCATTCTAGCCTCAGGGAGCAGGCTGGCAAAGGCAGAGCGCTGAGAAGAGCGCTGTCAAGGAAAGCAGTGGTGAGAAAGAGACTACAGAGAGAGCCTGGGGCCAGACTGCAAAAGGTTCCTATAACTAAATTGCAAGCTTCCTGTCTGTCCCCTGGGGGTAATTAGCACAGTGTTTAATTCAAAAAATTACTTGATTGATTTCTTTTTCCCCTTTGACATGCATGGAAGTTCATTCTTAGCTTTGGTTATTGTGAGGATAAGTTTTTGATTCCCAAATTTACATTTACAATTCTCTACCCTGAGTTCCCCCATCACCAGATGCCTGCATGGTGGAAACATTAAAGATTCTCCCACCCCGTGTTTCCTGTTACTCTCTCCCACTCTTCCTTTAACTGGGCAGCTACACTCGAGGAGATTCAGTACCTTAATAAGTGGGAGAAAGGCTTTTGACATTTAAAAGCCCGGGCCTCGGAGGAAATCCTGGGGCACAGAAAAAAAAAAAAACTTGACATACGCATCAGAGCAAGTTTTCCCACCCTTGGGCCAGTTTGAAGGTTTTCTGCTTTGAAGAGAGGAGGAAAAGTCCAGGCTGGGGAGGGAGGCAGTGATAAAAATCATTAGCAGGTAACTCCCCTGAGAAAGGAAGCCTGGGCTCTCTCTCCCTTTTCTATTTCTTCTTTTCTTTTCTTCTTTTTCTTTCTTTCTTTTTTCTTTTTGATACAGAGTCTCACTCTGTCACCCAGGGTGGAGTGCAATGGCACAATCTCAGCTCACTGCAACCTCTGTCTCCCAGGTTCAATCGATTCTCCTTCCTTAGTGTCCCGAATAGCTGGAATTACAGGTGGCTGCCACCATGCCCGGCTAATTTTTGTATTTGTAGTAGAGACTGGGTTTCACCATGTTGGCCAGGCTGGTCTCGAACTCCTGACCTCAAGTGATCTGCCTGCCTCGGCCTCCCAAAGTGCTGGGATTACAAGCATAAGCCACTCACTGGACCTGTTTTTCTGACTTGGCCTGGGGGACATTGGGGAAATGACAACAGAAACCACTGATGGATTTGGAGAAGCTGAGGGAAGAGGAGGCCCCTGTCCTCTTGTAGACCCCAAAGACAACACAGCCCAGACCAGGTAAGTCTGTGTGAGTGCCTGAGAGTCTGAGTCCAAACAGCACTGGGGCAGTAGAATGAGTTCCCTTGAGCCTTAGAGGCATAGAGAAGTCTCACGGAACAGGGACAACTCAGCCATGAGCTGTGTAAATTGAAGACAGTACAAGAAGGCTCTAGTGAGCCCTCTTGCACTTATAGGCAGCAAGGGGGAAAGCAGGAGATGCCCCTAACTAACTACTACCAATCCTCTGTCACCCTGAGAGAGATGAATGGGACTTACAGAAAAGTAAATGTACTTGTTTGCACATCTGGGGCTTGAGGCTACCCCTAACATCTATGAAAAAAATTTATGTATAGTAAACTTTAAACTCACTGTGAGTCACATTTTATCTCCATAAATGTTGCTTGAGCACTCACTAAGTATGAGGCACCCAAAATAATCCAGTGAGGGAGACAGACATACAAATATTTGCCTGGTCAAAACACAAGCAGCATGTTCTGAGAACACACAGGAAACACTCATGCATTCTGACGAATGAGAGGAAGAAGCCTCTAGGAGCGGGGTGGCATTCGACTTGGGCTTAGAGAGATGCGTAGGAAATTGTGGGGGGTAACAAGTGATCTCTGGCTGTGGAAGATGGACGGGCTTAGAGCACAAGGCTGGAGGGAAGGATCTGCAGGGGCTGAAAATGTCCCAGATCTCAGCCTTATTCTCTGTGCAGTGGCACCTCCATCTCCAAATCCTTAGGGTCATGTTTCGGTTTTGTGTTTTTGTTTGTTTGTCTGTCTGTTTTTTCAGAGAAGGGGTCTTATTCTGTCCTCCAGGCTGCCAAGTGCAGTGGTGCAACCGTAGCTCATTGTAGCCTCAAACTCCTGGGCACAAGCAGTCCTCACACCTTAGCCTCTGGAATGGCTAGGACCACAGGTATATCTATCAACACTGGCCAGTGTTTTTTATTTTTATTTTTGTAGACACAGCATTGCTATCTTACCCAGGCTGGTCTCAAACTCCTAGCTGCAAGCAATCTTCTTGCCTTGGCCTCCCAAAGCATTGAGATTAGAGGTATGAGTCACTGTGCTGACTCTAGGGTCTTGTTTTGATAGTTTCTGCCCCCTGTCTTTTCATAGACAAGCACTTTTCAAGTCTTGCTTTTTTATACTTAAGCTTCATGTGGCTATAACAATAGCAATAAACATAAACAATTTAAAAATAATGGCAATAGAAACTACCATTTTGGGAGTTAGTATTATGCTTTTTACCTAAACAGCTGCCTTTATCCTTACAGTAATCTTAACTACAAGAATTTTTGTCCCACATAGGAGTATTATTCCTTTTTCCAACCTCTACCCTAATCCTAATGATATCTGAATAACCATTTCCCAGGATGTTCTATATCATCCAAGGTACTTTTGTCATATGTTCATCACAAAAATTATTTATTTTTATTATTTTTATTTTTGAGACAGAGTCTCACTCTGTTGCCCAGGCTGGAGTGCAGTGGCACAATCTTAGCTCACTGCAACCTCCACCTCCCAGGTTCGAGTGATTCTCCTCCCTCAGCCTCCCGAATAGCTAGGATTACAGGCATGCACCACCACGCTGAGGTAATTTTTGTATTTTTGGTAGAGACAGAGTTTCACCATGTTGGTCAGGCTGGTCTTGAACTCCTGACTTCATAATCCGCCTTCCTTGGCCTCCCAAAATGCTGGGATTACAGGCGTGAGCTACCATGCCTGGCTAACAAAATTTATTTTAAATGAAACCTCCAAGTTACTTTGTCTTTACATTTTTTCCGTGTGCTCCATGCAGCCATTATAATTTCATATTTCTCTTCCTCAGTATGACTTTTGGTTTTTGTTTGTTTATTTTTTGAGACATGGTGTCACTCTGGGCTGCAGTGCAGTGGCACCAACATGGCTCACTGCAGCCTTGACCTCCCCGGCTCAAGTGGTCCTCCACCTCAGCCTCCCAACTAGCTGGGACTATAGATACATACTATCATACCTGGCTAATTTTTGTTTTAGCTGGTCCCAAACTCCTGGGTTCAAGTGATCCTCTTAACTCAGCCTCCCAAAGTGTTGGGATTACAGGCATGAGCCATCACACTTGGTCTGCACATAATTTTTCCCCCCCGGCGCGCCCCGCCCCCCCCCCCCCGGGGGCCCCGGCCCCCGGCGCCCCCGGCAAACTAAAATTGTTCAAGAACTTACTGATTCTTACCTGTCTGCCTCTCACCATGTGCTATCTCTTCTAAGGGATTTTGTTCAAGCTGTTTTCTCTTCTCTCTCCCAGGAAAATCCCTCCTGACCTCTGCCCCAACTCCCAGAAAAATCCGTTTATTAAATCATACTCATTCTTCAAGACTGGGCTAAAATGCTACCTCCCACATGAAGCCTTCTGAGAGTCTTCCCATTGAAATCCTTTTCTCCTCTTCTCTTCCCTCAGAGCATTGCTTCTAGGTTTTTAATAGGGTTATATTTAAGTTCCGTCTGTATTTTCCTTCCTCCTCCACTAGATCGTGGATCTGCGTCTTTTACCTCTTGTGTATCTTACGCATCTCCATCGCTCACATTACAGAATTTTACTCATAAAAATATTAAAGTGAATCAGATGGAAAGAAATTCAAATTACTTAATCAGATGCTCAGGGCCCTCCTTTCCCACATTCTGTTCCTCCAGCATATACACTAGATTTTTCTGGGGCCCTGATCATTAACACAATCATTTCTTCTTCTTTCCCTGGTTATTTTCGCCTAAAACGGAGGCGGAAGGAACTAGATGACTCGATGAGCATCTGGCAGCCAGAAACTCCCCTTATGTCTGCCAGAGTCTTAGACAGGCGAACACCAGAGAGTGGGGGGTGGGCAGGGAGGAGCCTCTGGACTTCCAGCCATTGGAGCAGCCTCCTATGGGGAGCCGTGAAGCTGTGGACCACTATCGTCTTAGGGAGCTGAGATCACTGTGGCTGGAAGCCTGGAAAATATTCAAAAGTCACACCCAAATTTCAGCCCATTTTTCAAAGAGAGGAAAAGAGGAAATACAGAGGTAAAAAGGATTCATGGTGAGGTCTTACTGATTTCCTCTTCAAATTGATGGAGAGCAGTTAATGAGGAGGAAATAGTCCCAAGTCAATTAAGCTATATGTGAGCAAATCACAATTTCTCTGTTTAAAAGATATCAGTTCAAATGTGCTTTACATGTTTAGGAGAGGGAAAACCAAAGTCTTTTTAATAAGAAATCATTGTGCAAAGCACTGTTGTAAAGTGACGAAGCTTACGTAAGTAATATACAAGTTACATGCCGGAGAAACCAAATACAATCATATGCTGAACATACAACATATGCGAGAGCTTAGAAGAGTTTATTAAATTTCTCAAGTCATTTGGGGCTAAAAGCAAAGGGTTAGTACTTGGGGCAGGGCTGCAAATGTGTTACTCCATCTTCTACAAAGCCATTAACTACACAGAGAGAATTGTTTGCAGGAACAAGAGTACTATAGTGTCCTCATTCTTAGAGCGATGTAGATTTTGGTTTTGTTTTTTGTTTTTTTGTTTTGAAAAGGAGTTTCTTTCTTGTTGCCCAGGCTGGAGTGCAATGGCACAGGTCTCTGCTTACTGCAACCTCCACCTCCCAGGCTCAAGCGATTCTCCTGCTTCTGCCTCCCAAGTAGCTGGGATTACAGGCACCCACCACCATGCCTGGCTAATTTTTGTATTTTTAGTAGAGATAGGGTTTCACCATGTTGGCCAGGCTGGTCTTGAACACCTGACATCAGGTGATCTGCCCACCTTGGCCTCCCAAAGTGCTGGGATTACAGGCATGAGCCACCATAGCCGGCCAAGAGGTACACATATCATAGAAAAGAGAACGAGGCTTCTGTAATTTTTACTAATCAAGAACAAAAAAGTGTAGATATTTTAGCTACTCATATGAACATGAAGCAAAAATAGCTCATGCAGTCTTTCTCATTTTGTTGATGAGAAAAAAATTAGTCCCCAAAAGGTTTAATGATTTGCTCAACTTTATCAAAGATGCAAATTCAAACATTTATAAACACAGAGAAGCCAAAGGGAAATAATATTAAGAACTGGTGACCAAGCCGGATATGGTGGAGAGATCCTGCAGTCCCAGATACTCAGGAGGCTAAGGCAGGAGGATTGCCTGAGCCCAGGAGTTAGAATGTACAATGTGTGGTGATTGTGCTTGTGAGTAGCCACTGTACTTTAGCCTGGCAATACGGAAAGACAAAACAAAGTGAAGTAAGGACAGAACTGAAGGTCAGATCTTCATGAAATAATTCTCTCTCTCTCGTTTTTTTTTGTTGTTGATTTTTTTTTTTGAGACCAAGTCTCACCCTGTTGCCCAGACTGGAATACAATGGCACAATCTTGGCTCACTGCAACCTCTGCCTCCTGGACTCAAGCAATTCTCTTGCCTCAGCCTCCCAAGTAGCTAGGACTATAGGCACCTGCCACCACGCCTGGCTAATTTTTGTATTTTTAGTAGACAGGGTTTCACCATGTTGGCCAGGCTGATCTCAAACTCCTGAGCTCAAGTGATATGCCCACCTCGGCCTTGCAAAGTGCTGGGATTATAGGCATGAGCCACCACACTCAGCCTTCATTAGACATTTCTTACAGATTGCAAAGGGGGATGAGGAGAGTCCCCCATCTCCAGGCTTCTTGGCTTCTGCCACCCTGCCAAACAGAAATAGGTTTGAACTACAGCATCTGGTTGTCCATGTGCCCTCAGGCTGGGGAGGTCAGCCCATGAGTCAGTTTTCAAATCATGGTTGCTTTTAGAAAACAGCCAGGCAGGGAGAGACCAGAAGAAGAGAGGGAGGGACGGAAGTTGAAGCCTTTTAAAGCTCTCCACAAAAGGCAAAGAGTTCTCCTCGACCAATCCTGACCCCTACCGACCTCATGACCTTGTTACCTAAGGTCAGTTTAACACTTTAGAAATGGTCCTGGCTGACTCTGTAACCTCTGTCACTCACAACTAACAAATATGTCTTTAAAAGGGTCACCTTTCGGCTAGAAACTGGCAGATTCTTTCCTTTCAATTCACATATTACCGAAAGTCTCTTTGGTTTCTATTAAGAAATTTAAGTGTCTAATTTGAAACCGTTTCACTAACACAGGATGCTACACTACTTTTCACTAACACAGATATCTCCAGAAAGTCTAGGTTAATACTTAGTTTGGGAAAACTGCATGCATTTCGTACGGACACACACGGAACAAACAGAGCATATGGCCCTGGAATCTTTCACGCTGCCATTCAAGGAACAAACACAGAATAGCTAGAAACTTAGATTTTAAGGGTCCACATAAGTCCTGTCTTTGGAGGAATTCTCAACAGCCTCTCTGGTGTATGGAAAGACGCTTAGAAAGAGTAGGGGCCTAAATAAGGCAGAAAAGTCATCCCAACTTATTAGTTGTCATCACACAGTTAAATCTTAAAAGATGAAGAATGACTTGGCCTGGCATTCATGCCTATAATCTCAGCACTTTGGGAGGCTGAGGTGGGTGGATTGCTTGAGACCAGGAGTTCCAGACCAGCCTGGCCAACAGAGTGAAACCCCGTCTCTACAAAAAATACAAAAGTTACACAGGCGTGGTAGTGGATGCCTGTAGTCCCAGCCATTTGGGAAGCTGAGGCAGGAGAATCGTTTGAACCTGGGAGGCAGAGGTTGCAGTGAGCAGATATCATGCCACCGTACTCCAGCCTGGGTGACAGAGTGAGACTCTGTCTCAAAAAAAAAAAAAAAAAAGAGTAACTTATTTATGGTGAATAGCCTCTACGTAAAACTAGACAAAAAAGGGCTGGACACAGTGGCTCACGCCTGTAATTCCAGCACTTTGGGAGGCCGAGGCAGGTGGAACACCTGAGGTCAGCGGTTCGACATGGCTGCCATGGCCAAACCCCATCTCTACTAAAAATACAAAAATTATCCCAGCATGGTGGCACATGCCTGTAGTCCCAGCTGCTCGAGAAGCTAGGGCAGGAGAATCGCTAGAACACAGGTGGCGAAGGTTGCAGTGAGCCGAGGTTGCGCCACTGCACTCCAGCCTGGGCAACAAGAGAGAACTCTGTCTAAAGAAAAAAAAAAGACCTCAGATATTCAGCATGGTTAACAAGTTTCAATTTTACTCAATGCAGGAAATGAATAAAAAAGAAGTATTATACATAGTCCTCAGCCCTCACGTTTCTTATATTTATTGCAAAAATATCTCTCATTTTTTTTAAGAAAGCAAATTTATTAGGGCAGCAGTGTAAGCAAAATGGCTGCTTCATAGGCAGAGTTGCCTGCTGTAAAGATATCTTATTTCTCAAGGGATTTACCAGATGAAGACTCTCCCTGGCTAATCTTAAAATTCAAATAATCTATCATCTACATTCAGCAAAGCTCCCGTAAAAGACTGAGGTTTACTTCCAAGTTCTGGTCATCTGACCTCTTTCCTTAATTCAATTTAGTTCAATCACACTATGTTGAATCTTAGGCATTCAGAAGTAAATAAAGCATTATCCCTAACCTCAATGTGCTCTGAATGAGGAAAAGGGAAACTGACCTGTAAACCATGAGTGAAATAAAGGGTAGTGTTAGTTAGAAGAGGGCAGAGAGTGTTGTGGGAGCAGGGAAGTGGTTAGAACCGATTTCATAGATAGGGTGTGGCCATGTGGTAGCCTGCGTCCAGTATGCTCCCATTAGCTTCAACTTCTGGTATTCACACTTTGGATGGTCCCTCCCCACATTGTATGATTAAGTTTTTGACCTATAGAATATAGTGGCCGTGTTGGTGTGTGACTTCTGAGACTAGATTAGAAGAGACATTGCTGCTGCTGCTTTGCTCTCTTGAATCACTTGTGCTGGGGGGAGCCAACAGCCACATATTGAGGACATGCAAGCAGCCGAAGAGAGGCTTGTATGGTGCCTTTCACCAACAACCAGCACCAGGTTGGTAAGTCCCCTGGGAAAGGCACCCTCCAGGCCCAGTCAGGCCTCCAAATGACTAAAGACCTAGCTGACATCTTGACTGCACCCTCATGAGAAACTCTGAGTTAAGATGCTCCTAAATAACACCCCATCCCCCAAGATGTCCATGTTGTAATCCCCAGAACCTGTGACTATGTTACATGACATGGCAAGGGGAATCAAGGTGATAGATGGAATCAAGGTTGTTAATCAGCTGACCTTAAAATAGGGAGATTATTCCGGATCATCCAGGTGGGCCCAGTGTAATCACAAGTGTCCTTTTAATGTGAGAGAGGGAAGCAGAAGAGGCAGTCAGAGTCAAGTGATATGAGAACCTGAGCAGCCACTGCTGGATTTGAAGACGGAAAAAAGTATGTGACACAGGGCAGCTTTGAGAAGCTGGAAACTGGCCAGGTGTAATGGCTCATGCCTGTAATCCCAACACTCTGGGAGGCCGAGGTGGGCACATCACTTGAGGTTGGGAATTCAAGATCGGCGTGGCCAACCTGGTGAAACCCCGTCTCTACTAAAAATACAAAAATTAGCCAGGTGTGGCTGAGGCAGGAGAATCACTTGAACCTGAGAGGTTGCAGTGAGTTGAGATTAATCCACTGTGCTCCAGCCTGGGCAACAGAGGGAAACTCTGTCTCAAAAAAAAAGAAGCTGGAAACTGTATAAAACAGACTCTCTCTAGCGCCTCCAGAAAGGAAGGCAGCCCTGCTCACCCCTTGATTTTTAAGCCAGTGAGACTCATATCAGACTTCTTAACGACAGATAAAGCTATGTTGTTTCAAGCCACTCTGTTTGTGTCAATTCATCGGAGCAGCAGCAGAAAACAAAGATATCCACAGAAACTGTAAGGATAAAAGTGTTTACTGTTAGGACCCTAATAGGGAGGTGGGGCGGCAGTGATTTGTTATATATCAGTAGATGACCGGTACAGTTTTGATGCCTGGAAGTGGGCTGCTGCCGACATAAAAAGTTAACATATGAGAGAACTTTGGAACCAGAGAGTAGGAAGAAACCAGGACTTCAGGAAGAGTGTAAGTAAAATCCTGTGAGGCTCTGAGGAGACTGGCAGTAGAAGCCACGTGGCCTTTGAGGAAGGTGCCAGTGAGATCTGAAAGGTAAATTAGGAAAATTTTATTGGAAACAGGAGAAAGGTGATCCTCTTTCTATAGGGGCAGAATTTTTTTTTTTTTTTTTTGCGATGGAGAGGCTCTGTCGCCCAGGCTGGAGTGCAGTGGCACAGTCTCAGCTCACTGCAACCTCCAAGGGGCAGAAATTTTAAGCAGCAGTGCTGCTTGTAGTAACAGGAAAGTAATAAATGCATCAAATGAACTAACCTAAATGGGGAACTACCTGAGGAGATTTCCAGGCAGAATAGTGAAGATGCCACCTAGTTTTTCCTTGCTACTTATAGTAAAATGTGTGCTACTTGTAGTAAAATGTGAGAGGAGAAAGATAGGCAAAAAGAGGAATGTTAAATTAGAAAGTCTCAGGAATTACTGGGTTTAAAATCTCCCAGCCTCCCCAGATGATAAATGATATTAAAATTAAGAAATGGCTTTTGGGCAAAGACAAAGTCCAAGGCATTCACAGGAGAACATGATATATGTATATATATGAAACTCATTATAGAATCCTTTGTTAAGATCTCATCAAGATTCAAGGTGGCTGGCTTTGAAGATGGAGAAAGGGGCGTGACACAAGAATGTGGGCAGCTTCTAGAAGCTGGAAACTGCCTGGGCTCAGTGGCTCGTGCCTGTAATCCCAGCACTTTGGGTGGTCGAAGCAGGCAAATCACCTGAGATCAGGAGTTCCAGACCAGCCTGGCCAACATGGGGAAACCCCATCTCTACTAAAAATACAAAAAATTAGCTGGACACGGTGGCACACCCCTGTAATGCCAGCTACTTGGGAGACTGAGGCAGGAGAATTGCTTGAGCCCAGGAGGCAGAGGCTGCAGTGAGCCAAGACCATGCCGCTGCACTCCAGCCTGGGCAGTAAAGCGAGACTCTTCTCAAAAAAAAAAGAAGGAAAGAAAAAGAAATTCAAGGTAGTTCATCAGTGAAACTTTCGGTTTAAAAAACCAGCTTCTTTGAAAATCTTAGGAAGGGATAATAATGTATTTTGCACTTGGGAGAGACATGAAACATTGGGGCTCAGAAGGCAGACTGTGGGTTGCCATCTTCCAAGATGATTTCCCCATGACCCTTGCTTCCTGATGTTCACATCTTTGTGTAGCATCTTCTCGGGGTATCAGGATTAGTCCATATGACAAACAGAATATGGCAGAAGTAATGGTGCATGATGCTTTTAGCTAGGTCATTAAAGACACTGTTACTTTCACCTTGCTTTTTTGGATTGTTTTGTTCTTAAATCAAAAAGTAAATAAGACCCGTCAGCATGAAGCAATTGTTACTCACCTAAGCAAGAGGGAAAAAAGAATGTATGGGCACTAGGAAATTGGTTACAAAAAGAGCAAATACTGGCTGGGTTCAGTGGCTTACACCTGTAATCCCAGCCTTTTGGAAGGCTGAGGTGGGTGGATTGCTTGAGTCCAAGACTCCAAGGCCAGCCTGGGCAACATGGCAAAACCCTGTCTCTACAAAAAATACAAAAATTAGCTGGGCGTGGTGGCGGGCCTGTGTAAGCCCAGCTACTCACGAGGCTGAGGCAGGAGAGTCACTTGAATGTGGAGGCAGAGGTTGCAGTGAGTGAGATTGGGCCACTACACTCTATCTTGAATGACAGAGTGAGACTCTGTCTCAAAATTAAAAAAAAAAGAAAGAAAAAAAGAAAAAGAAAAAATTCCAGAAATAATTGATTAGTTTTAAATTGTGTACCAGTCTGAATAATATAATGAAATCTTTTTTTTTTTTTTTTTTAAAGATGGGGTTTCACCGTGATGGACAGGCTGGTCTTGAACTCCTGACCTCAGGTAATCCACCCAGCTCGGCCTCCCAGAGTGCTAGGATTACAGGCGTGAGCCACCGTGCCCGGCCATGATGAAATCTTATGCTGACCAACCAGGCTGACACCTGTAATCCCAGCACTTTGGGAGGCCGAGGCAGGGGGGATCACCTGAGGTCAGGAGTTCGAGACCAGCCTGGCCAACATGGTGAGAATCGCTTGAACCCAGAAGGTGGAGGTTGCAGTGAGCTGAGATCACGCCACTGCACTCCAGCCTGGGCGACAGAGCGAGGCTCCATCTCAAGAAAAAAAAAAGAAATCTTGTGCCATCCCACTCTGTCCCCCACCAGGACATGAATCATCCCTTTGTCCAGTGTATTAACATTTGTTAAGTGTTTATTATGTTCTAGTGACTTTACATACATTTTAATCCTTACACCCCTGAGAGAGAGATACTATTATATACTATTCCTATTTTACTGAGGAAGATAACTCAGCTTCAGAAAGATCAAGGAGCTTAGCAATGTCACTCAGCTGGTGAGCATACTGCTTCCAAAAAACATTCTTCCTGTGTCACTTTGCCATGGATACCAAAACTTTTTCTCTAACTGGACTTTGAAGGCTTGTCAGCTCTCTGACAGCTTCTAAGAATATTTGTTGGCTTTCTTTCTGTACTGGGATATGGCAGAGACTCTATGTTCACTAAAACCCACTATTCTTTCTCTCTCCTTCCTTCCTTCCTTCCTTCCTTCCTTCCTTCCTTTCTCTTTCTGTCACCCATGCTGGAGTGCAGTGGCATGATCTCAACTCACTGCAACCTGAGACAGAGTTTCGTTCTTGTGGCCCAAGCTGGAGTGCAGTGGGGCAATTTTCACCACAACCTCTGCCTCCCGGATTCAAATGATTCTCCTGTGTTAGCATCCTGTGTAGCTGGGATTACAGGCGCCTGCCACTATGCCCAGCTAATTTTTGTTATTTTTAGTAGAGACTGGGTTTCATCATGTTGGCCAGGCTGGTCTTGAACTCCTGACCTCAGGTGATCTGCCCGCGTCAGCCTTCCAAAGTGCTGGAATTACAGGCGTGAGCCACCAAACCCAGCCTTGTGGGTTTGTTTGTTTTTTTTTTGAGATAGAGTCTCACTCTGTTGCACAGCTGCAGTGCAGTGGTGTGATCTCCGCTCACTGCAACCTCTGTCTCCCGGGTTCAAGCGATTCTTCTGCCTCAGCCTCCCGAGTAGCTGGGACTACAGGCACGTGCCACCACGCCTGGCTAATTTTTATATTTTTACTACAGATGTGATTTCACCATATTGGCCAGGCTGGTCTCAAACTCCTGACCTCAGGTGATCTACCCACATCAGCCTTCCAAAGTGTTGAGATTATAGGTGTGAGCCACTGTGCTAGGCCTTGTTTTTTTTTTTTCTTTTTTCTTTTTGAGACGGAGTTTCATTCTTGTTGCCCAGGCTGGAGTGCAATGTGTGATCTCAGCTCACTTGAACCTTCGACTTCTCGGGTTCAAATAATTCTCCTGCCTCAGCCTCCCGAGTAGCTGGGATTACAGGCATGTGCCACCACTCTTGACTAATTTTGTATTTTTAGTAGAAACAGGGTTTCTCCATTCTGGTCAGGCTGGTCTCGAACTCCTGGCCTCGAGTGATTTGCCTGCCTTGGCCGTCCAAAGTGCTGGGATTACAGTTGTGAGGTACCATGACTGGCCCATTTCTTTATTCCTGGAACTCATCTAACTACATTTCCCAGCTTCCAGGCTCTAAGAGTGGGTCATGTTGTGTTCTGGCCATTAGAAGATGGGTTGAAATGATGTACTGCACTTTCAAAACTGACCCATGAAAACTTCTTTCATGGCTGGGCATGGTGGCTCACGCCTGTAATACCAGCACTTTGGGAGGCTGAGGTGGGCAGATCACCTAAGGTCGGAAGTTCAAGACCGACCAGCCTGACTAACATGGAGAAACCCTGTCTCTACTAAAAATACAAAATTAGCCAGGTGTGGTGGCACATGCCTGTAATCCCAGCTACCTAGGAGGCTGAGGCAGGAGAATCGCTTGAACCCGGGAGGTAGAGGTTGTGGTGAGCTGAGATCATGCCATTGAACTCTAGCCTAGTTTCAATGGCACTCTATGGTGCCATTGAAACTCTGTCTCAAAAACAAACAAAAAAACAAACAAACAAAACTTCCTTCATGGTCCTCTACTCTCTGGGTTCCTGAATGACCATGTGGCTCTTCAGAAATTTTACATTGGATACAGCACAAGCAGGAAATATCCTTTTGTTGTGTTAAACCACAGAATTTCAGCAGCTATCATTATTTGTCATAAGTAACACATGGGCCTAACAAAACAACACGCAGAAACAAAACTTGATAAATTCATTTCATAAATTTCTCAGCACCTTCCTATACTAAACACCTTTATATCTGGTCATAGTTGCTTTAAATATCTAAAAAAAATTTTAGAGTCAAACTAGTTAATTCTTATACAATGATCATTACACATAACATAGCTTTCTGGAAAATATGTGTATAAGTACATCTGTAATCCTGTTTGGTAGCACAGATTGATTTGAAGTTTCTTGGTCATTAACAGACATGAAATTGGGTACCTGTGCATTGATTTTGATAGTTCACACATAGGAAAGGATGCATCAGATATTTTTCTGACCTTTTATAAGCCAAGAATCTTCATTGTATTAACCGAAACAAAATCTGAGCATATATGGAGCATTAAATGCTTAACTGACTGTGGAACTCAACTGTGCATTATATATGCAGATGTCACATGGTTCACATTTGTTGAGTATTTACTATGTGCACTCCAGCCTGGTGACAGAGCAAGAGTCTGTCTCAAAAAAAAAAATCGGCCAGGGCTATATAAGCTCATGTTGATTTTCTCAGCATCCAGCAGAGAGCCTCAGTGGACAGTATGTGTTTGACAAATTAAACCAAATATGAATTAAGATAGCCACCTGAAAGAAATTCCTCAAGAAAATAAAACGAATTAGAGGAGATTTTATTTTATTTTATTTTTTCTTGAGACAGAGTCTCACTCTGTTGCCCAGGCCGGAGTGCAATGGTGCGATCTCGGCTCACTGCAACCTCTGCCTCCTGGGTTCAAGTGATTCTCTTGCCTCAGCCTCCCCAAGTAGTTGGGACCACAGGCACACACCACCACACCCGGCTACTTTTTGTGTTTTTAGTAGAGACAGGCTTTCACCATGTTGGCCAGATGGTCTTGATCTCTTGACCTGACGAGCCACCCCACTCGGCCTCCCAAAGTGCTGGGATTATAGGCGTGAGCCACCACGCCTGACCAGGCCCCAGCCCTCTTAATGCTTACATCCTAACTGTGGAGACAGACACATAAACAAATGCTGATGAGGCTTTGTGACAAAACGGCAGTTTGTACACAGTGCTGGGGGGGGACTTGCTTGGGTAGGAATGCATCTAGGTGATGGTGAGGACAATTCAAGACAGGATATAAATGTAAATATTACTGTAAATGTTATTAAAGTAACACGTGTGTATAGAGCAAAAAGTCATATGAAAGCGGGAAGTGCTGTACACTCCTTGTCTCCTGGCCAGAGGCCTCCATCTCCTTTCTGCAGCCTGCGCTGGTTACTCTACTGACCTGCAGTAGCTGTTGTCCTGGGACTTCCCTTTCCAGGTCTCCAAAGTTGGAGCCGTGTTTCCTGGATTCCATGTCTGCTTCTTTCTTGCTTATTTCTTTATTTTGCTAAAGCATTCCTTGTAGTATATCTCTAAGAAAAGGTGCCTGGGATGTATCATTTGTAATTATATGTCTAAAAATGTTTTTATTCCACTCTCATGCTTGATTGATAGTATAGCAAGATATAGAATTCTAAATTGAAAACTCATCATCCTTCCAAATGTTAAAGGCATCTACAGTCTTCTGGCATCAGTTTGCATTGAGGAATCCCAAAGCCAGAGCAATGGGATTATAATTTATTTTAACAGTTACTTATGCCCTTATATTTATTACCTTTTCATCTGTCTTTTCTAAGTCTCATAGTTGAGAGATCTGGAAAATACCTTGCAGTGGTCAAAACAATCTTTGAAAATTTTATATAACCTTTAAACAATTCTATGTATCTGATTGTAATTATTACAACGACTCTCCCCAAACCTTCCTTCACATAGTATCCCTTGCCAATGATAGCCATCAAGCTACAAACTAGAGAACTACATATACGTGTTTGGTAGCTGGAAGCCTGTGTGCTTAGTGAGAGAAATCTACAGGTTTCTGGGTTCCTAAATGGTGGGCAGTGTGGATACAGCCACCCAGCAGAGAGTAAACAGCAACTACTAAATGTCACGAATGCTACGGATCACGGCGGATAGGAGCAGGAATAATAGTAGACCAATGTAGCGTGACAGGCTTGAAATCTTCCAATGACATAAAACCCGTTTTCAATGAGACATTAAGTACCTAACAATATGAAGAAGTCCTTGAGGAGCTGATCAGGAAAATGATTGCTTCATAAAACTGACCTTAGTAAATTACAGGGTAGAAGTTGCCATGATACCTCTCTCCATGTGCATCATCAACATTTCCCATGGCAGAAAGTGGAGAGAGTGTGGTGTTCCTTGAAGCTTGGCACTTGAGATGCTGGCCAGGCGAGTTGGGGGTCGGGAGGACACAGTTCAGAGGCTTCTAATTGTGAACTATTTTTCCTTTCCTACTGTCACATCACCCCACCACGCACAGGTACCAACCGTGGACTATAGACTATCGGTACCTCTCCACTCATCAGGAGACAAAGTGAAAACCAGTTTATTCCTCCCCTCAAAAATTTGGGGACCTTCTCATCTGCTGTGTGCAAAGCACTTTGCTAGGTGCGATGCAAAGGTGTTGAGGCATGGTGCGCTATTTGAGGACGGTCATAAAAGATTTATGAAAGTACTAAATAAAAGCTTAGCATGGATATGTCTGGGCATGGAGTGCTGAAGTCCCTTTAAACCCCCGGAGTGCCTCTAATGAAGCATGAAGGTGTTGGAGCCAATATCTTAGTCCATGGCATTTTCTCCCCTCTCCACCACTTTTTTCTTCTCTCATCCACCAAACAGAGCACAGTAGGAACCTGCACCTCTTCAGGAGATCTGCGGCAGTATGGGTGGGCAGATGGAGACTCTTTTTGTTTTTGTTTTTGTTGAGACAGAGTTTCATTTTTGTTGCCCAGGCTGGAGTGCAATGGCATGATCTTGGCTCACTGCAACCTCCGCCTCTTGGGTTCAAGCAATTCTGCTGTCTCAGCCTCCCAGGTAGCTGGGATTACAGGCACCTGCCTTCACACCTGGCTAATTTTTGGTATTTTTAGTAGAAACGGGGTTTCACCATGTTGACCAGGCGGTTTTCGAACTTCTGACCTCAAGTAGTCCACCTGTCTTGGCCTCCCAAAGTTCTGGGATTATAGGTGTGAGCCATAGCACCCGTCCCAGTTGGAGACCTTCTAAAACCCACAGTTATTTTGATGTTATTGTGATTTTTCCCACAACTTTTACTTTAGTCTATACATTTTTTTCACCTCTTCTCATTATCACTCTTTTCTTCAGCCTCCTCAAATTTTTTTTCCTAATTTTTTTCTTCTCCTCCTTAAGTTATATGAATCAGCTGGAAATAGAGCCCTTACAGGAAGATAAGACCATTGCTGAAGAGGAGGGGATGATTCCCTTTTAGATCGTAGAAGTTATATTCAGGCACTCCATATTTTCATGCATGTGTGTATTTTGCTTGCCATTTGCATCATGGTTGAATCCCTGAAATAAACATTTAATTGATATTAAATCATGTCTGCTAGGGACCTGTGAACCCTACACAAATAGGGGTCCAGGGATAAAGTGACTCTTGTGGCTGGTAAGGAAACAATACACATGAAGCAATAAAGCATGGATCAGAGGAGCCCAAATTTGAATTTTCCATTATCACCTACTGGTTATATGACCTTGGAAAAATTTATTTTCTTTTTCTTTTTTCTTTTTGCGACAGTCTCGCTCTGTTGCCCAGGCTGAAGTGCAATGGCACAATCTGGGCTCACTGCAACCTCCGCCTCCCAGGTTTAAGTGATTCTCCTGCCTCAGCCACCTAAATAGCTAGGATTACAGGCACCCACCATCAAGTCCAGCTAATTTTTTTTTATTGTATTTTTGTAGAGACTGGGTTTCACCATGTTGACCAGGCTGATCCTGAACTCCTGACCTCAGGTGATCCACCCGCCTCGGCCTCCCAAAGTGCTGAGATTATAGCCATGAGCCACCGCACCCAGATGAGAAAATTTCTTAACTCCTCCAAGCCTGTGTCCTCCTCTGTAAAATGGATTAGCTCTTGCAGTTGCTGATGTTAGTATCACAAATGCTCTTTGACTTACAATGTGGTTGTAACTCCCATAAACCCATCGTATATTGAAAATATTCTAAGTCAAAAATGCATTTGGCCAGGTGCGGGTGACTTACACCTGTAATCCCAGCACTTTGTGAGGCCGAGGTGGGCACATCACTTGAGGTCAGGATTTTGAGGCCAGCCTTGCCAACATGGTGAAACCCTGTCTCTACTAAAAATACAAAAGTTAACCAGATGTGGTGGTGCAGGCCTGTAATCCCACCTACTCAGGAGGCTGAGACAGGAAAATCACTTGAACCCAGGAGGTAGAGGTTGAATTGAGCTGAGCTCGTACCACTGCACTCCAGCCTGAGCAACAGAATGAGACTCCATCTCAAAAAGAAAAAAAAAGAAATGCATTTCATACATTGAACCTACCAAACATCACAGTTTAACCTAGCCTACATTAAACATGCTTAGAACACTTACATTCATCTACAGTTGGGCAAAATTGTCTAACACAGAGCCTATTTTATAATAAAGTGCTAACTATCTCATTGTTGTTTACCCTCCTGATCACGTGGCTGACTGGGAAGTGTGGTCCATTATGGCTGCACAGCACTGTGAGAGAGCAACCCATCACATTTCACTAGCCTGGGAAAAGATCAAAATTCAAAATCCAAAGTACAGTTTCTACTGAATGTGTATTACCTTTGCGCTATTGTAATGTTAAAAAAGTGTTAGTCAAACCATTGTAAGTTGGAGACCTTCTGCATTTTGGTTTCCAAACATTTTACCTGCTTAATTGTTCCCTGTTTGCATTCTAGGCTGTCTTCACCACTTAAAATGTAGACTTCAGAGATGGCTATAATATGCCAGACCTAGTATGACCAAAGTGGCATATATGAAACTAAGCCTTCCTTGTCCTGGACAATACACATCCATGGGCACAGCATGGGTTTGCATTAGTGAGACTGACAATCACACAGATTGTTGGTTCAGTTGTAATCAATACCTGCAGGTCTTTTCACCAACTGCACCAATAGTCAGGTTTCCCCATGCCCAACCCTGACTCTTATCCATCAAATGCAACTGAATTAACCAAAGAGTAGGAGTTCATGTCTATCTCAGTGAAATTCTATGCTGTATGAAAAGCAAGGGAGTTATTTCACATCCCTTCTCTACCAGTTGTCTGTGGTTTACTAGTCCGTGCAAAGCAGAAAAAAGGTGGCAGTCTCAGGTAGACTGCAAGGAGAATAAAGTGTGATAGAACCAGTGAGAAGTGTCATTTCGGAGCACAGGAAATAGAGAAACAACTCTCAGCTAATAAAAATTACCTTGTTAGAGTCTGTCAGTAGTTCTATCTGTGTACTATAGATCTGTGTACTGTGATGTGGACTATATTTTCAAGAATGTTTGTCCAGCTATCATGCCTCTGTCTCTTCTAGTTTTCACAGTATACTCAGAATTCTAAGGACAAAAACTCTGAGTCAGGTAGACCTGGGGGAGGATCGTGCCTTTGTCATGTATCTGCTGTGTGATCTAGACTAAGTGACTTAACCCCTCTGAGCTTCTGCTCATCTGTAAAATGAGAATAGTTACACCAAGCTTATCTGGTTATGAGTCCGATAAAACCGCTAAAGCACCTGAACAGGACACCTGTTCACCTGGTAGTAACTCTAAAAATGGATGGGCATATTGAAAAGATTGGAAGGTTTATTGGAAGTGTATTGAGAGCTCATTCTATGCAATGGCTCAGGTAAGAGGTACTGAGAGCTGAAACATGGCAACTATTCCAAAGGGTGGCCTTTGAGAAGTCAAGGCTTCCAGAACAAGGTTCAAGCTCTTGTGCATGGCATGCCTATTTTCTCTCCAATGTGGTCAACATTCCAGCTGTACTGAAGTACCCGTAGTTTCCTGAATATGCCTTAGTCTTTCATACTTCAATGCCTTATTCCTATTGTTCTCTCTGGAAGGCCAATCCAGTCCAACTAGAAAATTTCAACTCACACTCCAGATTCACCACAGATATGAGCTCCCTGTGCAGCACATATTAGGTGATATTTCTCCATGAGTCTCTTGCACAACTTGCAAGAAAGACACTGAATACACTCTGATGTGGACTATATCTTTAAGAATGTTTGTATAGTGAACAGCCTTGGAAGACAAAGATAGCGTCTCCCTCCAAAGCAAGGCAGGCATGCTTACTGCCCGTTATAAAAGATTCGGGTTCTCTAAGTTTTGGGTTCCTCTCCTGTATCACAACCCACTGCACATACAGGTGACATCTGGCCCCCTTTGTATTTGCTCTGTGGGATTTGAGACCTGGGGATTGATGCAAAATTGCTGATACTCTGATTACTACTATTGCCAAGAGCAAAATAATGTCCTTCATCTCTGACGCCGCATCCATGATGCAGTGGCAGGCTAACTTGCTGGCTTGCGAACAAGGTAAAATTTGAGACGCCTCACATTTTTTGGTAGCAAGCTCTCTCCTTCTCCACCTCTTTCCACCATAGGAATACAAATTGCTCCTTAATCTCTGTTTTTATGTTATCCTGAACATTACAGACTTCATCATAATATTCAGTATTTATGTAATTTTCTTATAGCTGTATTTCTAACATCTATCCATTCCTGAAACACATTTGATGCTCAGAACTTTGTTGAATGAGTGACTGTGGCCAGCCCTCAGCTGTTCCTCTCAGACTCTTCCCATTGCTGGCATATGTCCAAGGTGATGCCCAGTGCTCTTGGCCTTAGTTCTAAACGTCCTGTGCTCCCCTCTGCTGCTACACACCCTTCATCACTTCTTTCCTGCCCCGTCAGTTCTGGTGTCTGAGTTACTTCTGGTTCTTGTTCCCTCCTCTCTTCCTCTCTGTTGGAAATTGTTGTACTCCTCATCTTCACTTGAGGAGTCTCTCAGGACCTCTTTTCTTAGTCTTCAACTTCCTAGACAATTACCAGGAGTGGAAAAACTCTTATTCTATCATATAACCTATATATATATTTATATATATATTTTTGAGGTGGAGTATCACTCTGTCTCCCAGACTGGAGTGCAGTGGCATGATCTCAGCTCATTGCAACCTCCACCTCCTGGGTTTGAGCGATTCTTCTGCCTCAGCCTCCTGAGTAGCTAGGATTACAGGCATGTGCCACCACACCAGCTAATTTTTGTACTTTTAGCAGAGACGGGGTTTCACCATGTTGGTTAGGCTGGTCTCGAACTCCTGACCTCGTGATACACCCGCCTCGGCCTCCCAAGGTGCTGGGGTTACAGGCGTGAGCCACCGTGCCTGGCCGCTGTCCGTCTATTTAATCAGAATTTTGGTATAGTAATTCATTATTTCCTCAGTCAACAAAGATCTATTCAGTCCCTTTTTTTTTTTTTTTTTTTTTTTTGAGACAGAGTCTTGCTCTGTTGCCAGGTGCCAGGCTGGAGTGTAGTGGCTCTATCTCGGCTCACTGCAACTCTGCCTCCCGGGTTCAAGCAATTCTTCTGCCTCAGCCTCCCGAGTAGCTGGGACTGCAGGCGCACGCCACCATGCCCACCTAATTTTTGTATTTTTTTAGTAGACATGGGGTTTCACCATGTTGGCCAGGATGGTCTCAATCTCTTGACCTCGTGATCCGCCCGCCTCAGCCTCCCAAAATGCTGCGATTACAGTATTCAGTTCTTAATAATTGCAAGGCAATGTCCTTCACACTGTAAAGCACACAAAGGTGAATTAGGTACGATTTGTAACCTCAAGATGCTTACTGACTTGTGATAAAATATGTACAAGTTATGTGCCACAAAAGTACTGTAAGATTTCAGACAAAATAACATCTGCACTGTCCCTGAAAATATATTAAGATTTGAAAAGGTCTCAATTACAGTATGGGTGTGAAAGGTAAGGGGAGTATTTAGGATTAGGGAAGAGACCCTGCAAAGGCTCAGAGTCAGGACAATTCAAGTGCTGTTGGGAAAACATCAGATCGCTCACCCTGGCCTGAGTGTTTAATAGATATAGGGGAAAATTGACTGTACAGTTGCAATGGTAGTTTGGGGCCAGATCAGAGGGCCGTTAGAATTCAGAATTTTGTAATGAGCTCTTTGTCATTTTAAAAGCAAAGAGGACATTATACAGGTAATGAGGCTGTGAAAGATTTTGATCAGCAGAAACACTGTATCACAGGAAAATTAACCTGGCATCGACTATAAACATGGATGTGCATATAAAAAAGATTGGAAGGTTTGTTGGAAGTCTATTCAGAGCCCATTCTAATGCTATGGCTCAGACAGAGTCACTGAGAGCAGAAACATGGGCAGCAGCAAGAGAAACGTAATGGAGAGTGGGTTTTTAAAAGGTTCCAGGGAGGTACTTGGCAATAGAGAGTTTTGAGTGGGAGTGAATAGAAGCTTCCATCCAACGTTATCTTACATAATCCCTTTAATACCCAATCAACATTTCTTCATCTAATGCATAAGAATATCATGAGATTTGAGTGGTCAAATGTCTTGTTGAAATGAAACTATCTTTTCCTTCCCTTCCTCTCTTCCTTCCTCCCTCCCTCCCTCCCTCCCTTCCTTCCTTCCTTCTTTCTCTCCTTCCCTCCCTCCCTCCCCACCTCTCTCTCTCTCTCTCTCTCTCTCTTCTGAGATGGAGTTTCTCTGTTGTTGCCCAGGCTGGAGTGCAATGGCACAATACTGGCTCACTGCAACCTCCACCTCCTGGGTTCAAGCCATTCTCTTGCCTCAACCTCCTGAGTAGCTGGGATTACAGGCACGAGCCACCATACCTGGCTAATTTTTTTTTTTTTTTTTTTTTTTTTTTTTTTGAGAAGAGTCTCACTCTCACCCAGGCTGGAGTGCAGTGGTGTGGTCTCCGCTGACTGCAACCTCCACCTTCTGGGTTCAAGCAATTCTCTTGCTTCAGCCTCCCGAGTAGCTGGGACTACAGGCTCAAGCCACCATGCCCAGCTAATTTTTGTATTTTTCGTAGAGATGGGGATTCACCATGTTGGCTAGGCTAGTTTCAAACTCCTGGCCTCAAGTAATCCGCCCACCTCAGCCTCCCAAAGTGCTGGGATTACAAGCATGAGCCACCGTGCCCAGCTGCTTTTCTATTTTCTTTGACCTACACCTATCCACAATTATTGGCAAATATAGGCTTCTACCTCATCATCATCACTGCATTTCCTTTTTTTTTGTTGAGACAGAGTCTCGTTCTGTCTCCCAGGCTAGAGTGCAGTGGTGCGATCTCAGCTCACTGCAACCTCTGCCTCCTGGGTTCAAGCGATTCTCCTGCCTCAGCCTTTCGATAGTTGGGAATATAGGCATGTGCCACCGCACGCAGCTAATTTTTGTATCTTTAGTAGAGATGGGGTTTCACTGTGTTGGCCAGGCTGGTCTTGAACTCCTGACCTCAGGCAGTCTGCCTGCTTTGGCCTCCCAAAGTGCTGGGATTACAGGCATGAGCCACCATGCCTAGCCTTTATCACTGCATTTCCTATGCATTTACGTGCAATTATTTTTATTGTGGTAAAAAACACGTAACATAAATTTACCATCAATAATTTTTATTTTATTTATTCATTTTTAGAGATAGAGTCTCACTACATTGCCCAGGCTAGCCTCAAACTCTTGGCTTCAAGTGATCCTCCTTCTTCAGCCTCCTCAGTGGCTGGGACTACAGGCATGTGCCACTGCACCCAGCCCCTCTTAATGATTTTTTTTTTTTTTTTTTTTTTGAGATGGGGTCTTGCCTCATCACCTAGGCTGGAGTGCAGTGGTGTGATCTCAGCTCACTGCAACCTTTGCCTCCTGGATTCAAGCAATTCTCCTGCCTCAGCCTCTTGAGTAGCTGGGACTACAGGCATTCGCCACCATGCCCACCTGATTTTTTTTGTATTTTTAGTAGAGAGGGGGTTTCACCATGTTGGTCAGGCTGTTCTCGAACGCCTGACCTCAAATGATGTGCCACCTTGGACTCCCAGTGTGTTGGAATTACAGGTGTGACCCGCCGCACCTGGTCTATTTTTAATGATTTTTAGTAACTCCATACTGTTTTCCATAGCAGTTGCACCATTTTACAATCCCAATAGTTACAACTCACTTTTGTTTTTATTTATAGTTTTCTTTTTACTTTTTTGCAGATAAAGGCTTATTTTAATGACTGATCTCTGTAATCAGGGAGGCCATTATGTACAGACGAAGGGGGAGTTTTTATTTCTTGGTCTCTTCCTCCTTGGACAAAGTCTGGATGATCTCCTTCTTGGCCTAGAGGTGCTCTTCTTGCGTGCTTCCTTGGTATTAGACCTGCGGGCCTCAGCCCGGTCAGCCAGGAGCTTTTTGCGGGCCTCGTCTGCCTTCAGCTTGTGGATGCGTTCCATGAGAATCTGCCTGTTTTTGAACACATTCCCCTTCACCTTCAGGTATAGACTGTGATACATGTGGCGATCAGTCTTCTTAGATTCATGTTATCTTCTGAGCAGCAGGTGCAGAATCCTCATTCTCCTTATTCATGTGACCTTCTCTGGCATTTGGGCATTGGCTGTACCCTCTTGCTTACCTATGCCCATGTGCCTGCCCTTTGGTGGGTCAAGGTGTTGTTTGGGCATCGAGCCCGGAAATGGACAGTCACAGGCCTGTGGATGATCAGCCCATCTTTGATCAGCTTCCGGATCTGCTGATGGGAGTTGGCATTGGTGATTTCACTGGTGTCACTGGGGTGCAACCAGACCTTCTTCTTGCCATAGCGGAGGACCCTAGAAGGGAGCCTCTTCTGAAGCCTGAGCAAACTCATGGTTGTGGCGGCCTTAGCGAAAGGGAAGAGCTCCTGTAGTTTTCTTTACTTATTTTTGAGATAGGATCTCACTTTGTTGCCCAGGCTAGAGTGTAGTGGCATAATCACGCCTCACTGTAGCCTCAGTGTAGCCTCGTCCTTCCAGGCTAAAGGAGTTCTCCTACCTCAGCCTCCTGCGTAGCTGGGACTACAGGCACGTACCACTACACCCAGCTCATTTTTTTTTTTTTGTATTTTTTGTAGAGGTGGGGTTTCCCCATGTTGCCCAGGCTGGTCTCAAACCCCTGAACACAATCCATCTGCCCACCTCAGCCTCCCAAAGTGTTGGGATTACAGGCATGAGCCACTATGCCCAGCCACAACTCACTTTAAAAATAACCAATTTCAAAATATTTCTGATGATAAATATTAAGTTCATCAGGAGTGATTACTGAAATGTTAATATCATGGCAGGTGATCCTCATCAGGGCCTAGTCTTCTAATCATCATAGTAGGAGCTCAGTAATTATTTGTTAAATGAAAAATCGAACAACTCACTAGACTTTTACTGTCTTTTGCCACTGTGGTTCAAACACTTCTGCAAATGGCCCTATGATTTTATAGAACTGGATAATGTTGAGAGGTCAGAGGGCTTGAAGATATTTGCTACAGCTCTATAACTTGATGGGTGAAGTTATGTGATTTTCCCCCCCCCTCAGAATTGGGACATAAGACTTGAATTTGTTAAAGAAATAATCTGTATTGTTTTTTAAACTTACCCTCAGATTTCAATTCTCTTTAACTATATCGACTCTACTGTTTCTGGTCTAAAAACAATTGTTTTAGAATACAAAAGCAAATAGGGCTTAGGTAGTTGTTTATCTCCATGACATTTATTCTCCAAGGAGGTAACTCTGGGAAGTTAGACACCCAGGCACTTCTAACCTCTTTCAGGACCAGCTTAGAAACTACTGAGAGAAGTTATTAGAGTCACTATCAGCATAATCACCAAACAAATTCATAAGCTTTGACTCCTACAAATTTTTCAATATGAAGCCCGCTCTGAAAAAACAAAGAGTTGCCACTATTGGGAATATTTACTTACTAAATAATAATAATTGCAAGTATTTATAGAGCTTTGCACCAGGTATTTTCCATGCATCATTTTATATCACAGCAGCCCATCAGTATTGTTCTTTTTTTTTTTTAGATGGAGTCTCATTCGGTCACCCAGGCTGGAGTGCAATGGCATGATCTCTGCTTACTGCAACCTCTGCTTTCTGGGTTCAAACGATTCTCCTGCCTCAGTTTCCCGAGCTATTTTTTGTATTTTTAGCAGGGACGGGGTTTCGCCATGTTGGCCAGGCTGGTCTCGAACTACTGACCTCAGGTGATCCACCTACATTGGCCTCCCAAAGTGCTGGGATTACAGGCGTGAGCCACCTGGTCCAGCCCCCATCAGTATTATTCTTAGTCCCATTAAATGAATTAGGTCTGAGTGCATGAGTGACTTGTCTGTATAACTCTGAGACTTGAATGCTAGTCTGTTAGACACCAAAACCAGGCTTTTAACGACTGCAGTGTTACACACTATATGCAAGATACTGTGCTGGTTGGAAATTGTGGGGAATCCCAGAACTAGATAACAAGTCCTTAATTAGCTTATGTAGCCTAGCACATGACATAAGACAAGTATTATACATGAGAGAAAATGTAAGTGTCCAAGACATGTACTGTGTTATTCAGGAAATATGAGCACTTGGGATCGATGGAAAGGGAACAGGGAGAAAGGGAAGAGGGAGACTGTCCTACAATTTAAAAAAATAGGCTGGGTGCGGTGGCTCACGCCATCAACACTTTGGGAGGCTGAGGTGAGCAGATCACAAGTTCAGGAGTTCAAGACCAGCCTGGCCAACATAGTGAAATCCCGTCTCTACTAAAAATACAAAAATTAGCTGGACATGGTGGCATGTGCCTGTAGTCCCAGCTACTCAGGAGGCTGAGGCAGGAGAATCTCTTGAACTCGGGAGGTGGAGGTTGCAGTGAGCCGAGATTGTGTCACTGCACTCCAACTTCGGCAACAGGGAGTTCATCTCAAAACAAAAAGAAAAAAAAAGGTGTAATGGCAAACAGGAATATCATTTTGTGTAAATTTGAATTATCAGATATTTAAAACATCCTTGCAAATGTTTCATTTTATTACCTCTAAACGTTTTCCCTTCCAATGCACCTTTATTCTGATGCTTAGAAATAGTCCAGTTTCATTTAAGTTTCAAATACAGTTTTGGAAGCAATATACCAAGGATATTGCTGTTTTACATGCAGTTAAGTTGAAATTGCTAAATATTCTGTTCCTTACTATAACGAGCTTAAGCCGGGAAGGTAGTGCTAAAGTTCTAAACTTTTTTTTCCCACTATGTCTTCATCAGGATAGTTTATTTATTTATTTATTGGAAACAGGCTGGAGTGCAGTGGCCTGATCATAGCTCACCCCAGCCTCGACTTCTGGTCTCAAGCGATCCTCCCACCCCAGCCTCACAAATAGCTGAGACTATCGGAGCAGATAAGTTTTGGGGAGACGGGGGTCAGTGGGGGGGGGAGAGACGGGGGTCTCCTTCTGTTGCCCAGGCTGGTCTCAAACTCCTGACCTCAAGTGATCCGCCCGCCTCAGCCTCCCAAAGTGCGGGGATTACAAACATGAGCCACCACACCGGGCCAGGAGGATTTCTGGAACATGCTAAAGGAAGTGTGTTGATGTTTTGGTGACCAAAACTAGCTTTCTGTCAGCAGGCTTCATGAAGGCTAGCTTTTAGCCTGTGCCCTCATCATGTGCCACAGATTTAGTTTTGGATTAGCAAATGTTAATCCATATGTAAACGCTCTCTGTGATGCACAAGTTTAGCAATCTGATTATATTCTTTAAATGTACGTTTCAACTCCTGTTATCCTTAATTAAATTTAGATGTGAACAAATTCACAACATTTGTGTCTTAGTTTAATTTATAACCAAGTAATCTGTCAAAGCCCGGTTCTCAGAGCAAGCCCACAGAATCTAGCAATCCCCTGATCTCGCCTCTGCTCTCAGGACAGAGCCTTTTGTGTGCACAGCTCTCACAAACTAAAGAACTTGACTAACTTGAAGAAGAGATAATAAACCCTCTCCCCTAAAGGCGACTGTTCATTTGAGAACATTCTTTGGAGATATTTTTAAGCCTGCGCCGCATCTACTGGGGGCAGGGAGAAGAGCTGTGCCCAAATGCACGGGGGCATCTCCGGGGGCTTATCATCCGGAGATGCCTCCAGTGGAGCTGACAAATCTCTGAAGTGGGAAAGAGTGAGATATCCCTGCACAGGGCCTCTGCGTGTGAGGGAAGGAGCGGGTGGGCGAAGGCCATCAGGGGGAGAAGCCTCCGGCCTTTCCCCGTCTCTCAACACCAGCCCTCCCCGGCCTCCCCCTTCCCCAATCCTCAGCTAGCCACAGGAGAGGGGCCCCGGAGGCTGGCTGGGCCGGGAGGCTCGGCCTTTGTGGCTCTGTCCCCCGACTGTGGCGCGGAGGCAGAAGGGGCGGGGACGCGGGCCGGAGACCCTCAGCCAAGGATTGACCCCCAGGTGCATTGTCCGGCAGGGCCCGTCCCCTCCCCTAGAGCCCCGATCCGGCCACCCCCGGCCCCCTCCCAGCGTCTCCCTCCGCCAGCCGCGCCAGCCTCCCGGTCCCAGACCAGGGGCCAGATGTAGAAAGTAGTCCCAGGCCGGCGGCCGCGGCGCTGTCCAC
Organism: Ateles fusciceps; assembly: GCA_036589455.1. Lineage (NCBI taxonomy): Eukaryota > Metazoa > Chordata > Mammalia > Primates > Atelidae > Ateles > Ateles fusciceps. Next base: position 5,918,750 of record JAZHEH010003061.1, on the reverse strand, counting down.
TCCGCCGCCCCCGCCCGCTGCAGCCGCCGCCTCACTCCGCCCCCCAGCCGGACTCTCAGGCCCCCAGCTTCTCGCGAGCTGCCGTCCGAGCACCGGCCTCACAGCCGTAGAGACCCACGTCGCGCTTCGCCACGCCGGTGCCGGAGCCGGAGGTGGGAGCCGGGCTGCGTGCGTCCAGCCGCCGAGCAGCGAGCGCCCGGGGCGGGGGCGGCAGGCGGACAGTGGCTCGGGGCGGCCGGGAGCATGCCCGCGCGGCTCCGCTGAATGGCGCCTCCTCTGCGACCCCTCGCCGGGCTGTGGCCGCCGGGGATGCTGCTCCGCGCGCTCTTGCTCTTGCTGCTGCTCAGCCCCGTGCCAGGTGGGCGCGCTTTCTTCTGCTTTCTCTTGCCGCTGTGGGGCGGGAGCGGGCACGAGTGGGATGGGGAAAGAGGAAACGGTGGGGGCGGAAGGAGCGTTCCGCGGGGTCCTCCGTGGTGGCGGTGACCACCGGCCCCCGTTCTCGCCCCGTGGCCTGTCCCGAGCCGCCGGCTGCAGACACGAGTTGCCCGCGAACTCTGCGGCGGCGCGGTCAGGGCTACGGGAGCCTCTCCGGGCGCACGCCCCTCCCTGCTGCGCGCCCCGGGCTGCGGAGTTCTGGCGGCCGCTGTCCACACTGGTGTCTGTCTTCTCGCGCCATTGTCCCGGCTCCGGCCGCGTCCCCGCCTCCGCGACCGGCCGGGCTCGGGGCAGCCCGCCCGCCCGCCGGGGCTGCGGCGGCTGCACGTGGCTTTATTTATATTGTTTCCTTAGTGGCTGTCTCGCCGCGCAGGGGGGCGCCGCGGTTCCGCGCAGCTTCCCGTGTCTGCAGTGGGAGTCCCCCCCACTTTTTAGGGCTCCTAGAGGGAATAGGTGAACTCATAGCCCAAGTCGGCACCCCGCTTTCCGGGTCCGGATCGAGCCAGGAGGAGATGGGAGGGTGGAATTGGCAGGGTTGAAAGTGAAGTGGCCGATTTGTGCCCCGGTGAGGGAGGGAGAAAGGTCTTCGAAGCTGGAGATAGATAAATAGGATGTATTTTCCATAGCTAGGTGTTTGTGGTCAGGACCTGAGGTGTGTATGGATCTGAAAATTCTTACATATTCTAGGTTCGTCTTACACAAACTTGAATTAACTCATTTTTTCCTAAAAGAGATAAAAGTGTAAAGTACTTCGGGTGAAGGTAGGAGAGATGTTCAGGAGAAAGGGTTATTTTATATATTTGCAAGTTACAAACGCCAGAGTTTTTCTCGAGTGGTTAGTTTCTGTTAGGCTTGAAAAGAGGATCAAAGTCAGATGTGGCTCAGGAACACAATGGGCGCCTTCCGGAGTGGTCCGCGCGCAGCACTGAGCTGTTAGGGTGGCTCGCGTCTCCCTGGTCGTACCTTACGGGAGCCCTGAGGAGTGAGGATTCCGAGGACCTGCCTTGAGGAGAAACAAATCGATCCTGGGGATTTGTAGTCAAGGATCCAAAACGATCCGGAGGAAGATAAAATAACTCTTCCCCCCCACACCCCCATACTCCATTCGCTCCCAATCAATACGCAAGTCTTTAAGGCCTGTGCAGTAAATGCAAGAGGTGACAGAGTATTAGTTGGTCATCGAATACTTTATCCTGGTGGGGGCCAGGGACGATGTGTATATGATTAGGATAAAGCCTTTCCTCTGCCATGATAAAAATGTGTATTGGTTGATTAAGCAATCTCCTATCCCTATTAGACAGTAAGGACCAATTAGTCACGCATTTTTTCCAACAGTTGGTAGTTCTGAAAAAGTGAAATAAAAGTTTCCTAATCCGATCACCCACTGAGTACAAGCCGCAAGAGTTACCAACTTTTCAAAGTCTATTGTTTGTCTTTTAAATACCTAGCTTGCTCTGCAGAAATTAAGTAAATGGATTTCTTTCAAGGAGAGGAGACAGAGTCCCTGCTGTAAAAGGGCAGATAGAAAAATGCAAACTTGTAATTTTTCACAAAAGATAAACGCAGTTCCCAAGGGAGTAGGTGCCAAGGGTTCCAAAAACCCTTCAAGGGACAAGGAAATAAACTTGCTTGTTCACAGAGTTGGAGTTTTGCTAATGATTTCTTGTAAAATTAGACTTTTACGACTTACTCTGTTCAAGATCTTTTTGACAAGCTTGTAAAAGTAGCAAACAGCTTGTGCTCATGAGTTTTCCTGAAGATTTTGAAACTCTAGCGAGGAACTTGAGAACAGAATTCGTACAAGGAATAGAAGTTATTAAAATCTTCCCTGTGCTTTTAGTAAAGATGTGAAAAGTGATTTCTCTGACTTGTTGAAAGGGTTTGCCGAAATTTAGATTGGTTCATTAGGGTGTTTGTAAGTTAACTAATAAGATTTGTTAAACTTTGTCTTATTGTACCCTGAATACGTGTTTTACAGTCATGTGTTAAGGAAGCATTTTATGCCTGTAATTCTGGATGTGCCGTTCTCCTTTTTCCTTATAGGAGTGTGGTGCTTTAGCGAACTGTTTTTTGTAAAAGAACCGCAGGATGTAACTGTCACAAGAAAAGACCCAGTGGTTTTAGATTGCCAGGCTCACGGAGAAGTTCCTATTAAGGTCACATGGTTGAAAAACGGAGCAAAAGTGTCTGAAAATAAACGAATCGAGGTTCTTTCTAACGGCTCTTTATACATCAGCGAGGTGGAAGGCAGACGAGGAGAGCAGTCCGATGAAGGTTTTTATCAGTGCTTGGCAGTGAACAAATATGGAGCCATTCTTAGTCAAAAAGCTCATCTTACCTTATCAAGTAAGTGTTTAAGTTTTTGGTTGTTGACAATTTTCATTGCTACATTTTGATGATTTCTTGCTTGATTAATATAATAAACCCTTAAGTCATGCTTATATTAAGAATTTTACTGGAGATAATAGTTGATGCTGAGGCATATAGAAAAGTCTGAAAAAATACAAATATAAATTCAAATGAGTAATTGAGAACAGAAGTTAGGTTAAGAACATCAAGTAAAATAAAACTTGTAGAGGTGACTTTATAAAAATTTTAAGTGTTTCACGCAATATGAAGTGTTGGATGTAGAAGTTTGGCCAATGCAACAAAAGTTGTTCTAAAATTTAATCTTATGGAAATTTGTAATTAACGAAAACAATTGCAAGCAAATTTTTCTGCTTTGCAGATGGCTCTTGAGTGCTAAATCTTTCTTATAGCCCAACCTTCCATTTCTCTTGACTGCTTTTGGATCACCCATGTTGCCTTTTAATTGTAGGAGAGGGCATTGGTCACTCTCTTTAAGCCTTTGAAGTATTCCTAGTCTTTTCCTGCTGGGAGGGGAAAGAGATTAAGACCATTTCCATATTATGGCTAATGGACTTAAACCCCAGATCTCCTCACTTTTCCCCTTTGCCATAAAGTTTGCTATCTAATGATTTCTTTTCTATTAACAACCCCATCAGATCAACCATTTGCCCAAGTGATCCATTGCTTGGTGGTCGACCTGTAACTGTTGAGTGTAAAGATGGGCCTAGGACAGGTACTGAACTCCTTGTTCCCCACTGAGGCATTACACCTTTTTCAGGTGATGAAACACACAGGTCTCAAGATTAATAGACTAAAAATCTCGAAAAGCAAAATTGAACCCTAAAACGTTTTAAGACATTTAATCATCCTTTTCTTGGGGTTGTGCTGCTGTCCAGTGAGCACATAGTGAGGGCAGTACTGCTAACACCTAACCAACACACCTGCATCAGCTAGAGCTTTGCTTTAACGTTGGTGCAATTTTTGGAAAAATGAAAACCCGCTTACCAAAAAAAAAAAAAAAAAAAGGTTTAAGGCATTCTACCCGCATGCTTTGGTTAATCCACAAAAGGTTGATTTTGCACTATACTTACAAATCGATCATTTACAAGTTGAGTAATAATAGGTAGATGGAGTTCTTGAGATAAAGGCATAATCTTAGCTGGGCTGGTGGTTAGCCTGTAATCCCAGCTATTTAGGAGGCTGAAGCAGGAAGATTCCTTGAGCCCTGGAATTTGAGTCCATTCTGGAGTGAGACTCTCATCTCTTTAAGAAGAAAAGAAAGCGTAATTTTTAGGAAATAGTTGTCTCAGGTTCTATACAATTGAAATTTAGGAAGCTGTTGGCAGGAGTTTCCTAGGTGTCTTTACTGTTAACAGTTCATGGTCACATTTATGCCACCGTTATATTAGTAATTTATTTTATTGTGTAGTAATGATTAATTGTAGAAAATAAATTGCAAACAAAGATATTTCTATATTGATACGTCAGAAAAATCAGAGCTTTGCAGTTCTAGCCACACTCCCACCCTTGCCAAAGAATAGCATAAACCTGAGAGGATTTCTGATTTTTCCTTTCCTTTCTTTCCTTCCCTCCCTCCCTCTCTCCTTTCCTTCCTTCCTTCTTTCCTTCCTTCCTTCCTTCCCTCCCTCCTCCCTCCCCCCTCCCCTTTCCCCCTTCCTTCCTACTTCTTCCTTCCTCCCTCCCCCTTCCCCCTTCCTTCCTCCTGTCCCTTTCCTCCCTCCCCTCCCCCCTCCCGTTCTCCTTCCTTACCTTCCTCCCTTCTTTCCTTTCTCTCTACCCTCCTCCCCCTCCCTCCTTCTCTTGTTCCTGTCCTTTCCCTCCCCCTCCCTCTGCCTGCCTGCCTGCCTGCCTTCCTCCCTCCCTCCCTGTTGTCATTGGCCAGTAATTATTTTTTTCATGGAGTAATGTTTTTTCTGTATAGTACTGTTTTAAAGAAAGTGTGCTTTTTATGCTTATATTCTGTTCATTCAATTTTTGTCCATTGTAAACTTGTTCTATAGAGTTGTAATTTTTCCACCTTTGGGGTTTGTACAATCTTGTGTTTCGTATCCAGGAAATGTAACTTAACTTTTCTTTCCGGGATAGGGAGTAGGTAGTGGAGGTGTCCAGATAGCCCATGAGAAGATGAAGCATTTGTCATGACCATACGTTGTTTCCAGGACCTCCTGAGAAGCCTGACAGAATTCTAGGGCTTCCAGAAACACTTTTGGAAAAATATAGAGCTTTCTAACTTCATAAATAAAATCTGAATGGTGTGTGATAGGTGTAACAAACAAAATGTCAGAACTGGCTTTTAAAATATCTTAGATTTTTGTGTCTTTATAGAAATTGTCAGTAGTGCTAAAAAATTACATGTGAATCATTTTGCAGGCTATTATGGTGAAGTAGTTTTTATATTTTATGTATTTTTAAAATTAACAAAGTTGTGATATCTAAGAAATAAGTTTAGATGATGGAGGTTCAAATCCCTTTAGCCTTTGTTCAGAGAGATATATACATCTTAAACAGGAAGATAATAGGCATTAAGTGGACATTCTGGTTTTCTTTTCCTCCTTGTTTTTAAAAGCTAGTTCTTTTTTAGGTATTGATAGCAGCAGGGTACAAGTGTGTTCTTTTTCTTAGTCAAGGATTTTGTCAGTAAGCATATTTTTTGGTTGTACAGAAGCACAATAGTACAGCACCTGGAAATCTAAAACTTTAATCTGTGCAAGTTTTAGATTTTTAACACACAAGCAGTCAAGTCTTGGTTTCTAAACTTAGGAACTAGAAGCTGAAAGTTGCACTCTAGGCAAGAATTCCATTATTCATGTGTAAATTAGGAATTCACAGGGTTAAAAGGTTAGAAACTGGCCAGGATGAGGTTTACCCTTGTGATAAAGAGCAGATGACCCTCATTCATTGGCCAAAGCTTTCATGTAGCTCTTCTGCAAAGTTAGTTATTGCCATGAATTGTTCTTGAGGAATGCAGAAATTCAAATGTGAACAGGCCTTTCCTTAAGTGTCACTATGGAGCGTTATCTCCCAAGCACATCAGAGCAGGGCTGCAGGGGACAAGGTTCCTCCCCAAAGGCCTGGAGGCTTTGCTTTCCTGTTGTTCATTCAAGCACAAAAGAATTCATCTAGCTTAGTTTTGCTAAGGCATCCCATTTTTAAAAGAAAGTATAGGGTTAAAGTAATATTTAGCTTTAAAAAAAGGTAATCCTTTTTATTGATAGCCGTGTTAGCTGTCTTAGGTTTTCATGTAATTGGAATAGAAAGAGGAGTGACGTCCTTTTTCTAGTTGTGTACAATAGCAAGAACAGAAGATTAAACCATTGCCTATGAATTTCAATATTACTAAATTTTAGCAAATCAAATTTTCGCTTTCATGGGTACTAAGTCTTCGTTATCTAAATTTAAATATTTTAGGAATAAGAAGTAATCTATGGGTATCTCGACTTTTCTTGTATTCTTAATGTTGAAATAAGTAAGATAAATTTCACAGGAAAGCATTAGTGTGGTAAAATGGTCTCATGTTTCAACAAGTTTAAATTAAGATAAAGAGACATTTGAGAGAAGTAAAGAAGGAGGCGGGTTGTGTTCTGTGATGTGTAAAAAACTGGCTGTAAGCTAGTGATTGAACAGGAAGCTAGCTGTTTATTTCCTTTCAATAAAAGGTGGAAATTGAAGTCTTAGAATAGAGGGAAAAAGAACGTAAAGCTAGGTTATATTTCTTTGGTTTTCCAGGACTGTTCATTTGGGTAAAAAATATTTTTTCATGTGACCTTTGGTAGCTGGAAGAGCATAGGAATTATTGTAACTATGATTTTTAACCAAAATTTTGAGGTTAATTTTGTCATTGGTAAAGTTGTTTTTGGGTTCATTTCTGTAATTTTTTAGGTAGAAATAGTTGTTTCCATTAAAAGGATGTAGGTGTTTTTTTTTTTATTAAAAACATTCATCAATTTAAATTAAGATGAAATGTGAGGGTTTATATGTGATTAATGAAAAACTGTTGTTTGGGTGTGGCTTGTATATTAAAAAGTAACGCATAAGATATAATACCATGTTCTTGAAATGTGAAGTTAAAAATATATTAAAAACATTTAAAGAGTCCTGTTAAAAAAAAACAGAGGAGGAAGTGGTGTATTGAAAAGAGAACCGTATGAACTGTGAGACTACATCCTAGATTTTGGATTTTATTAATGATCCCGGACCCCAAATAGCCAAGATTTTGCTACATTGTCACTGTTTTATTGAGAGCTGTAGGCGCTGGAAAGGACTGAGTCTTGTACTTGTGTGCCTGTTCACTTGAAGTCAAGCTGTGAGCAGTTACCTGCCTAAATTCAAGAATACTTAAAACACGAGTAAAAGTCATTTGATTTTGGAAAACTCAAACCAACAGAACTGAGGTATTTAGAGAAACCAGTCTGTCAACATTGTAGGTAAGGTTCAGTTGATGCTTTCTGGGATCCAAAAAAAAAAAAATTCATCTTTAAAAAGAGGAGGACTGGTTCAGAAGTATATGTGTAAGTTAAAATTAGCCATCTTAATATTGTATAAGTCAAGTGAAGGAAGTAGAAATTGCATATATAGTTCTATAGGCTTTAAAGAATGACACTTGGTTCTTAAAGTCTTTCTACTTAAAGTCTGTTTATCAGGTGACTGACAATCTCTGGGTAGCAAACAATTTTTCTCACTTTGCACTTAATTAGTGAGGATCATTTCTCGTTTTCAGAAACCTGTAACATCATTTCACTCTTTTTCAAAGTTGCTGGATTTTTAGTTTTAGCAAAGCCTGGTCCAGTGAGGGGGTAGCATTAGAATTTTCTTTAAGATGTGTAAAAATGTACTTATTTTGTTTTACTTATGTCCAGATTCTTAATGGAATTTTGAAAGGATATTTGGTGTGGCTCCTTTTTGTTATCTATCTCTTGATGATTCTAAAGACAGGATCTCAGTCTCAGCAGTTCTTGGCCCTGGGATTTGTTGTCATTGCTCCTGAATTTAATAACTAGGTCTATTGATGAAGTCCAGAGCAATTTAAGTTAATAGCAAGCAACAAATCTTTTAAGCAGGGTTTTAGGATAAGGGAGTATTTCAATTAATAAATAAAATACATTTGAGGTTACCTTTTTGAAAACCATGATATTCTTGATTACAGTTTTGAGAGATGATTTTTAATTTATGAACATGGTTGCTCAATTAGAATCGATTACTTAAAGCATTTAAACTGGTAATTAGCATGCATATGAAAAAAATTAATGCTGAGTCAGGCATTTTGTTGAGGGTCCTACCTGGATTTAAAAAACAGCTATGATTATTGAGATGTTTTAAAAGGAATCATAAAAATTACTTCCAAATTAAGTTTTCATTTGTCAATACTATTTTAATACTTTTGCGAAGTTTACAGTGCCCAGACTGTTAAATCTTTTAAAAAATCATCATTTTAATCTTGGTAAATAAGAAAGAGCAAGGAAGATGCTGTTGTAATCATTTAAGTAATATTTGCAGTTGCCCTAACGTGGTACGCTGCACAGCGCAGAGCAAGCTCACAGTAAACAATTGATAATTGCAGTGTACAAAAAAAGGTAAAAACGTACCAAATTATCTTCAGCAGTTCTAATTCTGCTGCCAAGTGAACTGCAATAAGGATATGTATGCAGAGGATAAAGGCATCATCCTCACAAAGGTCTCTGACACTAATCTGACAAATACTTTCCTGACTTTTACATTCCTTGTTTTTTTTTTTAACCTCTGGTTCTCAGAATCTACTTTTGATGGGCATTTAAAAACCAAAATCTTACAGACTGAGCAGAAGGCATGAATTTAAAAATGTTTGTTTTTTTAGTTTCTGGAGGGTTTGCCCTTCCTGTTTATGCATATGTATATATGTCATATATATATACAAATAATAGCTTTAGCGTTTATAGTGGCTAGATTAGTGAATAACTGTTTGAGAATGTGATCATGGTTTAGCTCTCCGGTTTCAAATTTATGTCCTTATTGGGTTTAGTCCTTAAAACTTACAGAAAAAAAATTCTTTATAAAGCTCACTTCATGAAGCAATAGTAAGTCTCTAAGAGTGTATGAACAGCGTGACAACTTTTTTTCCCCCTTCATGTTGCTGTTTTATGCAGACTACTGTAAATAAATCATATTATTTTGGAATAATCCTCCAAAGTCACCCTTTTAAAGTTCTGTAGTCTTTTAATACTACTCAGAATGTGATTGACTCAGTGGCTTATCTTCCATTCACTAATATTTACCAAAAAGAAAAAAAGATATTACTGGGTGTGGGTTAGGTATCTCAGCCTTGGCACAGTTGACATTTTGGGCTAGATAATTTTCTGTAGTGTGGGCTGTCCTGTGTGTCATATGCAGTGTTAGCAGCATCCCTGGCCTCTACCCGCTAAATACCAGTAGACTCTCTTACAGTTGTGCCAACCAAGAAAGGTCTGCTGCTAGGCAAAATAACTCCTGATTGAGAACCACTGATGTTTCTCAGAGTAGTGGAACACTCTCCTGTGATGTTGGACCATCTGTTACTTCACCCATTTCTATCTTATCCTTGATATTCTACAAGTTTTGATGGTAGCAGTGCTACATTTATTCACTGGAGAACGATTTGCTATGTTTTTTTGAGTCAGAGTCTCGCTCTGTCATCCAGGCTGAAGTACAGTGGTGCAGTCATGGCTTACTGCGGCCTAGCACCGCCTGGGCTCAAGTGATTTTCCCACTTCAGTCTCTCGAGTAGCTGGAACTGCAGGCACATGGCACCATATATGGCTAATTTAAAAAATTTTTTTAGAAAGAGGATCTTGCTATGTTGCCCAGGCTGACCCTGAACTCCTGGACTCAAGCATTTCCTCCCACCTTGGTATCCCAAAGTGCTGGGATTATAGGCATGAACCATCATGCTTAGGCTCCATTTACTGTTTTTAAGTGTTGTGTGTGTGTGTCTGTGTATGTGTATGTGTGTGTGTATATATATATATATATATATACACAAAAAATATATATATATACACATATATGTGTGTTTGTGTGTGTGTGTGTGTGTGTATATATATATATATATATATATATTTTTTTTTTTTTTTACTGTGTTTGGGCTACTGCCTAAGTTGTAGTGACAGTGCTGCTCCATCCCTTTTTCACACACGTAGTACATTGAAAACTGCTATTAAGAGTTTACACTGGCCAGGCGCAGTGGCTCACACCTGTGATCCCAGCACTTTGGGAGCCTCAGGCAGGTAGATCATTTGAGGTAAAAAGTTTGAGACCAGCCTGGCCAACATGGTGAAACACCAGCTCTATTAAAAATACAAAAATTAGCCAGACGTGATGGCGTGTGCCTCTAATCCCAGCTACTCGGGAGGCTGAGGCAGGAGAATTAAACCCAGGAGGCGGAGGTGGCAGTAAGCTGAGATCATGCCACTGCACTCCAGCCTTGGCGACAGAGTAAGACTCCGTCTCAAAAAAACAAACAAACGAACATAGTTGTATGCAGAGTAACAACATTCTGGTCAACAACAGACCACATATTGTGACAGTGGTTCCATAAGATTATAATACCATATTTTTACAGTGCCTTTTCTAGGCTTAGATATGTTTAAGTACACAAATACTTGCCATTGTGTTGTAATTGCCGCACTTTTCAGTACAGTCACGTGCTGCACAGGTTTGTAGCCTAGGAGCAGTATGTCTGAGGCGTGTAGTAGGCTATACCATCTAGGTTTGTGTAAGTCTGCTCTATGGCTTTCACATGACAGAATCACCTAACGATGTGTTTCTCAGAATGTATCTCTGTTGTTAGGTGATGCAAGACTGTATATGTCTGGTTTTGCTAATAACAGTGTATTTTGGTGTTTGTTGACTCAGTATTTTAAAACTGTTTCTCTCTTAAGTCAGTATCAGTGTTTGATTCATATATTTTGGGACTCTGTTATTTGGTGAATATATGTATATATTATGTTTTTTTGATGAACTGATCCTTTTATTAGTGTATAAGAGACTCTGTATAAGTGTTTTTGAGACTCTGTCTCAAAAGAGAGAGAGAGAGAGGGGAGAGAGGAAGAAAGGAAAAGAGAGAGAAGGAGGGAGAAAGAAAAAGAAAGTCTCTTGTAGACAGCTTATAGTTCAATCATGAGTTTTTAAAAATCCTCCTTTGTCTCTCATGACAGTTTTTGCTTAAAGTCTGTTTTTTTCTGATATTAGTACAACCTCCCCAGCTTTCTTGGTTACCATTTGCATGGGGTACCTTTTTGCATTCCACTTATTTGTGTCTTGGATCTCAAGTTAATCTCTTGGCTGGGCATGGTAGCTCACGCTTGTAATCTCTGCACTTTGGGAGACTGAGGTAGGTGGATCACCTGAGGTCAGGAGTTCAAGACCAGCCTGGCCAACATGGTGAAACCCCATCTCTACTAAAAATACAAAAATTAAGGCCGGGGGCAATGGCTCACTCCTGTTATCCCAGCACTTTGGGAGGCCGAGGTGGTTGGATCACGGGGTCAAGAGATCGAGACCATCCTGGCCAACATGGTGAAACCCCATCTCTACTAAAAATGCAAAAATTAGCTGGGCATGGTGGTGTGCACCTGTAGTCCCAGCTACTTGGGAGGCTGAGGCAGGAGGATCACTTGAACCTGGGAGGTGGAGGTTACAGTGAGCTGAGATTGTGCCACTGCACTCCAGCCTGGTGACAGAGTGACACTCCGTCTCAAAGAAAAAAGCAAAAATTAGCTGAGTGTGGTGGTGGGTGCCATAACCCCACCTACTTGGGAGGCTGTGGCAGGAGAATTACTTGAACCTGGGAAGCAGAGGTTGCAGTTAGCTGAGATGGCACTGCGGCACTCAAGCCTGGGTGACAGAGTGAGACTCTGTCTCAGAAGAGAGAGAGAGAGAGAGGGAGAGAGGAAGAAAGGAAAAGAAAGAGAGAGAAGGAGGGAGAAAGAAAAAGAAAGTCTCTTGTAGATAGCTTATAGTTCAATCATGAGTTTTTAAAAATCTGTTTTGCCAACCTTTCCTTTTTGATGGAGAGTTTAACTACTAACAGTATCAAGAAAGTGAAAAGGCAATATACAGAATGGAAAAAATATCTGAAAATCATGTATCTCATAAGGATTTAATATTCAGAATATAGAAAGATGTCCTATAGCTCAACAGCCCAATTAAAAAATGAGCAAAGTAATTGAACTGACATTTCGCCTAAGAAGATCTACAAATGGCCAAAAAGCACAGGAAAAGATGTCAACATCATTAGTCATTAGGGAAATGCAAAACCACAAGGAGATACCACTTCACATCTACTAGGTTGATACATTTTTTTTAAAAAAAGGAAAATGAATGCTGATGAAGAGGCAGAAATACTGGGACCCTCTGGCATTGCTGGTGGTATAGACATTATGGAAAGTAGTTTGGTGGTTCATCAAAAATTGAAATGTGGAATTACCATATGACCCAGAAATCCCACTCCTAGGTACATACGCAGAATAATGAAAACAGGGACTCAAATACTCATATGCCAATGTTCAGTAGAGATCAAAACAATTCAAGTGTCCAACAGATGAAAGGATAAACAAAATATAGTCTATCCACACTATGTAATCTTATTTGGCCACAAAAAGGAATGAAGTACTGATACATGCCACAACATGGATAAACCTTGAAAACATGCTAAGTGAAAGAAGACAATCACAAAGGCCACATATTATATAATTTCATTGATATGACATACCCCAAATAGGCATATCCATTGAGACAGGAAGAAATTTGTGGTTGTTAAAAGAAGGGGGAAATAGGGAGTGAATTGCTAATGTACACAGCTTTAGACAGTGGTAAGACAGATGCACAAAACCCTTACTACAACGTCTGCCTCCTGAGTTCAGGCAGTTCTCTGGAGTAGCTGGGATTACAGGTGCCCACTGCCATGCCCAGCTAATTTTTTGCATTTTTGTTAGAGATGGGGTTTCACCATGTTGACCAGGCTGTTCTCGAACTCCTGACCTCAAGTGATCCACCTGCCTTGGCCTCCCAAGGTGCTGGGATTACAGGCGTGAGCCATTATCCCAGCTGACTTTAATCTTTTAAAATGTATTGATACTTGTTTTGTGGTCCAACATATGTTCTGTTCTGGAGAATGTTTTATGTGCACTAGGAGACAATGTGTATTCTGTTGTTAGGTGGAATGCTTGTATATGTTTGCTAGATCTAGTTATTGCTTATATGTCTGTTCTGTTATTTCGCTACTGATCTTTTGTGTAGATGTTCTATCCATTTTTTGAGTGTAGTGTGTTGAAGTCTCCAGCTTTTATTGTAAAACTGTTTAATCCACTTACATTTATTGTAATTACTGATAAGGAAAGACTTCTACCTTTTTGCTATTTGTTTTCTGTATGTCTTACACCTTTTTATTTTTATTTATTTATTTTTATTTTGAGACAGGGTCTCACTGTCTACCTAGCCTGAGGGACAGTGGCATGATTATGGCTCACTGCATCCTCAGCCTTCTCAGGCTCACCTAGTCCTCCCACCTCAGTCTCCCAAGTAGCTACGTAGCTAGGCTATACACTCCACCATGCCCAGCTATTTTTTTTGTATTTTTTATAAAGATAAGGTGTTATTTTGTTGTCCAGGCTTACCTTATACCTTTTTTTTGTCTATCATTTTCAACATTCTTATCTTTTTTGTGTGTTTAGTTATTTTTGTAGTGAAGCATTTTGTCTTCCTTCTTACTTCCTTTTGTGCATATTTTTTAGTTTATTTTTTTGTGTGTGATTACTATAGGAATTATACTTAACATCCTAAATTTATAACAGTCTAGTTTGAATCTGCAATAGTGTGTGAATCTTTGTACCAGTATGGCTTCACCTCCCCCTTTTATATTATTGTTACACAGTACATCTTCATACATTGTGTGTAGATAATGATATGGATGTATGAGCTTTTTATGTATTTGCCTTTTAAATTATGTAGGCAATAAAAAAGTGGAGATACAAACTAAAAATACAATACTGCTGGCTTTTTTAGTTGCCTACTTAGTTACATTTACCAGTGGTCTTTATTTCTTCATATGGCTTTGAGTAGCTGTTCAGTGTCATTTCATTTCAGCTTCCAGCACTCTCTTTAGCATCTGTTGTAGAGTAAGTCAGTGATAATGAGTTGCCTCAGCTATTTTTCTGGGAATGTCTTAATTTCTGCCTTATTTCTAAAGGACAGTTTTGCTGGATACAGACTTCTTGCTTTATAGTCGGTTTTCTTTCTTTTTTTTTTTTTTTTTTTTTCTGAGATAGCATCTTGCTCTGTTGCCCAGGCTGTGGTGCCATGGTGTGATCTTGGTTCACCGCAACCTCTGGCTTCTGGGTTCAAGTGATTCTCATGCCTCAGCCACTTAGTAGCTGGGGTTACAGGCATACACCACCATTCCTGGCTATTTTTTATATATATTTTTTAAGTAGAGGCAGGGTTTCACAATGCTGGCCAAGTTGTTCTCAAACTCTTGGTGTCAAGAGATATGTCCATGTTGGCCTCCCAGAGTGCTGTGGTTACACGTGTGAGCCATAGCACCCAGCCTATTTTCATACTTTATGTATGTCATCTCACTATCTTCCAACCTCCATGATTTCTGATGAGAAATTAGCTGTTAATCTTTTTGAGGAAGAATGAGTATGTGATAAGGCTCTTCTCTTTTGCTGCTTTCAAGATTTTCTCTTTTTGTCTGTTAGCAGTTTGATTATAAATTTATTTCTATGTGGATCTCTTTTAGTTTATCCTATTTGGAATCCATCAAGTTTTTTAGGTGTATAGCTCTATTTCTTTCCTCAAATTTAGAAAATTTTCAGCCATTATTTTTTCAAATACTCTTTCTGCCTCTCTTTCTTTTTTCCTTCTGGCTTCCTATAATGCATATATTGGTCTGCTTGATGGTGCCCCACGTCTCTTAGAATCTATTCACCTTTTTTTTTTAGATCATTATAGTCTTCCCTTACGGTTTCTGTTTGTATCTTTTGTTTCACGTTTTAAAACATTTAAAATTTTTACCTTACAATCTCCATTAGTTGTACTGTTATCTTAAGTTCTTTAGGTGCTAACTTCCCCCTTTTCCATATCTGGTGATTTTCCTTTGTGGCAGATTGTTTCCATATGTGATTTGTAATTTTTTATTATAACCTCATCTGTGGTAAGACATCACATTCTATATCGTGCAAGTTATGCTTTTGTGGCATGGTTTCCCTGGTCATGGACCAGTTTTGGGGTAAATTGTTGGCTGCACTACATTGATTGTAAAATGTAGCATCCTCACAAGTGTGTAGTATAGGCCAGTGGTTTTTGTTTGTCATGGGAAACATTTTTTTCTCTTCCAAAAGGAAGCCTCCTGTTGTTAATCTTGCTAGTGGGCTGAGTTTTTCCACTGACTCTTTATCTGTGTACTTACAGGATCCTAGCTTCAGGTCTCAGTTAACTATGTTGTTAGGGGAACAAAATCACCACTTCTTTTTAGAGACTTTTAATTCCTGTAGCCACTCTGGACCACCATGGCTTCAAGCTCTGACCTTGTCCAAATTTTGTTAGTGGTGGTGTATTAAATATGTTCCGTATGGCATTTCTGTGTGTTTTTAGTGGCAAAGAGCATCTATGTGTATTCATTCTACCATTTTGCAGGAATGGAAATAAGGATGGTGTCTTTAAGAATCTCTTTCCACTCTGGAAACTACAAGCCTAATCTTGAAGACTGAGTTATCAACTTCATCTCTCTGTTTATTTCTGACTTTCTTCATTTTAGTTTTCAGCATGGGATTTTTCAGGGTCCTTGGCTGATTATTCCCTTTTGATTCTGGAACACCCAGGAAAATGCTTGGCACATCGTAGATACTAAATCCTTACTGGCTGATTGAGAATTCTGTGTTTAGGCCTACTTTTACTCTCATAGTTATTCATTTCCCCAACAATTATTTATTGAAAACCTACTCTTGCTAGATTTTGAGAATGACATGATTAATAAAATATAGTACCTGACCTCAATGATAGGAAAGGAGTATATAAATAATTATTAAAACAGTATAGGTGTGTAACAATACAGTTGATTCCTGGGGAAGTTGATTATGTGGCATTATTTCTTCCAGCTTTTAAATTTGAAAATTTTCAGATCTACAGAAAAGCGTAAGGAATATAACGAATACTTAAATACCTTTCACCTAGATTCCCAGCTGTTAACTTTTGCCACATTGACTTCATCTCTCTCTTTTTCTTGAAAAAAGTAAGTTGCAGACACCATGACACTTTACCTCTAAATACTTCTCCATGCATATCCAAGTCTGGGGGAAGGGGCAGTTAGGGAGTGCCATGGTTTGGCTGTATCCCTACCCAAATCTCATCTTGAATTGTAGTTCTCATAATCTCCACATGTCATGGGACCTGGTGGGAGGTAATTGAACCATGGAGACGGCTCCCCCATGCTATTCTCATGATAGTAAGTTCTCATGAGATCGGATGGTTTTATAAGGGCTTCCCCCTTTGCTGGGCTCTCATTCTTCTTCCTGCTGCCCTGTGAAGGGCATGTTTGATTCCCCCTTCTGCCATGATTGTAAGTTTCCTGAGGCCTCCCCAGTCATGCTTAACTATGAGTCAATTAAACCTCTTTCCTTTATGAATTACCCAATCTCGTGCATATCCATACAGCAGTGTGAGAACGGACTAATAAGGGAGAGATTCTGATGGAACTGATGTGTAAGCTAAATTTTAAAAGAAAACTAATTTTTAGTTAGATGAAGGAGACGAGTAATCTAAGAAAGTATAATAGTAAGAAACAACATGGTACATGTGGAAGAAACTATTTGATGTTGTTGGAGAATAAATTTCAAGGAAATGGCACCCAGACGTGGAAATGGCACCCAGACGTGGAATTGGAGATATAGACAGGATCTACTCAAGGAAAGACTCATTATACACTATATCCCATGTTAAGGAACCTGGAATTTAACTTGCAAGTGATGAACTTTGAGGGATTGGCTTCATCAGATTTGTGTTTTAGATTGATCCCATTGGAGTCTGTGAGAAGAGCAGAAGTCAGGTGAACAGGGCAGGAGACAGAGTGGAGGCTGGGACAGCAGCTCAGTGAGAACTCTTATGGGCCTGGACTAGAGCACTGGTAAGGGGATGAATGAAAGACAGATTTTAGGTTATAATTACGATTTCAAAATGGTAGTACTTGTTAGATGTGGGGAATTGGGGAGAGGGAGAAGTTCACGATGATGCCAGTATTTCCAGTTTGAGTGACTTGGTAAATGGTGGTGTCACCAACTGAAATAGAAAATTAAGGACTAGGAGCAAATATAGGGAACAAGGTAATGAATTTGGCTTGGAAAGTGTTAGTTTTGGTGTCCGTGGGTGTCAAGGTGGAACCATTTAGCAGGTGGTCCAAGAAAGCAGTTGGGAGTCAGGAGAGGCACGAACATAAAACAAGCTTGTTCAACCTGCATGCAGCCCAGGACAACCTTTAATTCAGTCCAACACAAATCTATAAATGTTCTTAAAATAGTATGAGATTTTTCTTTTTAGTTGATCACTTATCATTAGTGTTAGCATGTTTTATGTGTGACCCACAGCAATTCTTCTTCCATTGTGGCCCAGGGAAGCCAAAAGATTGGACACCCTGAAAAGATACTCAGCTAAGCATCACCTCAGTTGGGATTGGATGGAGCACGATGAGCATGTAGACCAAGGAGCATGGGGGCCAAGAATCAACTCCTAGGACAAGCAACAAGAGATACAAACAATTGTCAGGAAGGTAGATGGAAGACCACATGAGTACAAAATCACAGAAGCCAAAGGAGAAGGGTCAAAATTTCATATATGAAACATCAGAAGCAAGAAAGAAATCCAGTAAAATGTGAAAAATACTCTTTGAACCAAATCATTTGAGTCTTAAAGCAGTTTCTTTAGAAAGAAAACAGCCACAGTTTTTGTTTTTGTTTTTTTTTTTGAGACAGAGTCTTGCTCTGTTGCCCAGGCTGGAGGGTAGTAGCACTGCCTTGGCTCACTGCAACCTCTGACTCCCAGGTGGTTCAAGCAGTTCTCTCTACCTCAGCCTCCTGAGTAGCTGGGATTATAGGCACCTGCCACCATGCCTGGCTAATCTTTGTATTTTTAGTGGAGACTGGGTTACGCCATGTTGGCCAGGCTGGTGTCAAATTCCTGACCTCAGGTGATCTGCTCACCTTGGCCTCCCAAACTGGGATTACAGGTGTGAGCCATTGTGCCTGGCCCACAGTTTTTTCATTTCTCTCTCTTTTTTTTTTT
Organism: Ateles fusciceps; assembly: GCA_036589455.1. Classification (NCBI taxonomy): domain Eukaryota; kingdom Metazoa; phylum Chordata; class Mammalia; order Primates; family Atelidae; genus Ateles; species Ateles fusciceps. Next base: position 5,900,663 of record JAZHEH010003061.1, on the reverse strand, counting down.
TTTTGAGATGAAGATTCACTCTCATTGCCCAGGCTGGAATGGAATGCCACAGTCTCGGCTCACTGCAGCCTCTGCCTCCCAGGTTAAAGTGATTCTCTTGCCTCAGCCTCCTGGGTAGCTGGGACTACAGGCACCAGCCACCATGCCTGGCTCATCTTTGTATTTTTAGTAGAGACAGGGTTTCGCCATATTGGCCAGGCTGGTCTCAAACTCCTCAGGTAATCAGCCCGCCTTGGCCTCCCAAAGTGCTGGGATTACAGGCGTGAGCCTCTGCACCCAGTGAAACTCAACAGTTTTTAAGACAGGAATTTTGCCTAAAACTTAAGTGAGACAATTTATCATTGTTTTAATATTGCCCAAATATGTTTAATTTTTAAGTTAGAAATAATACTACTGATATGATTTAGTAAAATAATACCTTTTTACATTTTCCTAAACTTTGAACAATGTCCTGGTTATTATCAGAAAACTTACTTGTTTAACTTAGTGTAATTAGTTAAATTGCCATTGTATTTTATCTGCAGTAACTGCTGCACATACACATTTCTGCATTGGAGCACGTGTTCTTTACCATTCGTTGAGTATATGAAGTCATTAATAGACGTTCATTGTTTTCTCATTAAAGTTTTCCATGTCTTTTGTTAAATTGGTATTTCCTCAAAATATACACTTCTAGAATTTTAACCTTTCATATTTTCAACTTGAGAAGGAAAGCTTGATATAAGGCAAACTCAGTCTGTTCTTTGTTTTGTCTTCTAATACCAACTTTGCTGATATGTTGACATGATATACCATATGCAACAATTTCTCATTAACTTGTGAATATCTGAAATATTTTAGTAAAATCAATTTGGACAATGAAAACAGTCAATTTCCCAACTCCAGTTTTTGGTAGACGGCTTTTCTAAGCAAGTCAGTTATTCAATTTTAATAATTAATCCAAGTAAGACAGTGGTTTAAGAGTATGCATATTTATAAAACCAGTTATATATGTGTGTGAAATTCTTTTCAAAAAGTAATTTGAACCTTAAGAGGCCTATCATAAACATGACATCCATAATACTGGAGAAGCTCAAGTGAAGATACTGTATTGAAAACTTGGATAATTTTTACAAAGTGTTTTTATTTAGGAAAACTTTAAAGTTACCTTTAAAATCCTGGACATTTTTTATATGTGATAGTGAAATTATGATGATTAAAATACGTAAAGCAAGGAAAACAAAACTTTTAACGAAAAAGCAGCGTAGATGTCATTAAGTAATAGAGGGACAGTTGGCTTTTCAAATGAATTGTGTCCCACTGCATAATAGTTCACTAGATTAAATGTAATTATTGATTTCTGCTTCATTACTGACATACATTTATGAGCAGTTTCTTCAGCACTATAGCCCAATGTCAAAGGTCATAACTTTCTTTCTTTGGAAGAATAAAAGCTTTCAGATGGCAAATCCCAGAAACCTTCACTGTGGCTTTTGCTTTTTCTCTCTTGCGTAGAATTACCGAAGAGGCATGGTTGAAAGAAACATCTCATAAATTATCAAGAGAAAGCCTTTTTCTCCTAAGGTTTCTTGAAATCATTGACAATGAGTAGACTTCCTCTACAGATAATATTGGTTTTCCCAGATTGTGAAAAATTTTGGTAGAAAATAGTTCATTGTAACATGCTTCCCTGTCTCTACTATTTTATGTGAAATTTCATTTATATTTTTAGTTAAATCATTCTGTTTAAGTTAGAATATTTCACCTGTGTTAAATATGTACACGTTCTATTCTCCAATAAAAACCAGATCTGTTATGATATCAGGACGTAACAGTAAAGAGTTAGGGAATTGAATCTTTCTGTCACTCAGCTGTGTTATGTAACCTAAGCCTTTGTATCAGTGGCTCAAATATTTTAATTTTGAGTAAAGCCAAAGTTTACTATAGCTGCGATATCACTTTGTACCTCATGATGTTCCCAGACATGAATTCCATTTGAGAATGAAAACCTCTCTTAATTTTGTTGTGGCATTTTGAATTTGAGGCATTATCAAGCTTGGTGAAGATATATATATGTGTATGTATATATATGTACCTACAGGCATGTATGTGATACGTAGTTTTGTTGTGTATATATTGCTGTAAAGTTACTTTTTCCACTCTCTGGTGATCTCATCAGTTAAAATTTTTAAAATTCTTCATATCTTAAAAATGTATGTTTTAATAAGGTGGTTATGAAAAGGCAAAGAAGATTTTTTTTTCCTCCTAATGGTGTGATGATTTAGGGGGGAGAAAAAGGAAAATATTGTGTTCTTGCAGGTTGGACCCTCCCAGCAGCTGACTTTAAGATGTTTTTCATATTATGGAGATGTTGCAGCATCCTGTTGAAATCCTCTTGACATTACAAAATCTTTCCAGTGACTTCTTCCCCTCCCATACAAGTAAGGGTTAACCAAGGGTTATCACACGGATTAGGGAGGTAAGGAAGTGGTTCTGTAGTGGGCAGAGGAACTCCCATGATTCTTCAGCCCATGGATTGTTTATCCTGGAAAAAGCTCAGTCTTGGTTAATAAAAAGTGAAATTATTGTGATTAATGTAAAATTTTATTTGGAGAACCAGTTGATTGTTTTTTGTTGGTAGTGGTGGTGGTTTTGTTTTGTTTTTAGACAGTTTCATTCTTGTCGCCCAGGCTGTAGTGCAGTGGCACGATCTTGGCTCACTGCAACCTCTGCCTCCTGTTCAAGCGATTCACCCTCCTCAGTAGCTGGGAGTACAGACACGACACCTGGCTAACAGTTGATTGTTAATCCAAATTCATTTGTAATTTGGTGGCAAATAATTTTTCTTTTCAAGGAGAATACTATACTGTGTCTATATGATAGCTTTTGGATGGTATCTGTAAAAATGAGCTAATGTAAACAAGTGTTGGGCGTTTTAAAAGCTTTACACTTATTGAATAGTCTACCTTTGCCTCATTCTCCATCTGGTGCCAATTCAGAAGGGGATGAATTGTTTATCTCAATGTTTTATCACAAAGTTTCACTCTTAGGTTTCTCTCACTTGGAGTTTATGTTTGTTGATAGACCAAGTCAAGTCAAAAGGAGTTGTATTCCTTTTTCAGTTTCTTTTACTGCCTTTTTGGCTCAAAGGTTAACCTTTTTGGATCTTAAAAGTGGTATATTATTTTCCTTACAGAAGTGTAGTTTGGACTTGGAATACTCAGGGTTGTTTTTTGGATATATAATTCCAGGGGACCTTGAATGTTGTGATCCCAAATCAAAGACATTTATCTCTTCTTTTAAGGAAGGAGGAGATTAGGAACTTCCTGCTGCTTTTGCAAACACTAAAGTATCCGTTAGGGCTTGGAGTTGCCCTGAGGTCATTTTTACAAATGCTTCACATACTCTCAAGGCCCCATGTCTGCTCAGGGCTTCACGCTCCTGCTTTTAGGGATAAGGATTCCTGATTCTCCATTAAGAGAATTCCTAATAGTCTAATACCTCTATTTATAAAATCAGTGAATCAATCAAATGAAAAACACAGTTGGGATTATCTAAAGAGAGTATTTATATCCCTGGAGGCAAGTGGAAAATATCCTGATTAGCCTGAAAATTCAGATTTACTTTTTAAGGGTTTTGTCATAGGCATGGTGGAAACTAATTCATTAGGCAAGGAAACAAATGAGAAAGCTTTGGCACTGAAATCTTTGGATGATAATATTTTGTTTCAATCTATACACTGTCATTGTAGCCTTAATTAAACAATAGATTCATTACTTTTAGCAGTTCCTTTTGAATAATACAAATATATAACAGTTGATATTTTATTAAATGATATCAGTGTTAGAGAGTATGAAAAACATTTTTATTTAAATAAAGGAGAAATTTATATTTTCTGATTGTATTCAGTATCATTATTTAGAGTATTTTATGTTTATTTGTAAAGCTCTATAAAGGGCTATAATAAAGCTCTGCTAAGACAAGTAAAGAACTCTCTTAAAGTCCTCCTTGTGGGATTACCATTTGACTTCATTAAACACAGATTTTTAAGGATTGTTCTGAGATTTTAACTTTAGCATCATCAAAAGATGTTTATCTGTTTCTTTAAGAAACTGCTCAATTTTGATGCAAAAATAGCATTTTTAGGTAGAAAAATTAAGTATTTTTTTACAACTATTCTGTATATGTTTATTTCTTAGGTGTAAGTGGTTAAAAGAGTTGAGTAGGCACAGTGTGGACTACATCATGACACCTGAAATAATTAAAAATACTTTGAGCTTATTTGATGCATAAGGAGAGGAGGTACTGTTCACTTAGAAATTTAACCTCATCTAAAGCTCATTCTCTATTAAAAAAAAAAAGAGAGAAGATGCCAGGCATAGTGGCTCCCACTTGTAATCCCAACACTTTGGGAGACTGAGGCAGAAAGATTCCTTGAGGTCAGGAGTTTAAGATCAGCCTGGACAACATAGTGACACCTCCTCTCTGCAAAAAATATTTTAAAAACTAGCTAGGCAAGATGAGAGACTCATTTATCTCCAGGGATTCCAGGCTGCAGCTGAACTATGGTGTCACCACTGCACTCTGGCCTGGGCAACAAAGCAAGACCCTGTCATAGACAGACAGACAGACAGATGGATAGAAAGAAAGAAAATAAAAGAAGAAAAAAAAGGACGACTACTTCTCAGAGTGTTACAGTGAGTTCATGGTTTTGTATAATCTGTCTGTTCCCAATACATAGCGATAATCGGTAAAATATTAAAACAGAAAGCTAAACCTAGCTTGAAAACAAGAGAAACATCTATGAGGAGCAAAACAGAAATGTACAGGATTAAGTACCTGAAGTTTCAGGCCTAGGCCTACTTCTGTCTGGGGAAATATTTTAAAATATTTTATAGAAAGTCTAAGCCATGAAGAAAAAATTAATAAATTTTATTAAGTTAAAACAAATTTTTAAACTTCAAATTTCAGAAAGACAGTAGAAACCAGCAATGTAACAACAAGACAAACTGGAGTGAGAGACGTGCGTTGAACCTAAGTGACAAAGGATTAGTAATCAAAAGCTAGAAGAACTCACACAAATCAATAAAAAGAGGCAAACATCTTAGTAAAGAAATAACAGTGCATAGAAGACAAAACCTAAAAAGCTTATAAACATATGAAACTATGCATAGATCACTTGTAATTAGGGAAATGAAATTTTAAAAAGATACTATTTTTACATCCAGTAGATTGACAAAAATTATAACATTTGTTATTTCCAAATGATGGCAAAGAAAACCTATGGGAATCTAAACTGGTAGAACTATTTTAGAGAATAATTTGGCAATCTTGGGAAAAATTGAAAATATATGTAGCCTTTGACCCACCAATTTCACGTCTAGGCATATAGCATAGAAAAACTCTTGCCCGTGCACATAAGCAGATGCATATAAGAATGCTCCTTGAAGTATCTTTTGCAATAAAGGGGAGTTGAAAACAACTTACATGTCTGTCAGTAAGAAAGTGGCTAATCGTGGGATGCTATGTATAGTTAAATGAACTAATTAAAATTATTAACTTGATTTATATGCATTGTGGATAAGTGGCAAAAAGGTTGGGCATTTTTCAGAACAAATAGAGTGTGATAGCATTTGTATATAGATAGAAACTATGCGGAACAGTGTTTTGTGAATACATTGCTATTACTAAAAGTATAAAATAGTCTTTGTTACTATAAACACCAAGTTCAGAGTAGTGGTTGTTTCTGGAGAGGGAAGGAAGAAGATCACATCAGAGAGAGGTATACAAGGGACTTTAACCAAATCTATAACGTTTTATATTCTTTTTAAAAATTGTGGAACAAATATTGCAAAGTCCTATTTATTATGTGATAAAGCTGGGTGGAATATGTACAAGTGTTATACTACTCATACTTCTGCATGTTTGAAATAATGTGGTTTAAACAGTTTTTACTTGAGTGGTCTAAAATACATTTCCCTATTTTTGTCAGGCATAAAATGTGTAATTAATGGCCTTCTGAAATTCACTTTTCTTGTATGTTGTAAATTTTTTTGTTTGCTTGAGTTATTTGATGGCTTTAAATTTTATCTTAACTGTCTTTTTACTAGTTTTCTTCCAAGTCTTGAAAATAACTGAATTTGCATGAAGTTGGTGATCAAAAAAGATGCTAATAATCTGCAATAACATTTGCCCGGGTATATGTTGAAAAATTAAAGCTATATCTGTACTTGGCACTAAATTGTTTTAAGTTGATTCATCATGGCCTTTGAGTTATCAGTCAGATTACCACATGGTTAATTCAGTTTGGGAGGTAGCACAATTATAATAACCAGATCATGCACCATTATTTTGGTAGTCTTAGTGATCAAATTGGATGAACAATTAGGGATTGAAAGCCGCTTTTCAGTTGGCTGTTGTAATACCCAAAGAAAGCAAATCCACCTGAGATTTGTGGATTTGGTTGAAACACATAGGCAAAACAGCATTCAGGAAAACCTTTGCTGGCACAGAAAACAAGCCCCTCTCTGCACAGATTAAAGCTATTATTTGAGACAGGGGTCTTTGTCTGTCTTTGACCAGTGGTCAGTGAACTCTGACCAAGCATTTCATTTTACCATCTTGACCATAGTGCCGGCAATTGATTCATTAACCCTCTAGAGTTCACATTCTTGTGTCAAAGACTTATCAGTGTAGGAAAAAAAAAGATTCTATGTGAGCTTATTCACTTTATTTAAAAGGCTAGGATGCAGTTGTGTGATCGAAGAGGTTACTCTGAGGCCTGGGGGATGCCTTCATTGCTGTATTTTAATTTGACCCAGTTCAAGCCCTAGATCCAGAATCAGTTGGCCTCTGCTTAACCATTTCAGTTCCTTCCTTGATTGTTTCCTTCTCTGAACTTCACTTCTGTAACAGTCACCTGAGGGTTGTTATCTTCTTGTATAACTTTTTCTTATTTACATCCACATTCGTTGAGCATTTTTTAAAAAAATTGGAGCAGTATCCTGGGAAAAGAAGAAAAATTGCTGTTATTTAGCTACCACTGCATAGCAAATCACTCCTAAATATGGAGGCCTAAAACTGTAACTATGTATTATTGCCTACAAATCTGTGGATCACATGGTTGGTTCTGCTCATAAGACCCAGGATTGGCTGATGTCAGTTGCACTTACTAACGTGTATATAATCAGAGATAGGCCTGCTGGGGAAGGAGGGTGCTGGCTGGATGATCTCACTCACGTAGTCGGTTGTTGGTTTGAAAGGAGAGATTGGACCATATCTTTCCTCATCCAGCAGGCTATCCTGAGTTTGTTCATGTCTTTGGCACGTTCTAGGAGAGTGGGTGGGATAACAGAAGGCTTTTTGAGGTTTTGGCATGGAATTAGCATGATGTTCTGTTTCATTCTGCTGGCAAGGTCAAGGCCAGCCCAGATTCAAGAAGTAGGGAGAAACTGCAAAATTACATTGGTTTTCCAATGATCTCTACCCTTGAGAACAGCAGCTTGAGACAGAGGCAAAATCAAGGACCAGCTGTGTAGGATGGAGAAGAACATTTATAAGCTATAGTTTCCAGTGATAAGATTTGGAAGACAGAAGTTATAATTACTAAATCAAGATTACAGAAGAATAGGAAAGGATTAATAAGATTAAATCCTTTAGGCTGGGCATGGTGGCTCAAGCCTGTAATCTCAGCGCTTTGGGAGGACAAAGCAGGCAGATCACTTGAGGTCAGGAGTTGGAGACCAGCCTGGCCAACATGGCCAAACCTCGCCTCTACTAAAAAAAAAAAAGTTAGCAGGGCATGGTGGCAGGTGCCTGTAATTCCAGCTGCTCGGGAGGCTGAGGCAGAATCACTTGAAACCAGGAGGCAGAGTTTGCAGTAAGCGGAGATCAAACCGTTGCACTCTATCTAGCCTGGGCGACAAGAGCAAAACTCTGTCTCAAGAAAAACAAAAACAAAAAAGCCACATCTGTTACAAGGCCTTTTACAGGAAGAGAGGCAAGTCCCCTCAGGGTAGTTGCAAGATTTTACTTTTTCTTTTATCTCTTACCAAGTTTTGGTTAAAACTTGGGGAGTTCATATACTTTTTATTGATAATTTTGGTTATATTGGATCATCTCTGTATTTAAGTTGATCAGGAATCAAGTGAGTGCAGTAAAAGAAACGTAACTGTTTAGCTTACAGAGAAGACTTTTAGAGGTGTTAAAAAAAATAGAAGAATGCGCCACGGTCGCCATTGGAGAGTAGTAGCCATGGCTCTTCGCTATCCTATGGCCGTGGGCCTCAACAAGGGCCACAAGGTAACCAAGAACGTGAGCAAGCCCAGGCACAGCCGCCGCCGCGGGCGTCTCACCAAACACACCAAGTTCGTGCGGGACATGATTCGGGAGGTGTGTGGCTTTGCTCCGTACGAGCGGCGCGCCATGGAGTTGCTGAAGGTCTCCAAGGACAAACGGGCCCTCAAGTTCATCAAGAAAAGGGTGGGAACACACATCCGCGCCAAGAGGAAGCGGGAGGAGCTGAGCAATGTCCTGGCCGCCATGAGGAAAGCCGCTGCTAAGAAAGACTGAGCCTCCTCCCCTGCCCTCTCCCTGAAATAAACAGCTGCACCCCCCCCCCCAAAAAAAAAATAGAAGAATGATTTAAAGACAAAAGTATATAAACATTCCTGTGGTAAATACCCTAGAGCAAGAAAACATTAGATGCTGCGATATTACAATGTACTAACAGCCTAACTTTTCAGAAAGTGAGGCTTTTAAAAACAACTCCAGATCCACATCTTTCAGACATTTGAGTATAAGAGAAAGCAATAAACTGAAAGAGAGTAATTTAGTGGTTTGGGATTAGGAGAACACTTTTCCCCTGGGGGGGAAAAAATGCTACAAATAACAGTTTACAAATAGACCTATTTGAGTCACATAGTAGCCAATAGATTGTATGTGTATAATAAAAAATGTAGAACAACATTGCTGTAATTAAGTAGATTTATGTAAAAATGAATAGTATTTTAATATTTGAGAGTGAAGAACTGATGAGAATATTTGTGATTTTCAGGAGGGTTTTCTGAGACTCTTTTTTAAAGGCTTTTGAAATTAACTGATTTTTATTTTTGAAGTTATAGAAGCAAAATAGTTGCCGTAAATACTGCAATAATAGAGAAAATATTAAGTGCTTAGTTCCTGTAGTCATTTTTAATGGTTGTGTATATTCTTCAGGGGCTTTTTTGTGCATTCACAGACATGTATATGCCTACATATGCAGGGTTTTTTTTTCAGTTTTAAAAAATATCATTGAAGCATAATTGATGCACAATAAACTGCACATATTTGAAGTGCACAGTTTGGTGAATTTGGCCTATATGTGTACCAATGAAACCATCACGACAGTGAGAACATACTCATCTCTCCCAAAAGTTTCTTCATGTTTTTTGGAGTCCATCCCTCCTCCCCATCCCCAGGCAACCACTGATCGACTTTTTGTCACTATGGATTTGTTTGCCTCTTTAGAGTGTTCAAATAATATGTACTCTTTTGTTTGCATGGATTCTCTCATTCAGCATAAACATTTTGAGATTCATTGATGTTGATTCATTTTTGGTTGTTGAGTAGTATTCCACTGAATGGTAATACCACAGTTTGTTTATTCACTCACTTGTTCATTTATATTTGGGCTGTTTCCAAACAGTTCAAGGCCGTTACAAATAAAGCTGTTAGGAATATTCATGTATAAGTCATCTTGTAAACTATGAACTAATTTCTCTTGGGTAGATACCTAAGAGTGAAATGACTGGTTTGGATAGTAAATATATATTTAACTATTTAACTTTTTAGGAAACTGCCAAACTGTTTTCCATAGTAGTTGCAATCTCATTAAATTGATTGAACATTCCCCCCACCTTTCTCTCTCCCTCCCCACCATGTATATATAAACTTTTTTCTTTTAACTTATCAGCACTTAATTATATGACAGCCTCTGCAGGAATCAGTTTGAAATAACCCTGGCTAAGCCTATTTAGTAATATAGGCAGCTTCAGTACTCTGTCACCAAATTAAAATGTACTAGAAGGTAGTTGTCATAATAGTTAGCAATGATGAGTAGAGCAGTGATTTGTTCCTTTTTTATTGAGTTCGGTTTCACTTTACTTGGACCGTTCATTCCTGATCTGTTCTCTCTGTCTTTTCCCTTGTTTCATTTCTTCTCGTGATATGTTCCCTTTTATTTTTTCCATTCTGCTTTTTTCCTTTCCCCCCACTTTCTCACTAACTCTTCTGCCTCTTTTTCTCCCCCCCCCCCACCTTACTCCACCTTTCCACGGGCATGCACAGACTGTCCTGTCCGTCAGCAAATTCTGATTGTCGGAAATGAGACTTCAGTCCTGTAAAGGAGTGTCCATTACAGAATAGAGAGGGTTGAAAAACACTGCCTTAGTTGCTTCTGAGCATTTGTGTATTTCCAAATATTTTTCAAAATGCCAGATCCCACTGGTGATCATTTCCATGAAAGAAACTCAGGGTCTCTAGTAAGCCATGTGGAAAATTTGCATAAGGCGGTCAATAGAACTCTGCACGAAGTTGGGAAATCTAGCTTTACAATTGGTCCTGAATGCTGTTTTAGTCATCTTTTCTGTGACATTTGTTATAAATCATCAAAGGAAAAGTAAGATTGGCTCTCCACTACCAAAAACAGGCATTAAAAAGCAGATACTATCAGTTAACCTTTCTGTGCTTGAATGAATGTGGCATTCGACAGCTGATGAAATATGAGCTGTAAGTTTCTTTTACCCTGCTCCTATAAACTATGCGTTGTTTTGATTTAGCTTATTGATTGTGTTATGGAGGATTTCTATATGGCTGTTGTCCAGAATTCTGTGCTTTTATTCTTTTGAGTTAAAGGTTGCATATAATTTGGTAAAAATTTCTGAAAGGAAGTATTCGTTCCTTATTTAATAAATGGTTTGTGTGCAGCTAATATAGCCTGTTCTCACCTACTGAGGCAACTCTGAGACCTTTAGCAGGCATAGAGTATGTCATAAGAGTAAGCTATTTATGCAGCAGCTTTGGATTGATGAAACCCTTTAGAGAACCTGATTTTATAAATTTTATTTAAATCTCTAGTTGGATAGTTTAGACATGATTTTGACCTATAGAAGGTTTATTCTTGGTTTTTGAGGTAATTTAAATGTTGTTCTTATCATTAGGAGACTTTGTATAGGCAGGGAAGTACTTTTGTAAAACACAGTTTTTCTCAGTCATAAGAATCCGCTAAGAAGTGAACCATTAAAAAACTCACATTTGGTTTTATATTCCACATCACGCTTAAATCTGATCGTGTATATCTTTTACTTAAAATATTTCAGTGGCTCCCCACTGCCTTCGGAATACAACCCAAATGCTTAGAGTAGTGCTTCTCAAATTTTAAAGTCCATGTGAGTCACCTGGGCATCTTTGCTGATTGGCATTTGGTAGTTCTGGGGTGGGACCTGATAGTCTGCATTTCAGACAAGTTCTAAGATTGGTCTAAGGATGGCACTTAGAGTAGCAAAGCATTAATAGGCAAAGCTCTCCATCATCTCTGCCCTGCAGTTGCATCTTTTGCCACCCTGCCTCTCTGTGTCTCCACCCTGCCTCACTCTCCCTCTCTTCTCTCTCTCTCTCTTTTCTTTTAAAGAGACAACATTTCACTCTGTCACCCAGGCTGGAGTACAGTGACATACTCATGGCTCACTGTAACCTCAAACACCTGGGGTCAAGTCATTCTTACACCTCGGCCTCCTAAGTAGCTAGTAATACAGATGTGAGCCACCATGTCCAACTAATTAAAACTTTTTTTTTTTTTTAAATAGAGACAGGGTCTCACTATGTTGGCTGGTCTCGAACTCCTGGCCTTGAATGACATTCCCACGTCTGCCTCCCAAAGTGTTAGAATTACTGGCATGAGCCACTGTGCCCGGCCACCCTCTGACTTATGCCCATACCCTAAATTCTGACTGCATGGAGTTCCAGTTCTCTGAATGTGTTATGTACTCTTACTGTTCTGTGCCTTAACCTGTGTTCCACCCTCTGCTTGGACCACTCTTGATAATCCCTTGCTGTCTTTCTGCCTTTTGTCACATGTCACTTTCTTCTTAATGCCATCCCCCAACTCTTAGTTCGATGGCTGGTGGCTGTAATAACATCCTGTGGGTTCTACTTTTATGGAGGGAATTAACAGTGTAGTATTCTTTCCTTCAGAGTGTTTTTGTAAAGAATAGCAAGTAGATTTAATGAAGTCCATACTGGAGAATGGTGTGAAATGTTGGATAAATAACAGTACAATTGATGTTGATCAAAAATAGATAGAAAGGAGGCTGGGCACAATGGCTCACGCCTGTAATCCCAGCATTTTGGGAGGTTGAGGCGGAGGATCGCTTGAGGTCAGGTGTTTGAGACCAGTCTGGCCAATATGATGAAATCCCAACTCTACTGAAAAAAAAAAAATTAGCTGGGGGTGTGGTGTCGCACACCTGTAATTCCAGATACTTGGGTGGCTAAGGCAGGAGAATCGCTTAAACCTGGGAAGTGGAGGCTGCAGTGAGGTGAGATCACACCACTTTACTCCAGCAACTGAGCGAGACTGTGTCTCAAAACAAAAACAAAAACAAAGGCCGGGTGTGGTGGCTCACACCTGTAATCCCAGCACTTTGGGAGGCCAGCGTGGGCAGATCACAAGGTCAGGAGATGGAGACCATCCTGGCCAACATGGTGAAACCCCATCTTTACTAAAATACAAAAAATTAGGCTTGGTGGTGTGCACCTGTAATCCAAGCTACTCCGGAGGCTGAGGCAGGGGAATCGCTTGAACCTGGGAGGCGGAGGTTGTAGTGAGCCAAGATTGCGCCGCTGCACTGCAGCCTGGTGATAGAGCAAGACTCCATCTCAAAAGAAAAAAAAAAAAAAAAAACGTAAAAAGGGGAAGAAAAAACTCTTGATAGGAGATCATAAAGCCCTCACTACGAACTTTGGGGGTGATATAATATTCAGTCAGGTGGAAGATTGGGAAAATATTTTTGCTGCTACTTCTAGGAAAGTTTAAAGGAGAGAAAATTGGAGAAAAGGAAATTACCTGCTCTTTTTGCATGAATGTATGTGTCCTACTGGGAGAATAGACTCACAAGGCTAGATTAGCATTACTACCATGAAGTGCTGTATCCTTGAGTGGGTATTTTGTCTCTAGGGCTGCAGCTTGAAGCTAAGTTTTTAAAGCACCGTTTTGACTCTCTAGTTCCCTTATTTACTAATTCTATGGCCCTGAGCAAATGGAATATATTTCCTTAACTGTAAATAAAAGTAATCTTATTTACCTGGTAAGGTTTTTGAGAGTGTTAAATGAGTTAATGTATATACGATATATAGTAGGTTAATTCTCTCTTCTTTAAGTCTATGTTGTCAAGCTTAATTTTAAAAAAGTTAGTTACAATATTAAAAGACATCATGTTGTGGACACGTAGTTCAGAAGTCAGTGTCTATTTTATGAATTTACCTTAACAGGTCATCTGATATCTATCTGTTTCTCTCTATATATCCTGTTATCAATTAAATTGACTTGCTTTTTAATTTAACAGCTATGAGAAGATGAAAGAGATACTTAGGCATTTCACAGTGATTGATTCCCAGTTTGTGACTTGAATGTCTTAAGTAGACTATTTAATTGATGTTATAAATTATGATTGTACAAACTTTAGTGAATTTTACTGCATAACAGGCATTTACTAGGTACTACTGAATGGCTATTATGTGGAAGAGAAAGGAGAACCAGGCATTTTATAATCTGATAAAGCAATATATATGAAACAATGGAGAACAATGCTATAATGTTATCAACAAATAATTTAATATATGGCAGCTCTTGAATTGGTTTAAAATGTCCTTGAAATAACCGTTTGAAAAGCAAAAGTAATTCTAGTAGAAATACTTCTGCTGTGATTTTGATGGATTTGGTGATTTTTCTGATTATGAATTTCTACACAGATGAAGTTGCTACGTGACATTAATTTTGTTACAGAAACCTCACTCTTCTTAATGCTTTATTGATCCTCTGTTTCTGTGACTGATGCAAAGTGTAAAATTGCATGGAATGTCTTCCTGCTCAGTTGAGCTGTTAAGCAGAACTAATTATTTATGGAATGACAACAAGGCCTAAGAAAGGCATCTCTTGGATTAGGCAATATAAGGCAATCACTTGGCAAAAGGCTGAAGGGAAAGTGGTCTTAGTAAAGACAAAGCAGTGACACTTTTCCCTCCCTTGAATTCATAGGAGCCACACAAGTTGAACAGCTTTGAAGCTGGTTAATGTGGCTTACTCTGCATGTTTTTCTGTACTGTTTCCTGCTTGTTTTTGCCAGCAGAGGGGCCAAGAATAATCACTTGATAAATGCATTAGCGTGTCTCATATACTTCTGTGACCACACACTGTTGCTGGGAAGACAGATAATTTTAGAAGAAGAAAATCCCAGTTGGGGATGTCTTTCAAAGTGAGATCAGATTTTACTCCTAAATTAACACAAGTCTGTCTAGATTATGAGAGTACCATATGGAGACTGATTATTTTTTTAAAATTTAAACTCAAGTTTAAATTGAGAAGTTGAGAAAGATGTAATAGGCAAAGTGAATAGTGATTTATTTTCATTTTATCAGCTCTAGAGATGAAGACAAAGAATGTTGTTGGTAATTTTTTGATAATTTAATGATTATCGAAAACTTATTTCCCTGGATTTTTGTTTTTGTTTTTCTTTCCTTTTCTTTTCTTTTTTTTTTTTTTTTGAGATGGAGTGGCGCTCTGTTGCCCAGGCTGGAGTGCAGTGGTGCGATCTTGGCTCACTGCAACCTCTGCCTCCAAGCGATTCTCCTGCCTCAGTCTCCTGAGTAGCTGGGACTATAGGCACCCACCACCATGCCTGGCAAATTTTTTGTATTTTTAGTAGAGACAGGGTTTCACCATATTGACCAGGCTGACCTCAAACTCCTGACCTTGTGATTCGCCCACCTTGGCCTCCCAAAGTGCTGGGATTACAGGCGTGAGCCACCGCGCTCAGCATTCCCTGGAGTTTTCTTATTGACCACCTGCTCCTATTTATTTTGCTGAGGTCTGTGATTTTCTTTATTTTTAACCTCTTCCTTAAATTCCTACGAAGATAGACTCTTCCCCTTATAACATCACATTTCCACATCTCCCTCTGGTGTTCTTCATGATGTGGTCCTGGGAACCCACCCTAGTTGCCTGTCAAGCCCTAGTTACTGCTGATCTCGTTAGGGTAGACTCCATCAGTCCAGCAGAGCATAAGCCAAGGGGGTAGCTGAAGAGTGCTGTACTTAGCTGTAGATGAGGACATTAGGAGAAGTGGTTGTGAGTTCAGTATTGTAAATCTTCATTTGCTGTAACTGTTTTCTCCTCTGCTTTAGAAGAGTAGAAATAACAGTGTGGCACAGATGCATGTACAAAACAGTGTGCTTTTATTTTAGCCCTCAATAGTGTAGTGTAATCCTGAAGAGGTACTCAAATGTTTAGCAGTCTTGGTCAAACATGAATTCTAAGAGCCTGCAGCTACTCTAGAAAATCCATTTCTCACTTGAGATTCCTAGGAACAGACCAGTTGGTTCTAGGACCAAATTCTAAATAATTTCAAGCCTAGCCTAGTGGAATCTGTGCCCAGTTGAATATTATGAGACTCCGCAAGATAGGTTTAGAATGTCAGGGGCCCCGGAACTGACACGAGTCTGCAGGATATGCTGGGTCAGGAGCCTGTAAAAGGTCTGTCCCTGAATTGCAATCCTGTGTGTGCTACTGGCATCAAGAGGCAGAGGGTTAGGCTGGGCTTTTCAGGTTTGTGTGTTTGTATATGTGTGTGTGTTTGCACATGTGCATGTAATGCTTGCTGATAACAACTCTCCTAGCTTCTCAGCAGAGATGTTACTGCTCTTTGACCATTTTCATAGGTTGAAAAATAGAAATAGGAGGGCTCTAGGTTTCTGGCTCCTCCTGTTCCTCTAATATTTAAAACTGGAACATAGATCCATTTCTAGTTATTAGGATAAATATTTTTGTGTGCACTTTTCATGTATAGTATTATAAATATAATTTATACTTTCAGCATCTCATTGTTCTTCAGATTATTACTATGTACACATTATACTATATGCTGTAGATGAAGAAAGTGGAGACTAAACTGAATCCATACTTACCCTAGGACATATTTTATTTGTGTGTTTATCAGATACTTACCCTAGGACATATTTTATTTGTGTGTTTATCAGATAGCTATTGACTGCCTCTTATATCTGTGGTGTTGTGCCAGAAATAAAAAGATAAAAAGATACAAGACCCTATCCTGTGGGTGGGAGCAGAAAGTAAAGCTGATGAAACAAACAGTGCAGCAAACAAAATATTCTAAGTTCCTAGGAGTGTTAAAGGGCTCTCTAGCTATACGTGGGAAAGTCAGGGCTAACTCTGCAGAAGAGGTGAAGATAGCCTCTAGGGGTCCGCTTTTTAAATCTCTGTGTGCTGTCTTCCTGCTTAATTTATAATTTTTCTTCTTTAACTGGCTAGAAAATTAAACAGAAGCTTTTGATTTTTTTTTAAGAAGCATAAGCCTTCTTGAAATTTATTTTTAAAGTTTACATGTAGTAAATTCTGTCTTTTATATCTATAGTTCTATGAGTTTGAACATATGTAGAGAGTTGTATAACCATCACTACAATCAGGATACAGAATACTTTAATCATCCCAAAACATTCTCTCAGACTGTACTGTATAGTCATACCTTCTCTCTCCCCTGACTCCTAGCAGCCCCTATATTTTGCATTTTCCACTATAGAGTCATACCCTGTCTCTCCGCTGATTCCTAGCAGTCTCTATATTTTGCATTTTCCAGAATACCATATAAGTGGAATTATATATTATGTAATCTTCTGTGTCTTGCTTCTTTGACTCAGCATAATGCATTTGAGATTTATCTATATCGTTAAATCTTATCTATGTTGTTTTATCAGTAGTTTGCTACTTTTTGTTGCTGAGTAGTAGTACTTCATTGTATGAATTTAACACAGTTTATTCATTCACCACCTTTGAAGGACATTAAGGTTGTATCCAGTTTCGGATGATTAAGAATAAAGCTTTCCTAAACTGTCTCATACAGACTTTTGTGTGATTGTAAGTTTTTATTTCTGTTGAGTAAATTCTTAGAGATGAGAATGCAGGATCTTATGGCAAGCATGTGTTTATGAAAAACTGCCACATTATTTTCCAAAGTGATGGTATGGATTTGCATCCCACCAACAATGTATCAGAGTTCCAGGTACTCCATATCCCCACCAGAACTTGGTATTGGCAGTGTTTTGGATTTGAGTCATTCTAATAGGTGTATAGTGAGTGACATCTCATTGGGTATCTTTTTGTGTTTAGTTGCCATTCATATATTTTCCTTATTAAGGTATCTGTTCAACTCACTTGCCTACTTTTTATTGAATCATTTTCTAATTATTGAGTTTTGAGTGTTATTTATACATTCTGGATACAGAACTTTTGTCAAATATGTGATTTTAAAATTTTCTCTCCCAATATGTGGGAGAGTCTGTCATTTCATTCTCTCAACAGTATTTTTCCAAGAGGAGAAGCTTATTTTAGCTATTTTTAGAGACAGCATCTCTCTTCCGTAGGCTTGATAGCAGTGGCGTGCTCAGGGCTCAGTATAACCTCGACCTCCCAGGCTCCAGTGATCTTCCTGCCCCAGCCGCCCACATAGCTGTGAGCACAGGCACACACTGCCATACCCAGCTAATTGTTTACTTTTTGGGGAGATGGGGTCTCCCTCTGTTGGCTATACTGGTGTCCAACTCTTAGGCTCAAGTGATCCTGCCACTTCTGCCTCCCAAAGTGCTGGGATTTCCCAGCCAGAATTTTTTTTTTTTTTAATTTTGATGAAGTCCAGTTTATCAGTCTTTTACTGATTGTGCTTTCTATATGTCATGTATAAGAACTCTTTTGCCTAACCCCAAGACACAAAGAATTTTCTGTTTTCTTCTAAATGTTGTCACATTTAGTGTTTTGACCCAATTTAATCAATTTTTGCATAAGATAAATACAAGGTTAATTTTTTTCAAATATGGATGTTTACTTGTTCAAGCACAATTTGTTGAACAGACTATCCCTTCTCTATTGAATTAATTTTGCAACTTTATAAAAATCAGTTGACATGTTTTATTGATTTATTTCTGTACTCTCTTTTCTGTACATATATAGACACATACAGAGAGAATATGTCTAACCTTTTGCTAATATCATCCTTCCTTTATCAGTAAGTTTTGAAGTCATTATACTTCTTGAAATCAGACAGTGTGAGCCCTTTAATTTTGTTTCTTCTTTTTCAAAATTGTTTTGGCTATTCCAGGTCCTTTGTCTTTTCATAAAAGAAACTTTATAGTACTACTTCATAGTAGCTTTTTATTATACACATAAGGACCAGGCTGGTCTGGGCAAAATTGCCTGTCTTTAGTTTTCTACCACTTCTGTTTTCATACATTTTGTGCCCAGCCTTTTTATATCTGGTGAATATGTAATATAATCATGCTAGTTCCTGGAGAAGCGTTCTCTGCTCTCTCCTGGATGAAGATTTTCCAAGGTCCTTTACACTAATGCAAATCTAGCTGTCCTTATCCTTTGTCATAGGCATTGTGTCTGCTGGCTAATCTAGTCTGTTAAGTCCCAGCACATCTCTGTGCTTTATGATACGTATATTTATGTACAGATGTAAATATGTCATTACCTTCTTATGTGCTAGGACTGAAGCATACAAGATGATGCTGCTGAAAATACTTAATATAAGGAAGTTTGAACTGATTTTAAGTTATTTGTACTCTCATTCTAAATCTTCATTTCCCACTAAGCATATTGCCATCATAACCAATTGTGAGTTAGTTTTTATTTTGGTAAACATGTAATGATAAGTAGTTGTATATAAAGCACTATGACTTTTAGGCCCATTGAAGTCACCACTAGTTCCTTACCCTTGGGCTTTAGGAGACAGATACTAAGTTCATGAAACTTTGTTTTGTTGAGTATTCGTTGGAAGGAGTGCCAGAAGGTGGAAAGGTGGGGAGAAATACCAGAAAAGCCCATGGTTTAACAGTTAAGCCCAGGCTTTAGAAAACTTGCCATTGAAAATCATTTGATGTATAGTTTGAATATATCATTGAGTATTAAGATATCCAAGTTGAGTCATTTTCTTAAATGGCTGCAATGGCTGTAAGTACAGAAATAATATTTATTAGCTCCAAAAATCCTGTAATATCAAGTTAGAAGGTGGATGGGGGTATGCTGAACTGTGGCTCTGGGAAGGCTGGTTAGAACTGGAAGGAATGGTAGCAGTTGCTGTGAAGAGCACTACCATTTTTGCTTTGTTTTGTTTTCTAGACTAGTCATGTGCAGTTGTGAGAAGAAGGAGAAGAGTAGAACTGTATTTTCTGTGCTCTATTCCAGTTTGTACCCCCAAATTGGGCATACCTGTGTCCTCTGTCCCTATTTCTCCCCCTGGAAGTAGTCTTGTTACAGCTTTCAAAAGTTTTAGCCAATAGCCCAAATGAATCTCCCCCCACCCCAGCACTCTCTCCCCTCTCCCCTATCCCTCTCTGTACGCCTCCTTTTTTTTTTTTTTTTTTTTTTAATACAAGCATGACTCACGAGTCCTGATGACTGCCCTAATTTGAGAGTCAGGCAGTCACAAATTCTGACACTGTACTGCACCTAAACTGGCATGTTGTCTTTGAATGAAACTTAGGAGCATCATGTCTTCTCTAAAGGTAAAATCCATTCCCAGGAGGCTACTGAATCCTGCATATAAGCCACATCTGTGGCTCTTCTCCCCTCCCCCTCCCCCTCCCTTCTGCCCTACTCGAGAAGAAGTAACGAATGGGGCTAGGCACATGGGGCTGGGCACAGCGGCTCATGGCTGTAATCCCAGCACTTAGGCACATGGGGCTGGGTACAGCGGCTCATGGCTGTAATCCCAGCACTTTGGGAGGCTGAGGCAGAAGGATTGCTTGATCTCATAAGTTGGAGACCAACCAGGGCAATGTGGTGAAACCCCATCTCTATCAAAAGCACAAAAATTAGCCAGATGTGGTGGTGCATGTCTATGGTCCCAGCCACAGGGAAGGCTGAAAATGGGAGGATTGCTGGAGCCCGGGAAGTTGAGGCTGCAGTGAGCTGAGATTGTGCCACTGCACTTCAGCCTGGGTGACATAGAGAGACCCTGTCCAAGAATGGAGTGGGTAGACTCATTTAAGGGAAACTAAAGTGATAGAAGAGAACCTGACTAGATTTTAGCTTGGCCTGAGATCTGGATGCTACTTTTTAGGACAGGGGAAGATAAGTGTATATTTAAAGCACCAATAAACTAGTAATGAGAGAGTGATGCAGAAGAATGGGAATAATAAATGGAATAAGGGCACAGAGCTGGTAGGAGGGATGGTATTGAGAGCATCAGGAGAAGGTAAATCTTCATGCAAGTTGGAATGGTTACTTCTTCTTCAGAACCAGGAGTGAAGGAAGAGAAGCTAGGTGAAGAAGGAGAGATTTTGAGGTGGTAAGAATCAGTGGTGTTTTATGTCGAGCAAGATCATAGAAATAGCTAAAATTTATTGAGTGCTTTAATATTACAGGATGTATATTAAGTACTTTCATGTATTACCATATGTAATCCATAATAACCCTTTTAAGACCCTTGCTTTATGGAACAAAACATGTTTAGGAAGGTTAAGAAATTTGAGGTTGGGGGCCATGGCTCACACCTGTAATCCCTGTACTTTGGGAGGCCAAGGTGGGTGGATCACCTGAGGTCAGGAGTTTGAGACCAGCTTGGCCAACATGGTAAAAACTCTGCCTCTACTAAAAATACAAAGTAGCTGGGTGTGGTGGCACACATCTATAATCCCAGCTACTCCGGAGGCCGATGCATGAGAATCGCTTGAACCCAGAGACAGAGGTTGCAGTGAGCTGAGATCATGCCACTGTACTTCCAGCCTGGGCGATGGGGCAAGACTCCGTCTCCAGCAAACAAACAAAAAAAGAAATTTGCTAAGGGCTATACAGCAAAGAGGGATACAGACAAAATCCCTTCTGTTACTCTTCTCAGTGAGATAAGAAGCAAAGTTTTCTAATGGAGTAAACCTTTATTGAATGCCTATTGTATGCAGGGCACTGTTCAGGCTGTTAGCAACACAGACAAGTAAGGCATTTACAATCTGGGGTAAAAGTGACTGGAGACCTGAATAATTGTAAAGTTTGGGAATGATTAAACCCAGTTATTAATGAGACTAATAAGTGAGTTGCTCAAGAGCAATGAGTGGCCCAGTGGGCACGAGGGACTTGAACAGCTTTGTGTCACACTCTTTCTGGCCAAAAAAATTGAATATGGGGAGTCCAAGCTCTAGCATTTGGCAGAGAGTAAAGCTAATGAAATATTAAGGAAGCAACAAATTCTTAGGTGTTATTAAAGATGAGTTTTAAAATACAGATACACTGTGGGAATATACTGGAAAATAGTATGTAGAAACTTTGCACATAGAGCACATTTCTTAGAGACCCTGGTTCCCAACTTTGTTACAAAGTTTCTAGCCTTTGTTTTATTTATCTGAATGTTTTCTTTGAAAAGCAAAATGTATTTCATAGTACCTGGTTGTCAGAGTTGTCAGATTCAAGCAGGATAACATGTTCACTAGAAATTAGGTAATAAACCACTTATAGAATGGCTGTTGTATATTTAGTATAGTTGTACAAAGGAGTTGACATCGAAGATGTAGTGATCACATTTGACTTGTTACATTTCAACACAAAATTACATATTGTGTCTTTTCTTAAAATTATTTAACAGAAAAAAAATATCTTATATATTTTTTATATCCTTATATCCTTATATCTTAAGGATATAAATTTTCCTTCTGTTTGAAACTCGTTCCTTGGTTAACTTTTACCTGTTGGTAGCATGATGCTTTGATGAAATGATGGGAGCAGATCTCTTAGTTTTACTTAATGTACATTTGCTTCTCAGTCTTCAAGTTGGAAGCCTCGAAGTGATTCAAACTTGATGAGGCAAGAAGTTACCACTATGTTTTAATTAGTAGAGCCTGAAGTATACAAATGCATGGCTGGTTTGAAAGACCAGTGTCAAAGAAACAAGCTTTATGTTAATATATATCAATCTCAGTAATGAACTTGGAAATTGTGGACCCTTGAGAGTTGTGTTAGAAATTTTCCCTTGTTCTTTTTTTAAGAGACAGGATCTCTTCTTGTTGCCCAGGCTGGAGTGCAGTGGCATCATCATGGCTCACTGCAGCTTCCACCTCCCAGGCTCAAGTGATCCTCTTACCTCAGCCTTCCAAACAGCTAGGACTACAGACATATGCTACCATATCCAACAATTATTTGTAGAAATGGGGTCTCCCTGTGTTGCCCAGGCTAGTCTCAAACCCCTCAAGCGAACTTCCCACCTTGACCTCCCGAAGCGTTGGGATTACAGGCGTGAACCACCACAGCCAGCCTCCCTGTGTTTTGTTTTGTTTTGAGATGTAGTCTCACCGTCACCCAGGTTGGAGTGCAGTGGCACAATCTTGCTCATTGCAATCTCCGTCTCCCAGACTCAAGTGATCCTCCCACCCCAGCCTTCAGAGTAGCTGAGACTACAGGCATGCACCACTATGCCTGGCTAATTTTTTGTATTTTTGGTAGAGAAAGGGTTTTACTGTGTTGCCCAGGCAACTCCTGAGCCCAAATGATCTGCCCGCGTCGGCCTCCCAAAGTACTGAGATTATAGGCATGAGCTGCGCTGCGCCCAGCTCTCCCTGTGTTCTTGATGAGCTGCTTGTAGATTTCCCAGAGCTACTGATTGGTGACTCAGAAATGTGGAAACAGCACTGAGGCCTGTGGAACGTGCTTCTGCCCACGTTCCCCTGCCATTTAGGATTCCCCCAAGGAGGGGGTGTGGCAGCAGTAACTGGTGCAGTCTCTAAGGCTTTGGGATCCCCTGGCTAAGCTGCAGCATTAGGACCATCGTTTTAAACCCTGCATTAGGCTTCCGACTTACTTCATTACTTTCTGTTTAGTTAAATAATATTTTATCTGCAGTTTTAAAAAGAATGTGATGTTTTTCTTACATTAGGAAATAGTTGTGAACTTAAATTGCTAAATGGTACATAATTTCGGACTGTATTCATCATTTTTAGTTGGTTTAAAACTCATGTATTAAGCGTTCTATTCATTGCAACCTGCATGCATAGCATAGTATTTAAATATTTATTAAATTAGTAGTCATACATTTCCAGTGTAGAGTCATATATATGTTGCTTTCTGGTCAAATAAAAAGTTTGGAAAACATTTTCATCTTGGCATTTTTTATGTTTTTTTTCTGACTATAAATCATAGAAGCAAATGATTAAATAGACAGGTGAAGAGGAGGGAAGTCGCAAATAAAATAGGCACTTACATTTATTGTGTTTGCAAGGTTGTTTTTGAGGACAGCGCATGTTTCTCAAGACCTTGTTTCTTGCCTATTTTATAGAGCTCTGGCCTCTTAACAGCACTGCTTTAATGACTTCTTGTGGGGCTCTTGGTTTATGTTAGCACTGACTGTGGAGGGAAGAGAGAGGTCAGGTTTCACAAGGAGGCTGTAGACTTGTAAAATCATACCTAACTGGCAGAAACAAAGTCTGTATAAGGAAGTAAGCCGAGATTTGCATAGGACATGAGATGTTTTGCCATTTAAATAAATGCAAAATATTTTGATAATACCGAAAGTAGTTTGCAGACTAAAGTTTTAAAAGCCTCTAACATTTATTGTGAAAGACAGTCATTTACTCAGTTTAATGCTTTACTTTAAAAAATCAAAATAGAAAAACCAAATGCTTTCTAGGAAATAACATTTAAAACTATTATGATACAGATGTTTTATATTCGCGTGCTTTTCTAAAGTTTCTAAGTTTCGCTACAAAATTTTTATATAATTTGTTTTTTTAATTGCACAGTGGTTTTATTCAAGTTTTTTTTTTTGTAATTTCCAGGTTTAGGGCACGGGTTAGGGAGAGAATCAAGCGTCTATTGATCATAAGTGATGTTTACCCAAAGAGTGAGAAGTTAAAAGAACTTAAAAGGCAGATAAAAAGAGAGATTTTATCAAGCAGTGGAGTAACAGTAGAAAATTTATGCATTCATACTTCAGTCCATGCCCCATAGCAACATATATAATTTATAAAAAGATAATTTCCTAATTACATAATTTTATAGGAAAAAATGGAAGTAAAGTAAAAAAAAAAAATCACCATACGTAACTACCACTAGAGATCTAAACTAGTTACCTATCTCTTTTTAATTTATCTCTCATTATTTCATCACTGAAGTAGTGGATTTTATCCCCTTCAAATAATTTATGTCTGCATATTCAAAATGAAAAATTACTTTTGTTTCTCTGCAGTTTGTGTACCTTTATGCAAAGGCTACCTAAGTCTGGCTTAGTAGAAAATAACAGAAAAAAAATTTAATTTTAGAATACCTTTGCCCTTTATTCAGGCTTTAAAGTTTATTTTTATTGCATGTAAGGATCACTGGCATCCTTTGTTTGACATACTTTGAGTCATTCTTCTGAAAGCAGAACCAGTGTATACATAGTAAGGCCTTCTATCACTAGTCCCATCTGCACCACTGCTAGGACTTTACTGGGTAACAAGCAGTGGCTGGGTACACATATGTATAGGTATATAGAATTTAATGTTATTCTTACAATATGCTTATAATGCATTTTTAATATACCATTTTACCGAGGGATACTGAGGCTTGAGGTTGAGTAACTTCTCCAGGACACACAGCTCACGAACGCAAAACTGATTCTAAGTCAAATGTATGGATTTTAATATCTGCACTCGTACCTGCAAGACTGTTCTGCTGTACCACCTCCCTATATACATATAAATCATGCTGGTTTGTACTGGATTTTAGTCCTGATTTTCTTTGTACCAGATAGGGCCAAGATTTTACTTAGTCTTTTTTTTTTTTTTTTTTGAGACATAGTTTTGCTCTTTTTGCCCAGGCTAGAGTGCAATGGCATGATCTCTGCTCAGCATAACCTCTGCCTTCTGGGTTCAAGCGATTCTCCTGCCTCAGCCTTCTGAATAGCTAGGATTACAGGCATGCGCCACCATGCTCAGCTAATTTTGTATTTTCAGTAGAGACAGGGTTTCACCATTTTGGCCAGGCTGGTCTCAAACTCCCGACCTTAGGTGATCTGCCTGCCTCGCCCTCCCAACTTGTTGGGATTACAGGCGTGAGGCACCAAGCCCAGCCATTTAATCTTTCTTAAATTATCCTTTTTCTCAGTTTTCTAGTGCCCTTTGTTTCTGTCATCAAGAAATGAGAATGGGGCCTGGTGCAGTGGCTCACACCTGTAATCCCAGCACTTTGAGAGGCCGAGGCAGCAGATCACTTGAAGCCAGGAGTTGAAGACCAGCCTGGCCAACATGGTGAAACCCCGTCTGTACTAAAAATACAAAAAAATTAGCTGGGCGTGGTGGCACATACCTGTAGTTGCAGCTACTCAGGTGGCTGAGGCAAGAGAAATGCTTGAAACCTGGAGGCAGAGGTTGCAGTGAGCTGAGATTGCACCACTGCACTCCAGCCTGGACAACAGTAAGACTCTAGCTCAAAAAAACTAAGAGAATGCATTAAAATTGGGAAAACAGTAAACACTGTTTTTTTAGGCTGCTATTATAAAAAACCCAAGGATGTCTTTCTGTAAATCTGAATGATAGCCTTACATATGAGCTGTTAGTCAAAAAATCAAGACTTAGCATTGTAGAACAGATGTAAATCAAAAATTAAAAAAAAATTTAAATCAAGATGAACATATACTTAGTTTCTGTTATTGGCCTATGACCTAATTGTACAGTTTCCCTGTTTGCCTTAACATGTCCAATGTCTTCTCATTCTAATCAAATGAGAGTTTGAAATGGTTATTCACCACCAGCCCATCTGATCTCTCTTCCTGTGTTCTATTTCAGGCACCATTGTATCCCCCCAGCCTTTACAGGCCAGAAACCTCAGAACCATATGGATCCTTTCCTCTCTCTCCTCTGAACACCTCTGGGCCAAATGATGTTTGGTGTACAGTGTCTCTTGTATATGCCCTCCCTTCATTCCTGTTACTTCTGCCATCATTCAAACTCATAGCAGATCTCTCTTCTGCTGTTCTGATAGCCTCTTAACTAGTTAGTCTCCCCTGCCTCTACATGCTCTCCCTCTAAGTACTTGGCTTTTTTATGGTCAACATATATGTGGGCTTAGAACCAGGAAATTAAAACAAAGGAAAACTGGTATTCCTATCAGGTAAACTGTTTTCAAAAGGTAGATTCATTTTTTAAAAAATGTTTGACTACTAAATTTTAGCCTGAGATAGTATAACTCAATTTACATACTTTCCTATGTGTGTGTGTATATATATATATATATATGTGTATATATATATATATATATATTTTTTTTTTTTTTTTTTTTTTTGAGGCAAGGTCTCACTCTGTTGCCCAGGCTACAGTGCAGTGGTGTGATCATGGGTCACTGCAGACTCAACCTCCTGGGCTCAAGCCGTTCTCCCACCTCAGCCTCCTGAGTAGCTGGGACTACAGGCTCACACCACCACACCTGGCTAGTTAAAAAAAATTTTTTTTTTTTTTTTTGGTAGAGACGGGGTCTATCCCTATTGCCCAGGCTGGTCACTTTCCTATCTTTAATAGGTTCCTAGAAGTAAACATACTCTTGTTTGAGATGAGTGCCATAGTTTTGAAATTTTAATACACGGAGTTTTAAAGGTATTGTTCTGTTTTGGAAGTGTAGAAATTTAACACATATTTTTTTTTTTCTGAGATGGAGTCTTGCTCTGTCACCCAGGCTGGAGTACAGTGGTGCAATCTCTGCTCATTGCAACCTCCACCTCCTGGGTTCAAGCAGTCTCCTGCCTCAGCCTCCTGAGTAGCTGGGACTACAGGTGCACACCACCATGACTGGCTAATTTTTGTATTTTTAGTAGGGATGAGGTTTTACCATGTTGGTCAGGATGGTCTTGATCTCCTAACCTCGTGATCCACCCCCTTGATCTCCCAAAGTGCTGGGATTACAGGCATTAGCCACCACACCCGGCCGTGCCTGACTAATTTTTGTATTTTTAGTAGAGAGAGGGTTTCACCATATTGGCCAGGCTGGTCTCAAACTCCTGACCTTGTGATCTGCCCAGCTTGGCCTTCCAATGTGTTTGGGTTACAGGTCTAAGCCACCACACCCAGCTTAACACATATTCTTACCCAGCTAGAAAGCCAGTGCATTTCAGCTTATACTGAGCAGCAGAATTGCTTGGGAGTAGAACCTATAATTCTTATCTTCCACAGAAAGTTTGGGGAACTCAAACTTTTACTCATAAGAGAATTCATATAGGGTCTTGGAAGTTGATTACCTGGATTCCGATCCCAGTATCCCAGTATCACCACTTACTGGCTGCAAAACTTTGGCCAAGTTGCTTACTTTTCCTGCATCTCAGTTTCCTTAACTGAAAATTGGATGAATAAAAGTTTTGAGAACTAAATAAGCTGGAATATGTGATGTACTTAATGCAGTGCCTGGCAGTAAGATGTATGTTAAGCTATTCTATCTGTATTAAATTGCTTCAAGCCTCTGATACTTGCTTTTATAATTTATGTTGAGTATTTCTTATCTGAAATGCTTGGAACCAGAAGTGTTTAGATTTCAGAGTTTTGAAAAAATTTTGTAATATTTGCATTATGCCAGTTGAGCATCCCAAATCCAGAAGTCTGAAATGTTCCAATGAGCGTTTCCTCTGAGCATCATGTCGGTGCTTAGAAAGTTCCAGATTTTGGAACATTTGTTGAATTTGGGATGCTCTTTACTTTTGGAATTCTCAACTTTTGGGCTGCTCTGTACTTTTCTTCATAGCATTTATCACAGTTTGAATTTATTACGCTTGCATAGTAATTTAGTTAAATGCTTTTCTCCACCATTAGATAAAGATCCCTGAGAATAAACTTTGGTTAATTTTGTTCATCATTGGATCCTTGGCACCTAGAATATACTAGACACTGAATAAATATTCATTGAATGAATCAATAAATTTAGAAGAGATTGCTTTAAAAGTTTCCTAAAAGTGATTAAAATTGTTTTCTAAATTGGGGAGATAATCTGGTCCATTATTTTATGAAGAATTTAATGACTCAGAATCTATTAGCATGATTAACTACAAACTAAATGAATGGTGTTATTGTGAGGACAGTAAGGTCGATATTAATATGTGAGTCATGGAAATTAACTTCTTTGTGTCAGTTATACTGTGTGTCTTTAATAGCAGAGATATTAATTGTTTTTATATAACTATTTAAGATTGGTTGTTTAAATACTATTGCGTGTTGCCTTAAAAACAGTTTGGTTTTGAAATAATTGATGCTTAGCTACTTTTTCTTTCTCTCTCTCTTTCTTTCTTCTTCTTTTTTTTTTTTTTTTAACAAAATCTCACTAACGAGTCTGTTTGTTGGGACTATACCCAGTAAAAAGAGCTAAAAATATGTATTTGGCATAAAGGAAGATTTTTTTTTTCGCTGTGGAAGGATATATGCATTCCTTTTTTTTTTTTAGTAATTAGGCTAAGCAGTTTAAATATTTAGATGGGTGGGTGCTAAGACATGATGCATTTTGACAGCATTTGCAATTAGAATCACATTTTTGTGAGATTATTTCTTTGTTGGTTTTAGAAGTAGTGGATTAACCTGTAGAAGCCTTTCAATGGATAGATGAAAGCTGCTTGAGTCTAATGCAGCCTGTCAAAAACTGGTGTTTGTCTGGAGTGTTTTGAAGAGGGGAAGGGAAGAATGAAAGCAGAGACAAGAGGCTGATAGTGGTTCAGGTGAGAGATGTTGGGACTGGAACAGAAGGGGAACGGATTTGACACATGTTTAGGAGTTAAAATCAGTGGGAACAGATGATTGAGAATTCAGAAAGAGTAAATAGTCTCTAGCTCAGGTGAATAATTTGACAGTGGTGTGACAAAGATGAAGCAGAGATACAGGCTTGGAATAAAGAAGATGACTTCATTTTGGACATGAGTTTGGAGTGCCTTTCATAAATTCCAGGTGAAGATGTCCAGTGCACAGCTGGAGCCCTGAGTACGAAGGTCTGAGGATGGTGATCTAAGCTGGAGAGGTATTTAGGGGAATCAGCAGCCACAACTGGCTGTGGTTGAAAACTGTAAGAGGATATAATCACCAAAAAACACTATGGAGAGAGAAAAGAACAGAGACTCTTTGGAAGGAAGTGCAGAAGAAGAAGGAGAGTGAGCCCTTAAAAGGCGAGACAGGAAGGAGCAGCCGGAGAAATAAAATGAGAACACGGAGAATGTAGTATCATAGACCCTATTTCAATAACGTAAAAGGAAAGAAGGCAAATTAGATGTTTGAGGCATGGAGTCAGAAAGGAAAAAGTGGGTACAGCCAGTATAATACTCTTTAGAGAAGTTTCGATCTTATGGGGAGGAGAGTGGAGAGCTACTAGATGGGTACGTAAAGTGTTGTAAAGAAATGTTGAGTTTTCTTCCTTTTGTTTTTTGAGGTTGGGAGAGAGTAGAATAGTTTTATTTGTGGAGGGGAAGGAACTAGAAGAGTTTGAATATGCAGGAGACAGAGATATCCCAGAGGTGAGAGAAGAGATTGGGATTGGTGTCCAGATGGAGGGATTACAAACACAAAGGAGGGAATTTACTTTCACTATCGATTAATGGTTGCCTCTTTTTGTTAGTCACAGAGGTAACCAATGAGAGTCCTGAGCAGTGTCTGGCTTGGTATTTTCTCGATGAAACTATTGTGCCAGTGGATTGAATTTTCAAAAGATATGAAAAAGTTAGATATTTTAAATATAAAGGTGAGGATTAAAAAATATGTATCTTTAGGGAGCTGCGGTGGCTCAGACCAGTTGTCCTGGTGCATGAGGAGGCGAGGCTATGCGTTCGAGGCCATCCTGGGCAACATAAGAATCTGTCATTCATTAAAAAAAAATAAAAATATGTATCTTTATACTTGCTTTCAAACCTTGCTGAAAACCAGAGTGGGATCCAGACATATCCATAAATGAATTAAAGAATAAAGCCAATTTTCTTTCAGTTCTCAGAATTTTGTGACTCTAGAGTTGCAGCACATTAGGCCTAAAGTACAAGATTAGCTCAATTGTTATAATAAAAAAATCTTAGGGATTTCATAGATTTATCCATCTGAGAAAAAATGGGAACTGCTTAAAGAAAAGGCAGTGGTGCCAAGGCATATTGTTTGATTGGTTAGATTCAGAGTAAAAAACAACACTCAGTTGCCTGTGTGGTTAGCATGAAATAAGGCAGCAAAGTGTCATTTTTATTTTCAATAATCACAATTACAAGTTTTCAGTAAAGGGCCCTCACTGTCTTGGCTTGTTTAATCTTTATAAAAATCCTTTGATATCAGAGGGACAGATTTTTGTCTCTAGAAATAATGCCAGTAAATTATTGGGCATTTGTTGGAATTGTAGCAAAAAAATAATCATAATAAAAAGCACTATTTTCTTCTCACCCCCATGTTGGTATTTGTACCCAAGAAATTCCCTACAATTCTAGTTACTGTGCATAAAGAGCTAATAGAGTTGGAGAAAATTCAAAATAATATTAGTTCAATTCCAAAAGTATATTTTTTAGTGTCAAATCTGTACCATTCACTGTCTTACAGGATCCTGCAAAGAATATGACCCCCTACTACCCCTCAGTGAGCTTATAACATAGAAGGGGAGGAAGACTTGTAAATAGTGATTATAATACTGTGAGGTAAAGGCAGCAGTGAAGGTCTGCAGTGTACAGAGGTAGCCGAGAAAAGGGTCGGAAACCACTTCCCAAAGGATGGGATAAGTGAACCAGGTTTTAAAGGATGATAAGATTTCTCAGGTGGACAAAGGGACCAATGATATTAGCAACAGAAGGGAATGTTCATATAAACCTTAGAGATATGAAATATCATGGTATATTTAGTGAATTATAAGTAGCTCAGTGTTAGTGAAACATGATTGTAAGTGGTTCAATATGAGGCTGAAGTTTTACAGGGACGAATTAACTCACCAGCAACACAGATTCATGGTTTTTGATGATCACTCTGGAGGGTGATGCTGCTGGCAGGGAAGATACCAGCTAAGAAGCTCCAGAAAGACTTCCAGACAGGATATGATAAGGGCCTGAATTGAACAGAGGACTGTTAGGGATGAAAAGAAGTCAGATATGAGAAAGGAATAAATGAGATAAAGCATCTTAAATTGAATGCTTGATTCATTCTGCGGTAATGGAAGAAGAAATTGTTGAAGTGGACATGCCTGGGGGAGCTTTTGCTTCATAAAGAAAAGTTAAACTAAATAAGATATTTCAGTCTGGAGAGGTAGAGGCTGAGAAACAATAAAGTAAAATTTCCATTTTGAATTCTGTCAATTGAATATTGACTGGATTATCAGTGACAACTAGAACTAATGGTCACCCCTCACACATGGAAAAGGTAAATATGGGATCGACAAGAATGCTTAATATTTTATAAAGCAAGCATTAAATTTATGGAAATGTAGGCCCTAATTCCCCCCCAAAGTAAATGTATTCAACATAGTTTAATTATAAGAAGACAAGTTTACATTGTTACTGAGAAATCAGGTTGTTCTCTCTGAATGTGAAACTGATGTTGTGAAGGTGAATTTAGCCATCTGTTTCCTAATTCTTGAGTAGATAAACAGGAGTGGATGGTCCATAGGTTTAGATCCAAAATTAAAATGTTTGCAGATAAATATCCTAGCAAGTGATTACAGAAGCAATTAAAAGTAGCTCAATATTAGCGAAACACCATTGTAAGTGGTTGAATATGATGCCAGAGTTTTACAGGGACTAATTAATTGATCAGCAACATAGATTCATGGTATCCATTTTTAGAGTTTGATATTCTGAAAGAGTAGTTCTCCAACTAAAAAGTCTCACTCTTTATACTCTTAAAACTCAAATAACTTTTATTTATGTAGCTTACATCTACTGACACTATTAGAAATTAAAACTGAGAAACATATTCATTAATTCATTTTAGAATGAAAACATGTATTCATCACATATTAATATAACTATTTTCCAAAGGAAAAAAATAGCAAGAGAAGCAGAATTGCTTTACGTTTGTGCAAGTCTCTTTAGTTAGCTTAATAGAAGACAGCTGGGTTCTCGTATGTATCTGCTTCTACATTTGGTCTATTGCAATATCATACATTACATAACTCCTGGAAACACACCATATATTCAAGAGGAAAGAGGAAAAAAGGCAGGTGATGGTTATTATGCAAATGTTTCTGACTTTGAGGATCCACTGACAATAGCAGTTTGAAATCGAAATCTTTGTTTCACATACAAGGTATTTTTACTCCCACTCCAACCTTTTTGGAAGTCAATCTTCCTAAGAATATTTCACCATTATTCACTGTCCTTGTCCTGTACCTGTAGAGTCCTGTGATCTATCTACAGCCAAATGAATTCAAGTGCAAAGCAGAATTGGTTAGCCTTCTGTGACCTTTTATCCTTCCAGTCTAATGAAGCATAAGTTCATCTAGCCCTGTTACCTCTATTCTTCTTCATAACTTCTCATTTTATTGATAAACAATAAAGTTCAAACAAATTTTTCTTTGAACTAGAGTCTGGGGAGGGGAAGAGTAAGACTATAGTTGTGGCCCCTTCTTTGTATCTTGGAAGACTTAGTAGAGGGAAGGGAAACCTGGAGTTTACTGTCCTTCAAAAAAGGAAATCATGGATACTGAAGACCACTTCCTGGAGGCCTGCCTAGAATTATAAAGAATAATTAACTCTAGAAAATACCAACACTTCAGGATTGATCTCTGCTTTGGAAATACATAAGCCTACAAATAGTCTCTTGAGTTTCTCTGCCTTTTGTTTCAGATGCATTCTTGGCCTTCTCTTTCCTTTCTCATTCTGCTTCATCAATACCAACTTCATCTGATTCCAAACACAGAGTGATGTGTCTGTGGCATAGAACCAAGTCTTTGTTTTCTTTAAGGTACCTTTAGACTCTCCATTCCCACTGCCACCACTCAGTTCTGTGATCCCGATTTAGTAGTCTGGTGGACTTTTGACTTGAGACTCCTTTTTTCAGTCCATCCTGATTAATTTTTCCCACACAGTGTTATTATCAGGGCGTGCCTTTACTCAGAAATCTTTAGTGGTGCCTTATTTTGTACCATGATACAAATCTGCTTTATCTGTATTCTCCTTCAGCTTTCCCATAAACTCTTAATCTGAAATATTTTGCAGTAGTTCTGGCTGTTTCTTCACAGTCCTATGAATGCAAGCTTCACATTTCTTACCTCTGTGCTTGTCTTCATGTTATTCTTTTCATTTTTAATGTTTTGTTCCCTCCCACCGCCACCCCCATCTAAATCCAATGGATTCTTCAAAAGCTAATTCAAAACTAATTCCTGTAAATGGTTATTACCTGACTAGTTTGTCTTTATTTCTTTCTCCTCTGAAATACAATAGTATTTGACGTTTGTACCGTACAGTTTGGTATGTAATTACATACCATTGTTTATGTTTGTTTCATATGTTCATTTTTTATCTCCAAATAGATGATAAGTTTCTTGTGAACCTATTTAGAATTTAATTTTGGGAAAGACCAGACTCCTTAAATTGGGCAACTGCCTAGTGGTTTTTCCAAAATCATTCACTAAATTATCTTCGTGCTAGGTATGTTAGGTTGGTCCTATATCTAAGTAAGGGTTCAAATCTAATAAGTAGTATTTAGCATAATGTTGCTTCTGTTATTTTCATGCGCTTATTCTGAATCTCTCAAACTTTATCTTATAGCTATTTCTGCATTTGAAGTTCAGCCAGTTTCTACTGAGGTCCATGAAGGTGGAGTTGCTCGATTTGCATGCAAGATTTCATCCAACCCTCCTGCAGTCATAACATGGGAGTTCAATCGGACAAATCTATCTATGACTGTGGACAGGTAGATGTAGATTTTGTCTTTGAAGATGATACGGGACTAATCAAGACTTCGTGTGAGACTATATAGGGAGAAAGACCATTATGGGCCTCATTTTTATTTAGGGCGGTAATAACTGATTGCTTAAGACATTTCAAACTGAGCCAAAGAATTAGATCATCAGTCTCTGGCATATGGGGCATGGTTCTTGATTCAGATCAGCATTTAAATAGATTCTCCTACTATCTTGAGCCTTTCCTCAACCATCTGTTCTAACCATGAGTATCTGGACTGCAGCCCAAACCAAATTACATTCTCATTGCTAGGAAGGGCAGTGGTGGTATAGCTGCCCACTCCTGTCTCTGCCTTCCACTTCCCAACCCCCCTCTTTACTACAAATGAACGCACACACACATGTGCACATGCACACATCAAGTGTTCTGAGGTGATTGAGATTTAGGGATCAAGAACTTGATAGCGACTCCAAAATATTTTATTCCTACCCTGCTCCTGAGTAGGCAAACATCATTTGCTAACATGGTAAAGCACTAAGATGGAATAAGTTATTCATGGAAGTGCTTTACTAAAAAAAAACAAACTACATATGTCTTAGACAATATATGGATATTGATAGGAAAAAATCAGGAATTTAAAAAAATTATACTAAACTCTGGGCCACCAGCTACCTAAATCAAAGCCAGAATGTCAAATGTGACTCTATAAAGTTCGACTGATAGATTGCACAAACCAAATCATGCTGGATTGTTTATGTTGTAGAGAGCTTTAGTGACCCAAATGAGAACAGTAGAATCAAGCTAGTATTTTTAAAGGTCTTTAAAGTATTGCGTCTAGCACTGTAAAAAGATTGAGTATATTAATTCCTATCATTAAATATGATAAATAAAATATAAAATCTAGGCCAGGTGTGGTGGCTCACACCTGTAATTCCAGCACTTTGGGAGGCGAAGACGGGCAGATCACCTCAGGTTACGAGTTCGAGACCACCCTGGCCAACATGGTGAAACCCCCGTTTCTCCTAAAAATGCAAAAATTTGCCAAACGTGGTGGCACATGCCTGTAATCCCAGCTACTTGGTAGGCTGAGGTAAGAGAATTGCTTGAACCCGGGAGATAGAGGTTGCAGTGAACAAGATCGTGCCATTGCACTCCAGCCTAGGCAACAAGA
Organism: Ateles fusciceps; assembly: GCA_036589455.1. NCBI lineage: Eukaryota > Metazoa > Chordata > Mammalia > Primates > Atelidae > Ateles > Ateles fusciceps. Next base: position 5,865,410 of record JAZHEH010003061.1, on the reverse strand, counting down.
GCAAAACTCTGTCTCAATCAATCAGTCAATGAATAAATAAAGTAAAATATAAAATCTACTACAAAAAGTTTAGTTATCTTTCTCTCGTAACAGGATAACTACCCTACCAGCAGGAGTATTGCAGATCTATGATGTTGGCCAGATGGATTCTGGGAATTATCGCTGTGTTGCTGCCACTGTAGCTCACCGACGTAAAAGTATGGAGGCCTCGCTAACTGTGATTCCAGGTACCATGCAGAGTGGCTTTTTCCATTTTTATGACATTGTATTGGTGCAGTTACTCCTTTTTCTCCTCTGCTGTAATAGTGTACCATAAAGTAGAATTTCATTTAAATTATTATCTATTTGGAAAATGGTCTTCACTTACTAAGCAACTCCTCTTTTATAGGCTAATTTTCTATGTTATATCAACGTCTTTAAGAAATAGTCAATCTTAAGAAAGATTAACAAATATTCAGTCTTGGCTGGGCATGGTGGCTCAAGCCTGTAATCCCAGTGCTTTGGGAGGCCGAGGTGGACGGATCACCTGAGGTTGGGAGTTTGAGACCAGCCTGACAAACATGGAGAAACCCCATCTCTACTAAAAATACAAAATTGGCCAGGCGTGGTGGCGCATGCCTATAATCCTAACTACTCGGGAGGCTGAGGCAGGGGAATTGCTTGAACCTGAGAGGCGGAGGTTGCGGTGAGCCGAGATCACACCATTGCACTCCAGCCTGGGCAACAAGAGTGAAACTCCGTCTCAAAAATATATATTCAATCTTTGATATTCTAGTCAACACCAAAATTCACCGATGCTCAGGTCCCTTATTGAAAATGGCGTGGTATTTTTATTCACCTATGCACACCCTCCTGTATACTTGAAATCATCTGTACATTACTTACAATACCTAATAATGTAAATTCTGTATAAATCATTGTATTTTAAAATTTCTGTTATTTTTATTTTTTATTTTAATATTTTTAACCTGCAGTTGGTTGAATTTACAGATGTGCAACCCACAGATACTGAGGGCTGGCTATATTTCACTTTTATTTTTAAAAGGGTAAAATATAGAAAGCACAAAAAGAGAATGACAATCATCCATTTCTACCGGAATTGTCTAATGTGGGAAAATATATATTTGTTTCCAGTCTTTCATTCTTTTGCTTGTTTTTTAAAGAAATACCATAATTTGCATTTGTAAAAATGATACATGCCTTTTATAAAAAGTAATGTTTATAGAATAAAAAATATAAAACGTTTATATTAAACAATTTTAAAAACACAAAAATAAAAGTTAAAAAATTCCCAGTCTCAATGCAAAAATTATCATTGTAAATATTAAGTGAACACAATTTTATATATTTTGCCATACATTAATATAGGCAGAAGAGAAACTAGAGAGATGAATATAAAGAAATAGATATTTCATTAAAATGAAATAGATGCTAGTTTTTATTTTAAAGGTTAAGGTTATTTAAATGTAGTGGAAGAAAACCTGTACTGAAGACATTGTTGAACTTAACATAAATGTTTATTCTTCACAAGAGATACTGCTTTCTAACAGATCCTTTAAGGCTGAAAAAAAAAAGAAATCTTGAAAAACATGAAGAGGCCGAAGTTATGTATTTAATGCTATGCTTTAATTTTAGGTAAATTAAATAAATTTTAGATAATTTAATTATATAAATAAATGAGTGCTTGAACCTCAGTGAAAAATAATGATCAGGAAACAACCTAAATGTTCATCAACTGATGGATGGATAAATAAAATGGGTTAATCTATACAATGATATATATTGCTCAATAAAAAGGAATGAAGTATTTATACATGTAACAACAGGGGGTGAACCTTGAAAACATTATGCTAAGTGAAAAGAAGCCAGTCACAAAAGACCACATAATATGTGGCTCTGTTTATATGAAATATTTAGAATAGGCAAATTCAGAAAGACCGAAAGTAGATTAGTGGTTACTAGGCTGTGGAGGGAGGAAGAGATTGGGAGTGACATGGATATGGGATTGTTTTGGGGAGTGATAAAAATGTTCTGAAATTAATTGTGGTAATAATTGTACAACTCTGAAAACTCTAAAAACCGCTGAATTACATACTTCAAATGGGTGAATTGTATGGTAGGTGAGTTACATCTCAATAAAGTTGTTTTAAAAAAAGAAAAGTGGGCTGGGTGTGGTGGCTCAGGCCTGTAATCCCAGCACTTTGGGAGGCCGAGGCGGGTGGATCACTTGAGGTCAGGAGTTTGAAACCAGCCTGTCTCAACATGGTGAAACCCTGTCTCTACTAAAAATACAAAATTAGCCAGGCATGATGGTGCATGCCTGTAATCCCAGCTACTCGGGTGGCTGAGGCAGGAGAATCGCTTGAACCTAGGAGGCGGAGGTTATAGTGAGCCAAGATCTCGCCACTGCACTCCAGCCTGGGCAACAAGAGCAAAACTCCATCTCAAAAAAAAAAAAGAAAAGAAAAGTGAATGACAAAAATAAATGTCTTACTAATTTCACTTACTATATCTTATTTATAATTATTTTTATATTCTGTCTTTTCCTCCCCAAAGCTAAGGATTCTAAATCCTTCCACACACCAACCATTATAGCAGGTCCACAAAACATAACAACATCTCTTCATCAGACTGTAGTTTTGGAATGCATGGCCACAGGAAATCCCAAACCAATCATTTCTTGGAGCCGTCTTGGTAAGTCTTCTCAAGGAAAAAAAAAAAAAAGCCTTTTCCTTAAATTTTGGTCTTTTAATGAAATTTATTAAGTGTTTATTTTATATACAAAAACAAAGGTTTGGCAATTGAATGTCTTAACTTTTATGGCATTTCAGTGTGCAGAGAAAAGGTCTTAATATGGAGAATTTTATACTTTACTTTTCATGACTGATTGCTTGGATAGTGGTCCTTTGATGTAATTTCAGATTATATGTGACATTGTTTTAACTGAAGTATTCTCTTTGAAATAGATCACAAATCCATTGATGTCTTTAATACTCGGGTACTTGGAAATAGTAATCTCATGATATCTGATATCAAGCTACAACATGCTGGAGTATATGTTTGTCGGGCCACTACCCCTGGAACACGCAACTTTACAGTTGCTATGGCAGCTTTAACTGTATTAGGTATGTCCCTCTCATTCTGCAATTCGGGAAATCTTACATTTTAACATTTGCTGTTTTATCTCATTCATAGATTACTTCTGCCTTTCTTGAGCTTTGTAGCATTGTGACGACTGATATGAAGTGTTGTAATCTAATGATGAATTTCAGGAAAAAAATAAATACTTACGTTAAAATATAACTGTAGAGTCATTCTGAGGTCACCATCCCATTTACGTGCATACCATTATGTTCCTTCTTATTTAAGCTTCCCTTCTCAGCTCCTTCACACCTACCCACATATCCATATACCTATTTGCCAATTTAAAAATTTAATCTGTTGATTGTCTAACTACATTTGCAAGTGGCTGTATGTTGAGCTGGTTAAGAAGGATGATAGGTACATATATTTTAAGTGTGTCTATATAGATGCTCTGAATAGGGAAATCATGGAGGAAGTGAACACTGAACAATGAGGAGAAAAGGCACCTGGAGAGTTGTATGGAGATGTAGATAGGATCTCAGCATGTCAGACATCTTCAGTAATGGGACTTGTTTCATTTGCTGTATTCTTCCTTAACTGTTTATATCATTCCTGTTAGGATCACAGAAATTTTTCCTTTTTTCTTTAAAAATAGCTCCTCCTTCATTTGTTGAATGGCCAGAAAGTTTAACAAGACCTCGAGCTGGCACTGCTCGATTTGTGTGTCAGGCAGAAGGAATCCCCCTCTCCCAAGATGTCATGGCTGAAAAATGGAAGGAAGATACATTCAAATGGTAGAATTAAAATGTACAACAGGTAGGCTGTGTCACTTTGCTACCATTTTATATATGATATAATGGCTTTAGTAATTTTTATGTGAAACGGTTATAATAATACCAGGTACCTAAATTATCTTGATAGTTATTAACAAAATGAAACTAAACTAAAATAAGATTTATAATATTAGCATGTCATACATGTGCTATGCTAGATACTCATGGATATTTTATACGTGAGTCATTAAAGTGGTAGATAATAAAATGAATGTTAGACAGTTCCCCAAACTCTAGGGTTCTAGTCCTCTTAAGCCACTAGTTATCACAAGAAAGCAATATTAGCTCTTTGGAGTCTTACTTCCTTCTTCATAAAATAAGGAAATTAGAAGAAATAATGCCCTAATGATTTCTCTACAGTTAATGATTTTAAGAATTCATTTTTATTAGCTTAAATACAAATTATTGTAACATTCTCATTTATGTTGAAGAAAACTTAAAAATTTTTGTTGAGCTGAATTTTATGTACACATTGTAACAGTCTATAAATTAGTTGCTGTTCAAGTAATACAAATTCTTAATAAGAGCCAAATTAAAAAATAAGTTGTTATCTAAAGCAAAGAACATTTGAATATCACAAATTCTATTGCAGCCTCAAAAAATAAATGAGTAATTTTAAGTAATTAATATAGACTGTTTTTCACTAGGACAGATTACATAGCTTTTTTCTTCTCAGTAATTTTTATTATCTAAAATGAGACTATAAGCCAGGCATAGTGGCTCTTGCCCGTAATCCCAGTGCTTTGGGAGGCCAAGGTGGGAGCCCAGGAGTTTGAGACCAACCTGGGCAACATAGTGAGACCCTGTCTCTACAGAAGATTACAAAAAATTAAAAAATTCCACACACCTAGAGTCCCAGCTACTCAGGAGGATGAGGCAAGAGGCCCAGAGGATTATTCGAGCCTAGGAGTTTGAGGCTGCAGTGAGGTGTGACACTGCACGTCAGCCTGGGTTACAGAGTGAGACCCTGTCTCTTTAAAACAACATCAACAACCAAAATGACAAAAACAAAAACCCACCAAAAAATCCTCAGGATTCCACAGAGTCGCTGCAGGGTTCTACAAATGCTTGATTTTAATTTTAATTTTAAAATAAAATAAAATGACAGTATATTTAGCAATAGCTAAACTTTATTTTTAATTCATTCTTAGAATTTTTCATGGAAATAATTTTTTTTCTTTCTCAGTAAATTGGTGATTAACCAGATTATTCCTGAAGATGATGGTATTTATCAGTGCATGGCTGAGAATAGCCAAGGATCTATATTATCTAGAGCCAGACTGACTGTAGTGATGTCAGAAGACAGACCCAGTGCTCCCTATAATGTACATGCTGAAACCATGTCAAGCTCAGCCATCCTTTTAGCTTGGGAGAGGCCACTTTATAATTCAGACAAAGTTATCGCCTATTCTGTACACTACATGAAAGCAGAAGGTAAGCAATTTGAGGAGTGCTCATTTTTAAGTACTCCTTGTTATCAAGGATTTGTTTTCAGTATGAATCATGCCTTATATAATTCATCTGTGGCAGTTATCTTCTTTAATAAAATAATCTATCACATACGTATCTATTGTTTTCTAAATTTCATGTTGTTGTGTACTTTGTATATGTAAGTATAGTTTAAGATTTTTCTGTTTAGAAACAATTACTAGCTAATACAAAGCATGACTGCCTGCTTATAAATTACAAAGTAGTGTACTTATGAATTTCATTCCAGACAAGGTATAAATTCCTTAACTGAGACTTAATATACCAATTTAAGTATGCAGTTACTTTAGAATAGTGGTGTGACTATAAATAAACTATGTACACTACAGCATATTATTTTTAAGGGAGAAAGTAAACATTGTCAAATTCCCCATATTTTTGATTTTGTATATTTTGGATGTTTTCTGAAATCATGTAGAACCCTCTGAAAGTTGAACAGGACATTCTTTACTACTATCTCATTATGTAAAAGTAGAAATGAAACGTGTCTTAAAATTTTTATTCAGAGTTATTGGTTCTATTTTTGGGATTTAAAAAGAATTCCTTGTATTTTACTTTTAGCAAATATCTTAAAGGGAAAAGAGAAACTCTTTATAAATCCTAGAAATTTCTCTAGTGATTTTTCACAGAAACCATGGTAGAGGCTTAGAAATTTCAGTTCTATACTTAAACAGCCTAGGTTTTATGGAATATATGTTAAAAACAAATTCAAACACCTAAGGATGGGGATATAATAAAATTATCCATAGAAACAGGTGGTTTGTTGTTGCTGCTGCTATTTGTTTTTTTGTACTTTGAAGTAGTGTTTTGAAAAGGAATATTTTGAATGTAAATCAGGGGTCATGGAAGCGAGAAGAATGAAAGTCTGATAACTGAGCATGCTGGAGTATGTTAATTCCCTTTTTAGTGATTTATGAAGGTAAAAGGAATGCTGGTTTTGGTGGGGACCACTCTTGTTCCCCTATTATGGTTGTTTCATTAGAGCCTCCACATGCGGCTCAGTGGTCTATTCAGGAATGAACAAGGCTTTTTAATTCAAACTCAAGGACCTTGTTTGGTAGGTCAGAAATCGTACTATGCAGCTCCTAATTAACAAGCCATTAGCCAGACTGTTGTGAAATGCCTGTAATCTTGTCTAATTAAAATGCTATCAAGTTAATTCAGAAATGTGGGAAAACTTAACACTGGAATTTGCCTTCTGTTTTGTTTATAAATCCAGTGTGTGGAGAAGGGACTCCGTCTTTAGAGAGATTTGATTAAGTTGACATGCGTTTACTGTGAATTGTTAGCAGAGCACAGTGGCTGCCAATGCTCTTGTTCCACTTTACAGGTTTGCTCTGTAGGAATTAAATCCTACAAAGACAAATCCTCTTCTATACCTTGCCATGCATATTTGATTAAGAATTGCTGAGATTTTTTTTTCTCTTAAAAAAAGAACTCACTGTGGGACAAAGCATTTTGAGGCTCATTCTGTGACTCCCATTTTTTTTTTTTTGCCTTCCATATAAAGAAAAGAACAACTTATGTCAGTCAAATTTAATAGAATCTCTAGGGGCAAAATGAGATCTTTGGCAGGACCACTTTTGTTTTGTTTTGTTTTTATAAAGCGTGGAGCCATTACATTCCCTACTATCTCTCCATTTATGTTTAAAAGAAAAAAAAACCATGAGCAAGTAAATTTTATGCACTGTTATGAATTACAGTATTCTGTTGTCTTAAACTCTGTTATGTTACTACTGTACGTTGTCTGCTTTGAGTTTTGACTAGATGGTAAATGAAGTTTTTAGAGAAGATGAATTTTTTTCAGTTTGATATATTCAGGAAAAATGTCCTCTAGTAATTTGTAGCAAAATGTAGTTACTTTTAGAAAATAAAGACCTTCCTTTTCACATTTTGTGAAGGGGCACAGAAGATAACAGATTGAGATTAGACCCAACGACCAGTGTTTCACAGTGCAGGAAAAAGGTCTTGTTAATTTTATTTTGAATATTTGTCATTTTAAAACATGGGTTTTTAAATTTAGGTTTAAATAATGAAGAGTATCAAGTAGTCCTTGGAAATGACACAACTCATTATATTATTGATGACTTAGAGCCTGCCAGTAATTATACTTTCTACATTGTGGCATATATGCCATTGGGAGCCAGCCAGATGTCTGACCATGTGACACAGAATACTCTAGAGGATGGTAAGAAAACATGATTCTAGAACAACGATTCAAACACGGAGAAGCTAACTTTAGAAGCCAAGTCTTAACTCTTAGTATCAGACTGCCTATCACTGTGTTTGACTTATTTTCCTGAAACGCCAGTTTTATTAAAATTTTTGGAGGAAAAGCTGTTTTCATATTAAACACCATATGTTGTAATTAAGAATACAAAATTCACATTAATTTTTAAGATGCAGCTCTTACACTTCAAAAATATTATTTGCTCAGTTATATAACTCTAGAATCCTAGGCTTCCCCACCATTGTATAATTCACTCTTGCTTGTTTCAAAGCCCTTTTAGTGGAATTATTTGAGAAGTAGTCTCATATTTTATATGAATATCAAGTATTGTCATTTTCATTCCAAACAACAAAGCAATCACAACCACAGTGAAGTATATCTTACATTCTTTGTTCCACGCACTTAGCCCTCCCTCATTGTTTTTTCTTTCTGTTTTCTGGTTTGCACTTTGTTTCACTGAAAACCTCTGCTAGGGCTGCAAGTATCTTTTTCTTTATTACATGTTACTAATTAAAAGAATTCAGTTACTGGTGTGCTAAGTGGCAATTCAGTTCTAAATATTTATAAACAACCTGTTTTCTTCTATGACTAGTTCCCCTGAGACCTCCTGAAATTAGTTTGACAAGTCGAAGTCCCACTGATATTCTCATCTCCTGGCTGCCAATCCCAGCCAAATATCGGCGGGGCCAAGTGGTGCTGTATCGCTTGTCTTTCCGCCTAAGTACTGAGAATTCCATCCAAGTTCTGGAGCTCCCAGGGACCACGCATGAGTACCTTTTGGAAGGCCTGAAACCTGACAGTGTTTACCTGGTTCGAATTACTGCTGCCACCAGAGTGGGGTTGGGAGAGTCATCAGTATGGACTTCACATAAGACGCCTAAAGCTACAAGTGTGAAAGGTGAATTTCTGAAGACTGTTGAGAAAGGATAATACCGTATTTTTACTCTTGAATCGAGTTTTCTTCTCTAAGTTATGTGTATATTTTTAAATTTTGTTTTACAGATAAAAATATTCCATAGGTGATAGACTTAATTGAAAAAATTAAACTTTTTATTAAGTAGTCGCTCTTGCATAGAGTTTATTTGTGTGTAAACTTTTTAGTTGCACTGTTAGTTTGCTTAGCACATCCCTCGTGGACACATCAGTCCAAATCAAACTGATTTCCAAAGGAAGATATTCGTAGAGGCCTAATTAATATTATCGCCATATATTTTTAAAATCCTTAGTTCAATGGGAAGACTATAGGACTGTGAATCTAGACCCTTCTGTTTTACTAATGTGAAATGTAACATTTCTGGTTTGCTTGTTAATTAATTGACTGACAATAGTGCCTGTTCTCTATATCACAGAGGAGTATTGGATGGCCAAAATTAGAAAATACCGATTGCCTCTTTGAAAAAAAACTTAAATATCCAGATATTATTTATGTATCTTGGTCTTTTTAAGGTAGTATATATTTTACATTTTGATCTCAAAGTTCAATATTATTGTGAAATTTGGAAAATTAGGTTAAAGTATAATTATTGGATTGAACTTTTTGGTAACCGTTTGCTTAAAACTGGGAGAACTACCCTATTCTGTGTCTTTATGTGGATGATTGGTTGTTTATACATACATTTTCTGATGAATTTTACTAGCCCCTAAGTCTCCAGAGTTGCATTTGGAGCCTCTGAACTGTACCACCATTTCTGTGAAGTGGCAGCAAGATGTGGAGGACACGGCCGCCATTCTGGGCTACAAGCTTACTACAAGGAAGAAGGGCAGCAGGAGAATGGGCCCATTTTCTTGGATACCAGGGACCTTCTCTATACTCTCAGTGGTTTAGGTGAGTGAGTTTATACTGTGGTTTTCCCTTTTTCCTTTCTCTCTGACCAAGTTGGAAAAAAGTTATTGGATATAAGACAGGAGAACTGACTTAATGGTACAAAGAAAATAATTGATTTTACTGTATCAGTGTGTATATACTACTGCTGAAGCCAATGATTGGTCTTTGACTTACCTTTTTGAGTCCAGTGGAAAATATCAGGTAGCCATTGTTATCTTTCTCTCTTTGTCCAGGTCTGCAAATCTGCTTTTCCTTGTGGAGTTCACTTCTGGTAGATTACAATCCTGATCCATTATTGTGAGTGTGTGGTGGATGTAGAACAGGAATTAGAAGAGGGATATGACCGAATAATACTCAGTGGTTAAGTTTAACTTATCATTTGCCTGAGAGTGCTATATAATTGCTACATAATTATGAATTAGGTATAAAATAATGTCCTTATATATGACCCATGTAACCGTGAATATTTATGTAGCTCTAACCCAGGAACACTGGAGAAAAAGCACTTAACTTTGTGTTTGAGTTCATCAGTGTTCTGAAAGACACTGTTTTATTCCCTAGTCTTCCTATCTTTGTGGAGTGAATTTCATGATGTAAACATGTTTAGTAGAAACTAATGTATATCTAAAATGAATACATGGGCTGAGCGTGGTGGCTTATGCCTATAATCCCAGCACTTTGGGAGGCCAGTGTGGGTAGATCTCTTGAGATTGGGAGTTCATGACCAGCCTGGCCAACATGGTGAAACCCTGTTGCTATTTTTAAAAAATAAAAAAATTAGCTGAGCGTGATGGCAGGTGCCTGTAATCCCAGCTACTTGGAAGACTGAGGCAGGAGAATAGCTTGAATTTGGGAGGCAGAGGTTGTATTGAGCCAAAATAGCACCACTACATTCCAGCCTGGGCAACAGAACAAGACCCTGTCTTAAAAAAAAAGGAAGAAGAATGCATGGATAGAAACTGATATAAACTCATCAAGGAATATAAAGTGTACACTTAGCTATTTGTTGCTCATGAGTAGATTTTTTTTCCTGTAAGTACAAAGTAGTTCCTTTAATTATGATGACCAGCCTGCTAAATACCTACTGAGTTGTTACACCGTCTGCACATATTAGGATTTTACAAAGCATTCTGGCTTTTCCTTTCACAGACTGTCGTGAGAAGGTGAAGGGAGGTAAGAGGCACAGCAGCCCAACTGTGGGCTTCTCCATGTCCTTCCCTGGCCTCACAGTAGCACAGGCTATGAGAGCAGCATTAGATTTGAGTCTCTGCACAGTAAAAAGCAATGGTGGGAGTCTGTTTTGAGATGCAGGGACACTGAACTTCATCCTGTGTTTCTCTGCGTAGTTTTCCAGATGGTATTTTGCTTATAATCTTGTTATGTTGGTTTTTAATTTAATCTGCATTTGGTTAAATAAGTTTCACTGTTGATCTCTGTCGCATAGGTTTTTTTTTTTTTTTTTGAGCTGGAGTTTCGCTGTTGTTGCCTAGGCTGGAGTGCAGTGGCGCAATCTCAGCTCCCTACAGCCTCCACCTCCTGGGTTCAAGCAGTTCTCCTGTCTCAGCCTCCTGAGTAGCTGAAATTACAGGCATGCACCACCATGCCCAGCTAATTTTATATTTTTAGTAGAGATGTGGTTTCTCTATGTTGGTCAGGCTGGCCCTGAACTCCCAACCTCAGGTGATCCGCCTGCCTCTGCCTTCCAAAGTGTTGGGATTACAGGCATAAGCCACCGCGCCTGGCCTGTCACATAGTTTTATAAGTGATGCGAAGAAATTACATATCTTCCAGGTTGACCTTCCTTAAGCCATTGATACTGAGATGACATTAGCCCAACCAGCTGCCACTGGAGCCAGCAACATTTACTCCTAGTCATGGCTTCTTAGTATTCAGTCCCTTTCCCTGCATATTATTAATTCGAGAAAATTTTGCTTAGTTATTATGTAAGAAACATGATTTGGGACAATTGTTACTGAAGGATCATAGATCAAGCTTAGTACTTCTAATTTCCTCACTGTTAAAGAAAATATGAATATACAGAAGATACAAAAAATACATTCTTAGTATGCTCTTCTTACACATTACAGGGAGCTTGTTCTAAATAGGTGACTAATTTATTAGAACAAAAATACTCGGGTTGTGAAAAGTTTAGAGAGACATTTTATTAAAACTTTGGCAAATAAAAGGAGTTCTTCAAAATTTTCTATAGATACATACATACATACATACATACACACACACACACTCACCCATATGTGTGTAAGACCCATTGATCTTTATTGAACTTTTTAAATCATCTCTGAACTATAGTCAACTTTTTATTTTTTTTTTCTGAGGTGGAGTCTCACTGTGTCGCCCAGGCTGGAGTGCAGTGGCGTGATCACGGCTCACTGCAACCTCTGCCTTCCAGGTTCAAGTGATTCTCTTGCCTCACCCTCCCAAGTAGCTAGGACTACAGACACACGCCACCATGTGCAGCTAATTTTCTGTACTTTCAGTAGAGATGGGATTTCACTGTGTTAGCCAGAATGGTCTCAGTCTCCTGAGCTTGTGGTTCTCCCACCTCTGCCTCCCAAAGTGTTAGGATTACAGGCATGAGCCACTGCACCTGGGCTATAGTCAACTTTTGGAACCATAAACCTTTATTTTCTTTTATGTTTTAAAAATAAATCATATATTACTGCCCTTGTTTTTATGTTGTAACATCCACTGTGTATGCTGTTTGAGGTAACTCTGTTTAAAATTACTTCTAATGCGTAAACTGGGAAATTATTTTGTGGATATACTATGTCTATTAAAATAGGTGCATGTTTCCTGACTGTGGAATTAGATTGCGTGTTTGGACTGGTTGTAGTTCAGGGTAACAGAGACCTCTTGCGCTGTAGAGACTTTCTTGTTAGACAGCAGGTTCCGCACCTCTCGAAGCTGCCGAGTGACGGCTGGAATGGCTGACGAGCAGAGATGCAGTTGTGTGGATTTAAGCATTGTGTAGCTGTTGACTGGATCACCTTTAGGTGCCTTTTAATCTTGAGACCCCTATGGTCTAGTCTTCTTTTCCTAGAAAGTCAGTGTTGGGGCCTTGCCAAACTTATAGCAGTCAAATATGTTTAACTCACTAAGCAGGCAAGTCTTAGCAGCTATCTTTTCCTTCTTACTTTTGATTATTGGGAGGGGAGTATGTTCTGTTAACTGGACAACTGACCATCTGTGACCATTTTTAGTGAGAGCATCTGGCAGTAACTGCCTGTTTAACAGAGAATTATGTGTCTAGAGGGCAGTAGGTTAAGGGAATCCTATCTGTGTCTTGCATGGTGAATAGTTGCTTTCACTGAGCTTTTGCACATTAAAGATACTCTAACTGGAAGTAGATTTGCTAAGTAGGCTTGGAAATGAAATTTAAATGTGTCTGTTTGCTGAGTAAATGTCAATTTGAGTAACAAACTAGTGTCTCAAAATGTCGTTTTCATACTAATCCCCTTTCTGATGCCTTTATACACATCTTTTTGTTTTCACTTCTGATAATTAAGTTTTCAATTTAAAAAGTATGTTATTGTGACATATTCTCCTTGGTAATACACACAGTTCTTTGTTTCTAGAAGAGAGAAAAAGATGAATGAACTTACATATTTCAATTTATTTAACAATTCATTTTCAAATATTTTTGAGACACCGTAGTACTACGTAAAAGACGTAACAGATGTAACCTCTGCTTAAAACAAGAATTATTAAACCAAAAGACATCTAATTGATTTTTTCCAATATCAGCACAAATTTCTAATGAATTAAATTTAATTATACTTAGTAATGAAAGTTATTTTAGAACTTTTTACTCTAAAACCTCAAAGCTCAGTTTCCGAGATGTAGATTTTTTTTTTTAAGTAGCTAAAAACATTATTGTGTCTTTCACAGTATAATATAAATTTTAGTAGAGTGATGAAAGTATTTTGATGTTAGCTTGTTTTATTTTAATGACTTTAAAATATAGCTTGATTTGGGCTGGGCGCAGTGACTCACGCCTATAATCCCAGCACTTTGGGAGGCTGAGATGGGCGGATCACGAGGTCAAGAGATCGACACCATCCTGGCCAACATGGTGAAACTCCGTCTCTAATAAAAATTCAAAAAAATGAGCCGGGCCTGGTGGCGCACGCCTGTGGTCCCAGCTACTTGGGAGGCTGAGGCAGAAGAATCACTTGAACCCAGGAGGCGGAGGTTGCAGTGAGCCGAGATCGTGCCACTGCACTCCAGCCTGGCGACAGAGCAAGACTCTGTCTCAAAAAAAAAAAAAAAAAAAAAAAAAAAAAAAATATATATATATATATATATATATATATATATATATATAGCTTGATTTTAGTTAGAACTGGTTTACTTTGGGGTGTGATTGGAAAAAATCATTAGACTTGTGATTTAATACATTTGTGTGATTTGTTCTAAGTGGTGGTTTGAGACTTTATTTCTTTGTGGTAATAAATTTCAGTTAGATTTTGTTCGCCAAGGCACTTTCATTGTTTAACTCAGTTGTAAGTAGGATTTTTAAATGCTTGTTATATTCATCACACAATAAACTGAAGCAAAATTAGTAACATCCTTGTGTTCCTTGATAATTTATTAAAATAATTTTTTCCTCTTTTTTCATGTTTATTTCAGAAATTGGCTTTAAATTCTGAAGTTAGTTTATAATTACAAAGGAACTGTTTTCACAAGCTGTCAAAAACGGTTCTGAATTATTAAATCTTTACATGAAAGAATGAAAATGGGGAGATTTTTAGATAGTACTGTTGGTTAGTTTAACATTTAGGACACTGATGTTAGATCATCTTTAGCTGTATTTTGCCAAACATCTTGAGCTTGTTTATTTAATTTTACAGTAAGACTGATTAGTGTGAGCAAGAGATTTCACGTCAATAATAAATGAATAATTAAATAATAAACTTACAGTGTTTTATTTATTTTATTTTATTTATTTATTTATATTTATTTATTTATTTATTTATTTATTAATGAATGATATAATCTCACTGTCACCCAGCATGGAGTGCAATGCTGCCATCTCGGCTCACTGCAATCTCCGCCTCCCAGGCTCAGGCAGTCCTCCTGCCTCAGCCGGGTCCTGAGTGGCTGAGACCACAGGCGTGTGCCACCACACCTGGCTAATTTTTGGTATTTTTGGTAGAGATGGGGTTTCATTCTGTTGCTCAGGCTGATCTTGAACTCCTGGGCCCAAGCCATCTACCTTTCTCAGCCTCCCAAAGTGCTGGGATTATAGGTGTGAGCCACCACACCCAGCCTGATTCATTCTTAGAAACAGTCACAAAATAAACTCATTTAACTGAAGTCCATAAACTTCTTTAAAGGAATACTTTTGGAAACTACCTGCCTTATAGGCTAAAAAACTGACAAAAGTGTGAGTACAAATTAAAACAAAGAGAACATTTATAAACGATTGTGTTTCATTTTCTTCACTATTAAATATGTTTAAGTTACCCTTTCATTTGTGTGTTTAATGTATCAAGATGCCAAAATATGTTGAAACTTCAACAGAATTTTTTCTTAATTTGCCAATAGATCAGAAATTTTTGAATATTACATTGTCTGCAGTACCTAAAAATGCCAAATATGATTGATACTCAACTCAAATTTTAGAAGTTAATACTTGAAAAATTTAGAAACCAATACTTCAAAAGAAATGAAGCATTTACTTCTAAAACAAAAATCCTGCTACTAAAAATATACTATTAAGATAGTAAAAAAAAAACAACAAAAAAAACATTTTTCATTTGCCAATTGCAGCTACCTCTATTTAAAAATAAAATGTTGGTCAGGTGCCATGGCTCACACCTGTAATTCCAGCACTTTGGGAGGCTGAGGCGAGCGGATCACGAGATTAAGAGACCAAGAGCATCCTGGCCAACACGGTAAAACCACGTCTCTACAAAAAATACAAAAATTAGCTGGGCGTGGTGGCGTGCGCCTGTAGTCCCAGTTACTTGGGAGGGTGAGGCAGGAGAATGGCTGGAACCCAGGAGGTGGAGGTTGCAGTGAGCTGAGATTGCACCACTGCACTCCAGCCTGGGGACAGAGCGAGACTCCATCTGAAAAAAACAAAAAAACCATAGATAATAAAATGTTTACAGATTGATAAAACTGTAAGAGCTATGTAAGAATTATAGGGCATTATCTGTTTTTTTTTTTCTTAATTTATCTGCGTTAGATGAAAGGTCACCTGCCATTGTAAAATACTTTGGGTATTCTCTTGGCGAATTAGAGATACACAATCTCCTCTTTACATTTGGAAAAATATTGTCCAGATTTTAAGTCTCGACTCTTCTGGGAAACTCTTGTGACTCTAAATGGTGTCAGTCATCATCCCATGGTACATCATTTACAACGTTCTATTATAGAAATTACGTGACACTGACAGTTAAAAGAAAATATCAGTTAAATAAGTTTCTGGTCTGCTGCCTGGATTTGATTTCAAATTTCACAACTTATTAACAAATTAAATTCTAACTTGTTCACCTAATCTTTTATGTAGGGATAATGATAGTGACTTTTGAATGTTAGGGAGATGAAATGAACTAATGCATGTAAGAGTTAGCATAGTGCTTGGGAAAATTGCATTATAAATCCTCAACAAATGATAGCTGTTGCTGTTGTTAAAATTGTTCTCTTCCTAGGGTAGAGTCTGTATTTAAAAATTGTATCTGTATGTTTTAAAGTATTTTTCGAGTAATTGACCATGATCACTAGATTTGAAAGCTAATGCTTCTTGAGCTTTAAAATGTATATGGATTACCCACAGATCTTGTTAAAACACAGATTCTTACATTCAGTAGGTTTGGGTGGGGCCTGAAATTTTTGCATTTCTGCCCACTTTGAGAAGCAAAGATCTAGAACAGGAGTAGGCAAACTTTTTCTGTAATCGGACAGATGGTAAATATTTTAGGCTTTGTGGGTGTTACGGACTCAATGTTTGTGTCTTTCCAAAATTTAAATGTTAAAGCCTTCACCCTAAAGTGACTCTGTTTGGAGGCAGAGCCTGTGAAAAGATGATGAAGGTTAAATGAGGTCATAGAGTGAGGTCCTAATCCAGTAAGGCTGATACCCTTCTAAGAAGAGGAAGGGATGCTGGAGCACATCTCTACCATGTGAGGATGTAGCAAAAGTGCAGTCATCTGTGAGCCAGGAAGAAAGCCCTCACCAGAAATCAAATCCTGCCAGCTTTGTTGTTGGAGTTGCCAACCTCTAGAACTGTGAGAAAACAAATTTCTGTTGTTTAAACTACTCACTTAGTCTGTGGTATTTTGTTATGACATCACGAGCAAGACTGATATAGTGGGCCGTACAGTCTCTTTCACAAGTATTCAGCTCTGCTACTGCAGCACAGAAGCAGCCTTGGAAAATACATAAATGAATGTCTGTGGTTATGCTCCAATAAAACTTCATTTGTGGACACTGACGTATGAATTTCATATAATTTTGACATGTCACAAAATAGTATTATTTAAAAAAATATAATCTCAAGTCTGTAATCCCAGCACTCTGGGAGGCCTATGTAGGTGGATCACTTGAAGTCAGGAGTTTGAGACCAGCCTGACCAACATGGCGAAACCATGTCCCTACTAAAAATACAAAAATTAGCCAGATGTGGTGGCGCGTGACTGTAATTCCAGCTACTCAGGAGGCTGAAGCAGGAGAATTGCTTCAACCTGGGAGCCAGAGGTTGAAGTGAACCAAGATTGCCCCACTGTACTCCAGCCTGGGTGACAGAGCAAGACTGTCTCAAAAAAAAAAAAAAAAAAAAAAAGAATTTGAAACCACTGAAAAAATTTTAAAACCCATTTTTAACTGACAGGATATATCAAGGGCACCAGGCCACATTACTAAAATTTGGAAGGTTCTAGATTTAGACTGTATATAGTTATTGCTTCTTAAAGTACAGTCCCAGGACCAGCAGCATAATCTGGGAGTTGATTGAAATGCTGAATTTCAGGGTTTCCCCTCCACCTAGTGTTTTAATGCATAAGAGTAAGGAATTTGGACATTTGGTTTATGCCTTTCTTCTTAAGCCAGTTCTAAAACTGTGTTAAAGTATTTTAATTTATCTATTCTTTTATGTGAGTTAGCTCTCAGGAGGCATCCAGTCACAAATCTAACAGCATGTTCTGTTCCCTGAGAAAACCTAATAATTCTTGATTTGGGGCATCTCATTTTAGGCAACTGTGATTTTGCTAAATTAATTAGGTTTTGTGTTTTTAGATGAACATGAAAATAAATATAGCCATAGATTCCATAAATCCATAACATAAACTGTTACTTGAATCCACAGGGTAAAGCCAGGAGTGTTTAGTAGTCATTCAAAAAGAGTATTTTCTAACCCATTCAGCTACTGTCATTGAGCTTCTCAATGTGCTTTTTTTTTTTTCAGGCAGAGGCTCGCTCTGTCGCCCAGGCTGGAGTTCAGTGGCGCCATCTCTGCCTCAGAGGGTGCAACCTTCATCTCACGGGGTTCAAAGGATTCTTGTTCCCCAGCCTCCCAAGTAGCTGGGATTAGAGGCGCCTGGCACCACACCCTGTTAATTTTTTATACTTTTAGTAGAGATGCTGTTTTACCATGTTGCCCAGGCTGGTCTTGAACTCTTGTGCTCAGGCAATATGCCCACCTCGGCTTCACAAAGTGCTAAGATCACAGGTGTGAGCCACCACACCCGGCCTTAATGTGCTCTTAATACTATTGTACTGTTTATAAAGCCCTCCATAGCACTGTGTGAGTACAGTGTTTTATGAAACTCAGTAGATCTGAGATAAAGAAGTTCCTGTGCTTTCTTGGTGCTTCTGTTGCGAGGTGGCTTGTGACATAGTAGCTCCTAGGTCTTGAAAATCAGAGGATGAACTAAATTTAGAAATTTCTGATAACAAGCTACAGTTATCACTAAATTAATTGCAAAATTGAAACCATCCTCCCAACATAAATTTTAACTTCTGTAATACCTCACCTAACTCCTCATGAAGACATTGTCTAGGAGATAGTGTCAGTTAGAAATGCAAAATTTCTGCCAGGTGTGGTGGCTCATACCTATAATCGCAGCACTTAGGCTGGGGCAGGAGAATTGCTTAAATCAAGGACTTTAAGACCAGCCTGGGTGATGGTGAGATTCCATCTCTACAAAAAATTAGCTGGGTGTGGTGGCACATGCCTATGATCCCAGCTACACAGGAGGCTGAGGTGGAAGAATCACTTTAGTCCAGGAGTTCGAGGTAGCAGTGAGCCATTTGCACCACTGCACTCCAGCGAAGGTGAGGTAGGGCCTGTGAGACCTTGTCTCAAAAAAAAAAAAAAACGATGTTTTTAAATTTAGGTTAGAACTTTACATATATATATATTTAATTGCCACATATTATAAATTTTTATATTAAAATTTATTCATCTTAAGTATGGATTGTAGCGTATTTTCTATTATTTTGAAAATTTAAAAATTTGTGTATGTTTATTGAATGCACACACTCTGCACCAAGCATTGTATTGGGCACAAAGAATATGAATATAAGATGGCCTGCCTGCCTCCAAAGTATTTAAGTTTAGTATGCAGGACTAATTAGTGTTCATAGGAAAATATGCTAGTAGATGCAGTTGAGGTATAGGCCAAGTGTTCTGGAAGCAAAAAGGATAAATGAGTAATTTTACTGCATGGTGAAGACTAGTTTGCCAGATTGAAAAAAAAAGAATGAAAGTTATTTAGTCAGAGGAGCTTAAAATGTACAAAAACAAAAAGATTCATAAGGTAGCCTCATTGAGTTGCTATAGCTAAAACGTGGGTTGCTTAAGAAATAACTGTGAAGACTAAAGTGATAGAGTTAAATAGGGCCTGTGTTTTAAAAGGCCCTGTGTATCCTGATAAACGATTTGTCTTTATCTTACAACATAAACAATGCAGAGTCATCAGAAGTTTTCAAGTGGGAAGGCGACATGGCTTGTTTTAGAAAGATAACTAGTAGTGACATTGCAGATGATAGATTTAGGGAAGGCAGTGAGTGTGGGGCCAGGGAGGGGACTGCTGAAGACAAGAAATCATTCTGATGGTTATTGAAATAATCTAAGATGATTAGAGTGTAAACTGAGATCATAATTCACTGGAGGAGGAGGCAGATGTACGGTTGTTTCAGGCTTAGAACAAGTAGGACTTAACTGATTACATGTGGATCTGATTGGAGATCTTGGGATATAGCATTACAGTTGAGGAGTTTATGAAAAGATGCTCAACATTAACCATAAGGGAAATGCAAATTTAAAAATGTAAACTACCATAAAATACCACTACCTACCTGTTAGAATGATTAAAAATTTTTAAAGCACTGAAACTGTCAATAATAAATGTGTGCATGGATACAGAACACCTGAAACTCATGCATCATTTTAAGAATGTAAGATGGTAAAGCTACTCTGAAAACAGTTTAGTGCTTTTTTATAAGGTTAAAAATGCCCATACCACGTGACCTAGCAATCCCATCCTAAGTGTTTATCCTAGAAAAATAAAAATTTAGCTTCACACGAAAAACTGTACACAAATGTACAGCTCTGTTCACCATTGCCAAAACCTGAAAAAAACCTGAATGTCCTTCAACAGATGAACAGTTAAGCAAACTGCAGTGTATCTGTAAAATTGGAATACTCCTCAGTGAAAAGCATCAAACTATATTGCTGCTTGCAGCAATTCATGGATGAATCTCAGTGTCGTTATGCCGAGTGAAAGACGTCGGTCTTAAAAGGGTTACATTCTGTATGACTTCGTTCGTATGACACTCTTGAAAACTGAAGATCGGGGGCAGGTGCAGTGGCTCACACCTGTAATCCCAGCACTTTGGGAGGCTGAGGCAGGTGGATCACCTCAGGTCAGGAGTTCGAGACCAGCCTGGCCAACATGGAGAAACCCCATCTCTACTAAAAATACAACTGCTAGGTGTGGTAGCAGGCGCCTGTAATCCCAGTTGCTTGGGAGGCTGAGGCAGGAGAATCACTTGACTCCAGGAGGCAGAGGTTGCAGTGAGCCAAGATTGCACCATTGCACTCCAGCCTGGGCAACAAGAGCGAAACTTCGTCCCAAAAAAAAAGAAAAGAAAAGTGAAAACTGTATAGACGGAAAACAGATCAGTGATTGCTGTGATTAGAGATGGGGGCAAGACTTGACTATGTGAAGGTAGCACTGGGAGCTTCTGGATGTAATGGACTTGTTCTTATTCCGGTTGTGGTGGTGGTTGCACAAATCTGTACATGTGTTAAATAGGACCATACAACAAAGAAAGTTCATTTCAGTGTATGTAAATTTTTTAATTAAATCAGAAGACTGAGGGTTTTGAAATCAGATGCGCAGGGTTTGATCCCAGCTCTCCAACCCACTAAGAGCGTGATCTTGGTTAAGTCACGTGACCTCCATGAACCTCAGTTTCCCCTAAACATTTACATTGCTCCGGATTAAGTGTGGAACCCACAGGACAGTGGATTGGCACATAGTAAGTGCTAGATAACTGTTATCTCTTTGTAAATATGAGTAAGGAGAGGAAGAAATTAGAATGATGGTCAGGTGTTCTAAGGGATGGTACTTTTATTGGAGTAGGGCTTTCAGAAGTAAGAGCAGCATTGGGGAAGTAGGAGATACTGAGTTCACTTTTTAATCATGTTTGGTTGGAAAGGTTGGTGTCCCATTGGAGATGGCTATAGCAGCTTAATATATGGGTTTCAGAACTGAGATGGTGAATCATTGTTATGCAGTTGGAAGTTAAGGCTGTGCACTCTGCCCTAAGGGACCAGCGTTTCTCTGGTTTAGCTACTTGGAAAGAAATTGGCAAAGACTTTAGCAGAAGAAACTAGTCAGCATCATTATAAAACAAAGGGAGTTAGATCACTTTTAAGAAAGAGAGGCACATCCAGCAAATCTCATTGCAATTTCTCTGTGTGAAACTTGAAACCTTCTCATTTTCTAAACTATATCTTTCAGTGGAGTCCCTTTTGACAAAACCATCTTGAAAGACTTTCAGAAGCTGAAATTTTTCAATATAGATAAGGTCATATTTATATGTGTTCTTAGTTGGGTACAATTCTAAACATCTATCAGTTGCTCTTTCTTGCCACAAAAGATGGAGGAATTTTTAATAAGAAAGAAGCAAAGGAGAACAGGCTGCCATATTATGGGAGAAATATAGATGACATTCCAAGTGGAATCTCCTAGCAAGTTACAGAAAATATTTTGCTTTCTTAAATATTTGAAAACCCTTTTTAAACTTTTTTTGTAATCCAGTTGAATGCAGAAGCACAAACTATCATGGTTTGTATTTCTGCCTCTTAAATTCGGAGGATTGCCAACAACATTAAGATGACAGTGCTGCCTGAGAGGAGAAATGACTTTTACTTGCGTGCTGTATGTAGTACTGTATCGGAGTTATATTAATGCCACCCTGTGCGATGTTACAGATCATTTTATTTCATACTTAAATCATTTCGGAGAAAGAAGAAAGACAGCAGTATATGCCTATATTTCCTAAACATTTTTTTAACCATCTTTAAGAAGTAAAGTTCAACTTTCCAAAAAATTTCAAACACAAAAAAATAATTAGGAAAATAATTTTGATGTTTTTTTTCTAGACCTTTATATCCTTAGCCTTGAATAGTTATCACCTTTCAAAATGCTCTGAAACATGAAGAGCTCTGCGAAAAACATCTGTCTTGTTATTGAGGTGAAAAATGTGAACAAAATGATACACAGCTACTCCTTTTTTTTTTTTTTTGTATTAAGCAAGGTTTCTTTTTCTCCCAAGAATGAAACTGATGCATTTGCCTAAATGGTCATTACTTTTGTAGGTTTGAAGTTGTTTTACTGCTTTAGCAGCTGTGTGGCAAGTTTTCTAGCAGACAATGGTGGTGGGGAGGGGGCTCAGTTGCATCTGGTTTCTCTTTGTAGATTGAAAAGTTGATATTTAGTGGTTTTCTTGAGAAAGCAGTTCATGTTGAGAAGAGTAACTTTTTTTTAGTACTTAAATTAACTTGCTGTGATTCATATGCATGTGTTTTGTCTTCTTGCTTAAAAGAAAAGAAAGAAAGTAAAGAAAATCGTCTACCCTGAAACTACATAGCATAGATAACCCTTTGACCTTTGGCACTGGGTAAAGATTTACAGTACTTACGGAGCCTCACTCCACATGCCTGACTGAAAAGAACCCTAAATAAAGTAAGGCCCCTGTGGAGATGGAGAAAATAAGCAGGATATGAGGAAGTTCCATTATTTCATGTGTCTGTGTGGCTGTTATTGTTGTTTTTAGTCAGTCTATAAGGTGAAATGCCAATTGTGATGCATTTCCAGTTTAGGGGGTCTGATGTCAGGTTTGCGCTCTGATATTGGAAGAGTTGGAATTGAGGATACCCAGGGCATAGTGTCCTCTTTTGTCTCTCTCTGCACTCAGTGAATATCCCCCTCCTGCTGGCTCCCTCAAATTAAATTCCCATTTGAAATATCTGAATAGTTGGTTGGTTGTTTTAGGAAAAGCAAGACAATAAAAATCCTTTTTTTTTTAAAGAAATGAACATGATCAAAAGGTAGAGGAAAGTGGAATCTCTTATCACTTCATATGTTAAGAAATTAAGTTTTTCTTCAGATTTAAAATATAAAAAACACATGAGAACAAAATTAGTTTCCCATTGTCTCCAGAAAAATTTAACTCTGCTCCAAATGGCACATCAAATTGAGACCTTTGAAGAAATTTTTATAATTTGCTATTTAATGATACTCAGATCTATTTAATACTTTATTAATAGCTTTCTACTGACTCTTTAAGTATCTCTTTTAAAATCACTCAATATTTTTATAGCACTTTATATCTTGAGGTTTACTTACTAAATTGATTTTACTGCTTTATTTTCTGTTTCCTTTTTATATATGCTAATGAAACCTCAAATAAAAGTTTCCTTGGTCTTGGGAAGATGTACGTAGGTATAGACAGGCTGTTGATTGTCTTACAAGCCTAAACTTTCAAGTGGTATTTTTACAAATGAAGGAAAAGCTTCAGTAAACTTTTCATTCTCCTATTTTTAAGAGTCTTTAAGCATGGCGAAATGCTTGACGGGAATTGCCAAGAGCATCTCCTTAGAGAAAGAAGAACTCTTGTAGAAAATTAAATCAATACTGTCCATTAATCATACTGCACGTCAGCCCTCAGACCACTCTGGAAGTTTCTGGTGAATGTAAAGAATCTTTAGATGTGTGAGGTCTTTAAAGATCTAACTAAGTTAAATGAGAGGGTTTTTTTTTTTTAAAGAAACCATTAGCACATGAAAGAAACTTCAGCATGGATAGAAAAAAAAAGCATTTGCTGTAGAGCAGTAATTAGACTTGTGGTTTTTGTTTTGTTTTTGGTTTAAACTTTCTTCCTAAAAAAAAACAATGCACATGAAATTTTAAGCCTTGGACTAATTACGCACTCAGTGGACTGGAGGGGGAGCTGCAAGACAGTTCTTCCTGGAGGAAAATATTTTATCTTACTCTTTAAAAATATTTTTGTATATTTATTTGATAACATACATACTGTATTAGGGCAGTCAAACATATTTATGTTATAAATAA
Source organism: Ateles fusciceps (assembly GCA_036589455.1). Lineage (NCBI taxonomy): Eukaryota > Metazoa > Chordata > Mammalia > Primates > Atelidae > Ateles > Ateles fusciceps. The sequence continues at coordinate 5,841,338 of JAZHEH010003061.1, read as the reverse complement.
ATGAAGATATATGAGTACAGATTTGGAAATCACTGTTCTGAAATATTGAATCAGATCTTTTGTTTTGTTTCTGAGGCTCTTTTTTTTGGAGTCTCTCTCTGTCACCCAGGCTGGAGTGCAAAGATGCGATTTTGGCTCACTGCAATCTCCACCTTCTGGGTTCAAGCAATTCTCATGCCTCAGCCTCCCGAGTAGCTGGGACTACAGGTGTGCACCACTACGCCCTGCTAATTTTGTATTTTTAGTAGAGACGGGATTAATTTTGTATTTTTAGTAGAGACAGAGATTTCACTGTGTTACCCAGACTGGTCTCCTGAGGTCAGGCAGTCTGCCCTCCTCTGCCTCCCAAAGTGCTAGGATTACAGGTGTGCACCACCGCACCTGGCTTCAATCAGGTGTTTTTAAGTGATTGCCCATTAGGAAGCTTTATAGTCTAAAGAAAGAAATAGACATTAATCAAATCACTGCATAGTTTATAATTACAAATCTTAGTGTTCTAAGGTAAAAGCATTTGGAGTATAGGGGCTGTGGAATAATGGACATTATAGTTTGAGGGTGGGGGTCCGGGTCGGTTTTCCTGAGAATCTGGTACCGAATTTGAGATTTGAAAGATAATAGGACTTAACTAGGTAAAGGACCCTAATGGGAGAGTGAAAGAAGGGATGGTGTAAACTGTAGACATAGAATTATCATCAAAGCAGGCTAAATACAGGTACTTATTTCTGTCTAAACAACTTGATTTATCAGTTGGTTTGGATAAGATAGTGTGATCCCATGAGGGTTCTCTAACATCATCTTGACATAGTTTATTGAAATTGTACATATTTTCCTATTCCATGTTGAGATTTTTAGAAGCTTGAAAGACTTGAAATCCCCAGCAAATGTGGGTCGCCGTAAGAGGAGGCCCCTTGAATTAGCCGCGATAGCTGAAACTCTAGTTTCCTGATTTATCATAGAAACTAGAGCAATTGCCTCAGCCAAGTATTACAGTGGCATCTTAGCTTTCCCAGCATGCCAGGATGTTAATAACTTATGAATCCTGTGCACACAGTAGGTGGCACATTTTGCCTGATTATCACAATTGATTTATCTTCCTTGGTAGGTTGTGTAAATACATCTAACTGAGGTCATTATTTCAAATTTGTATATCTCCTGTTTCCTTCTAAGAAAGATTTGAAGTGACTCCATACAGAAACATGAAACTTAGGAAAATTAAAAAAAAAAAAAAGACAGATGAGACAAGGCCCAGTATTAGGAATTTAGGGTTAAACACCCTCACACTGAAAGCGAGAATGTAAATTAATATACAACTTTTCTAGGGATAATTGGGCAATACCAAAAACGGGAGGGCACTTATACATACACTCTTTTACCAGGAATTCCATCATAAGAAAAGAATAATAAGGGCCTGGTGCGGTAAGTCTCGCCCGTAATCCCAGCACTTTGGGAGGCTAAGGTGGGCAGATCACAACGTCAGGAGTTCGAGACTAGCCTGGCCAACACAGTGAAACCCTGTCTCTACTAAAAATACAAAAAATAGCCGGACATTGTTGCGTGTGCCTATAGTCTCAGCTACTCAATAGGCTGTGGCAGGAAAATCACTTGAACCCGGGAGGCAGAGGTTACAGTGAGCCAAGATCGCACCACTGCACTCCAGCTTGGGCAACAGAGCAAGACTTCATCTCAAATAATAATAACGAGCATGCACAAACATTTAACCCCAAGAGTGTTTAATATATAGGATCATTTATAATTGGAAAAGCTGGAGAAGAAGTAAATATTTGGCTACTGAGGGTTAATAAATTAAGCTGTGGTACATTCATACAATTTGAATAAATATAGTCTACAGCCATACCACCCTGAATGCTCCTGATGTCATCTGAATAAATATGGACATTGAAAGGCATGTTTTAGAAAGAGAAATGACAGAAATAGTTCACAGTATATTAAATTTAGAAATCGGGCTATAAAATATATAAATATTGAATATGTGTATGTATGGATAGTAGAGGGAATGAAAAAATAGCAACTTAATGTTCATAGTGTTTACCTCCCATGTGCTGGTATTAAGAACCTTTTATTTTTATGTCTTTTCTTTTTTACTTGTCTGAATTTTATAAATTTTTCATAACAAATGTATTTTATCATAATTTTTTAAAAGTATTTTTAAATTGAATATACCTAGATGAAGAGATCTGGGGGTAAAAGGACTGGAAAATCAATGAAACTAGGATTGTATTCTTTATTGCATGCCATATGCTCTTGTACTATTGCTAGAAATGACCTATAAGTTTATTTATGTACTTCCTTGCAGTCAAAACAAACTACAGTTAGATACTATACTAAGTAAGCTACAGTTTAATTATACAAAACAAACTACAGTTAGTTAGTATACTAATTAAATTCCCAAGATACATTACTTCCAGAAAAACCGTATCTTGAAATGGTTGAAGAGTCTCTATGAATCATGTATTGAAATCATTTTAACTTATGCTTGATAATAATATAATAAGGAAAGAAGATTTCTGTGGTATTAGGATCATTTAACAAGTTATAAAATTTTGCTTGACCTAAAGATACTAGTGGATGAAACAAAAAAATTTTTCTTAACTTTCATGTTTCTCCATCTGAATGGCCAAGTATGGTGGTTTTTAGTGGGTTCCCCTTTCTTGAATAGCTACATGTCCACTCTTCTTATAAAATGACCTTTAATTTCAGAAGAAAAATCATGGCAATGGGCCTCAACTCTGACCCCACCAAACAATAGAAACTATGTTTAAAGCCTCCAATAACTTCAGGAAGTAAGGAGACACGCTTTTAAAAGGCCCATTTTTCTGTACATATCTCTATTCTGAGAAATTAGTAATTGTTTTAATCATAGTAATTCTGTGTCCCAGGTGGGCTCAATTTCATACTTATATGGCTTCATTCTTGGTATTCCCATGCTGTGTACATTTTACAAATTGGCGTTCTAGTATGATTCATTGGGAATTTAAAAAGAAATCTACATTTGCATACATTATATTCAGAGTTCCAGATAGTTCTAGAAATCTTACTAGAAGTCTGAAAATATGCTGATATCGCCCCTTTTTATTGTTCTTAGTGACAAACAAGTTATCAGTATAAACATTTGTATATAGATAGATGGATGTAACAGTATAGATAAGAAGAGATAAAATTGGCCATTAAGAAAATTATGCTGCTCTGGGTTAGGAAAGCTTTTGAAGTCACGTCTGTCTTCAACAAGCAACCTAACAGATTATAGATTACAGATTTTTTATTTTCCTTCATAAAATATGCTAAAGTCATAATTTAACCTATGTAGTATTCTTGCCAAAAATGTTTAGCCTGAATCTAATAATGAAACCGTCAGATAAGTCCAGATTGTGAGACATTCCACAAAACAGCCCAACTGGAAATGCCATCCTTGGGGAGGACAGGAAAGAGCAGGAGACAGTTCTCGATGGAGACATGACGTGCAGTGTGAAATCCTGGATTCTTGTAGGGGAAAGCAGTTACAAAGAACATGATTGGACAGTTTTAGAAATTTAAATATAGACTATATATTAGATAAATGTTGCTGTTGTTAAATTTATTGGGTATAGTAATGATATTGTGTTTATGTTGGAGAACATCCCTTTTTAGGGGAAAACATCAAAGTATTCAGGTGTGATGTGAAGGGTCATGATCAATAAAAGAAAAGATGTGTAAAAGTACACACACAGAGACAAAATAAAATAATAAGAAAGCAAATACATTAAAATGTCTAAAAAATAATTGTAAAGGTTTAAAAATGCCCTGTACTGTTGTATTGACCAATTTTTAGTCTATAGTGTCTCCAAATTAGAGAGTGGTTTTACAGTGATTAGACACTTAGTATGGTTAAAACAACAGCACTTCTGGAATAATTAATTATAAAAAAAATTATCTAGGAATGTGGGGTATTTAAAAGTTGTATCATTCAGTATATACTGTAATGTAAATTTGCCTCTTAAGAGATTAAAGCACAGAAAATCAGTTTCTTTTTCATACTGTCCAGTTAAAGCTCACTTGAGGATCAAGACTGTGGCCGTAGCTGAGTGGATAATACAAAAATACTCTCAACTGAAATTATTTCCTTAAACAGCTAAATAGCTCTTTTATTCATGAAATGTTTGTAAACTGATATTTATAATAATTTATTTCAGATTGAATATAAGAAACCTAGATCTGTTGAATGCAGTTTTATTTATCAGAAAATCTTTTTGGTTTGATTCTATATGCTTAAATTGTTTGAGGTTCTCTGTCATATGTGTTGAAAACCATTTTAAGATACGTCGAATATCTTTCAGAACTCCTAAGTATCTTCAGTGTCTTTTAATACCTAAAAAATTTCAGGTTGAATAGACTGTTTATAGCCAGTTAACACATTAATAATATGCAGCTGCTTGTATCAAAGAACTCCCAGAATTCTCTTATTTGCTAACATTAAATCTGTTTCAGAGTGATAGATTCAGTGAAGTTTATATAAGTTGTTGTAACATACTGTTTCTAGTGAGTTATGAAGGAGGCATAAATAAATAAACAATTATGGTTTTATCACTGTGATTGATGAAGCTGATATTTTACCAGTTTACATTTCCTACTTGAGGAGAAATTTAAGATTGGTTTCAAGCTTTCTGTCTGCATCGTCTCATTTTGTAAGCATGCTTTTCACTGCTGAGGGTTGAGATTTGAAGGGATGGTTATCAAACTACAGATGTTTTTGCAATGAAACTGTGCACCTCTGACCAAGTCACTGTGGTTCAGGAGATGATAGATGGTATTTTCATGTTGCTTCACAAAAGGGTCAAAATGGCATGGCAGGCCCACAACAGTGAAACGGAAAAATATTAGTCCTGGAAGGAAATTTATTTCATAGCTTCAGGGGAAGTTTGGTTGTCATGAATAGGCTCTCTCTGTCAGTCTATAAAAATATTGTTTGTAAGGCAATGATGTATGTGAGACAGACCATGTATGTGTGTTGGCAGACAGAGCAGCTACTTAAACAAATGCTAAGCCAAGTACAGTAGCATAAGTCAAGTGTTCTTCTTTGGATGCTTTTAGGGTAAGGATTGTTTTTGATAGAAATGTCAACATAATCAAAGAAATTTATTTCATTTTCTTAGGTAACAACTTTAAACTTCCTGTGTGAATTTTATACCTTCTTAATTATCCTACAATATGGCACACACACACCACTATTCTAACACACTTTTTTTGTATTAGAATTATAAGTTTTTTACTTATAATCAACCATCATTCCATTTTACTCACTTAAATTATTTGGGTATGTATATGTGAACGTAGCCTTAATAGTATGGTTCATATACAACTACTATAAATTCTGTGACAGTTAAGCCACTGCCCTTTTGAAGTCTTCTTTTCTTTTTCTCTTTCCTAACCAAAGGAGATACCACCTTCACCAGATTTCCATTAATTGGTAATGCAGTGGGAGAGACTTATCTTACAAAATTGGACCAGTGAGGTTTCTTTCTTCCACAGTGATTCACAAAGGGAAAGCCTTCCATTAGAGAAGTACATGGAAGATGAAAAACCATGTTTGTGGAGCCCTCCAATCTCACTTTCATATTAGTGTGTCAGTGTTTGAATGTAAATTAGAATCACTTATAGCAAAGTTCAAGTAGAAATCTTCAACTCAAAATATTTCTTATCTAGACCTCCTAAAGTAATACATTTGTCAAAAAATAAAAATTTTAAAGAATTATTGAAAGCCTGATGGACAATTAAAAATGAAATTACATAATCAAAAAAGAAATAAAAGGATGAAAACATTGGTGAGCACAATGTAATTGGGAAAGGAAAGCCTTATGCTTCTGGAATTTACAGAACAATCCCAGTCACTTGGGGGAGGTTTTATAAATAGAGATTATCTGACTGGGCACGGTGGCTCATGCTTGTAATCCCAGCACTTTGGGAGGCCGAGGCAGGCAGATCACCTGAGGTCAGGGGTTCGAGACCAGCCTGCTCAACAATATGAAACCCCATCTCTACTAAAAATACAAAACTTAGCCGGGTGTGGTGGCACGTGCCTGTAATCCCAGCTACTCAGGAGACTGAGGCAGGGGGAATCGCTTGAACCTGGGAGGCAAAGGTTGCCAGTGAGCCGAAATCGAGCGATTGCACTCCAGCCTGGGCAGCAAGAGCAAAACTCTGTCTCAGGAAAGAAAAGAAAATAGAGATTATCAATAGGATATACTTATTTTGGTAGGAAACTGATTTTCAAATGTCACATACAAAGAACTTTTTTCTAAATTATTCTTAACTCAGTAGGAGAGAGGATGTTTTTACTGAAAGTGAGAGGTGTTATTTGTCTTAAGACCCTTCAGGGGTGTGGGGGGCAAAGCAAAAGAGTGTGTCATTTCAGGTTTAGACAAATACTCTACTGGTCAGCTTTCGAGAAAGCTATATATAGAATACACAGGGAAAGTTTGAGAGGTGAAGGCTTGACCACTCTATCTGCCATTCTGTTTATACTCAAATATTCTATATATTATCATACAACAAATTTATAACATTTTGGCATAGTCATCATTAAAGAGAACTTTATAATGCAGGCAAAATGAAAAATGTTTCTGATTAACAATCCCTTTTGGAAATTCAGTTTAAAAATAAAAGCAGAATGAATTTTTAATCTAGGCTTGAAGTTAACATTCTTTGAGCTAAAAATATGTTTTTCAATCAGCATACTAGCACATTAATGTAAGTTATTATTTTAATCATCTTGAATTAGCTTTTTCCATTCTAATAGAAGTTGGGTGATATGAGACAAAGAATTCCCTCTTAGAGATCTGCTCCCCCTCATCTCAGTGTGATTTCATGTGGAGAGCACTGTAGTCTTACATTTGGAAAACCTGAAGGCAGATCGTATTGTTCAAATGTGATTTGTGTTTTTGTTACTGTGCTTACACATACCTTTTTAGCGTAATGTTTCACTCGGCTTCCCTTTCCCACCCATCCCCCCTTAGCATTTTTCCTGCTTCTCTGCTGCTGGGCCAGGCTTGAGCTGGCCCCAGATTCTATGTCAGAGGCCATGACCCAGGTGTCAGAGCAGTCTGTACCGCTGGCCTCTTCTCTGAATAATTATATAGGGGGGTATTGTGTCAAAGGGACAGACTTGGGGGCAGTGCAGTCACCCTGGCTAGCCAGACCAAGGAGCTCTCCCGTCGGACTGCAGGGGAACAATGGACCTGAAAAGGCTTGCACAAAACCTTGCAGCACAAAAGATTAAATTAAAAATGGACATTTGGCCAGACATTAGGTTTCATCCTTTAGACTTTCATCTTTCTTACTTATTCTGATCACTTCCTACCTAAACATCTTCAGACTTCCCATATGCTGACCTTGTATCAGCATGTTTTCCGATTGCTACCCACATTTGCATATATATTCTAATTCGATGATTTTTAATGCTTTGAAGCTATCTTAATTGCGAAACTTTGTTGTAATATAGTAAAGTTTTTCTGTAGCAGCATTTAAAGTAAAAGTTTAAAGTTGTACCTAGTCATTTTTCAAATAATGCTTTTTTATTTTCTTTATGCATTTTATTAGGCCACTCCAGCATGCTCCTATCTGTAAATTGAACAAGCGGCCGAGGGCAATCCTGAAGTAGATGTGATTGCTTTATCTTCCTTTAGTCGTAGGAGGATTTTTTCCCCTACTTAAGGATTTCCATAGAAAGATGGGGGAAAAAAACTCTCTTAAGTCTTCACCAGAGCTGAATTTTAGAAATAGTGTTGGAGTTGGACTTACCCCTGTGGGGAAAAAGTTTTCTCATGTTCTTGACCTCAGGTTGCTTGCTCTGACCTGGCTCTTTTCAAGGCTTCTGGAGCCTCACAAACAAACATCAGCTGAGAGCAACAAAGACCTAGTTTTCATGACCCAAATATTATCTCTTATTGTTGGTCCACAGCCCAGTACTTTGTACATAATTGTTTTTTCTTACGCATTTTCCAGGAAACAAACCTGTGTGTTAGTATTACAACAAAGAGTCCATAAAGTTTGAATTTGATGTCCGTCGATTTTACTGTCTTAGTTCATCTTCAGTCAGGCAGCACTTAGTCTTCATGGTATTGGGGGGAAGGTACAGTGTAGAAGCTTCCTACTCAGTGAGCTTGTTAGTTTTTGCCTTGTATCTTAAAGAAGTATAAGAATAAAGCAATGATCAAAAGCCAGCAGGATTGGAATTCTTGAGTGTGTTCTCCTTGAAGTAAAAGTAATTTACTACCTAATGTTTATATATCTGATTATTCTGCTTTTGTTCTACTGGGTATTTGAGTAGCTTGAATGTATGTGTTAATATCTCCCACTTACTCAGGGCCTGTCACCTAGCCTGTTTCAGAGATAACTTAACCAAGAAGTAGTGGGGGGGGGGGGGGGGAAGGGTTTCAATCACAAAGCCGCTATATAGGAGTGGATGCCATTCTTTAGAATCTACTCTCTTATACATATGCTTACTATTTTGCTATCTGATTTCTCAAACATTAATGATACAGGGCCCCTGCTTTATAAAAATAGGCCCAGAAGCACAGACAGAACTGAAGGACAACTCTCTGCCGAGCATGTCCTCTTCCATTTCTGTTGATTGACCTGGGCTGGAAACTTTGACACTTTCTTTTCTTCTCTTTTTTTTTGAGTATAAGTCTCACTCTGTCACCCAGGCTGGAGTGCAGTGGTGCGATCACGGCTCACTACGACTTCTGCCTCCTCGGCTCAAGCGACCCTGCCACCTAAGCATACCAAGTAGCTGGGACTACAGGAGTGCACTACCATGACTAGCTAATTTCTGTATTTTTTGTAGATACGGGGTTTTGCCGTGTTGCTCAGGCTGGTCTCGAACTCCTGAGCTCAAGCCATTTGCCGTCTATGGCCTCCCAAAGTGCTGGGATTACGGCGTGAGCCATCAGGCTTAGCCACCTGTACTTTGTTACTCCTTAGTCTCTTCTCTCAACGATTCCATTTAGCCTTCCATGTATATTTAATAAAATTCACAATGCCTGGCTGGGCTCTCGAAGCTGTCTGTGATCTGTCCCCAGCCCCTTTCTGTGTGACCCTCCCCCATCTTTAGTTTACTGTGGCAAATCTGAACTCCCTGTGACTTCTCTCAGGGAGAATATGCCCCTGTCTCCTCAGCTTTGCTCATACTCTTCTGTTGGCCTAGATCTCTTCTTCCCCATGCTTATTGTAGGGTCAGGTTGTTCTCAAATGTCACCTCCTGTATGAAGCCCTGCCCACTCTCCAAGTAAGTGGTGATCGTTCTCTCTTGTGAATGCCCTTAGAGTTTAACACATCTCTTTTGCAGCAGTTATTCCTATCATGCATGGTACTTACGTTTATTTTTGTCTTAGCTCCCCCTAATAGATTGTTATCTAAACAAATTGAGAACACTGATAAATGTTACCTTTCTAATCATACAGATGAGGAAACTGAACTACACCACTGAGTAACTTTCTTAGCCACACGGCTTGGTAATCTATGATTTATATCCAAATCTCCAAATTCCCAAACCAGCTTTTTCCCCTAAGTTTAGTCATTTAGCACTAAAAGATACCTATCAAGTACCTGTTGTTTTTCTGAACATTTTACTTTACAGATATAAACTCATCTCATTTCACATTTTATAGATGACAAAACTTGTTTCAAACTTAAAACCCAAGTAGTATGGTTATCGAGTTTGTTGTTTAATTACTTCACCACGCTGCCCTTGTACATGAGAGGGAATAGGGATTAGGAATCATAGGATGCTAATAGCAATTATATTATTACTATTTATTTATTTATTTAGGGAGACGGAGTCTCACTCTGTTGCCAGGCTGGAGTGCAGTGGCGCCATCTCAGCTGACTGCAACCTCCACCTCTCGGGTTCAAGCCATTCTCCTGCCTCAGCCTCCTAAGTAGCTGGGAATACAGGCCTGTGCCACCACACCCAGCTAATTTTTGTATTTTTAGTAGAGACAGGGTTTCACCATGTTGTCCAGGATGGTCTCGATCTCTTGACCTTGTGATCCACTGATCCACTTCCTTGGCCTCCCAAAGTTCTGGGATTACAGGCATAAGCCACCATGCCCAGCCAATTTTTTTTTTTTTTTTTTTTTTTTAAGACTGAGTTTTGCTCTGTCTCCCAGGCTGGAGTACAGTGATGCAATCTTGGCTCACTTCAACCTCCAGCTCCCAGGTTCAAGCAGTTCTTGTGCCTCAGCCACCCAAGTAGCTAGGATTACAGGGACGCACCAACTCATTTGGCTAAGTTTTGCATTTTTAGTAGAGACGGGGTTTCACCATGTTGGCCAGGCTGGTCTCTAACTCCTGGCCTCAAGTGATCCACCTGCCTTGGCCTCCCCAAAGTGCTGGGATTGCAGGTGTGAGCCCCCATACCCAGCCACTGTTGATATTTTTATTAGCATATTGTTGTTGTTGTTGTTGCTGTTGTTATACTTAAGCCCTCTTTTAAAGCACCCAACAGCTTTATGAGATGGATGCTGTTGTCACTGTCCTACTCATTTTACAGGTGATTGTAACCAACGTAGAGAGAAAAAGTAACTTCCCCCAAGTTTCATAGTAATGCCTAAGCTAGTGTTGGAATTCCAGTCAGCCTAATTTAACATCCCAGCTCTTAACAACTATGCTAGGTCTTCTTCTAGCTTCTTAGTAGCACTGAGTCATTAGGAAAGTTGTCTCCTATTTGGCTTAGCATCCATTGTGGAAGACTTGGAAGCAAAACGGATACAGAGGTTTTTGAAGTTTATATGAAATATTCATTGATATGGCAAATACTTACCCAAGATAGCCCTTCCTATTTACTGCTGTTTCATCAGGCCCTTCATTTGGTGAAACTTAAACAATTATCCTGCATAACTATTTTGATTTGCTCATTCATCAGATATTCAGATACCAGATTTCAGCTGGTATCTGAATGTTTCCCACCTATTTAATGCCTGGATGAATGGGTCATCACTCTCCTAACAGGCACACAGATGCCATCTAGTGACGGAGAACAGAAATGCGAGTTTTTCAAGTAAAATGCTGGACGAAGGCTTGGGGTTTTTTGTTGTGTGGTGTTTAGAAACATGTTTCATTGTAGGTTAGTTAAGGTGTTGCACAGAGATACTGTTAATGCACTATTATTGTTAAATCATATGCAGTTATAATGGAATTAAGCAGGTTGTTGACAAGTACAACTTCAAAACAATTTGGCATTAAGAGAGTCTCATTTTATAGAGTTTTGTCTTGTTCCTAGCCTGGTCATTGAGGGTAAGAACACCGAATTGTAAAAATGGGATATAATTATTAACAGATTGAATTAATTTTTGTGTCCGTATGCTTGCTGTTTCTAATATTTGTCTTCAAACTTCCAGATTTTTCTTTAATGAAATGATTTACTGTTCTTCCACTAGGAGAGAAATTTATTAAGTTGTTTTCCGAAGCATTTATCAACATTAGGGCTGTTTCTTTGTTGGCAGACGAGAGATTATTAGATTAGCTGTGGGTGAAGGTAGATACACCACTGAGAGGAATATATACCATGTGACATGGTTGCCAAAACAGCAGCAAGCATTATTAGTGGCCACAACAAAAACACAGTTGTTTCAGTAGTATATACAAGCCAGACACACAATTGGGAACCTTTGCCGGCCTGCCCTATACATCAGAGATTATTAGGGAGGACAGAGTGGCTAAACTCAGCTTCAGTATTTGCCAATTGCCAATTTGCAGATATTCTATTCTCTAGATCTTGTTTATATGAATGAACAGACATCTTTGATATTCATAAGCTTTCACAAAGTTGATTGCAAAATGTGTTAAGTTTGCCATATTTTTGATACTACTTTTTCTCCCATGCACCTTTACTCACAGAACAACAACAGTGTAGTGTTTTGTGTTTACTAATTATAGGAACTCTACAAAGTACTTTATAGGCATGATTTCATTTAATATCCTTAAAATCCCTATCAGAGAGATTCTGTTACATTTCCATCTTCCAAATCAAAATAAACGAGTCTTAAAAAAGTAAGAAACTTGCTCAAGTCTATACAACTGTTAGGGTAAATAATACTTATACATAGAATATTCATTTAGCAGCCTGTTTTCTTTGATTGATTGAAATTAAAAGGAAGAGTTCTGTCTTTGTAGTCCTTGAGTGCCTCATGCAGTACCTGACTTTTGGTAGGCTCTTGATAAGTGTTTTTTGATACCCGTGAACTCTTCCTTAGCTAGCCAGACTTCTGGTTCTGACTCTCCTTTTTTATTTGAGGTAGAGTTTCACTCTTGTCACCCAGGCTGGACTGCAACAGCTCAATCTCAGCTCACTGCAACCACTGCCTCCCAGGTTTGAGCGCTTCTCCTGCCTCAGCCTCCTGAGTAGCTGGGATTGCAGTCACCTACCACCATGCCTAGCTATTCTTTGTATTTTTAGTAGATGGGATTTTGCCATGTTGGCCAAGCTGGTCTCGAACTCCTGACCACAAATAATCTACCCGCCTTGGCCTCCCAAAGTGCTGTGATTATAGGCGTGAGCCACCTTGCCCAGCCTGACTCTTTTTTTATGTGACTAATAATCCAAGGTGATGAGAATGAATCATGTCGGAAGGAGGTTGTGACCAGTCCTAGAATCAGCAGGGAAAAGGTGGAGAGTACAGCCATAGCAATGTGTCAGGAAGATGATCATTTGGGGCCAAAGGGTGACTCTCTAATAAAAGAAAAGTACATTTGGCTAGGGACAAAATGTAAATGTAAGCTGATAGTCCAGAGCTACACTGTTAGGAATCAAAACTTTTAGGGTCAAATTTGTGTTAGCAGAATTTGAGACTTTCTTTCCTAACTCTTCATCTTTATATATTGCTAAACCTTTTTAGCAAATTTAGTCTTAAATTAAAATATTACCTATTTGAGCCATCACCCAGAACCATTAAGAATTGAGGAGTGGGGCCGGGTGCAGTGGCTCAAGCCTGTAATCCCAGCACTTTGGGAGGCTGAGGTGAGCAGATCACAAGGTCAGGAGATCGGGACCATCATGGCCAACATGGGAAACCCTGTCCCGACTAAAATACCAAAAAAAAATTAGTTGGGAGTGGTGGCATGCGCCTGTAGTCCCAGCTACTCACTTTAACCCTGGAGGCAGGGGTTGCAGTGAGCCAGGATCATGCTACTATACTCCAGCCTGGCGACAGAGCAAGACTCCATCTTAAAAAAAAAAAAAAGAGTGATTTTTTTTTTTTGCCCCTTGTGTTGAGTTTTGAAGAAACTAGAACAAGCTTCTCCCTGTCTTCCCTTTCTCCTCCTTCCTTTGCTGGGCTTTGAGGAGGCCCGCACTGTTCCTCGTGGCTGTTCTTCCTAACTCTGTTGTTTTCCCTCCAAAACCACATAGCCTAAGTCTGCTGAGTCTCATTTAACTAAGCACCACATACGTGGCAGTGCTTAACACAGGAAGAGCTGTAACAGGCCTTGGGACTGGTTCCCTGTGGCATTTTACAGTGTTGGCACTGGTCTCTGCTTTGTCCCTTAGGCATAGGAGGGTCTTTGCAGAACTATCAGGTTTTAGGACTTGACTTTTGCTACTTATGCTGAGGTTCATTCTTTGTGTATTTAACATATTGGTCCTAAACTCTATTTTTGACCCTGTATCCTTAATTCTGTTAATTCTGTAGCTGTTCTCTTTTTTTTTTAGCTGATCATTTTTACTCCCTGGTAATGGTCATCTTAACACTATTTGAGGGCTCTGGTGCCTGCTTTCACTCTTAAGTTTACAAAGATGAACTCAAATTTCTGACAAATTAATAAACAGGAATGAACCAGGGTATTCCAGGGTCTCTGGAATAACAAACCAAAATAATATCCTGACTAGATTTTGAGATTGGAGGCAAATTTTTTTACAGCTAAAGAGGAACGTGTGGTAAATCCATGGTATCCGCTGCTCAGCTTTGTCCCTAACTGGTACTTTTTAGTTTTAAAAATGGTTCAGAGGACGTAAAGAGTAAATCACTTATGAAAAGTATGTGGGATTTCTCACTCTTTTAAATTATTTTTTCCATATAGTATGCCCTATAATATTTTTCTAGTAAAATAATTTCCAGAATTTATTGTTTTGGTTTTTTTGTTTTGTTTTGTTTTTTACCTTATTTGGATAGAAAAGATCTTGTATGCCTAATATAACATGGGCAGGAATCTGGTCCTTGAGACGGTTGCTCCCTGATGATTTCCAAATAGGAGGGAAAGAGCTGCTCCTCCTCTCCTGGGCCTTTTGTGAGTCTGTCCTGAGGAGGCAGTAGCCAAGTGCTTGGGGCATTAAAGGAGCAACTTGGCTCTCTTACCTTTTTGGGACACATAAGCTGTTTCTGTCTGACTAACAAAAAAGTTTAATTCTGGGTTTAAAATTTAGTATAAGTTGTTTATTTTTAAAAAGAAAGAAGGGAAAAGTTGAAGAATCCATTTTAGGGCTAACAAATGGAACCATTCTGGAGATATATTCATTCAGTGTTGATAGAAATTGTTTGAACAGTAGAAAAAAGATTAATTTCTCCACCTGTACTCATAACCCTCATCAAAATGAGCTTTCTCTGAGAAATAGCTGTATTCATGTTTGGCCCCCTGTGGAGAACATGAGTTACTTTTAGGGCAAATCTCTCCTATCCTTCCTTTTCTGTATCTCCTGTATTCTTGCACAATACCTTTATATTCTGGTGGCTTTCTTAAGGACATTCTTCTAATTGAGTAGAGACAGAATAAAGAAGTATTTTTCACCTGGGTGTGTTGGCTCACTCCTGTAATCTCAGCACTTTGTGAGGCCAAGGTGGGTGGATTGCTTAAGGCTAGGAGTTCAAGACCAGCCTGGCCAACATGGCAAAACCCTACCTCTAATAAAAATACAAAAATTGGCCGGGTGTGGTGGCATGTGCCTGCAATCCCAGCTGCTTGGGAGGCTTAGGCAATGAGAATTGCTTGAACTGGGAGGCGGAGATCATGCCACTGCACTCCAGGCATATCAAAAACAAAGTGTAATATATATCATACATACATATTTTTTCTAAGTTGCACTATTAATTTATAAAGAACTAGAATGCAAAGATCCAACTGAATTTTGAATTCTATTTTTACTCATTCAGAGGTCATTTTTTTTTGAGATGGAGTTTCACTTTTGTTGCCCAGGCTGGAGTGCAATGGCGTGATTTTGGCCTACTGCAACCTCCACCTCCCAGGTTCAAGTAGTTCTCCTGTCTCAGCCTCTGTGCGTAGCTGGGATTACAGGCATGCACCACCACACCCAGTTAATTTTTGTTTTTTTAGTATAGTCGGGGTTTCTCCATGTTGGTCAGGCTGATCTCGAACTCCCAACTTAAGGTGATCCTCCCACCTTGACTTCCCAAAGTGCTGGGATTACAGGCCTGAGCCACAGCACCTGGCCCAGAGGTCTTATTTGTAATACTGAACTCAAGATTCATTTGACTAATGTGTTCAGCAATATGTTAGGAGGAAAAAAGAAGACAAGATTGTAATTAAATAGCCATTAATCTCAGCCAGAACCTTTTGGATATTAAAATTTCAGTGCTTTGTGTTCTAAATCGTTTGAAAAGTGTGTCTGTGTTCTCTGATAATTGTTTTATAAAATGTTTTTAAAAATCTCTTTTAAAATTCATTATAAAAAGCTGGGCATGGTGGCTTACATCTATAGTCCCAGCACTTTGGGAGGCAGAAATGAGAGGATTGCTTGAACACAGGAGTTTGAGACCAGCCTGGGCAACATGAGAAAATGCTGTCTCCAAAGAAAATACAAAAATTAGCCAGGTGTGGTGTTGTGTGCCTGTAGTCCCAACTACCTGGGGGACTGAAGTAGGAGGATCACCCAAGCCCAGAGAGGAGAGGTCAAAGCTGCAGTGAGCCTTGAATGCACCACTGTACTCCAGCCTGGGCAGCACAGTGAGACCCAGTCTCCAAAAAGAAAAAAAAAATTGCTATAAGCAGACAAATTTCTTTTGACAGAGGCACATGTGTTTGTGTAAATTTAGAAGCCCTGTACCTTGTCATGGAAATAACACGTTCTTGGTTCAGCTGTTCAGCTTCATGTATATTGGACATTCTCCTTAACACCTTTGAAGGATTGCTGCAGTAGCTTAGTCCTATAATCCCACCACTTTGGGAGGCCAAGGTGGGCAGATTGCTTGAGCATAGGGGTTGGAGACCAGCCTAGGCAATACGGTGAGACCTCAAGTCCACAAAAAATACAAAAATTAGCCAGGTGTGGTGGTGTGTGCCTGTAGTCTCATATACTTGGGAGGCTGAGGTGGGAGGATCATCTGAGCTAACGAGGTTGAGGATGCAGTGAGCTGTAATCGTACCACTGCACTCCAGCCTGGGCAACAGATTGAGACCCTTTCTCAAAAAACAAACCAAAGAAACCTCTGTATCACAGCTTACACATAAAATGGGCGTAACATCTACCTCATGGTGTTTTCTGATAGTCAAATAAGATGATGTATCCAAAAGACATTTTATATAGGATAGTCAAATGCTAGATTTGTCTTCCTACCTTTCCAGCTAGAAAGGTTAGAAGTTTTCCAAGTCACAGAAATTTTTCATCTTGTGGTTTTTTTGAAAAAAAAAAAAATGGAAATGAAGATATTACATTTTAGAACATCCTTTCAATGAATTTTAATATTAAATATTAGAAAATATCTGTTTCTAAAATATTTATATAAACATATTACTTTGGAGAGTTTGATAAACTTTTATTTTGGGATTTTATTTACTTGGTTTATTTTAGAGATGGAGCCTTGCCCTGTTGCCCAGGCTGCAGTGCAGTAGCACAGTCATGACTCATTGCAGCCTCCAACTCTGGGGCTCAATTGGCCCCCCTGCTTCAGCCTCCTGAGCGTCTGGGACTATGGCATGCACCACCACACCAAGCTAATTTTTATTTTATTTTTTATAAAGATGGGATCTTGCTGTATTGCTCAGGTTAGTCTTAAACTCCTGGCCTCGACTTCCCAAAGCGCTGGGGTTACAGGTGTGAGTTACTGCTCCCAGCCTCTATTTTTACCTTTTCATATGTTTGGATTCTCTCTAGAATTATTTTTAACCTTTAATTTCACATCGTTTTCCACATTGGTTATATCTATTAAGGATTATTGTTTTCCCTTATGAAATGCTGAATTTATTTGTGTTTTTGTTTTATTTAGAGACGTATAATAGAGAAATATATTATTTTTGATAAATTATTGGTAGACACAGTAGCAGTGTCATACGAAGGCAGATTGCTGAGTCATTGAGCTGACCTCAGCACTCCAGGATGCATGTATAAGTGAAAGCCATGGTAGTTTGTTTTACTATGGCTCACACTTCTTTCTTCTCCTCCTCCATAAGTTACAGGCTAACTACTACTTGGAAGCCATGGTGGCTTAATTACTTTATATCCTCTGTGCTACATAGCATGGTATCTTTTTTTTTAACAGAGTCTGACTCTCACTCCATTGTATCCTTTTTTTGTTATTGAGATAGAGTTTCACTCTATCACCCAGGCTGGAGTGCAGTGGCACGATCTTGGCTCACCATAGCCTCCGCCTCCTGGGTTCAAGTGATTCTGTCTTAGCCTCCTCAATTAGATGGGATTACAGGCATGTGCCACCACACCCAGCTAATTTTTGTATTTTTAGTGGAGACAGGGTTTCACCATGTTGGCAAGGCTGGTCTCGAACTCCTGACCTCAGGTAATCCACCCACCTCAGCCTCCCAAAGTGCTGGAATTGCAGGCCGGAGCCACCATGCCTGGCCTGAGTTGTATCTTTTTGCCCTGAGCAAGTATTCTGTATTTAAATGTCATCATAAACAGTTAACTTAAATGTATTTTTATAATTAAACTTAGTTCTAAAATTATGTACGTTAAAATGTGTAACTATTTTCTCAAAGCCCTGAAAAATTTTGTTGTAACGTGCATTGGGATGGACTTTTGTTTTCGTGTTGTGCTAGTTAACAAACACCAGTAGAGGGAGCTCCAACTCATCTTTCTTGGTGAAGTTCGCACTTGAGGATGTAGTTTTGTAGAAAGGGCACACATTTAAATTTAAAACTTAAAACATGTTTATATAAATTTTCAAAGATACTAAAGGATGACAATTGTAATTTTCTTTAACTTTATGGAATTAAACAACCTCACTTTGATTTCCATAGTTTGAAGTAAACTGCCCTCAAATATAACTGACTTCTACATAGTATAATCTCTTGCAAATGATCCATCAAGCCATCCAAGGCTTTTAAAATCAAGAATCTATCTGGCCAGTTAAGAAAGAGGAGGAGGAACAGGAGAGAAAGGAGAAGGAGTGGTTGTCGTAGTGTTATTGTTTGAAATTAGATTAAGTAAAGTAAAATTGTTAATTATTGGTAGTCATACTAGCAGTGTCGTACGAAGGTGGATTGCTGTGTTATTGAGCAGTGCAAGGAAAGAAAAATTTTATATTACTGAGAACTTTTATGCATGCAGAAGGTTTTTCAACCAGAATCTATAAAGGCTCCATTCAGCACCTTTGCTCGGATCTAGAGACCTTGTCCTAATTATTTTCTGTTGGTTACTTTATAGACCCCAGAAGAAAATATCACGTGAGGCTCCTGGCTTACAACAACATAGAAGATGGCTATCAGGCAGATCAGACCATCAGCACTCCAGGATGTGTGTGTAAGTGAAAGCTGTGGCAGTTTGTTTTACAACGGCTCACACTGTTCTTTCTCTTCCTCCTCTAAGTTACAGGCTCACTACTACTTGGAAGCCATGGTGGCTTAATTACTTTGTATCCTCTGTGCTGTATAGCATAGTGTCTTTTTTGAGACAAAATCTGACTTTGTCACCCAGGCTGGAGTGCAGTGGTGCAGTCTTGGCTCACAGCAACCTCTGCCTCCCAGGTTCAAGCGATTCTCCTGCCTCAGCCTCCCAAGTAGCTGGGACTACAGGCACGCGCCACCACGCTAATTTTTTTTTTTTTTGCATTTTTAGTAGAGATTGGATTTCACCATGTTGGCCAGGCTGATGTCAAGTTCTTGGCCTCAAGTGATCCACCTGCCTTGGCCTCCCCAAAGTGCTGGGATTATAGGTGTGAGCCACCACGCCCAGCCGAAGTATCTTAAACAAATAGGTGCTCAGTAAATATTTAAGTGAGATATATTGAATTATTAGTCCCATTTTCGTTTTGCCTACAGAAGACAATAAGATGTTTAAATGAGGAAAATAACCACTGAATAGCTACATACTGAATTTTTTTAAAATCTACTTTTACCTCTAGGCTAATTGTTTCTCTCCAATTGCTGTTCACTTGTACTGCTCCTGAGAAGGATGTTCTAGTCTTAAGTCTCCCACTGGTTTTCTCAGTGTCTTTGGCTAGTAGCCTGACTTCTTTGTGCTTCTGCTTTCCAATCTCTTAAGTATCAGTAATATAGTCCATGCACAGCAGAATGACATTTCCATCCACATATGTGACCATATGTCCCATAAGATTATAATAGAGGTGAAAACATTCCTATCACCTATTACATTGCTGTTATCTCATAGAGCAACCTGTTACCGTTTCTCTATTTGAATATGTTTGGATACACAAATACCATTGTGTTAGAGTTGCCTACAGTATTTAGTACTGTAGCATGCTATACAGTTTTGTACCCTTGAGTAATAGTCTATACCATAAAGCCCAGGTGTGCCGTAGGCGATATCATATAGGTTTATGTAAGTGCACTCTGCGATGTTCACACAATGGTGAAATCACCTAATCACACGTTTCTTAGAATGTATCCCTGTTGTTAAGTGATGCATGACTGTTTTTGACTTCCTATTCATCTCATGGAAGAGTTGTTTAGGTTTGGATGATATATCTCTAGATCACTATGAATCTCTGGTGGAAGAAAGATCTTAAATCGTCTTACAGAGTGGGATATTATTATTTTACCATTTTACCACTTTCTATGCTAAATGTTATGTGGTATTGTAAATTAACATTGCTTTTCTCAATAGCTGTTCGTGATCGCATGGTCCCTCCTCCACCACCACCCCACAATCTCTATGCGAAGGCTAACACCTCATCTTCCATCTTCCTGCACTGGAGGAGGCCTGCATTCACCACTGCACAAATCATTAACTACACCGTCCGCTGTAATCCTGTTGGCCTGCAGAATGCTTCTTTGGTTCTGTACCTTCAAACGTATGTAGCTCCTATTAATGGTTATCTTCTTTGCTTACCTCCCCCACATGCCACCTCCAGCTCATAGTTTTTACCATCTTGGGCCCAGCTTGATCTTCACCGGTAAACATTTGTTTCAGAACTTAAGTTACTTATAAAGTGTCTGGGAGTTTTACATCCTTACCATTTTCTGAAAACCATACTTATTGACATTAATTTATATAGGTGATTTTTAAATTTTCCTTGCCTCACGCAATAAGATTAGTGATTAGGCAAGAAGGTATTATTGCTCTCAGGTGACTAAACTTGGCATGTTTAAAGAAAGAAGACTGTTTTCATGCTGGGCTTTTTGACTAAAAAGTAGGGACAGTTGTCATTCTGTTTCTTATTTAGAGAAAGAAAGATGCCCATCACGTTGCTCTAAAGAGTGATTTTTGGGAGGCTGAGGTGAGAGGATTGCTTGAAGCCAGAAGTTTAAGATCAGCCTTGGCAGCATAGCCAGACCCCATGTCTACAAAAAAATATATATTTTTTTTATGAGTTGGAGTTTTGCTCTGTCGCCCAGGCTGGAGTACAGTGGCATGATCTCGGCTCACTGCAACCTCCACCTCCTGGGTTCAAGCAGTGCTCCTGCCTCAGCCTCCTGACTAGCTGGGATTACAGGCAGCTGCCACCATCCCCGGCTAATTTTTGTATTTTTAGTAGAGGTGGGGTTTCTCTCCATGTTAGTCAGGTTGGTCTCAAACTCCCAACCTCAGGTGATCTGCCCACCTCGGCGTCCCAAACTGCTGGGATTACAGGTGTGAGCCACCGCGCATAGCCAAAAATAAATTTTTTTAAATCATCCAGGCATGGTGGTTCATGTCTACAGATAGTCCTAGCTACTTGGGAAGCTAATGCAGGAGGATTGCTTGCCCACAGGAGATGAAGGCTACAGTGAGCTATGATCCCACTACTGCACTCCAGCCTGAACAACAGAGCAAGACCTTGTCTTGAATGAATGAATGAATGAATATTTGACTTCTGGTATTTCAGAGGAAATCTCTTTTTATTGGGACATTTTGAGTTTGCTCTCAGAGAGGCAACTGATAGGCTTATTTCTATATGATAACACCAAATGTAGTATTTTAAAAGTCCAATTAAATTGTTCTTTTAGTGTCAATATTTTTTCCAAATAAAATAAGGAGGTAAAGAAAATTATGCCCTTACCTATTTGGAAATGCTGACATTCTTTTAGAAACAATATGCTACCACGTGCCTATAGTCCCAGCTACTAGGGAGGCTGAGGCAGGAGAATTGCTTGAAACCAGAAAACGGAAGTTGCAGTGAGCCGGGATCGTGCCACTGCACTCCAGCCTGGCGATAGAGCGAGACTCTGTCTCAAAAAAAAAAGAAAAAAGAAACAGTATGCTACCAGCATTGACAACTTCGTCACTCATTATTATAGATCAGAAACTCACATGTTGGTTCAAGGTCTAGAACCAAACACCAAATACGAATTTGCTGTTCGATTACATGTGGATCAGCTTTCCAGTCCCTGGAGCCCTGTAGTCTACCGTTCTACTCTTCTAGAAGGTAAAGAAAACAGCTCCCTATAGATTTAATCTTTTTAAAAAAATTAAGGAAATGTTTAAAAAATATGTATTTACTCTGAGTACGATATTACCCTAATTACCACCTACCAGTTGATTTACATATTTGTTTTGTTTTGCTTCTTTTTTTTAGCTTTTGAAATTTCTTTTTCCTTATTATATTTAAATTTTTTCTTCTCAGTGTGTGTATTGTACAAGCAGATAGGCTTAAATTTAGTGTCCTTTTAGAGACTGAAAAAAAAATCAGGTGTGTTCTTCAAATCTGCAGCCAAATAATTTCAAATGGCAGTAAGTGAATAATATGTTAATGATCTTAGGAGCCAACATTATAATGAAGTTATTTCTGTACGAATGGCAGCTTGATGGTGTGCACAGTGCAACGTATGTATCAGATTGAGCACCAATTCTGTAGCTTATCTATGACTCTATCTAAGATGTTTTATGTCCCTAGACCTACATTTTCTTATCTCTAGAATAAGGATGAAGGACTAGATAATCTATTTATATAGGCATCATTTCTACTCTGTTTTAATTATACAGAGAGAAAGTAAGGGACATTTATGACAGTGAACATAGGACTTTGTTGCTGTGGTTTTGGCAATATCCCATTTGAGATGTGTTAAAAACCAACTCTTCACACTTTTAGCTCAGATTAAACATGGAGTCAACTTAAATTCCAAGATTTTACTGTTTTTCACAGATATATTATTAGATTTAAGTCTGCCCCATAAGTTCACTGATTCACAACTTTTCCGGGAATAACTAAATGTTTTAATCTCAGAAGCATTTTCTTCACTGGTCTCCTAGATCAGGTTAAGTTGATGTTCTATACATGTTAGTAAGACACGCACTAATGGGGTGAAACTCAGTATCTAATGGACAGGTGCTGTTGGTGGAAGTAAACATTTCTAGTTAGCAGTTTAGCAAAATGTTTCAAGAACTTTAAAAATACTAT
The DNA here is from genome assembly GCA_036589455.1 of Ateles fusciceps. Lineage (NCBI taxonomy): Eukaryota > Metazoa > Chordata > Mammalia > Primates > Atelidae > Ateles > Ateles fusciceps. The sequence continues at coordinate 5,818,605 of JAZHEH010003061.1, read as the reverse complement.
GTCTTTAACTTAGCTTCTCCATCTAGGAATCTACTCTCTTCTTATGTTTTTTAATGTTTAAGTGTTATGAAAATAAAAGAAGAAAAATAGTACTTTATTATTTTCACTAATGATCTTTGAAAGCTGTGATTTTTTATGGTGGTTTCTAATTTTTTGAACTTTTTTCTAAGCCTATGAGCCAGGTATTTGAGTGTTTATGAACCATTTTGTTCTACTCATACAATTTGTTGTTGTGTGTGCACAGCACCAGCAGGCCCACCAGTTGGAGTAAAAGTGACACTGATAGAGGATGACACCGCCCTGGTTTCTTGGAAACCCCCTGATGGCCCAGAGACAGTTGTGACTCGCTATACTATCTTGTATGCATCCAGAAAGGCCTGGATTGCAGGAGAGTGGCAGGTCCTACACCGTGAAGGTAAATATGATCATAAATTGCCACAAAGGGTGAAAAGTAAGATTATGAATGTTAAAGAAATGAAAGGGGAATCTAGAGTTTATTTTGAATTTACATTTTTATGTATGAAGTTATAATTTATTAAAGATTTTGGCTTTGTTCCAAGAGCCTTGGGACGCCATCCACCACTTTTAAGAATGATTTGTGTTTCAAAAAGGTTACTGTTACTCTTGTTAATTGAAGAGGTTTGGCCAGGCACAGTGGCTCACGTCTGTAATCCTAGCACTTTGAGAGGCCAAGGCAGGTGGATCACCTGAGGTCGGGAGTTGGAGACCAGCCTGGCGAACATGGCGAAACCCCATCTTTATTAAAAATACAAAAATTAGCTGGGTGTGGTGGTGGGCGTCCGTAATCCCAGCTGCTTGGGAGGCTGAGACAGGAGAATGGCTTGAACCCAGGAGGCAGAGTTGCAGTGAGCTGAGATTGCACCATTGCACTCCAGCCCAGGCAACAAGAGCGAAACTCCGTCTCAAAAAAAAAAAGGTTTGGTTGAGGCCAACTGGAGATTAGAGTAATGCAAAGGGACTAGTTAGGAAGTTATTGTAGCTGTCCAGGAAAGAGATGCTAAGCCTGGACTGGGATGGTGAGGATTAAGATGGAAAGGAGAGGATGGTTGGTAGATATTAAGGAGTTAAATTGATAGGACTTAGTAGCTTGGACGACAGGAGGGAGAGAAGATGAAGGAAGGGAAGATTTCTAATGGATAAGTCTTAGATTTCTGGTGGTGTATCTTGCACAGGAGAAGGAAACACTGGAAGGAGATCAGATATAAGGGAGAAGACCTTTGTTGTGCTAACTGGACTAAAATGGTCGACATACAAAAAAAATTGACCCGTATGAATATTAGAGTCCTCTTAAATACAGGGAAAAACTGATTAGGGCTTAGAACACTGACTTTAATTTTTTAGAGTAATTTTTTTTTTTTTTTACCTGAGAAAAACAATTATAAAGTTTTTAGGATTCTTACTGCGTACTTTTATCATTATATCCTTTTCTAAATCTTGCAATTTTTTTTTTTTTTTTTTTGAGACAGAATATCAGCCTCCTGAGTAGTTAGGATTGCAGGCACACATGCCACCACATCCAGCCTAAATCTTGAAACTTTAATTTGGGCAAGTCCCATTTGCCAGTTTTTAAATGGTCCGTCACATCAATAGTGAAACCTTATTATTTTGGCACTTCCTTAATTCAGACATGCGTTCTGAGAGAGAGTGGTTTGCCAACCAATAAAAAGGTTAAGAAGAAATTCAAGCAGGAAATGTAGTGGCCACTTTTACACTATACAGTCCTAGATACTCCCACATACATTGTATCTTTCAAGAGGAATATTTATCCAATTAAGAAGATAAACTTAAAAGATATTTATGTGCATGTAATATAAAACTATGAGTTTTAAAATAAGCAGATGATAACTTTAGCTGGAGTTTGATCATTGCATGTTCCTATTTTTTTATTAAGCAGAAGCCCCACTGAGTAATGATTTCCTGGTCACTGAAGAGACTTGAAAGTACTCAGTATTTGGCAGCAATATGATTTTATGTTTATATTGGTTATCTATTGCTGCCTGACAGACTAGTCTGCAACTTAAAATAACCATTTTGTTTTCTCACAGTTCTTTGAGTCAACAATTTGGACTCAAATCAGCTTGGCAGTTCTGTTGGTCTTTCACAAGACTGCAGCCATATTATAGGTTTGATAGTTTCTGAGTAGTCTAAAAACATCAAGAGAGAGGCCGAGTGCGGTGGCTCACACCTGTAATCCCAGCACTTTGGGAGGCTGAGGTGGGCGGATCACGAGATCTGGAGTTCAAGACCAGCCTGACCAATATGGTGAAACCCCGTCTCTACTAAAAGTACAAAAATTAGCCGGGCGTTGTGGCGCACATGTATGGTCAGAGCTTCTCGGGAGGCTGAGACAGGTGAATCGCTTGAACCTGGGAGACAGGTTGTGGTGAGCCGAGATTGCGCCACTGCCTTCTAGCATGGGCGACAGAGCGAGACTCCGTCTCAAAAAATAAAAAAGAAAAAGAAGTAATATATTTTTTGTTCTGGCTTCTTTTAAATGTATCCATTTGTAATTTTGGAACAGAGCTCAGAAAATAGCATTTTGCCTCATTGATGGCTCAGTAGTGAAATGAATTACAGTTCAGATTTTTACATTTATGTGTGCCTTTCTAGCTATGTAATAGTGCACAGGAGAAAATAATCTGTTAGTTGCTGCAGTTCTAAGAAACATTATTTGTGAAAAGCTTTTGTCATTTGTTAAATGTAGAGAACTTTTTTCATAGCTAAGGCCAATGATTCATAGAAAACAAATAAGTCAGTGCAAAGTAATTGAGTTTACTTTTCAGAGAGAAAAACATAAGAGTTTGACTCACATTTAAACAAAAAGGAAGGACTATAGCATGGCATTTAAAGAAAAATTAAAATGTCTTTTATGTATAATTATGACAACTTTTGGAAAAGTTATGGTATAGAAAAAGATGAAGGAAAAAAGAATAGGGAGAGTGTCCATTTTTTTCCCCCATATACCTATTAATCTTCTATACATATGAGGTTTATATGTATTTATGTATATATTTAATTCATATATTTTAATATAAAAGAAATATTTTTCATGAATCAAAACATTTAAAAATGTTTCTGGTGAGCATATATTCTTTGTGGCTAAAATGGTACATGGTAGTACAGTGGTTGGGCAGAAATATGATATGAAATTAACTTGTGTGTAATTTAAAATGGATCAAAAATTATAGGGCATGAGCCTGTGTCGCAGCTACTCAGGAGATTGAGGCAGGAGAATCACTTGAACCCAGGAGGCAGAGGTTGCAGTGAGCTGAGATTGTGCCACTAAACTCAGTCTAAAAAAAAAAAGAGAGATTATGGGAAAGGCCTTTACATTCCTTGTATGCAGTAAATCAGCACAAAGTACGCAATTCTTTTTAAATCTAAAAGGCACTGGAGGAAATTATGTTCTATCTCAGCAATTCATGAATTCTGTCCTTTATGAGTTTCCTGTTATAAAGATGCCTCTCTTTCAAAAAAATTTTTTTTGTGATTTAATAAATTTAAGGAATACCATATACCTTTCCTCTTATTAGAGATTGACACTGGAAATTAGAAATCCTGTGATAAAGGGATCCATTTAACCTAACATTGGCCAAATGAATTAGACCACCAATAGTAGGAACATTTTCATTTATTAAACTAATTCTTACTGTGTGATGACTATGTGCCAGGCTCTGTTCTAGGAACTGGCAGTATCGCAGTGAACAAAACAAAGTCCCTACCACCATTGGAACTTATATCACAGGTAACAAACCAACAAGTGTTTACAATTTTAACTAGTGTTAACTTGGAACTTACATCACAGGTAACAAACCAACAAGTGTTTACAATTTTAACTAGTGTTAACTTGGAACTTACATCACAGGTAACAAACCAACAAGTATTTACAATTTTAACTAGTGTTAACTTGGAAGTTACATCACAGGTAACAAAACCAACAAGTATTTACAATTTTAACTAGTGTTAACTTGGAAGTTACATCACAGGTAACAAACCAACAAGTATTTACAATTTTAACTAGTGTCGTAAATGCTGTAAAGACAGTTACACCGGGTGTGGTGGCACATGCCTGTAGTCCCAGCTACTCGGGAAGCTGAGGAAGGAGAGTCATTGGAACCTGGGAGGTGGAGGTTGCAGTGATCTGAGATCATGCTGTTGCACTCCAACCTGGGCAACAAGAGCAAAACTCCTTTTTTTTCCATCAAAAAAAAATAAAGTCAGTTACAGCAGGGAAAAGAAACAAAGCGATGGAGGCAGTAAAAGAGTTCTGTGGAAGAAATGACATCCAGACATAACCCTTTGAATATTTGGGGGAGGTGTAAAGGCCCTGAGGCAGAAGTGTACATTGGCATGTTAGAAGAACAGCAAGAAGGCCAGAGAGGCTGGAGTGAGAGGAAGAGCAGGCAGTAAGAAGTGAATTAGGGAGGATAACCACGTGCACATGTAGCCCAGACTTCATGAGTCATAGATTTTATTCTAAGAGAGGAAGGTATTGGAGACCTTTGATCAGGTTTAATTTTGAAAGGATTGCTCTAGCAGCCACCTAAGAAATGGATTGTAAGGAGGTAAGAGTGGAAACTAGACCATTTCATAGGCAGGTGTCCATGTGAGAGTTGACGAGGGCTTGGATAGGCATGGTAATAGTGAAGGTAATAAGCTGTTGGAACGTAATTTGAAAGAAAAGCCAGTCAGATATGCTTATATATTGATGTGGGACATAAGAAAAACAAGCGAAATCAGTGGGAGAAATCAAGGGTTTGGTTTTGAAAGTGTGAAATTTGAGATGTGTCTTAGATGTCCATGCAGAGAGACTTGATCATGCAGTGGGAAGATTAAATTTATGGGAGAGTTTCGGACTAGAGATACATCTAGTCATCAATGTGTAGGTGATATTTAAGGCTGTGGATCTGGAAAAAAATTACATAAGCATTGGACAGAGGAGAGAAAGAACTGAGACTGTATTCTGGGGCACTGCTCCAACCCCAAAATCTTAACTTTTGCTTTTATAATTTAAATGGACATTGTGGTCCAAATATGAAAGAAAAGTTTTCTGTTCTCCAAAAGAGGAAGAAGAGGAGTCAGAAGTGAAGGAGGAAAACTTGCTTTTATTGAATATTTACACTTGTGTCAGATACTTGCCAATGATAGTTTATTTAAACCTTATAATAATTATATGAAGTGGGAACTATTGTTTCCATGAGGAAAGTACAGTTCAGTAACATGCCCCAAGTCAGAAATTCCTCACTTGGTTACAGGACAAGATTTGAGCAGCTTTGATGTGAATTAGCCTGTTTCACTGTCTTGCTTATAAGATTCTAGTCTGACTAAAGATTGAGGCACATATAAAAGGCAGAAGATGGAAATAATCACACTAATTAAGATTGAGAAGTCTGTTGAGAGAATATAGACAGATCACTTCAGCATTTGTGAAATGCTTTGAGTGTCCTCATAGGGGAACCAGAATGTTAGAGTTTCCCTTTTAATTAAATGAAGATACTTTTGAGGGGAAAAGGGGAGTGCGTGCACACACGTACTGCTGGTTTGCATATAAAACTTAAATTAAGTGAAAAGATTTCGTTTCTGGTAGTGATTAGTTTTTAGAATTAAATGCATTTTACCATAAAACGGAAACTCAAATTATTTATCTCTGTGAATACATGGAAATGTTCTTCCTTTTAGCTAAGCGTAACATTCATAATACATCTTTGTTTTTTAATTCGTCTGCCTAAAAACATAGTAATAGTAGGAAGATTCTTCCTGATTCTAAATAGGGGTCACTTTGTTTATTTAACAGTTGTGTACTCACGTAGCTCACACTCTCTTCAGGCCAAGCTGAAACCAGAGAACATGAAAACAAGTTATGTTCTGGCTCCTGGCATCGCTGCTGGAGGTTTGGCTGCTTCACACCGTGTGACCTGCAAAGTTGGCCTCTGTCTCATGACCTCAGCTCTTAGATCACCCCACATTTCGCTTGCATAATGAAATATACTCTAGCAAGTGCACTGGGATAGCCAACTCTGGCCAGAAGGCAACTGTCACAAACTATTGTAAGCTGTTTGAAGCTATTGTAAGGTTGTGCTGAGTCAGGAAGAAATGAGATGAAATAAGCGAAGGAAAGCTAGATTTCCCTGTGCATATCCACCCACAAACAGTGCTGAAACAAGTTTCTGGTTGAATTTCTATTACACCTTTAGCACTGGAATCAATTCCTAGGGTAGGAGTGTTTTTGTAAGAGAAATACTTCGGTGCAGTGGCAGAACAAGACACCTCAAGAAATGGCCTTGTCCAAATAGGAATCTTTCTTAGCAGTCATGTAACAGAGAAAATACCTTTAGATAACAAATATCATATATAAATTCAAATGATAGGAAGAGAATTAGATCTTACATAGATTGCTGGTGGTGATTCTGATAGTTTAATCTGAGACATGTCTTCAGATTAAACTATGAGGTTCTTACATAATTGTGCATTTTCTTCCATTTATCTTAAATCTGTGATAAAAATTAGGCCAGGCCAGGTGCAGTGACTCACACCAGTAATCCTAGAACTTTGGGAGGCCAAGGCAGGCGGATCACTTGAGGTCAGGAGTTTGAAATCAGCCTGGCCAACATGGTGAAACCCCGTCTCTATTAAAAATACAAAAAAAAATTAGGCCAATATGATGGCAGGTGCCTGTAATCTCAGCTACTCAGGAGGCTGAGGCAGGAGAATCGCTTGAACCCAGGAGGTAGAGGTTACAGTGAGCCAAGATTGTGCCACTGCACTCCAGCCTGAGGGACAGAGCAAGACTCCATCTGCAAAAAATAATAATAATAATAATAATAATAAGACCAGTAAAAAGATATTCATGCTTTTCAAAAATAATCATGTTGTTCTAATTTAGGAAGGAAGAACAAGTTTACCTGTCACAGCTGTTACCATAAGTAGTTTAAGCACCTCCAGTTAAAAAAATGATTCTCACACTGGATTTTTAAAAATCCAATGATAATCATTGAAAGCTCGGCACAGTAGAGTCTGCCCATAGTCCCAACTACTGGAGAGCCCAGGAGTTCCAGTCCAGCCTGGGCCATGTAGCAAGACCCTGTCTGTAAAAAATAAGAATATAATTATTGAATCTGGGTTCATTATACCATTATCTCTGTGTGCATGTTTGAAATGTTCCATGGTAAAGTGTCCTAAATTCTGTTTGTATTCATATCTGTGTAAAGAGTAAAGCATTACACACACACACACACACACGCAAATAGATACATATGTTTGTGTGTGTGTGTGTGTGTGTGTGTTTACCCAAACAAAAATGTGTACTAGTTTTAAGAACTCCTAAAATAGAATTGCAGAGAAGGATTATATTGGGAATATGTACATACTACAGTGTTCAGTGAAAACTCTAATATATAAAAATGTATGCAGTAAATATGTATTATGTATTCAGAAATATTCACATATGCACACAAAAAATATACTGAAATGTTAACAATGGAAGACTGTAATTTTATTTATATTTCTCTTTATTTTCTAAATGGTCTACAATAAATATGTGTCATCTTTATAATCAGAAAAATATTTTAAAAAATAAAGGACAGTGTGTAATATGAGTGAAAGAATGAAAGATAAACGTTCACTTCATTTGTAATTGATGTATTTATAGGAGCAATAACCATGGCTTTACTAGAAAACTTGGTAGCAGGAAATGTGTACATTGTCAAGATATCTGCATCCAATGAGGTGGGAGAAGGACCCTTTTCAAATTCTGTGGAGCTGGCAGTACTTCCAAAGGAAACCTCTGAATCAAACCAGAGGCCCAAGCGTTTAGATGCTGCAGATGCCAAAGGTCTGTATACTGCCATAATCAATATGATTTTTCTTAAGAAAAAAGGTGTTGTCCCTTACACTTTATTTCCACTCCTACAATTGTCATATCCCTAAACTGGCTTTCAGTTCCTTAAGTTGTTGTTGATGAGGTTCTGATGTTTTGGAGCTGCATAGCTTTTCCCCGTAGTCCAAGAAAGAGGCAAAATTACCTCAGAATTAACTGCAGTTTTGAAAACCACTGTGTTTTCAGTTAATTCTTCCAGCTTTTCATCCACAAAGACAGAGGAGCCACATCAGCCATGAGCTAGTGGGAGTGGGCTTCCTGGAAGGTTTCACAGAAATAAACAGCAGTGGTAGCTGTGGTGTTCAAGTTAAGAAGGGAGCATGGTTTTCATTAACAGTTTTCACCACAGGAAAAGCCACCTTTCTGGAGAAAAAGTTGGGTTGTTTTTTTTTCTCTTGAGAAAAGCAAATAGAAAAAATATCTTTCGAGAGCCATCCTTACTGTGGTCGTTACAGCTGTCCATGTGTTCTCAAGAAAGCCAGTGCACCCTGTAGCACAGGAGTGGACACTGCCTTTGCCTCCTCTCTGGGGGAGTAGGCTTGTGGAGAAGAGGAGCCGCTCTAAATGGAGGAAATGCCAGCTGAACTCAGGGCAGGATTAAGGGCTCTTAGCTCCACAAAGAATGGTTATTTGGTGCCAGGGATGTGTGTGTGTTAGAAAGAGAATGAGAGAGGAAAAGAACAGGATGGGGCAGTCAGATTTAAGAACAAGAAAGAGCCATGGTAGCTACCATATTATCAGTGGAAATGGAAAGCAGGGCTCATACTGACTTCTCAAATACCTTGCCACTCAGAGCAATCTAGAACCCAGCGCACGACATCACCTGAGAGCTTCGTAGACACACAGAATCACATGCCCCATGCCAGACTTAGTGAATCAGAGTCTGCATTTTCACATGATCCCTAGTGACTCACAGGCAATTATGAGAGCCCTGCTTTAGTGTATATAAATGGAAAACTAATCTTCAACCTGCAGATCTGCTTTTAAGGCAGCATGACATAAAATCTGTTATTGGGTCTGTCAAAGAACATCTTTGTGCCTGTTAGTTTTATATATTATGAATTGGTGTTCATGACTGCTATAATATGATATCTGAAACTCATATTTAAAATCTTTAATACTGGAAGATAAATCTGTCTCTGAAACCACTGATTAAACATTACTGTGTGTCTTTCCTGCTTTGATATTGATAATGTCAAAACTTTTCCAATGAGATGAAGAAAAATTTTGGAAAAGCAAGTATCTGAGAATTATAATAAATTGAATAATTTATTTTTCTGGTTGATTCTGAGTAAATGTGTTTTCCCCTCTAGTTTATTCAGGATATTACCATCTGGACCAAAAATCAATGACTGGCATTGCTGTAGGTGTTGGCATAGCCTTGACCTGTATCCTCATCTGTGTTCTCATCTTAATATACCGAAGTAAAGCCAGGTGTGTTTCCATTGCTAGAGATGTGGAGGTAAAAAACATTTAAATTACAGTAGCCACAGGAAACAAATGGAAATCAAATGTCTTTTAGAGTAACTGGGATTTCCTACTTTAAAATAAATGTGCAGTATTGTTCCCTAGTTCTTATAGCTATAGAAATTTGCTCATTTTAGAAGGAGATTATTTTCTTGCTATTTGAAAATGTTACTATGCCAATAAAATATTCTTAAATGAGGACCTGGTGTCCTCATGTGTTTTTTGTTTGTTTGATTGATTTTGTTTTGTTTTTGAGACAGAATCTCACTCTGACGCCCAGGCTGGAGTACAGTAGCCCAGGCTGGAGTGCAGTAGTGCAATCTCGGCTTGCAGCAACCTTCACCTCCCAGGTTCAAACGATTCTCCTGCCGCAGCCTCCAAAGTAGCTGGGATTATAGGTGCCTGCCAAGATGCCCGGCTAATTTTTGTATTTTTAGTAGAGGTGGAGTTTCACCATGTTGGCCAGGCTGGTCTTGAACTCCTGACCTCAAATGATCTGCCTACCTTGGCCTCCCAAAGTGCTGGAATTACAGGCGTGAGCCACTGTGCCTGGCCTAGTGTCCTCATTTTCTTAGAATTTTGAGAAACAGAAAGAATATCCTTTGGTTAAAAAAATAATAATAATGGCACACTTGTGCGGGCATGGTGGTAATCAAACCTTGGTAATCTCAGAGCTTTGGGAGGACAGCAGTTTGAGACCTGCCTAAGTAACATAGTGAGATCTTATCGCTACAAAAAAAAGTTAAAATTAGCTGATCATGGTGGGCATGTGCCTGTAGTCCTAGCTACTTAGGAGGCTCAGGTAGGTAGATGATTTGAGCCCAGAAGTTTGAGGTTACAGTGAGCTATGATCATAATACTGCACTCCAGCCTGGGCGGCAGAGGGAGAAACCCTGTCTATTAAAAAAAAAAAAAAAAAAAAGCACAATTAATCATGTTTAGGAAAGAAATTCTTTTTCTTACCATCTGAAATATTTTATATTTCAGTAACAGTACCTGAAGTGCCTAAGTCACTGAGAACGCCACAGGACGTATGGTGCGATCCTCTAGGCAATGATTAAGACAAATGTAATAACCAAGTATTGAGTATCTATAACAGGCAGTCTCATCTGTGGATTGACTTTGGCTAAATTTTCATTAGCAACTTGCATTCAGTAAACTTGTCTTTTTTTAACCTTTTTATTTTGGGTTTTGTTTTCGTTTATTTTCTTAAGGCTATTTTTTTTAATTAAAAAAAAAAATCAACGTCAAATACAAGTTGTTTTAGGTAATCCCCATCATTAGACACCCTCCGTTAGCATAGATTTTTCAGTTTACTCTATATGTTTCCTATTTCTCCATAGAAACATACTACTCAAAAACTTTATGTCAATTAAATAGTTCTAACATCTTTGTGTATATAGAACTGCCTTGGATTTATTGTCAAAGTTTCTCACTTTAAGAATTTTTAAATAAAATATTTATGCAGATTGTTTAGTAATGCCTAAATCTTGAAGTACAATTGTAAATTTACCATCATTAATTGGAAAGTGAATTGTTATGCTAGTGTAATAATCTTCAGACCTTAAGGAGACAATATAAGTTAAAAATTATAATTTCTGCACAAATTACGAATAAGCAATAACAGTTGTTTGTAGAGAGTAATTTTATGTTAAGTAGACATTGAGACAAAAAGAAATAAAGATGCCTTTTTAGATAATAAAAGTTTGCAGCAGTAAGTTAACATTCAATTGTAAAAATATTTGAGAAATGGGTATTAAAAGAACTTCATTGTTTGCAAAGTTTTTTTGGTAGGCCAGGTGGTTCATATGCCTGTATCTTCTGTGAAATTAGAAGACTTCCTCTTCTTGCAATATTTTAGGAAATCATCTGCTTCCAAGACGGCACAGAATGGAGCTCAACAGTTACCTCGTACCAGTGCCTCCTTAGCTAGTGGAAATGTAGGAAAGAACCTGGAAGGAGCTGGAGGAAATGAAGAATCTTTAATGCCAATGATCATGCCAAACAGCTTCATTGATGCAAAGGTACTGAGCAGCGAGATTTGCTGCATACGCCTTCCTTCCATTCCTCTTTCCTTTATGTGTAAAATGTACTTACCAGAAAATTGCAAAAATTTAATTATATGTTTTATATGTAAGACATGTAATTAAAAGTTGTATATCTTATATAATAAGAGTATTATATCAATATTCTTATTAATGAAACATTGAAATTTTACCCAGATCATTCCTTACATAAAATATTTAGGGGGGAAAGGGTAGGGATAGGTAAAAGGTGAGAAAGAGTTATAGAAAAAAGTGAAGAGGTCACAAAAATTCAATTAGGTGAGATTACATGGAGTGAAGTTGCCTTACCAAGGATACCATGGTCATTAGTCTATATTTACTGTAATTTGGACTGACCTGTCTTTACTGGGTGGTCACCTTTTTGTTAATCCATTTTCCTTAGTTTGGTCGATTGTTGAACTTAATTGCTCATGAGAACATCCCCAAGTATGAATGACATTTTCTCAAATATGGAGCATCTAAATAGGTGCCTGAAGATCCTTCATTTTATGGATAAAGAAAGTTGGATATAGTAGAGAAACACCATTGGAGGAAGTTACTTCGTGTCCTTTCCAGTATATATAATAATAATAGTAGTGCTGTCGTAAGCATTGTAAACACGAACTTTTAAAATTATTTTAGTCACATTACAACTTTAGATATTGTGTATTATTGCAATGGCTCCCATAACCAATGTGCTATAATTCGGTTGTCAGTAAACAGTCCCACCCAGGCCAGCCTGGGGCCTGTTTTTGTGTAGCTACCTTCTGAGCTAAGAATGTTTTTTACTTTTTTTTTTTTGAGACCGAGTCTGGTTTTTGTTGCCCAGGCTGGAGTGTAGTGATGCAATCTCAGCTCACTGCAACCTCTGTCTCCTGGGTTCAAGCAATTCTCCTGCCTCAACCTCCCGAGTAGCTGGGATTACAGGTGTGTGCCACCATGCCTGGCTAATTTTGTATTTTTAGTAGAGACAGTATTTCACCATGTTGGTCAGGCTGGTCTTGAACTCCTGACCTCAGATGATCTGTTCCCCCGCAACCGCACCGTGGCCCCTCGGCCTCCAAAGTTCTGAGATTACAGGCACCGCGGCACCTGGCTGTGTTTTACATTTTTAAAGATTGTTTACCAAAAATAAAACCCAAGGTCATGATGATGTGACACAGGCCATATGTGGCCTGCAAAGCCTAAAATCGTTACGATCTGGCTCTTTACAGGAAAAGTTTGCCAAACCCAGTTATAAATTAGTTTTCCTTTATCCTTTCCTAAAATTTAGAATAACAGAAGTATAACAATATTTTGATATTAAATGTTATACAATTATATTCAACAGATATAATTTACTTGTATCTAGTACAGTATTATATACAATACATATTATAGGTAAATAGGAATAAATGGATATTTGCTATTTCTCTTGACTTTTGTTTGCAGCCTAATTTAGCATTTACTTTCTAATACAAATTAAGCCATTCAGCTTATTTCAAATTAATCTAAAACATAGAACCTAAAACTTTTAAATGAGCTTTAAAAGTACTAATACATATACTGTGATTATATTATTACTAGTTTGGAAGTAGACCTGAGAGAGGTGAGGAGAGAGGCAGAGTGGTGAGTGTGGATGATGCAGGGAAAGCAAGAAACAAATGAAAGGAACAGAGAGGTGTCGAGGCCCGAAGTGAAGCAGAGAAACGCGTTTGGAGAATATCTCTCTTAATTCCTTTGGGTTAGCCTTAGAGTTTATACTCTACCTGATGTCATTTTGTTGCACATATGTGTGTTCATTATGGTTTTTTTAATCCCCATCTGCTTTTTAAAATTTTCAAACATACAGAAAGGTTGACAGAATAATGTATTGAATATATAAATCAGTAATTGTTAACATCTAACAATTCCTTATCTTTCTCTGTATATTTTTTGTTTGCTATACCATTTGAAAATAAGTTTTGGAAGATAGAGCATATATATCTTAATTGGCATATATATTTTATGTATAATCTTTTTTTTTTTTTTTTTCAAGACAGAGTCTTGCTCTGTCACCAGGTGCCAGGCTGGAGTGCAGTGGCACAAGCTCGGCTCACTGCAACCTCTGCCTCCCGGGTTCAAGCAATGCTTCTGCCTCAGCCTCCCAAGTAGCTGGGACTACAGGCATGCGCCACCACGCCCAGCTAATTTTTGTATTTTTTTTTTGGTAGAGACGGGGTTTCACCATCTTGGCCAGGATGGTCTCGATCTCTTGACCTCGTGATCCGCCCGCCTTGGCCTCCCAAAGTGCTGGGATTACAGGCGTGAGCCACCATGCCCGGCCTATGTATAATCTTAAAAATAAACCTATTATATCATTTTGACCACTAACAAATACCTTGACTATGTTGTACTGCCTGTTTTAAAGAAGAATTAATGACATCTCTGATCATATTTTTAAACATTTAAACATTTTGTGTACTAATGTTCACTATTTGGGTAATGGGTACACTGGAAGCCCCGTCCCCACCACTACACAATATACTCACGTAACAAACATGCATGTGTACTCCCTGAATGTAAAATACAATAAAAATAAAAAGGGAAATGCAAAGCAAATAGTAAGTTAAAGTATGCACTACTTGTGATAAACTGAAATCTGTGATACCAAGATATTTTATGTTTTCCCTCTTTTATTTCCCCAGGGAGGAACTGACCTGATAATTAATAGCTATGGTCCTATAATTAAAAACAACTCTAAGAAAAAATGGTTTTTCTTCCAAGACTCAAAGACGATACAAGTTCAGCAGGTAGCCTGTCTAAATGAGAAAAATCTTTGGCAACGTGTCGTATGTGAAAGATCATTAAAAAAGAGGAAAATGTGAATTCATGCTTTAATTTTATGTGTTCTTTATGGCTGTGATTTTATTATTTTGGGGCATGGCTCTGTGGATGGCTGAGGTGAGTGATAACTGAACCGGAGTTGGTACAGTCATCAGCGCTGCGGTTTTCAAAGGGGATTGGGGTCAGTGGAGAAAGGGATAGGAGCAGGAGCATGCATCAAAAGCACTGAGGAAGCTTTTGACACTTCGCTTGCCATCGGTAATTCTGATGTGCTCCCAACCCCCTGTAGGGACCTGATGAGCTTTTGCTCACAGATTTGATCAGCCTGCTATTTCATTGCCATCTTATCTTTTTCTGCCTAGCCTCAAAGAAGATTTTACTCCAGCTGTCTGCTTTTACCAGCCAGGCACTACTGTACTAATCAGTGATGAAGACTCCCCCAGCTCCCCCAGGGCAGACAGCCAACTTCTCAAGACCCTTTGGTGTTGCACCTGATACAGAACATTCAGCAAATAGTGAAGGCAGCCACGAGACTGGGGATTCTGGAAGGTTCTCTCATGAGTCCAACGATGAGATACATCTGTCCTCAGTTATAAGTACCACTCCCCCCGACCTTTGATTCTTTCACTGGCAGTGATTCAGGTGGAGATTCCACCATGAGGAAGTGTGAAGACCTTGCTGTGTCATCCGTTACTAAGCAGACTTCCTCTTCAGTTCTGCAGTCGTCATCTGCCATGCTATGCTTTGATAAAAACAATTTTCCAATCTAGACGGCCACGCTCAGGTATTCTCACCAGTAAGTCTGTTCGAAGGACAATGAACAGGGAGCCAAAGCCTTTTGTGAAAATCTTGATATCTTTATGGGGTATTTCAGCTTTTTTGAATGTTTTTTTTTATTTTTAAACGTGTAATTTGAATGTTTCATTGTCAGCAATGTGAAAGAACAGTCAAGATGTTTGACTGGATTATAAAATATATCACTGGAGCAAAGGGAAGACTTTTGAAAGCCCCTTTGCTGACTATCTACCTCAGTTTGCCCCCTGGCAAACTCTGAAGACAACTTTGTTACCTCATTTGTTGTTATAGTTTATCTCAGCTACATAACCAATGATACTTCCTAGTAGTATTATGTTTTCATTGCTGTATGTGTAATGTGTGTGATCAAAGGAGTCATATAGGTAGATGAGTAAGATGTTTATCTGAAGCTCTGATTTTTAAAAAAAACTGTGACATCTGCATGGTTTGGATAAGTTCATACCTCTGGCTGTGAGGACTTAAAACACTGAGAAGAGGAAAAGTGGGACTATTTATTTTAATGAATGAGCAAAACAAGAAGATATATCTCTTTTAAGAACAGAACTATTCAGTAGCAGATAGGGATCTTTTTGCTTAAAAGGCCTTTATGTTTTGGACATTGGAGTCTGAATGCTTTATCTCCTATATTCCAAACCTCAACCTGCCTGGATCCGTGCCTTTTCTGTCTTCCTCTTTGCCTGACAGTTGGCCAAAGGCTGCACTGTCTAGTTTGCAAAGCATCCTCAAGTTTGCCAGTATTAGTTGCAAAACCCCATGCAGAAAATGGATTTTTAAAGAAAATGGGTTAAGGGTTTTTTTTCCTTTTCTTTTTTTAAATCCCAGTTTGGCTTAAAGTAGTGAGGAAATTTCATAAACTATTATGAATGAAGATGAATGCAACAGTAGACCGTGAAATGACCTTGAAGTTATTATGGTAACAGTGCCTTTCAGTATATATTATGAAATTCTTTGCCTTACACCTTTTTAATATTCATGAAATTGTTTAGTACAGGAGTACAAAAAGTTGCCTTAAGAATTTCTTGGATTTTATCAATAACTACTTTGATGTATAGTATCTTACCGAGGCTTTTTTTTTAAGTGCAGGTTTTGTTTAGGGATAAATATTCAGAGCTTCACCACCTTACTTGTGTTTTCTTGAATTCTTAAGAGAATTTGTTATCTACTTAATCTTCCTTCAGTGTCAATGCTGTGAATGAGGAATGCTAACTCCAGGAGTGAGTTAATCCTCTTGCTGGTTTGAAATCAGCAAATTGTTTACTCAGCTACATAACATAGGCTTTTTGTCAGTCATGAGACAGTTACCTAGGTGCCCAGCAGTGGGAGAGTATAAATAACTAAACATGGGTAGGGAGGGGGTCCCATATCCTTTTAAAAGTATTTTTTCAAATTTTCTAGAAGTGACTTTTGAGTCTCATTTTAAGAGGAATCTTAATGGGTTTACACTTGAAATGCTTTGTTCATAGAGAGGGCAGGGTCGAGTTAACTGATGTTTTAAAATCAAAAGAAAATTAGCAGATAATAGTCCCAGCATCATCTGCTAGTCCAGTGACTGTAAATATAACATTTTAAAATCTGTAATTGTGTGCCAAACTGGATGTGATCAATACTGAAGTTCAATGCCAGCAGCCACTTCTGGACTAAATTCAAAGTCCCTCAGTTAGTTATCTAAGTATGGAATTCATCCCAAAACAAAAAAGCAGAGCTTTAGGTGAACAGTCTGCAGCAAGGAAAATGCTGCTCCTGCCTTTATAGCTCCTGTTTTATACTACCTCCTTTAAAATTATTCTAGTGTTATTTTTTTTCCTGTACTCAGGGAACATTTTGTTACTTTTGAGCTGCCTCATGGAAGCATGGGCACAATGACAGGGTATGGCGCTTTTTGGTTTGTAAGTAGAAGTATGTAGGGCCAACTTTTATCAGTATCTAAAATTAAGAAGTACAATGAGATCATTTTATTTTTAAGCTTTCATTAAAAGGCAAACAAAATCTAAAGGCGAAACATCTTCCCTCATGGTTATGGAATATGTGTCTAGGACTACATGAATTTAAATAGTTTTAAATGGCTAAAAAGATGAGCTAAAGTCCTTGAGGAAAGTATTTTGTTTGTTTGGTTTTTGATGAATAGGCTCGTAGTTATATTAGAACTTTAGGCTATAACTATTTGATAATTATTTACCAGTACGTTTTTTACCTTTTCATTTTGTTCTTATACAGACTTTTTCATAATAATCTGTTACCAAAGAATTTTCAGTAGAAAGTAAAATTTTGATTATAATTCCCTCCAAATTGAATTAACTAGAAACATTTATAGATGTGAAGCTTACACAAGTAGTTACTAACCCAAAGCAATAGGGTTTATATTGATTGTTGTAGTAAAATAGATAGTAATGTTAACTACCTTATTGTTACAAGAGCATTTAAAGTAAGTTATAATACTTATCTTTACCAGCGGATTGTTCCAAAGAATTTCAGGTATAATTTTTTCTTCAGCGAGTAAATCTTCAATTTTACAGTATTAAAGTATTTTTATATTGTTGAAACTACTTGTTGGAGAGAAAAAATTTTTTTCAACGAAAGTAAGTACTTTGATCTCATTGACTAAGATACTAGTGATACAGCAAAGACTTCTTTTTACTTGACCAAAGCAAGCTTCTTTGAAGTCTTAAGTATGAAATTGTAATTAAAATGTGAAGGTTTTCACTCATCTTTCATAGTGGTATCACTTCATGGTATTTTACTTTAAAGGCGCTGATATGCAAATGGTAACTATTTTCTTTTCCAAAGATTTATTTGCTGTGAGTACTGATACATGCATGTCATTTTTATGCCAAATATTACAAGATACTGCTCATCAGTATTTTCATACCAAAGACCATTAAAATATATAGGTTAGCCTGTAAGTAAGTAAGATGAGCAGATTTGAAATAAATTTATTTAGAGGCTAATAGAGAATCTAGCTTTAGTAGCAAAAGATATCAAAGGGCTAAGTTTACATAATTAAAAGCAATACAATTATATTGGTATTTATCAGTGTTTTTATTCAACTACTTTTTCTCAGCAAATTAAAAAGAAAAAGCCAAAGATATTTAAGGTTACCTCCGCATATAGGCAAATTTAGTTGTACATTAAACTGTTGTTTCTTGTTTTTATGTTAAACCAAACATGTCTCTTTAGAACCCAGTCTGTATACAAATAGCATGCATGAGGACTTTCCCTTTAATCTGTTGATTCAGCCATATGATGTTTTTGCCAAATGATGTAATACTTTGCTAAGCACCATGAGTGTGAAATGTCAACAGAAAAAACAGCAAGCTTTTCTGTTGGAGAGTATTATGGTACCTCTGAATTAGCCTGTACAGTTCTCTTCCTGCTTTAAACATTACCTGGTTAGCTCAGACAGCTTGAGGCAGTCCCTTAATAAAAGGGATGCTTTTCATCTCTAAGGATGTAACAGGCAAACAAATCATGTCACTCTTTAAGTGGGCTATGCTTTGATGGATGTCCTCTTTAAAGTTGTTAGATTGGAATTTAGAGTTGTTAAATGGAAATGTTTCATTGCATCAAAGGAGCTCAGTTTTCAAACTTTAGTGGAACCTTGGGTGAAGGGGAAAAAATTTTTAATAAAATCTGGGGTTTTATATTTTGATTAGCCTAAAAGTAAAAATACAGCTATACATCTTTTTTCCATTAAGTGACTTTTAAAAATAAGTTTTGCCACACCAAAGAAATTAGATTTTTAGTGTAAAATGCTATACTTTGGTCTGTGCTTCAAACAAGAGCAATGCCAACATTGGGAACAGTGACAGATATTTGCTTCAGTGTGTCTTGGCTTTGTGAAGGACTGCTGCCAGAAGTGTGTTCATGGTTGACAACCCAGGATCATTGTTCAAGTCCTTATGAAGCCATCTTTGAAAATAATTCAGATTGTGTCACAGAAAGATGGAATTGAAAGTATCGTTTATTTTTTAATGCAAGAATACACCGATGTGGTTCCACTTCAGCAATGGCAATAGCGGTTCACTTATGTACATTTCTGTTTCATTGAGTGTACATTTTGAATACTGAATGTAAAGAAAAGTTCCAGTTATATTGAAACAGTCATTATCTAATACTAAACATGTATTTTCCAGACTTCGTTCCTGACCATTTGCCACATGGGTCTCTGATAAATTTCTATTGGTTTCATAGTCAAAATATTTTTTGCAGTTTGTGAGCATGGAGTAGTGGGTTCTGGAGATCACCATATACAACCAGTTGTCTAATTGTGATTTTCATTGATTATTAGAAGAATGTAACCATAGAATTCCGTGTTAAGTTGATTTATGCTCAGGACATAAGGTCACAGGCTAATGCAATGTGTATGTTTCAGGCTTTAATCTTCTCAGTTTCCCTTTTTAAGCCATTGGTGGTGTTTAAGATTAACGTGACAGTCTTGTATTTTTACCAGATACTGTATTATTTTTCCTATTGCTGCTGTAACACATTACCATGAAGGTAGTGGCTTAAAATAACACATTTTTCTTACGTTCTGCAGATCAGAAGTCTAACACAGGTGTCACTGGGATAAAAAACAAGGCGCTTGCAGGGCTGTTTCTTTTTGAGGCTTTAGGGGAAAAATCCATTTCCTTTTCCAGCTTTTTAAGGCTGGGAACTCCTCCCTCCATCTTCAAAGCCAGCCATGTAGCATCTCTCTGATGCTACTTCCATTATCGTTCTCTTTCTCTGACCCCAGCTGATAAAGGTTCTCCAGGTTTAAGGATTCCAGTGATTACATGGAGCTCACCTAAATAATCTAAGATAATCCCCCCCATCTGAAGTTCCTCAACTTAATCACATCTACAAAGTTTCTTTTGCTATGTTTGGTAACATATTCACTGGTTCCAGGGATTTGAGCATGGACTTCTGTAGGTGGCCACTACTTTGCCTACAACAGATACATTCTTTCTATGCAATTCTGATCCCTATAAAATGTCTGTAGCATTAAAGAGATTGGTAATCTGAGGTCATGTGCCCTTTGGGGATCTTTAGAGTTTAAAAGCATGAAAACTTTGACTTGTAGACTACCAAAAGTATACACTAAACTTTCTCTCCAAAATACTTGTAAAACAGGTTTGCTTTAAACTATCTGAATATGTGCTTCGTAAAATAACATCTCATGTTTATCAGAAAGTTCCCTAAATATTTGCCTCTAACTTTATGGAATTTATTCAGAAAAAAACTGAAAACTCTTCCTATAGTTACCCTCTCTCCTTTTCTCTTCAGTGATTATGATGCTGGGGAAGAGTTGGGGGGAAGACCTCAGAACACAGGGACTCAGAGTGATGAACAGGACCATGCTCAAGTTTATTTTTTGTTTTCTTTTAAAAACATATTCACAACATGCAGCCTTTCCGCCTTTAAATCTGGTTTATCTCTTCAGCTTCACTAACCCACTAAATGCTTTTCAGTTTTGTTAACCCTCAGTTTGCCCAGCCTCCTCAGCAAGAGCCTCTGCTTACGCCATCAACATGCATATACATCTCCTAGGATATGTGATCTTTCTTGTCATTTTTCTTTGGTTCCAATTGGCCTTTTCCTGATTCTCACAGCTCTAGTTTCTTCTAATTTCTGGATCATCACAAGTCTGGCCCTCTTTCAGCTTTAAAAGATAATGTCTAATTCTACCCGAATTTTCAGCATTTCTTCAACTAAATAGATAAAGCTGTCTCCATTATGGAACAAAGGCCAGATAATACTCTTGAGTAAGCCTAGAGAGATAGTCATTTTACAACTTCTCCCTTCTCTAGTTTCTTGGAAATAATGATGCCATTTGTTGAGCAGCTACAGTGTGCCAAGCACATGGTTAATCTCTGCAAACTGCTGCTACATTCTGCAAAGCAAATATATAAGGGATTAGGAAATAGAGGTGCCTGATCTCTTACCAAAAGTCACAGCTAGTGAGTGGTTTAGCCAAGGTACAAACCCTAGTTAGTTAGTCCTGTACTCCAAAGTGTATAAGACTGTGATATACTGTCTCAGCTGTTAAAAAAAAAAAAGATATTTAATTACCCAGGGTCATAGTGCCTTCCATAATACCATTAGATACAACTTTTTTTTCCCTTGTATCCACAAAGGTCAGGTTGTGTTATTACTTTCTACAGAGTAATAACCAATCAGAAAGAGGCGATTGCCTTATTTAAATCCACTTATTCACAGGAGGAATTTAGGCAGCTGTAACTCATCCCTTATCGTCTCCTAATTTCTCTCTTCTTCAAAACTTTCAGTTTCTCTCAGCTAAAGTTGTGTGTGAAGGCTGATGTTTGTGCTTAGAGTTGCATTACAAATAAGGTAGGCATGGTTTCTAGAATCCTTTTCTAGTCAAGTGTTTCCTTTTTCAACAAGGTCTTCAGAATTGGATTTTATCTTTTGTAATTTTCTGTGGCTCCCATATTCCAAACAGGAATTCATTAACTTGAAAAAGCCAGGTGTGTAACCAGTAATCCTTTGTGTTAGGTCTGAAGAGTCCATGACTTTTTATGTATATAAACTAATTCATTATTTGAATTAATTTAGGAAAGAGCATTGTTGACAGAGAGTCATAAAACAGAACAATTATAAAGTTAGGCTTTGGAGGACCTAAGTTCTAATCTTGACAATTTTGAGAATTGTTCGGTACAAAAATTCTTGACCGGTTTCTGTTTCTTCTCTATCCATGATATGAGGATAATTTGCTGTGCAGAATGAAACAGTAGTACTTTGAAAACTTCAGAGAAAGTTCAAGTGTAATCATAATCTGAAATTCATTTGTATGAGGCTGTGAAAGATCTTACAGACTTTTTCTATACAAGTCAGCCTTACCAATTATACTTTGCCTGTGTTGAAATGAAAAATGTTTGCGTCTCCTGTACACGTATAAAAATCAATAGAAAAATGTGGTTGGTAAAAGATATAGCTGAAATTGAAACCGTTATCTGTTAGATGGATAAATTCATAAGAGAAAATGAGAAACGACTGTACTTTTGAAGTACTAAATTTGAAGTCATCCTACCACAATTTAAACATTCTTTTTTTTTCTTTTCTTTTTTTGTTTTTAGGTATGTTGACTTTTAAAGAGTTAGAGGGTCAGATATCTCAAGCAGGGTAGAGGGGTGAGGAGAAAAGTGCATGTTTAGGATTCTTCTCTAAAAGACCTACTTTTTCAAGATTATGGAGCATTTTAATATTTCTGCAAACTATTCAGACTGAATGAATTTTATATAAGGCAACACATACTGGCACCTAATTCTGGTTTATTCAAGTCCACATGTAGGGTTTGTTGGAAATATGATTGTCTTCTTTTTTTAGAGAAAGGAAATATTTTCCCTTTTTTCTTATCCATAAATGATTCTGAACTGCTTTGCATATTTCCTTAAGTTCATAACTTGTAAGTAGTTCATGGTATATACACATAGTCTTGACTTACAACTTAAAAAAAATTATGTTACAGAAGTTTGTTTTTTCTGTGGAACTGTCTTTAAAAGCAAGAAAAATATTATAAATCTGGAACTTAAAATATTCTGTTTCCTGTTACAACATTCTGGTTATCTATTTTGTTTGCAAATGAAAATTATTACTGATGATTAGCAACTTGAGCCTGTTAAGAGGAAATTGCAAAGCCTGAATACACACACATTGCCTTAGCCTATCAGTAGAGGACATTAAGAAAATGTGTCTGCTCGTTGCTATTGTTGGACAAAATTTTATGTCTGTGTGTATGATTTTTTTTTCTGTTTTCTTCAAAGATGTGAATTAAATGAAAGTGTGGGAGCCAGTTAAATTATTTTATATTGTGGGTGTTCTGGATCCTTTCACTCCATATACCATTTTCTTGTAAGGGCAGCATTTGCAGACTTGCTAATGGACTATAGAGCTGAGCTATATTAATTTTATACTTGACTCAGGGGATCAGCTCTGTGAATGCCATTGCACAAAGAAAGCAAATGTTTGCCTTGATTTTGAATGTATCTTTTTAATGTCTTTTTAAAACATATTTGTTTAATTATGTAGATTTGTTTTCTTTTTCTAGTATCATAGTAAATATTGCTTAGTACTTCCCTCCCCCACCCACCCCCACTGGGTAGTTTATATACTACCCAACAGGTCATGCCAAAAATGAATAAAAGTTTAAATGCCAAAATGTTTATGAAACTGCTGTCTAAATACTGATTGATTGCACAATTTAAATAAAAGTTTTCCTTAGTTAAAAAAGACAAACCCTTGTTTTGTTTTATTCTTCAATTTTCTTTGGGGGGAATAGAGAATGAAAACTTACCATCCAATGGCTTTCATATCATGGGATGGGGTGACTATAGAGTCCACTCCAAGAAGTAGGAATAGAACCTATTTAAGGTATCTAAGAATTGTTTTCATCTGACATTTCCTTAATAGCAACAAGAAGATGACAGTGTTCGCATTCCAGTAGATGATTGGCTCACCTCAGGAACTAAATAGTAGATAACCTAAAAGTTATGGACTTGCCCAGTTTATCACAGTTCTAAATCAGGATAAATTTTTGTTTTTTAGTATTAAAATTTTAAAATGATAAGAAAATCCTGAAAATCTTCCCACTAAAACCATCTAGAAATAACAGGTAAAACATGACTCAAGTAAGTTTCTTTTTAACATAGTTGAATTCTTACTATTTTTTTTTTAATCTCTAGGATTGGGAATGAAATGAAGACTAAAAAACAGAGCAATAACATTTTGAAATGATACTCTGCTGACTGCGGAGAGCATAAAAGAAGGAATTGAAACATGAGAAGAGGAAAATTACAAAAAAAGTAAGTTAGAAAAATCAATGGAATTTCTAGAAATAAAAAAATACAATTTTTGAAACTCTGTTAAATAATTTATCAAACAGTGAAGGAATATTCTAAAACTGGAAGATAGCTATGAGGACATTAGCTAGAATGCAGCACACAGAGAGAAACATGGAGAATATAAAACAGATAAAAAGATTTAACATGCATCTGACAGCTGTTTTAAAATGAAAGACTAAAGAGAATGAAGAACAAGTAATATTCAAAGGGAAAGTTACTACGTGATGAAAGCCATACATCCTCAGATTCAGGAGCACAAACCTTAAGTGTATACCAAGCCACGTTGTAGTGAAACTAGAACAACAAAGACATGGAAGAACTTAAAGGTAGCTAGAGGAGGGGAAAAGATTATATAGATTGCACTAAGAAAATTTCACATTGGCAATAAAAGAAGCAAGATAGTGGGCCAGGTGCGGTGGCTCATGCCTGTAATCCCAGCACTTTGGGAGGCCGAGGCGGGTAGGTCACGAGGTCAGTCCCAGCTACTCGGGAGGCTGAGGCAGGAGAGAACTGCTTGAATCCAGGAGGCAGAGGTTGCAGTGAGCCAAGATTGCACTACTGCTCTCCAGCCTGGGGACAGAGCGAGACTCTTGTCTCCAAAAAAAAAAAAAAAAAAAGCAAGAAGGTAGTAGGATAATATCTTCAAAAGATTACAAGGGAAACAAGCTGCAATATGGAATTCTATATCAATGTAAGTTATTATTTGTTAGTGTTAAAAGTAATTCTGGATGAAGATTGAATTTACCACTAATATAGCCTTGTAAGGGAACAATACAAGATGTGCATTAGGAAGGAAATAGAATCCACAAGGAAGAAGCCATGGTGAGCCAAAAATATAAAATACAATGAGATAACTATTTCACACCCAGGAGGATGGCTATATCAAAAAGAGGCCAGGTACAGTGGCTCACACCTGTAATCCCAGCATTTTGGGAGGCTTCGGTGAGAGGATCACTTGAGTAAAGGAGTTGAAGAAGAGCTTGGCAAGCATAGCAAAACTTTGTCTACTGAAAATACAAAAAAATTAGACAGGTATGGTAGTACGTACCTGTAATCCCAGCTACTTGAGAGGTTTAGGTGCAAGAATTGCTTGACTCTGGGAGGGGGAAGCTTTATTGAGCCGAGATTGTGCACTGCTCGCCAGCCTGGGCAACAGAGCAAGACTCTTGTCTCAAAAAAAAAAAAAAAAAAGAAGATAATAACTGCTGGTGAGAATGTAGATAAATTAGAACCCTCATACATTGCTGGTAGAATGTAAAATGGGGAAGCCACTGTGGTAAATAACAGTTTCTCAAAACAAAGTTACCATTTGACCCAGCAATCCCACTCCTAGATATATACTCAAGCAAAATGAAAACGTATTAACACAAAAACTTGTCCATAAGTTCACAGAAGCATTATTCATAGTATTGAAAAATGGGAACAGTCCAAATACCTACTGACTGATAAATGGACAAATGATGTGTGGTATTATTCAGCCATAAAAATGAATAAGGTACCGATACATGCTATAACATGGATGAATCTTGAAAACATTATGCTAAGTAAAAGAACCCAGTCAATTAAGACCACATATTATATGATTTCATTTAAGAGAAATGTCCAGGC
Source organism: Ateles fusciceps (assembly GCA_036589455.1). NCBI lineage: Eukaryota > Metazoa > Chordata > Mammalia > Primates > Atelidae > Ateles > Ateles fusciceps. Next base: position 5,793,130 of record JAZHEH010003061.1, on the reverse strand, counting down.
TGGGCAAAGTGGCTCCCACCTGTAATCCCAGCACTTTGGGAGGCCGAGGCGGGCAGATCACCTGAGGTCAGGAGTTCAAGACCAGCCTGGCCACCATGGTGAAACCCTATCTCTACTAAAAATACAAAAAATGAGCTCAAGCCAAGATTGCACATTGCACTCCAGCCTGGGTGACAGAGTGAGACTCTGCTTCCAATAAAACTAAAATAAATAAATAAATAAAATAGAAGGCAGGAAAGAAGTTAAAAAAGCAAAAATAATCCTGAAAGAAAAAATTAATATGGTAGGAAAAATACAATTAATATCTGTAGTTAAATAAAATACTGCCACTTTAAAGATTGGATTAAAAAAGTCTTGCTATAGCTTGCTTACACTACATACACTTAAAACGTAATGACCAAGAATTGCACAGAGTTGCGGGGTACAAGATCAACACACAAAACTCAGTCCCATATCCATAAACTTGGAATGAACAATCTGAAAAGGAAATTAAGAAAGCAATCTCATTTACAATAGCATTTAACAGAATGAAATACCTAAGCATAAATTTAACCAAGGAGGTGATTTGGTTAAATTGCACACTGTAGACTACAAAACATTGCTGACAGAAATTAAAGACTTAAATAAATGGAAAGATATACTATGTGGATGTGTAGGAAAACTTAAGAGTATTGAGATTTCATTGCAATCCCTATCAAAATTCCAACAGCTTTTTAAAATGAAAATAGAAAAGCCAATCCTCAAATTGATACAGAATTGCAAGGGACCCCAAATAGCCTAAACAATCTTGAAAAAGAACAAAGTCAGGTAACTCATGCTTTCTAACTTCAAAGCTTACTACAGAGTTAAAGTGACCAAAACAGTGTGGTAATGGCATCAGGACAGACATGTAGACTAATGGAATAGAATTTAGAGACCAGAAATGAACCCATATAGCTATGGCAAATTGCATTTTGACAAGAGTGTAAAGTCTATTCAATGGGAAAATAACAGTTTCTTCAATAAATGGTGCCAGACAACTGGATTTTCACATGAAAAGAATAAAATTAATTGAGGTGAGAGGATTGCTTGAGGCCAGGAGTTCAAGACTAGCCTGGGCAACATAGCAAGACCCCTTTCTCTATAAAAATATTTTTAAAAATGACCAAGTGTGGGGGCACATACCTGTAGTCCTCACTACTTGGGATGCTGAGGTGGGAGGATTGTTTGAGCCCAGGAGTTTGAGGTTACAGTAAGCTATGATTGCACAACTGCATTCCAGCCTGGGCAACAGAGTAAGACCCTGTCTCTATTAAAAAATAAAATAAAAAAGAATGAAGTTAGACCCGCTACCTCACACCATGTACAAAAATGAACTCAAAATGGATCAACACCTAAATATAAAAGCTAAAACCATAAAACCCTTAGAAGAAAATATAGGGCTAATATAGCCACATCTAAGATCATGAAGATTGCTAAGATCTGACAACAAAAGCACAAATAACCAAAGTAAAAAAAGATAAATTAGACTTAATCAAAATTAAAAACTTACATGCATCAAGTGATATCAAGAAAATAAGACAATCTAGAAAATGGGAGAAATAGCAAATCATATAGGATAATGGTTTAACATCCTAAGTATAAAAACAACTTCCATACCCAGACTTTTTGTAATTGTAGTAGAGACGGGGTTTCACCATGTTGGCCAAGATGGTCTCAATCTCTTGACCTCATGATCTGCCCACCTCAGCCTCCCAAAGTGCTGGGATTACAGGCGTGAGCCACCGTGCCCCACCAACATTTTTTCAAAGAAGATATACAAATGGCCAATAGACACATGAAAAGATGCTCAACATGCTTAATTATTAGGGAAATACAAATCAAAACTATAATGAAATACCATTTCACATTCACTAGGAGGGCTATAATTTTAAAAAAGAAAAGAAAAATAAGTGTGTTGGCAAGAATGTGTCAACGTACATTGCTGATGGAAATGTAAGATGGTGCACCACTGTGGAAAACAGTCTGGGTTACTCAAAAATGTAAATAAATAATTACCATATGACACACCAATTCAACTCAGGTATATACCAAATAACCAAAAGGTAGAAGCAACCCAGGTGTTTATCAATAGATTAATGGATAAACAAAGTGTGGTATATCCATACAATGGAATACTATTCAGCCATAAAAAGAAACGAAGTTCTGAAACATGCTGCAACATGTATAAGCTCAAAAATATTATCCTAATTGAAAAAAGCCAGATACTAAAGGATAAATATTGTATGATTCCACTTAAATGAAATATATAGAATAAGCAAAATCATATAGACAAAAAGTAGAAGTAGAGGTGACCAGGCTCTGGGGATGGGGAAGAATGGGTAGTTATTGCTTAGTGCTTACAGTATTTCAATATTTGGGGTAACAAAAAAATAATGTCGATAGTTGCACAACAATGTGAATGTAATTAATACCATTGAATTATAAATTTAAAAATCACTAAAATGGCAAATTTTATATATATTTTACCACAATAAAAAAGAGTGTTGGCCAGGTGCAGTGGCTCAAGCCTGTAATCTCAGCACTTTGGGAGGCTGAGGCTGGTGGATCACCTGAGGTCAGGAGTTTGAGACCAGCCCAGCCAACATAGTGAAACCCTGTCTTTATTAAAAATACAGAAATTAGCCAGACGGGGTGGTGCATGCCTGTAATCCTAGGTACTGGGGAGGCTGAGGCACAAGAATCGCTTGAACCCAGGACATGGAGATTGCAGCTAGCTGTGATCATGCCACTGCACTCCAGCCTGGGCAACAAATAGAGACTCTGTCTCAAAAAAGAAGACTTTTAAAACAGACCCCCAAAAATTGAAAGGGGAGAGATAGAAAAAGGGATATTAAACAAAGTTATATATATATATACCTAAACTGATACAAGACAAAATGGACTTTAAAAGAAGGGTCATTGTAAAAAATAAATATTCACTGAGAACAAATGGAATTTTGCCCTTGAAATCACCAACAAAAATTTAAAATGCATGAAGTGATAGTGGGAGATTTTAACTCCACTTTCTTAAGTTCATAGATAATACACACAAAAATAAGAATATGGCAGATTTGAACAGCATGTTTAACAAGTTTAATCAAATAAGCGTATATAAAGCTCTGCACTCAAGAAGAGAATAACACATTTTTTAAAGCACACATGAAAGTTTTTAAAATCTGTAGTGACTATCCTGAAAGTCTCAACAAATATCAAAAAAATAATATCCTAGAAGCCATGTTATAACAAAAATTAATTATGAAAAGAAAACATGTCAGTTGGTGTGGTGGCTCACACCTGTAATCCTAGCACAATAGGAGTCTGAGGCAGGAGGATTGCTTGAGCCCAGGAGCTTAAGATCAGCCCGGGCAAAATAGGGAGATACTGTCTCTACAAAAAAATTAAAATTAAAAAATTAGCCAGGCACGGTGGCTCAGGCCTGTAACCCCAGCACTTTGGGAGGCTGAGGCAGGTGGATTATGAGGTCAGGAGTTTGAGACCAGCCTGGCCAATATGATAAAACCCCATCTCTACTAAAAAAAAAAAAAAATACAAACAATTAGCTGGGCGTGGTGGCATGCTCCTGTAGTCCCAGCTGCTTGGGAGGCTGAGGCAGGAGAATCGCTTGAACCCAGGAGGCAGAGGTTGCAGTGAGCCAAGATCACGCCACTGCACTCCAGCCTGGGCAACAGAGCAAGACTCTGTCTCAAAAACAAAACAAAAACAAAAATTGAAAAATTAGCCTGGCATGGTGACCTGTGCCTGTAATCCCAGCTACTCGGAAGACTAAGGTGAGAGGATTGCTTGAGCTGGGAGGTCAAGGCTGAAATTAAGTGAATCATGATCATGTGACTGCATTGCAGCCTGAGTGATAGAGTAAGACCCTCTTTCAAAAAAAAAAAAAAGAAAAAGAAAGAAAGGAAAAAATGTTATACATTGGAAACCTTCAAAATCAAAATGAAAGTAAAATATTTAGAACTGATTGAAAATTAAAATGTATGTCAGATATGTGAGATACAATAAAATAGTGCATGGGGATGTCTTAAATATGTATATTAGAAATATAGCAATATATTAGGAAAGAAATTAAAAAATGATTGAATGAGGTAAGCATCAAAATCCAGTTAGAAAAAAGAGTGGCCAGGCACAGTGGCTCACAAATGTAATTCCAGCACTTTGGGAGGCCTAGGTGGGCGGATCACTTGAGGTCAGAAGTTTGAGACCAGCCTGGCCAACATGGTGAAACCCCATCTCTACTAAAAATACAAAATTTAGCCGGGCATGGTGGCACCCGCCTGTAATCCCAGCCACTCAGCGGGGCTGAGGCAGGAGAATCGCTTGAACCTGGGAGGTGGAGGTTGCAGTGAGCTGAGATTGTGCCACTGCACTCTAACCTGCGCGACAAAGCAAGACTCCATCTCAAAAAAAAAAAAAAAAGAAAAGGGAAAAAAAGATTAAGAACAACCCTGTCTGAGAATGTGCCTTGCGGACTTAAAATTCCAAAAAGCTTAAATAAACAAGGACTCTAGCTGCTCTCTCTGAAATCCACTGCCGCCTCTGTGCTGAGGCCACCCTTCCCAAGGGTTGCTGCTTCCCAGCAATACTGAGTAGGGCAGGATTACTAAAGCAGGCTGTTCCCAAGAGACACAGGACTCCTTGGGTAATGTGGGCTTGAGGGTTTCCCAGCAATGATGCAGAATGGTCATAAACTGTACTTCAGTCTAGGACTCTTCCACCCAACCTTCCTTTTCTCTCTCCTTCCCTCAAGGTCAGATTTGTGTCACTGTGATGGCTCTCCCAGTTTTCCCTGATCCTGCTTCATTTTCTGTCACAGGTGTTCACCTTAATAAAATCATTGCATTTTTAATCCCATCTTAGTGACTGCATCTCCAAAGAAAAATAAAGGAAATACTAGCAAGCAATAAAATTGAGTAGAGAGGAATAGCAATTCTAATAAAATTCAAAAATATCTGGCCAAATTAAGCAAGAAAAAAAGAGAGAAGGTATAGCTAAGGAATATCAAGGATAAAAAAGAGGACAAAAAACAAAAAAACAGAGGAGATATTTTAAAACCAGAATAATGTTCATTATTTTGAAATAGTCCATTCAATGGACAATTGTTCAAAGAAAAAAACCTTAACTCTGACTGCCCATTATTGAAAATATTTCAAAATTTATTCCTGGATACCACTCCAGACAAGTCTAATTTTTCTGAAGTAAGATCCAGGCATTGATTTTTGGCTGACAGGTAGGGGAAGGCTACGGTGAGGGAGACACTGCTGGTGATCCTAGCAGTGCAGAGTTCAGAAATACTCCTCTAGAGAAGAAACAAAATCTAAATGGGCTTATAATTTTTTTTTTTTTTTTTGAGATGGAGTTTTGCTCTTGTTGTCTAGGCTGGAGTGCAATGGTGCAATCTCAGCTCAATGCAACCTCCGCCTGCTGGGTTCAAGCTATTTTCCTGCCACAGCTTCCCGAATAGCTGGGATTACAGGCCACGCCGCCACGCCCGGCTAATTTTTGTATTTTTCGTAGAGACAGGGTTTCACCATGTTGGCCAGGCTTCTCTCAAACTACTGACCTCAGGTGATCCACCCACCTTGGTCTCCCAAAGTGCTAGGATTACAGGTGTGAGCCACCATGCCTGTCCCAGCTTATAAATGCCACCATGCCTGTCCCATCTTATAAATTTTAAAGCAATTGTGTCATTAAAAAATTTATAGTGGCTCACGCGTATAATCTCAGCACTTTGGGAGGCTGAGGCTAGGGGATCACAAGGTCAGGAGATCGAGATCATTCTGGCTAACACAGTAAAACCCCGTCTCAACTAAAAATACAAAAAATAAGCTGTGTGTGGTGGCACGCGCCTGTAGTCCCAGCTACTCGGGTGGCTGAGGCAGGAGAATTGCTTGAACCTGGGAGGTGGAGGTTGCAGTGAGCCGAGATCATGCCACTGCACTCCAGCCTGGGCGACAGAGTGAGGTCGAGAGTTTGAGACCAGCCTGTCCAACATGGTGAAACCCTCTCTCTAAAAAAAAAAAAAAAAAAAAAATTTACCGCCTACATATGTGTGTTTACACACACACACACACAAACACACACACGGTGCTCAAGAAGATTTTACCAGAAACATTTTAAATTGTATTTTTAAGAAGAAATGAGTCTTAAAACCTTTTTTTCCCACTTTTTTCTTTTCTTTTTTAAATTTTCATTTATTTATATTTCTTAAATTTTACTTTAAGTTCCAGGATACATGTGCAGACCATGCAGGTTTGTTACATAGGTATACATGTGCCATGGTAGTTTGCTGCACCCATCAACCCATCACCTATGTTTTAAGCCCTGCATGCATTACCTATTTATTCTGATGTTCTCCCCTCCCCTCGCAGCTGCCCCCCCACAACAGGCCCCAGTGTGTGTTGTTCCCCTCCCCTGTGTCTATGTATTCTCATTGTTCAACTCATTTATGAGTACGAACATGCAGTGTTTGGTTTTCTGTTCCTGTGTTACTTTGCTGAGAATGGTGGCTTCCAGCTCCATCCATGTCCCTGCAAAGGACATGATCTCATTCCTTTTCATGGCTGCATAGTATTCCATGGTGTGTATGTACCACATTTCTTTATCTGGCCTGTCATTGATGGGCATTTTGGTTGGTTCCATGTCTTTGCTATGGTGAATAGTGCTGCAATAAACATACATGTGCGTGTATATTTATAATAGAAAAATTTTTATTCTTTTGGGTATATACCCAGTAATGGGATTGCTTGATCAAGTGATATTTCTGGTTGTAGATCTTTTAGGAATTGCCACACTGTCTTATTTCCACTAACATTGTAAAAGCATTTCTATTTCTCCACAGCCTTGCCAGCGTCTGTTGTTTCTTGACTTTTCATCATTCTGACTGGGGTGAGATAGTATGACACTGTGGTTTTGATTTGCATTTCTCTAATAATCAGTGACACTGAGCTTTTGTTCTTGTTTGTTGGCTGCATAAATGTCTTCTTTTGAGAAGTGTTTGTTCATGTCCTTTACCCAGTTTGTAATAAGAGTATTTTTTTCTTGTAAATTTGTTTAAGTTCATTGTAGATTCTGGACATTAGACTTTTTTCAGATGGGTAGATTGCAGAAATGTTCTCCCATTCTGTATGGTGCCTGTTCACTCTGATGACAGTTTTTTTTTTTTCTTTCTTTTTTTTTTTTTTGCTGTGAAGAAGTTCTTTAGTTTAATTAGATCCCATTGTCTATTTTAGCTTTTGTTGCCGTTGCTTTTGGAGATTTCATCATAAAATCTTTGCCCATGCCTATGTCCTGAATGGTACTGCCTAGGTTTTCTTCTAGGATTTTTATGGCTTTGGGTTTTACATTTAAATCTTTAATCCCTCTTGAGTTAATTTGTATATAAGGTATAATGAAAGGGTCCGGTTTCAGTTCTCTGCATATGGCTAGCCAGTTTTCCCAGCACCATTTTTTAAATAGGGAATCTTTTCCACATTGCTTGTTCTTGTCAAGCTTGCTGAAGATCAGATGGTTGGAGATGTGTGGTTTTATTTCTGAGGGCTCTGTTCTGTTCCATTGGTCTGTGTATCTATTTTGGTACCAGTACCATGTTGGTTACTGTAGCCTTGTGGTGTAGTTTGAAGTCAGGTAGCGTGATGCCTCCAGCTTTGTTCTTTTTGCTTAGGATTGTCCTGGCTATATGGGCTCTTTTTTGGTTCCATATGAATTTTAAAATAGTGTTTTCTAATTCTGTGAAGAATGTCAGTGGTAGTTTGATGGGAATAGCATTGACTATGAATTACTTTGGACAGTATGACCATTTTCATGATACTGATTCTTCCTATCCATGAGGATGGAATGTTTTTTCATTTGTTTGTGTCCTCTCTTCCTTGAGCAGTTGTTTGTAGTTCTCTTTGAAGAGGTTCTTCACGTCCCTTGTTAGCTGTGTTCCTGGGTGTTTTATTCTCTTTGTAGCAGTTGTGAATGGGAGTTCATGCATGATTTGGCTCTCTGCTTGTCTGTTGTTGGTATATAGGAATGCTTGTGATTTTTGCGCATTGATCTTATATCCTGAGACTTTGCTGAAGTTCCTTATCAGCCTAAGGACTTTTGGGGCTAAGATGATGGGGTTTTCTAAACATGTATCATCTGCAAAGAGACAATTTGACTCCCTCTCTTCATACTTGAATACCCTTTACTTCTTTCTCTTTTCTGATTGCCATGACCAGAACTTCTAATATTATGTTGATAGGAGTGGTGAGAGAGGGCGTCCCTGTCTTGTGCCAGTTTTCAAAGGGAATGCTTCTAGCTTTTGCCCATTCAGTATATACTGGCTGTGAGTTTGTCATAAATAGCTCTTATTATTTTGAGATGTGTTCCATGAATACCTAGTTTATTGAGAGTTTTTAACATGAAGGGATATTGAATTTTATCAAAGGCTTTTTCTTTATCTGTTGAGATAATCGTGTGGTTTTTGTCTTTGGTTCTGTTTATGTAGTGGATTACGTTTATTGATTTGCATGTAATCAACCAGGCTTGCATCCCAGGAATGAAGCCAACGTGATTGTGGTGGATAAGCATTTTGATGTGCTGCTGGGTTTGGTTTGCCAGTATTTTATTGAGGATTTTTGCATGATGTTCATCAGGGATGTTGGCCTGAAGTTTTCTTTTTTTGTTGTGTCTCTGCCAGGTTTTGGTTTCAGGATGATGCTGGCCTCATAAAATGAATTAGGGAAGAGTCCCTCCTTTTCAATAGCTGGGAATAGTTTTAGGAGGAATGGTACCAGCTCCTCTTTGTACCTCTGGTAGAATTCAGCTGTGAATCCATCTGGTCCTGGGCTTTTTTTGGTTGGTAGGCTATTTATTACTGCCTCAGTTTCAGAACTTGTTAAGATCTTATTTTTTTTAAGAAGACACTAGCCCAGGCTAGTCTTGAGCTCCTGGCCTCAAACAATCCTCCCACCTCGCCTCCCAAAGTGTTGGGATTATAAGCCTGAGTTGCAGCACCTGACCATTTAACAGCAATTTCTAACAAATCACAAATCTTCAAAACACAAATATTCTGTATTTTATATAAACTGTTTCAAAAACTAGAAAAAGAAAAACTCTGCAAAATTTTTTAAGATGATATACAGTTAATACTAATAATAGACAAAGAACAGTAAAGATAAATTATAGACTAATTTCACTTACCATCATAAATACAAAAATCCTAAATATAATATTAGCATGTGGAAATAAAGTATTACCAAGTATTATTTATCCCAGGAATAAGAGGGTGTTTTGCCATCAGAAATTTCATTAACATAATCCAATAAATAAGAAAAACAATATGAATGTTTAAAAAGAAATAAGGGCTGTGCACTGTGCCTCATGCCTATAATCCCAACACTTTGGGAGGCCAAGGCGGGGTGGATTACTTGAGGTCAGGAGTTCGAGACCAGCCTGGCCAACATGGTGAAATTCCATCTCTACCAAAAATACAAAAAATTAGCTGGGTGTCATGGCAGGAGCCTGAAATCCCAACTACTTGGGAGGCTGAGGTAGGAGAATGGCTTGAACCCGGGAGGCGAAGGTTGCAGTGAGCTGAGATCATGGCATTGCACTCTAGCCTGGGCAACAGGGCGAGACTCTGTTTCAAATAAATAAATAAATAGAAGTAGGACAGAATTTGATAAAATTCTACTAGTATTCATTATTACTGTTATTATCATTATTAGGCAAGGTCTTGCTTTGTTGCCCAGACTGGAGTGCAATGGTGCGATCATGGCTTACTGCAACCTCTGCCTCCCAGGCTCAGGTGATCCTCCCATCTCAGCCAATCAGGTAGCTGGGACTACAGGGATGCACCACCATGTCCAGCTAATTTTTAATTTTTTTTTTTGGAGACGGGGTCTCACTTTGTTGCCCAGGTTGATCTCTACCTCCTTGACTCAAGCCACCCTCCCACCTCGGCCTTCCAAAATATTGGGATTATAGTCTTGAACCACTGCACCTGGCCAGTATCCATTATTACTATTATTATTTTATTTTTATTTTTATTTTTTAGAGATGGGGTTTCACTGGCACGGTGGCTCATGCCTGGAATCCCAGCACTTTGAGAGGCCAAGGTGGGCGGATCATGAGGTCAGGAGATCAAGACCATCCTGGCCAACATGGTGAAGAAACAAAATTGTCATTACATGCATATAGTGTGATTGTCTACAATGGAAATCCAAGAAAATCTATAGATGAACTATTAAGATGTAATTTACCATACCAACAACAATTAAGAATTAAGAATATATCATATCAAATATGCAACACTTTTATGGAGAAAAGTATAAAATTTTATCAAAGGGTATATTTGAGAACTATTTAAAGAGGGAGATAGCTCATGTTGACATATCTATTCATACAGGTTGAGTATCTCCTATCTAAAATGCTTGGGACCAGAAGTGTTTCAAATTTGGAATTTTAAAAAATTTTACAATGTTTGCATACACATAATGAGATACCTTAGAGATGGGACCTCTGATAATTGTATGGAATTTTGTTTTTGTTGGTTGGTTGGTTGGTTTTTTTTTTTTTTTTTTTTAGATGGAGGCTTGCTCTGTCATCCAGGCTGGAGTGCAGTACGACAGTCTCGCCTCACTGCAACCTCCGCCTTCCAGGTTCAAGTGATTCTCCTGCCTCAGTCTCCTGAGTAGCTGGGATTACAGGTGTGCACCACCATGCCCAGCTAATTTTTGTGTTTTAGTAGACACAGGGTTTCACCATGTTAGCCAGGCTGGTGTTGAACTCCAGACATCAAATGGTCTGTCCGCCTTGGCCTCGCAAAATGCTGGGATTACAGGCATGAGCTACTGCACCTGGCCCGTGTATACAATACTTTTAACACATTCTCTACAGAAATAAACTGTTATGTACCTGAATTTTGAGTATAATCTATCACTAGTTGAGGTGTGAAATTTTCCACTTGTAGTGTCAGCACGCAAGAAGTTTCAAATTTTTGAGCATTTGGATTTCAGATTTTTGGATTAGAGATGTTCAGCCTGTATTCAGATCAATTTATGCATAGAATAAAATTTATAACTACGAAAAGTTAACATTTGTACTAGTCAGCCTCCCTAACTTCCTTTAGTCCTCACCTCTCTCTGTGTCAACCTTCTTCATCTTCATTTCCCTCCAGCTCAGCCTCACAAAGCTCTCTGCTAATTCCTTTCAAGATATTAACTGATTATTAAGCTGTTAGAGCTAAGTAATTTACATTTTAATAGATAACTCTTAAACACCAAAGCTATTTTACAATTCAAAAGAATGAAGCCACAATTGTGGAATGACATGGGATGAGGATGATATTTTTGTATAAGGGGACTAGCTAGAATTCATTTAAATGAATAATCATATACTCTCAAATTGTCTGCATGCATACACATGCATGTAATTTGCATATAATGTTAATATAATTTTGAAAGTAGAAACCTATCCTTTCACATTTTGTTTATAACAATAGCTGTAATAAAAATGGGAACTCTGGGAACCAGGGTTCTCACTGTGGGAGAAGAAAGATGAAATGTGGAAGGATGAAATGTGAGGAAGAACCATGTGAAACTGATTTGGAATTAGAGGCATCCACATGTATTGGATAATATGAATTCATTATATATGTATGCAAATAAATATGTATATATACACATACATAGTTGAACCATAGGAAATTATCATTTTTCCCAGAAAAAGCCTATAATTAGTGACACTGCAGTGGCAATGAGCACACCAAGTACCCAGAATTTGTGTTCTAAATACTAGTCCTCAGGACTCCTTAGGGGAAATTGCTTATTCCAGGGCTAGGACAGAGGAAATTAGTATTAGAACCTGGAACATTTTGTTGTATCAGAAAGTAAGGAAGAGCTCAAGAAACGGCAGTACATCTTCAAAAGATCATCAACATCAGCTGAAGAGGCTCCTTCTAGCCAATTCTGGAACAAACTGATTATTAGAACGAATAACAAGTAATACATTATAACCCAGTGAATAAAATAATGAATGCATATGTCCGTTCTGATAGAGAAAAAGTAGAATGCCAAATAAGAAATGTAAAAGGAATGCTAGAGTTAGAAATGGCCGTTTTGCAGCTCTGATATTGATAACTAATTCAGGTGGGAATCATCAAAGGATGCAAAAACGTAGTGGATCAAAGTTTAATGCAGAATGGGATATTACGTAGTTTTTAAGTCTTTTCCCAGAGAGCACTTACTAACTTTACAGTGATGATAACTTTACGGTAGAGAAACATAGAGGACACCACATTAACCAAGTGATCAAAGTTAACATCACCAATAATAAAATAAATGGATATCACGTGCCTCCTGATGTGGTGCACTGGAGTAGGACAAAGCCTCATCATTATGCATTATTCCTGCCTAGAACGCATCAACCTTAATCTAATCCTAGAAAACATCAGAAAAACTCAAGCTGAGTGTCACCCTATAACAACGACAGGCCTGTATTCTAAAAATATCAGTGTCATGAATGACAAGAGAAGATTGAGGAACTGTTCCAGATGAAAGAAAGAACATTACAGTTAAATACAATATGGGTCTTTGATTGGCGGGCGGGGGAACTGACATCCAAGGACATTACTGGAGCTATTAATGAATTTAAATATGGTCTGCACGTTAGATAACAATGTTTTACTTGTGTTAAATGTCCTTAATTTGATCATTGTTCTGTGATTATGTAAGAGACTATTTTGTTCTTAGGAAATATACACTGAATTATTAGGAGTAGAATGGCATGAAGGTTCAGAAAATTGTTCAGAAAATAATAACAATGGCAATAATAATAATGTGTGAGCATGTAGACAGGAAGGAAAACAGAGAAGGCAAACAAATAAGTAATTGAAGCAAAATGTTTATCCAACTGAAGGATACACTTGAGTTCTGCTTATCTTTCCTGTACCTCTTTGTGAGTTTTAAAATAAAATTTAAAAATTTAAGAAGTTAATGTACTGGTATATCTATCCAAGGGAATACTATTGACCCATAAAAGAAGTACTAATACTTACAGAACATGCAGGAACCTTGAAAACATTATTCTAAGTGAAAGTAACCAGTCGCGAAAGGCCATATATTATTTTATTTATATTAAATGAAATGCCCAGATAGGCAAATTCATAGAGACAGAGAGTAGATTAGTAGTTGCCAGAAGCTAGGAAATGAAAAGAGAGGGAGTGCCTGCTAACTAGTATAAGGTTTCTTTTTGGGGTGATGAAGATAGCCTGGAATTAGCTGGTAGTAATGCTTATGAGGGACTATGTTAACTTCTCTTCCCAGGTCCACAAGGGGCGTGGTTTCAAAGGCAAGAACTTCCCAGTGCCATACCTCTATCCATGCCCCCCCATCTGGGAGCATAGAGTTCTGTCTAACTTTTCCATGCACAGGAAGGTAGACTACCTAGGTGACCTTCCTTTGTTTAGAAAGCCGGAGAAAAGCTCAGGGAGGACTGTGGGCCGGGCAGCCAATCCGATATCAAAGTCGAAGATCAATCACTCAAGAGGAAATTTGGAAAAGCTCCTCTCACTGGACGAAAACTTGAATGGGGTGGGAGTAACTCCCAGATTAAAAGTCCCCCTACCCCTTACCTGTGTAGACTCCATCTCTGGATCCCCCTCTCACAACAGCATGGGACAATATCACTACAGGCGGTGGCCTGGGTCTCCTCCCCATTCTTAGGTGAGTGAGAGCCCAAGGACCTGGAAAAATACATCTAACTGGGGAACAGTGAGTGTTATTGGAACGCCCCCACAGTCCTGCTCCTGTCCCCGGGTTACAGTTATACAACTCTGTGAATATACTAAAATATACTAAAAAGTGAGAATACTAGATACAAAATGGTGAATTTTGTGGTATGAAAAACAAGTGTGTGCAAAAAATGAAAGACGTAAAGGAATATTACTGTATAAAGTTGTCATTATTTTGCCTTCCTATTCTCACTGTTTCCCTCCAAACACACATACAAACCAAAAAGGCTTAAAATTGGCACATGTTCTGTTTCTCAAAAGAGATTTTATAGGCTGGGTGCGGTGGTTCACGCCTGTAATCCCAGCACTTTGGGAGGCCGAGATGGGAGGATCGCCTGAGGTCAGAAGTTCAAGACCAGCCTGGCCAACATGGCAAAACCCTGTCTCTATTAAAAGTACAAAAATTATCTGGGTGTGGTGGGCGCCTGTAATCCTAGCTATTCAGGAGGCTGAGGCAGGAGAATAGCTTGATTGTGCCACTGTACTCCAGCCTGGGCGACCAGAGCGAGACTCCATCTCAAAAAAAAAAAAAATGAGATTTTATAAAATGCCAATTTCTCTATATTTACAGTTTGTTGTTTTAACACCAAGACTTGTCATGTTTCTTAGGTAGTCCTGCCTTGCTGTGTTTCATTCACAAATATGCACACATCTTGCTCATTCCCACATTCTTAAAAAATTTCTCAGGCAACCCACAGTGTTACAGTCTGCCTATGTTGGCAGTATTCATATCCTAAAAAAAATCTCCCTTTTTCCCATTGCTGTAAAAAACAGAGCAAAACAAGGCAAAAACCCCACATTCTTTGCCATATTGATCTCATCAGCTATCACGTAAGAAGTGACTCACTAAGCCTTTAGGATCAAAGATTAAAGACAGATGCCTCACTAGAGATATGTCCCTTATAATATGATGTTGCAGCCATAAATATTTTAAACTATGCTGTCCAAGAAAAATACCAGGGACCTTCTTATGATGGTAATATTAAACTCAAGTCTTTGGTTATTGGTTGCAGAAGGTTATATCAAGTTCATTTGACAAACAGTGACCAAGATGGGCTGCTATGTTTGTCCCTTTCTTGACTTGCAAACTTCCTCAAATTTTATTTGATTTATATTTATATTTATATTTCATTTTATTTTATTTGTTAAGACAGGGTCTGTCACTCTGTTACCAAGGCTGGAGTGCAGGGGTACAATCACAGCTCACTGCAAACTCAACCTCCTGGGTTCAAGCAGTCCTCCTGCCTCAGTCTCCCAAGTAGCTGAGACTAAAGGTGCACACCACCACACTCGGCTAATTAATTTTTTTTTTTTTTTTTTTTTAGGCCAGGCTCAGCGGCTCATGCCTGTAATCCCAGCACTTTGGGAGAATGAGGTAGGCAGATTTCCTGAGCTCAGGAGTTCGAGACCAGCCTGGGGAACATGGTGAAACTCTGGATCTACTAAAACTACAAAAAATTAGCTGGGTGTGATGGTAGGTGCCTGCAGTCCCAGCTGCTGTGAGGGCTGAGGCAGGAGTATTGCTTGAACCCAGGACGTGGAGGTTGCAGTGAGCTGAGATGGTGCCACTTCACTCCAGTCTGAGTGACAGAGTGAGACTCTGTCTCCAAAAATAAATAAATAAAATAATTTTTTGTAGTGACGGGGTGTTACCATGTTGCCCAGGCTAAACTTCCTTAATAATTTAAAAGAATTAAAACTATCCTATTAATTTTTTTATTTTTCAGTATTTATCCAGTAAAACTATTTAGAAAATCTTTGTCTGAAATAACATATATTTCAGAATTCATTAATATAAATTACATGTGAATCTGAAATTTGTATATAGTAATTTATTGCTCAGCAAACTACCTTGAACATGATTACTAGTTAATATATATTAAATAAATAATGGATAAATAAAATTATAGAATATTAATGCTTTGGCACTGAAATCTTTGTCAGTGTACAATTCATTCATTCACTCAAAAAATATTTTTGAGCACCTGCTACATACCAGACATTAATGAGGAAAAATTAAAACAATCCTTGCTTATATGAATTTTAAGCTGGAGATGAAGACAGGATTTAATCAGACATCCTCAGAAATTACTACATAATTTCAAACTAAGAGACGTGATGAAAGAAAGATGAAAAAAGGAACCTGACTTAGACTAGAGAGGTTTCCCTGGGGAAATAATGCTTGAGTTAAGAATGAAAGGTAGAGTTCGAGTTAATTAGACTGACAGTAGGGAGAAGAGCATCCCAGGAAAACAAAACAGCATTTGCAAAGCCACTGTGGCAGGAGACTAATGATGAACTGGGGGATATGTTTAAAAGGCCAGTGAGCATCAGGAGCAAGGGAAGTGGTACAGAATGAGGTTGGAGAAATCAATGGGAATTATATTAAAGTATTATAGTATGTATTTTTAAAAATCAAGCCTTGTCTGGGCGCGGTGGCTCATACCTGTAATTCCAGCACTTTGGGAGGCCGAGGAGATTGGATCACCTGAGGTTGGGAGTTCGAGACAAGCCTGACCAACATGGAGAAACCCCGTCTCTACTAAAAATACGAAAATACAGTATTAGCCAGGCATGGTGGTGTCTGCCTGTAATCCCAGCTACTCACGTGGCTGAGGCAGGAGAATTGCTTGAACCTGGGAAACAGAGGTTGTGGTGAGCCGAGATCGTGCCGTTGCACTACAGCCTGGGCAATAAGAGGGAAACTCCATCTAAAAATAAAATAAATAAAATAAAAATAATAAAAATCAAGCATTAATTATACTACAGTGGAAAGCCATTGAAGCGTTTTATGTAAAATAATGACATGATCAGATTTGAATATTTAAAAAAGCACCCTCCACTCCAGAAAATAGTTTGGAAGTTCCTTTCAAAACTAAAAATGGACTTACCATATGACCCAGCAACTGTATTATTGGTCGTTTATTCTAGAAAAATGCAGACTTGAGCTGGACGCAGTGGCTCACACGTGTAATCCCAACACTTTGGGAGGTCAAAGCAGGAAGATTGCTTGAGGCCAGGAGTTTGAGACCAACCTGGGCGAGTCTGTCTCTCAAATTTTTTTTTAAAAATCAGCAGGGCGTGGTGGTGCACACCTATAGTCCCAGATACTCGGGAGGCTAGGGTGTGAGGAGCCCTTGAACCAAGGAGGTTATAGCTGCACTCTAGCCTAGGCCACAAGGAGGCCCTGTCTCAGAAAGAAGAAGAAGAAGAAAAAGACAAATGCAAACTTATGTTCACACAGGAACTTGTATGTGAATGTTCATAACAACTCTGTTTATAATAGCCAAAAAGTAGAAACTTCCCAAATGTCCTTCAACGAGAGAAGTGTTAAACAAACTGTGGTACCTCCATACGTGGAATATTACAAAGTAGTAAAAAGGAATGAAATTTTGACACCTACAACTTGGATGAAACTCAAAGAAATTACCTGTGTGAAAAAAAAGCCAATCTCAAAAAGATACATATTCCTGATTTCATTTGTATAACATTCATGAAATAAAACAGTTATAAAAATACAGAATTGATTAAGAGTTGCTAGGGATTAAGGATGGGGGAGTGGATGACTGTAGCTGTAAAGGGCTAATAAGGGAGTCTTGTCATGAGAGTCTTGTGGTGGTGATACACTTAAGTATCTTGATTGTGTGTTGCATAAACCCACACAAGTGCATGTAAAACTAGTGAAATCTGAATAGGTTCTATGACTTGCGCCAATGTTAATTTCTTGGTTTTGATACTGTGCTATAGTTTTGTATGTTGTTAAAATCAGGGGACTGGACATGGTGGCTCACGCCTATAATCCCAGCACTTTGGGAGGCCGAGGTGGGAGGATTGTCTGAGCTCAGGAGTTTGAGACCAGCCTGAGCAACATGGAGAAACCCCATCTCTACTAAAAATACAAAAAAATTAACCAGGTGTGGCAGTGTGTGCCTGTAGTCCCAGGTACTCAGGAGGTTGAGGCAGGAGAATCGCTTGAATCCAGGAGGTGGAGGTTGCAGTGAGCCAAGATCACACCACTGTACTCCAGCCTGGGCAACAAAGCAAGACTCTGTCACTAAATTAACAAAAAAAAAAAAAAAAAAAAGGCAGCAAGCTGGGGAAAGGATGCACAGGGCTTCCCTGTACATTTCTTTGCAAACTCCTTTGAAGCCATAATAATTTCAAAATAAAAAGTTAAAAAAAGCACAGCAGTCTGGCTACTAAGTGGAAAATGAATTGAATAGAGGACAAGAAAATGTGGTGAAAACTTGGGTGATTATTGCGTAAGTCCAGAAAAGAAATAAATGATTTTTGCTAGACTTGGATGGTAGTAGCAGGGATAGAGAAGAATGGACACATCTGAGAATATATAGGTGGTAAAATTTGTGGAATCTGGTGATGGGTGGGATATAAAAGGCTAAAGAGGATGGCTAAGAGGGCTGGGCATGGTGGCTCACACCTGTAATCCCAGCACTTTGGGAGGCCAAGGCAGGTGGATCACCTGAGGTCGGGAGTTCAAGACCAGCCTGACCAACACGGGGAAACCCCATCTGTACTAAAAATACAAAATTGGCCAGGTGTGGTGGCACATACCTGTAATCCCAGCTACTTGGAAGGCTGAGGCAGGAGAATTGCTTGAACCTGGGAGATGGAGGTTGCCGTTAGCCTATATCATGCCATTGTACTCCAGCCTGGGCAACAAGAGTGAGACTCCATCAGAAATAAAATAAAATTAAATTTAAAAAGCTAAAGAGAATAAGAGCAAAAGTATTTTGAAGTCGCACTTTGTCCCATATTTCTGTATTATGATACAGAAAGTAAACATATATTTAGGACAAGACAACAAATATTTGGGAGGCACCATTTTATGACAGTGTATTCCAGAATCAAAGGTGCTTATTGATATGAGGTCACTTACAGAACTTTGCTAGGCTAAAGTACACACCATCATTGTGTCAATAATAAATGTATTGCGTCTCAACTCAAAATTTATCCTTCATTGCCTGCTCTGCAAAATGGAGCTGGACTCTAAATATTAGTATTTTGCCTTTCCCAGCTGGAACAATGTTAAACTTTGTCAGTAGAGGGTGCTGGAGAGACCTTATAAGAATAAGGGGCTTTTGCTTTCCTTCCTGTTTCAGTTGTTCCTCTGAATGGGTTTCTGCAGCATGCATAGCCTCTAGCTTCCAAGTCCTGCAGTGCTGGCAACCTCAGTGCCAGGCTCTGCAATGCCAGCAGCACCCAGGGCATTTTCATCTGGCATTCCCCCTCAGAAGACAGCACCACAGCAGCTTCTCTGGCATCCAGTGAGCTGCAGCTGTGCACTCTCCAATAAGGTCAGGATCTTAGCCTGCAGAGGAAAGGAACTGCTTTTTTAGGAGCTTTATCTTAGCTTTAAGGATAGTGGCTGCTGCTTATATCTGTTTTTCTCAAATACTTCAGCATTCTCTTTACTTCATACTATCCCTCACTTTACTGTATACTAATCCCTTACTACTTCAATCCTTGCTATAGTTAATAATCCTTTATCTTAAACTTTCTCCATTCAAACTGTACGGCCCTTGTGTCCTGATCGAATCCCGATTCATACAAACCATCTTCCAAAGTTCGCTGTTGTGATTGCCCTCAACTTTGAGCTTTTGATAGCCCACCTATATTTGTCATTGAAGGGCTCCTGGATATGATTGGCCAATGGTTAAAGGTTGTTAAACTGGCCGCAGTTTCAATTATAACATGAAAGGAGTCAAACCCATTTGCAAAACTTCCAAACATCTAGATTGGATTTGATTTTTATTTCTATTCAATTTTAAACAAATCTGTGGTTTCAAATGTTGTAAAACAACTTACAGAAATATTTTCCTTTTTTTTCTGAAAAAAGTTTACATGTTAATCTAAACCAACTTAGAGGCTGAGTGCTTAAACACTCCACCATACAACCATCCACAATAAAAACATGCAAAATTTAAAATGAAAAATATTAAAAGCAGACTCTAAAATCAATACTGCAAATGTATATATATATATATATATATATATATATGTGCCAGGCCAAGGATGGCTGATGACACAAATGAGTGCCGCCTTCTGTAGTGTGTGATACTGCTCATCGTTTCTTCCTTTTCTTGATTGCCCTAACACTCCTGTTTTCTTTTTCATTCTTTCAAAATTTCCTTACAGGTTCCTCTGTCTTTGCTAATCTTTTAAATTATCATCATTTCCCTGCATTATGTTCTTGGCTCTTATTTTTCATTGGTCCTGGATGAGTTTATCCATCTTAGGTAATGTCTCCTTCATATGTATCTGCAGCCTAGGCCTGTCATCTTAGCTCCACAGTTCTTTATGTAGTACAAGCTCTAGCCCAGGGGTCAGCAAACTGTCACCTCTAGGCCAAATCCGGCTCATTGCCTGTTTTTCTAAGTAAATTTTTATTGGAACGCAACCGGGCCACTTGTTTGCATGTTATCTATGGTTGTTGCCTTTATGCTACAACATATGGTCTGCAAAGCTTATTCTAGCCCTCAGCAGAAAAAAAAATATTGCTTTTCCTGCTCTAGCTTAAGCTATTGCTTCTAATTAGTTTTAGGCATGACTGAGTATGTATTCTAAATGGCAGCGAAGGCCCACCAAGAATAGTTATCTGCATCTCTCCGTACTAGAGATGGAGTAAAGGTCAATTCTGGAACTCATAATCACATTCCACAGACAAAGCTGCAACAAGATGAAGGGGTATTTTTGTTAGGAATTTTGTCGTATTAGGGACAAAAGGAGTGCAATGTACTGTAGTCAGCCTTCAACAGAATGAAGGCCTCACAGGATGTAGCTTTACTTTTACACTTAAAGGTTTGTAGCTGGACATATTGTATTATATCTATGGCATGGCATATCAACAGCAGTGTTGAGGCATATTGACACATCTTCACGGGAATCTGACATTTCCAAGATGAACAAGAGGGCAAGAACGTGACAGATGCTGTGAGGAAGTGAAGAGCATTTATTTGTTTGATAGCACGACGTGCTCCTGTCTCCCTCCTCTCCTATCCCCCGGTCTCCCACCTCCACCCCAGGACTCTTAAGAATAAAGATATGTGTGATAGATTGTTGCAGTAATGACCCCAATTTGACCTCCCTTCCTTCTGTCCAAATCCTTGGGTAATCCACTCCCACAATGACTCTAGTTTTGGGCACATAAATTGCTTTAGCCAATGAGACACAAGCAAAGTCTTGAAAATGCTTACATGTCAGGGCTTGCGCTCTCTTGTGCTCTTAGAAACCCTATAACCACCACCACAGGAAAGGGCCCAAACTAGCCTACTGGATGCTAACACACGGACTAGTTATCCTTACTGCTCATGCTGACAACCACCCAACCACCTGATACGTAACTGAGGCCACTGGCCACAAATGTTTGAGTATGTCCAGTCATCAATATGTGGTATGGAGAAAAGCCATTTTATCTGAGCCCAGCCCAGATTGCCTTTCCACAGAATTATGAACAAATAAGCCACTGCGTTTTGCGGTTTTGTGATGTAAATGATACCGATACAAGTTAACAATAATTGCTAATGTCACACCACATGCTGGTATGTGTGTGGCCTGGGGGATAATGGATTGTATCAGTGTGTCTTTCTGCTGGAGTTCCTCCTCGCAGACTCAGGTGTCCAAAACTAGGCGCATCATCATCCTGCCTCATCAACTATTACCACCATGAAATCTCTCCCTGTATTCTGCATCACCTAAAACAAATCTGGGAGCAAATTCCTGATTTGTCCTTCACCTTCCACATCCAAACAATTACCATGTTGTCAGTTTTTACCACCATTCCCTGTGCTTCCCCCTCCACTACCCCACTTGAATGTATAAGGCCCTCATACAGCTCTTACCTCATTTCTTTAAAATTTCCTTTCTAAATTTTTTTTTTAACTTTCAAGTTGAGGGGTACATGTGCGGTTTGTTATATAGGTAAACCTGTGTCATGGGGGTTTGCTGTACAGATTATTTCTTCACCCAGGTATTAAGCCTAGTACCCATTAGTTACTTTTCCTGTTCCTCTCCCCTCCTCCCCACCCTCCACCCTCCGATAGGCCCCAGCGTCTGTTGTTCTCCTCTGTGTGTCTATGTGTTGTCATCATTAAGTTCCTACTCATAAATAAGAATATGTGGTATTTGGTTTTCTGTTCCTGTACTAGTTTGCTAAGGATAATGACCTCCAGCTCCATCTATGTCCCTGCAAAGGACATGATCTTGTTCTTTTTATGGCTACCGAATATTCAATGGTGCATATGGACCACATTTTCTTTATCCAGTCTACCACTGATGAATATTTTGGTTGATTCCATGTCTTTGCTATTGAGAGTAGTGCTTCAGTGAACGTATGTGTACTTGTGTCTGTATGATTAAATGATTTATATCACTTTGGGTATATATGCCTGGTAAAGGGATTGTTGGGTCAAGTGGTAGTTCTGCGGTTGCAGAGAAAAAGGAATGCTTATACACTGTTGGTGGGAGTATAAATTTGACTTTTTAATAATAGCTGTTCTGACTGGTATGAGACGGTATCTCTGTGGTTTTGATTTTCATTTCTCTAATGATCAGTGATGTTGAGCATTTTTTTTCATATGCTTGTTGGCTGCATTATAATTTCTAATTGCTATGATTTGAATGTGTCTGCTCCAAAATTCAGGTGTTGACAATATGATAGCATTAGGAGGTGTTGCTTTTTTTTTTTTTTTTTAAGCCAGTCAAATTTAGCAGTGGGGAGTTTTATACCAACTTTAGTGACACTAATGTTAATAAGTTCTGATAACCCACTACCATCGGACCAGCCGAGGTGTTGCTTTTAAGAGATGGTTAGACAATGCGGATTCTTCCCCTCATTAGGTGCCCATCTAAAGGGGCTTGATAAAGGGAATGTGCCCCTTTTTGCCTTTCTACCTTCTGCCTTGTAAGGACACAGCGTTCCTTCCTTCTGGAGGACATGGTGTTCAAAGCACCATCTTGGAAGCGGAGAGCAGCCCTCACTAGATGCTAGCACCTTAAGGTTAAGAGTTTTTATCCTCCAGAAATGTGAGGAATAAATTTCTGTTCTTTAAAAACTACCCAGTCTGTGGTGTTCTGTTATAGCAGCACAAATAGACTAAGATATTAATGTTTTGTGCCTCTCTAATCCATCTTTCACTTAGTAGCCAGAATGATCTTTCTAAAATTCAGACCTAAACATGTCACTCACCTGCTTAAACTCTTCAATGCTTCTCCACTGCTTTCGGGATAAAATCCAAAATTCTTGGTGTGGCATGCAATGCCCTTCAGAGGTCTGACCTCTTGTCTACTTCCTCAAAATCAGTTTCTGTCGATTCTCAAAGGGTACCTTATGTTACAGCCAGTCCTAATTACTTACAGTCTCCAAAAGATTCATATGTTTTCACTCTTCTTGTCCTTTGGAAACTGTTCCCTCTGATCATAAGACTCCATTTGCCCTTGCAATCTGTTTTATTTTCTACATGTTCTCACCTCAACCATTTTGTGATAAAATACATACAACATAAAATTTACCATTTTAGCCATTTTCAAGTAGAATTTAGTGGCATTAATTACATTCACATTGTTGTGTAACTATCACCACTGTCCATCTCCAGAAAATTTTTAATATCCCAAACTGAAATAGTGTATTCAGTAAGCAACTCCTCATTACCTAATCTTTACCCTCAACCCCTGGCAACAACTCCCATATGTTCTTTTTAAGGCTCTCCTAAAAACATCATCAGCTATCTGCCTCCCAAGCTGAGTTGAGGGTTTCTGTTCTCCGCTGACATAGTAGTCTATTGCAGTGTTTGGCACTCTGCACTGTTCATGTTATTTTAAACCTCAACTTCCTCCCCCTCAACTGTGAACTTCTTAAGGACAAGAACCGTTGTCTCAATCTCTGTTTATCTTTGGGTGACAATGTTGTGTACCACATGTTTTATAAATGTAAGTCATCAAATCTGCCTATTGCTTTTGAATCACCTAGAGAGCCTTTAAAAACAGACTTCTAGAGATTCTCACTCAAGTAAATCCGGGGAGAGAGTTAGGAATCTGAAATTTTGGAACACTCTCCAGGTAATTCTGATATGTGCAAGCCAGCCATCAAGATTTGGAAGTAAAATTGATCTAAAGGACTATGCCCAAGTAAGAGGGTCTTTTATTCTTGATGAATCATTAAAAAGAAGCCAATTCATTTCTCTTGATTTTCATACTGAGCCTCTTAGAGAATTACAATAAGGAACTCGGAATCTCTTAGCAATGATTTTTCTCAACCATTATCCTTGCACTAAGAGTTATATAATAAAAACATGTCATTTCCATATTTCTTTTTGGTGGGGGACATGGTCTTGCTCATTTACCCAGGATGAAGTGCAGTGGTGTGATCATAGCTCATTGCAACCTTGAACTCCTGGGCTTAAGGGATCTTCTTGCCTCAGCCTCCTGAGTAGTCGGGACTATAGGCCCGCACCACCTCACCTGAGTAATTTTTGAAAAATTATTTTGTAGAGAAGGGTCTCACTTTGTTGCCCAGGCTCGTCTCAAATTCCTGGGCTAAAGTAATCTCTCAGCCTCCCAAAGTGCTGGGATTACAGGAATGAGCCACCACACCTGGCCTTCATTTCTTTGTTAACTTACCAAACTGCTTTTAAATTTTCCTCCAACAACCCTTTAAGGTAGACTATTAGATCCAATATGCTTTATTATCTTATTGTTTGCTTTGGCATTATTGCACTTACCAAAGCCCTCCCAACCTAGTTGTCCCAGGGCCACTTTCAAGTCTGTTTATGCATACAGCAATAAATATTTTCTCAAACATTTAATTATGTGTTTGTCACTGTTAGGTATCAGAGGAAACAGCAGTGAACTAGTCAAAATCCTGCCTGCATGGAGCTTACATTCTAGTTAGGAGGCGCCTTCTCAGAGTGCCTCCTGTAAGAACATTTTCCCTAGCCTGTCCTAGTCTGACTCTTCTAATCAGGAATTCCATCATTCCAGACCACCCTTATTAGATAAAGGGTAACATTTGCCCCGGGTCACGCTATGTCTTTTGACGATGATCAGCCCCTATGGTGCCAGTATGGTATGCAGCTGTTTAGGGTGTACATTGGCTTCATGTTTACATCTGTTTTCCGTGACACCGTCCAGCTGAATGAGTTGGGTGTCTTGTCTCCGGAAAGACGAGACTCCTGTCGGTAGCTAGTTTATGTCCTCCCACCCTTCATGAGTGCTTTTCAGTGATTTTTACATCAAAATAAGCCTAGTGGATAACCAGAAAACCTAGCAAAAAAACAGAAAAAACAATTTCGTATAAGTACGTTAAACAATGTCAGAGCTGGAAGAGATCTTCGAGATGTGGCTGCCTTTTATAGATCAGAAAACAGAGACCCAGAGAGGTGACCTAAGTCGCCTCCGGTCACACAGCCCAAGTGAAGGATGTGGACCGGTGATCACATCTAATTTACAATCACACTGGCGGCGTTCCTCCTAAAATTTAACGTCTAAATGAGAGCCAGCCGCGTCACCGCTTCTACCCCCCCCCACCGTCCTTTCTAGTATTCATTCCACGCCGCTCTTTCTTGAAGAGTCAAGTCGTTAAAATATCAAGTGGAGGCATTCCACAAACAGGTGTCCAGACCACGGCCACGCGGACACGGAGTCGGGGAATCTGGATCCCCCACATGCCAGCCGACAACTCTCCAGCTCCCGCTTACAAAGTTTCCTCGCATGGTACGTTCATCTTTCCGATCCCTAGCTGCGAGGCCGAGATGCTTTCTGTTGTGGCCTCCGACGAAGTTCGGAGATGCCCTTTCCTTGCGAAAGCCGGGCCCGGGCGCGTCAGCCGCTGGGCCGGCAGTCCTAGGGCCTGGCGGGCGGCGAGGGAGCGCTGGGCGCGGAGCGGGGCGGCCCCTAGGCGCGCGCTGCCTGCCCGAGCTGCGAAAGCCGCGGGCCCGCGAGCCCTGGCGAGGAGTGTGAGGCGCGCGCGGGCCGTGGGGGCTGGGCCGAGGCGGAGCGCGAGGCAGCGGCGGCGGCGGGAGGCGCCGCGGGACTAGGCAGCGGCCCCCGCCCCCGAAGCCCGTCCCCGCGCGGGGCTGGGGAGCTCAGGGCGGGGAAGCCGCGGGGCCGCGCCACGTCCCTCGCCCGCCCCAGAGCGGGTTTTGCAGGCGGCTCCAGTCTGGGGGCTTTTGTGTCTGCGACTCGAGAGCGGCGAGAGAGCAGACCTCCTCCTCAGAGGGCGCTGTGAGTGTGCCGTCAGGGCCGGGCCGCCCGCCTCCTGCCTCCCCTGTCAGCGGCTCCTGAGGCGGCGGCGGCGAAGAAGAAGGAGTGGGAGGAGGCGGCGGCGGCGGCGCACTCGCCCTCAGCACATGCCGGCCCCGGGCGGGGGGCCGCCCCCAGGCCGCGCTCCCGGCCACCGCCGCTGAGCCCCGCCGGTGCCCGCACGCCGCCCCGCCGCCTCGAGGCCTCGTCCTCCTCCCCAAACTTTGCAAAGTCGGCCCGCATCCCCCACCGCCCTCGGCCGTGCCTGGGCTCCGAGGCTCGCCTCGCAGCCGCAGCGGCCCCGCGAGGAGGAGGAGCCACCGCCGCAGCATCAAAGAGACCGAATTCCCGCGGCCTGGGGGGGAGTCATGCTTTGCGGTCTGTAATGTCAGCAGAACAGGAGAAGGATCCCATTTCGCTGAAGAGAGTTCGAGGTAACCGAGAAGGGTGCCGGATTGGGGGGACCGGGGTGAGTGAGGTACGCGGGGCCCCGTGCCCGGCCGCCGGGAGGCCATGGGGCTCTGTCCGGGCCTAACTCCGCGCAGCCCGCGCCCCGGGGCCGAGGCTGAGATCCGAGCGCGCGGCCCGGGCGCCCGCTGGCCCCCTAGACACCCGCGCGGATCCCTTGCCTCCCGACTTTGTGTTCGGAGGCAGTTGGAGCCGCACACAGCATCCCTTCTACCCCCTCCTCGCCCACCTCTCCTCGTTCTCAAGACAGAGCACAATAGGCACCTCAAAGGGTGAAAAACAGACATCCCCTAACAGAGACCTCCAACGATGCCCACCCCCCTCAAAAAAGTAAGTTGGACTGCACAAGAGTTGACGCTCTTGAAGAAGGGCGCCTGGGCTTACACGTCTCTCCTGGCCCCGTTCTCAGCCCTCGGTAAGGGCAACAGATAGTCAGTTTATTTTCCTTAGGTTTAAGAGGAGAAACTGTACAAATTCAGAAGGCATTTTCTCTGTTGGTTTATGGATAAGAAATCATCTAAAATCAGTGTTACGCATGATTGGTTTTCTTTCTTGCACACTGGTTAGGAATTTTCCTGTCGTCTTGCTACTATCGAAGACAAATCAGAGGGAACCATGTGTCAAACAAAAGATGATGCATATAAGTTCACAAAAGTCAGGTGCCACCTGGAAATTGGGGGATATCTTTTAGCTCTTAATAGAGTTAACACTGAAAGTCCTAGAGTTGAAGTAATACTCATTGTTCATTAAGCAAATATTTATTGAACATCTACTATGTGCTAGACACTGTTCTTGGTACTGGGATACAGCAGTGAAAAAAGCAGATAGACGATCTTCCCCCAGAAGGAGTTCACTCCTCTTGTGGGATAGACAAATGTTAAACAGTAGATACAGAATGTCAAATCGTAGGTGGTATGGTGGACAAGAAAATAGGAAAAGAGGAGAGGAAATATGCGTCGGGGTGAGAGGTATGGATTGTATGTAAGGTGATGATGAAAGGGCTCACCTGGAAGATGATGTTTGAGCGAAGACCCAAAGGAAATGGTAGATTAGGGACACGTGGATTCACGTGGGAGGAGCAAAAGCAACAGTAAATGCAAAGGCAACAGTAAATGCAAAGGCCCTGTGTCTGGAATATGCCCAGTGTATGCAATCAACAGCAAAGAAGCTATTGTAACTGCAGCAAAAGTGATCGAGGGAAGAGTCCTGTGACCGGAGCTGAGGGGTGGGATGATTGTGTTGTTAAGAGGCCTGGTGTGCCATTTAAAACGCTTTGACTTTTACTCTGAGAAAAGGTCTGCAGAGTTTTGTCTATAAGAGTGAATGATCTGACATTTTAAACGGTATCTTTAGCTGCTGTGCGAATAGACTGTAGAGAAAAGGCTAAAGCAGAGGAGACTAGTAAGGAAGCTATTGCGAACAGAGTAAACGGGGTAAAGTGCTTTATAAATCAGTAAGTAGTAAAGTAAATTTCCGGATGACTTAAGTGATGTAGAGATGAAGGACCAGAAGTCATTCATTTTTGTTTTTGTTCAGTGTGACTAGAAATTAAACATGTATAGAACCGGCTTGTGACACACAATCCAAAAGATACCCACTCAGGAGTATTTTGGTGGAAAATGATTTTCTTAGCCATTGAAGCAAAAACATAATTTAGAGCAGAATATTGTCTTTACAGGCTTAATATCAGCACAACCTTTCATTTGGTGAAATATTTTAATTGTCTTTTCTGTTTGTGGTTGTGAGTTGGCAAAGCCTTTAAGGAATAGAGCTTCCTGAGATACAATTATTCCCCCTGATATTTTTTGCTGTATAATTTTGCCTGCTATTATAAATTGTTATGAGGTTGAAGAAAAAGAAAGAGCTATCAAGTTTATACCTTTCAACTGAATTATCAGTCCTAATCAAATGTAATTCTAAATAAAATCGATGAATGTTTTATTGTGGATCAGGAGCACAGCTCTATTTTCATTTTGTTTCAACTGCTGCTTTTAAGTTCTATGCTTTAGCTATTGGGGTTGGCTCAGGTGTCAGCTCAAGAATATCCAGAGAGTTAAGTACCAGAATAAATGACAAAACACTTTTAAAAATAAGTCAATATTTTTACATTATGGGGAGGATTTTCATAATGCCGTTTTGTAACAATTAGAACATTAATTTAACAAATCATTTTTGGATTTTATAGTGCGCTCTTCTGAAGCACAATTCTGCCGAACCTCGTTGCCCTGGAACTTTTTGTTATTCAGTGTAATTTATATCAGACTGCATGCAGGATGTGGTGTTTGCAGGGCATAAACTTTGAAGCAGTGCTTTTCAAACCGTTTCCCTCCACTGATGTAACAGAGACAGATCCTTTTAATGGTTGTGTATTATTTCATATGTATTAAAACAAAAAAGTCATCAAATACCTTGCTTATGATAAGGCTAAGATACGTATTTATGTGTATATATTTACACCTGTAGCAATTTAAATGAATTATTAACACACATATAGCATTTAAATGAATTACTAAGAAAATAATATTATAGGCGGACCTCAGATATGGTAAAATTATGACATGAATGACTTAGGACTTTACAGTAGTATGCTGTACAGACCAAAAGCATCATAATCACTTGTGATGCTTGTTAAAATATAGATTTGTGTATCTATGGAATCAGGACTTCTGGGATCCAGAGTCAGGACTTCTGCTTCTTTAATAAGATCCCCAGGTGCTCCTTATGCATACTAAAGTTTGAGTACTGCTACTAATGGACCTAAATTACAAAGGTGAGTAGACCAGAAGCAGCTGCCTGTGGACTTCCAAACGGTCCCTATATTTTAACATTAGATTTAGAATTACTCTTAAATGACATAGTATCTTACTCCTATTTTCTACCAATTCTTAACACTCCATACTAAACCTTCACCTTTTGATTATAAGACAGATCTGTGAGGACAGGCACTGTGTCTTGATTATCTTATTTGGCTTGCTCATAGTAAATGTCGAATGACTGACTGAATACATGAATTACACTGCTTTTTGATAGTCCATTGCCTGTCATACTACTTTTACTTGCCATTTTCCCCTAAAATGTCAACTGTCATCCTTATTTTAACCAATACTCTCATTCTCCAGTATTCCTAGAACTCTTTTAGGCATTGATCTGATGGCAATATCCATTTATTCAACAAATATTTATTGAGCAGTCACAGTGCCATATAGTGGGATTACACTGATTAAGATATGACTCTGGCTGGGTGCGGTGGCTCACGCTTGTAATCCCAGAACCTTGGAAGACTGAGGCAGGTGGATTACTTGAGTCCAGGAGTTCAAGACCAGCCTGGGCAGCAATCTGTCTCTACTAAAACTACAAAAAATTAGCTGGGCATGGTGGCATGTGCCCATGGTCTTAGCTACTTTGGAGGCTGAGGTGGGAGAATCACCTGAGCCCAGGGAGGTTGAAACTACAGTGAGCTGAGATCACACCACTGCACTCCTGCCTGGGCAATTGGAGTGATACACTATCTCAGCAGCAACAACAAAAAAGGATATGACACCTGTCTTCAAGAAATTGTTAAGTCTAGTACAGGACAGTGACAAATAAATGGCTACAAATAGCATGATAACGGCTGTGATTATTTATAGGAAATAAAGGAAATTATCTTTGCCAGAATCAAGGAAGTCCTCCTGGAGAAGAGTTCTAAGAAGCAATGAGTATTCTTTTAAGTGACGTACAAAGAGCTTCAGAGGAGATAAAATGTGAGAAAGGGTCTAGAAGGTCTCTTGTGATTTTGAGAAGGCAGTTTTAGGAGGAAACCACATTTCAAAGTGTCGAAGATTAACGTGGGGCCAGGTGTGCTGGCTCATGACTGTAATCCCAGCAGTTTGGGAAGCTGAGGACAGAGGATCTCTTGAGCCCGGGAGTTTGAGACCAGCCTGGGCAACTTATGGAGAACCCATCTATACAAAAAACTTAAAAATTAGTGGTGGTGTGCACCTGTAGTCCAAGCTGCTCAGGAGGCTAAGGTAATGTGGTAAAAGATTAAATGATGAAGACGTGGCTTAAGTTTGGTGGTAGACAGAAAGACATAGGAGAAAATACGAGTCTTTTTTTTTCTTCATTGGAGAAAGACTTAAACATATTTGTAGATTTACAGAAGAGCCCAATGTAGAAGGAAAGGGGAAAAACTGGAAAGGCACCAGAAAGAGAGGATAATTCATGAGTTACTAAAGCATTCAATATATGTTTTAAAAATACCTACCATGTGCTATACACTCATTATTCCAATAGCTGGGGAATGAGACAGACAAGATTCCTGTTCTCATAAATCATGTCTTTGCAGATAAGGGAACAGGATTAGCATCAAGTATACACATGGAGGTTTAGTCTTGGAGAAAAAAAGAGACAATGGAGAAAGAAAGAAATTTAGAGATGAAGAAGGAAGTTGAGGTCATTTATTTAAGTGCTTTTAATCAGAGTTAGAAATAACATAGAAGGGATAAGGATGTATTTTAGAATGGAATGATAACAGAAATATCATGAAAGTTACTAAAAATGGACTTTGCAAGAAAATACAGACTGTCTTGATGGGATGAATATATGGAGGATTTGGATTAAGGTTGGAAAAGGAGCGTAATTTATGCAGTCACAAATTGGGGGGTTGGGAAAGAGGCTGTGAGAGAAGGTCTGAAGGAAAAGTTTTTTGTTTTTGTTTTTAAAATTGGTCCATGTAAGAGCTAGGCAGATTATCAGGAAAGTGAGTTTGGTTTTAGACACACTGAATGAATATCCTCCTGGGATATTCCAGTGTATGCGGTGGATGTACATGGTTTGGAACTGGGCTGAGTGTAGTCCAAGACAGAAGTAGAGATTGGAAAGTCATCAGTAAACAGGTGAATACAAATTAATGCCTTGGGAGTAGATGAGCTCACCCAAGAGAGGGTGACAAGTAAAAGAGAAAAGCCTTGAGAACACCAACTTTGGAAACACTCACATTGGGAGACAAGGGGGGAAAGAGACCCTCAAAAGAAGAATCTGAAAGAGTAGTCAGAGAGGTAGGAGAAAAACCATTGGAGAGTAGTGTTACAGATAATGAAGGAAGAATGGGTTTATGAGGGGCAGATACATGAATTTTAACCTGTTGAATGAAAAGTTTCTATCCATGAGATGTCTATGATGCTTTTCTCCCATATTCCCTGTCTTGGGGAACATGACCATCTTTATCCATCCCCTACTCCCACATAACACTGTCCTAAGTCTTAGAATTGCTGTCTCCTTAATGTTTTGAACCCATTGACTTCTTGACCTTTCCACAGCCACTTCTTTAGGTTTTGCTTATCGCTTTATTATAGTAACCCTCTCTTTTAGTTTCATGGCTTCCCCTTAGTCCCTCTTAATCCACTTCCACATTACCACTGATAGTGATGAGTAACTTAGTACTTTGCTGAGTGTTTTAAATGGATATTCTTGCTTAATCCTCTCAGTAAATCTGTGAATTAGATGTTATTATGATTTTTGGTTTACAGTTGAGGAATTGATGTTCAGAGAAGTGAAGTAGTACGTGCTTAAGTAACATATATGAGTTTTCCCAGGGAGTAAATGGCAAAGCCAGAACTCAAAATCTAGGGCCCAAGATCTTAGCTACTATCTGCATTGCCATAGTGTTCCCCAAACACAATTGAGTCACGTAAAATTAATTCGTGGTTTCTCATTACCTTTAGAGTAAAAAATCAACCTTTCTTATGTTGGCCCTTTTTGATTTGGCCCAGGTCTACCACTTAGTTCTCTATTCTTCAGAATCCATGAAGTGCTTTGCTTATTTCTTATGCTCCAGTCTTCAAATATTCACTCTGCCTCTCTAAATGTTGTCGTGGTCTCTCTTGCTTTTAAAATTTCCTTTGCGTAGTCTATCCCTTCTGCTAAGCATGCTCCCTTTTTCTCCTACCTCTGGAAGATACTCATCCTCAAAGTTTCAGCGTAGTTGAAATCTCCCAGGATGTTTTCCTGAGCTCCCCTGCTCAGTCAAGATTAGGTGAGAGTTTCTTATGTTCCCTCAGTATCCTGTGCTCGTCTCTATCAGTGTTTATCACATTAAATTTAAGAGTTTCAAAAGAAAAAGATTATTTCCTATAGGTTATAAGATCCTTACAGGGAGGAATTACTACTTTTATTTCTTTTATACTTCCATAAGCTCAACAAATGTTTTTGAAATACGTTTTGATGAACATTAATGATGAAGTTTTAGTAATTTCAAGGCATCAGTCTTCCTGGATTGCTTTTCCCAGGTGTGTAGAGAAGTTACTACTGGGGAACACGGTTCTGTCTTCCAACATTCTTATTCTAGGCAACCCAAGAGGTCTAAGTCATCTTTAACATCAAAATTAGCCTTAAAGTATGGTCAAGCATGATTTCAGATTTTTTTTTTTTTTGAGATAGAGTCTTGCTCTGTTGCCTAGGCTAGAGTGCAGTGTGGCGTGATCTAGGCTCACTGAAACCTCCACCTCCAGGGTCAAGCAATTCTCCTGCCTCAGTCTCCCGAGTAGCTGGGATTACAGGCACCCGCCACTATGCCTGGCTAATATTTGTATTTTTAGTAGAGACGGGGTTACACCATGTTGGCTAGGCTGGTCTCAAACTCCTGACCTCGTGATCCACCCATCTCGGCCTCCCAAAGTGCTGGGATTACCACTGTACCTAGCTAGGTCTCCTTTTTTATTCCTAATTTCTATAGGTATGCTAACTGCAATAATGAGAAACAGTATAGCATTGTAACTGTGAGCCTGACTGCCAAGGTTTTTATCCCTGCTCAGTCATTTATTAGCTATATGGTTCTTGGCAAGTTACTTAACCCCCGTACATCAGTTTCCTCAGCTGCAATATGAGAATAATAATGGTACTTATCTTATGGAGTTGTTTGAAGGATTAAATTTGTTAATATATATAAACCATTTAGAACATTATCTTGTGCATTGTAAGTTATCTGTTTGCTATTAACATCAGAAATAGGTCTAAAATACACATTCTGTTTAAGTGATGTGATCAACATTCACTTTTAGGTGTATTTAATCAGTCAGACAATACGTGTAAATAACCTACAGCAGATTCTTATTTTGATTACGAGTGGGTATGAAGAGAACAGAAGTGTTTTCTTCCTATGTAAAGAAAACAATGAACAAAAAAGAAATTTTTTAAGCAGAAAACTCTGAAGTTTCACTGTTTTGTTGAAAAAGACAAATAGAAACTGTTTATTGAATAATATTTGTGAATATGTGCAGCTTTGCTCTCCATGATTTCTGAGGTTTTTTTGTCTAAAAATTTGCCCGTCTTTGTTAAAGAAAGAAGTTCATTATCAGAGGTATTATTGTATAGTTATCTTCGCATGTGAATACCATCCACCTAGTCTCCTAAGCTTTACCTTTCTAAGCAATCTTAAAAACCATGGACCTCAGTAACACAAAGAGGCAAGTGGGAGACCAGTGGGAGTTTGAAGATTTGTTTTATGGAGGGAGATGTTAGATTCTTAAATATAAAATTAATACCATAAAACTCAATTTTCAAAAAATAATTTTAGGGGTTTTACTCACGGATTGCTTGAAAATAAATAATTTATTTAAATGATTCCAAGCATCAGAGTTTTGCTGTATGGTAATTATAAGCAATTATTTGATTCTTGAAAAGTGAGCAAAGATGATAGATACCATTAAGAGTACATTTTGTCCGTTTTTAAATTACAGCATTTTAATTGTAAAATTACAGTTCAGTAGTCTTCAGAATGCTGTGGGCTGGACGTGGTGGTTTATGCCTATAATACTAGCATTTTGAGAGGCTGAAGTAGTAAGATTGCTTGAACCCAGGAATTAAAGGCTGCAGTGAGCTGTGATGGTGCCACTGCACTCCATCCTGCATGACAGAGCAAGACTCAGTCTCTTAAAAAATAAAAAACAACGCGCCTGGACGTGGTGGCTCATGCCTGTAGTCCCATCACTTTGGGAGGCCGATGCGAGTGGATCACGAAGTCAAGAGATCGAGACCATCCTGGCCAACATGGTGAAACACCGTCTCTACTAAAAAATACAAAAATTAGCTGGGTGTGGTGGTGCGTGCCTATAGTCCCAGCTACTCAGGAGGCTGAGGCAGGAGAATTGCTGGAACCCGGGAGACGGAGGTTGCGGTGAGCCAAGATCGCACCACTGTACTCCAGCCTGGCTCCTGGCAACAGAGCGAGACTCTGTCTCAAAAAAATAAAAATAAAAATAAATAAATAAAAAAGAATGCTGTAATAATTTAGATGTCCTATATTAGAGATTGGAGATGAATTTATTAATAATTGTTTTATTTTTAAGAATTACCTTTATACTTTTGTTAAAATGAAATACTCATCATATGTTAGGAAAGACAGGACTTTGAAGTTTGGCACCTTCATTTATTTATATAACCACTTTATTATTTGACTTCTGTGACCATTGTTAATTGTTTTCTGTATCAAACTTATCAACATCTCAAGGTATTCAGATTCAGGGACATCACATTTCTCTGTTCAGTATGTGGGTATATGCTGTTATTGAAAAACTGCACACAAGCTGGGCATGGTGGCTCATGCCTGCAATTCCAGCACTCTGGGAGGCTGAGGCAGGTGGATCACCTGAGTTCTGGAGTTCGAGACCAGCCTGACCAACATGTAGCAACCCCATCTCTACTAAAAACACAAAATTAGCCAGGTGTGGTGGCACATGCCTGTAACCCCAGCTATTTGGGAGGCTGAGGCAGGAGAATCGCTTGAACCCAGGAGGTGGAGGTTGCAGTGAGCTAAGATTGTGCCATTGCATTCTAGCCTGGGCAAAGAGAGTGAAAGTCTGTCTCAAAAAAAAAAAAAAAGAAAAGAAAAAAAGAAAAGCTGCCTGCAAATTATTAATCTGGAATCATCAGTTCATTTTATTTGGACTACTGAATAATTTTAAATTGGTGAAGGTTTATTCAAACCGTCAGATTTGAAAAAAAAATGACCTTAAGAAATATACTGGCTCTTACTGTCAATTCTTTATTTACCATCTTTCCGAATGGGATTACCACATCAAATTAAAATATAGAAGTTCTTTTAATTTGAACCAGAAGTTTCCATTTTTGCCTTCTATGAGTCACTGAGGAAGATTTAGTGTATGTATAAGATTTTAGGGAGGCAACTAGTATCTTAGAGGTAGATAAGCCTAGTTTTACTCAGTTAACCGAAGAAGAAATAGGTAAATTGGACTTCATCAAAATTTTTAAATTTTGAGTGTCAAAGGGTACTGTCAGTAAAAAGACAACCCACTCAATGGAAGGATATGTTTGCAAATCTTGTAGCTATGAGTTTAGTATCCAGACTACATAAAGATTTTTTACAGCTTAATAACAAAATACAGTCTAAGAAATGAATGGCCAAGGATTTGAATAGAAATTTCTCCAAAGAAAAGATATAAATTGTCCATAAGTACATAAAAAAGATGCTTGGCATCATTAGTCATTATGGAAATGCAAATCAAACCACAATGAGATATCACTTTATATTCATTCACTAGGAGGCTATATTAAAACAAAAACAGAAAAACGTTGATGAGGATGTGGAGAAATTATAACCCTTATACCTTGCAGATGAAAATATAAAATGGTACAGCCACTGTGGAAAACAGTTTGGCAATTTCTCAGAGTTAAACATAAAATTGCTATATGACCCAGTGATTCCACCTCTAGCTAGATAACCGAGAGGATTGAAAACATGCTCATACAAATACTTGTACAAGAATGTTTATAGAAGCATTATCCATAATAGCCCAAAAAGTCGAAATAACCCAAATGTCCATCAACTAGTGAATAAATAAACAAAATGTGGTATATTTATATATTGGAATGTAAATCAGCCATAAAATGGAATGAAATACTGATACACGCTACAACATGGATGAACCTTGAAAATGTTATGCTGAATCAAAGAGCCCATATACAAAAAGCTACATATTGTATGATTCCATTTAGATGAGATGTCCAGAATAGGCATATTCATACATAGAAAGTAGATTGTCTCAAGCAAGTGGATCACTTGAGGTCAGGAGTTTGAGACCAACCTGGCCAACATGGTGAAACCCTGTTTCTACTACAGATACAAAAATTCACCAGGCGTGGTGGCAGCCACCTGTATTCCCAGCTGCTCGGGGAGACTGAGGCGGAGGAATTGCTTGAACCTGAACCTGGGAGGCAGAGGAGATTGCAGTGAGCCAAGATTGTGCCACTGCACTCCAGCTTGGGTGACAGAGCAAGACTCTGTCTTAATAATAATAAAAAAATAAGATAGTTATTGTCAGGGGGTAGAGAAATGAAGAGTAACTGTTGATGGGATAGCGTTTATTTTGGAGATGATCATGATGTTCTGGAATTAGATGGTGATGGCAGTTACATAACGAGGTGAATAAAAATCACTGACTGTACAATGAAAAACCTAGTTTTAGATTTCATTGCTTCTTTGGACCGACTGTATTAGATGGTGATGGTGGTTACATAACCAGTTGAGTAAAAATCACTGACTGTACACTTAAAACAAAAACCTAGTTTTAGATTTCATTGCTTCTTTTGACCAATGGTGTGACTGCTTTACATTTATTTTTCTTAACTTTTAAAAAATTGGGGGATGACTTGCTATGTGAACTCAAAAGTATCTGAGACAGATCTCAATCAGTTTAGAAAGTTTATTTTGCCAGGGTTTAGGATGCATCCGTGACAGCCTTAGGTGTTCCTGACATGTGCCCACGGTGGTGGGGATACAGCTTGCTTTTATGCATTTTAGGTAGACATGAGACATCAATCAATATTGACACATTGCTTTGGTCCAAAAGAAGCAGCGAGGTGGGGAGACGTCCAAGTCATAGGCAGATAAGAGACAAAAGGTTGCATTCTTTTGAGTCCTTGATCAGCCTTTCACTGAATACACAGTTTAGTCTGGCTCAGTGAATCTCCATTTTTACATAAACAACAGGGCAGATCAGTTGATCAGATAGGCCTTTGTCTTAGGTGAGCAGAGGGGTGAATTTCTGTCCCACACCCCAAGATAAGCTATCAGTTTACATTGCCAGGGTGAAATTCAACAGAACTGTTCCTTGTGGGCAAATTGTGAGGGAGTTATGTAGCTTTTTTATCTTTGTTGCTATCTTATTTAGGAATAGAATGGGAGGCAGGTTTGCCTAGCTGCATAGTTGACAGCTTGACTTTTCCCTTGGCTTAGTGATTTTGGGGTCCCGAGATTTATTTTACTTTCACACCTATCTCATAGGTTTATGAAGATTAAGGAAAAGAACATGGATGTGGTATCTAGCAGACTTCTAAGTTAAGATGATGGAACAAGCCGGCTTTACAGAATCTTTTTCCCACTTTGTTCTCTCTCTCTCTCTCTTCTTCCCCCAGGCTGGAGTCCAGTGGTGCCATTTCAGCTTAAGGCAACCTCTGCCTCCCAGGTTCAAGCGATTCTCCTGTCTCAGTTTCTTGAGTAGCTGAGATTACAGGCACCTGCCACCATGCCCGGCTGATTTTTGTATTTTTAGTAGAGACAAGGTTTTACCATGTTGGCCAGGCTGGTCTCGAACTCCTGACATCAGGTGATCTGCTCACCTTAGTCTCCCAAAGTGCTGGGATTATAGACACGAGCCACCGTGCGAGGCCTCTCTCTCTTTTTAATTAAAAAACCTTAACAGTTTTATTGATGTTAACAGTAATGATTGTTTCTGGCTCATGGGACTTGAAATGTTGCTTTTATACATTTTAGGTAGACAGAGGATAGAGTGATGTGTATGAACTTGAAATGTTGCTTTTATACATTTTAGGTAGACAGAGAGGATAGAATGATGTGTATGAACAGGCACAGGGTTATTGATTTTTTTCTTTGTATGTATATGCATTGCTTACACTTCTTTATAATTTATTTCCTACACCCAGGATTTGGTCAGGAAACAGAAACTACACCAATTATTTTTAAGAAAGAATTTAATTTAATATAAAGTATTGTTAACAGAGATTTAAGTAACAAAAGTAAGATGCTAAAGTTTTCACAGAGATAGCAACTATGGGAACTAGCTGCCATTCCTAAGTCTGTGGAACAAAGGAATGAGGTTGGAGTTATTAAATTATACAAACTCAGAGGGGGGAGTCCTGTGGAGCGTAAACTCAGATCTCTGTGAAGGAATACCGTTTAAGCTGGTCATAATGCCTCTGGGCTTGGAAGAGCAGCTCTGTGGGCCTGGGACCCATACTCCTCGTGCAGGAGTCTCTGAGGAATGCACAAGGCTGTTTCCGCAAGTGTTGGAAATACTACAAACTGAATTTACCGTAACTGCTGTGACTGAAACAAACTGCCAATGCAGGGGGAGTAGACATCAGGCCAGGGGTGCCATGGAGAGGAACAGAAGGAGCATATTCATTTTTCTCCTCCAGCCTTCCAGTCTCCCTGTAGCACCCCCTATTGGCACAGCCTAATAGAGATCAAGCAGAGAGGATAGAATGATGTGTATGAACAGGCACAGGGTGATTGATTTTTTGCTTTGTATTTATATGCATTGCTTATACATCTTTATAATGAGCATGTCTATTTCCTACAAAAACAGTGATTTTTTTTTAAAGTACTGACTACAGTATTTGTCATAAGGTTAAAAAGCAAAGTAGTGTAGCCTAGTGGGGGAGAGAATTGTACATTGCTACTCAATGTGTAGTTGTTGAGGGACCATCAGCATCTATATTACCTAGGGATTGTTAGAAATCCAAGTTCATGGGCTTTATCCCAGAACTGCTCAATCAGAATCTTCGGGAGCGGGACTCAGAAATCTCTATTTTAACAAACTTTTGGAGTGATCTTTATGCGTACTAAAGTTTGAGAACCAGTAATACATAGTTTAAAACTTCCTACATAGGCTCTTGAGTCAGAAAGACAGAACTCTGTGACCTTGGGCAAGTTAGTTAAATCTGAGCCTCTGTTTTCGCATCTATAAAATTGGTATAGCCATAGAATTATTTGAGGATCAGATGAAATAATGTATATAAAGTGCTTATCCCAGTATCTGACATACAGTAAACATTCACTAAATTAATATTATTAAATGGTAATCCTCTTCCCTTCAATTTTGTAACAATCGAGTGTTGCAGAAATTGTCTTAGTTTTTATCTTTTAATTGTAATATCAATTAACTATTAAAATATACTATAACAAATGAAGGAACAAAAATAAAGACACTTGGACTCAATTTAATTCAACATTTATTGCCTATGGATAAGGCCGTATACTGTGGGTAGATAAGAAATAAATGACATTAGCTGTCCTTATAAAGATATCGTTATATATCATATATATAAGCACACACATATACAGTATACCTTTGAACAACATGGGTTCGAACATGGAGGCTCCCCTTATATATGTGGATTTTTTTTTTCAGTAAATATATTGGGAAATTTTTTGAAGAATTGTAACAAACTGAAAAAACTCACAGATGAACCATGTAGCCTAGAAATAGCAACAAATTAAGAAAAAGTTAAGTATGTCACGATTGTATAAAATATATGTAGATACTAGTCTAATTTATTGCTTACTACCATAAAACCTATACACATCTATTATGAAAAGTTAAAATTTATCAAAGCTTACACAAGTATTTACAGACCCTACATGGCACCATTTGCAGTTGACAGAAATGTAAACATTGATGCAGTATTAAATCATAACTGTATAAAATTATACTTACTGTACTACTGTAATAATTTCATAGCCACCTCCTATTGCTATTATGGTGAGGTCCAATGTTGCAAGTAACTGCTTAAAATACCACATGGTGGTAATCATCTCCATGAAAGGAGTTCGTCCCTCCAGTAGGTTGCACATCACAGTAAAAAGTAGTATCTTTTGGTTCTCATGTATTTTTCATTATCTTTAGTGCTGTACCATAAACCTTAAATAACACTATGGGACCCATACAAAGTGCCACTAGTGATGCTGGAAGTGCTCCCAAGAAACAGAGAAAGTCATGACATTACCAGAAAAAGCTGAATTGCTTGATATATACTGTAGATTGAGGTCTTCAACTTCGGTTGCCTGCCATTTCAGACAGATGATTCATCTTTTAAATAATGAAAACATATAGTATGATAAATACGGTACTATAAATGTATTTTCTCTTCCTTACGTTTCTTAATTACTTTTCTTGAGCCTACTTTGTTGTAAGAACACAGTATGTAATATAACATATAATATCAATGTTAATCAACTCTTTATGTTATCCATTAAGGCTTCCAGCCAACAGTAGGCTATTTTAGTAATTTAGTTTTGGGGAAATCAAAAGTTGTATATGGACTTTTGACTGCACCGGGGATCAGAGCTTTTAACACCTGCAATGTTTAAGAATCAACTATATCTCCAATCCCTTTGAAACACAGAAAAAGAGTAGGGAAAGGACCTCTGAGATAATTGATTTCTGAGTTGAGAAGAGCTACCTCTGAAGGGACAACTAAATTGATGTATTTAGATGTTCTGATACAATTCACCAATAGCCATTCTTAATGAGATTTCATTTAACAGCACCTTGAAAAAATGCACTGCAAAAAAAAAAATGGATTCACAGGCACAGACAAGGAAGGTATCAGTCACATATTAGAGGCACCACACAGAGCAGTTTGTGGCCACCTGCTTCAGCCCATTTTTTCTGATTCTTTTGCTTGCAAATTAAGAGTATTCTCCAAATCCCTTGACTTTCCTTTTTTCAGAGTTGTAGTTCTCTAGAGATGTTGCCAGATGCTTCACATTAAAGGTACATTTCCAAAAAAAAAAAAAAAGAATCAACTATATCACAGTGTATGTAGTTCAAGGATCAACTATATTCATTCATTGTTGACAGATGCTTATGTTATTTCCATGTCTTGGCTCTTGTGAATGCTGTTGCAACAAACATGAGAGTACACATAACTCTCTGAGGTACTGATTTTATTTCCTTGGGATGTATATCCAGAAATTGATTTACCGGATCGTAAACTAGTTCTATTTTTAATTTCTTGAGGAACCTCCAAGCTTTTATTTAATGGCTGTACCAATTTACATTCTCACCAGCAGTGCATGAGGCTTCTCTTTCCTCCACATCCTTGCCAACACTTAATATCTCTTGTCTTTTTTTTTTTTTTTTTTTTTTTTGAGATGGAATCTTGCTATGTTGCCCAGGCTGGAGTGCAGTGGTGCGGTCTCAACTCACTGCAACCTTTGCCTCCTGGGCTCAAGTTTTTCTCCTTCCTCAGCCTCCCTAGTAGCTGGGATTACAAGTGCCTGCCACCACGCCCAGCTAATTTTTTTGTATTTTTAGTAGAGATGGGATTTCGCCATGTTGGCCAGGCTGGTCTCAAACTCCTGACCTCGTGATCCGCATGCCTTGGTCTCCCAAAGTGCTGGGATTACAGCCGTGAGCCATCGTGCCTGGCCTTTTTTTTTTTTTTTAAAGACAGGGTCTCACTGTGTTGACCTGGCTGGTCTTGAACTCCTGACCTCAAGTGACCCTCCCACCTTGGCTTCCCAGTGTGCTGAGATTGCAGACATGAGCCACCACACCTGGGTTTTTTTTGTTTTTTTTTTTTTTTGCCTTTTTGATAATACATCCTAACAAACGTGAGGTTATTTCTCATTGTGGTTTTGATTTGATTTCCCTGATGAGTAGTAATGTTGAACACCTTTTCAGGTACCTGTTGGCCATTTTTATGTATTCTTTGGAAAAATACGTATTTACACCCTTTCTCCATTGATGAAGCATTGTTTTTGTTTTTAGATGAGTACGTGTATACTTTGGGTATTAACACCTTATGAGATACATGATTTGCAAATATTTTCTCCCAGTTTTGTAGGCTGCCTTTTCATTTTGTTTCCTTTTCTGTGCAGAAGCTTTTTGGTTTGAGGTATTCCCACTTGTTTATTTTTGCTTTTGTTGCTTGTGCTTTTGGTCATATTCCAAAAATCATGGCCAAGACCAGTGTCAAGGAAGTTTGTCTGTTTTCTTACAGGAGTTTTACAATTTTACGTCTTACATGTAAATCTTTAGTCGACTACCAGTTAATTTTTGTGAGTAGTTTAAGATAGAGGTCCAGTTTCATTCATCTACATGTGGATATTCAGTTTTTCTAGCACCATTTGTTGGAGGGACTAGACTATCCTTTCTGTATTTTGTTCTCTTGCCAAATATTAGTCATACATTTGTTCGTTTATCTCTGGGTTCTTGATTGTGTTCCAAGGTGAGTATGTGTGTTTTTGTGCTGGTATTACTGTAGCTTTGTACTATAGTATAAAATCAGAAAGTGATTTTTTTGTTCACTTGTTTCTCAAGATTGCTTTGGCTATTCAGGATCTTTTTTGGTTCTATATGAATTTTTGGATTTTTTTTTTCTTTTTCTGTGGAAAATGCCATTGTAATTTTGGTGGAGATTGTATTGAATCTACAGATAAAAACTCTTTAAAAATCCTATTAAGGGACACAGAGGAAGACTTCTAATAAATGGAATAGTATTCCCTGTTGCGGCTAGCCATCTGGAACAAAATAACATTTTTTTTTTACCTTACATATTATCCCAAAATAAATTCCAAATGGAGCAAAGATATAAAAATATGATATATTATGAAAAATAGCTTGATGGTTCCTCTTAAATTTGAAAATAGGATGTATTAGTTCATTTTCATGCTGCTTGTGAAGACATACCTGAGACTGGATGCTTTATAAATAAAAAGAGGTTTAATGGACTTACAGTTCCACATGGCTGGAGAGGTCTCACAATCATGGTGGAAAGCAAGAAGGAACAAGTCACATCTTACCTGGATGGCGGCAGGCAAAGAGAGAGCTTGTGCAGGGAAACTCCTGTTTTTAAAACCATCAGATCTCATGAGATTTACTCACTATCATAAAAACAGCCTAGGAAAGAGCTTCCCCTATGATTCAGTTACCTCCCCACCAGATCTCTCCCACAACATGTGGGAATTCAAGATGAGATTTGGGTTGGGACACAGTCAAACTGTATCATAGGATGTACTTAGCCAACAATTTCACTTCTGTTTATATATCCAAAAGAGTTGAGAATAGAGTCTCGAAGAGATATAACATGTACGTTCTTAGCAGCATTATTCACAATAGCTAAAAGGTAGAAGCAACCGAGGTATCCATCTACAGATAAATGGATAAACAAAATGTAGTATATATATACTATATGTGGAATATTATTCAGCCACAAAAAGGAAGAAAAGTCTGACACATGCTGCAGAACCTTGAAGACATTATGCTTAATGAAGTAAGCCAGTCACAGAAAGACAAATACTGGATGATTCTACTTGTATAGGATATCTAGAGTGGTCAAATTCATAAAACCTGAAAGTAGATGGGGATCCCAGGGGATGGGGAAGGTGATGGGGATCATAGAGGATGGAGAAGGAGAAAATGGGGAGTTGTTGTTCGATGGATATAATTGCAGTTTTACAAGATAAAAGCATTCTGGAGGTTGGTTGTGCAGCAATGTGAGTATACTTAATACTACTGAATTGTATACTTAAAATGATTAAGATGGTAAATTATATGTATTTTACTACAACTAAAAATTTTAAAAATTAAGCCATAAAAACATTAAGAAAAAAACCTGAGAGAATTATTTTTATTCTCCAAAAATGGGGATCTCTCTTCTAAGCACAAGACAAAGCCCAGCATTAAAAAAATAAAATATTAATGCATTTTATTACATAAAATTATTTTTTGAAATTTTGAATAGCATTATGGAGGAAACTGGGTATGGGGTATGTGCAAATTCTCTTTCCTATCTTCACATTTTTATATATGTGAAAATCTAAAATTTTAAATGTATTAAAAATTTTATAACAGAGAAATCAAAACATAATCTGATGAAAGTATTTACAGTTTAAATATGTTCAGTTTTTTTTAGTGTATGAAGAGCTTCTACAAATCACTAAGAAAAGGATCAAACACTCAGTAGAAAAATGGCAAGGAATATTAGCTCCCAGGTGATTCTAACATGCAGCTAAGATTGAAA
Organism: Ateles fusciceps; assembly: GCA_036589455.1. Taxonomy (NCBI): domain Eukaryota; kingdom Metazoa; phylum Chordata; class Mammalia; order Primates; family Atelidae; genus Ateles; species Ateles fusciceps. The sequence continues at coordinate 5,748,561 of JAZHEH010003061.1, read as the reverse complement.
ATGACTGGTTTAGATATTTTTGATAAATCAGAGTAAAATTTGAAAAAAAAATTTATTAAAAACAAAAGCAGGTTTCTTTTTGCTCAAGATGGCAGATTAGAGAGGCTTTTGGTGTGCCTCAGCCACCTGGAAATAGCAAGACAATACATGAAGATCAACTCTGTGAGCTTTAACTCAAAAAGAAAAATGAGTATCCAATGGAATTGTGAAGGACACCCTCGATCCCAGAGAGAATGCTGGCCGACAGCTCCCATGATGGCATCCAGTTGATAAAAGTGAGTGAAGCCTAAGTATGTGAGAGAGGTAGAAGGCCCCTCTCTGTGACTCACCTTTCCACTGGGGATCTGCGCAACCCAGGCGGAGGGTAAGCAGTTTGTTTCTCCCAATCCCTGGAGCTAATTTGGGGAATATCTTGGAGACACTGTGAGGGAAAAAACACTGGGAAAAGCTGCAGGCATTTTCCCGGATCCTGAGAGCAGGATGCCATTTTAAATGTGGGTTCGTAAAAAATCAGGAATTCCTTGGTGACCTGGCATTGTGGCTATGTATTTTAGTCTCGGGCTAGAGATTGGAGTGCCCACTGTGGAGTGGTAGGTATGTCTTCACGACGCCGACAGCAGGCACAACATCATCCATCAACCACAGAATATGCATTCTTCTCATCTGCACATGAACATACTCCAAGATTGACCACATGCTTGGCTGTAAAGCAAGTCTCAATAAATTAAAAAAAAAATCGAAATCATACCAAGCATACTCTTGGACCACGGTGGAATAAACCTAGAAAGAAGTATCAAGAAGATCTCCCAAAACCACACATTTGCATGGAAATTAAACACCTTGCTCTTGAATGACTTTTGGGTAATGAAATGACAATTAGGGTAATGAAATCAAGGCAGAAATTTTTTAAATTCTTTGAAATAAATGAAAACAGACACAATATACCAAAATACCTGGGAAGCAGTGAAAACAGTATTAAAAGAAACATTTATAGCACTAACCACCACCTCAAAAAGTTAGAAAGATCTCAGATTAATGATCTAACATCACACCTGGAAGAACTAGAAAAACAAAAACAAACTAACCTGAAAACTAGCAGAAGAAATGAAATAACTAAAATCAGAGCTGGACTGAACAAATTGAGACACCAAAATTCATACAAAGAATCAGTGAAATAACAATAACAAAAAGCTCAGGATCAGGTGAATTTATAGCCAAATTCTACCAGAAATTCAAAAAGAGAACAGCTGTTACCAATTCTACTGAAACTCTTCTAAAAAACTGAGGAGGAAAAACTCCTTCCTTATTCATTCTGTGAAGTCAGCATCATCCCAATACCAAAACCTGGCAAGGACACAACGAAAAAAACCTACAGGCCTGATGAACATATATGTAAACATACTCTACAAAATATTAGCAAACCAAATTTAATAGCACATCAAAAAGTTAATTCACCATGATTAGGTAGGTTTCAGTACTGGGATGCAAGGTTGGTTCAACATAAGCAAATCAGTAAGTGTGATTCACCACATAAACAGAATTAAACATAAAAATCATATAATCATCTTAATAGACATGAAAAAAGCTTTTGATAAAATCCAACGTCCTTACATGATAAAAACCCTCAGCAAACTAGGCATCATAGGAACATACCTCCAAATAATAAGAGCTGTCTATGACAAACCCGCAGCCAACATCATACTGAATAGGCAGAAACTGGAAGCATTCCCCTTGAGAACTGGAACAAGGCAAGCATACCCACTCTCACCACTCCTATTCAACATAGTACTTGTAAGTGTTAGAGCATTCAGACAAGAAAAAGAAAAGGCATCCAAATAGAAAAATAAGCTAAACTATTTCTCTTTGCTGACAGTATGATTATATACTTACAACACCCTAAGGACTCCACCAAAAGGCTATTAGAACTTATAAACAATTTTAGCAAGGTTTCAGGATACAAAATCAACATTCAAAACCAGTAGCAGTTTGATACACCAGTAACATACAAGCTGAGAGCTGCATCAAGAATGAAATCCCATTTACACACACAAACACACACACACACAATACCTAGCAAATATGTGTAACCATTGAGGTGAAATATCTCTCCAAGAACTAAGAAACACTGCTAAAAGAAATCATAGATGACACAAACAAATGGAAAGACATTCCATGCTCATGAATTGAAGGAATCGGTATTATTAAAGTAGTCACACTGCTCAAAGCAGTCTACACATTCAACACTATTTCTGTCAAGCTGCAATGGAATTTTTCACAGAATTGGAAAAAACTGTGTTAAAAATCATATGGAACCGCAAAAGGGTCCAAATAGCCAAATCAATCCTAGGCAAAAAGAACAAAGTTGGAGGCATCACATTACTTCAAATATAAGGTTGTAGTATCCAAAACAGCATGGTACTGGTGCAAAAACAGACATTTAGGCCAATAAAACAGACTAAAGAACCTAGAAATAAAGCCACATACCTATAACCATCTGATTTTCAACAGAATTGAGAAAAGCAAGCAATACTGAAAGGCCCAGTAAATGGTGCTGGGATAGCTGGCTAGCCATATGTAGAAAATGAAACTGGACCCTGCGTATCTCCATATACAAAAATTAACTCAAATGGATTATATATTTAAATATAAGACCTCAAACTGTAAGAATCCTGAGAACACCTGCGAAACACCATTCTGGACATCAGCTTTGGGAAAGAATTTATGACTAAGTCTTGAAAGCAATTGCAACAAAAAACAAAAATTGACAAGTTTGACCTAATTAAACTAGAGAGCTTCTGCACAGCAAAGGAAACAACAGAGTAAACAACCTACTTACAGAATGGGAGAATATATTCACAAACTGTGCATCTGACAAAGGTCTAATATCCAGAATCTATAAGTAACTTAAACCGCTGAACAAGCCAAAAACAACCCCATTAAAAACTGGCAAAAAGAGTTTGAGACCAGCTTGGACAACAGAAAGAGACCCTGTCTCTACAAAAAATAAAAAAAATTAGCCAGGTTTGGTGGCGCAAGCTGCCCAGTTATGTGGACAGCTGAGGCAGGAGAATCTCTTGAGTCCAGGAGTTTGAGGCTGCAGCTAGCTGTCTTCACACCACTGCACCTAGCCTGGGTGACAGAGCCAGACCCTGTCTCAAAAAAAGAAAAAAAAGTGGGCAGAATACATGAACAGATATTTCTCAAAAGAAGCCATACAGGTGGCCAACAAACATGAAGCAATGCTCATCATCACTAATTATCAGAGAAATGCAAATCAAAACCACAATAAAATACCATCTCACATCAGTTAGAGTGGCTATTTTCATAAAGTCAAAAAACTGCCAGGCATGGTGGCTCATACCTGTAATCCCAGCACTTTGGGAGGCTGAGGTGGGTGGATTGCTTTAGCCCAGGAGTTCAAGATCAGTCTGGACAACATGGAAAAACCCTGTCTCTATTCAAAATACAAAATATTAGCTGGACATGGCGGCGCACACCTGTAGTTTCAGCAACCTGGTAGGCTGAGGTGGGAGGATCACCTCACCCCAGGTGGGCAAGGCTGCAGTGATCTGTGATCAGGCCACTGCACTCCAGCCTGGGCAATAGAGTGAGACTTTGTCTCAAAAAACAAACAAACAAAAAACTCCATCAAAACCAGATGTCGATAAGGCCTGTGGAGAAAAGGGAATGCACATAGACTGTTAGTGAGATTGTTAATTAGTTTAGCCACCGTGGAAAGCAGTTTGGAGGTTTCTCAAATAAGTTAAAACAGAACTACTGTTCAACCCAGCTATCCCATTACTGGATATATACCCCAAAGAAAACAAATTGTTCTACTAAAAAGACATATAACTGTGCGTACATAGCACCACTATTCACAATCACAGCAATATGGAATCAACCCAGATGTCCATCAGTGGTGGACTGGATAAAGACTATGTGGTACATATACACTATGTAATATATATTCCTTTTCTTATTCCACAGTGTATATGTACCACATATAAAGAACATACAATATAACCAGGTAACGTGTACTCCCTGAATGTGAAAAAAAGTTGAAAATAAAATGAAGAAAAAAATGACAAAGGACATAAATAGAAAAGGAAAAAAAAATTTTTTTTTTTTTTTTTTGAGACTCACTCTGTTGTCCAGACTGGAGTGCAGTGGCTCTGTCTTGGCTTACTGCAAGCTCCACCTCCCGGGTTCAAGTGATTTTTGTGCCTCAGCCTCCCAATTAGATGGGACTGCAGGTGCCCACTACCAGCCCAGCTGATTTTTTTCTGTTTTGTATTTTTAGTAGAGATGCGGTTTCACCATCTTGGTCAGGCTGGTCTTGAACTCCTGACTTCAGGTGATCCACCTGCCTCCGCCTCCCAAAGTGCTAGGATTACAGGCGTGAGCCACCACAGCCAGCAGAAAGACATGATTTTTCAATATACATTATAGAGAAATGAAAATTTAAATATGCATTATAAGGTAAATGAAAGTACATGAAAATATGACCATTTTGCCGCCTCTGGTGAATCAGTGGATCTAGGCTTTGATTATCAGTGGTGGTTTATGTAGGGGCAGAATTCCAAGGTGACCACCAAGATGTCCCATCCTGCTGTGTACCTCCCTGTGTAATGCTCAGTACTGTGAATTTGATGGATTTTAATCCCTTAGTTGGGTTGTATCATATGGCACAGTTCACCTGGAGATAGGGAGATTAACTGGGTGGACGTGATCTAATTACGTGAACCTTCTAAGAGCAAAGAGTTCTCTATGGCTCATTCAAGAGGAAATCAGAGACTCAAAGCACAAGGATTTGATACACATTGAAAGTTGAGAGAGTCATGAATCAAGAAATGTGGGTGGTTTCTAGGAGATTAGAGCCAACAGTCAGCAAGGAACGTAGGATGTTAATTCCTACAACCACAGGGAACGGAATTTGGTTACAAACAAGAATGACGAACTTGGAATTAAATTTCCCTCAGAGCCTCAAGACAAGAACTCACCCTACTCATACCTGGATATCAGAGAACCCAGCCCAATTTCTGATTTTTGAACTACAGACTGAGAGATTATATATAAATGGGTTTACAGTTTATTTTTAATTCAGATAAAATTTACCATTTAATATAAAATTTACCATTTAAACTATTTTAGGGTGTACATTCCAGTGGTTTTTAGTACTGTGCTAGAAAGTCACTACTTTCTTTGTTTTTCTCTTTGCGACACCTGTGCTTTGCATGACCCGGGACAGACATGGTCCTCAGAACCTCTGGGCTGCAGAGCTGCTCTACCTCTGTTCTGGCCACTAGGAGCAGAGAAGCTCTGAGCAGGCAAAGCTTTAGAGGACTTAAACCATTACTTTCCAATTCTATATTACTTTCCATTGCCTCAAAAACATACCTTCTCACTCCCAATTTCCTCCCTTTCCCAGTGGTTTGGCAACTACTAATCTATTTTTTGTCTCTAAAGATTTTCTCATTCTGGACGTTTCCTATAAATGGAATCATGCAGCATTTGGCTTTTTGTGTCTGGCTTGTTTTACTTAGCATAACATTTTCAAGGTTCATCCATGTTATTGCATGTGTCAACACTTCATTCCTTTTTATGGCTTAGTAATGTTTCATTATATAGATATACCACATTTTGTTTATCCATTCACTTGTTGATGGATATTTTGTTTGTTTCTACTTTTTTGGCTACGACAAATAATACTGCGATAAATGTTATACAAGTTTTTGTGCAAAGAAATTTTCTGTTGTCTTGTGTATATACCTAGGAGAGGAATTACTGGATCATACAACTTTATGTTTTGCTTTTTGAGGAACTGCCAAACTGCTTTCCAGCGTGGCTGTACCATTTTACATTCCCACCTGCAAAGTATGAGGGTTCCATTTTCTCCATATTTTTGCCAATGATTGTTATTATTTGTCTTTTTGATTATAGCCATCCCAGTGTTATCTCATTGTGGTTTTAGTTTGCATTTGTATAATGACTATTGGTGCTGAGCATCTTTTCATGTGTTTCTTGGCCATTTGTATATTTCATTTGGAGAAATACCTGTTCAAAAACTTTTGGCTGGGTGAGGGATAAAAGACTACAGATCGGGTACAGTGTACACTGCTTGGTTGATAAGTGCACCAAAATCTCAGAAGTCTCCACTGAAGAATTTATTCATGTAACCAAATACTACCTGCTCTGTAAAAACATGTTGAAATGAAAAAATACGTTTAGAAAGAAAAGAGAGACCAAAACAAAAACCAAACCTTTGGCCATTTTTCAGTTAGGTTGTTTTCTTTGAGTTATAAGAACTATTTATCTTTTCTGGATGCTAGACTCTTACCAGAGTCTTATTGTTTGGAAATATTTTCTCACATTGTGTGGATTATCTTTTCACTTTTGTGGTAGTGTTCTTTGATATATCAAAGTTTTTAATTTTGATGAAGGGCAATTATGTTTTTTTTTTCTTCTGTTTCTTGTGCTTGGTGTTCTAATTAAGAAACTTGGCTAATCCAAGGTCATGAATATTTATACCCTTTTTCCTTCTAGGTGTTTTATAGATACTTGCAGTTTTTGCATTTAGGTCTTCGATCCATTTGAAGTTAATTTTTATATATGGTGAATATCTACTTGTCTCAGCACCATTTGTTGTGGAAATTATTATTTTCCCCACTGAATTGTCTTGGGTTGTTTGTCAAAATCAATTTACCATAATTGTATGGGTTTATTTCTGTACTCTCAATTCCATTATAGTACATTGATCTATATATTGTTCCTTATGCCAGTACCACACTGTTTTGATTACTGGAGCTTTATAGTAAGTTCTGAAATTAGGAAGTGTGAGTCTTCCACATTTGTTCTTCTTTTTCAAGGTTGCTTAATTATTCTGGATCCCTTGTGATTTCCCTTTGAATTTTAGCATCAGCTTGTCCATTTTTACAAAAAAGACAGTAGAACTTTGATAAGGATTGCAATGAATTCGAAGAGTATTGCCATCTTAAATCTTACAGTTCATGAACACAGAAAGTCTTTCCATTTAGTTAGGTCTTCTTTAATTTTTTTCAACAAAGGTTTGCACTTTGCAATGTAGAAGTCTTTCACCTCTATAGTTAAATTTATTCCTAAGTATTTTAGTCTTTTTGATGTTATTGTAAATAAAATTATTTTTTTAATCTCATTTGCTGATTACTCATTGTTAGTTTATAGAAATACAATTAAAATATATATATATTTTTTGAGACGGAGTCTCTCCCTGTCACCCAGACTGGAGTGCAGTGGTGCAGCCTTGGCTCACTGCAGCCTCTGCCTCCTAGGTTCAAGCAGTTCTCCCACCTCAACCTCCCAAGTAGCTGGGACTACAGGCGCATGCCACCATGCCCAGCTAATTTTTATATTTTTAGTAGAGACGGGGTTTCACCGTTTAAGCTAGTCTCGAACTCCTGACCTTGTGATCCACCTGCCTTGGCTTCCCAAAGTGCTGGGTTATAGGCATGAGCCACCGTGCCCAGCCACAATTAATTTTTTATATTGATCTTGATCCTGTAACTTTGCAGAATTCATTTATTGGTCCTAATAGATTTTTTATCTTTGAAATGCAAAATCATAACATCTGCAAACACATATAATTTTCTTTCTTCCTTTCCAATCCAGATGCTTTATATTTCTTTCTCTTGCCTAATTGTTCTGGCTAGAACTTCTAGTACAATGTTGAATATTGGATAACCTTACCTTGTTCCTGATCTTAGGGATAAAGCTTTCAGTCTTTAACTTTGCAGCATGCTATTAGCTGTGGGTTTTTCCTAGATGTCCTTTATCAGGATGAAGAACTTCCCATCTTTTTGTAATTCGTTGAGTGGTTTTTAAAAAATCATGAAAAGGTATTGGATTTGTTTAAAATATCAGATCATAGATTTATTTTTAATATATGGAAAGTGGAAATTCTAATCTTCTGAGTTAGAAGGTGACCCATACTGCCCTTTCTACTTAATCTTGTTTATCCTCAACTCTGAGCTACTTCTTCCTTTTTTTCCTTCAACATTTATTTTAAGTTCTGGGTTATATGTGTAGGATGTGCAGGTTTGTTACCTAGGTAAATGTCTGCCATAGTGGTTTGCTGCACAGATCAACCCATCACCTAGGTATTAAGCCCAGCATTCATTAGCTATTCTTTCTGATGCTTTTCTTTCTATTCTTTCCCCTCCCCCTCTGACAGGCCCCAGTGTGTGTTGTTCCCCCCCAATATGTCCATGTGTTCTCATTGTTCAGCTCCTACTTATACATGAGAACATGTGGTGATTTGTTCTTGGTTTTCTTGAATTAGTTTGCTGAGGATAATGGCTTCCAGCTCCATCCATGTCTCTGCAAAGGACATGTTCTCATTTCTTTTTTTGGCTGCACAGTGTTACGTGGTATATATGTACCACATTTCCTTTATACAGTCTACAATCGAGGGGCATTTGGATTGATTCCATGTCTTTGCTGTTGTGAATAGTGCTCCAGTGAACATACACGTGGATTTTTTTTTTTTTTTTTTTTTGAGATGGAGTCTTGCTCTGTCACCCAGGCTGGAGGGCAATGGTGCAGTCTCCACCTCTCGGGTTCAAGTGATTCTTCCACCTCAGCTCACTGCAACCTTCACCCCCCAGGTTCAAGTGATTCTTCCACCTCAGCCTCCTGAGTAGCTGGGATTACAGGCACCTGCCACTATGCCCAGTGAATTTTTATATTTTCATAAAGACAGGGTTTCTCCATGTTGGTCAGGCTGGTCTTGAACTCCTGACCTCTGGTGATCTGCTTGCCTCAGCCTCCCAGAGTGCTGAGATTACAGGCATGAGCCACTGTGCCTGGCCAGTGTGGATGTATTTTTATGGTAGAATGATTTATATTCCTTTGGGTATATACTCAGGAAAGAGATTGCTGGGTCCAATGGTATTTCTGCTTTTAGTTCTTTGAGGAATCACCACAACTGTCTTCCACAATGCTTGAAGTAATTTATACTTCCACCAACAGTGTAAAAGCATTCCTTTTTCTCTGCAACCTCACCAGCATCTGTTGTTTCTTGACTTTTTACTAATTGGCATTCTGACTGATGTGAGGTGGTATCTGACTGCGGTTTTGATTTGCATTTCTCTAATGATCAGTGACGTTGAACTTTTTTCATGTTTTTTGGTTGCATAAATGTCTTCTTTTGAGAAGTGTCTGTTCCTGTCCTTTGCCCATTTTTTAATGGTGTTGTTTTTTTCTTGTAAATTTGTTTAAGTTCCTTGTAGTCTCTGGATATTAGACCTTTGTCAGAAGGCAAAAATTTTTCCCATTCTGTAGGTTGTCTGTTCACTCTGATGATAGTTTATTTTGCTGTGCTTTAGTTTAAGTAGATCTCATTTGTCAATTTTTGCATTTGTTGCAATTGCTTTTGGAGTTTTCCTCATGAAATCTTTGCCCATGCCTATGTCCTGAATGGTATTGCATAGATTTTCTTTTAGGGTTTTTATCATTTTGGGTTTTACATTTAAATTTTTAATCCATCCTGAGTTAATTTCTGTATGAGGTGTAAGGAAGGTGATGTGGTTTAGCTTTGTGTCCCCACACAAATCTCGTCTTGAATTGTAATCCCCAGGTGTTAAGGGAGGAACCTGGTGGGAAGTGACTGGATTATGGGGTGGTTTCACCCATGCTCTTTCTGTGATATCAGTCAGTTCTCAGGAAATCTGATGGTTTTATAAGTGTTTGGCAAGTTCTTCACTCACCCTTCTCTCTCCTGCTACCTTGTGAAGAAGATGCCTGCTTCCCCTTCAGCCATAATAGTAAGTTTCCTGAGGCCTCCATGGCCATGTGGAAATGTGAGTCAATTAAACCTCTTTCCTTTATAAATTACCCAGTCTCAGGGAAGTTCTTTATAGCAATGTGAGAATGGATTAATACAGAAGGGGTCCAGTTTCCATTTTCTGCATATGGCTAGCCAGTTTTACCAGCACCATTTATTGAATAGCGAATCCTTTCCCCATTGCATGTTTTAGTCAGGTTCATCGAAGATCAGATGGTTGTAGGTGTGCAGTGTTATTTCTGAGTTCTCTATTCCGTTCCATTGTTCTGTGTGTCTGTTTTTATACCAGTACCATGCTATTTTGGTTACTATAGCCTTGTAGTATAGTTTGAAGCTAGGTAATGTGATGCTTCCACCTTTCTTCTTTTTGATTGGGATTGTCTTGGCTATTCGGGCTCTATTCTGGTTCCATATGAATTTTTAAATAGTGGGTTTCTTTTGTTTTTGTGAGGTCCTTTTTTGAGACAGAGTCTTGTTCTGTCACCCAGGCCAGAGTGCTGTGGCATGATCTCAGCTCACGGCAGCTTCCGCCTCCTGGGTTCAGACAGTTCTCCTGCCTCAGCCTTCGAAGTAGCTGGGACTACAGGCATGTGCCACCACGCCTGGCTAATTTTTGTATTTTTTAGTAGAGGTGGGGTTTCACTGTGTTGGCTAGGCTTATCTTGAACTCCACCTGCCTCTGCCTCCCAAAATGGTGAGATTGCAGTCATGAGCCACCACACCTAACCAGTAGTGTTTTCTAATTCAGTGAAGAATGGCAATGGTAGTTTGATGGGAGTAGCATTGAATCTATAAATTGCTTTGGGCAATATGGCCATTTTCACAATATTGATTCTTCCTATCTATGAGGATGAAATCTTTTTCCATTTGTTTGTGTCCTCTTTTATTTCCTTGAGCAGTGGTTTGTAGTTCTCCTTGAAGGGGTCCTTCACGTCACTTGTTACCTGTATTCCTAGGTATTTTATTCTCTTTGTAGCAATTGTGAATGGGAGTTCATTCATGATTGCATTCTCTGCTTGCTTGTTGGTGGTGGTGTATAGTAATGCTAGCAAGTTTTGCACATTGATTTTATATCTTGAGACTTTGCTGAAGTTGCTTATCAGCTTAAGAGACTTTTGGACTGAGACGATGGGGTTTTCTAGATATAGGATCATGTCATCTGCAAACAAAGATAATTTGACTTATTCTTTTCCTATTTGAATACACTTAATTTTTTTATCTTGCCTGATTGCCCTGAGCAGAATTTTCAATACTGTGTTTTAGAGGAGTGGTTAGAGAGGGCATCCTTATCTTGTGCCAGTTTTCAAGGGGAATAATTCCAGCTTTTGCCCATTCAGTATTATATCGGCTGTGGGTTTGTCATATATGGCTATCATTATTTTGAGGCATGTTTCTTCAATACCTAGTTTACTGAGAGTTTTTGACATGAAGGGGTGTTAAATTTTATCAAAGGCCTTTTCTGCATCTACTGAGATAATCGTGTGGTTCTTGTCTTAGTTCTGTTTATGAATCACATTTATTGATGTGCATTTGTTGAACCAAACTTGCATTCTCAGAGAGTAAGCCAAATTGATCATGGTGGGTAGGCATTTTGATGTGCTGCTGGATTTGGTTTGCCGGTATTTTATTGAGTGTTTTTGCATTGATGTTCATCAGGGATATTAGCCTCATGTTTTCTCTTTTGTCAGGATGATGCTAGCCTCATAAAATGAGTTAGGGAAGAGTCTCTTCTTTTCACTTGTTTGTAATAGTTTCAGTAGAAAATAAATCCATCTGGTCCTGGGCTTCTTTGGGTTGGTAGGCTATTTATTACTGCCTCAATTTCAGAACTCATTACTATTCTGTTCAGGGAATCAATTTCTTCCTGGTTCAGTTTTGGGAGGGTGTATGTGCCCAGGAATTTATATATTTATTCTAGATTTTTCAGTATATGTGCATAGAGGTGCTTATAATATTCTCTGATGGTTGTTTTTCTGTGGGGTCAGTGGTGATTTCCCTCTTTTCATTTGTGATTTTGTTTATTTGTCTATTTGATTATTTTTTCTTCTTTATTAGTCTAGCTAGCAGTCTATTTTATTAAATTTTTTAAAATACCAATTGATTTATTGATTTTTTTTGAAGGGTTTTTTTTGTGTGTGTCTCTAGCTCTTTCAGTTCTGCTCTGATTTTGCTTATTTCTTTTCTCCTGCTAGCTTTGGGGTTTGTTTGCTCTTGGTTCTCTAGTTCATTTAGTTGTGATGTTAGGTTGTTAATTTGAGATCTTTTTAGCTTTTTGATGTGGGCATTTAGTGCTACAACGTCCCTCTTAACACTGCTTTAACTGTCCCAGAGATTCTGGTATGTTTGTTCTCATTAGTTTCAAAGAACCTGTTGATTTCTGCCTTAATTTCATTTTTTACCCAGGAGTCATTCAGGAGCAAGTTGTTCAATTTTCCTGTAGTTGTGGGTTTTCAGTGAATTTCTTAGTCTTGAGTTCTAGTTTGATTGTGTTGTGGTCTGAGAGACTGTTATGATTTCAGTTCTTTTGCATTTGCTGGGTATTTTACTTGTGATTGTGATCAATTTTAGAGTAAGTGCCATGTGATGATGAAAAGAATGTATATTCTTTTGTTTTTGGGTGGAACATTCTGTATATATCTTTCAGGTTCTCTTGATCCAGAGCTGAGTTCAGGTCCTGTGAGTTAATTTTCTGTCTCAGTGATCTCTCTAATATTTTCATTGGGGTGTTAAAGTCTCCCAGTATTATTGTGTGGGAGTCTGAGTGTCTTTATAGGTCTCTAAGGACTTGCTTTATGAATCTAGGTGTTCCTCTGTTGGGTGCATATATATTTAGGATAGTTAGCTATTCTTGTTGAATTGAACCTTTTACCATTATGTAATGCCCTTGTCTTTTTTGATCTCTGTTGGTTTGAAGTCTGTTTTGTCAGGAACAAGGATTGCAACCCCTGCTTTTTCCTGTTTTTCATTTGCTTGATAAAATTTTCCTCCATCCTTTTATTTTGAGCCTGTGTGTGTTTTTGCACATAAGATAGGGGTCTCTTGAAGACAGCCTAGTGATGGGTCTTAACTCTTAATCCAGCTTGCCATTCTGCGTCTTTTAATTGGGGCATTTATGCCATTTACATTTAAGGTTAGTATTATTATATGTGAATTTGATCCTGTCATCATGATGCTAGCTCATTATTTTGCAGGCTTGTTTATGTGATTACTTCATAGTATCATTGGTTTGTATACCTTAGTGTGTTTTTGTACTGGCTGGTAACAGTTTTTCCTGTCCATTTTTAGTGCTTCCTTCAGGAACTCTTGCAAGGCAGGCCCAGTGGTGATGAATTCCCTCAGCATTTGCTTATCTGAAAATGATATTATTTCTCCTTTGCCTTTAAAGCTTCGTTTGGCTGGATATGAAATTCTTGGTGAGAATTTTTTTTTTAAGAATGTTGAACATTGGCCCCGAATCCCTTGTGGCTTGTAGGGTTTCTACTGAGAGGTCTACTGTTAGTCTGATTGGTTTTCCTTTGTAGGTGACCTGGCCTTTCTCTCTGGCTGCCCTCAACTTTTTTTTTTCATTTTGACTTCTGACAATCAGATGATTATGTGTTTTGGAGTTTATCTCTTGTGCAGTATCTTATTGGGGTTCTCTGGATTTCCTGAATTTGAATGTTGACCTGTCTTGCTAGGTTGGAGATGTCCTCCTGGATGTTATCCTGAAGTATGTTTTCCAGCCTGGTTCCATTCTCCCCCTCTTTTTCAGGGACACCAATGACTTGTAGATTTATTCTCTTTACATAATTCCATATTCCTTGGAGGTTTAGTTCATTCCTTCTCATTATTTTTTCTGTATTCTTGCCTGCCTCTCTTACTTCAGAATGATTATCTTCAAGCTCTGAGATTCTTTCCTTCAGTTGGTTTGTTCGGCTGTTGCTACTTGTGATTGCACTGTGAGGTTCTAATGTTGCGTTATTCAGCTTCATCATGTCTGTTATATTCCTCTTTAAACTGGCTATTCTACTTATCAGCACCTGTATTGTTTTATCATGATTCTTAGCTTCTTTGCAGTGGATTACAGCATGCTCCTTTAGCTCAGTGAAGTTCCTTATTACTGATCTTCTGACACCTAATTCTGCCAATTCAGCCATCTCGGCCTTGGCCCAGTTCTGTGCCCTTGCAGGAGAAGTGTTGTGATCATTAGGAGTGTAAAAGGCACTCTGTTTGCTTTTGAGTTTTCAGCATTTTTGCACTGAGTCTTTCTCATCTTTTTGGGCTTATCTACCTTTGATATTTGAGGTTGCTAACCTTTGGAAGGGGTTTTTGTGGGGTCTTTTTTGTTGATGTTGTTGTCTTTGCTTTCTGTTTTTTTTTGTTTTTCTTTTAACATTCAGGCCACTCTTCTGCAGGGCTGTGTCAGTTTTCTGAGGGATTGCTCCATACCCTAGTTGCCTCAGTTTTTCTTGTACCTGGAAGTATCACCAGTGAAGGCTGTGTTAACAGCAAAGGTGGCAGCCTGCTCCTTCCTCTGGGAGCTCCATCCCAGGGCGGTACAGACCTGTTGCTGACTTGAATTCTTCTATAGGAGGTGTCCAGAGGCCCCTGTTCAGAGGTTTTACCACATTCTGGGGGCTGGGTGCAGTGGCTCATGCTTGTAACCCCAGCACTTTGGGAGGCTGAGGTGAGTGGATCACTTGAGGTCAGGAGTTAGAGACCAACCTGGCCAACATGGTGAAACCCTGTCTGTACTAAAAATATATAAAAAAAAAAAATTAGCTGGGTATGTGGCAAGTGCTTGTAATCCCAGCTACTCAGGAGGCTAAGGCAGGAGGATAGCTTGAGCCCAGGAGGCAGAGGTTGCAGTGAGCCGAGAGCACGCCACTGCACTCCAGCCTGGGCAACAGAATGAGACTCCATCTCAAGAAAAAAAAAAAAAAAAAGCAGTCTGCCTGCTTTTTGGTAGAGCAGGTGTGCTGCACTGGGGGACTCTTCTTTTCCAGACTATGTAGACTCTTCAGAGCCAGTAGGCAGGAAAGACTGAGTTGACTGAACTGCAGGGACAGCAGCTGCCTATTTCCCCAGGGGCTCTGTCCTGGGGAGAGATCAGAATTCTGCCTCTATAACCCTGCCTGGAGTTGCTGAAATTCCTGCAGGGAGGCCCTGCCCTGTGAGAAGGGATGGATCGGGGTCCCACTTAAAGAATTAGTCTGGCCATGATCTGGCATAGCAGCTGTGCTGCATTGTAGAGGACTCCCTCCTCGTCCAGACTGCCTGAACTCCCTAGACCCAGCAGGCTAGAACAGTTGAGTCAACCAAACTGCAGAGATGGTGGCCACACCTCCCCCTGGGAACTTGCTGTGTCTCAGCCAGTCTCCAGTCTGTTGGTGCTGGCTGTCTGCAATTCCAAGTCGGTGGATCTTAACTTGGGAGGTGCCATAGAAGTGGGGTCTGCAGAACAATGCTGCTTGCTCCATGGATTCAGCCACCTTCCTAGGGAATGTATGGGTGGACTTCCTGCCTTGCAGGATTGTTTTTTTAAATCATCTTTACAGGGATTTCTGGGGCCAGAGTATGTAAAACTCCTGAGTCTGTGTGTGTGCCTGAGTGGCTGCTCTGTTAAGACTCTGCATACACAGCTCTATATATCGGACCTAAGGCCCTGGTGGCATAGGCTCATGAAGGAATCTCCTGATCCATGGGTTGCAAAGATCCGTGGGAAAAGCGTGGTTTCCTGGATGAGGTCACACAATCACTCACTAATTCCCTTGGCTGGAGGTGGGGTTTTTTTGGCTCTGTGCCGCTCCTGGGTGGGCAGTTGCCCTATCTCATTTTTCTTCATTCTCTGTGGGTCAGGTTGTTCACCTGGTCAGTCGCAATGTGAGAAGCTGGATATTTCAGTTGAAGGTGCTTAATTCACTCACCGTTTTCATTCTTCTCCCTAAGAGCCATGGACCACAGCTTCCTCTTGTTTTTTTTTGTTTGTTTTTTTTTTTTTTTTTTTTTAGACAGAGTCTCTCTCTGTTACCCAGGCTGGAGTGCAGTGGCATGATTTCAGCTAACCGCAACCTCTGTCTCCTTGGTTCAAGCAATTCTCCCTGGTTCAGCTTCCTGAGTAGCTGGGATTACAGGTGCCCACCATTATACCTGGTTAATTTTTGTTTTTTTTTTTAGTAGAGACAGAGTTTTGCCATGTTGGCCAGGCTGGTCTCAAACTCTTGACCTCAAGTGATATGCCCATCTCGGCCTCCTAAAGTGCTGGGATTACTGATGTGAGCCACTGTGCCTGGCCTGCAGCTGGTTCTAATCAGCCACTTAGGCCCTGCCTTGGTAAGAGAGTTTGTCAAATGCTTTTCTGCATCTATTGAAATGATCATGTGTATTTCTCTTTATTAATACAGCATATTAAATTGATTTAATATGTTGAATCAACCTTCCATTTCTGGGAAAAATCCCACTTTGTCATGATGTATTATTTTTTAATATTCTGCTGAATTTGTTTTGCTAGTATTTTGTTGAGAATTTTTGCATCTTTGTTCCTTTTCTTGGATAGAGTCTTGCTCTGTTGCCCAGGCTGGATTGCAGTGGCATGTTCACAGCTCACTGCAGCCTCCAACTTCTGAGCTCAAGATATCCTCCCACCTCAGCCTTCCGAGTAGCTGGGACTACAGGCATGTGCCACCATACCTGGCTATTTTTTTTAAGTTTAAATTTTTAAATGTTAACGTACAGATGGGATCTCACTGTGTTTTCTGGGCTGGTCTCAAACTCTGGGGCTCAAGCAGTCCACCACCTCAGCCTCTTATAGTGTTGGGATTATAGGCATGAGGCACCACACTCGGCCACATCTGTATTCTTAAGAGATGTTAGTCTGTAGTTTTTTTGTTTTTGTTTTTTCTTTGTGATGTCTTTGTCTATCTTTGGTATCAAGGTAATATTGGCATAATAGAATGATTTAGGAAGTGTTCATTCTACTTCTATTTAAGTGGACAGTCGTTTAGGTGACCAAATATGTGGTAATTTGTTATACAACAATAGAAAACTAATATAACTGCTAAAGAAAATCAACCAGAAATTTTGTGCCTTCTAATGGAAAAACAGATCATCACCTATGGAGCAGCCTTGCACAAAACAGAAATCTGAATCTGATCAAGCCTGTAGTCTAGACCAGGGTCCCGAACTCCTGGGCCACGGATTGGTACCAGTCCATGGCCTGTTAGGAGCCAGGCCACACAACAGGAAGTGAGTGGCTGGTGAGTGAGCATTCCTGCCTGAGCTCCGCCTCCTGTCAGATCAGTGGCAGCATTAGATTATCATAGGAGGGTAAACCCTATTGTGAACTGCGCACGCAAGGGATCTAGGTTGTGTGCTCCTTATGAGAATCTGATATTTGATGATCTGAGGTGGAACAGTTTCATCCCAAAACCATCCCCCACTTCCCCACCCCCAACCACTGGCCCCTGGTGTCAAGAAGGTTGGGGACTGCTGGTCTATACCCAATATCAATTTATAGGAAATAAGGAACATGTTAAACTATATCAAGGGAATACAATCAGCAAAATCCAGATATATCATTCTAGGCTAGAAAACATAAATCACACTCACAATTTAATGTAATATAAATTTGTAATATAATTTTATATAAGGAATTAAGCAGGTGTTGAAGAACCAAACAAAGCAAAGTGAGGTATCATGGAAAGTAACTGCAGGAAGCAACTTCCACATGTGGGACTTAGTAAACAAAGAAATGAAGTTAACGTTATGAGAACCTAGAGGCTTGGAATATAGATTCCGTAGAGTTTGGAGTCAGACTTGGAGATTGAGGTGCTGCCCAGCTGGTACTAATACGTCTGAGAAGACATGTTTAAGCTGGTTTGGGGAGTGGGATGAACTACCAGTGCCAGAGAGAAGTCCTGTTGGGATGATAGAGATAGGAAGAGCAAGCAGACAGGAGGAACAGAAATTCTCTATCACCTCCCCTGGCCTTCAAGTATCCCTCTAGAGCTGTGAGAAGAGCCTAGCAAAAGAAAAATGTAATTTGCAAAGTCCCAGTCCCAGTGTCACTAAAAAAGGGGTTGGAGCTAAAAGATGGTAGTATAGTAATTGGAACAATAATCAACCTGGTTCTTTCAATCAATAGACTGCAAGAAAAAAAAAAGAGTAATGGAGGGAAATCCATCAATTAAAAGACATATCAACCAGTTGTAATCTATGGACCATATTTCGATCCCAACCTAAACAAACTATACAGATACTATGAGATATTTGGATTGGGTATGAAATTATATGAAGGATTATTGTTAATTTCTGTAGTGGTGAGAATGGCATTGTATTTTGGGTTTTTTTTTTTTAAGTTCTTAGTTTTTAGAAATACATTTTTGAAATATTTCCAAATAAAATGATGTCTGAAATTTTTTTCAAAGTCATACAGGATGGAGAGAGGTGAAGGTGGTGTTGAAAACACAAGATTGTTCCTTGAGGAATCGATCTGCACATGTACCCCAGAACTTAAAATAAATAAATAAATAGAAAACACAAGATTGAACATGACTGGATGGTTATTAGGGCTGGGTGATAGGCATATGGGGTTAATTTTATTCCTCTATCCATGTTGTATATGTTCAGAATTCTCCATAATAAAATGTTTTTTTAAAACTGGAAAAATTCCTTTCATAAACTTTTTTAACCTCTTAGTCAAGCTTTTGCTTTCCTTGATCTTATACTGTTGAGAAAACAATAATTGGAAGCATCATTGAATTTAAACAGTATCTTTAAGAATTAAAAGGCACATACTTTTGATGCCATAATTATAGGAACTACTCGTAAATCTCTCTAAAGGCATTTATACATGGATTTTTATTGCAGCTACAGCAGAGGTTTGGAAACACACATTCATCAATACGGAGGGCACTAGTTTAATGAATCATGGTGTAGTCACACTATAGAATACTACTCAGTTATTAGAAAATAAAGCAGTTCTAGATGTAGCGATATGGAATGATCTTCAACTAAGAAAGCAAGGTACACACCAGTGTATGTCTATCATTTGTGTCCTTCCCGCCAAAAAAAAAAAAAAAAAATTATACTTGAATATATCTAGGTTATCTTTGGAAAGGTAGACCAGAAACTAGTAATAGTGGTGGCCTCTGAAACAGGAAACCAGATTACTAAAGGTTTGAGAGTGAGAGATTTATTATTCTCTGAAAGAATAATAAATATGGGAGCAGTGATGAATGGCTATTTCTGGCTGAAACTATGGGAAAGACTTTTTGGAAAATAAAGATAATGAAAGCTTAGTATTGCTCTTGTCTAACAAAAATAGAAAACATTAACAGGTGAATATAATAGATATTACTTTGAGATACAAAAAATCACTTACAAGTGGAAAATATCTGAATTTGTTTTTTAGGTGGTGATAGTGGACTGGATGGGTTAGGAGGACCAGGTGTACAACTAGGAAGCCCAGATAAGAAAAACGCAAGGCAAATACACAGGTAAATTGACATTTTCTTTAATAACCGTTTTTCTTTGCTTGTATGATTAGGCTGTTGAGGTAAGTTTAAACTTGGTCGTAAGTTTTGTTTCCTATCCTCATTCAGAACCAATAGTGAATTCTGCAGTGATTATACTTTTTTTTTTTTAAGTCTGTAACTAGTGGCTATTGTCACACGGTGGCATACAGTAGATATAACAAAAGGAAGTGTGAGCAGACAAATTAAAATGCTTGTCCAGGCGCAGTGGCTCGTGCCTGTAATCCCAGCACTTTGGGAGGCTGACGTGGGTGGATCACCTGAGATGGGAGTTTGAGACCAGCTTGACCAACATGGAGAAACCGTGTGTCTACTAAAAATACAAAAAAAAAAAAAAAAAAAATTAGCTAGGCGTGGTGGTGGACACCTGTAATCCCAGCTACTTGGGAGGCTGAGGCAGGAGAAGCACGAATCTCAGAGGCAGAGGTTGCAGTGAGCTGATATCGTGCCATTGCACTCCAGCCTGGGCAACAAGAGTAAAACTTCATCTCATTAATTAATTAATAAATAAAATGCTTGTTCTTAGACTGGGTGTGGGGGCTAACGCCTGTAATCCCAGCACTTTAGGAGGCCGAGGTTGGTGGATCACTTGAGGCCTGGAGTTTTAGACCAGACTGGCCAACATGGGGAAACCCTGTCTCTACTAAAAATACAATAATTGGGTGTGGTGGCACACTCTTAAAGCTATTCAGTAGGCTGCGGCATGAGAATTGCTTGAACCCGGAAAGTGGAGGTTGCAGTGAGCTGAGATCGCACCACTGCACTCCACAGCCTGGGTGACAGCACGAGACTGTCTCAAACAAATTAAAATGCTTGTTCTTAAATCTAATTTAAAAGTTTTTAAAGGGCATGAATGCCTGTAGTTCTATTAAAAATTTAAAAATATATAGTAATAATTTTAATACGAAGTAACTGTTCAACTATAATGGTAATTCAGTATTATGTGCATATCATGAAGCAGTCATGATGGAGGCCTCTTTTGTTATAACTTGTGGTTATAATAAGCAGTTATACATACAGGCTTTTATGGTTTTATTCTTTTTTTTTTTTTTTTTTTTTTTTGAGACAGAGTCTCACTCCGTCACCAGGTGCCAGGCTGGAGTGCAGTGGCGCAACCTCGGCTCACTGCAACCTCCACCGCCCGGGTTCAAGCAATTCTCCTGCCTCAGCCTCCTGAGTAGCTGGGACTACAGGCGCGTGCCACCACGCCCAGCTAATTTTTTTGTATTTTTAGTAGAGACAGGGTTTCACCATGTTGACCAGGATGGTCTCGATCTCTATAAATTTGAAGTACTCTTTTTATGGTAAAGGCTACTGGTAAGTATGTGTGTACAGATTACTGATCTTTTATCACTTTGACCACCATCTGTTAAACTTGGAGTGTGACTAAAACTGGCAGTTCATTTTTTCAGTCTGAGGCCCAGAGCTTAATGTTTTGGGAATACTTTAATTGTATCTCCCTGAAGTTAAGCTAGGGGAAAACTTCAGATTCTGATTGTTGTTATTTAATTTTATGACTATTTGGTGTGTAAAAGATATTTTAGGTGAGACTGCTTTAATATTTAAGTGAAAGATTCTAGTTATAGGTAAGCATATTAAATGAAAATTACGATAATGAAGCTTCTTTTGAAAGTTAAATACTTTTGGGGTTTGAAGTTACAATGGATTTGAGCTCAGAAAATCATACCTTATTTTCTTTCGTAAATGAAATAAACTTAAATATTTTTATCAGCAAGTATAATTAAATATAAACATTGGTCATAATTGAAAGGTCAAGTGAAGATAATAAATGTAACACTGCAGGAGAAATTTGACTAAAACTAGGTTCACAGGTATTAAGGTAACAGGACAATTTTAATAATGTATTTGATCAAAAACATGTATTTTACTTTACATTCTCATTTCAGGGACCTTCTTTTCCTCCATTGTCTGAGTATGCTCCACCACCGAATCCAAACTCTGACCATCTAGTGGCTGCTAATCCGTTTGATGACAACTATAATACTATTTCCTATAAACCACTACCGTCGTCAAATCCATATCTTGGCCCTGGTTATCCTGGCTTTGGAGGTTATAGCACATTCAGAATGCCACCTCACGTTCCCCCAAGAATGTCTTCCCCATACTGTGGTCCTTACTCACTCAGGAACCAGCCACACCCATTTCCTCAGAATCCTCTGGGCATGGGTTTTAATCGGCCTCATGCTTTTAACTTTGGGCCACATGATAATTCAAGTTTCGGTAATCCATCTTATAATAATGCACTAAGTCAGAATGTCAACATGCCTAATCAACATTTTAGACAAAATCCTGCTGAAAATTTCAATCAGATTCCTCCACAGAATGTTAGCCAAGTTTCTAACCCCGATTTGGCATCTAATTTTGTTCCTGGAAACAATTCAAATTTTACTTCTCCATTAGAATCTAATCATTCTTTTATTCCTCCCCCAAACACTTTTGGGGGTCAAGCAAAAGCACCAGCCCCAAAACAAGACTTTACTCAAGGAGCAACCAAAAACGCTAATCAAAATTCCTCTGCTCATCCACCTCACTTGAATATGGATGACACAGTGAATCAGAGTAATATTGAATTAAAAAATGTTAATCGAAACAATGCAGTAAATCAAGAGAACAGCCGTTCAAGTAGCACTGAAGCAACAAACAGTAACCATGCAAATGGGACGCAGAATAAGCCACGACAACCAAGAGGTGCAGCCGATGCCTGCACCACTGAGAAAAGCAATAAATCTTCTCTTCACCCAAGCCGTCATGGCCATTCATCTTCTGACCCAGTGTATCCTTGTGGAATTTGTACAAATGAGGTGAATGATGATCAGGATGCCATCTTATGTGAGGCCTCTTGTCAGAAATGGTTTCATCGGATCTGTACTGGAATGACTGAAACAGCCTATGGCCTCTTAACTGCAGAAGCATCCGCAGTATGGGGCTGTGATACCTGTATGGCTGACAAAGATGTCCAGTTAATGCGTACTAGAGAAACTTTTGGCCCATCTGCAGTGGGCAGTGATGCTTAATCACAGGCGTTAACTAAAGTGGGTTTATTTTCCTGTGCATTACAGAAGTTCAGTGACACAAGATTTTAATGTTTTACATTATTTTTTTAAATGCACACACAAAAATATTATTTACCTGTAAGTTTTTACTAATAATTCATTTCATTACTAGAGCAAATTTTGTCTTGTCTTTGCCTGCTATCTTAAATGAGAATCATGTATATGGGGGTGCTTTAGAAACATTTATAAATATACGTCAGTTGTTATTTATCACAAACAAAAGCCTCTTGAAGCTTCAAAGTAGTATATGACAAATGTAGGCAAGTTTTAACTTTTAAAAGTTAAAATCATTGAAAATGGATATTTAGTGCTGAACTTTGGTTGTACCATATTAAAGATTTAGTTCAAAAAGTTTATCTAGGATCCACTTAACATGTCTTCACAACATAATATATGTAACTGTAACATGGGGGAAAGTATACATTTTTATGGATTAAAAAAATAATAATATGACACCAGATTTTTCCTTCACTAGGGTCTTTGGAATTAATGAATTTCATATTTTCAAGTGAGTTTTCAGGATATCTGTACAGATAAGAGACAGATCTTAGCATATAGTAAATTATCAGTAAGTATTTGTTGATTAACTTGTGGATGCTACCACATGAAATTCCTAATATTAGATCAGTTGAAAATTGACTGTAATTAGTAAAATTGGCATAACGTATGTTTCCAGTTGTGCTATATAGAATTATAGTATTATGCTCCTAATTTTCTTTGATATTGAGTTGTTTTGTTATTGTTTACCAGAGAAATAATACTATAGTATCCACAGAAGAATTGTGAATACTTTTTGTATAATTTTGAACTGGGACATAATGCAAATGAGGAAGGAAGAAATATCAATTTGGGCTTAGAGGGCTCTGCTAGCAAAAGAACTACTCAGTGTTTGTTTGAAAAATCTTGTTCTGGGGATCTGAATTTCAAAAATGAACTTTAGGGGGAGATCAAAATCCATTTTAAACAAAGATCAATTAAGAGCCAAAGTGAAATCGAACTCAAAAACAACAAATTGAAGGCTTGCAACAGACTTAAGGAGTTTCCGCTGTGACTGGGGAAAAGTATAAAAATGGACCTGAGTACCCTCTTGAAGGATGATCAAGCATGGAGACAGTTGGAAGTGTGCTCATTAAGATTCAAAACAGCGGAAATCCATTTTTGAAGCAGATCATAACCTGTGGCCAAAAAAAAAAGTGTACTTATGACAATTTATCACTGGAGGCCGGTATCCCTAATGTGTTGCCACCATTATCATTGCAACCAAAAAAATTCTGAAGGGTGTTTGATGATCTACAAAGGAGATAATTATTATTATTTAAACCCAAGTGAAACAATGATGGCAGCAGTGTATTATCAAGAAATTTAAATTATGCATGAAAAATGTGATTTAAAAACAATGTCGTTTGGTTAGCACAAGAAGCGACAGTTTTACAGACAAGGTCTCGACCTCACATGTCAGAAGCCACTAAAGCAAAGTTAAGTGACTTGGGCTATGAAATTTTGTCATGTCCTTTTTAGTCACTGGACCTTTATCCAGTAGACTACTATCTTTATAGTTTGGAGCTTTTTCTAAGAAACAACGCATTCCCCAGTTGAGATGCAGTAACTAGAAGATGTGAACAATTTTTATGGTCTAACAAATGACGAATTTTATAAAAGTTAAACCTTTAATATTCTGTTGGAAGAAAACTGTGCTCCTGATGCATATTTTGATTGAATAAAACTTATTTTTTTAACTACATTGTTTTAATTTTGACCTACAAAAACGGCAATTTCATATGGTACAAGGTAATAATATAAGGTTTTCTCCATTTACCCTTGACTAGTTAGAAGTGAATACAAAATATTTTCAGTAGTTGTAAAATATTTATCTTTACAATTTTAGGAAACAAAATGATATAAACTATACTTCTAGGTACTCCATGTGTGAAAACTTTACCAGTTGAAGCAGGTTAAAATGCAGTATTTTGGGCTGACAGATATTTGATGGTGTTCAGTGGCATACTTGAAGATACTATTTTATTTGGAATTTTTGTTAGGCATACATCTCTAAATGTTTAAGGACCTAGTTATGTTTAAGGACCTAGTTATGTTTAAGGACCTAGTTATGTTTTTCCTGAAAGTTAATGAGTGCTGATTCTTAATAAATGATGCACTGCATGCTGTATGCCTAGTCATAGCATAAGATCATGATTTATTATTACTCTGAATAGGGCTAGATAGATATTTTGAGTAGAACTTTCCAATGTTCTCAGGAGTTAACACTTTACATGGTAGTACTTGAGTTGTGATCATTACTAAAACTGATTATGCCGTTTCTTAAACCCTTTATCTCTTTAAGTTTCATTAGTTAGCTGTTTTTGTGAAAATGAAATAACCTCTCCCAAGCTAGTCTAAAGGTATTTGTTATGTGTTGTGATTCATTTTCTGTTTCCACATAGTTGTTTTTAAAAACCTGTAAACAGGTCAATTTTTATTCAGGTGTTTATGTCTTCAAAGCACCTTACTTAAATAAGAATCTGGAAATATTCAACAGAAAAACTCATGGTTCATTCTAACAGTGAATCATAGCCAAACTGCACTCATAGTTGATAAAAAGTGTTCATGTGTTTGAGTTCATTTTCTTACAAGTTCTACATTTGTGTCTACATAACACTAAGTCAAAAGTTATATAGATGCTTTTAGATGGAAAAAGTGATGAACTGTAAGAATAGCCAGATGATAATTTGTCTGAAGGAAGGCTATTATACAAACTGAAATGACTTCTTAGGACAAATGATAAACGGCCTTCAACTTTAAAGATATGCAGTGATGGAAAAAAAACACAGGTGGAATTGTACCTTTTTTGGTGTAATCCTTTTCCTTCACTGAAAGTCCTCAACACACACACACACACACACACACACACACACACACACACACACACACACACACACACACACACACAGACAGTTTCTCCTACATCCTTGAGTTTTGCTGAAGTTCAACCTGGGTAACTATCAGAATCTAGGTTTACTCACCAAAGCCAGGTTATTGACAGAAAGATGGGTTTTGTTTTGTTTTGTTTTTTTCTTTGAGACAGAGTCTCGCACTGTCGCCCAGGCTGGAGTGCAGTGGCATCATCTCGGGTCAGTGCAGTCTCCCCGTCCTGGGTCAAGTGATTCTCCTGCCTCAGCCTCCCAACTAGCTGGGATTACAGGTGCCCACCACCACACCCAGGTAATTTTTGTATTTTTAGTAAAGACAGAGATCACCATGTTGGCCAGGTTGGTCTCAAACTCCTAACCTCAAGTGATCTGCCCGCCTCAGCCTCCCCAAGTGCTGGGATTACAGGCGTAAGCCATCACACCCAGCCAGACAGAAAATTTTAAAAAGCATCAGTTTCTTTCTCAGAACTTGATTTGCTCATGCACTAGACAGTTTCTGGTCCACGGGCTTCTAGGTGTTACTTGACTCACTAATACTGAAACAGCTTAGCTTGTGAAAGATAAATTGTTCTTCAGATAGAGTGCTTAGAATTAGATTTGTGATCAGTGTTTTCCTTTTGTGTGAAATACTTTAGAGTACTTCTATTATCATTCTTGTTACTCAGATTAGAAGGTTATATACATAAAACTGGAGATTTTCTTGTACTAGTGCTTATTCTTCATAGATAAACACAATGTAAAGAAATCTAGTTTTTTTGTGGTTTGTTTTAGAGTCCTAACTCTGCCTAGTTGCAGAAAAAAAACCTCTTAATAGATGGGTCATCATGAAATCTGCCAACTTTAATCCAAATAAGTATCAAGAGTCTTCATTCAATATTTTTTCAAACTTGTTTGTCTTGAACAAATTAGAGTTTTAGCACTTACTGTTCAATGTACTATAGTAATTGTATTTAATAGTAAGAAAATATATAAGCAATGATTTTTTAAAAGGGAGTTCTCAAGAGTTTTGCATTTCTTTCTGCAGTATATAGAGGTTTCATATGCATGAACATTTGTGCTGTTTTATATTTTTTTCAATTAAAAAATGTTTAAAAGTATCCAGGATCCCAAAGTTCATTTGTAAATAGTGGCTTGGAACTCTACACAATAGGGAAGCTCCTGAAGGCTCATTTAAACCATAATCTAGTTAATAGTATCATGCTGAGCTCTCAGTTTTCTTTAGGAAACCAATCAATCAATGTAGGAGGGAGAAAGAAACAGAGGTCTTGTCTTTTTCCTGATGTGATTAGGAAGTTATTTAATATGGGTTTCTTTGCATTTGCCCTCTTACCATGCTAAACTCTGGTGAAATGTATAAGCAGGCTTGTCTTTTCCCCCTCCTGGATGCTCTGTGCTTCAACATTTTATATTTTTCCTCCCCTCAGAAATCCTGTGTCTTTGTGTGGCAGTAATAGGCCAGACTTTAAGAGAAAAGTATTTTCTACTAAGGTATGAATGAAGATAGTGAGAAAAGTGTCATTAAATTTCTTTTTTTAAAAAGGATGTTTATTAAGAATGAATCGTTATTTTCTAACATTTCAGACAATATGACCACATTTCAGATACTGTGGAAAGCAGTACTTTTAGTGAATTAGAAGGTACTGTCTGAGGGTACTTTTCATTTCCTTTAGGTTGTAGTGACTTTTCACAGCTTCCTCTCCTCTAATTCTGAACTTGGAGATTTTCTTCTCATTTCTAACTTTTAGTAACTTATTCTATTCAGTAGAGCATTACAAAAGTCACATCTGCATCTTCCAACTTGTGGTACAGTGATGGGAATTTGGAAGCACCCCTGGAGCAAAGAGGCTAGGGATAGCATTAACATATCCCAAGACAAGTGGTGTAGGGGAAATAAAGGAAAGACTGTGGCCGGGTATATGCCAGGCATTAATACACCAGAGGTTGCCTGTATTTAATTTAAAACTTTTAATGAAACTCAATGGATAAGCATCATCTTTGTCATATTTTATCAGTAATACTTTACTTGCAATTATATTAAAACTTAAATACCTATACCTTTATTGTTCTGTAGATGTGTAGATGATGTTGCTTGTTTGTCAAAATATTATCTTTTATAAAAGAAAGTCCTGCTTCTTATCATGATGTATGTGACTTAAATGATTGTTTCATATTAAAACTATTTCTTCCTTATGTACTGTTTACATATACCTCTTTTTGGGATATTAGTTCAGTACTTTTATACAAATCTGAGTGTGTTCCACATTGGTGACATGTATTTTTGCAGCAACTTTTTGTTTTGTTCTTAGAGCATGTCTAAAGTAACACATGCACTAGTGCTGTGGTCTGTGGCAAAATTACTGTAATTCAAATTGGAAAAAAAAATGTTTCCAGACTTTGTCCAACATTTATTCCTATGGCAAAGGAAATTACTATGTAATACTAATTACTTCTTACGCTGGTATGTTTTAAGCTACTCTATGAAGTATGTGAAA
Source organism: Ateles fusciceps (assembly GCA_036589455.1). Classification (NCBI taxonomy): domain Eukaryota; kingdom Metazoa; phylum Chordata; class Mammalia; order Primates; family Atelidae; genus Ateles; species Ateles fusciceps. Next base: position 5,720,739 of record JAZHEH010003061.1, on the reverse strand, counting down.
CATCAATATTTATGGATTAATATATGGCCTGATGTCTTTCAAATGGGAGAGGGGTAAATTATGGTGTTATCAGCTCATGACACTTGTGATACAATAAATCTTAAAATTTTTATCTTCGACTTACAGGTATAATTTACTAAATAATTACCTTAAATGGCAGTATGTATTAGGATTTTTTAGCCCATACTACTAAAATTATATAGTAAACTTTGAACTTATGCTGATATCTCCCAACCAAAAAAGACATCATTCACTTCATCATAACCAAAATAAGTTGTACTGTGATATTTATCTTCATTTATTAAGACTTAATTAAGATACCATAAGACTCCTCTAATTTACCTGGAATTTTTAACCATTGATTCAAAGACTTGAATGCTGTTTACTTTGTACTAAATGATGAAAGGATTTGGTAATAAAGGTTATCATCAAGATTTTAAAGAAAAATGTTTAATCTTGAAGACAAATTCTTAAACTTTTTGTTTTAGAGGTGTTTACTTAAGAATAGTAATTTTAAAACATTATTATCTTGTCATTAAGACAAATACTCAAAAGAATTGTAATAAGTAATACTTGGCCAATGCAAATTTGTATATTTGAAATTATATGCTTGAAAGAAAAAAATGAATGCTTGTGAGTGCTTAAACTGCATATCTTTTTAAAAATTCAAATTTTAGACATATCAGTTTAAATTATCCTGAATTAATAAGGTTTTACTATATCAATGATGTATATTACAAAATGTCTACCTATGTTATGTTAATGATATCTCTGTACTGCCCCATATTCAGCATGGTTATGGTATATGTTGTACTTTTGATTGTTGACTATTGATAGGATTCATATAGCAATAAATCTGACTCAATCTTAATATTTTTTTAAATGCAGATACCATACTGTATCATAATCCTATTATATTTGACTTGAATACCCAAAATTTTCATAGGTCTATATGTTAAAAATTTAGTATTACATGTTAGGGATTTATTTTTGTCTTCTGTTTTCACATACAATTTTTCAGAACTAGGTCTGTTTCAATTTAGATCATAGAAGTTTAAAGAAGTATTATTAATTCATGAATTGCTTTGTGGAAAAATTTAAATAAAGTATGAAATGACTAGATTATCCCAAATTGTTTTTTTTTTTAATGTGGTTAATGACCAGGTTACAATTTTCAGACAAATAAAATTGGCTTGATAACCGATTGAATATAGTAGATAATGGATAGTTTGACTCTTTAAGGGCTTCCAAGTGTTAAACAAATACGTTCTCAATTCTGAATTACTTCATAGTAACTACTTAAATAATGATAAGCCAATTCTCTTTTTTGAGATATTTAACACAATTTGCCTCTTCTGATCCCATTCCCTTTTTCCCTAAAAACCATGCTAGAATTTAAAATTGGAAGTGTTTTATTTGTCATCTCCATTTTAGTTTTTTTATTCTATAGGTAAGTAATAAGACAAGTAGATGTTCTGCTGTCAAGACAGTCCATGTTATTGTTGGCCATTCTTTTCAGGGATAATGCTTAATGTCATTTGTGCATTGTATAAGGAATGTTGTTTATCAGTATATAGACCTACCGTTAGTAGATGATGTATGGCAGGCTTTCTTGAATAATATGTATTGTAAGTTTGTTTCCTATAGTGTTATTATGCGTCAGATTCTTTTAAATAAAGCTAGTTTTTAAAGAGAAAAAGAACTTTTTTAAGTGTTTGACTTTCATCAGGACAAGTAGGTGTGAGAATCTTGGCTATGGGTGAGAGATGCCCAATGTAACATCAAGCATGGAATACCCTACAATTTACCAGTGTAATTATATATTGAGGAGGGAATCAGAATTTTTAGTCAGGCCTTGCTGTATACATATTTTTCCTGTGAAGTTTATTAATAAAACTGAGTCCTGGATTTCCTTAAAAATTTTTGAGTATGACATACCTACTTTGATTTTAACAATTTGGGACTTCAGTTGTGTTAACAAAAATTATTTGGAGAAGAGTTTTACAACTTCAGCAGCTTAATCATCCCTGGGGCAGAGACACCATTGTAGCAAATATTAAGAACAAACTTGCAGCTGGACGCGGTGGCTCATGCCTGTAAGCTCAGCACTCTGGGAGGCCAAGGTGGGTGGATCACCTGAGGTCAGGAGTTTGAGACCAGCCTAGCCAATATGGTGAAACTCTGTCTCTACTAAAAATATAAAAATCAGCCGGGCAGGGTGGTACCTGCCTGTAATTTCAGCTACTTAGGAGGCTGAGGCAAGAATCGCTTGAACCCAGGCGGCAGAGGTTGCAGTGATAGTGAGCTAAGACAGAAAAAGAAAGAAAAAGAAAGAAGGAAAAAGGAGAAAGAAAGGAAGGAAGGAAGGGAGAGAGGAGGAGGAGAGAGAGAGAGAAAGAAAACAAACTTGCTTGATGTTAAGACCTCCATAGTTTGTTTGAAACAACCATCAGTTGCCTTGAGTCTGTTACATAAAAAGAGGCTCAATGAAATAATGTGTCAATTGATGCAAGCTTGGCATTATACGTAAGAGGTGTTAATAAGATGAAATTATCTCGAGGTAAAATTTGAATGCATGAAATTTCAAATTTAATGGAAAAATAAAAATATGTGTATCTTGCTGAAGTAGAGAGAATAAATATATATATGGAATTCTTATCAAATAGCATTATTAATTGATGCTCTAAGTTACTTCCTCTATTTTAAACATGTAGCGGTGATAAATATGAAAAGATTAAATTGAGCTCAAAACCATGCAGGCTGGGCGCGGTGGCTCAAGCCTGTAATCCCAGCACTTTGGGAGGCCAAGGCGGGCAAATGACAAGGTCAAGAGATAGAGACCATCATGGCCAACATTGTGAAACCCTGCCTCTACTAAAAATACAAAAATTAGCTGGTCGTGGTGGCAGGTGCCTGTAATCCCAGTTACTGGGGAGGCTGAGGCAGGAGAATTGTTTGAACCCAGGAGGCAGAGGTTGCAGTGAGTTGAGATCACTGCACTCCAGCCTGGTGATAGAGCAAGTAAACAAAACAAAGCCATGCTAAATATATCCAAGGACAAGTAATATTGTACAGAAAGAAAGCATGAGCCATGGTGAAGCAGCAGCCTGCCTCTGAGTTCACAAGCAGAAACTTGGAGTCAGAAATTCTGATCTGACAAGGTAATGAGGGCTAAACATTTTTAAACATGAGATGCAGTAACAGGGCTGAAAGGGAAATTATAGCTTTAGATTATTTTTAAGCCCGAAATATAATGAGCTAAGTATTGATCTCAAGAGAATAAGAAAACAAAACAAACTAGAAAGTAGAAGGAAGGAAATAAAGAAATAGGAAAACACTGGAGAGGAATAATAAGACCATAAATAAGTTATTTAAACAATAAAGATGAGGCCAGGAGCGGTGGCTCACACCTATAATCCCAACACTTGGGGAGACGGAAGTGGAAGGATCGCTTGAGCCCAGGAGTTCAAGACCAACCTGTGCAACATAGGGAGACCCTGTCTCTACAAAAAAAATTTTAAATTAGCTAAGCATGGTGGTGCACACCTGTGGTCTCAACTACTCAGGAAGCTGAGGTGGGAGTATTGCTTGAGGCCAGGAGGTTGAGGCTGCACTGGGCCTTGATCATGCTGCTACACTCTGGTCTGGGCAACAGAACAAGACCCTGTCTCAAAAAAAAAAAAGAAAATAGAGCCTGTGATCAAACCGATTTTTTTTTTTTTTTTTGAGACAGACTCTTTCTCTGTCATCCAGGCTGGAGTGCAGTGACGTGATCTCGGCTCACTGCAACCTTTACATCCTGGGTCAAACAATTCTCGTGCCTCAGCCTCCCGAGTAGCCTGGGATTACAGGTGCATGCCACCATGCCCAACTAATTTTTGTATTTTTAGTAAAAATGGGGTTTCACTGCGTTGGCTTGGCTGATCTTGATGGTCTTGAACTCCTGACCACAAGTGATCTTCCCGCCTCAGCCTCCCAAAATGTTGGGATTACAGGCCATGCCCAGATGAAATTCATTTTTTTAATGGTAGACAAATATCAGGAATGAAAATGGAGGCTAGCATAGCACTGTTTTAAGCCAGGGGCTGAGCTGGGATTTCTCTCTACTGCCGTAGCACTGGTGAAAGGAAGCTAAAAAACAAAATCTACCTTTAACTGATACCTGGGGCTCTAATTTATAGGAAGATGCAGGCCTAAGGGATAGAAATACAGTTTTTAAAATTTACAGAGTTGGTAACTGGTTTACAATATGAAGAAAGAAGTGAAGCAGTGAATTAGCATATAATATCTTGCTGAATTGGGGTTCCTAAGACATAAATTTGAGGCAACCCAAATTGCTAGAAAGAAAAGGATGAACCCAGAGGAAATAAAGATAAAAGAAGGGAACAAAAGAGACACACTAAATCAAAATTTCTGAACACATGAGATCTGATGTAGGAAAACCAGTTAACCAATTCCTTTTGAAATTTCAATCCACTCAAGATGAAAATAATGGAATAACCTGAAACTTTAAGATAAATTTGCTTAGGATTCTGAGAGGTAAGCTAAACAATAAAACAGAAATGATGAAACCCAAATAAGTAGACATTAATCCATTCAATATTTACCATCTTCTATGTTCAGGCATTCTTCTAGATGCTAGAACTATAGCAGTAAATAGACAAAAATCATACTCATGAGGTTTTTATTCTAATGATACGGACAGTAAAAGTGTAAGTGTAGTTAAGAAATAAAGGGAATGGGAATAAGAAGTGCTGGGCTGATGGGACAGGAGGTACAAAGAAGTTTATAATTTTTAATAGCTCAGTGAAAAGACATTTAAGTAATGGCTTAACAGAGTAAGAGAGAAGCCATGGAGGTAACTGGGGAAGAGAATTCCAAACAAAGGTAACAGTAGGTACAATGATCCCGTGGCAGGAGCATTCTTAGCATATTTCAAATATTCCAGTCAGTGTGGCTGGACTAGAGTGAATAAGAGGAGGAATAAAATGAGGTGGAATCAGAAAATTAACAGGAAACTAAGCCATGTATGTAAGGGTTATTGCCGAGTTTAAAATGAGGAAACTGACACCAGCCTAGGAAAATTAAATGCCAATTTATTAAGCTCCCGGGCGAGGTTCTGTGGTCCGGGAAAGGGGGGCCAGAGAAGTCGCGCTGGCTTCTCCTGGGCGTGGGGTTTATAGGGAGTGAAGTCGTTTTGATTGGTTGTGGAGAAACAGGACACGGACGGCGCAAGCTGCTACTGGTAGGTAGGTGGGATTTCCGGTGAGTGGGCCGCCCAGGGGGAGTGGGACCTGGATGGAGCAGAATGCTATTGGGCAGGTTTTGGCGGGGCTTCTTTTAAATTTTGGCGGGGTTTTCCAACGGCGGGCTAGGTGCCGGGTGCACAGTTTAGTGTCGAGTGCAGAGGTGGGTGTCGAGTGCAGAGTGGTGAAGTAGTTTCCAGGCGTGGGGAGGGATGGGCGTGTCTGAGCAAACGGCCTTACCTTCCGACCCTTTTGATGATATAGGACGCCGCTTCTTTCTGGCTACTTCCTGCTGAGTAGGGGCGGAGTGAGGGGGAAGAGTTAGCTGGCTGGTGCCTCAGTTGGGAGTCGGACATAGGGGTGAAGAAGCATCTGGTTTACAGCCACCCTGGCAATTTCCCTTATGCGGGCCTGTAAAAACCTGAGGAAAAAGGGGGCTAGCATTAGCAAAAGACAAACAATGATAATGGGGATGATCATGGGAGCCAGCTGGGTAAGTATTGGGGGATTGCCACCAGGTAAGAGAAGAGGCTGGTGTGTTCTGTTTTCTTCGGAGGTTTTCCTGGAGGCGATAGAGTGTTGACATTTTCCTCTACCGGACCTGTTTCATTGATGTAATAGCAACAGTGTTCCTGAAGAAACAAACAGGTACGTCCTTTTCTGCCGTTAACAGGTCTAGGGCCCGTCGGTTTTGGAGAGTTACCTGAGCCAGTGACGTGATTTGTCGTTGGAGGGATGCTAGAGAGGCGGCTCACGTCAATGGCCACATGGAGCTTGTCTTCTAGCTGAGCAGCTGAAGTGACACTGTAGCCCATTGCTCCGCCTCCTATTCCAGCAGCTGCTAAAGAGGACGCCAAGGAGAGGCCGACTACTATTGGGAGGAAGGCAGCTCGTTTGTTTCCGCGAGTAGGGGCAGGTGTGAGGTACAGGAGCTCAGCTTGCCCGTATACCTCTAACTGCGGGACTAGAGTAACGGGCACACAGCGGGAGGGGAGGGAGGCATTTATAACTTTGGTTAGGGTCCCATTACACCAAAAGTATCCTTCTGGAGGCGCATAAAGGGTGGATTTTACTTTTACAGTAATGTTGTAGTTGGAGTTGTTGGCTGTCCGCAGCAGAGAAAGAGATTTTGAGAGTGCACCTTGAACAGCGGGATACTTGTTAAGGTGGTGCTAGGCCCCGTAGGTGATTGTGACAGGATGAACCTGGTCCGGAGGGGAACTGCGGCTAAGGGGGTTTGTTAAGGGAGGCACATAAAAAGCAATTAGTGAAGTTTATGGCTTCGGTTAAGCTTAACATGTTAACACTTTGTCGTACTAGCGTTAACCAAGAGAAGGATTGGGGAGTGTTGCTTGATGGCTTGAGCTGGTTAGTTAAGGTGGCCTCATTCTGCAGGATGGTGTTGCCTAACGAGTTGAGTCGGTCTATTTCCACCGGCACAATGTGGGTATAGGACCAAAATATTAGCCACGTACCACTGGGGTGGCTGTCTTGAAAGCTGGTGTATATTTTGCCCGCAGGTCCCTTTTCCCAGCGGCCGTCCCAGGGATTGTGGATGATCAGGGACACTTTACCTTGGTTGTTGAGGAAGAGCATTCTACTTTTTGGGGTGGTGTTTGTTTTGAAGGTCATGTGTATGACACAAGAAGCGTACAGGCATCCACCATAGGTAGCGTTCCACGAATGACAGAAGTCTTTGGTTTGGTTATATAGAAAGCAGAGGCCAAAGTTATTCCAGGAGTTTTTTTTTTTTTTTTTTTTTTTGAGACAGAGTCTCACTCAGTCACCAGGCGCCAGGCTGGAGTGCAGTGGCACGACCTTGGCTCACTGTAACCTCCGCTGCCCGGGTTCAAGCATTCTCCTGCCTCAGCCTCCCGAGTAGCTGGGACTACAGGCACGCGCCACCACGCCCAGCTAATTTTTTTGTATTTTTAGTAGAGACGGGGTTTCATCATGTTGACCAGGACGGTCTCGATCTCTTGACCTCGTGATCCGCCCGCCTCGGCCTTCCAGGAGTTTTTAATAGTATTGGCCTTGGATTTTGGGAATTCAAGTTTTATGGCTGATTGGCAGCCTGCAAGCTTGCAATTTGCTTGAGCAATGTATTGGGTTTTAGTGGTGGGGCCTTCCGTCCAGGATTCCTGAAGGTAGAACCGCCAAACATAGTAGGGGTTGGCTTTAAGACGGGACACTAGAAGTATTGTTAAGAGGAGAATTTGAAGGGTTAGGAGTTGATGAGGAGGGACCGCGGGTGAGATGGAGGCGAGCGGGCCCAAGGGCTTGGATCTCCATTGATCATTTTGGGGGGCCTGTTTGAGGCGGGACACATGATACCACGGGGTATGACCCAGGAGCTTGGTGGCCGTAGGGGTGGTTAGGATAATGATGTGGGGTCCTGACCACCTAGGCTGCAGAGATCCTGGTTTGAGCTCCTGGAGGAGAACACTGTCGCCTGGCTGGAGGAGTGCCCCTGGATGGGGGTCCCCCTGGTCCCAGGACAATGGGGAGAGTACGATCTGCGTGTTCCCTAAGTAAGTGGTGGAGGAGAGAGAGGTAGGGGAGGTAGGAGGCTAGAGGAGGTGGTTGTACCGGGAGATTATGAGACACCAGGAAAGGCCGTCCGTACAGCAATTCAAGGGGGCTGAGACTCCTGGCCCCTGTGGGATGGCTCGGGCCCGGGCCAGGGCAAGGGGCAGAAGTGTGGGCCAAGAGAGTTTTACCTCGATGGCGAGTTTGGCTAAATTTTTGAGGATGCCATCAGCCCGTTCCACTTTACCCGATGACTGAGGGTGGTAGGGGATGTGTAGTTTCCAGGAGATGTTGAGAGACTCGGTGACCAGCTGGACCACCTGAGCTATAAACGCTGGACCGTTGTCTGACTGGATGTTTGCAGGTAAGCTGAAATGAGGGATGATTTCCTGAATTAAGAGGGAGGCCACCGTGTCCGCGGTTTCCCTGGAGGTGGGAAAGGCTTCAATCCACCCAGAAAAGGTATCTACAAAGGTTAGGAGGTAGCGGAGTTTCTTGTGAGTGGGCATATGAGTAAAATCAATTTGCCAGTCTTGGGCCGGCAGGTTGCCACACGTTTGGTGGGTAGGAAACTGTGGCTTTAAGCTTCCCTGAGGCGGGACCTTAGAGCAAGTAACACAAGCTTTGTTTACCTGCTCAATTGTTTGTTGTAGACCTCGTGAGAAAAAGAGGGGCTGCACAAAGCAATATAATGCCTTGGGCCCAATATGTAAGGATTGGTGGATCTCAGCAATAATTTTAGGGGCCTGTTCCTGGGGAAGGGCGATTTTGTTGTTTAAGAAGATCCAGCCCTGATTAGACTCAGTCCCCACTTTTAATATGAGGGCCTGTTTTTCTGATGGCGAGTAAACTGGAGGTGTGGCCGTGGTGAGGAACAGGATTGGAGTGGGGGCTAGCCCGGTACTGGTTAAGGATTTTGCTGTTGCGTCTGCCCTTGCATTGCCCCGGGAAACAGCATCCTGCTGGGCCTGGTGCCCTCGGCAGTGGATGACAGCAACCTCTTTGGGCAGTGACAGAGCTTGTAGGAGATTAGAGATTTGGGTAGCATTGATTATGGGGGACTCTTGTGGTAAGGAATCCCCGCTCTCTCCAGAAGGCAGAGTGGCAGTGGGTGATAAGAAAAGCATACTTTGAGTCAGTACAGATATTTGCTCACTTTCCCTGTGCTAGTGTGAGAGCTCGGGTTAAGGCAATGAGTTCTGCCTTTTGTGATGTGGTTCCATCGGGGAGGCGGCGTGCCTCGAAGGTGGCTGAATCTGTAACTACTGCATAGGCTGCTTTTCGCTGCCCCTCGGCTATCACTATCGAACTTCCATCTACATAAAAGGTAAGGTCTGGGTTGGACAGGGAAGGTCAGACAGGCCCTCCCGAGGTTAAGCAAGTGCCTCTAAGTTTAGGACAGGAATGGGCTGGGGAGGGGGAATGGGATGGAAGGGGAAGCAAAGTAGCCGGGTTGAGTGGAGAAGTGGGATGAAGGCTGACTGAAGGATTTTCGACAAAGAGTAGACTGAACTCCTGTAGGCGAGAGGGTCCTAGGTGAGCGAGAGATTTCTGAGAGAGAAGATCGGTTAGCCGATGGGGGAGAACACTGAGATGGGCTGGCCCAAGGTAAGTTTTAGGGATTCCTTGGTGAGTTCTGTTGCCGCTTCCAGGGCCCGCAGGCAAGGCTGCCACCCCCTGACCGTGGGGTCGAGCTGTTTTGATAAGTAGGCTACTGGATGCTACACAGGGCCCAGACGTTGGGTTAAGACCCCAACCGCAATTCCCTGTTTTTTGTCAGTGAACAAGTGGAAGGGGTGGTTGAGATCCGGTAGTTGGAGCGGGGGCCGGGGGGGGGGGGGGGGCTGTGGACAAGGCAGTTTGTAGGGTTTTAAAACCCTGCTTCACTACCCCAGGATGGGAGAGGGGTCCCGTGGGTGTGTCCTTAGCCGCTGTATACAGAGGTTTAGCTAGAGAAGTAAAATTAGGTATCCAGTCGCGGAGGAACCCTACAAACCCCAAAAAGGAGAGAATTTGGTCAGCTGTCTCTGGAGGCTGCAGCGAAAGGAGTGCCTTTTGGCAATTTGTTAATAGGCTTTTAGTTGTAGGGGTGAGGCGAGTGCCTAAGTAGACTACCAAGGTGACTGACAGCTGCACCTTGGAGGGAGATACCCGGTACCCTTGAGATCCCAGAAAGTTAAGGGGAGTGGCGGTATGCTGTTGAGACAGAGAGAGGGAGGGGCTATAAAGTAACAGGTCATCCACATACTGAAGGAGGAGACTGGGTTGAAGGGGGCAGGAGCTAAGGTCAGCTGCTAAGGCTTGTCTGAAAATATGGGGGCTGTCTCTGAATCCCTGGGGCAGGACTATCCAGGTGAGCTGTTGTGACAGGTTGGTGTCTGGATTGGTCCAGATGAAGACAAAGAGAAAGTAAGACTCAGGGTGTAGGGAAATGGTAAAGAAGGCATCCTTGAGGTCAAGAACCATAAAATGGGAGGTAGTGGAGGGAATGTTGGATAATAGGGTGTATGGGTTGGGGACTACAGGGTGGAGGGGTACCACTGCTTAGTTGATAAGGTGTAGGTCCTGAACTAGGCAGTAGTCCCTGGACGACTTCTGGACGGCAAGATAGAAGTGTTACAAGGGGAACTGGTGGGGATGAGGAGTCCCTGGGCTAGGAGTCAGGTAATGATAGGCTTTAGGCCCTGGCGGTGGGTTTTTGAGATAGGAAACTGGGGACGTGAGGGAAAGTGGATAGGATTTTTTAGAAGTATCTTAACTGGCATGTGATGTCTGGCCACTACAGGCTTGGAGGTATCCAATACCAGGGGGATTAACTACCTCAGGAGGAATAGGGGGTTCAGGCGAAGGGTTAAGACAGGGCATGGTGTCGGTTAAGAGTGGTAAGAGGAGGTGGGCTGGTGATGGGCTTGAGTGTGGGGGGGCCAGTGAGTTGGAGAGTGGCCCCCACAGTTTGGAGAATATCTCGTCCTAAAAGAGGGACTGGGCATGAAGGCATGATTAAAAAGGAGCGGGAAAAAAGGTGTCCTTCGAGGACACAGGCTAAAGGATGAGTTTGATTAGGACAGGAAGGCTTTCCATCAATTCCCATGACTGAAACCTGGGAAGGTATGCTAGGTCCTGAGTAGGAAGGCAATACAGAGTAGGTAGCCCCCGTGTCCACTAAGAAGGAAATGGACTTACCCGCTACCTGTAGCATTACCCTGGGCTTGGCAAGGGTGATGGGGGTGCTAGAGTCTGGGCTGCGTCAGTCGTCCAGAAGGCCGAGAAGTTCAAGCGGAGGGACTGCTTCCTGTGGACCGGCTTGCCCCCAACATAGAGGTGTTGGGGGTGAGCCTGTAGTCCGGGACTGGCAGTCAACCTTCCAGTGTCCAGTCTGCTTGGAGCTCAGGCAGGGTCCGGGAGGTGGGCGAGGATAGGGACACTGCCATGCCCAGTGTCCCTCTTGGCCACATTTGAAACAGGGCCTGGGCGGGGCCTTTGAATAATTTTGGGGTGGTTTTGATGGACCCCCTCCACTGGACGATGGACCCCCTCCACCGGATGCTCGGTGGACTGCCAGCCTCAGGGCTGCTACAAGAGCTTGGGTTTGGAGGCTTACCTTTTGCTGTAAAAGGGCCTGTCGGGTGGCCTCAGCCTTTTCCTCTCAGCCATTAAAAACTTTAAATGCTTTGTTTACCAGTTTCCATATGGGAGTTTGGGGGCCTTCTTCAGCATTTTTAAGTTTCCTCCTTATATCAGCCACTGACTGGGAGATATAAGGAGGCCGGATCCAGCTGGGTATGGAGGATCATAGCATTAGTTAATCAGTTAAGGAAGGCGGCTGGGTTTTCATCAGGACCCTGAGTTATTTCCCTTAACTTGTTATAATTAATGACCTTTTTAGCTGCGCTCTGCATGCCTGCTAGGAGGCACGGTAGCATTTGGTCTCGGTGGTGGTGGCCATCTTAACCAGCCTGATAGTCCCAATTAGGGTCAGCCTCGGGGACCACCGACACGCCTACTGGCATTTGATTGTTTGTGAGATGTATCTGATCAGCGTGTGTTCGGGCCGCTGCGAGAATGCAGTCACGCTCATCTGGGGTAAGGGTGGAGGACAGGATTACATAGGTGTCATGCCAGGTAAGGTCATACGCCTGGGTGAGGTAACAAAATTCTTTGGTGTAAGCAGTAGGATTGGTGGAGAATGACCCTAGGCGTTTTTCAATGGCTGATAGATCGGAGAGGGAGAAGGGAGCGTGCACTTGGACAACGCCCTCCGCTCCAGCTACCTCACAGAGAGGACAAAGGAGAGAGGTTTCCTCATTGGAAGAGCAGTGCGAGCGAGTGTGAGCGCTAACAGGAGAGGTCAGGTTGGAATCCGGAAGAGGAGGAGCAGGAGGGGGTTGGGGGCCCACATAAGGCAGGGGATTAGTGGGTCAGGCGGGGGGGCAGGCAGAGCTCTTCAGCCAGATTGGGGTAGGAGAAGGAGGAGGAGGGGGTTGGCGAAGGGGCCGAAGGGAGTGTGGGGGAGTTTTTTGTTAGGAGCACCTGGGCAGTATTGCAGGAGGAGCAGAGGTTGGGGTGGGAGCAGAGATGCCAGAAAGCCTGAATGTAGGGAACCTCCACCACTTGCCGTTCCTTTGGCAAAACTTGTCTAAGTCTGTTAGGATATTAAAGTTGAGTGTTCCCTCTGGAGGCCACTTGGACTGGTTGTCTAAAGGATACAGTGGCCAGGCCATGGTGGAGAGGAAGAGTAGCCATTTCTTTTTATAGAGAGACCCAGTTTGGGTAGATTTTTGGCTAGGCATCCTAGTGGTGACTTAGGGTCTGGGTGAGATTCCTGATTACCCATATATATATATATATACTATATTTTTGTATTATACCCAACACGGGCAGAAGAACTCTTTTCCCAGAGGGGGTGGCTAAGAGAACCTACAGGCTGCAATGATTATAATGAGAAAAAAAAAATAAAAAGAGAGAGGGCTAGAGCTATTTGCTACGTGGAAGAATTAGGGGAAGTGAAAAGGAGACAGAGCTAGGAAGTCAGGTTTTAGTGGTAGAAGAAGAGTAGGAGGATAAAGGAGAACAGAGTTATTTCTAGGGGCATGAATTCAGTAAAGGTTCCCTGCAGCCAGTGGTCTGTTACCTACTGTAGAATATCTGTTAATTCAAGGGAAGCAGGCCTAGACCACTGTACATTGACTAACAGGAGTCTAACAAAACTGGTGAATCTACAATAAAGACAGAACCACATATAGGACTGACAGACAAAGGATGGGTTCCCCCCCAGATGGGAGACCAGTCTGATGCCTTCGCAGCCACGTCCCCCGAAGGGATGTTTCAGGGCGTCTTGGCTAAGGTGCCCCCGTATAACCCCCGGGCCTGGTCACCTCAGAACTTTCAGTCAGTCCTGAGGTGAATCACCGTTATGCCTTATGACGTCCCCATGGAACCGCGGGTTGAGGCCCACACGAGCCCCGTAGCAGTTAGGCTGTGGGACTACACATAAACTCACTCACTCACTCACTCGTGCTGGGGGTAGGAGAGAAACTAAAAGGTACATTTACTTAATTAACAGAAGCTTATATGCCGAAGGGCTGATTTGAGATAGACATTTTAGTAGCATAAGCCGGGGATTTGGTCCTGCTGTTAGGCAGGGCCCGGGTTGGCAAACGGGGCTTCTCATTACCCAAACCTCGGCCGCTGCAGCGGAGATGGTCGGAAGAGTGGCTCAGCATCCCAGGCCGCTCCACCAAACACCGGAGGATACGAGAGGGTTCAGGAAGTTGGGGACGTCTCCCTCAGAATCCTGACCCTAGAAACCCCTCACGGGGAGAAGAGAAGAGTGTAGGGACGTCTCCTCTACGCTCAGGTCCTCGAGACAAGGCTGGGGCCCTGGGCCCACGACGAGAGATGAGAAGGAGTCCCCAATGCGGCCGCAATTATGAGCAAGGAGTCCATGAGGCAAGCAGCGGTGGGGGGTGGGGGGGGGGGGGGGCTGTGAGCAACAGAAGCCTTACCTTGTGGCGGAGCGGTTCTCTGGTCCAGCTTCAGGTGGAGGAGTCAGTTTCCCCCAGGAGGGGTCTTACAACTCCTCCCAGGTTTTGGCACCACTTGTAAGGGTTATTGCCGAGTTTAAAATTAGGAAACTGAGACCAGCATAGGAAAATTAAATGCTAATTTATTAAGCTCCCTGGTGAGGTTCTGTGGTCCGGGAAAGGGGGGGCCAGAGAAGTCACACTGGCTTCTCCTGGACGTGGGGTTTATAGGGAGTGAAGGCGTTTTGATTGGTTGTGGAGAAACAGGACGTGGACGGCGCAAGCTGCTATTGGTAGGTAGGTGGGATTTCTGGTGAGTGAGCCGCCGAGGGGGAGTGGGACCTGAACAGAGCAGAATGCTATTGGGCAGGTTTTCGTGGGGCTTCTTTTAAATTTTGGCGGGGGTTTTCCAACGGCGAGCTAGGTGCAGGGTGCAGAGTTTAGTGTTGAGTGCAGAGGTGGGTGTCGAGTGCAGAGGTGGGTGTAGAGTGCAGAGGTGGGTGTTGAGTGCAGAGTGGTGATGTAGTTTCCAGGTGCAGGGAGGGATGGAAATGTCCGAGCTCCCGGCGAGGCAACCGGCCTTACAATGTATAGCTTTGTAGGTCATTGTAAGGTTCTTGGCTCTTTTTTTTTTTTATTGCATTTTAGGTTTGGGGGTACATGTGAAGAACATGGAAGATTGTTGCATAGGTACACACATGGCAGTGTGATTTGCTGCCTTCCTCCCCCATCACCTATATCTGACATTTCTCCCCATGCTATCCCCTCCCCAACTCCCCACCCCCCACTATCCCTCCCCTTTTCCCCCCCCGACAGACCCCAGTGTGTGATACTCCCCCTCCCTGTGTCCATGTGTTCGCATTGTTCAACACCCGCCTATGAGTGAGAACATGCGGTGTTTGATTTTCTGTTCTTGTGTCAGTTTGCTGAGAATGATGGTTTCCAGGTTCATCCATGTCCCTACAAAGGACACGAACTCATCGTTTTTGATGGCTGCATAATATTCCATGGTGTATATGTGCCACATTTTCCCTGTCCAGTCTATCATCGATGGGCATTTGGGTTGGTTCCAGGTCTTTGCTATTGTAAACTGTGCTGCAATGAACATTCGTGTGCATGTGTCCTTATAGTAGAACGATTTATAGTCTTTTGGATATATACCCAGTAATGGGATTGCTGGATCAAATGGAATTTCTATTTCTAGGTCCTTGAGGAATCGCCACACCGTCTTCCACAATGGTTGAACTAATTTACACTCCCACCAACAGTGTAAAAGCGTTCCTATTTCTCCACATCCTCTCCAGCATCTGTTGTCTCCAGATTTTTTAATGATCGCCATTCTAACTGGCGTGAGATGGTATCTCAATGTAGTTTTGATTTGCATTTCTCTAATGACCAGTGATGATGAGCATTTTTTCATGTGTTTGTTGGCTTCATGTATGTCTTCTTTTGTAAAGTGTCTGTTCATATCCTTCACCCACTTTTGAATGGGCTTGTTTGTTTTTTTCTTGTAAATCTGTTTCAGTTCTTTGTAGATTCTGGTTATCAGCCCTTTGTCAGATGGGTAGACTGCAAAAATTTTTTCCCATTCTGTTGGTTGCCGATTCACTCTAATGACTGTTTCTTTTGCTGTGCAGAAGCTGTGGAGTTTGATTAGGTCCCATTTGTCTATTTTGGCTTTTGTTGCCACTGCTTTTGGTGTTTTGGTCATGAAGTCCTTGCCTACGCCTATGTCCTGAATGGTTTTGCCTAGATTTTCTTCTAGGGTTTTTATGGCGTTAGTTCTTATGTTTAAGTCTTTAATCCATCTGGAGTTAATTTTAGTGTAAGGTGTCAGGAAGGGGTCCAGCTTCTGCTTTCTGCACATGACTAGCCAGTTTTCCCAACACCATTTATTAAACAGGGACTCGCTTCCACATTGTTTGTTTTTGTCAGGTTTCTCAAAGATCAGATGGTTGTAGATGTGTTGTGTTGCGTCAGAGGTCTCTGTCCTGTTCCATTGGTCTATATCTCTGTTTTGGTACCAGTACTATGCTGTTTTGATTACTGTAGCTTTGTAGTATAGTTTGAAGTCCGGGAGTGTGATGCCTCCAGCTTTGTTCTTTTTGCTTAGAATTGACTTGGCTATGCGGGCTCTCTTTGGTTCCATATGAAGTTTAAGGTGGTTTTTTCCAGTTCTTCAAAGAAGGTCATTGGTAGCTTGATAGGGATAGCGTTGAATCTGTAAATTACTTTGGGCAGTATGGCCATTTTGACAATATTGATTCTTCCTAGCCATGAACATGGAATATTTCTCCATCTGTTTGTGTCCTCTCTTATTTCATTGAGCAGTGGTTTGTAGTTCTCCTTGAAGAGGTCCTTTACGTTCCTTGTTAGTTGTATTCCTAGGTATTTTATTCTCTTTGTAGCGATTGTGAATGGCAGTTGGTTCTTGATTTGGCTGTCTTTAAGTCTGTTATTGGTGTATAGGAATGCTTGTGATTTTTGCACATTGATTTTATATCCTGAGACTTTGCTGAAGTTGCTTATCAGTTTCAGGAGATTTTGGGCTGAGACGATGGGGTCTTCTAGATATACAATCATGTCGTCTGCAAATAGAGACAATTTGACTTCCTCCTTTCCTATTTGAATACCCTTTATTTCTTTTTCTTGCCTGATTGCTCTGGCTAGAACTTCCAGTACTATATTGAATAGGAGTGGTGAGAGAGGACATCCTTGTCTAGTGCCAGATTTCAAAGGGAATGCTTCTAGTTTTTGCCCATTCAGTATGATATTGGCTGTTGGTTTGTCGTAAATAGCTTTTATCATTTTGAGATACGTTCCATCAATACCTAGTTTATTGAGAGTTTTTAGCATAAAGGGCTGTTGAATTTTGTCAAAGGCCTTCTCTGCATCAATTGAGATTATCATGTGGTTTTTGTCTTTGGTTCTGTTTATGTGGTGGATTATGTTTATAGATTTGCATATGTTGAACCAGCCTTGCATCCCCGGGATGAAGCCTACTTGATCATGGTGGATAAGCTTTTTGATGTGCTGTTGCAATCGGTTTGCCAGTATTTTATTGAAGATTTTTGCGTCTATGTTCATCATGGATATTGGCCTGAAGTTTTCTTTTCTTGCTGAGTCTCTGCCAGGTTTTGGTATCAGGATGATGTTGGTCTCATAAAATGATTTAGGAAGGATTCCCTCTCTTTGGATTGTTTGGAGTAGTTTCAGAAGGAATGGTACCAGCTCCTCTTTGTATGTCTGGTAGAATTCGGCTGTGAACCCATCTGGACCTGGGCTTTTTTTGGGTGGTAGGCTCTTAATTGCTGCCTCAACTTCAGACCTTGTTATTGGTCTTTTCAGGGTTTCCACTTCTTCCTGGTTTAGGCTTGGGAGGATGCATGTGTCCAGGAATTTATCCATTTCTTCCAGGTTTACTAGTTTATGTGCATAGAGTTGTTTGTAATAATCTCTGATGATGGTTTGAATTTCTGTGGAATCTGTGGTGATATCCCCTTTATCGTTTTTTATTGCATTTATTTGATTATTTTCTCTTTTCTTTTTTATTAATCTGGCTAGTGGTCTGTCTATTTTGTTGACCTTTTCAAAAAACCAGCTCCTGGATTTATTGATTTTTTGAAGAGTTTTTCGTGTCTCTATCTCCTTCAGTTCTGCTCTGATCTTAGTTATTTCTTGTCTTCTGCTAGGTTTTGAGTTTTTTTGATCTTGCTCCTCTAGCTCTTTCAATTTTGGTGATAGGGTGTCAATTTTAGATCTCTCTTTGCTTCTCATGTGGGCATTTATTGCTATATACTTTCCTCTAGAGACTGCTTTAAATGTGTCCCAGAGATTCTGGTATGTTGTGTCTTCGTTCTCGTTGGTTTCAAAGAACATCTTTATTTCTGCCTTCATTTCATTGTTTATCCAGTCAACATTCAAGAGCCAGTTGTTCAGTTTCCATGAAGCTGTGCGGTTCTGAGTTAGTTTCTGAATTCTGAGTTCTAACTTGATTGCACTGTGGTCTGAGAGACTGTTTGTTATGATTTCCATTCTTTTGCATTTGCTGAGGAGTGATTTACTTCCAATTATGTGGTCAATTTTAGAGTAGGTGCGATGTGGTGCTGAGAAGAATGTATATTCTGTGGATTTGGGGTGGAGAGTTCTGTAAATGTCTATTAGGTTTGCTTGATCCAGGTCTGAGTTCAAGTCCTGGATATCCTTGTTAATTTTCTGTCTTGTTGATCTGTCTAACATTGACAACGGGGTGTTCAAGTCTCCCACTATTATTGTGTGGGAGTCTAAGTCTCTTTGTAAGTCATTAAAAACTTGCCTTATGTATCTGGGTGCTCCTGTATTGGGTGCGTATATATTTAGGATCGTTAGCTCTTCTTGTTGCATTGATCCTTTTACCATTATGTAATGTCCTTCTTTGTCTCTTTTGATCTTTGTTGGTTTAAAGTCTATTTTATCAGAGATGAGAATTGCAACTCCTGCTTTTTTTTGCTCTCCATTTGCTTGGTAAATCTTCCTCCTTCCCTTTATTTTGAGCCTTTGTGTATCTCTGCATGTGAGATGGGTTTCCTGGATACAGCACACAGACGGGTTTTGGCTTTTTATCCAGTTTGCCAGTCTATGTCTTTTAATTGGGGCATTTAGCCCATTTACATTTAGGGTTAATATTGTTATGTGTGAATTTGATCCTGCCATTTTGATGCTAGGTGGCTGTTTTGCCCGTTAGTTGATGCAGTTTCTTCATTGTGTTGATGGTCTTTACCGTTTGGTATGTTTTTGGAGTGGCTGGTACTGGTTGTTCCTTTCTATGTTTAGTGCCTCTTTCAGGAGCTCTTGTAAAGCAGGCCTGGTGGTGATGAAATCTCTGAGTACTTGCTTGTTCACAAAGGATTTTATTTTTCCTTCACTTATGAAGCTCAGTTTGGCTGGATATGAAATTCTGGGTTGAAAGTTCTTTTCTTTAAGGATATTGAATATTGGCCCCCACTCTCTTCTGGCTTGTAGGGTTTCTGCTGAGAGATCTGCTGTGAGTCTGATGGGCTTCCCTTTGTGGGTAACCCGACCTTTCTCTCTGGCTGCCCTTAGCATTTTCTCCTTCATTTCAACTCTGGTGAATCTGAAAATTATGTGCCTTGGGGGTTGCTCTCTTGAGGAATATCTTTGTGGTGTTCTCTGTATTCCCTGGACTTGAATATTGGCCTGCCTTCCTATGTTGGGGAAGTTCTCCTGGATAATATCCTGAAGAGTATTTTCCAGCTTGGATTCATTCTCTCCTTCACATTCAGGTACACCTATCAAACGTAGATTAGGTCTTTTCACATAGTCCCATATTTCTTGGAGACTTTGTTCATTCCTTTTTACCCTTTTTTCTCTACTCTTTCCTTCTCGTTTTATTTCATTGAGTTGATCTTCGACCTCTGATATCCTTTCTTCTGCTTGGTCAATTCGGCTGTTGAAACTTGTGTATGCTTCGCTAAGTTCTTGTGTTGTGTTTTTCAGCTCCATCAATTCACTAACATTCCTCTCTAAGTTGGTTATTCTCATTAGCATTTCGTCAAATCTTTTTTCAAGGTTGTTAGTTTGTTTGCATTGGGTTAGAACATGTTCTTTTAGCTCACAGAAGTTTCTTACTACCCACCTTCTGAAGCCTGATTCTGTCATTTCATCACACTCATTGTCCATCCAGCCTTGTTCCCTTGCTGGTGAGGAGTTGTGATCCCTTGTAGGAGGAGAGGCATTCTGGTTTCGGGTGTTTACCTCCTTTTTGCGCTGGTTTCTTCCCATCTTTGTGGATTTATCTATGTGTGGTCTTTGTGGTTGGTGATTTTCAGATGGGGTCTCTCAGTGGACGTCCCGTTTGTTGATGATGAAGTTATTTCTTTCTGTTTCTTAGTTTTCCTTCTAACAGTCTGGCCCCTCTGCTGTAGGACTGCTGAGGTCCACTCCCGGCCCTGCTTGCCTGGGGGGATCACCTGCAGCAGCTGCAGAACAGTAAGGGTTGCTGCCAGTCTCTTCTTCTGCTATCTTTGTCCCAGAAGAATACCTGCCAGATGTCCGTCTGAGCACTCCTTTGTGAGGTGACTCGTTGGATATACGGGGATCAGGGAGCTGCTTGAGGAGACAGAGTTTCCTTTATAGGAGCTCAAGTGCTGAGCTGTGAGCTCCGTTGTTCATTCAGAGTTGCTGGGCAGGTACGTTTAAGTCTGCTGCAGCAGAACTCATAAACCCCTTTTTTCCCCACGTGCTCTGTCCCGGGGAGTTAGGGCTTTATTTATGAGTTTCCCTGGTGCTGCTGCCTTTTTCTCAGGGCTGCCTTGCCCAGCGATGAGGCAGCCTAGTCACTGTTTGCCTACAGAGGCTTTGCTGAGCTGCTGTGGGCTCCGCCCAGCTGCCGTATGAACTTCCCTGCAGTCCTGTTTATACCGGTGTAGTGAGAACTGCCTGGGCAATGGCAAACTCCCTCTGTAGCGGCAGACTGCCTCAGTAATGGCGGACGCCCCTCCCCCACAGAGCTGGGCCGTCCCGGGCTCAGCTGTGCTTGCTGTGAAACTCTCGATCCAGAGCGTTTCCGATGGCTGTTTTTTTGTGGGGGGTGGGACCAGCCGAGCCTGATCACCTGGCTCCCTGCCTCAGAGTCTCCCAGGTGTTCCAGCCGCCTGTTGAAAAGGCGCCGGGATCTGTGTGATTTCCCGTGCGGCGACCCACTGCGCCGGCTGAAACCGCGGGCGCGGAGATTCGTGGCGTTTTTTTTGCCCGGGAAATCTCCTGGCCTGGCTGCCTGTTTCAGTCCCCTTTTTTAATCAGATGAATGGGCGGCTCTGCCTTCCCGGAGCTCCAATTGCCAGCTAAAACGGCACCCGGACCCACGTATTTTGTATGGGGAACCGCTGCGCCGGGACGCCGCCCAAAACAGCAGCGCCGGCGAAAACAGTCGCGCCGGCAAAAACTGCTGCGCCGGCCAAACCAGCCGCGCTGGCGACCCGTGGGGCTCCTCCCCCCTGGGAATCTCCTGGTCTGTGGGCAATAAAAATCTGTCTGGCAATGCGGTGTCCACTCACCCTCCGCGCTTTCACTGGGAGCTGCAATCCTCAGCTGCTCCTAATCGGCCATCTTGGATCCCCCCCCCCCCAAAAAAAAAAAAACCGGTTCTTGGCTCTTATTCTGATCCCATCTCCTTGAGAAAATGACTAGTTGGGAAGATGTCTAGAAATCCAGTTGAGAGGTGATGGGACTTGAACCACTATTTTTTAGGAAGGAACTAGCTGGGAAGCTATCTAGAAATCGAGTTGAGAGGTGATGTGACTTGAACCACTTTCTGTTAGGAAAGAAGAACTAGTTGGGAAGCGATCTGGAAATCCAGGTGAGAGAGGATGAGATTTGAAAACTTCATAGCAGTAAGGGGAGTGAAAAGTGGATCTTGTTTTGTCTTGATTCAAACAACTGTAAAAACATAACTGGGGAAATCTGACTGTGAACTGCAGTTATATGACATTGGGAATTATTTTAGTTTTGCTTTATGTGTTAACGATGTGTTTATGCAAGAAATTACCTACCATTTTAATAGATGCACACTGCATCTATTTATAATTCTGCATTTTCTTTAAAATATTGTTGGAAAAGAAAACAAGAACCAAAAAAAATCCTTAAGGATGTTTAAGATTTAAACATTTTCAAAAATGATCTAATGATCATATATAGCATGTTCAAGTGGCAGCTAAAACATGCTAGTTCCTTGTCTCAGGAAGTATGTAGAAATACTGAATAATTCCAGATTTTGTTAGAAAAACTTTTAGTGATTTATATAGTTAAAAAGTCACAATTTAAAAAATATTTATGTCACAACTGTGCTATTTAAGTCACAACTAAAAGAATATACATACAATACAGTTTCTAAACCAGCAGAGGAAAAAACAGAATATGGGAAACTTTATCAAGCTTTGCCCTATTCACTTTCTTTTCATCTCCTTTACAGAAAAGAAGACAGAAAGGAGATGAAAAAGAAAGTAATGAGGACAATAAACAAAAAACACCCAAAACCAAATCTATCCAGTAGTTTCAATAAATGGAAATTGATTAAATTCACCTGATAATGTCAGATCACGCATTCAGTGATATTAAGTGAAAATGCTAAATTGATCACAATATTTAAAAAATTATAAAAACTAGGTTATATGCAGAATTATCACAATTAAAAAGTATATATTTATATACATATATGTAGAAATAAAAGTCTGGAGTGATTGTCTGCCAAAATGATAACTGTGGTTATCCTTGGGTAATGGAAATATGGATAATTACTTTCCTTGTATTATCAACAATAAACATATTACTTTAGTCACCAGAAAACATGTTTTTTTAAAAAAAGTAAAGACAGGAAAAGGTATACCAGAAAAATACTAAAGAAATATAGCAATGTTAATATCAGAAAAAAATAGAATTTAAGGCAAAATGCAATTAATAAGGAGAATTTTTTTACAATGCTATGTATTTTATTTTTTAAACTGAATTGCAGTAAAGCCTATATTTTGCAGAAATAATATGATACAAGGGAATTTTATAATTATTTTGTTTTATGTTTTTATAAATATCTTTAAATTTCGTTATATATTTAGTAGTGTTCTTTTAAAGCATTTTCAGTATCAAGATATCAATATATATTTTACAACTTACATGAAATAGAAGTACATAGTTATATATACCATTTATTTATTTTGTTCAACTAATTAAATTTTTTAACTTTTAAGTTCAGGGGTACATGTGCAGGTTTTTTATATAGGTAAACTCATGTCATAGGAGTTTGTGTACAGATTATTTCATCACCAGCTATTAAGTCTAGTAGCCATTAGTTATTTTTCCTGATCCTCTCCCACCTCCCACCTCCCCACCTTCCAGTAGGCCTCAGGATCTATTGTTCCCCTCTATATGTTCATGTGTTCTCATCATTTATCTCCTGTGAGAACATGCAGTATTTGGTTTTCTGTTCCTGTGTTAGTTTGCTAAAGATAACGGTCTCCAGCTCCAAATATGTTCCTGCAAATGACACAATCTCATTCTTTTTCATGGCTGCATAGTATTCCGTGGTGTATATGTACCACATTTTCTTTATCCAGTCTATCATTGATGGCATTAATGCATTTAGATTGATTCCTTGTCTTTACTGTTGTGAACATGTGCATGTGTCACTGGTCTATGTATTTAAGTGAGTTTTTCTAGTAGCTGGGAATGGTCTTTCCTTTCTGTATTTAGTGCTTCCTTCAGGAGCCTTTCTGTATTAGTCCACTGTCATGCTGCTATAAAGAACTGCCTGAGACTGGGTAATTTATAAAGGAAAGAGGTTTGGCCAGGCATGGTGGCTCATGCCTATAATCACAGCACTTTGGGAGGTCAAGATGGGTGGATTACTTGAGGTCAGGTGTTCAAAACCAGCCTGACCAACATTGTGAAACCCCATCTCTACTAAAAATACAAAAAAAAAAAAAAAATTAGCTGGGTATGGTGGCAGTTGCCCGTAATCCCAGCTACTTGGGAAGCTGAGGCAGGAGAATCACTTGAACCTGGGAGGCGGAGGTTATGGTGAGCCAAGATTGCGCCACTGTCCTCTAGCCCCTGCAACAGAGCAAGACTCCATCTCAAAATAAATAAATAAAATAAAGGAAAGAGGTTTAATTGACTCACAGTTCCACATGGCTGGGGAGACCTCAGGAAACACAATCATGATGGAAGCGGAAGAAACATGTCCTCCTTCACATGGTGGCAGGAAGAAGGAGAAATGCCAAGCAAAGGGGGAAAATCTCTGTAAAACTATCAGAACTCATGAGAACTCACTATCATGAAATCATCATGGGGAAACTGCCCCATGATTCAATAATCTCCACCTGGTCCTGCCTTTGACATACGGGGATTATTACAGTTCACGGTGAGCTTTGGATGGGGACACAGAGCCAAACCATGCCACCTTATAAGGCAGTTCTGGTGGTAACAAATTCCCTCAGCATTTGCTTCTCTGAAAAGGATCTTATTTCTCCTTCACTTATGTAGCTTAGTTTGGCTGGATATGAAATTCTGGGTTGCAATTTCTTTTCTTTAATAATGTTGAATATTAGCGTCCAGTCTCTTCTGACTTGCAGGATTTCTGCTGAGAGGTCTGCTTCCCTTCGAGGGTAACCTGATCTTTCTCTCTAGCTGTCCTTAACATTTTTTCTTTCATTTGGACCTTGGAGAATCTGATGATTATATGTCTTAGGTATGATCTTCTTGTTAAGCATCTTACTGGGTGTTACAATGCACGCTCGGAATGAAGAGACCCCCAAACAAACTTTGTGTGAGCAACATGGCTGTTTATTAACCCGGGTGTGGGTGGGCTGAGTCCAAAATGGGAGTCAGCAAAGGGCGTAGGAATAGGGGTTGGTTTTAGAGGTTTGGGGTAAATAGTGGAAAGTTACAGAAGTAAATTTAGGGTGGTTTTTTTGCAAGCTGGGAGGGGGTCACAAGGTTGACCAAGGTCAGTTACAAAGTCCAATGGCCTTGTCAATTGAGGCTGGAATAAGAAACAATAGAAGAATATCTCAGGTTAGTTAGGTGCCGCAGGGGTTGATTGTTCTTCCTTCCAGCTACTTCAGGTTTTCTAATTCCAGAAGGCCCTCCCCGAGGTGTATGTGCAGGTCACTGGGGTTGCCATGCCATCCACGGCATGGTCAGACCTTACATTCCTGTCTTTTTGTATTAGTAATATAAAGGAAAAAGAAATTAAGAGTGGAGGGCAGTGGACTATTAGGAAGGCCGGCACAGAGGGGTGATGGGGCAATGTGTCCCAGGGCTTCTTCGAGCAGGTTTGAGGGTGGTGTGGAAACCTAAAAGTGGGAAAGAATTTAGAGTGCTGGGAGATTGCAGGATAAGGGGTGATATTGTGGGGTTGTTAGAAGGAGCATTTGTTCTATTGAGTGATTGATTATCACTTGTATACGATTTTGTAGGAATTGAGATTAATTGGAAAGCACAGGTTCAAATAAGAGAAGGAGAAAGATAGTATCAGAGGACTAAGGATTGGAAGAAGCCATGGCTCCCAGTTAGAGAGTTTCCAGCCGGTCCAGCGGGGTCCACAATAACCATTTGCCTGATTACTGAGCTTTTGGGCTCTGTCTTTTAATTTATTGATGGCCTCATATATGAGGCCGGACTGGTTTACATAAAAACAACATTCTTCATTTAGGAATAGGCAAAGACCTCCTTTTTCAGTAGTCAATAAATCAAGACCTTTGTGGTTTTGGAGGACAACTGCAGCTAGGGAATTTACTTGAGCTTGCAGAAGGGATAGTGATTAATTCTGCAGTGCTAGTAGAGAAATTGTTAGAGAGGCTACAGAAGGTGAAGATTGAAGTGGTAAGACCTGCTATGCCTGTGCCGAGTACAGTAGTAATTCCTAACCCTACAAGTCAGGAGATAAATCGAATGACCTGTTTGTGTTGTGTCAGGACCTGAAAGAGAACAGGGAGGTTTTCATCTCTGTTGGCCAACTGAATTTTGGGATTAAGAAAAACTAGGGTACAAGTGCCTGTCCAGTGGTAGGAAGGCAGATGTAAGAAGAAGAACCACAGAGGAGAAAAAGTCCTTGGCTTAGACAGAACCGGAAGTGTAAACTGAAAAGGTGAGAAAGCATTCTGAGAGGGCTGGGGCTTTGGACCCAAATGCAAGGGAACCACCAAGGGTTGTGGCTGTTAAAGGTTGCAGCAGGGTTCAGTAGGGTAACTGTGTGGAGTGAGAGCACTTGTTTTCATGGTGTATGAGGAAGCATGTGATATCTGTAAGTAACCATTCACTTTCATTAAGAAGATTGGGTATGAGCAGACAGAAGAGGGGTCTGGAGAAGAGTCTGAGGAGCAAGAGGAGGGTAGCCCAGGGTAAAGTGAGAGAGAGGGTAAATGCCTACCTAGACAAAACCTGCTATTGATGTTTTGAAGGCTGCTAAAATAAGGGAGGGCTTTTCTGCAACGCGCAGTTCGTATGCTTCTATTTTTTGGTTAACGTGAGTAGTAGGGCTCTTGAGGTGAAGTGTAAAGGAACACAAAGAAGGTGGGAGATACAGTCATGGGGTGCAGGGTTTGTGTTAGGTATTAAGTGAGAGGCTGGGTTGAAGTCAGGTCCAAGAGCAATGGTTACTTTGGGGGTTTCAATAAAGAGTGCATAAAGCTGGAGAAAGCGAGGGGCTGAAAGTAAGTGTGTGAGGTGTGAAGAGGAAACTAAACTTTGGCGGTTGTGAGAGATAGAGAGGGTAAGTGGGGCAGGGTCTGTGATTTTGAGGGATTCTAAGAGTATCAGGGCAGCAGCTGCTGCCACACACAGGCATGAGTGCCAGCCCAGGACTGTGAAGTTAAGTTGTTTGGATAAAAGGCTACAGGCCATGGGCCTGGCTCCTGTGTAAGAAATCCGAGGGCACAGTGTTTTTTTCTGCTGCGTAGAATAAGAAGGATTGAGAGGGGTTGCAGAGGGCTGTTTCTAAGGCCTTCTTTAGCAAATGAAAGGAATAATAGGGGAAGAATTTAGAGTTTATGGGTTCAGCTAAGTTTCCTTTTGAAAGTTTGTAAAGTGGTTTGGTTAGGGGGGGCAAAACCTGGTATCCAGAGGTGAAAGTATCCCATGACGCCTAGGAAGGAGAGAAGCTGTTGTTTAGTGGATGGGGTTGGGGTTTGGGAAATGAACTGGATACGGCTGGCAGAGAGAGCGTATGTGTGCTGGTGAAGGATTATAACAGTTGGGGGAAGAAATTTGGACTTTAGAAAAACCTGTTTTTGAGGTCAAGGAAAGAATAGTGAGTTGTGAAAGGGGCTATGGAAGAGGATGAAGATAGGAGGGTATAGGGGTTTGGTGCAACCAGGTGGATGGGAAGTAAAATCTGACTGATGAGGCGGAGGTCTTGATCTAGTCTGTAGAATTTGTCTGGTTTTTGGACAGCTAGGATAGGGGAATTGTAAGGAGAGTTTGCAGGAATTAAAAGGCCATGTTGCAATAGACGGTGATAACAGGCTTTAGGCCTTTAAAAGCCTGTTGTGGGATGGGGTACTGGTGCTGGGCAGGGTAAGGGTGGTTAGGTTTTAAGGGGATGATAAGGGGTGAGTGACTTGTAGTAACAAATGGGGAGGTGGTGTCCCGCACCCTAGGGTTAAGGTAGGGGACATAAAGGAGAGCTATTAAGGGAGGTACGGGTTCGGAGAGGAGGGCGGCAATGAGGTGTGCCTGTGGCCGAGGAATATTTAAGGAGGCAGACAATTTTGCTAGGATAGTTTGGCCTAACAGGGGAACTGGACAAATGGGGATAATTAGGAAAGAATGTGGAAAGGAGTGCCGGCCCAATTGACATCAGACTTGGGGAGTTTTCAGCGGCCTCGAGGCCTTGCCATCAATTTCCTCAACAGTTAAGGAGGCTAAGGAGACAGGTCCTTGAAAAGAAGGCAGTGTGGAGTGGGAAGTCCCCGTGTTGATTAAGAAGAGGATGGACTTACCCTACACCATAAGAGTTACCCAAAGTTCTGCGTCTATGATGGTCCACGGGGCCTCCAAGATGTTCAGGCAGCGTCAGTCTTCAGCTGCCAAACTGAGGAGATCTGGGAAGGATTCCATCCAGGAGCTTTGGGTTGGAGCTCTAGGAAGTCTGGGAGCAGCGAGGTGAGTCAGACAGTCCGACTCTCCCTGGGGGCCCCACACAGATGGGGCAGGGCTTAGGAGGAATCCCGGGCTGTGGGAATTCCTTGGCCCAGTGGCCAGGTTTACGACACTTGAAGCAAGGTCCAGGAAGGGTGGCTGGACGCTGCAGTGTGGGCACTTTGAAGTTTTCGTGAGCCGGTGGTGTGGCTGGGGTTTGTCTTCCAGCAGAAGCAAGTGTCTGTAGTTCTGAGACGTGCTGCTGTTGGTACTGAACACCTTGAAGGTGAGGTTGATTAATTCCTGTTGTGGGGTTTGAGGGCCAGATTTTAATTTCTGTAGCTTTTTTAATGTCAGGGGCTGATTGGGTGATAAATGTTCTTTGGGGGTGAGAGCAGAAGTAGGGATGACATTTAAGTCACTCCAGGTGAGATTATAGGACTGGGTGAAGTATTGAAACTCTCCTATATATTTAGTAGGATCTGATTAAAAGTAGCCTAACCATTGGCCAGTTTGGGAAAGGTCGGATAAAGAGAAAGAAACGTGCACCCTAACTGTGCCTTCGACTCCAGCCACCTCTTGAAGGGGGGGGTTGTTGGGCAGGGGCAGCGGAGTTAGCCGCAGAACTAAACTGTAAGCAGGACCCGGTATGAGGTGGGGAGGTGACAGGAGGGGCATAAGGAGGTGAGTTGTGGGTAGGGGAAGAGGAAGAAGGCTCTTGGGGGTTGGTTAGGTCCTGGATTATCGCCTGCTTCGGACAGGAGGGGAGGAGAAAGGTCGGAAGGGTTGATGGACAAGGAGGATTCTGGGTTACCAGCAGAGACAGGAGGGGCAGATGGAAGGGAGAGAAGGAACAGAGATTAGGGAGGGATTCAAATGTAAAAAAAAAATGCCTGGACATATGGAATTTCAGACCATTTGCCAATGTTATGAGAAAAGTTGTCTAGATCCTACAGGATAGAAAAATTGAAGGTACTGTTTTCTGGCCACTTAGAGCCATTGTCCAATTTATATTGTGGCCAAGTGGTATTGCAGAAGGAAAAAAGATGCTTCGGTTTTAGGTCAGGTGATAGCTGGAGGGGTTTGAGATTTTCAGAACGCAGGCTAAGGGAGAGGAAGGAGGAATGGAGGGCGGGAGGTTGCTCATAGTTTAAGAAGAGCGGCAGAGAGAAGGAAAGTGAATCCGTCACCAAGCAGTTTAACATGCATCCCAGACTAAACCTTGGTCTGAACCTGGGGCGAATTGATCAAAGAGACCATCCCCTGCGTCGATCCGTCACTTATGAGTGTGAGTGAGTGACCAGAGCAGACGTCTCCACAATGATGAGTCACCGAGGGAAGCCTGTCTTCCCGGTTCCGTGACCTACGTAGGCTTTTCTCCTGTCATGAACCTCACAGAAAGCCCTGTCTTTCTTGTCTCCTGTGAAAGGGAGAGGAAAATGAAACTGATAGGAGAAGGAGGTTGACAGGTAGCAAGAGGACTAAAGAAGAGAGTTGAAGCAAACCGCTTACTTGATCTGAGGATGGTGAGTGGATGCGTGGGCTGGTCTGATGAGCCTAGGTTATAGGTAGGTCTCTTCATGGAGGGATGACAAGGTAAACAGGGACAGGGGGTTTGGTCTCCCATAGGAGTTCCCCCATCCCGGGTTTCAGCACCAAATGTTAAAATGCATGGTCTGAATGAACAGACCCCCAAACAGGCTTTGTGTGAGCAACATGGCTGTTTATTCACTGGGATGCGGGTGCGCCGAGTCCGAAAAGGGAGTCAGTGAAGGGCGGAGGGATAGGAGTGGGTTTTATAGGTTTGGGGTAAACAGTGGAAAGTTACAGATGTAACCTTAGGGCTGTTTTTTGCAAGCTGGGAGGGGGTTTCAGGGTGTAGAGTCACAAGGTTGAGCAAGGTCGGTTATAAAGTCCAGTGGGCTTGTCAATTGAGGCCAGAATAAGAAATAATAGAAGAATGTCTCAGGATAGTTAGGCACCGCAGGGGTTGATCATTCTTACTTCCAGCTCCTTCAGGTTTTCTAATCCCCAATGGCCCTCCCAGGGTGTACGTGTGGGTCTTGGGGGTCACCATGCCATCCACGGCACAGTCAGACCTTACACTTGGGTTTGCTGCGTTTCCTGAATTTGAATGTTGGCTACTCTAGCTAGGTTGGGGAAGTGCTTATGGATATCCTGACATATGATTTCCAAATTGCTTACATTCTCCCCTTCTCTTTCAGGGACACCAGTGAGTTAGTTGCAGATTTGTTCTTTTTAAATAATCCCATATTTCTTGGAGGCTTTGTTTATTTCTTTTCATTCTTTTTTTTTTTTTTTCTCTTCTTGTCTGACTATCTTGTTTCAGAAAGCCAGTGTTCAATCTCTGAGATTCTTTCTTCAGCTTGGTCTTTTCTGCTGTTAATACCTATGATTGCATTATGAAATTATTGTGTGTTTTTCAGCTCTATCAGGTTACATGCTTTTCTATATATTGGCTATTATTTCTATATATTAGCATTCTTGGATTGCTAGGTGCTGGGTTTCAATGTATTCCTGCATCTCAGTAATCTTTCTTCCTGTCCATTTTCTGAATTTTATTTCTGTCTTTTCAGCCATCTCAGTCCAGTTCAGAACCCTTGCTGGAGAAGTGGTGTGGTCATTTGGAGAAAAGAAGACATGCTGGATTTTCGAGTTGTCAGAGTTCTTGCACTGGTTCTTTCTCATCTTTGTGTGCTGATGTTTCTTCAGTCTTTGAAGTTGCTGACCTTTGGATGGATTTCCCCCACGCCGCCCCTGCCCGCCACCTTTTATCCATTTGATGACCTTGAGGGCTTAAGTGTAGTACAAAGTAAATTCAGCCAACTGGCTTCATTTCTGGAAGATTTTAGGGAGCCAACACTGGGCTCCCAACTTTTGGACTGTGCTCTAAATCTGGGGGACTTGTATCAGGCCCTGACTTTGTCCTCTTGTTCCTTGAGGTTAGGAATCTACTACACTGAGGGGGAGCCAAAGGTGTTCCCAGATCATTGGTCACTCCAATGAGTGGTGTCACCCAAAGCATTTCATAGTGCAGCAGCACTGGGATCCGTCTTTGTTCACATGTGGCAGCAGCGGTAGTAGTGGCATAGTGGCAGCATGGTGGGGGCACACGTGTCAGCTGCAGCAGGGTGTAGCAGATGCTGGGGTACCTGCCTTTGTGCAGGTGCTCAGCACAGTGGTGGAGGCAGTACAGCTTCCAGTGGCCCCTGCTCTTGACTGTTTGTGTGGTTGGCTGGTGATAGTATTACTATAGGGTGCCAGCAGGCACAAGTCTGTATGTGTTCTCTGTGCACCACAGGCAGGGGTGGTCACTCAAGTCGGGACAGTCTGCTGTTCTCTGTGCCTAGTTTCATTCCCATGGCAGTGCTGGTGCAAGGGCATGCCAGCAAAGCAATGTGGGGGTTGCTGTGGGCCAGGCAAAGCAGCAGTGTGGGGGAGGGAGTGGGCAGGCTGGTATGTGGCTGTACGGGCCGCCCTGTTATTTAGTTCTCTGATGGTCAAGTATGGTCCACTAGCACAGGAACTATGATGTGGGCCCCCAGGACACCCAAGGCTGTCCTGCAAGCAGGCTCAACCAGGCATGGGCCCCAGGAGGGGCCAGCAGACCAAGGGATACTCATGTCAGACTGGACTATCTGATGGACAAAACCACCTAGCAGAGTTCAGGTCCAACACTTCACCTAGGGCTAAAATCTCCTGTGGAAGCAAGTTGAGCCTAGAGAGATGGGCTCTCCTGGCCATGCTTCATGACAGATGATCCTGCACCAAACCTTCTGGGCTCCTCTTCAGCAGGCGTGCTGCCCCTACCACTTCTCTGAGCAGCTATCCCTGCCAACTCTTGGTGGTCAAGGGGTCTCCTGCCAGGATTCCAGAGGCATGCAGTGTGAGTGGGTTTCTCCTTACCAGCTCAACTTACCTGTTCCCTCAGAGTCACTGAAGGCCAGGAATGAGTTCTGGTGCATAGTAGCCCCATGCAGGGTTCCCAGCTTACTCCCCCTTCAGCCTAGCTTCTGTGTCTTTGTTCACTCTGGTGCCTTCCCTCTGAAGATCTGTTAGGAGTATGCCAGGCATCTCAGTTCCTCTGTGGCAGCTGTTCCATCTGGTTGCATCTAGTTGGCCATCTTGCCCACATTTTCACCCAAGAGAACATTTTATAAATATTTTTAAAACCCACCGAAATGATAAAATAATCATGGACAAGTATGACTGCAACAAAGTCTCAACATATATAAAGCAGAAGATACAATCACAGAGAATTATAGGGAGAAATAAGCAGCAGTTGCTTAAGCATTTAAAACAAATTTGTTTCAGAAGATGACAGTCCGGCCGGGTGCAGTGGCTCACGCCTATAATCTAAGCACTTTGGGAGGCCAAGGCGGGTGGATCACCTGAGGTCAGGAGTTCAAGACCAGCCTGACCAACATGGTGAAACCCCCGTCTTTAAAAAATAAAAATAAAATACAATAAATAAGATGACAGTCCAAGTATCAAATTGTTTTAAAAATGATTTTTAATATATATTTTAGTCCACTTAGGCTGCTATAACAGAATACTATAGACTGGGTGGTATGCAGACTATGTTGTCTGACCAAAGATAATGAAAAAAACCCTGTGTGTTTGTAAAATAAAAGTCAACTCTTAAGTAATTAATTCATCAGAAGGAAAGTTATGTAACATTTATGACTTAAAGACAACTTAAATACTACCCATCAAAACTAAAGGGGTAGGTTTAGGATATAGAAAACTGCAAAAAGCCTCATTTCTACTCTAACCATGAGAAAAAGCTAGATAATCCACAAAACTATAACATTTTCTAAAACCATCATAGAGCTCATTTCAAAGGCAATCAAGTAATCTGAATAGCAAAGAGAAACTAGGTTCTCCAAGGAGAGAAAGCACATTAATTACTTCACATTTAGCAAAGTGGAAGAGAAAGAGGTGGCCATCATTTCAATAGAAAAGAAGAAATCAACTAAATTTTGTAAAAGGCCATATATGGGTTCGTGTGTCAGTTTGTCATAGGCGGGGGCCTCAGACACAAGGTGAATTTGCACTCACTTGTAGGCCTTCGCTGGATGCTCAAGAAAATGACTGGGGCAGGAGAGAAGACTGAAGAAGTCTCCCTTACCCACCATCCACAGCAGTGGTTCAAGTGTTAATGTGATTAGTAGATTCTTGGGGGACAGGCATAAAGTACAATTTTCTAACCCCTTGTCTCCTACAAATCAAAAGCCTTAAAACACTGGAAAGGATCATGAAACTCTGTTGTCCCTGGACACAGGCAAAGAATTATTGTTTTTAGGGGAGGGCCAGAAGAAAAGCTTGTTTGCGTCTTGGTAACAGAGAGGAAAATATCCCAATACCAAAACAAAGGCAAAGATCCATTGCTGCTGGAGGAAGGGTAAAAGGAAAAACTCTCTGCCACCTGTAGGAAGTACAGGGAATTTCTTGGGTGAAGGATGACTCGTTAATATCAAGCAGATCATGAGAGGAAGTCCTGGAAAGAGGCAGGAAACTGTGTCTCAAGACCAATTATAAAGATAAGGCAGAGTTTGGTGACCACAAGAGGAAGGGAAAGAATAATGAGAAAGTCCCACTACCGAGAGACAGGTCCTGTGCCTCTCCCCCTAAGCACAAAACATTAGTACCACACCCTTATAGGAATTTGAAGTTTGTGTAGCACTAAAGACAACTGTACCAACAACAAAATTAAACCTAGCTCAACCAAAGCAAACAAAAGCTAAGACTTTGTTGCTAGCAGACCTGTGCTACCAGAAAGATTAAAAGATGTTTTCACATCGTCTGTTCTCACTCATAAGTGGGAGTTAAGCTATGAGGATGCAAACAGCATAATAATGACACAGTGGACTTTGGGGACTCGGGGGGAAACTGTGGGAAGGGGGTAAGGCATAAAAGTCTACAAATTGAGTTCAGTGTATGTATACTGCTCGGGTGATAGGTGCACCAACATCTCACAAATCACCACTAAAGAACTTACTCATGTAACCAAATACTACCTGTTCCCCAAAAACCTATGGAAATAAAAAATAAAAACACACACACAGGAAAAGAAATAATCTTTTTTTGAGAAGTCTGAAAAAAAGGATGTTCCTCAGATAGAAGGATTATATTGCAGAGAAACTTGTATCCATACCAAAAAATGAATAGTGTTGGAAGTAGTAAAAATGAAGGAAAATATAAAAGGTATTTCTTCTTGTTTTTTTTTTTTTGAAATGGAGTCTCGCTCTGTCGCCAGGCTGGAGTGCAGTGGCGCGATCTCAGCTCACTGCAACTTCCACCTCCCAGGTTCAAGCAATTCTCCTGCCTCAGCCTCACGTGTGGCTGGGACTACAGGCGCACGCCACCACGCCCAGCTAATTTTTGTATTTTTAGTAGAGACGGGGTTTCACCATGTTGGCCAGGATGGTCTTGATCTCTTGACCTCGTGATCCACTGCCTCGGCCTCCCAAACTGCTGGGATTACAGGCGTGAGCCACCGTGCCTGGCCTCTTCTTGTTTTTAATTGCTTTGACCCATACATATATAGTCTATTGATTTCTGAAAACATTGGCAAGATAATTCAATGGAGAAGTTGTACTCTTTTTAAACACATGATGATGAGACAATTGGACAACAATATGTGGAAAAATGAGCCTGGACCTCTTCATGGTATCATATAAAAATTTAACTCAAAATGAAGCACAGATCTACATTTAAGATCTAAAACTACAACATTTCTAGAAGAAAACAGAAAAACTTTGTATTGTTAGGTTATGAATCTATTTCTCAGTTAAGACTGAAAAAGAACAAATATTTTAAAAGTTGTTAAATTAAGCTTTATCACAATTAAAACTTCTATTATTTAAAAGACATTGTGGAGAATGAAAAGACAAGCCATACAATGAAATAAAATGTTTGAAAAGCATATATCTCATAAAGGTCTTATATTCAGAATACATAAAACACATTTAACAGACATACCACTGAAGAGTGAAACAAGTAAGCATATGATAATATGCTTAAATTAGTCACCAGACGAATGCAAATTAAAACTGTAGTGAGGTACAAATAGACAACTATTAGATTTGATAAAATGTTTTCAAAACCCATAAAACTATTAATACCAAGTCCTGGTGAATACGCAGGGTAATGGAAATTTTTATACATTGCTGGTAGAAATGTAAAATTTGTACTTTTGAAGTAGTTTAGGAGTTTCTTTTTTTTTTTTTTTTTTTTTTGGAGTTTCTTATAAAATTAGTAAACTTATACCTGTTATATGGCCCAGCAATTATTTTCCTATTTACTCCTGAATGTTTATAGCAGTTTTATTCATAATTACCAAAAACTAGAAAGAACCAAAATGTCTACCAACTGTAGAATGGACCAATCAATTTTTATACACATATGTTATATAATACTTCTCAGCAACCAAAAGAATGATTGAAACGCAACAGCACAGATGGAGCTCAAAAGCATTGTGCTAAATAAGAAGAAAACAGAAGGGTTCATACTATATGATTTCCTTATACAAAATTCTGAAAAAGGCAAAAGAATAGGAAAAGAATTCAGTTCAGTGGTTGCCAGGGCTAGGGCCTGGGAGGGAGTGGGAATGTAACTGAGTAGCTTAGATTCAAAATGCATTTTGAGGATTTTTTTTTCTTTTTCTTCCTTTTAGTCTTGAAACATGCCTTAATACTATTTGTTTCCTGCCTTCCCACCAGACGGTCTTGTGCACTGCTAGTTTATCTAATGTGCCAATAAATTGCAGGGGCTAATCTTGAGACAAACCAGGCATGGAAACCCAGGTGTGAAATTCCAGAGATTACCTCTGGGCAGTTAGTCAACAGCCCCACCATTGTTGAGGTGATGCCAGCCTGCACTCCAAGTGGACCATGATTCAGGATAACCAGTGGAACAAGACACGCAGACCTCACACCCAGCACCACTCCTGCATGCTCCCATTCCAAGTTCCTCTCTTTAAATCCCTGTCCCCAGCCTAAAGTTTCAAATAGTCTGTTAAGGGCATCAGACATTTCCCATCTGCTAGCTTTTGAATAAAAGCTGATTCCCCTTTGTCACACGTCATTTCTCATGCTTTGACTTCTAACGGTGAACAGTTGAAATTGAGTCAGTTACAGGAAGAGGAAATTGACTGCAAAGAAATATGAGGAAAGTTTGGTGAGATGGAAATATTTTGTATCTTGGTTGTGGTTGAGGTTACATAGCTCTATATGTTGATCAAAACTCATAGAATGATATATCTCAAATGAATGGATTTTACTGCATGTAAATTATACCCCAGTAAGCCTAACTTAAAAATTCTAGGATACAGCTATAGCAATATTTAGGAGGTAAATTTACAGTCTTAAATGCACCTATAAAAGCCATGGAGATTTTTAAAAAATGCATTATGTATTTAACTCGAGAGGTTGAAGAATAACAAGTAGAAGAATGGAAACAAATATAAGAGCAGAAATTAATGAAATAAAAGAAAAATGGGAAAAGTTCAACAAAAATGAAGGTTGGTTTTACTAGTCTTTCAGAAGACTAATAAATAAACATGTAGTAAGAGAGATGGGACAGAAAGAGATTATACAAATGAGCAATATTAGGAATAAAAACATGATTATCTTAGATAAAGTAGAAAATGCTGTAAGTAGCTTTATGTCAATGGAGGCTAAGAATAGTTGCAGGAAGATTACAGAATAGGATATTGGTGTGATCACAGATTATGTTTCCCACAAAACACTAGTCGGTTACAAAGAGGAAAATTATGACAGTGGAGAAATTTGGCCAACACCAACATGACAGGTAGTGATCAATGTCAGAGGTGAGAACAGTCAACAGCATATGCTCCATACTATGATTGATACTCTTAGAAGGGCATAGTCTCATTTCCATGATATTCCTGCCATGAATGTGTGACCTGAGTCTGATCATAAGGAAACATCCAGCTCAAGGATTATCCTACAAAAGGTAAGGTCTGTACCCTCAAGGACTAAGGGACTTTCTGAGATTAGAGAAGACTGAAGAGACTTGATAACTGTATTAGTTCATTTTCACGCTGCTGATAAAGACATACCCAAGACTGGGAAGAAAAAGAGGTTTAATTGGACTTACAGTTCCACATGTTTAACTCTGTGCACAAACCTGTCTTGGGTCCACTGAAAAGGATAACAGACAGGTGAGTTTGTGTCCTTCGATTGCTTAGCACCCATTGCTAACTTGCTAAGCTGAAACTGCCAGCGCCTTGTGATTTTGAGCATCTAGTGCGAAAAGTCTTCACCTCTGGTTGTGTGAGTTTGACATATATTCCTACTTCGTGGCGGGTATAAGTAAAATAAATTAGAGGACACTTAAAAGAGTACCATTGTGATTAGGAGCAGTGTCACCGCTTTCCCCCTCCGGGATGTTTGGCAATGTCTGGAGACATTTTTGGTTGTCACAGTTTGGGGATGCTTCTGGCATCTAATGGGTAGAGGCTTGGTGTGTGCCAGACATCTCAAAAGGCTCAGGACCGCCCTGCATGACAAAATTATCTAGCCTAAAATGACTATTGTTTTAGAGAAACTAAAAAACACATAAATCTAATATTCTCAATGTTCCCTCAACATAAAGAAATTGAATGTCTAATGCTTTAAATGTGATAGCCTGCTTTAAAAAAAAAAAAAGTTGTTCTTAGAGAAACTGTGAGCTCAAAAGCACTTAAGAAAGAAATCAAGTTCATGCAATTAAATCAGACTTATTTGATAATTTGGGTTTAAAAAATAACTATATCAGTCCATGTGTGGTGGCTCATGCCTGTAATCTCAGCACTTTGGGAGGCTGAAGTGTGCGGATCCCTGAGGCCAGGAGTTTAAGACCAGCCTGGCCAACATGGTGAAATCCCATCTCTACTAAAAATAAAATTTAAAAAAAATTATCTGGGTGTGGTGGCACATGCCTATAGCCCCAGCTACTACTTGGGAGGCTGAAGCACGAGAAATGCTTGAACCCAGGAGACAAAGGTTGCAGTGAGTCAGGGTTGTGCCACTGCACTCCAACCTAGGAAACAAAGAGAGACTCCATCTCAACAACAATAAAAAGCCATATCTTTTTCTGATAATATCAGTGCGAAGAAATATGCAAGTATACAAGTTTTACTCTTTTTAAAAATATGGATGTTTATTCATTAAGGTAATTTTGTTTTTGTTTCTTTTAACTTTTAATTCAGGTTCAGAGATATATGTGCAGGTTTGCTATATAGGTAAATTGTGTGTCATGGAGGTTTGGTATACAAATTATTTTGCTGCTCAGGTAATAAGCATAGCCCCAGGTAGGTAGTTTGTCAGTCCTCACCCTCCTGCCACCCTCCACTCTTAAGCAGACCCTGGTGTCTGTTGTTTTCTTCATGGTGTCCATATGTACTCAATGTTTAGCTTCCACTTATAAGTGAGAACATGCAATGTTTGGTTTTCTGTTCTTGTGTTAGTTCACTTAGAATAATGGTCTTCAGCTCCATCTATGTTGCTGCAAAAAAGATGATCTTGTTCTTTTTTATGGCTGCATAGTAATCCATGGTGTATATGTACTACATTTTCTTTTTCTTTTTCTTTTTTTGAAACAGAGTCTTGCTCTGTCGCCAGGCTGAAGTGCCGTGGGGCAATCTCAGCTCACTACAACCTCTGCCTCCTGATTTCAAGCGATTCTCCTGCCTCAGCCTCTGAGTAGCTGGGACTACAGGTGCGTGCCACCAAGCCTGGCTAATTTTTTGTATTTTAGTAGAGATGGAGTTTCACCATGTTGGCCAGGATGGCCTCAGTTTCCTGACCTCGTGATCCACCTGCCTATGCCTCCCAAAATGTTGGAATTACAGGTGTGAGCCACCATGCCCGGCCTGTACTACATTTTCCTTAACCAGTTCACCATTGATGAGCATCTAGGTTGATTCCATGTCTTTGGTATTGTGAATAGCGCACATGAACATACGTGTACATGTGTCTGTATGGTAGAATAATTTCTGTTCCTTTGGGTATATACACAATAATGGTATTGTTGGGTTGGATGGTAATTCTGCTTTGTGTTCTTTGAGAAATTGCCAAACTGCTTTCCACAATGGCTGAACTAAGTTACATTCCCACCAGCAGTGTATAAGTGTTCCCTTTTCTCTGCAACCTTGCCAGCATCTATTATTTTTTGACTTTTTAGTAGTAGCCATTCTGACTGGTGTGAGATGTTATTTCATTGTGGGTTTGGTTTGCATTTTGAAGAGAATCGTTACTCTGAATTTCTGACATTTCTAACATAGATTTAATCCGATAAGCTAATGTCATTCCTATATAATATTTAGGATAAGAAATAGTGAATAATTGTGTTTAAGTGAATTGATTTATAATTCTGACAAACTTTTTTTTTTGTTATTTGTTTGTTTTGGTTTATTTTCTTTTTAGAGACAGGTCTCTCTCTGCTGCCCAGGCTGGAGCACAGTGGTGCTATCATAGCTCACTGTAACCTCAAACTCCTGGGTGTAAGTGATCCTCCCACCTCATCTTTCCGAGCAGCTAGGACTATAGGTCCGTGCCACCATGTCTGGCTATTTTATTTTTTTGTAAAGATGGGAGT
Source organism: Ateles fusciceps (assembly GCA_036589455.1). Classification (NCBI taxonomy): domain Eukaryota; kingdom Metazoa; phylum Chordata; class Mammalia; order Primates; family Atelidae; genus Ateles; species Ateles fusciceps. Next base: position 5,681,684 of record JAZHEH010003061.1, on the reverse strand, counting down.
CTCACTTTGATGCTCAGGCTGGTCTTAAACTCCTGGCCTCAAGCAATTATCTGGCCTTACCCTCCCAAAATGCTGGAATTGCAGGCATGAGCCACTGCTCATGGCCTCTGACCCACTTTTTAATATGAAGAACACATTAGTGGACTCCAAACCTGGGCCCCCAGCACAGCTTCCCTGACTCTGCCTGATCACCTCAGTTGCTGGCAGCACTGCATTTCTCTGAGGAAAAAATCCCAGAGACCACCCACAGGCTGTCTGCCATTGCAACTGCAGTGGTACCCACCTTTGCTGCCCTCTGGCTGTGGAAGGAACAAAGAGCCTAACTGCTTTGCTGGCAGCTTCCATATGTGGAGGAGCCCAGTCTCTCTTCCCTATAAGCCTTGAACCCACTGCTCTTCACCAGGCAGGGTTCCTGGCTTGGGCCTGTAGCACAGTCTGCAGTAGGTTTGTGTTTCTCTAGTGTGGAGCTTCTGCAGGCAACTGACAGCCCCTCTGTCACTGTAGTAGTAGCTTCCCTTGCTGCCGTCAGGCTGGGGGAAGGAAAAAGAGCATGAGTGTTTTACTCACACCTCCAGCATGCCATAGCCACCCTATGAAGAAGAGGTCAGACTCTGCCCCATGAGCCCTCCACCTCGCTGCTCTTCACCAAGCAGGGATCCCCAGGCTTGAACCCACAGTGCAGCCTCCCTACCTTGGGCTGATTGTTCTGATTAGCAGTGGCTCTGTGTTTCCCTGGGGCAGAGCCCCAAGAGACAAGTGAAAGGGCCTCTGCCATTGCCACTGCCAAGGTCCCTACTCCTGCTGTCTCCAAGCTGGGGAGAGAACAAAAAGTCTAAGCTTGCCACAAGGCTGTGTTGTGCAGGCCAGGAGTGCCAAGATGAGATTTTGCGGCCAGCACTCAAATGGGAGAGGAGCCCACATTCTCAAAGCACTAAGAGGGAGCATGGCTGCAAATGTGAGGAAATGAAAGAGGAGCCACATGGCTAGAGCCTATCTACTGGCTACTATGGTTAAGTACCGTCTACTGGATGGCAGCCCAAACTTTAACATGAAAAATACTTTGTTAGTACACCCTGTGAAACCAAGGACAAGGATCCAGTCACAAATTAACACCCTGCACAAAGCCTCAGCCCTCTGAAAACATCCTGAAACAAATCCAACTGGCTATACTGAAATTGCACCACAGTTAAAGGAACATCAACACACAGATGAGGAAGAACCAACACAAAAATTCAGGTAACTCTGAAAGCCAGAGTGTTTCCTTACCTCTTAATGACTGTAGTAGCTCCCTAGCAATGGTTCTTAACCAGAATGAAATGGTGGAAATGACAGACATAGAATTCAGAATTTGGTGGCAATGAAGATCATTGAGATTCGGTAGAGAGTAGAAATCCATTCCAAGGAATCTAAGAAATCCAGTGAAATGATTCAAGAAATGAAAGACAAAATAGCCATATAAAGAACCAAACTGAGCTGATACAACTGAAAAACTCACTATAAGAATTTTATAACACAATCAGAAATAGTAACAGTATAATAAACCAAGCTGAAGAAAGAATCTCAGAGCTTGAACATCGGTTCTTCAAATTGATTCTATCAGACAAAAATAAAGAAGAATAATTTTAAAAACTGGGCAAAACCTCCGAGTAATAGGAATTTTGTAAAGAGACCAAATCAAGGACCCATTGACATTCCTGAAAGAGAGGGAGAGAGAGAAAGCAGCTTGGAAAACATATTTGGGAATATTGACCATGAAAATTTCCCCAACCTTACTAGAGAGGTTGAGATTCAAATTCAGGAAGTTCAGAGAAGCCCTGCAAGATACCTATTTACGGCTATCATCCTGAAGACACATAGTCTTCAGATTCTTTAAAGTCAACATGGAAGAAAAAATATTAAAGGCAGCTAGAGAGAAGGGGAAAGTTACCTACAACGGGAGCCCCATCAGGCTACCAATGGACCTTCTACAGAAATCCTACAAGCCAGAAGAAACCTGGAGCTAATATTCAGTATCCTTAAAGAAAAGAAATTCCAACCAAGAATTTCATATCCAGCCAAATGAAGCTTTGTAAGTGAAGGAGAAATAAAATCCTTTTCAGACAAGGAAATTCATTACCACCAGATTTGCCCTTCAAGAAGTTTCTAAGGCAGTGCTAAACAGGGAAATGAAAGACCATTATTGACCACCACAAAAAGAAACTCAAGTTTATTGACCATTGAAACTATAAAGCAAATATGCAGTCATGTCTACATAACAACCAGCTAACAATACAATGATGGGATCAAATCACCACACATCAATACTAACTTTGAATGTAAAGGTGCTAAAAACCCCACTTACAGGGCATGGAGTGGCAAGCCAGATAAAGAAGCAAGACCCAATGGTATGCTATCAGGAAGAAACCCATGTCAAATACGAGGATACTTATAGGCTCAAAGTAAAGGGATGGAGAAAGATCTATCAGATAAACAGAAAACAAAACAAAAAAGAGTAGGAGTTGCAATTTTTATTTCAGACAAAACAGACTTTAAATGAAGAATGATCAAAAAGGACAAAGAAGGCATTACATAATGATAAAGAGCTCAGTTCAACAAGAAGATTTAACTAGACTAAATATATATTAACCAAACACTGGAGCACTAGATTCATAAGACAAATTTTTACAGACTGACAAAGAGATTTGGATAACCACACAATAATAGTGAGAGACTTCAGTGCCCCACTGACAGTATTGGACAGACCACTGAGACCGAATAACTAACAAAGATATTTGGGATCTAAACTTGACACTTGACCAAACAGACCTAACAGAAATCTACAAAACACTTCACCCAACAAAAGCAGAGTATACATTCTTCTCATCTGCACATAGCATGTACTCTAAAATTAACCACATGCTCAGCCATGAAGCAATTCTCTACAACGACAGCAACAACAACAAAAGCATACCAACCACATTCTCAGGCCACAATGCAATAAAAATAGAAATCAATACCAAGAAGATCTCTCAAAACCATACAATTAAATGGAAACTGAACAGTCTGCTCTGGAATGACTTTTGGGTAAACAATAAAATTAAGACAGAAATTAAGAAATTATTTGAAACTAATGAAAATGAAGATACAACATACCAGAATCTCCAGGACATAGCTAAAGCAATGTTAAGAGGAAAGTTTAGAACAGGCTCACGCCTGTAATCCCAACAGTTTGGGAGGCCAAGGTGGGCGGATGATGAGGTCAGGGATCGAAACCATCCTGGCCAACATGGTGAAACCCTGTCTCTACTAAAAATACAAAAACTAGCCAGGCATGGTGGTGCATACCTGTAGTGCCAGCTACTCAGAAGGCTGAGGCAGGAGGTAGAGGTTGCAGTGAGCTGAGATTGTGCCACTGCACTTCAGCCTGGTGACAGAGAGAGACTTCATCTCCAAAAAAAAAAAAAAAAAGGAAAGTTTATAGCACAAAACACTAATATCAAAAAGTTAGAAAGATCTCGGGCTAGGCACGGTGGCTCACACCTGTAATCCCAGCACTTTGGGAGGCCAAGGCAGGTGAATCATGAGGTGAGATCGAGGCCATCCTGGTCAACATGGTGAAACCTTTTCTCGACCTGAAAATAAAAAATTAGCTGGGCGTGGTGGTGCACACGTGTAGTCCTAGCTACTTGGGAGGCAGGAGAAATCGCTTGAACCCAGGAGGTGGAGGCTGCAGTGAGCTGAGATTGCACCATTGCACTCCAGCCTGGGCAAAAAAGTGAGACTCCATCTCAAAGAAATAAAAAAAGTTAGCTCTCAAATTAACCACTTAACATCACACCTAGAGGAACTAGAAGTAAAACATAAAACCAGCCCCAAAGCTAGCAGAAGAAAAGAAATAACCAAAATCAGAGTGGAACTGAAAAAAATGGAGATGAGAAATGCCATATAAAAGATTAACAAAACTAAAAGTTGTGTTTTGAAAGAATAAATGAGATTGATAGACTGTTAGACTAATAATAAAAGAGAGAGAGGTCCAAATAAACACAATCAGAAATAACAAAGAGGACATGAACACTGACCCCATAGAATACAAAAACCGTCAGACTATTATGAACACCTCTATGCACACAAGCTAGAAAACCTGCAAGAAATGAGTAAAGTCCAGGAAACATACAACCTCCTAAGATTAAACCAGAAAGAAACTGAAACCCTGAACAGATCAGTAATGAATTCTGAAACTGAATCAGTAGTAAAAATCCTACCGACCAGACAAATCCCTGGACCACAAGAATTCACAACTGCATTCTGCCAAATGTTTAAAGCAGAGCTGGTACAAATCCTACTGAAACTATTCCAAAAACTTGAGGAGGAGGGACTCCTTCTAACTCATTCTGTGTGGCCAGCATCATTCTGATACAAAAACCTGTCAGAGACACAACAAAAAAAGAAAACTTCAGGTCAATATCTCTGATAAATGTAAGTACAAAAATCCTCTATGAAACACTGCCAAACCAAATCAAGTAGCATATCAAAAAGTGAATCCACTGCAACCAAGTAGGGCTTTTCCCTGGGATGCAAGGTTGTTTCAACACAGGTAAATCAATAAATGTGATTTATCACATAAACAGACGTAAAAACGAAAACTAAATGACCATGTCAATAGATGAAGAAAAGGCATTCAAAAAAATCAAAACCCTTTCATGTTAAAAACCCTCAACAAACTAGGCATTGAAGGTACATCCGTCAAAATAATAAGAGTCATCTATGACAAACCCACAGTCAACATCATATTGAATATGCAAAAGTTGTGAGTATTCCCCTTGAGAAGTGGAACAAGACAAGGGTGCCTAGTTTATCACTGCTATTCAATACAGTACTGGAACTCCTTGCCAGAGCAATCAGGCAAGAGAAAGAAATAAAAGACATCAAAGTAGGAAGACAGCAAGTTAAACTATCTCTCTTCACAGACGATATGATTCTATACCTAGAAAACCCTATAGTCTGTGCCCAAAGTCTCCTGGATCTGATAAACAAACTCAAAATCTCCTAGATCTGATAAACAACTTCAGCAAAGTTTCAGCATACAAAAATCAATGTACAAAATTCAGTAGCATTTCTACACACTAATAATGTCCAAGCTGAGAACCAAATTAAAAAAAAAATCTCATGCACAATAGCCACAAAAAGAATAAAACACCTAGGAATACATGTATTGGTCCATTTTCATGCTGCCGATAAAGACAGACACGAGACTGGGCAATTTGCAAAAGAAAGAGGTTTAATTGGATTTACAGTTCCACAGTCATGGTAGAAGCCTCATAGTCATGGTAGAAGGCAAAGAGGTTTAATTGGACTGACAGTGAAACTGTAACTTCCTTGCCTTCTACCATGACTATGAGACTTCCCCAGTCATGGAGCAAGTCACATCTTACGTGGATGATATCAGGCAAAGAGAGGAGCACTTGTGCAGGGTAACTCCCCTTTTTATAACCATCAGATCTTGTGAAACTGAGTCACTATCACGAGAACAGGATAGGAAATACCTGCCCCCATGATTCAATTACCTCCCCCCTCGGGTCTTTCCCACAACATGTGGGAATTCAAGATGAGATTTGGGTTGGGACACAGCCAAACCATATTAATACATCTAACCAGGGAAGCAAAAGATTTCTACAATGAGAATTACAAACCAGTGCTGAAAGAAATCAGAGACAAAACAAGTAGAAAAATATCCCATGCTCATAAATAGGAAGAATCAATATTGTTAAAATGCCATACTGCCCATAGCAATTGACAGATTTAATACTATTCCTATCAAACTACTGACATTTTCCACAGAATTAGAAAAAAACTATTTTAAGATTCATTTGGAACCAAAAAAGAGCCTGAATAGTCAAAGCAATTCTAAGCAAAAAGAACAAAGCCAAAGACATCACACTACCTGACTTCAAACTATACTACAAGGCTACCATAACTAAGATAGCAGGGTACTAGTTCAAAAACCAATGGAACAGGTTAGAGGACCCAGAAGTAAAGTCACACATGTACAATCATATGATCTTCATTAAAGCTGATGCTAACAAGCAGTGGGGACAGAACTCATTAGTCGATAAATGGTGCTACGATAACTGGCTAGCCATAGGCAGAAGGTTGAAACTGGACCCCTATGTTTCACCATAGGGGATGGATTAAAGACTGAAGTGCAAAACCTAAAACTTAGAAGAAAACATGGGAAATACTATTCTGGACATCAGCCCTGACAAAGACTTCATGATGAGAATTCCAAAAGCAATTGCAGCAAAACCCAAAAACTAGCAAGTGGGACCTTATTAAACTAAAGAGCTTCTTCACAGCAAAAGAAACTATCAACAGAGTAAACAGACAACCTACAGAATGAAAGAAAATATTTGCAAACTATGCATCTGACAAAGTCTAATATTCAGCATCTGTAAATAGCTTAGATCAACAAGCAAAACTCAAATGACTCCATTAAGAAATGGGCAAATGACATGAACACATACTTCTCAAAAGAGGACATACCAATAAGCATATGAATAGATGCTCAGTATCACTAATGATTAGAGAAATGAAAATCAAAACCACAGTGAGATAACCATCTCACATTGGTCAGAATGGCTATTAAAAGTCAAAAAATAACAGATGCTGGTGAGGTTGTGGAGAAAAGCAAATACTTACACACTGTTGGTGGGAATGTAAATTAGTTCAGCCACTGTGGAAAGCAGACTGGAGATTTCTTAAGGAACTTAAAATAGAACTACCATTTGACCCAGCAATCCCATTACTGGCTATGTACTTAGAGGAATATAAATCATTCTGCCATGAAGACGCATGCATATGTTCATTATAGTACTATTCACAGTAACAAAGACATGGAATCAACCTAAATGCCCATCAGTGGTAGACTAGATAAAGAAAATGTGGTCCATATATATCATGGAATACTACACAGTCATTTTACAAAATCATGTCCTTTGTAGCAACATGGGTGGGGTTGGAAGCCTTTATACTAAGCAAGTTAACACAGGTACAGAAAACCAAATGCTACATATTCTCACTGATAAGTGGGAGCTAAACACTGAGTACACATGGACACAAAGAAGGGAATAACAGACACTGTGGCTTACTTAAGGGTGACGGGTGGGAGAAGGGTGAGGATTGAAAAAACTACCTAACAGGTGTTATGCTGGTTACCTGGGTGATAAAATTATCTATATACCAAACCCTCATGAGACACGGTTTACCAGTGGAACAAACCTGCACCTGTACCCCTTGAACCTAAAATAAAAGTTGGAAAGAAGGGAAAAAAAGAGCACATTAGGCTCTATGGTATATCATTTTAAATATTCACTTTAAGATTTTGAACTATATTCAATTGTCATGAAAAATCTTTGAATGCTTTGATAATTTCTAAATAATATAGAATCCCCAGACCAATCTTTGTTGTTATTTCATACATGTGCTTTTGGATTTTATTTTTATAAGTCATAGAGTGGTTCTTTGAGTCTTATTAATGAACATGTTAATTTTTTCACTTTAATGTGTGAAAGGGATGTGTGTGGATGTATTAGGTTGCATTATGTGAACTTATGAGCGTTTCTGGACTACTAAATCCTTGTTATATATAACAAATAGTTCTCACCTAGCAGTTTTCATGAAGTAAAAGCAGTTTCTTTGATTACAGTTCTAAATAATGCAAGTGGTAGAGATAATTGCAGGCGTAGTGTGACAGAGAAGTATGAAGAGAATAGTATTCGCCAGACGTGGTGGCTCACGCCTTACAATCCCAGCGCTTTGGGAGGCATAGGTGGGTGGATCACCTGAGGTCAGGAGTTCTAGACCAGCCTGACCAAGATGGTGAAACCGCATCTCTACTAAAAATACAAAAATTAGCTGGGCATGGTGGCAGGTGCCTGTAATCCCAGCTACTCGGGAGGAGAATGGCTCGAACCCAGGAGGCGGAGGTTGCAGTGAACAGAGATTGTGCCGTTGCACTCCAGCCTGGGCAACACAGCGAGACTCTGTCTCAAAAAAAAAAAAAAAAAAGTACAGTATTATTTAAAGTAAAGTGTTTGATGTGGAATGTTAAAGAAGATAGTAAAGGATGAAACTTGAATGGTGAGGAAAATTAAAGTCATGCAAACAGTGAACTTTCTTTGTCTTGGTTTATCTTATCTATAGATAATGAGCCTGAAAAGAAGTGACAAAATTTGTTACAACCGTTGGTAAGTTTTGCCCAGTTTATATGAGTTTTATGAGTATAAATTTAAGATAAAGTAAAAATGTAAAGTTTTTAACTGCCAAAGATTAGGTTAATATAAAATTTTAATTTATTTTTTCGCTTATATTAAAATGATAAATTGGTCTTACAGCCTTCAGTCTGTTGTTAACCACAAGTAGGTTATTTTTTTTTTTTTTGCCTTCAGTTTATGCAGATAATGAAATATTATTTTTTTTGAGATAAGGTCTTGCTCTGTCACCCAGGCTGGAGTGCAGTGGTACCACTGCAGTGGTGCATGGATTACCGCAGCCTTCAACTCCTGAGCTCAAGCGATCCTCCCACCTAAGCCTCCTGAGTAGCTGGGACTACAGGTGTGAGCCACCACAGCTGGGGATTTTTTTTTTTTGTAGAAACAGTGTCTCACTATGTTGCTCAGGCTGGTCTCGAACTACTGAGCTCAAGCGTCAAGTGATCTGCTCACCTTAGTTTCCCAAAGTCCTAGGGTTATAGTTGTGAGCCACTGTGCCCAGCCTGAAATTTTATATCTCACCAAAAAAGTTTTCTTTGCTTCATGCTGATTTTGTCACAGCCTTGATTACAATACTTAAAAACAAAAACTAAAAAGAAAGTACTCATACTGAAAAACCTAAAGTTTCTTATAATTGTGTTATGTAAAACACACAATTTTTATGAGTTTTTTCACTTTATATTTTTCTTACCTCTAGGCACCACAAGATGCATGTCACCTCCTACTACAACCTTGATTTATGGGTAGTCAAGTGAAAATCATTCATTGTTCTCAAATTTCTATGATTTTTTTCTTAAGTAACAAATTCTCCTATGATAACTTTTTGATTATGCTTTTCCAAGATCAAACCCTAAATTATGTTTTTAAAAATTCAAGCTGTCTTTTAGACCTAACCATGTTTGAGTTTTCCCAAGAGGCCCCTAGAAATTACAAAGATGTATTTTTTTTGCAACCTCCGCCTCTCAGTTTCAAGTGATTCCTGCCTCAACCTCCCGAGTAGCTGGGTCTACAGGAGCGCACCACCATGCCAAGCTAATCATACCAAGACTATAGAATTGGTATCCTCAGCTATTGATTCATTAAGAAATTAAGACAGAGCAGTAAAAAGTGGGTGGATCTGAGAGATATTTAGGACTTGGAGGTTGACTGGATTTGTGGTGCCTATCTGATATGATTTGGATGTTTGTCCCTTCCAAATCTCATGTGCAAATGTAATCCTCAGTGTAGGAGGTGGGGCCTGGTGGGAGGTGTTTGGATCATGGGGGAGGATCCCTCGTGACTAGCTTAGCACCATCCCTTTGGTGATGACCCTGTTCTCACTCTGAGTTCACCCAAGATCTGGTTGTTTAAAAGTGTGCGGCACCTCCTCCTGTCTCGCTTGCTCCCACTCTCACTATGGGACATGCTAGCTTTCTGTTACCTTCCACCGTGATTTCTGAGGCCTCACCAGAAGCAGATGGCAACACTATGCTTCTTGTAAAGCCTGCAGAACCATGAGCCAATTAAAGATGTGTTCTTTATAAATTATCCAGCATCAGGTATTTATAGCATGCAAAAATGACTGGACACACTATCATAGGTATAGTTATCAAATTCCAAAGCATTCGGTTTGTGAATATTAAAAGCTTCAGTTTTGTTCTCACTCAGGTAGAGAAAAGAAGCCATCTCATGTCTGTCAGGATGTGGATCAGCAAAGTAATTGTACTGGGCACGGTGGCTCGTGACTGTAATTCCAACACTTTGGGAGGCTGAAGTGGGAGGATTGCTTAAGGCCAAGAGTTCAAAACCAGCCTGAGCAAAATACAAAGACCCTGTCTCTACAGAAAAGTTAAAAAAAAAAAAGTTTCTAGTAAAGTCCAATAAAAAAATGATGGATCTGCTCAAATGTCTGAATAAAGTAGCAACAATAATACGTGCTTTACACAAAATCATACTTAATCCTTTCAATAGCCTACATATGGATATTAGTGCCTGCATTTTACAGATGAGGAAACTAAGGCTCAGGGGGAGAGAACCTTACTCAAGGTCATACAGCTAATAAAAGTAGAGTTGGCTGAGTGTAGAAGTGTACACCTGAAATCCCAGCACTTTGGGAGGCTGAGGTGGGAGGGAGGCTTCAACCCAGGTGTTCAAGACTGCAGTGAGGTATGATGATGGCACCACTGGATTGCCTGGGTAACAGTGAGACCCTACGTCTAAAAAAAAATGATAATTTTAAATTTATAATGATAAGGTTAAATTTATAACTACTATGTCACATTTGATTCATATGTACAGAGTAATGGTTCAATATTTCATGAATAATAATTGTATTTCAATATTAATGTGGTTAAACATACTGATATACTTTAATACATTTTTTCAAAAATTTAATGTTTGGTATAGGTTATAAATACAAATAAAAATTTGTATTTATCTAACTACCAAATATTAACGTTTTAAGCTCTACTCAATTATAAGCTAAACTCAATTTTTAAAAATATGTCGACAAAACAAAAAAACTTCATGTTTGTTTATATTCTCCCTTTATTAATCATCTTTAAGGATTAATTAAGCATACAGAATTCTACTTTAATCATAGCTGTTCTCCGTGAGTATCCATAGGAGACCACTAGCAATTATGCAGGTGGTCTGAGCTCCGCCTGTGAGGGCCCCACAAGCCCTGGCCTCAGCTATGACCTGGCCTCCAGCTTTGGCTGTGGTGTGGGCTCCAGCTCCTTCAGCCGCACCAGCTCGACCCAGGGCTGTGGATTGAGACTACAATGGTTGTGTAGATTGAGACCCGTCATGGGAGGCTGGTGTGCAAGTCCTCTGACGTCCTGCCCAAGTGAACAGCTGTTGCAGCCTCTCCCAGCCTGCCCCTCCTTAGGGAGCCCCAGAGCCTGGGAGGGAGGCCCCTGTGCAGGGTAGCACAGGAAACAGAAGACACACCTGAGGCTCAGCCCCAGCCCTCAGCCCACCTGCGGGGAAGTTTACTCCCTGGGGCACCCCACACTTGCCCAGCTGCAAAACAATCCAATTGCTTCTTTTTGTCCAAAATAAAACCTCAGCTAACTCTGCAATAAATAAACAAATAAATAAAATTATAATAATAGCTGTTCACCTTAAGAGTTCCCTTAAAACTTTTCTAAATAAATTAAATGACTAGGCTGGGTATGGTGGCTCATGCCTGTAATCCCAGCACTTTGGGAGGCTGAGGTGGGTGGATTACCTGCAGTCAGGCGTTCAAGACCAGCCTGGCCAACATGGTTAAACCCTGTCTCTACTAAAAATACAAAAAAATTAGCCAGACGTGGTAGCGCACACCTGTAGTCCCAGTTACTACGGAGGCTGAGGCAGGAGAATCACTTGAACCCAGGAGGCAGAGGTTGCAGTGAGCTGGGATCACACCACTGCACTCCAGTCTGGACAAAAGAGTGAGACTCCACCTGAAAAACCAAACCAAACCAAACCAAACAAATAACTGGTATTGTGCCAAGACAAGTCTAATAGAAAAAACAATGAAGCTCATACCCTATAAATATATATCTAAGACGTTAGGACCCAAAACAAAAGGAAAAGTATGCAGGGTCACCTCCCATTCTACGTGACCTCTACCTAGATATTCTCATTTAATTCTAAATCATATTATCATTTCCTAAAGCCCAAATATAAAATAGTAAAATAACGAATGAATTTAAAACCTAGTGCCTAGATTTTGGTCTGTAAAGCTATTATCCACTAAATATAACTAAAAGTTCTTGGAGAATTTCATTACCTAGAGAAAACAAAAAACAAAAAACTTTAAGGTGGACTTAAGTCATCTTGCTGCCAGAATGAGGGATACTTTTAAATGCCTTTTAAAGTCCCAAAGTAGTGTTAAAAGGACATAGAAAACAACCTCTTTCAATGGCAAAATTTAGAAATTTACCCATCAAAAGTAAATAAAATTATAGGTAATTAATTTTAGGTTATGAATAGTAAATAATATTTAATTTGTGCTTCATAATGTACGTTTACACTCTCTAAGAACCTCAGGATATGCAATAAAAAAAGTATGCTTGTGTACTATAGAGCTTGTTTTTAAATTTTTACTTTAATCTTGTAATATTTGTTACAAATAAAATAATTTATGTATTTACATACATAAACTATGAATAATAAAAAGGATACATATAAATCTGTCACTGAAATTTAGAGAGAGAGGAAAAAAATAACCTGGTGATGTTGTTTGGCTGTGTCGCCACTGAAATCTCATCTTGAATTGTAGCTCCCATAATCCCCACCTGGGGATCTAGTGAGAGGTAATTGAATCATAGGGGCAGTTATCTCCATGCTGCTCTCATGATAGTGAGTGAGTTCTCATGAGATCTGATGAGTTTATAAGAGGCCTCCCCCTACTTTGCTCTGCACTTCTCCTTGCTGGTGTCATGTGAAGTAGGACATGTTTGCTTCCCTTTCCACCATGATTGTAAGATTCCTGAGGCCTCCCCAGCCCTGCGGAACTGTGAGTCAAACTTCTTTCCTTTATAATCAGTCTTGGATATGTCTTTATTAGCAGAGTGAGAACAGACTAATACACCTGTCAATTTCCATGCTTTAATGCAATGAACAGAATCAAACAAAAACAACCTTGGGTGTTCTCTCTGGATTTTCTTTTATTTTATTTTCTTTTCTTTTTGAGATGAAGTCTCACTCTGTTGCCCAGGGTGGAGTGCAGTGGCATGATCTTTGCTCACTGCAACATCTGCCACGCTGGTTCAAGCGATTCTCCTCCCTCAGCCTCCCAAGTAGCTGGGATTACAGGCCTATGCCACCAAGCCTGGCTAATTTTTGTATTTTTAGTAGAGACAGGGTTTCACCATGTTGGTCAAGCTGGTCTTGAACTCATGACCTCGTGATCCACCCGTCTCGGCTTCCCAAAGTGCTGGGATTACAGGTGTGAGCCACTGTGCCCAGCCACTTTCTCTGGATTTTTCTGGGCAACCAGCCAGTGGGAACTGGACCTTCTGGCTCACAATGGGAGGGGCTACACCTGAACTCAGCTTTTCATGGGATGGATAGTTTCTTCCAACACAAGTTCCAACAACTTCTGTGTGACCCATGGTCTCCAGATACTGTATAGCGGGCGTTCTCAAAAAGTGCCTATAAACAGATTGCCTGATGCTCTAGTAGTTTCCTTGCTGACAAGGTTCTTTTCGCGTGTGCCCTGTATAAAGAAGAGCAATAAGGGGATGGGGTTCCTCTCCTATTATGCAAACCCACACCACAGATCCAGCAGAGTACTCTGGCCCAGCATGTTGCCCCTTGGGATGATGGGAGAAGGGGAGAACCTATGTTTTCTCTTGGTTTTGTAAGTTTCCCCTTTCCCCAGTAAAACTTATCCCTTATTCTAGTGGTTCTCAAACTTTGATGTGTATCAGAATTACCTGGTAGGCTTGATAAAACACAGATTGCTGGGCCCCACTTCCAGAACTTCTGGTTCAATAGGTCTAGAAGGGGTCTGGGAATTTGCATTTCTAAGGGTCCCTAGATGATGGTGATATTGCTGGTGGTGTGGGGAGGACTACATTCTGAGAACCTCTGTATTTAATTTTATTTGTATTTATTTATTTATTGTTTTATTTTAGACAGTCTCACTCTGTTACCGCGGCTAGAGTGGCATAAACATAGTTCACTGTAACCTGAACTCCTGGCCTCAAGTGACACTTCCAAAGTGCTGAGATTACAGGCATGAGACACCATGTGCATCCAGGACCTTCATTTTAATTCATACAGTGTGACTATGTGGTAATCAGTTCTACTGGTTACCACAAAGAGTCCCACTTGCATGAACTTCACATAAAAGTTAACTGCTATCCTTTCCAGTGTATACCTTTACAGACGACCCCTGACTTAAATGTTTCCACTTCGATTTCTGTGAAAACCATGCTCTGAGTATCCATACAACAATTATGGTTTTTCTTCTTCTTTTTTTTTTCTTTTTTGTTTTTATCCACAAATTACCCAGCAGGAACCATTATGTTTTTTATTTGTAGTACAGTATTCAATAAATTACAGGGTATATTAGACACTTTATTATAAAATAGGCTTTGTGTTAGATGACTTTGCCCAACTGTAGGCTAATGTAAGTGTTCAGAGCATGTTTAAGGTAGGGTAGGCTAAGCTATGATGTTTGGTAGGTTAGGTGTATTAAATGTATTTTTGACATAGGATATTTTCAACTTATGATGGGTTTATCAGGAGGTAACCGCATTGTAAGTAGATAAGTGTTTATATAGTTTTACCACATACTTAGGAATCCTTATCCAGAGGATGTAGTTTCCTTTGTTCAAAAGTTTTATAAAGGCCACGCGCAGTGGCTTATGCCTGTAATCCCAGCATTTTGAGAGGCTGAGGTGGGTGCATCACCTGAAGTCAAAAGTTCAAGACCAGCCTGGCCAGCATGGTGAAACCCTGTCTCTATTAAAAATACAAAAATTAGCTGGGCATGGTGGCAGGTGCTTATAATCCCAGCTACTCAGGAGGCTGAGACAGGAAAATCACTTGAACCTGGGAGATGGAGATTGCAGTGAGCTGAGATCACCCCTTTGCACTCCAGCCTGGGTCACAAGAGTGAAGCTTCTTCTCAAAAAAGAAAAAAAGAAAGAAAGAAAAAGAAAGTCTTATAAAATGGCATTATTTCTTAAGGACATTATTTGACTTGCTTTTTTCACTCATCTATCCAATGTATAGCTATCATTCATTCTTTTTTATGATTGTATGATATTCTGTTTTGTGTATATACCTGTTGAAAGATACTTGGCTCGTTTGCAGGTTTTTTCTATGAAGCTGCTATGAAACCTATAAATGTTTCCTAGTGTATAGAACCAAGACTTTATCTAGGGCAGTAATTCTCAGATGGGGGAAATTTTGCTATTTCCATCCCCCTCAAACCCAGAAGACATTTGGCAATGTCTGGAGACACTTCTATTATTAGATCTCAGGAGTGCTACTAGAATTAAGAGGGTGGATGCTGCTAAACATCCTAAAATGCACAAGGCAGCCTAAATGATCCAAAATTATCCAGCCTATAATGTTCATAGTGTGGAGGCTGAAAAACCCTGTTGTAGGACGGTGGTTCACAAAGCATCAGCATCACCTAGAAACTTGCTAGGAATCGCTAGGAAATATACATAGGAGTGGAATTGCTAGTTATAAAATAAGCAGCTATTCACGTTAATAAGATTATGCCAATTTGCCCATTTTATTGTGGGGTCGTATTTCTTTATCTTTCTATATTTTGTTTATATGTTCTCTGTTGATTATTGAGAAGAGGGGGAAAAAAGGAGCCCCTGATATTCAGAAGCTGACCTGGCACTCACAGCTTGGCCATGATATTATTCTGTTGAACATAAACAATTTCAATTTCATAGAATACCAAGTTGAGATAATAGTACTCTGAGATCATAATAAAATGAGACAAAATAAGGCCACTTCATAATATTATCTAAGCATAGGCAAAAAGAAGGTCTTTGTGTCACCCATAAAATAACAGACATTCTTTATTCTGGATAAAATGAGTGACAGCTGCTTTTTTACTAATCATCATGTACGGAAGAAAAAAATACCTTTTCCTTCTGCCCTTCTAAGTTCTTGACTGGGGCCTCTGTAAGAAAAGATAGCTTAACAAGAGAAAAGCATACAAATTTATTCAATGTAAGTTGTACATTACATGGGAGCCTTCATAAGGACATGAAGAATGGAAGAAATGATTAGACCTGAGCATTTTTATGCTAGGTTTGATGGAGAATGAAAAGTCATAGGAAAATGTAATAACACAAAGGATATGAGCTAAGTGTAGTACACTGGGGAGACCTTCGCACTCCTTGTTTGTTCAGATTTTTTATTTGGCAATAAGGATGCTTCTTTCTTTTGAGTACAGAGAGAACACTTCTCACATGAGGGTCTTACGACCTGTTTCATGGGAGAAGGACCAGGAAAGCGAAAGGTCAGAGACTCCTCCAATTCCTTCAGCTCAAAATATTTAATTTGTAAATATTTAAATTTTAATAATTTAGTTAAAGTGCCATAGCTTGGGGTAGCATGTCCTAAACTCCATCAATAGAATCACCCTTGCTTTCTGAAAACACCCAAACTATGGGGAACCAAACCTCCCTTAGACCTTCCCCCAAATGCTAACACTGTCTTAATGAGACATCCCATGATGTGTGTTCGCTCTTGCTCAGTGTGCAATAAATTCAACTTGTTCAACTGCAAATGTCCCTGTGTCTCTAGCTGAAGGACACATTTCAGAGATCTTAACGGTCTTTATTATGCCTTTTGGTGAGCATCACTTCTTTTTTCTTTTTCTTTTTTTTTTGCCTAGTGAGCACCACTTCCTAATTTTAGTTCATTTTTAATTTTTGCCTTCATGATTAGTGCTTTTTGTGTTATATTTAAGAAATCCGGCCAGGACGGTGGCTCATGCCTGTAATCCCAGCACTTTGGGAGACTGAGGTGGGTGGATCATGAGATCAGAAGATTGAGATTGGGGAGGTTGGGGAGGGATAACATTGGGAGAAATGCCAGATATAGGTGAGGAGGGGATGGAGGCAGCAAATCACCTTGCCATGTATGTACCTATGCAACAATCCTGCATGATCTGCACATGTACCCCAGAACCTAAAGTATAATAAATAATAATAATAACAATAGAAATATATAAATAAAAAGAACAACAACAACAACAAAAAAGATCAAGACCATCCTGGCCAGCATGGTGAAATCTCGTCTCTACTAAAAATACAAAAATTAGGCCAGGTGTGGTGGTTCATGCCTGTAATCCCAGCACTTTGGGAGGCCGAGGCAGGTGGATCATGAAGTCAGGAGTTCGAGACCAGCCTGACCAACATGGTGAGACCCTGTCTCTACTGAAAATACAAAAAAATAAGTTGGGTATGGTGGCGTGTGCCTGTAATCCCAGCTACTCAGGAGGCTGAGGCAGCAGAAGCGCATGAACCTCGGAGGCGGAGGTTGCAGTGAGCCAAGATGGAGCCACTACACTCCAGCCTGGGCTACAGACCAAGACTCTGTCTCAAATAAAAAAATATATATACAGAAATTAGCTGGGCGTGGTGGCATGTGCCTGTAGTCCCAGATACTCAGGAGGCTGAGGCAGCAGAACCGCTTGAACCTGGGAGGCAGAGGTTGCAGTGAGCCGACATCATGCCACTGCACTCCAGCCTGACAAAAGAGTGAGACTCTGTCTCAAAAAAAAAAAAAAAAAGAAAAAAGAAATCCTTTCTTACTCTAATATTTTTTAAGTTTCCAATTTTTATGTCTTTGGTTCACCTTCATTTTTGTGTATGATACCATATCCAGGTAGAGATACAATCTTATTTTTTCCACATGGTAACCATTTCTCCCAGCACCATGTATAGCCATTTCTTTCTTTGCATTCCCTCACCTTCATGCAGAACCACTTTTGCATCTATCAAATTTCTATCTATCCATGAGTGAGACTAGAGCTTTTTGTTTTTAAAAATCTAATAAGAAATACCGTTTAAGACTTTAAGACTGAGTTAGTGTTAAGGCTTGTGAAATTCTGTTTAAATAAGTACCTAAATCATGAGACAATGTACAAAAATTAATGATGCTTTAAATTGGTGTCACTTGATGGAATGATTCTGTAATAAAACTTATCGAGTTTTTAAGGTATAATTCATTCAGAGTCTAAAAGTTTAGCAAGATCATGGTAGTAAGGAGAATAATTTCACTGCAGTGATGTATATGTGTTTAGCAAAGTGATTGCTAACAGATTTTCCTGAAATCCCCAACAGCACAAAATATCCTTTATATTATTTTTCATTAATATATAATCTCACTTATATTTCTGTATAGTGGGAGAACCTGGACTTTAACATTTTATATGAAAGAAATGCATAAACCCTGTCTTTTGAAGACATATAAGATTTGGAAACAGTATGGTAAAAGTGGTAATAGAACCAAAGGGGGGAAAATGACAAAAGAAAAAAAAATCCATGGGATTCGAAGCTTAAAGGGACAAGGGAAAGGAAGGCTAGGATGACTCCCAGTATTCAAAGTTACCAGAAGCAGCTGGGCAGGATGGCTCATGCCTGTAATCCCAGCGCTTTGGGAGGCCGAGGCGGGTGGATCACGAGGTCAGGAGCTCGAGACCAGCCTGACCAACATAGTGAAATCTCGTCTTTAGTAAAAATACAAAAATTAGCCAGGCATGGTGGCCCATGCCTGTAATCCCAGCCTGGGAAGCGGAGGTTGCAGTGAGCCGGGATCACACCATTGCACTCCAGCCTGGGCAACAAGAGTGAAACTCTGTCTCAAAAAAAAACCCCAAAAACAAAGTTACTAGAAGCTTGAGATGATGAACTGCTAAAGTAGTGAGGGTGCCCTGAGTGGGGAAAAAGATTGTTTTCTCTTCAAGTCTGTTGCTTCTTATCTTTCCTTAAGGAATTTCTAAGGAGCTTTGAAATTATTTGTGTGAAAGAAAGGCCTCCAAAAGCAAGTAAGTTTAAAATCCAGGATTATGTATTATACTTTCAGATTTCCCAAAAGGCCCATTTTCCCTGTTAAAAAAAAAAAAAAAAGTTAAAAATAAAAAGCCCCAAGTGGCAAGTAACTTGTATGTACCTAAATGCTAACTGTTGTATACATTCACTGTTTTAGCATCGCATCCCAGTAATTTATAAACTGGGTGTACAGAAAACAGCCTGGAGCAAAACCATTGGAATGGGAGTTAAGAGATCAGGATTTGAATGATGGTCTGCTACTAATTTATACGAAAATGGTTTAAGTGTATAGGTTTCAGATTCCTTAAATATGTAGAATAAGACTACATAATCTTCAAGCTTCTCTGCCGTGCCAAAGTTCAGATTCTACTTAAGCAGTTGTGGAATGTGTCAGTGTAATTCCAATTTACCCTACTCCTGATTTGTAGCAAAGCATTTGTCAAATGAATCATAGGGTCGTTTCTCCCAAGTTTTCAAACTTTGGAGTAAAACCTACATAAGTGCTTTTGGCGGCCTTACAGTTGATAGGATTTGCAGGATACAATAGCTTAGACAAGCTACCAGTATGTGTTGTGAACAAAACTTCTCTGAAGAGGAATTTGGAAGGAAGCAACTATTTCAGTGAATAGTTTGCAAACTAGGGAATTGAAGCCTTAGATATAAAACAAAGGTGCGTTCCAGAGAACAAAGGGAGGGTCTGGGTTTTATAGCAAAAGTTTCTGCTCAGGTTCCCAATCAGGTTTGTTCGCACAAATGAAGGATTGAACTGCACTTAGCTCTGATTGGTTGATACAGCTGAGCCCTGATTGGTTGAGGCAGGTGAGCCCTAGAAGTCCCATCACTGTCAACAGAGGTGTGTGGTGGGAACGCAGAGTCCATGTTTTACCTCTAGTCGGTAAACGGCCAAGTGGCTGTATTTTAAATTTAGACCCAATTAGCCACTCTGGATCTTGACGGCTTGGCTCTTTCAGGTTCACATTTGTTCACAGTCTGTATGACCAAGAAATTTCCAAAACATAACAACTGGTGCTAATTCTTGAGAGCCTCGGTCAGAACACACAGACAAAACACCGCACCGATGGCGTATGGGCGTTGCACCTGCTCCTCATGGGCTGCTTTCCCGAGCCTTAAGCCCACAGCCCTCCTTAGTATTACCAGGCTTGAAGTGCTTTTTTTCTTAAGCAGAGGATATGGGCCTACTTCTTTGAACATTCGCTCAGACGTTGGAATAAAGTAACCCCAAGAATTGGCATCACAGTCCGGCCTGGGCGCCTAGATAGGAGGGCGGGGTGGTGGCGCCGGAGCACGCTGGGAACGCAGGTCTCCCGGCGGGTCTGACCCGGAAGGGGTGGTGCATGGTAACCCTAGCTTCCCTAGCAACCAAGCAGGCGCAAGCGGCAACCAGCCAAGCTGTATCCGCTCCCTCCGCTCCCGGGATGCCTCTTCAGGTTAGCGACTATAGCTGGCAGCAGACGAAGACTGCGGTCTTTCTCTCTGCCCCTCAAAGGCGTGTGCGTCAGAGACACAGACGTGTTCTGCACGGAAAACTATTTGAAGGTAAGAATGCAAGTCTTGCCTGCTGGTCTCCTGGCGTGTAGTCCGAAGCTTCTGCAAGAGCGCGACTGACCAGGAGCAACAGGTTCATCTTTGCAGATAAATGTCCTAAATTTTTAATCCTATTAAAAAAATGAATCCCATAAAGGTGACACACCATCTGTAGACACATCATCAGATCAGATCAGAGACTACTTTTACTAATCTTTCACTACCTGGAATAACTTTAGTGGGCCTTTTAGAAAGTTATTTTACCTTTTTCACGTATTTCTTAATAAGTGTGATTAATTTGGGCAACTAACTTAGTTTCCGTTTTCACCCTTTTGCACAGGTCAACTTTCCTCCATTTTTATTTGAGGCATTTCTTTATGCACCCATAGACGACGAGAACAGCAAAGCAAAGGTTGGGAATGACACCATTGTCTTCACCTTGTATAAAAAGGAAGCGGCCATGTGGGAGACCCTTTCTGTGACAGGTGGTAAGTTCTTTATTAAAAGATGTTCATCTGGTTGTACCTTTTTTGTTTCAGACCTTTTAAAAAATTCTTTTGAAACACCTATGTTATTGTGTAGGGGAAAATATATTTTCCTTTTTTTTTTTCTTTTAGAGTCTTGCTGTCACCCAGGCAGGCGTGCAGTAGCAAGATCTCAGCTCACTGCAGCCTCTGCCCACCGGGTTCAAGTGATTCTCCCACTTCAGCCTCCCAACTAGCTGGGATTAAAGGTGCTCACCACCTCTCTGGCTAATTTTTTTTATTTTTATTTTTACTAGAGCGTTTCTCCATGTTGGCCAGGCTGATCTCAAACTCCTGACCTCAAGTGATCCACCCGCCTCAACCTCCCAAAGTGCTGGGATTACAGGTGTGAGCCACTGCACCCAGCCAGATAGACTTTCCTTTTACTCTACAAGATTTGATAGCTGGGTCTGTGAAATAAGCTGACAACAGGCGGATTGACAGAAGAAAATGTATAGAAATCTATTAATTTTTAATATTAGTGCTTGGGGGCATTACAGGGAAAAAAGTGAATACCCCCCAAAGCGTTGAGATTTGAGAGCTTAGGGACTCTCTTAATAGGGGAAGGGAGAGGGGATGTAAGCCATTTAGAACAGTAAATTATTTTTAGGAAAGATGAATGGGTCCTTTAGAAGAATAGATAGGCGATATGACAGTTTGTAACAAAATTTGTCAGAGTGTGGTGTTGACTTGTAGTCTCTTGTTTTGGGAGAATAGTCAATATTCCCTGGTTAATGAAACCCCAGTGGAAGGGATTTATGACACTTGAGTTCCTTTTGGAAAATCTAATTTTTAGGTAGTTAAGAGTTCGGAGAAAACCTCTGCCTGTATTTGCTGTTTTTCAAGTGCCTTTAACTAAAAATGATCTATATCAAAGCAGCATATTTTGGAGTGGCATATCCTGAACTCTTTCAATTGCTCTTTTAGGAAAAAAAAGGCTTATGAACCTAATTTAAGTGATATAGTGCTTCAGCAGCCATTTAAATAAGCCTTAAAGGCTGAATTAGTCAAAGTTAGAGCACATTAAACAGAAGATGTGGGCTCATATCTTAAGGGTAAGCCCCTACTGATATAAAGCCTTTATTGAGTACTTAACTTTGCATTAGGTGTTAACATGCCTGTAATTCCATGAAACAACCTGTCACTTAGGTATTATCACCTTTTTTTCTTTTTACGGGGAAAGGTACTGACACACAGAAGGTTTGAGTAATTGGCAAACTCACACAGCTAGTAACTGTCAGGCTGGAATTAGAGCCTTAGCAGTTTCACTCTAGAGCAGATGTTCCCAATCCTGGCTACATATTTGAATCAACTATGGAATTTTAAAATAATACAGATCTCGGCTGGGTGTGGTGGTTGATGTCTGTAATCCCAGCAGGAGGATCATCTGAGGTCAGGAATTTGAGACCAGCCTGACCAACATGGTGAAACTGTCTCTACTAAAAATACAAAAATTAGCCAGGTGTGGTGGGCGCCTGTAATCCCAACTACTTGGGAGGCTGAGGCTGGAGAATCACTTGAACCTGGAAGGCAGAGGTTTCAGTGAGCCGAGATTGCGCCATTGCACTCCAGTCTGGGTAACAGAGCAAGACTCCATGTCAAAAATAATAATATTAATAATAATAATATAGACCTCAGAAACTCACCCTAGACCAGTCAAATCAGTTTCTGGGAATAGGACTCGGGTGTTGGTGGTTTTTAAAAAGCTTTCCAGGGATTATAATGTGCAGCCAAAGTTGAAATCCCCAGTTTTTGTTGTTGTTGTATTTTGAGAGATGGAGCCTCACTCTGTTGCCAGGCTGGAGTGAATGGCGCAATCTCAGCTCACTGCATCCTCTGCTTCCCTGGTTCAAGTGGTTCTCCTGGCTCAGCTTCCCAAGTAGCTGGGACTACAGGCATGCACCACCATGTCCCGTTAGTTTTTGTATTTTTTGGTAGTGACAGGGTTTCACTATTATTTTGGTCAGGCTGGTCTCGAACTCCTGACCTCAAGTGATCTGCCCACTTTGGCCTCCCAAAGTGCTGGGATTACAGGCATGAGCCACTATGCCTGGCCTGAAATCCCCAGTTTTAAAGCTAGTTGTCTGTAGTCTCACTGAGCTACTTCTAGGTAGTTGTACTGATATCTAGATCAGCTTTGATAGTCAGTAATTGCCTTCTACTGATTTTGCTCTGTTTCCCTCCTTCCATCTTTAGTTGTCATGTTTTATAATACTTTATATTTACTGCCTGGAATTTCTTTATTTTTTTTAATTTTGGGATTTTTTAGAGATAAGATCTCACTCTGTCACCAACGCTGGATTGCAGGGTTGTTACCATAGCTCATCGTAACCTCAAACTCCTAGGTTCCAGCAATTCTCCTGCCTCGATCTCCTGAGTAGCTGGGATTACAAGTGTGCAACACCACACCTAGTTAATTATTTCTATTTTTGTAGAGACAGAGTCTCACTATGTTGCCCAGGCTGGTCTTGAACTCCTAGGCTCAAGTGATCTTCCCACTTTGGCCTCCCAGAATGCTGGAATTTCAAGCATAAGCCACTGCACCCAGCCTACTACCTGGAATTTATTTTTTTTTTTCTTTTGTTTTTGAGACAGAGTCTCACTGTGTTGCCCAGGCTGGAGTGTAGTGGCACGATCTTGGCTCACTGCAACCTCTGCCTCCCGGGTTCAAGCACTTTTGCCTTAGCCTCAAGAGTAGCTGGGATTACAGGCACCCACCACTGTGCCTGGCTAATTTTTGTATTTTTAGTAGAGAGGGGGGTTTCACCATGTTGGCCAGGCTAGGCCTTTTGGCATTAAGCCTTGAATATGGACTCCTGAGGGTAGAAGGCTTTCTTGGTATTTTACAGTGGACTTTAATTTTTAATTTCCAAGACAAAGGTAGAATTTATTTTTCTAAGATAGGGTATTCAGCTCAGAGAATATTGGTTAAGGTAGTTTAACATAGCCAGTTTACTTAACTTTTTAAAGTGAGTCCCAGATTATCTAAAGAGTATTAAAGAATCAGATTCCTGGGTGCTTGAGGTGGCTCATGCCTATAATCCCAGCACTTTTGGAGGCCAAGTAGGTGGATCATCTGAGGCCAGGAGTTTGATACCAGCTTGGCCAACATAGTAAAATCCCTTCTCTACTAAAAATACAAAAATTAGTCAGACATAGTGGCAGATGCCTGTAATCCCAGCTACTGGTGAGGCCGAGGCAGGAGAACACTTGAACCCAGGAGGTGGAGGTTGCTATGAGCAGAGATCTCACCACTGCAGTCCAGCCTGGGCAACAGAACAAGACTCCATCTCAAAAAAAGAAAAGAAAAAAACCCACAAATAACAACTAATTTAAATCACAATGAATGAACATCGATTCTACTTCAGAAACCAGGTTTGAGATTCCTTTAGAAATCAAACTCAGTTTTCCCAGGTACAGTGGCTCATGCCTAAAGTAATCTCAGCACTTTAGGAGGCCAAGGCGGGTGGATCATTTGAGCCCAGGAATTCAAGACCAGCCTGGGCAACATAGGGAGACTTCACCTCTATTAAAAAAAAAAATTAGCTAGGCATGGTGGCATGTGCCTATATTCCCAGCTACTTCGGAGGCTGAGGTGGGAGAATCACTTGAGCCCAAGAATTGGAGGCAGCAGTGAGCCTTGCTCACACTGCTGCACTCCAATATGTGTGACAGTACATGACCCTGTCTCAAAAAAAAGAGAATCAAACTAAGTTTTACTTGCAATTCAGTGGGATTATTTATTTGACAATTTTTTTCACGTAATATATTGTGGAACTCCAGTTTATATACCAAGACTATCTGCCTCATTATTCAAACTCTAATTTTCCTGATTTTTCTAGAAGTTCCTTCTTGATACACTCTTTATTTCTGTTAGATGTGGAGTATTTAATTTGGGAAGTTAATGCTCTTCCGGTTACTTCTGCCCCTGAAGCTGACTCAACTGTCTGCCTTCCTGTTTTTAAACAGGAAGAGGGATGAGAAGAGGCTTCAGACCTAATTTCAGTCCTACTTCTTAGCTAAGATCCTAGATGAATAAAATTATAGACTTTTACTTACCTCTAACTGAAATTTAAGATTCTCTCTTTAATTGTGAAGATAGGTCATAAACAATAGTAGTTATTTAGTCCATTTGGACACTATCACAAAATACCATAAACTGAGAAGCTTATAAACAACAGAAATTTATTTCTCACAGTTGTGTAGGCTGGTAAGTCCAGATCAAGGTGCTGGCAGATTTGGTATGCAGTGAGGGCCCACTTTCCTATAGATGGCACCTTCTTACTATGTCCTCGCATGGTGGAAGAGACAAGTCTGCTTTCTGGGGCCTTCTTTATGAGGATACTACCACTCAAAAGGCCTCACCTCCAAATACCATCACATTAAGGGCTGGGATTTTAACCTATGAGTTTTAGGGAGACATAAACATTCAGACCATAGGAAGTAGTATCAACAAAAACAAAAATATGTTCATATCAGAGATACCTCTTTATACCTATTACTACTTTGAAATTCCAGTATCAGATTTGCTGCTATATATTACTGCATTAATAAAGAAGCACATAATATATCACAGTTTGAGCGAGTGCGGTGGCTCACGCCTGTAATCCCAGCACTTTGGGAGGCCGAGGCGGGTGGATCACGAGGTCAGGAAATCAAGACCATCCTGGACAACACGGTCAAACCCCGTCTCTACTAAATATGTAAAAATTAGCAGGGTGTGGTGGTGTGTGCCTGTAATCTCAGCTACTTGGCAGGGTGAGGTAGGAGAATCACTTGAACCTGAGAGGCGGAGGTTGCAGTGAGCCGAGATCGTGCCATTGCACTCCAGCCTGGGCGACAGAGTGAGACTCTGTCTCAAAAAAATTTAAAAAATTGTATTTCACAGTTTTATTTTTTAATGTTTTATAAGTGTTTTAATATAACTTTCTTTATAGTCCTATATATTTTATTTCATACATTTTAAAACATTATGAAAGGGTCTGTAAGGATTCACTACTCTGCCAAGGGGTCTGCTGCACAAAAAAGGTTAAGAACCCATGCCTGGGGTATGATTCATCCCTCTACCCACCCCTTATCTACTTGCCCCCCACTTTACCTTCACCTCATATTTTTTCCTCTCTCCTTTTTTTCTGCTCAAAGGCTAGATCTTTTCCCCTCAGGCACTGATCCTTCCTTCTGTAAAATAATGTACCCACTAATGGATCACAGCCTGCAGTTTGTGAAACATTGAGCCACCCTGAATATAAAGATAACTGTGATGCCTGGCATAGTGGCTCATGCCTATAATTCCAGCACTTGGGGAGACCAACGTAGAAGCATTGCTTGAGCTTAGGAGTTCAAGACCAGCCTGGGCAATATAGTGAGACGTTGTCTCTACAAAAAATTTAAAAATTAGCCGGATGTGGTGGCACACACCTATAGTCCCAGCTACTCAGGAGGCTCAGGTGGGAAGATTGCTTGATCCTAGGGGGTTAAGATTGCAGTGAGCTGTGATTGCTCCACTGCACTCCAGCGTGGGTGACAGAGACCTTGTCTCAGAAAAATAAACAAACACAAATTGTGAATGGTAAGATGTTTTATGTATATATACATATATAAATATATATATAAATAAAACATTTAATGCTACTTTATAATTTTTCCTAGGCTATTCTTGTACTCTTGTTATGTGTAAGTTACTGCTTTATATTTTGAAGGTGATTGATCATTTTAGGTGCTCTTGACTCATCTTTCCTAGGAGACCTTAGAGTGATGATTGATTGTGATCAGGTTTATAAGCAAATAGCCCTAGTCTCTCAACAGAGAAGGAGGAGGATAAATGTGTCTTTCACCCTTACCCTGTCCCTCTCATTACCTGCCTATTGTGTCCCTCCACCTTCCCTTCTTCTTCCTGTCCACCCCCTTCATTCTCTAGTCATTCATTATTATGACAGTTAATTGCTTACCTTTTAATATTAGCTTCTTGGCCAGTTTAATATTGAAAAATGTTTTCCATGCTCCTTGTGAAGTTGGGTCAAAGAAATCTCATCCTGGATCAGTTTATTTAAGTTGATTTTCTCATAAGTAAAGCAAATTTATCATAATTCTAATTCATCAACATTCCTTACATTTTAGTTGACAAAGAGACGATGCAAAGAATCAGAGAAAAATCTATTTTACAAGCACAAGAGAGAGCAAAAGAAGCTACAGAAGCAAAAGCTTCAGCAAAGCGGGAAGATCAAAAATATGCACTAAGTGTCATGATGAAGGTAAGTTGCAGATTGACAGGCGAGTCCTCTAAAGAGATAATAGTAGGCTATGTGAGGATAGCGAGTTTCAGCTACGGGACTTCCTCAGCATTTTCTTCATACTTTGTTTATAGGACTTACTATGTTTTATAGGCTATCTGCTATTTATATGTGTTCTTGAAAATCTGAATGAAAATCAAAGGTGTAAAAGTTGGATAGCTGTTTCAGGGAGAGGGTTCTGTTTCTAGGGGAGTAAAAATCATAAAGCTTCAGTGGTGTTTTACTTCTTTTTAAATCTTGAAATAATGGACACGATTGTGTAAAACCAGAAAAGCATATTTTAAACACTATTAGCAAATTATTTTTAACTGTTAAGGGTTTTAAGTGAAAGTTTTAATCAGCAATATATTTTTTGAGGTATAATTTACATTCCATATAGTTTACCCATTTAAAGTTACAATTAAATAGTTTTTAGTACTTTTAGAGTTGTGTAACCATCACTACAGTCAATTTTAGAACATTTTCATCACCCCCTAAAAACACCAATACCCGTTAGCAGTCAGTCCCCATTTTCCCCAACACCCAGTCCTAGGCAACTGCTAATCTACTTGCTGTCTCAGTACAGTTACCTATTTTAATGAGTTTATACAAAAAATTTCTTATCTCAAATTCCCATTTTTGACATCTCTGAAATGACTAAGGAATCTATAATACACATTATCCTATCAAGATTTTTATAGACCCGTGACTGTTTTTTTTAGATTTTCATAACTAGGATTGTGTTTTATTATCAACAGTTCATGATTCCAAAGATTTCTCCCACTTCTTTTATTACTTCTACTTAACTTTTATATATAGCTCTGGTTATATTCCTTTTTTTTTTTTTTGAGATGGAGTCTGGCTCTGATGCCCAGGCTGGAGTTCAGTGGTACGATCTTGTCTCACAGCAACCTGCGCCTCTCAGGTTCAAGCAATTCTCATGCCTCAGTCTCCTGAGTAACTGGGATGACAGATGTGCACCACCACACCGGGCTAATTTTTTGTATTTTTAATGGAGATGGGGTTTCACCATGTTAGCCAGGCTGGTCTGGAACTCCTGTCAAGTGATTCACCCGCCTTAGCCTCTGAAATTGTTGGAATTACAGGTGTGAGCCACCACACCCAGCCACATACTTTGTCTTTTACTTAGTAATTGAACTGGTCAGCTGGTCAAAGATTCCTGCCTTTACTATACTTAATTCCAGCTTTTCTTTATTGTATGATCACAGCTGTCAGTCTTTTGATTTTATCATTTTTCTGAATTTAAAAAATTAATATTAAATTTTCGAGCAATAATATTTACTGAAATAGTAAAACAGTTAAATAATGGCACACATGCTGCTGTATTGGTATGACAAAACAGAGCAGTTCACTGGCAGGAAGCACCACTATGCTGTACCTTGAAGTTTCTAATATACTAATGTATGAAAGCTTCACTTTGGTATTTGGAAAGTGATTTAGAGGAATTAATATATAAAATATAAAGATATTGGTTATATTAAGAGTACAGAACCTACAAAAGCAAGTATCCTGTTCCACAAATTGTCTGTTTTCTCTCTCCCTTGTAGTGTTGAAAGTTGGGACTATATTTTGTTTCATCCTTATTATAGCCATTATCAAGTAAATTGGTGCTCAGACATTTGAGTGAATTAATATGAATGCATTGCTCTAGCACTATGTATCCGTAGCAAATGTCTACTTCGTTGAATAGTTGAAGCTATTTTCACTCTGACCAATCTGAGACACCTTTCAGAAAAGAACTTTGATGATCCAGTAAGAGCAAATAGTAACGAAGGCAACCTGTTGTTAGCTTAAGTTAGCATAAATTAACTTAAAACTTGAAGGACATCTACCAAAATTAGTAGTTTTTAAGTAGTAACCTTTTAAAAAATAATTAGCGGGGCTCTATCAATTCACTATGCTGCGTGTACAGGTGTTAGTCTGCTTGGGCTACCATAACAAAATGTTTAGCAGAAATTTATTTTCTCATAGATCAAGGTCTGGTAGAGTCTCTTTCTGGTTGGAGTCTGTTTTTCGGGCCTTCTTGCTATGTTCTCATGTGGTGGAGACAGAGAGCACACAAGGGAGCTCTTTTGTGTTTCTTCTTCCAAGGACACCAATCCTATCAGATCAGGGCCCCACCCTAATAACTTCATTTAACCTTGATTACTTCCATAGAGGCCAGACTGTCTACAAATATAGTCACACTGAGGGTTAGGTCTTCAACATAGGAATTTTTGAGGGAAACAAATGTTTAATCCATTTGTTTAACACTGTGTAGCAAACCATCCAAAAGTTACTGGCTTAAAACAACAAACATTTATTTCTCAAACTTTTTTGTGTTGGTTAGATGATTCTTGTAATCTGAGGCTGGCTCAGTTGTGACTGGATGTACCAGGGTGGCCTTGGCTGAGATTGCTGGAGCCTCTCTCCATGTAGTAACTCATCCTTCAGGAGCCTAGCCCAGGTTTCTTTACTTGGTGGTCTTAAGGATCCTAGTATCAAGAGAGGGAAAGCCCCATTGCAGAAGTGCTTTTAAAGCTTCTGCTGTGTCATATTTGCTGATGTACCATTAGCCACAGCAAGTCACATAGCCAAGCCCAGATTTAAGGATTGGAAAAATATACCATACTCTTCTTGGAAAGAAGAATTAAGTCACATTGCAAAGTGGTATGTATATGGGGATGGGAAGAATTCATGGCTGTTTTACAATTTACTTTATTCTGTCTGAATTGAAAAGATTAGGATTTAATAAAAAAGGGGATTTGACTCATCTTGCAAAAAAAGTTCAGAGATAGAACAGTGATCAGATGTGGTTAAATTAACGTTTGGGTCCCATCTCTGCAGCATCTCTGTCCTATCTCTCTGCAGCATCTCTAGCACTGCCTTTTTTTGGGGGGCCTGCTTTATTCTTGCGATGATGATAGTGAGATGATCCACATCTGCACTTAACAGGGCCCAGAGGAAGATAAACCATCTGGGATTTTGACTCTCTTTTAAGCTCCATAAAACAATGGTTTCAGATATTGTGTAGCAGTATTAATAATGAGCATCAATTTTTGTTTTTTTTCTTTTGTTTGTTTTTGTTTGAGACAGGGTTTCATTCTGTTGCCCAGGCCAGAGTGCATTGGCTCGATCTTGGCTCACTGCAACCTCTGCCTTTTAGGTTCAAGCGATTCTCCTGCCTCAGCCTCCCCAGTAGCTGGGACTACAGGCATGTGCCACCATGCCTGGCTAATTTTTGCATTTTTTGGTAGAGACGGGGTTTCACCATGTTAGCCATGCTGATCTGAAAGTCCTGACCTCAAGTGATCTGCCCGCCTCAGCCTCCCAAAGTGCTGGGATTATAGGTGTGAGCCACCATGCCCGACTGGGTTTTATGTATGTTTAACATGAATCTTTATTTCAAGTTATTATTGTTTCAAATTTGGTTCACTACATCACCTTCTCTGTTTCTTTGTTGCTGATCTATATCATTCATTAACTAATAGACATTATTAAACACCGTGAAAGGTGCTGAGACAGAGCTGAACAAGCCAGTCTTTACTTTCACTTTACTCAGTCTAAAGAAGGTGACAGACAAGAAAAATCAAAAGTTATGCCAAGTATGCATAAGAGATCATTGGAGGATAAAAAGAAAACACTGGTTTGTGACCAGTCTGGGAAACATGGCAAAACCCTGTCTCTACTAAAAATACAAAAATTTTAGCCAGGTGTGGTGGCGTGTATCCATAGTCCCAGCTACTTGGGAGGCTGAGGTGGGAAGATCACTTGGGTCTGGGAGTAGAAGTTACAGGAAGCCAAGATCATTTGCACTGCTGCATTCCAGTCTGGGTGACAGAGTAAGACACGCTGTCTGAAAAAAGAAAAGAAACGAAAAAGAAAAAAAAAAGGAAAGAAAAATAAGATGCTGGTAAAAGATTGGTATTTCAACCTGAGAATATGGTCAAGAAATCCAAAGCAATATTGTTGTGCCGATTCCTAGAGAATGAATCATAGTTAGGTTCCTAGTAGCAAGAGAGGGAAAACCCCATTGCAGAAGTGCTTTTAAAGCCTCTGCTGTGACATATTTGCTAATGTACCATTGGCCAAAGCAAGTCACATAGCCAAGTCAATATTTAGAGATTGGAAAAATAGACTATACTTCTTCTTGGAAACAGAGGCGTGATGGGAAAATGACATTACAGTTTGGATAAGCATGAAATAAAGCACACGAGGGAACATTTGTTGGTCAGAAATAATATCCTAAGATTTTGAAAAATTTCTCAAAGGTAATAGAGAACTCTCTTACAGGATTTTCAACAAGAATGTAAAATTAGTTGGGTTTGTATTCTAGAAAGCTCATTCTGGCTAATGAGTTTGAAGAGGTTGCAGGGAGGAGACAGAGTTTTTGTTAAGATGGAGAAGTTTTGAGCATATTTATATGTTGAAGAAGGAAGCTAGTAAAGAGGGAAATGTTGATAATACAATGAAGAGAGAAGACTGATGATGGAGCAATTTTCTGGTGATATGGGGATATTTTATCTTTTTTGTTAATTAAAAAAAAAATTTTTTTTTGAGACAGGGTCTGTTGCTCAGGCTGGAGTGCAGTGGCACAATTACAGCTCACTGAAGTATCACCCTCCCAAGCTCAAGAGATCCTCCTGCCACAGCTTCCCAAGTAGTTGGGAGTACAGGTGTATGCCATCATGCCCTGCTAATGTGTTTGTAACTTTTGTAGAGATGGGGTCTCACCATGTTGCCCAGCAGGAACGAAGACTTGATATCTAGGAATCTGGAAAATTCTTAGGCACACAGATAATGAAAGGACTTTTTACTTTGCTTGGTTAAAGAGGCAGGGTCAACCAGGGGCAGTGACTCATGCCTCTAATCCCAGCACTCTGGAAGGCTGAGGTGGGTGGATCCCCTGAGGTCAGGAGTTCGAGACCAGCCTGGCCAACATGGTGAAACACTGTCTCTACTAAAAATACAAAAATTAGTCGGTCGTGGTGGTGGGCATCTCTAATCCCAGCTACTCTGGAGTCTGAAGCAGGAGCATCGCTTGAACATGGGAGGCGGAGGTTGCAGTGAGCTGAGACTGCACCAAGGCACTCCAGCCTGGGTTACAAAGAGTAAAATTTCATCTCAAAAAAAAAAAAAAAAAAAAAGAGGCAGGGTCATTGACGGAAAGGGAGAGACTGAGGTGGAGGTATAGGGATGTGAGGTGATTAGTGGAAGCTTGGAATACTGATGCCAAACTAATCTTTCAAAATGTGCTTTTTTTCCTCTTTGGTAATTTTAGCTGCTACTGCCTACTTTTCTTATCTTCTTCACTATTTTGTTCTGTAGATTAGCCTCTTCTATCTTGAATTTTTCTTTATCATTTCTTGTTTTTGTTTTGTTTTCCACTACAGTGGAACTCTTTTTTCCAACTGATCTTTTAAACTGGATAGGTCAAATTTGAAGTGCATTTTCCTGCTGTGGTTTCTTAAAGTCGAAACCCAGAAACCTTAATCTTTGAAAGAGCTTTGCCTGATCATGCAGATAAGGTATGAGTTCCTTTCTGAAGTTGTCTAGGTTATGCCATAGGACCTCAAAATGATCCTTATCAGTGAACACACATGCCCTATTTATCACAGGCATGTATAACTAATATACAAAAAGACCACAATGAACTGCTTTGCCATTGTATTCTGTTTATAATGACTTTCATGATTCTGGCATTTAAAAAATCCCTCCATCTCCCTTTTTTCTTTCGTGTCATTCCTCTTCTCAGCACCCTATCTTCCACTTTAACATGTTTTGTATTTTCTCCATAAACCCATTCTGAGAGCTCTGTACTTCTGGTATCTTCTGTTCTGATGTCTTTGGCCAGTGTTTATTCATTTATATGTTGATGGACACTTGGATTGGTTCCACCTTTTGGCTATTGTGAATAATGCTGCTGTGAACACGGCGCGATGGTTAATACTGAGAGTCAACTGGACTGGATTGAAGGATGCAAAGTATTGATCCTGGGTGTGTCTGTGAGGGTGTTGCCAAAGGAAATTAACGTTTGAGTCAGTGGACTGGGAAAGGCAGACCCACCCTTAATCTGAATGGGCACCATCTAATCAGCTGCCAGCGTGCTAGTATATAAAGCAGGCAGAAAAATGTGAAAAGATAAGACTGGCCTAGCCTCCCAGGCTACATCTTTTGTTCATGCTGGATGTTTCCTGCCCTGGGTGTTTTGGGCAAACATATTGTCTACCTCACAGCAGATGGCTTCAAAAATCCTTTTCTTTCCTATAGGGGTGCAGCAAGTTGCTAAAATGAATTGGTTACCTCTCCATGATAAATTGAAACCAGAGCCAAGGTTTGGAACACATCTCAAACTTGCCAGCGTCCTCAGAGTACCTTCCCAACTTTTCTTTACATTTTTGGTTATCAGTTATTATTTATTTGGTTATCAGTTATGGAAAATGGAACTTGCACTCAAACTGGCCCTTCTGCTCCTGCTCCTTCCCTGAGAGGTAGCAGCGCTGGGGGAACTGCTGAGTAGGGTGTTCCACTCTGGGTGTATTGCGGGTTTAGTATAATTTGCTCCTCCTCTGGCTGTCCTCGCATGGTTGGAGCATAGGGCAAGAGGTTGTATGGGGGTGGCTGTGGATCCCCCTGAGAGACAAGTGGCCCTTGTACGAGGGATCATTCACATGTCCGGCTCAGTTTTGGGGCTCTCCTTTTTAGGGCAAGTCTTGGGAGCCTTACAAATGGAAGAATTCTGATATATAGCCAAAAAGGCTTGAGCATGTGGTATTTCTGACCATTTACCTTGCCTTTTGCAAAATAAGTCTAATTGTAGGATGGTGTAGTAGTTAAGGCTCTCATTGACAGGCCATTGTTCCTATCCAGCTTTTATTGGGGAAATGCAGTATTACAATTAAAAATCAAGTGTTTCCTTCTCAGATTGTCAGTGTCAGATTGATTCCAGTGGTTGAGGATGCAGCCAAACGGAGAATCAGGTGGAATAAAGTGTTTCCTATAGTGGTCTGGAAAAGAAAAGAGATCATTGGCCAGTTTCAATGGCTCATGCTTGTCATCCCAGCACTTTGAGAGGCCCGTGTGGGTGGATCACTGGAGGTCAAGAGTTTGCGACCAGCCTGGCCAACATGGTGAAACCCCATCTCTACGAAAAATACAAAAACTTAGCGAGGCATGGTGGCATACTCCTGTAGTCCCAACTACTAGGGAGGCTGAGGCAGAAGAATCGCTTGAACCTGGGAGATGGAGGTTGCAGTGCGCCAAGATCGCCCTCCACTGCACTCCAGCCTGGGTGACAGAGCAAGACTCTGTCAAAAAAAAAGAGAGAGAGAAGGAAAGAAAGGAAGAAAGAAAGGAGGGAAAGAAGGGAAGGAAGGAGAAGGGAGGAAAGGAGAGGGGAGGGAGGGGAGGAGAGGGGGGGAGGAAAGGAGAGGGATCCTAAGGCGGGACTTATTTGTTGATGCCAAATTTCTGTCTGGGGCATCTTCTGGGGGAAGTCTTGGGTTTGACATTGGATCCCCAGGGGCTTCCTAATTTAGGATCCAGTCTTAGAGTGTCAGACATCTCTGACCTTAGGTGGGCACCAGCACCACTTTGTGTTTTCCTTTCATAGGCTATGGCCTACTATGAGCTTCCCTTTTGTTTCTGGATGTAATCCCTGGCTTTTAGTATCCCACCAATGCAGGCCATATCTTCCTGCATTCCTCATAGGGTTATGGTAGTAGCAAAAAATCTTAATATTAATACATTAAGGTTGGTGGGGTATTTCTTATAGCCAGTGAGGCTGATGTATGAATCCCTGCAGCTGGTAGTTTACTTTGGGGTCTGGACAGGAAAAATAATATTTAAGTAAGAACCACCAAGACGTGGGGTCTTCTCTAAGCTTGTTCTTTTTTGCATTTTCCATGTATAAACACAAGAGGCATGCAGATGGTAATGGGGGGCTCAACTACAACAATAATTTTGCAGTCCCTG
Source organism: Ateles fusciceps (assembly GCA_036589455.1). Lineage (NCBI taxonomy): Eukaryota > Metazoa > Chordata > Mammalia > Primates > Atelidae > Ateles > Ateles fusciceps. The sequence continues at coordinate 5,646,618 of JAZHEH010003061.1, read as the reverse complement.
GTCCCCACAAAGCATCAGGAAGGCAAGGGAGGAAATTAGAAGATTAAGGATTAAATAATCTCAAAGACATTATTGCCACACATAAATAAACCTGACTGTTGCATGGATTTGTCTTGTGCCTGGCAGGAGCTAGATGTTCTGTTCCATGACTGAATTATCCTATCATAGGAGACTTCAAGCAGCGGGTGCCCTGGTGGCTCTTAACTCACTGACCTGTACCTGTAAATGGCAGTCTTTACAAAAAGAAAGACCAAAAAAAAAAAAAAAAAGGGAGAAAAAGAAATCTAAACTTCAGCCAACTGGGCTTACCCTCTGGCTGACTCACCAAAATATGGTACTGGATGGGAAGTCTTGACTGTGAGTTGTCCAGGTTCTTGGCATGTTGAACAAAAGAACAAAGTAATGAAAGCGCAGATTTATTGAAGTGAAAGTATACTTCACAGAGTAGGAGCGGTCCTGAGCAGGTGGCTGAAGGGCCCCAATTGCAGTATTCTTTAGGGTTTGTATTAAACTAAAAGAATTTGTTAACACTCCTAGGTACCCATTAGAGGCCTTCCATTGGTTACACCCTATGTGAATGAAGGCTTGGCCTGTGACCAATCAGAGGCTGAAGTGAAGGCTCAATCTGCAAACAATTAGTGGCATTTCTCATTTGTGATGTCAGAAAGAGGGGGTTTTGTAGAGGGAGGGGCCTATGGCCTCTTGTCATTGCCCAATTCCAATAAGTCAGCCATGGGTTGGCCCTAGGCTCCCTGTCTCCAGACCCTATTCTTCTGCCTATTTTTTTTATTTTTTTATTGCCATCCTTGTGGATGTGAAGTAACAAAAACATCCTTTTTTTGATTTGCATTTTTCTAACACTCGTGATGTAGAGCATGTTTTCATGTATTTCTTGATCATTTGTATATTTTCTTTGGAGATATATGTATTTAGGTCTTTTGCTCATTTTTAAGTTGGGTTATTTTCATTTTTGTTATTGAGTTATAAGAGTTTTTAATATATTCTAGATAGTAGACCCTTATCAGATACATAATTTACAAATATTTTCCCCATTTGGTAGGGTTTTTTTTTTTTTAAGTTTGGTAGTATCCTTTGATGCATGAAAGTTTGAAATTTTCAAAGTCTAGTTTGTCTATTTTTTTTTTTTGCTACTCAGGCTCTTGGTGTCAGTCATATCTAAGAATCCACTGCTCAATCCAAGGGCAAGAATATTTACCCTATGTTTTCTCCTAAGAGTTTTATGGTTTTACTCCATGTAACTAGGTAATTGGTTGATTTTTAGTTAATTTTTATATATGACATGAAGTATGCCTCCAGCCTCATTCTTTTACATGCGCATAGTCATGTATCATGCATCATTGATTGAGGAGACTATTCTCTTCCTGTTGAGTGGTCTCTTGGTACCCTTGTCAAAACTAAGTTGGCTCATAGAGATGTATGAGTTTATTTCTTGACTCTTAGTTTTATTTCTTGGTCTGTATGTCTATTCTTAAACTATTACCACACTGTGTTAGTTACTATAGCTTTGTAGGAAGTTTTGAAATCAGTAAGTGTGATTTCAACTTTATGCTTTTTCAAGATTATTTTAGCTGTTCTGGGTTCCTTGTAATTTCATATGTACTTGAAGATTGGCTTTTCCATTCTAGTTCATACTATAGCATATGCATGTGTTATCTAATAATTTGAGAAGGGTCGTTATATAAAATCTTATTTTTATATGTAGAAAGTAAATAGAATGGACTGGATGGTGAGATCACTAGTCATTTCTTTTTTGTTTTTTGTTTTTGTATTCTCTGTGTTTTCTCAGTAATAAATACGTATGTATCTCATAATAAGAAAACATTCATTCATAGGCTGGGCATGGTGGCTCACACCTGTAATCGCAGCACTAGGAAGGCCAAGGCAGGCGGATCATGAGGTCAGGAGTTCAGGACCAACCTGGCCAACAGGGTAAAACCCTGTCTCTACTAAAAATACAAAAAATTAGTCAAGCTTGGTGGCAGGTGCCTGCAATCCCAGTCACTCAGGAGGCTAAGGTAGGAGAATCGCTTGAGCCCAGGAGGCAGAGATTGCTATGAGCCAGACCGTGCCACTGCATTCCAGCCTGGGCAACAGAGCGAGGCTCTGTCTCAAAAAACAAAACAAAAAGCATTCATTCATGTACTTAAAAAGAAAAAGGGACAACATTTACCTTCCTCTGATTATTTTTCATGCTTTTAATTTCCTCTTGCTCCAATATGAATTTACTGATTTTCCATACAAAGCCACTACATTTCTAAGCAGATAAGAAATTAATTGTAGCCACTAACATGATATCATCAGAAAAGGCAGTATCTGGCCGGGATGGTGGCTCACGCTGGTAATCCCAGGACTTTGGGAGGCTGAGGTGGGCAGATCACCTGAGGTTAGGAGTTTGAGACCAGCCTGGCCAACATGACAAAACCCTGTCTCTAGTAAAAATAGAAAAATTAACTGGGCATGGTGGTGGGTTGCCTGTAATCCCGGCTACTCAGGAGGCTGAGGCAGGAGAATTGCTTGAACCTGGAAGGTGGAAGTTTCAGTGAGCTGAGAATGTGCCATTGCACTCCAGCCTAGGCAACAGAACCAGACTCTGTCTCAAAAAAGAAAGAAAGAAAGAAAGAAAACGCAGTATCTTTGACACTTTCTTATACGTAAATTCATAAATTTTGAAAAATCTACTTTCCTTTTTGTGTGAGTATATCCCAGATCATAGCACCGGTGTAGAAATAAACTTTCATCAATTATACATATGTCCACTCTTTTGTTTACTTCAAGCTTTTACATCTTTCCCAGAGGTATAATTAAATTCTTTCAAAATTTCTTATGCCCTTTTACCTGACAGGGCTCCAGACATACAGTTTGTGCAGGATTCCACGGAGCTGTTACAAATTAAACACAAGACAGTTAGTCTTTTATCTCCCCTTGCCCCAGATTCCTAAAACCAGAGCCTGATGATCATTCTGAGAAGTCACTGAAGCTTCCTAAGGAGATAATTTAGGGCAATATTGTTTTTTTTTTAACCATCTGTATGTAAAAGTAGATGTCCACCATTTTCAAAGTTAAGCTTCAGCACTGTTGAATGACTAGTAGCTAAAAATAGGAATATAGTAAAGATGTATATGTTATAGGGTCATGCATTTATAATGTATTAGGGTATTAGCCTCAAAAAGAACAAGAATGTGGGAGAAGAAATACCTTTTTTCAGAGACAAGTTGAAGGAACATATATCATTAGACAGTTCCTGTCTTCTTAATAGCAAGGTCTTTTCAGATAGAAATAGCAGAGTGCAACTGAGCATCTCTAAAAACAAAATGACTTGCAAAAAAAAAAAAAAACAAAATGACTTGCAAAAGCCTGTTATTAGAGATAAATAATATTATTACTGAAGAGCAAGGATAACACAATAGGTGGGACCCAAAAGTATAATATTAACTCATTTCATTAGTCCAAACCTAAAAACTAACAGTTTTTCTTCTGTTCTTCAATTTGTCAACTGTGTTCCTTGAATTTGGAAGCTAATTGAATAGAAGCTTTTAAAGACACATAACATTAAATACGAAAGTACAGTATCTCTATGTGTGGTAAACTTACTAACTTAAGAAATATGTTTTTCATCAGTAAGCTGAAGATGAGTCTTTAAAAGATACCAAACAAATCATGATAGTGTTGTGTAAACCGCAGAGTATACAAATGATTTTTCTTGTTTTTCCTAGACATCATGTTCAACCTGAAATATTTCTTTTCTGTTGTTGTTTTTGAGACGGAGTCTCGCTCTGTCACCCAGGCTGGAGTGCAGTGGCGCAGTCTCCATTCACTGCAACCTCTGCCTCCCAGATTCAAGCAATTTTTCTGCCTTAGCCTCCTGAGTAGCTGGAACTACAGGTGTGCACCACCACACCTGGCTAATTCTTGTATTTTAGTAGAGATGGGGTTTCACCATATTGGCCAGGCTCGTCTTGAACTCCTGACCTCAGGTGATCTACCCACCTTGGCTTCCCAAAGTGCTGGGATTACAGGCATAAGCCACTGCTCCTGGCCTTATTTTCTATCATGTAATAACTTTTGTTCAAGGAGAGATGGAGCTAACTAGTGTAGTGAGAGTTACTCTTATCCTTGTGTACATATGTGGTATCCAATTCATTTTATACATTTTTATGCTTTATAAAGTAAGTCCAGATATCAGTTAAGGAAACTGAAAGGCTGAATAGCCAAAGTGTAAATTTGCTGGAAGATTGAACAAATTCCTCTCACCTATTCATGAATTTGATTTTAAAATTTGTGAATTAATAGCCATTTCTTCTCCTTATAGCTAGCTCTCATTGCTACCTTTGGGCCACCTTTTACCTATTTGAAAATCTGACAAAAGGAAAAGAGAAATGTCTTAGTCTGCTTGTGCTGCCATAATAAAATATCAGAGAATGTGTGGTTTAAATAGAAATTTATTTTCTCACGGTTCTGGGGGCTGTGAAGTCCAGGATATACATGCTGGCTGATTTAGTTTCTGGTGAGGGCTCTTTTCCTGGCTTGCAGACAGCCTTCTTCTCACTGTGTCCTAATATGGTGGGAAGAGAGATAATTAGCTATCTAGCGTTTCTTCTTATATGGACATTAATTCTGTTATATCAGGGCCTCACTCTTATAATTGCTTAATTACTTCCTTTTAGGCCCTGTCTCCAAAGACAGCTACACTGGGGGGGATTAGAAAGTCAATGCTGAATTTGTAGAAATCACACAATTCAGTTCATAGCAAGAGAGATAAGAAATTGAAATGAAAATCAGTTTTGTTACTTTTTAGCTTTGCCTGAAACAAATACCTGTAACAATCTAAACACCAGATTCTCATTTCTACAGAATATAAACAACTAAATAATTCAAGTTCAGAAGTTAACAGCTGCCCAAAAGAAATTCTAAAACAGTATCACATATTTATTAAATTTTAGGCTTAATTAATCCTTTAATTTTCTTAGTTTAAAGGGAACTCATGGTTAGGATGATATAGCACTACACATGGAAGATAAAACTTTAAGATATTCTTGCCTGGCATTTTTGGCTCAATAAGCAGAATTTGCTTGAAGACTGTAAAAGTCATACTTACGGAGTAGTATGAGAATTTCGGATGTCTTCTGTTTAGTAATTCTAGTAAGCCAGTATTTTCACAGGGTGATTCTTACATGCTAACAAATGGCATACATTTAGAAATGGTTAGAGCAAGGGCTCAGTACTGTGGCTCATGCCTGTAATCCCAACACGTTGGGAGGCCTAGGTGAGAGGATCACTTGATGCCAGGAATTTGGGACCAGCCTGGGCAACACAGCCGGACCTGTCTCTACAAAATATACAGTAAAATAAATTAGCTAGGCATGGTGGTGTGTGGCTATAGTCTAGCTGCTCAGGTAGCTTAGGCAGGTGGATCATTTGAGCCCAAGAGTTCAAGGTTACAGTGAGCTGTGATCGTGCTGCTGCACTCCAGGTTGTGCAACAGAGCAAGACCTTGTCTGAAAGAAAGAGAGAAAGAAAGAAAGAAAAAAGAAAAGAAAGGAAGAGAGAAAGAAAGAAATGGTTAGACTAGACATTCTTGTCATGTTCCAAATAAGATCTTTCCTGATCCTATTTGGAAGAAAGCATTCAGTCTTTCACCATTAAATATGATGCTCCAAAATCTTCATAAATACCCTTTTATTAGCATGAAGTAGTTCTCTTTCATTCCTAGCTTATTATGAGGGTTTTTCTTCATGAATAGATGTTAGATTTAGTCAGATACTTTTCTGCATCCATTGAGATGATCCTCGGTAAGATTTTCTGTTTCTTCTTCTGTCAGCTTGTGTTTTTCTAAGAATTTGTTCATATCACCTACATTTTCTAGTTAATTGGCATAAAGTTCATAATATTCCCTCATAACACTTTTAATTTCTCTGGGGTCAGTAACTATTTGATAGAATTCATGAGTAAGACCATTTAGCTTTGTGCTTTCTTTTTTGGAAGATTTTTAATTGTCAATCATTTTAATAGCTGTAGAGATACTCAGGCTACACACACATATATTTTTAAATATTTTTAATATTTATTTTTCTGTGGTTGTTCTATATTCCTTTAACTGATCACCATCTACTTCAGGTTAATACTGACTCAGTTCCAGTAGTTGCTGGAAGGTTAAATATTGCAACTTGCTCTAATAGAATTCCATTTTCTACTATCTGTGGTCTATTAGTGCCATTCAGGTGTGTGTGTGTGTGTGTGTGTGTGTGTGTGTGTATGCATATATATTTGTTGTAATCCCCACAATATATATTATGATTTTACATTGAAAATCATTGCTTCTTTAAAAATCTTAGGTTGTCAAATAAAGAGTAGAAAATAAATTTTTTTAAAATAAATTTTTTCCAGCCTTGGTAACAGAACAACAACAAAAAAATCCACCAGACATAGTGGCTCACTTCTATAAATCCCAGCACTTCGGGAGGCTGAGGCAGGTGGATCACTTGAGCCCAGGAGTTTAAGTCCAGCCTGGGCAACAAGGTGAAGCCCCATCTTTATATTAAAAAAAAAAAATTAGTCATGTGTGGTGGCACATGCCTGTAGTCCCAGCTACCTGGAAAGCTGAACTGGAGGATCATTGGAGCTCAGGAGGTTGAGGTTGCAGTAAGCCATGATTGCACCATTGCAGTCCAGCCTGGGTGGCAGAGCAAGACCTTGTCTTTAAATGAATGAATGAATGAATGAATCAGTCATGCCTACTAGATAAAGCCTACATAAAATTCCTGGAACTATGAGGTTTGGAGAACTTCTGGGTTGCTGAACACTTGGAAGGAGAAGGCATGGAAACTCTGCTCCTTCCCCAATATCTTTCCCTAGACATCTCTTTCATTTGCCTCTTCCTGAGTTGTATCCTTTTATTAAAAATGAGTAAATATTACAGGCTCACGCCTGTAATCCAAGCACTTTGGGAGGCGGAGGCGGGTGGATCACAAAGTCAAGAGATTGAGACCATCCTGGTCAACATGGTGAAACCCCGTCTCTACTAAAAATACAAAAATTAGCTGGGTGTGATGGCGTGCCTGTAGTTGCAGCTCCTCTGGAGGCTGAGGCAGGAGAACTGCTTGAACCCGGGAGGTGGAGGTTGCGGTGAGCCAAGATCGCACCATTGCACTCCAGCCTGGCAACAAGAGCAAAACTCCGTCTCAAAAAAAAAAAAAAGGGTAAATATAAGTAAAGTATTTCTCTGATTCCTGTGAGAGCCATTCAGTGGTCAAACCTGAGGAGGGGGTTGTAGGAACCCCCAATTTATAGCCAATTGGTCAGAAATGTGAGAGGGCTGGCCTTATGATTAGCACCTAAGTGGGGACAGTCTTGTGGGATTGAATCTGTAACCGGTGGGATCTAATGCTAACTCCAGGTAGATAATGTGAGAATTGAATTACAGGACACATAACTGGTGGTGGAGAATTGGCCAGTGTAGGAAAAACCCACAAATTTGGTGACTGGAAGTGAACTATGGAGTGCTGTGAGAGTATAGAAGAGGAGAAAACTGCTTTTTCTCTGTACACTCTGGTTTGTCTGTTTGTTTTTTTTTTTTTTGGTTCTTCTTTTTTGGTACACGTAGTCTCCCTTTTCTTTTTATCAGAAGCTTTGTGTTATTTCCTTCTTCGTGCTTTTCTCTTCATTGTAGTTCCTTCTGTTACCTACTCTTTGAAGCCATTCTTGGTTTCTCGTCTTCATCACTGCTTTCTAAAGAGCTGAACTTTCTGTCTCTAATATAGCTTATTATAAATTAAAATTATAGATGTAGTTCCCTTAACTACATCTTGGCTATATCAGAACTTTCTTGTTGTTTTTAGTTGTAAGAACAGTCTCATTTTTGGTAATTAAGACTTAGTTTTACCCGTTTTTTAAAACTTCATGTAAAATTCATTCTTTTTATAGGGATTATGATAGGTGTGGGTGTCTGACAAAAGACAGACATACTATTAAGCTGGGTGAAGTCATCTTATTTTAGGCTGTGGCTTCCTCTCTAACCCTGAATGTTCATCATGCCTTATTGTCAGACATTTAAATTTTGTTTCATTGCCATGTATAGATTCTTCCTGGTTCAGTCTGTTGGCAGCTCACTGGCAACTCTGTGAACTTAAGAGTATGTAGTAATCTTTTTGTGCTTAATTTAAGCCTGAGGTAAAATTGGGCCTACAGGAAATTTTCATTCAATGTCCTTTGAAATTTATTTGAAGTCAGCATCTCACAGGAAAATAATCAGTCTTCTAGAAGAGCCTATAATGTCATGTAGATATTATAGGGCACCTTTCAGGGCACAGGTTTCATATCTGTAATATTAGATCTGTATTTTAAAGTAATATAGCCTTTTAGGGACCTTCATCCTAGCATATCTGTATTCTAGAAGCACTTCAGATGTCCTATTTCAATGTAAATTAACTTAAATATACATTAATGAAACTTAAATAAAATAAGAAATTCAGTTCCTGAGTCACAGTAGCCACATTTGAAGTACTTAATTAGCCGTCTGTGGCTAGTGGCTACTACATTGGATAGCACAGACATTTCGATGATTGAAGAAAGTGCTTCTTTAGCGGATAGAGGTAAGAGATTTTTCTTACCGTAAGAAAGTCAGATACATGGAGTCAATCATGTACACCAACTAGGTACTCTATTTCACAGTCTTTTTTTTCTTGCCCATGTGAGGAAAGTTTATGAAAGGGAGAAAAGTTGCCGCACACCTGTACAAGATACTGCTTTCAAATTCATCTATATTTAGCTCTTTGAAAGTGTCAGACAACTGCTCGTGCAAACATCAGTTCTGCAGCAGGATTAAGACTTCAAATATTTACACCTACCAGAGACAGACCATCTTGTTCATCCTTCCTATTTCCTTTTCTACTGTTCCCTCATTCCTTCAGTCCTTAGGACTGAAGGGCTGGCACGACTTTGGTTGACAAGGTAAGGCTTGGGATGAGTTGAAAAACAAATGTTTGTGTGTATGTGTTGGTGTGTGTGTGTAGGTTTTGAGAGAAGTGGCTTAACTCCAAGAATAATAAATTTTTATTATTTTTTCTTCTGAGCGCTTAGATATCATCTAATTGAATGCCTACCCACATTTTACATGTAATTAAACTGAGGTTGGAGAAAGTGATTGCCTAAGATCATATAGCTAATGGTAGATCTGGGACTAAAATCTTTGTTCCATGACTCCAACACCAATGGTTATTATCCTGAATCATTTACCTTTCCCATTTTAATTCATAATTAACTACTATCTATTGTTACAGATACAATCGCAACAGGTTAGAGGTATGAATAGTTAATTATTGTAATGAATTTCTCATTTAAAGAAATGTTGCTTTTATGTATTTTAAAGAATTTGGTAATTGCAATTTTTATAGATTGAAGAAGAAGAGAGGAAAAAAATAGAAGATATGAAAGAAAATGAACGGATAAAAGCCACTAAAGAATTGGAAGCCTGGAAAGAATATCAAAGAAAAGCTGAGGAGCAAAAAAAAAGTCAGAAGGAAGAGAAATTATGTCAAAAAGAAAAGCAAATTAAAGAAGAAAGAAAAAAATTAAAATCTGAGAGTCTTGTTAGAAATTCGGCATCTAGAAATCTTGCTGCAAAAGGTAAAATGATTAAGATTTTCTGGAAAAGTGAGTCCTGTTGGTGAAGTATATATGACACTTTTTTTTTTTTTGTAAATCTATTCACAGCATTAGGTTACTATTTTGGCATACTGAGAATAAGCAATCCAATACGAAGACTGAAGTAAAAGACATTTCTTTTGGGGGTAATGAAATTTTTCTAGTAAAATGAGAAAGCATTCATTCAAGGATTCAAAAAGAAGAGTGTCTTCTTTGCTTGAGTGCTTTCTTTTGAAATTTATAGAGATGTTGTTAAATAAGTGCTTAACTCAGGCCCAAAAAGACTTTGAGTCGTCTAGCAGTGTCAGAAGCATTCATTTATTCTATTAGAGATAACAAACTAGGAATTTCATTAAAAGACCTTTTCTTCACATCAGTTAGGAAAATGAATACTATAAGCAAACTTACTCTACAGCAAATAAGGGTTGCTTCTAGCTTTTAATGTTAATGTGTTCAAAAATAAATTAATATAATAATAATTGTTATTATTATTGAGAAAAGGTCTGGCTCTGTTGCCCAGGCTGGAGTGCAATGGTGCAATCTCAGCTCACTGAAACCTCTGCCTCCTCAGCTCAAGCCATCCTCCCTCAACCTCCCAAGTAGCTGGGACTACACGCATGCACCTCAGCGTCCAGCTAATTTTTTTTTGTATTTTTTGTAGAGATGAGGTTTTGCCATGTTGCCCAGGCTGGTCTTGAACTCAGGAACTCAAGCAATCTGCCTGCCTCAGCCTCCCAAAGTGCTGGGATTGTAGGCATGAACCACCATGTCCGGCTGATACAAATATAATTCTGTTTTTTGTTTGTTTGTGTGTGTTTTCAAAATTATTATTTCAGTAGTTTTGGGGGGAACAGGGTGGTGTTTGATTACAGGTATAAGTTCTTTAGTGGTCATTTCTGAGATTCTGGCGTACCCATCACCCAAGCAGTGTACACTGCACCCAATGCATAGTCTTTTATCCCTCACCCTGCACCCTTCCCCCTGAGTCCCCCGGGTCCATTATATCATTCTTACGCCTTTGTGTCCTCATAGCTTAGCTCTCATTTATAAATGAGAATATATGGTATTTGGTTTTCCATTCCTGAGTTACTTCATATAGAATAATCATCTCCAATTCCATCCAGGTTGCTGAGAATGCCATTATTTTGTTCCTTTTTATGGCTGAGTAGTATTCCATGGTGTGTACATATATATATACCACATTTTCTTTATTTACTCATTGGTTGATGAGCATTTAGGCTAGTTCCATATTTTTACAACTGCAGTTGTGCTGCTAAAAACATGAGTGTGCAAGTGTCTAATGACTTCTTTTCCTCTGAGTAGATACTCAGTAGTGGGATTGCTGAATCAAAGGATAGTTCTACTTTTAGTTCTTTAAGGATTCTCCATACCTGTTTTCCATAGTGGTTATACTAGTTTACATTCCCACCAACAGTGTAAAAGTGTCTCTTTTTACCACATCTATACCAACATCTGTTATTTTTTTATTTTTAAATTATGTTCATGATAGGAGTAAGGTGATTTTACATTGTGGTTTTGATTTGCATTTCCCTAATAATTAGTGATGTTGACTATTTCTTCATATGTTTGTTGGACATTTGTTTGTTTATTTTTTCTGAGACAGAGTTTTGCTCTTGTTGCTCAGGCTGGAGTGTAATGGTGCAATCTCAGCTCACTGCAACCTCTGCCTCTCAGGTTCAAGCTATTCTCCTGCCTCAGCCTCCCAAGTAGCTGGGATTACAGGCGTGTGCCACCACACCTGGCTAATTTTGTATTTTTAGTAGAGACAGGGTTTCTCCATATTGGTCAGGCTAGTCTCAAACTCCAGACCTCAGGTGATCTGCCTGCCTCGGCCTCCCAAAGTGCTGGGATTACAAGCGTGAGCCACTGTGCCTGGCTGGACATCTCTTTATCTTCGTTTGAGAATTGTCTATTCATGTCCTTAGCCTACTTTTTAATGGGATTGTTTGTTTTGTTCTTGCTGATTTGTTTGAGTTCCCTGTAGATTCTGGGTATTAGTCCTTTGTCAGATGCATAGTTTGTGAAGATTTTTTCCCACTCTGTGGGTTGTCTGTTTGCTGATTATTTCTTTTGCTGTGAGAAGGTTTTTAGTTTAATTAAGTACCATCTATTTATCTTTGTTTTTGTTGCATTTGCTTTTTGTTTCTTGGTCATGGAGTATTTGCTTAAGCCAGTGTTAGAAGGGTTTTTCCAGTGTTATCTTCTAGAATTTTTATGGTTTCAGGTCTTAGGTTTAAGTCTTTGATCCATCTTGAGTTGATTTTTGTGTTAGGGGAGAGAAGAGGATCCAGTTTCATTCCCCGACATGTGGTTTGCCAATTATCCCAGCACCATTTGTTCAATAGGTTGTCCTTTCCCCACTTTGTGTTTTTGTTTGCTTTGTCAAAGATTGGTTGGGTGTTAGTATCTGGCTTTACTTCTGGGTTTTCTATTCTGTTCCATTGGTCTATGTGCTGTTTTTATAGTAATACCATGCTGTTTTGGTAACTACAGCCTTGTACTATAGTTTGAAGTCAGGTAATGTGATCCCTTCAGATTTGTTGTTTTTGCTCTGTGGGCTCTTTTTTTTGTTCCATATGAATTTTAGGATTGTTTTTCTAGTTCTGTGAAGAATGATGATAATATTTTTATGGGAATTGCATTGAATTTGTAGATTGCTTTTGGCATTATGGTCATTTTCACAATATTGATTCTACCCATCTATGAGCATGGGATGTATTTCCATTTGTTTGTGTCCTCTATGATTTCTTTCAGCAGTGTTTTGTAGTTTTCCTTATGAGATCTTTCACCTCTTTAGTTAGGTATATTGCTAAGTATTTTGTTTTTTGAAGCTGTTGTAAAAGGGGTTGAGTTCTTAATTTGATTCTCAGCTTGGTCGTTGTTGGTGTCTAGTAGTGCTACTGATTTGTGTACATTGATTTTGTATCCTGAAACTTTACAGAATTCATTTATCAGTTCTAGGAGCTTTTTGGATAAGTGTTTAGGGTTTTTTAGGTATATGATCGTATCATTGGTGAGCAGTGACAGCTTGACTTCTTCTTTACTGATTTAGATGCTCTCTATTTCTTTCTGTTGTCTGGCTAGGACCATAGAGTTGGTGAAAGTGGACATCCTTGTCTTGTTCCAGTTCTCAGGGGAAACTTTCACTGTTCAATATAATGTTGGCTGTGGGTTTGTCATAGATGGCTTTTATTACATTAAGATATGTCCCTTCTATGCCCATTTTGCTGAGGGTTTTAATCATAAAGTGATGCTGGATTTTGTCGTCAAATGCTTTTTTTTTTTGAGACAGAGTCTCACTCTGTTGCTTAGGCTGAAGTGCAGTGGCATGATCTCGGCTCACTGTAACCTCTGCCTCCCAAATTCAAGCTGTTCTCCTGCCTCAGCCTCCCTAGTAGCTGGGATTACAGGCGTGCATCACCACACCTTGTTTTTTGTGTTTTTTAGTAGAGACTGGGTTTTGCCATATTAGCCAGCTAGTTTCATACTCCTGACCTTAAATGATCTGCCTGCCTCAGCCTCCCAAATGCTGGGATTACAGGCATGAGCCACCATGCCTGGCCTCAAATGCTTTTTCTGCATTTATTGAGATGATCATATGATTTTTGTTTTTACTTCTGTTTATGTGGTGTATTATATTTATTGACTTGTGTATGTTAAACCAGCCCTGCATCCCTGATAGGAAACCCACTAAATCATGGTGTATTACCTTTTTGATATGCTGTTGCATTTGGTTAGCTAGTAATTGGTTGAAGATTGTTGCATCTATGTTCATGAGGGATATTGGTCTGTAGTTTTCTCTTTTTTGTTATGTCCTTTCCTGGTTTTGGTATTAGGGTAGTACTGGCTTTTTTTTTTTTTTTTTTTCTGAGATGAAGTTTTGCTCCTGTGACCCAGGCTGGAGTGCAGTGGCGCATCTTGGCTCACTGCAACCTCCGCCTTTCAGGTTCAAGCAGTTCTCCTGCCTCTCGAGTAATTGGGATTACAGGTGCCCGCCACCATGCCCAGCTAAGTTTTTGCATTTTTAGTAGAGATGGGGTTTCACCATGTTTGGCAGGCTAGTCTTGAACTCCTGACCTTAGGTGATCTGCCTGCCTCTGCCTCCCAAATTGCTGGGATTACAGGCATGAGCCATTGTGCCTGGCCTTAGTACTGGCTTTATAAAATGATTTAGGGAGGATTTCCTCCTTACCTTTTGGAATAGTTTTAGTAGGACTGGTACCAGTTCTCTTTGAATGTCCATTGGAATTTGTCTGTCGGGCCAGGCTCATGGCTCACACTTGTAATCTCAGCACTTTGGGAGGCCAAGGCAGGCGGATCACCTCAGGTCAGGAGTTTTGAGACCAACCTGGCCAACATGGTGAAACCACATCTAACTAAAAATACAAAAATTAGCAAGGTGTGGTGGTGTGCACCTGTAATCCCATCTACTCAGGAAACTGAGGCAGGAGAATTGCTTGAACCTGGAGGCGGAAGTTTCATTGAGCCGAGATCTTGCCACTGCATTCCAGCCTGGGGACAGCAGAGCAAGACCCTGTCTAAAAAAGAAAAAAAAAAATTCATTTGTGAAGCTGTCTGGTCTGGACAAAAATTGGCAATTTTTAAATTACTGATTCAATCTCATTACTTGTTATTCATCTATTTGGAATTTCTATTTCTTCCTGGCTTCATCTGGAAGGGCTATTATTTCCCTGCTCTCGGTTTAGGAATTTATCTATCTCCTCTAGGTTTTCTAGTTTGTGTGCATAAAGGCGTTCATAGTAGCTTTGAATGATGTTTTGTATCTCTGTGGTATTGGTTGTAATATCTCTCATTTCATTTCTACTTGAGATTATTTGGATCTTCTTTCTTGGTTAATCTCACTAATGGCCTATCAATTTTGTTTATCTTTTCGAAGAACCAGCTTTTTAATAATTTTTCATTTTTTTTTCTTTCAATTTCATTTAGTTCTGCTCTGATCTTTATTTCTTTTCTTGCCCTGGGTTTGAGTTTGATGTGTTCTTGTTTCTCTAGCTTTTTGAGGTGTGAGCCTAGATTGTCTATTTATGCTCTTTCAGACTTTTTGATGTAGGCATTTAGTGCTATGAACTTTCCCTTAGCACCGCTTTTAGCAGAGGTTTTGATTGGTTGTGTCACTACATTATTGTTCAATTCAAATAATTTTTTAATTTCCATCTTGATTTCATTGTTGACCCAAAGATGATTCAATGGCAGATTATGAAATTTCCATTTATTTGTATAGTTTTGAGCGTTCCTTTTGAAATCAATATCCAATTTTATTCCACTGTGGTCTGAGAGAGTACTTGATATAATTTTGATTTTCTTAAACTTATTGAGACGGCTGGGTGCAGTGGCTCATGCCTGTAATCGCAGCACTTGGAAGCCGCGGCAGGTGGATCACCTGAGATCAGGAGTTCGAGACCAGCCTGGCCAATATGGTGAAACCCCGTCTCTACTAAAAATACAGAAATGAGCTGGGCGTGGTGGCGGGTGCCAGTAATCCCAGCTACTCAGGAGGCTGAGGCAGGAGAATCACTTGAACCCTGGAAGCAGAGGTTGCGGTGAGCCGACATCACGCCACTGCACTCCAGCCCGGGCAACAGAGTGAGACTCTGTCTCAAAAAAAAAAAATTAATGAGACTTGTTTTGTGGTTTATCATTTGATCGATCTTGGAGAGTGTTCCATGTGCTGATGAAAAGAATGCATATATTCTGCAGTTGTTGGGTAGAATGTTCTGTAAATACCTGTTAAGTCCTTTTGTTCTAGGGTATAGTTTAAATCCATTGTTTCTTTGTTGACCTTTTGTCTTGATTACTTGCCTAGTGCTGTCAGTGGAGTACTGAAGTCCCCCACTATTATTGTGGTGCTGTCTCATTTCTTAGGTCTAGTAGTAATTGTTTTATAAATTTGGGAGTTCCAGTGTTAGGTGCATATATATTTAGGATTGTGGTATTTTCCTGTTGAACTAATCTTTTTATCATCATATAATGTCCTTTTTAAACTTTGTCAACTGTCGTTGCTTTAAAGTCTGCTTTGTATAAGAATAGCTACTCCTGCTGACTTTGGTTTCCATTTGCATGGAATATCATTTTCCACCCCATTACCTTAAGTTTATATGAGTCCTTATGTGTTAGGCAGGTCTCTTAAAGAGCAGATATTTGGTTGGTTGATTTGTATCCATTTTGCCATTCTGTGTCTTTTAAGTGGAGCCTTTAGGCCATTTACATTCACCATTAGTATTGAGATGTTCTCTCAGAATGTCTTCCAAGAAGAAAAAAAAGTATTGAGATGTGAGGTACTGTTGTATTCATCATGCTAGTTGTTACCTTATGCTTTTTTTTCATTGTGTTATTGTTTTCTACGTCTTGTGAGATTTATGCTTTAAGGAGGTTCTTTTTTGGTATACTTTGAGGTTTTGTTTCAATATTTTGAACTCATTTTAGCATTTCTTGTAGTGCTGGCTTAGTAGTAGCAAATTCAGCATTTGCTTGTTTGAAAAAGACTTTATCTCTCCTCGAAGCTTCATTTCACTGGATACAAAATTCTTAGCTGATAATTATTTTGTTTAAGGAGGCTAAAGATAGGACTCCAATCCCTTCTGGCTTGCAGGGCTTCTGCTGAGAAATCTGCTGTTAATCTGATAGATTCTCCTTTATAGGTTACCTGATACTTTTGCCTTACAGCTCTTGAGATTCTTTCCTTCATCTTGACTTTAGACAATGTGATGACTATGTGCCTAGGTGATGATCTTTTGCAGTGAATTCCCCGGGGTGTTCTTTGAGCTTCTTGTATTTGGATATCTAGATCTCTAGCAAGACCAGGGACGTTTTTCTTGATTATTCCCTCAAGTATGTTTTCCAAACTTTCAGATTTCCCTTCTTCCTCAGGAGCACCAGTTATTCTTAGGTTTGGTCATTTACATAATCCCAGATTTCTTGGAGGCTTTGTTCCTTTTTTAAAATTCTTTTTTCTTTGTCTTTGTTGGATTGGGTTGATTTGAAAGCCTTGTCTTTGAGCTCTGAAGTTACTTCTTCTACTTGCTCAATTCTATTGTTGAAACTTTCCAGTGTATTTTGTATTTCTTAAAGTGTGTCTTCCATTTCCAGAAGTTTTGATTGTCTTTTCTTTATATCTATTTCTCTGGAGACTTTTTCATTCATATCCTCCTATATTGTTTTCTTAATTTCTTTAAGTTGATTTTCACCTTTCTCTGGTGCCTCCTTGAGCAGCTTAATAATCAGCCTTTTGAATTCTTTATTTGGAAATTCACAGATTTCTTCTTAGTTTGAATCCATTGCTGGAGAGCTAGTGTGATCTTTTGTGGGGGGGTGGTTCTAGAACCTTGTATTGTCATATTACCAGAATTACTTTTCTGGTTCCTCCTCATTTGAGTAGACTGTTTCAGTGGAAAGATCTGGAACTCAAGGGCTACTTTTTAGATTCTTTTGTCCCACAGGGTGTTCCCTTGATGTGGTGCCCTCCCTCTGCCACTAAGGATGGGGCTTCCAAAGAGCCAGACTGCAGTGATTGTTATTGTCCTTCTGGTTCTAGCCACCCAGTCAGGCTCTAGGCTGGTGCTGGGGAATATCTGCAAAGAACCCTGTGATGTGATCTGCAGATATCCCAGCCATGGATACCAGCACCTGTTCCAGTGGTGGTGGCAGGCGAGTGAAGTGGCTTCTGTTGTAGTCCTTTGTTTAGTGCATGTCAGGTACTGGTTATGCTAGCAGTGAAGTTGTCACATGGACAGACTCAGGACCTCTGGCTAGACAGAGTATTACAGGAAATAGAATTAGCTATTGTTTTCTCCTTCTTTGGAGCAGGGGTTGTTCTGAGTTGCTGTAGTGGCTTGAGTTGGTTGGGCTCCACCCAGGAGGTGGCACTTTCAAGAGAGCACCAGCTGCAATATAGAAGAGAGATACAATCTTGATTATAAAACAATGGCTAATTCCACTTCCTGCAACACTCTGTCTAGCCAGAGGTCCTGAGTCTGGCTAGGTCCACCATCAGGTGGGGATAGACTTAATTGGGTCTGGGCTTAGACTTTCCTTGGATGGGGCTTGCTGCAGCCACAGTGTGGGTGGAGGGGTGATTCTCAGGCCAATGGAGTTATGTTCCCAGGGGCATTATGGCTGCCTTTGCTGTGCTACACAGGTCACCAGGGAGGTGGGGGAAAGCTGGCAGTGACAGGCCTTACCCACCTCCCAGGCAGCCACCAAGGCCAGTCTCACTCTGGCCATGCCATCCCAACTGCACTGAGTTTATATCCAGGCAGTTAGTGAGCAGGGGCTGAGATCTTGCCCCAGACCAGAAACCTTGCAGCTAAGAAAGTAAGAGGGCTCTTAGGCCTCGCCAGTCCCCACCTGCCCATACTATTGGCTGTGGCTTCTGCACTCGCATCTGTACTTTCCATTTGCCTGCTTCCCACCACCCCTGCACTGATTTCTGCTTAGGAAAATTCCTGCTTAGTCAAAATTATTACATAGTTTAACTGCAAGCTTCCTTTACCCTGTGGTCCTGCCCCAGTTCCACTGGCTATCTTCCCTTTTCCAAGGACCTCTGTCAAATCAGGCCAGGAATGGCTTCCTTGGGCTTAAGCTGGGGACTGGAAGTGCCTGCAGGGCTCTTCCTGCCGCTGCTTCTACTTTTATATTTGGCTCAGCTCCCTAAATCTATTTCGGCTCTAGGTAAGGTTAAATCCTTCTCCTGTGATCTGGATTTTCAGGTTCCCCAGTGGAGATGTATGTTCAGAAGCTGACCTTTTCCCACCTCATACTTTGGTAACTCAGTTTTTCACCTGTGTCGTGGCATTTGCAGCAGCAAACCACTTGTTTCAAAGGGTCTGTGAATTCTTTCAGTTTTCCTGAGGTGTTTCTTGCAGTGTTCCTGAAGTGATTCTTGGAGTAAAAGTTCACAATGTGAGTCTCCAGATGCTGTTCTGTATATCCAAGTGGGAGCTGCATGTTAATCCTGTCCTCCATCTGCCATTTTCCTCCTATCTCCCAGTAAATATAATTCTTTATTGAAAGCTAAGAGTTTGGTTTTATCTAATTTTAGAATATTAAACTTTGTTTTCGATATATTTAGTAGTTTCCTTACATAAGTCATTATTGAATTCCTGTAAATTAAACATTTTAGTGTAAAATCACAAATATAATGATAATAATTAACATTTATTAGATGACTACTGTGTGCCGGTGATTTTATTGCTTGGGTCACTCAGTCTTCACAACACTTCAGTATAAGTGCTGCTATTCTTATTTCAGAGGAAATAGATGTTCAGGGAAAAAAAAAAAAAAAAACTATGAATAAGTAAACTTGTGGGATTGAACCCAGATCTGGTTTGCATCTGAAATCTATGCTATTTCTACCAGGTCATGTGTCTTAACTGCTTTAACAGTGAGGTGTGGCATGTTGAAAAGTCATTTAAAGGCTGAGCACAGTGGCTCACACCTGTAATCTGAGCACTTTGGGAGGTCGAGGTGGGCAGATCACCTGATGTCAGGAGTTCCAGACCAGCCTGGGCAACATGGCGAAACCCCATCTGTACTAAAAATACAAAACTGGCTGGAGCAGTGGCTCACGCCTGTAATCCCAACACTGTGGGAGGCCGAGGCGGGCAGATTGCCTGAGCTCAGGAGTTTGAGACCATCCTGGCCAACTTGGTGAAACCCTGTCTCTACTAAAATACAAAACAAACAAACAAACAAAAACTAACTTGGCATGGCGTTGCGTGCCTGTAGTCCTCGATACTCAGGAGGCTGAGGCAGGAGAATTGCTTGAACCCAGGAGGCAGAAGGTGCAGTGAGCCAAGATCATGCCACTGCACTCCAGCCTGGGACAGAGCGAGACTCTGTCTCAAAAAGCAAAAAAAAAATTTTTTTAATTAAAAAAAAAATACAAAACTTAGCTGGGTGTGATTGCATGCACCTGTAATCCCAGCTACTCAGGAGGCTGAGGCAGGAGAATCTCTTGAACCCAGAAGGCGGAGGCTGCAGTGAGCTGCCAAGATTTCGCCACTGCACTCTAGCCTGGGCGACAGAGCAAGATGCTGTCTCAAAAATAATAATAATAATAAGTCATTTAGATTGAATATATATGTATTTTTAAAATTTGCTAATATTTTATAAGCAATTGTCACATTTATCTTCATATTGAGATTGTCATATTTTTCCTTATACCAAATTATACCAGACCCATACATTATTGAGCATTTTTCTTTTTCTACTATTTGAAACAATATGGTTAAATATGAGAAATACCTGCTTTTTTAAAGTTTAGTAAAGCTCTCTCTAAAATTGTCTAGGTCTGGAGATTTTTTTAAAAATAGATTTCATTTCTATAATAGTGATTATTGAGATTTTCCAAAGTCAGTTTTGGTAATTTGTCTTCTAAATTGTGTGTTTTATCTTTTCAAATTTATTGCCATAAAGTTTTTATTTGCTTATCTCTACTTTATCTATAATTATATCATTTATTAATTTCTAGTATTCTTTTTTTTTTGAGACAGGGTCTCACCCTGTCACCCAGGATGGAGTGCAGTGGATCTAACTTGATCCTTAATAAAGTAAACTATCCTTTGCCTCTGCTTGTTTTAAAATTCTTCCCCTTGTCTAAGTTCAATTTTATATTTATTTAGCTCATAATTTCATAACTTGGAGCATACTTTTACTCAAATAACTTTGTCATTCATGAGTTCTAGGAAGTTCAAAGCTATTGTCTTCAAATATTACCTTCTTGGTTGGGTGCAATGGCTCATTGTAATGAGCCTGTAATCCCAGCACTTTGGGAGGCCAAGGTGGCAGATCACTTGAGGACAGGAGTTTGAAACCAGCCTGGCCAACCTCGTGAAACTCTGCCTCTACTAAAAAATACAAAAATTAGCTGGCTGTGGTGGCACACAGCTGTAATCCCAGCTACTTGGAAGACTGAGGCATGAGAATTGCTTGAACCAGGGAGGCAGAGGCTGCAGTGAGCCAAGATTGCGCCACTGCACTTCAGCCTGGGTGACAGAGTGAGACTGTCTCAAAAACAAAAACAAAAACAAAAAAAACAAATATTACCTTCTTGTATTCTCATTATTTTAGTATGTATTTTTAAATTACACAAATGTTTTTCTCTTTTTTTTTGAGATGAAGTCTTGCTCTGTCGTCCAGGCTGGAGTGCAGTGGCGCAATCTCAGTTCATTGCAACTGCTGCCTCCTGGGTTCAAGCGATTCTCCTGCCTCACCCTCCTTAGTAGCTGGGACTACACGTGTACACCACCACACCAGGCTAATTTTTGTATTTTTAGTAGACATGGGGTTTCACCATATTGACCACACTGGTCTTGCACTCCTGACCTCAAGCAATCCACCTGTCTTGGCCTCCCAAAATGCTGGGATTACAGGCTTGAGCCACTGCACCTGGCCAACTTTCTTATATTCTCTTTATCTTGCTCAGCTATGTTCTGTATAATATCCTCAGATCTGTCTTTTAGTTTATAAATTTTCTTCAACCATGACTAATATTATGTTAAACTTGTCCAAGATGTTTTTAGTTTCATTGACAACATTTTTCATTTTCAAAGTTCTGGATTTATTTTCAGACCTCTCTGTTCTTTGTCACTAGCTTCTTAGTTTTCATTATGGATGTTAGCCTATCTTTGCTGTCTTTAAGTAAATACGTTTAAAATGATTAGTCTCTTTCAGATTGTTGTGCTATTTCAAAATCTTGGGGGAGCTAGTCATCTTATTTGTTGTGTCTGCTGATTTTTCCTTATACTGCAACCTACGCCTCCCAGGTTCAAGGGAGTCTCCTGCCTCAGCCCCCTGAGTAGGTGGGATTACCGGTGTGCGCCACCAGGCCTGGCCTCTTGTGAATTGTGCTTTTTTGCCTGATCACTCATCTTCAGCAAAAACTTCTTTGTGTGTGTGTGTGTGAGGAAATATCATGTATTCTTATTTGCAAAAGACTTGCTTATGAGGAATACCTGGAGCTTCAGTTTCTCACAAGAGACATTTTTTCCAAACTTTACTTTCTAAAACTAGTGAGCAGAGATCTTACAGCATCCTTTTCACTGAGTGCTGCCCTTTTATGATTCTGGTTTCATTTCCACCTCCCTACCTCTGTACCTATATCAGCATTAAATTTCCAGTCTCCTGCCTTTGCTATTAATCTATTTTCATGTAAAATCTTTCCAGACAGCTTTGCGTCAGCTTTTGAGATGACCCAACCTTTAAGTTCGGCGATGAGGCGTTTACTTACTTTTGAAACTGAACTATATACTGAACCTTTCATTTATTTATTTTTTATCAAGAATTTTTATGTGTTCGTAGCATTTTACCTGTTCATAAAATTCCATGTAAAACTTAGTAAAAGTTTTAATCTGTGTTGCTATAAATAGCAAATTTCTTTTTTATGTTTAATAGAAGAGTATGTAAATTAGATATGTGAGTTTGAAAATTATATATCTTATTTTTACTGTAACTAGTGGTAACTTTAATATTTTTCATAAACCCATAAAGATGTTTATTTATTTTTCTGTAGCAAAATAGTTTTTGTTAGTTCTCCTCATGGCTAATAGCGATGATTTCCTGCATGTTCTACATCATATGAATCGTTAGTAATCTGAAGTAAAATGAAGTATACTTCATTTTTATTTTTTGTTCTTTTTTTTTTTTTTTTTTTTTTGTGAGGTGGAATTGCACTCTGTCACCCAGGCTGGAGTACAGTGGCACGATCTCGGCTCACTGCAACCTCCGCCTCCTGGATTCAAATGATTCTCCTGCCTCAGCCTCCCAAGTAGCTGGGATTACAGGCACCTGCCACTGCACCTGACTAATTTTTTGTATTTTTGGTAGGGATAAGGTTTCACCATGTTGGCCAGGCTGATCTCAAACTCCTGATCTCAAGTGATCCACCCACCTTAGCCTCCCAAAGTGCTGGGATTACAGGCATGAGTGCTGGCTCTATTTTCCTTCTTTTGCATTTTAAAATATTATTTACAGGCTGGGTGCTGTGTCTCCCACGTGTAATCTCAGCACTTTTGAGAGGCCAAGATGGGAGGATTGCTTGAGACCAGGAGTTTAAGACCATCCTGGGCAACAAAATAAGACCCCATTTCTACAAAAAACAAGCATACAAACCAAAAATTAGCCAGGTATGGTGGCGTGCACCTGTAGTCTCAGCTACTTGAGAGGCTGAGATGGGACAATATTTTTAGTGTGTTCTCCACTGCTTTAGAAAAGCCATTATTTTTCATTTTTTCCCTCAAGTTCTGCACTCCCTGGGTTCTTAATGTTATTTCTCTGTGTTCTGGAACATTTCCTTGAGTAATGTATTTAGAAAAGATGACTAGGTGATGTTGGCTGAGTTCTTGCATACCTAGAAATGTCTTTGCCATCATGAGTGAGCAACAGTATACTCAGATATAAAATTATTGGGACCTTTTATTAGGTAGGTTCAAGCTAGCATTGTAAAATAAAGATCCAAATGTACAGATCAAATAAAGATAAAAATTTAGTTCTCTTTAATGTAATACTTTGTTACACAGCAGTGCTCAATGACCGTGTTCCACAAGGTGAGATCACCTCTGTTATCAAATTATTTGGCTCTCATCTTGAGCCTAAGAGGCCTTTTCCCCTCCTTGCCCCACTCCTTTGAAATGTCTAGTCAAGACCCTTTACTAGGTTTTGTTTGTTTGTTTGAGACAGAGTCTTGCTCTGTTGCCCAGGCTAGAGTGTAGTGGCGTGATCTTGGCTCACTGCAATCTCTGCCTCAGCCTCCTGAGTAGTTGGGATTACAGGTGTGCACCACCAGGCCTGGCTAATTTTTGTATTTTTAGTAGAGACAGAGTTTTACTATGTTGGCCAGGCTGGTGTTAAACTCCTGACCTCAGGTGATCGGCCTGCCTTGTCCTCCCAAAGTGCTGTGAGTAAAGACGTGAGTCACTGCGCCCATCCTTGCCAGTTCTCATTAGTTCTCTTTGATGGCTAAAACCTTTTATGCTATCATAAGAACTATATAGGAGATAAAGTATATAGGAGCTATTGCTATAGAGTTTAAGGAGATAGAGTTAGTATTGGCAGTGCTGGTTTTGCCTGTGTGCCCTTCTCTAGAGTTGATGTAGTTACCTAGAGTATCCTCCCTTGGAGTTGATGTGAATTAAGTACTGTGGTTTTAAAAGAGAACCCCAGAAAAGTAGCTGGGGCCATTGCTAAAGAACATGTAGGTCATTAGTTGCCATATTTTCAGTGCTAAATTTTGCATTTTTTCTTTGATTTATTAGTTTAGAATTTGGGGGTTAGCTTTGATGTGTAATTACTTTAAGTGTAAGTTGATTATTAACTAGACAATGAGAAGTAAGTGACTGACTTGCTACCATTATTTTTGAAGGGAGAAATTCAGAAAATATATTTACGGAGAAGTTAAAGGAAGACAGTATTCCTGCTCCTCGCTCTGTTGGCAGTATCAAAATCAACTTTACCCCTCGAGTATTCCCAACAGCTCTTCGTGAGTCACAAGTAGCAGAAGAGGAGGAGGTAGATAAACTTACTGTAGTTACAATTACCACAAATCAAAATGCTTTATTTTTATTTCATCTATGGAAACTAGTACCGGTTCTGAATTTCTTAAGAATTTATTATACTAAAGATATAACATCATGAATGTATTTTAGAATTTCCTTATGAGAAAAATATATTTTGCAGGTTTTTTTGGCTCCCGAATAGTGATAAGAGAACACTGATTTAATATGTGTACAGTAGGCCGGGTGCAGTGGCTCAGGCCTGTAATCCCAGCACTTTGGGAGGCTGAGGTGGGTGGATCACTTGGGCAATCCCACTACTGATTAGCACGGGAGTTTTGACCTGGGCCGGTTCACCCCCTCCTTAGGCAACGTGGTGGTCCCCGGCTCCCATGAGGTCACCATATTGATGCTGAATTTAGTGTGGACACCCGATCTGCATAGCGCACTACAGCCCAGGACTCCTGGGCTCAAGGGATCCTCCCACCTCAGCCTCCCGAGTAGCTGGGACTACAGGCACGCGCCACCGCACCCGGCCAATACATCATTTTCTATAATGTTGATAGATTTATAAACTCTGGATCAGTATGTATTTTGGAAGGAAGAGATTTGGAAATTATTAATGCATCATTACAACTAATTATTACCAATAACAGGTATTTCTAATGTGACATTTTAGAATTAATATCTTTCATCCATGTATAAATTCCTAAGCCCTAGATTTCAAATATGTATCTTTAGTTATATCAGCGCTAAGAGCTGCAGTTTTTTGGCCAGGTGTGGTAGCTCATACATGTAATCCCAGCACTTTGGGAGGCTAAGGTGGGAGGATTGCCTGAGGTCAAGAGTTTGAGAACAGCCTGACCAACATTGTGAAACCCCATCGCGACTAAAAATTCAAAAAATTAGCCAGACATGGTGGCGAATGCCTGTAATCCCAGCTACTTGGGAGGCTGAACAGGAGAATGAACCTAGGAGGAGGAGGTTGCAGTGAGCTGAGATTGCACCATTGCACTCCAGCCTGGGCAACAAGAGCAAAAACTGTCTCAAAAAAAAGAAAAAAAGGACTGCATTTTTTTTTTTTTTTTTTTTTGAGGCAAAGTCTTACTCTGTTGCCCAGGCTGGAGTGCGGTGGCGTAGTCTCAGCTCACTGCAACCTACGCCTCCCGGGTTCATGTGATTCTCCTGCCTCAGCCTCCCTAGTAGCTGAGATTACTAGCATGTGCCACCACACCTGGCTAATTTTTTGTATTTTTAGTAGAGATGGGGTTTCACCATGTTGGTCAGGCTGGTCTTGAACTCCTGACCTCAGGCAGTTTACCTGCCTCGGCCTCCCAAAGTGCTGGGATTATAGGCATAAGCCACCACACTTGACCAAGAACTGTATTTTTTTACTGCAAGCCTGAATTGATGCATCTTTCAATTGAAAAACTGTAGAAATAACAAGATCCTTAAGACACAATGACAATATAAATATTAAATATTTCATGTTATTTAACAATGTATTTTTCTGTATTTTTAACATTTCTATAATTACACAATTATAATTATTTTTAAATTGTGTGTGTATGTGTACACACACCAGACACACATGTTTTTTTTTTTTTTAGAGTTGGGGTCTTGCTCTGCTGCCCAGACTGGAGTGCAGTGGTGCAATCATGGCTGACTGTAGCCTTGCAACTCTTGGGCTCAAGTGATCTCCCTGTATATTTTTCAGTATAGAAAAATAAAAACACTATAGCCAAGAAAGATAAAATAATAATCACATGGGCTGGGTGCAGTGGCTCACGCCTGTAATCCCAGCACTTTGGGAGGCCGAGGCAGGCAGATCACAAGGTCAGGAGTTCGAGACCAGTCTGGCCAACATAGTGAAACCCCGTCTCTACTAAAAATACAAAAAATACAAAAATTAGCCGGGCATGGTGGCACACGCCTGTAATTCCAGCTACTCAGGAGGCTGAGGCAGGAGAATCACCTGAAAGTTGCAGTGAGCCAAGACCATGTTACTGCACTCCAGCCTGGGTGACAGAGCGAGACTCCATCTTGGGGAAAAACAAACAAACAAAAAAAACCCATCATCAAATAGTATGTTAATCTGCTCTGGCTGCTATAAACAAAGTACTATAGACTGGGTGGCTTAAACAACAAACATTCATTTCTCATAGTTCTGGAGGCTGAGAAATCCAAGATCAGGGTGTCAGCATGGTTCTTGGTAGGGTCCCATCATAACTTGCAGACGACCACTTTTTCACTGTGTCCACATGGTGGGTGGGAAACGCTGATCTTTTTATAAGGATGCTAAACTCATTTTGGGGGCTCTCCTCTCATGACCTCAACCTAACTACCTCTCAGCGGCCCCACTTCCAAATACTGATTCATACTGATGGCTAAGGCTTCAGTATATGAATTTGGAGGAGAGGTGGGGAAGACACAGACATTCAGTGCATAACAAATATTTCCATCCATTGGAGGAAAATGAAAAATCTAAAAGGAAGTGATAATAAAAATAAGACCTTTGTGTTCTTCATGAGACTTCTTTCTCATTCTAGTGGCTACACAAACAAGCCGAGGCACGAAGAGCAATGAATACTGACATACCTGAACTCTGCGATTTAAAAGAAGAAGAAAAGAACCCAGAATGGTTGAAGGATAAAGGAAAGTAAGTTGTTTGAACTCTGACCATGAGCTTTATCACGTATGAAGACATTAGTAGTTATCACAGGATGAGTATGGGGGCTCATGCCTGCAATCCCAGCCCTTTGGGGAGGCTGAGGTGGGATGATCACTTGAAGCCGGAAGTTCAAGACTAGCCTGGGCAACAAAGTGAGTTTCTGTCTCTACAAAAAGCAAACAAACAAGAAACATTAGCCCGGTGTGCTGGTAAACACCTGTAGTCCCAACTACTCAGAAGGCTGACACAGGAGGATCCCTCTAGCCTAGGAGTTCAAGGCTGCAGTGAGCTATGATTGTGCCACTGCATTCCAGTCTAGGCAACAAAGTGAGACCCTGTCTTTGAACAAAAAAAGCAGTTACCACAACATTCTCTAGATGTTGTGTCTGTGTGTGTGTTGTTGGAGAAGGATATTCTGAATAAGCAAATAAGGTAGACAGGGCCTCCATATTTAAAAAGTCAGATAACGAGTAAGTCATTGAAGCTCTAATTTTATTTTTTTATTTAATGTCATAAAAATGGAAAAAAAAAATTACAGCTTTTGGAATGTTTATTAAAATAAATTCCTTTTAAAATCCCTTTTACAGCCGGGTGTGGTAGCAGGTACCTGTAGTCCCAGCTACTTGGGAGGCTGAGGCTGGAGGATCGCTTGAGTCCAGGAGTTCTGAGCTGTAGTGTGCTATGCCAATGGGTGTCTACACTAAGTTCGGCAGCAATATGGTGACCTCCCGGGAGCGGGGGACCACCAGGTTGCCTAAGGCAGGTGAACTGGCCCAGGTCGGAAATGGAGCAGGTCGTAACTCCCGTGTTGATCAGTAGTGGGACTGTGCCTGTAAATAGCCACTGCACTCCAGCCTGGGCAACATAGTGAGACCCTGTCTCTAAAAATAATTAAAAAATAAAAGGAAAAAAAATCCCTTTTACATTTGACCTACATTCTTCCTGATGACTCCCATAAAAACAGGCTTTTTGGAAAGCTAGCACTATTTTGATTATTCATATCCATTTTTTTTTCTTTTTTTTTTGTTTTGAGATAGAGTCTTATTCTGTCACCCAGGCTGGAGTGTAGTGGCACAATCTCAGCTCACTGCAACCTCCACCTCTCAGATTCAAGCAATTCTCCTGCCTTAGCCTCCCAAGTAGCTGGGATTACAGGGCCCACCACCACGCCTGGCTAATTTTTTTGTATTTTTAGTAGAGACAGGGTTTCACCATGTTGGGCAAGCTGGTCTTGATCTCCTGACCTCTAGTGATCCGCACACCTCAGCCTCCCAAAGTGCTGGGATTACAGGCATGAGCCCTAGTGCAGGACCTATTCAAATCCATTTTTAAAAGATTACTATATTATTGCCCTTCAGGTCAGTGGTGTAGAAAGAAAAAAAGATTACCATATTATCCCAAAAATTACCTTATATTCGGGCAATCATTTTATTCATTTGTATATGGCTCTCTGTGTGAATATTTTAACATACTGATCAAAAAACAGTGAATTGTGGTATCTTCTGAGTGGAAATTTATGTTCATATTTCAAGGCAGCTATAGATATTTATTGTATTTCATCATACACATGTGTATGTTTATTTTCCTATTGCTTCTGTAATAAACTACCACAAAGTTAGTGGCTTAAAACAACACAAATTTATCTTTTAGTTCTGGAGTTCAGAAATCCAAAATGAGTTTCACTGGGCTAAAATTAGGTGTCAATTGCATTCCTTTTAAAGGCTCTAGGGACCAGTCTATTTTCCTGAATTTGCAGCTTCTAAGCTGCTTGCATTCCTTGGATTGTGGCCCCCAGCCACTGATTGCATTGTTCTGACCTCTGCTTCCATGGTCTCTTCTGCTTTTCTGACTCTCCTGCCTCGTTCTGTCTTTTATAAGGCCTCTTGTGTTTACGTTAGTCCCACCTACATGATGCAGGGTACTCTCCCCCATCTCAAACTCTAACTCAATTACATCTGCAAAGTCCTCTTTGCCACGTTAGGTAATATTCATAGGTTCTAGGATTAGAAAGTGGATGTCTTTTGTGGGTGTGGGGGGAGCATTATCTGTCTACCACAATGTCTATATTTTTCTTTCCTTTCTACTTTTTCTTGTTTTTTTCTCTTGTCTGTTAAAACACAAGGGATTGTTCAGTGGAGTTTAGCCAGAGTTGGCAATTTTTCTGAAGGTTAGAAGCTGGGAACTGACAGGCTGGTTCTTCTAACTCCCAAGAGTAAAACCATATATAATCTTTTCTCCTCTTTCTCTTTTCCTTCCTTTCTTCCTTCCTATTATTATTTAGTCATTAAATAAGCAGTTATTGATTGCATGCTATTTGCGAGACTATAGGCACTGAACAACAGAAATCAGGAGGAAAGAGGCGTACACAAATCCTGAAAATACTTTGTGGGAAGTACAATAACATGGATAAGAACAGGGTAATATGGGGTAGGCATGGTGGGTCATGCCTGTAATCCCAGCATTTTAGGAGGCCGAGGCAGGCAAATCACCTGAGGTTGGGAGTTAGAGACCAGCCTGACCAACATGGAGAAACCCCATCTCTACTAAAAATATAAAATTAGCCAGATGTAAAGGGCATGGTAGCTCATGCCTGTAATCCCAGCACTTTGGGAGGCCAAAGTGGGTGGATCACCTGAGGTCAGGAGTGACCAGCCTGGCCAACATGGTGAAACCCCATCTCTACTAAAAATACAAAAAATTATCCGGGCATGGTGGTGGGTGCCTGTAATCCCACCTACTCAGGAGGCTGAGGCAGGAGAATCACTGGAACCTGGAGGGCAGAGGTTGCGGTCAGCCGAGATCTCACCATTGCATTCCAGGCTGGGCAACAAGAGTGAAACTCCGTCTCAAAAAAAAAAAAAAAAAAAAAATGTATACAGACGTGGTGGTGCATGCCTGTAATCCTAGCTACTTGGGACGCTGAGGCAGGAGAATTGCTTGAACCTGGTAGGTAGAGGTTGTGGTGAGCCAAAATGGTGCCATTGCACTCCAGCATGGACAACAAGAGGGAAACTCCGTCTCAAAAAAATATATATATATATTCACACACACACACAAATACAAAAATTAGTCAGGCTTGGTGGTGGGCGTCTGTAATCCCAGCTACTCGGAAGGCTGTGGCATGAAAATCGCTTGAACCTGAGAGGTGAAGGTTTCAGTGAGCCAAGATCATGCCACTGCACTCTAGCCTGGGCAACAAAGTGAGACTCCATATCAAAAAACAAAGAAAAAAGAAAATTTCTGGCCAGGCACAGTGAGTCATGCCTGTAATCCCAGCACTTTGGGATGCCGAGGTGGGTGGATTACTTGAGGTCAGGGTTTTGGGACCAGCCTGGCCAACAATGGTAAATCCCCATCTCTACTAAAAATACAAAAATTAGGCCAGGCGCATTGGCTTACACCTGTAATCCCAGCACTTTGAGAGGCTGAGGTGTGCAGACCACCTGAGGTCAGTATTTCAAGACCAGCCTGGCCAACATGGTGAAACCTCGTCTCTACTAAAAATACAAAAATTAGCTGGGTGTGGTGGTGGGTGCCTGTAATCTCAGCTGCTTGGGAGGCTGAGGGTAGATAAGTGCTTGAACTCAGGAGGCGGAGGTTGCAGTGAGTTGAGATTGAGCCACTGCCCTCTAGCATGGGTAACAGAGTGAGACTCCATCTAAAAAAGAAAGAAAGAGAGTAAGAGAGAGAGAGAAAGAGAGTGGGAGAAAAGAGCGAGAGAGAGAAAGAAAAAAAGAGAGAGGGCCAGGTGCCAGTGGCTCATGCCTGTAATCCCAGCACTTTGGGAGACAGAGGCAGGCGGATCACAAGGTCAGGAGGTGGAGACCATCCTGGCCAACATGGTGAAACCTCATCTCTACTAAAAAAAATTAAAAAATTAGCTGGGCATGGTGGCAGGTGTCTATAATCACAGCTACGTGGGAGGCTGAGGCAGGAGAATCACTTGAACCTAGGAGGTGGAGGTTACAGTGAGCCGAGATTGTGCCACTGCATTCCAGCCTGGGCGAAAGAGTGAGACCCCATCTCAAAACAAAAAAAAGAAAAAATAAGAGAAAGAATTGGGCCTTTACCTAATACCGTGTACAAAAATAACTCAAAATGGATCGAAGACCTAAATGTAAGGACTAAACTATAAAATTCTTAGAAGAGAACACAGGGTGCTTCCTTACATTGGATTTGGTGATGTTTCCTGCATATGACACCAAAACAATAGGCAACAAAAGAAAAAACGGTTAAGTTGGACCACATCAAAATTAAAAACTTTTTGTACATTGACGACACTATAAACAGTAAAAAAGCAATTCGTTCCTTTCACATTGTCGCTGCCCGTAGGTGGTTGTGGTCACTATGCCCGGAGGGAGGCGGCGGTGGCCAGTAATGCCTGGGAAACTCCTCCTGGGGGGGACATTATGGAGCTGGAAGCACCCTTGGAGGAGTCCGAGAGCCAGAAGAAGGAGAGGCAAAAGAGCTTTATGGATATCGCAATTTAGGATAAGGGATTATGGACCTGTACTTCCCTTATAGCGTTGTTATGAAGAGTTAAACAAGATAAGCTGAAAACACATTACACAGTGCTGGAGTGACAGAAGGAAGTCAAGGCACCATTATGATTCAGATGAGAAATCAGAAACAAGAGAAAATGGTGTTACAGATGACCTGGATGCTCCCAAGGCCAAAAAAACTAAAATGAAAGAGAAGCTAAATGGAGACACTAAAGAAGGATTTAACAGACTTTCAGATGAATTCTCTAAATCTCATAAGTCAAGAAGAAACGATCTACCAAATGGAGATATTGATGAATATGAAAAAAAATTAAAGTGGGTATCATCCTTAGATAGTTCTACTCATAAATCAAGTGATAATAAACTAGAGGAGACCTTAACACGTGAACAGAAGAAGGAGCCTTCTCCAATTTCCCTATTTCTGAAGAGACTATAAAGCTTCTGAAAGGTCGAGGGTTAACATACCTCTTTCCTATTCAAGTTAAGACCTTTGGTCCTGTATATGAAGGAAAAGATTTAATAGCTCAAGCACGGACAGGAACAGGAAGGACATTCTCTTTTGCCATTCCCTTGATTGAAAGACTCCAAATAAATCAAGAAACAATTTAAAAAAGCCGCTCACCAAAGGTACTCGTTTTGGCTCCAACAAGGGAACTGGCAAATCAAGTAGCCAAAGGCTTCAAAGATATAACTAGGAAGCTCAGCGTGGCGTGTTTTATGGCGGAACATCATATCAAAGCCAAATTCATCATATTCGAAATGGTATTGACATCTTGGTTGGAATCCCTGGTCGTATCAAAGACCATCTGCAGAGTGGCCGATTGGATCTTTCTAAACTGCGCCATGTTGTGCTCGATGAAGTGGATCAAATGTTAGATTTAGGTTTTGCTGAACAAGTTGAAGATATTCATGAATCCTACAAAACTGATTCTGAAAACAATCCTCAGACTTTACTTTTTTCAGCAACTTGCCCACAGTGGGTATACAAAGTTGCAAAAAAAATACCTGAAATCTAGATATGAACAGGTTGACCTTGTTGGAAAAATGACTCAAAAGGCTGCAACCACTGTGGAACATTTGGCCATCCAGTGTCATTGGTCTCAGAGGCCAGCAGTTATTGGAGATGTCCTTCAAGTCTACAGTGGGTCTGAAGGGAAGGCTATTATTTTCTGTGAGACCAAGAAGAATGTAACTGAAATGGCCATGAATCCACACATAAAACAGAACGACCAGTGTTTACATGGGGACGTTGCACAGTCACAAAGAGAAATTACACTAAAAGGCTTCAGAGAAGGTAGTTTTAAAGTTTTGGTGGCAACCAATGTGGCTGCCTGTGGTTTGGACATTCCTGAAGTTGACCTGGTTATTCAAAGTTCTCCTCCTCAGGATGTTGAGTCCTATATCCATCGCTCTGGACTCACAGGTAGAGCTGGACGGGCAGGGATTTGTATATGTTTTTGTCAACCAAGGGAAAGAGGTCAACTAAGATATGTGGAGCAAAAAGCAGGAATTACTTTTAAACGTGTAGGTGTTCCTTCTACAATGGATTTAGTTAAATCTAAAAGCATGGATGCCATCAGGTCTCTGGCTTCCGTTTCTTGTGCTGCTGTTGATTTTTCTGACCATCAGCTCAGAGACTTGATAGACGAGAAAGGGGCAGTGGATGCATTGGCTCAGCCTTAGCCCACATTTCTGGTGCATCAAGCTTTGAACCACGATCTTTGATCACCTCTGATAAGGGATTTGTGACCATGACTCTGGAAAGCCTAGAGGAAATACAGGATGTCAGCTGTGCTTGGAAAGAACTTAACAGAAAGCTGAGTAGTAATGCAGTGTCTTAGATTACCAGAATGTGCCTCCTGAAAGGAAATATGGGTGTTTGCTTTGATGTTCCTACAACTAAGTCAGAAAGGTTACAGGCAGAGTGGCATGATTCCGACTGGATACTTTCAGTGCCAGCCAAATTACCTGAAATTGAAAAATATTATGCTGGAAACACATCTTCTAATTCCAGACAGAGGAGTGGCTGGTCAAGTGGCTGGTCGGGCCGGTCAGGTGGTCTATCTGGCGGCCGGTCAGGTAGACAGAGTCGACAAGGGAGTCAATCAGTAAGTCAACAAGATGGTAGAAGATAAAGTGGGAATAGAAATCGATCAAGAAGTGGGGGCCACAAACAGAGGTTTGACTGAGTATTTGATAGTTAATCTACCAGTGTGAGCTTGCCTATTTCTGCCTAATCATGTACATTATCCACCAAAAATTAGGTCATCATAGTTGAGGTATGTATCTGCTATTTGCAAAGAAGTTGGTCGTATTTTTTTAAAAAGTATTTCACAAGAATGGTTGTAAACAAATCTACTTATCCAGTTGTACCTTTGAATAAAAAAAAAACCTCCTTTTATTGTCACACACACACAAAAAAAGCAACTCATGGAATAGAGAAAATATTTACAAATTGAGAATATATATGAGCTACTATTCAACAACAAAACAACCTAATTTTAAAATGAGCAAAGAGGCCAGAGCCACCACTCACACTTGTAATCCCAGCTTTTGGACAGGCCAAGGTGGACAGATCACTTGAGGCCAGGAGTTCGAGACCAGCCTGGCCATCAAGGTGAAACCCTGTCTCTACTAAAAATAGAAAATTTGCGGGGCATGGTGACGCACACCTGTAATCCCAGCTACTCTGGTTCTCTCAGGTATGAGAATCACTTGAACCTGGGAGGTAGAGGTTGCAGTGAGTTGAGATGGCACCACTGAATTCCAGCCTGGGCAATGGATCAAGACTCTGCTCAAAAACATAGTAATAATTTTTTTAAAAATAGAAATGGCCAAGAACCTAAATAGGCATTTCTCCAAAGAAGACAAATGGCCAGTATGAAAAGACGTTTAATATCGCTAACCATTTGGGAAATGCCTGTCAAAACCACTATGAGACGCCACTTCGCACCCTTTAGGATGGCTACTCAGAAAAAAAAAACAAACAGAAAATAACAAGTGTTAGTGAGAATCCTGTGCACTATTGGTAGAGGTGTAAAATGATACAGCTGCTATGGAAAACAGTATCGTTCCTCAAAAAAGTAAAAATAGAATTTTTTTTTCTTTTTTTGAGATAAGGTCTGGCTCTGTAGCCCATGCTTGAGTGCAGTGGCATGATCTTGGCTCACTGCAACCTCTACCTCCCAGGCTTAAGCCATCCTCCCCACCTCAAGCCTCCCAAGTAGATGAGACCAGCTAATTTTTGTAGTTTTTGTAGAGACAGGGTTTTGCTATGTTACCCAGGCTGGTCTCAAACTAATGAGCTCGAGCTATCTGCCCACCTTGGCCTCCCAAAGTGCTGGGATTGTAGGTATGAGCCACCACGCATGGCCAAAAATAGTATTGTTATATCATGTAGTAATTCCACTTCTGGGTGTATACCCAAAAGAACTAAAAGCAGGAACACAAACAGATAGTTGTACACCCCAGGTTCATAGCAATAACACTCAAAATATCCAAAACATATAAGCAACCCAAGTGTCCACTGAGGGATAAATAGATCAATAAAATGTGTTATATCCATAATAATGCAGTGTTATTTCAGCCTTAAAAAGGGAGGAAATCCTGTCACATGCTACAACATGGATGAACCTTGAAGACATTATACTAAATGAAATAGGCCAGTCACAAAAGGACAAATACATGATTTCACTTATGTGAGGTACTTAGAGTGGTCAAACTCACGGAGACAGAAAGTCAAATGGTGTTTGTGAATGACTAGAGAGGAGGAGGATCAGAGAGTTACTCTCTAATGGGTATGGAGTCTCAATTTGAGAAGATGAAGAAGTTATTATAAACATGGATGGTGGTGATGGTTGTACATTGTAAATGTAGTTAATGCCACTGAATTTTACATTTTAAAATGTTTAAAGTGATAAATTTTGTTATATATATTTTACTACAGTTTAAAAAATAAAAGGTCAGGCATTGTGGCTCAAGCCTGTAATCCCAGCACTTTGGGAGACCAAGGTGGGTGGATCACAGGTCAGGAGTTCAAGACCAGCCTGGCCAACATAGTGAAACCCCATCTCTACTAAAAATAAAAAATTTAGCCGGGCATGGTGGCTGTGTAATCTCAGCTACTCGGGAGGCCGAGGCAGGAGAATCGCTTGAAACTCGGGAGGCAGAGGTTGCAGTAAGCCTAGATTGCACGAATGCTCTCCAGCTTGGGCGACAGTACGAGACTCCATCTCAAAAATTAAAAAAAAAAAAATTTTGTTGTAGACACTGCAGGTTGCCTAGCCAATATTTATTCTCTCCCTTTATCCTTATTGGCTGAGCCCATTTTTTGTTTATGTGTGCAGACCTTGCCTATGTAACTTAGGATGGTGACCCTATTCCAAGTTCAGGGATAAATTCTTATTGACTTCAACAGATTATGATTGCTTTAGTTGCATTCCTGCTTTTTTTTAAAAAAGATATAGACACAAAAATATTATAATGTTCTTCATAAAAATAAAAGTATTGGAAAACAAGACCCCTAATGTACCTAAGTAGGAGGAAATTGGTTTCAAAAATCCTAGCGCTTATGAGAAAATACAGTAAGAACAATCTGTGTATTATGTATACTCTGTAAAAATGTATTTCTCCATTTTCTAACATGGAAAGATGCTCATGTTTTTGAATTTTTAAAAGCATTCTAAACAGCAGTATATAGTAGTACTAGTATGAATAGTAAAATTGGGGGAGGTGGGGGATAAGCGGGGGGGGAGAGAGAGAGATGGCGGGGGGGCAGGGGGAGGCAGGGATAAAGGAAAAGAGTCTGAGGGAGAGAGAAAGAGAAAAAGGAGTCTGAGGGAGAGAGAAAAGAGAAAAAAGAGAGTTTGAGGAAGAGAAAGACTGGTTTTTATTTTTGTTTTAAGGGTATGTACTTTTGGTCAATGAGATGTGAAAGGAGGTAAACTTGGTGTTTTCTGGGAACGATTTTCTTTCTCTTAGGGAACATATACCAGAAAATATTGTTACCTTTTCTTCCAATGAGTATTATGCCTGTATGTGGCACCTTGAGCTAATATGTCCATGAGGAAAACCAGCCCAATTATGGTTTCTGCTGAGTACAGTAGAATGGACAGATGGAAGGAGCCAGTGACCTTGATAACATCTTTGAGCTGCTAATTGGGCTTGGAGCTTCTTTCCTCTGCATTTCTTATTTTTATTTTTTGATCTTCTTTATAAGGTCCTTGATCGAATAGACTTTTAAAATGTGAGATAGGCTGGGTGCAGTGGGTCATGCCTGTAATCCCAGCACTTTGGGAGGCTAAGACAGGTGGACCACGAGGTCAGGAGTTCGAGACCAGCCTGGCCAACATGGTGAGCCGAGATTGCACCACTGCACTCTGTAGCCTGGGTGGCAGAGCGAGAAACTCTGTCTCAAACAAAACAAACAAAAAAAAAGTGAGATAATTAATTTCCTTACTTGTTTAAGCCCAGTTGAGTTGTGGTTCTGTTACTTGCATTCAGAAACATCGCTAATACAAGGCATTTCAGAAATGTAAACTGTACCCACGGAATTAGCTTTTCTAGTTTGTACAAGTTATTTTCAGCTTGAGTTAGCTCAGATTAGGTGTGACAATGGTGTCATCTTACCTTTTATTCAGTTTACTGGGTATTTTTATAGGTTTACTTTTGACATGTTTAATATTCCAGAGCAGCAAAGTATGCAGTAAAATGGAATGCACATGAATATGAAGTTATATTTATATGACATTTTTATTTTTAGCAAAGTATTTTCTGTTTTCCTGTTTATGTACTTTTTCAAATTTTTTAAGTGGAAATTACACATAAAAAAAAAGAAACTTTGCATTTTGAAGAAATCCTTTAATTGTGTACATCTCTTTATTTGAAGAGAATTTTGGAACATTTGAACTGAAAGCGTATATCCATTGCAAGTAACCAAAAAACCCGGTTCAAACTGGCTTTATATTGAAAGGAATTTATTGTCTTATAAAACTAAAAAGCTAAAGGTGTTTTGCATTTCAGATAAAGCCTTATCCAGCAGCTTAACTGTATTGTGAAGGGCTCAGTTTCTTTCTGCCTTTTTATTGCTTTCATATTCTAGTAGTATCAGCTTTATTCTAATACCAGCTCTTCTGTGTTAAAAATGGTCAGTAACGATTTGGGCTATGTGACTTCTTCATTTATATCCAGCAGGGGGGAGAAGTTTGCCCAACTTTTTATTCTCCAACTTTGAAACCAACCCACAGGCTTCATTCTAAATAGAACATTAGGCCCTGTGCGGTGGCTCATGCCTATAATCCCAGCATTCTGGGAGACCCAGGCAGGCAGATCACGAGGTCAAGAGATGAAGACCATCCTGGCCAACATGGTGAAACCCCATCTTTACTAAAAATACAAAAATTAGCTGGGCATGGTGGCATATCCCTGTAGTCCTAGCTACTAGGGAGCCTGAGGCAGGAGAATCACTGGAACCCGGGAGGTGGAGGTTGCAGTGAGTCGAGATTGTGCCACTGCACTCCAGCCTGGCAACAGAGCAAAACTCCATCTCAAAAAAAAAAAAAAAAATTGAAAAAAGAAAAGGTAAATAGAACAATATGGGTCACACAAGCCCATACCCAAGTCAATTACTATAGCAAAAAATATGCCTACTGGGTTAAATTACTAATGTCTACCCTTGGAAATGAGAGTGAGGTCTGTCCCATTCAAATGGTAGGCTGGTGTATGTGAAAGAGAGATGGATTCAGTACAGCCAACAATGTTTACCCTACAGAGAATGCAAAACGAGGTAAGCCATCCTCTTTGCGAAATACAATTAGATATTATTTCTGTGTTTGTTTCCATGTTAAATTGTTTTTCTTTTCTGTTTTTGTCTCATTAGCAAATTGTTTGCAACGGAAAACTATTTGGCAGCTATTAATGCATATAACTTAGCCATAAGACTAAACAATAAGATTCCACTATTGTATTTGAACCGGGCTGCTTGCCACCTAAAACTAAAAAACTTACACAAGGCTATTGAAGATTCTTCTAAGGTATGGATATCTATTTCTTATATGTATATCCTTCTATTAATTGGTTTAAATGATCTTTTTTTGTTCAATTGAAATAATGGAGACATGAAGATTTAAAAAATTGTCTTTCTTATTAAAGCTTTTTTAAACTGATTTTTTACTAATGGACAAGGAACTGGCATTTGTTGTGACTTCTATGAATAGTTAGATTAAAAATCAGCTTTTGCCAGGCGTGGTGACTCATGCCTGTAATCCCAGCACTTTGGGAGGCTGAAGTGGGCGGATCACCTAAGGTCAGAAGTTCTAGACCAGTCTGGCCAACATGGAGAAACCCCATCTCTTAAAAAAAAAAAAAAATCAGCCGTTACTGTATTGCCCTGATGTATCACTTCAAGTTCACAGGGAAATTAGTAAATGTAATCTTTTTTTAAGACAGGGTCTTGCTCTGTCACCCAGGCTGGAATGCAGTGGTAAAATGACAGCTCACTGCCACAGCTTTGACCTCCTAATCTCCAGCTCTCCTCCCCACCTCAGCCTCTCAAGCAGCTGGGATTATAGGCACACACCACCACACCTAGCTAAGTTTTTGTTTTGTTTTGTTTTTTGTAGAGATGAGGTCTCCCTCTATTTCTCAG
Source organism: Ateles fusciceps (assembly GCA_036589455.1). NCBI lineage: Eukaryota > Metazoa > Chordata > Mammalia > Primates > Atelidae > Ateles > Ateles fusciceps. The sequence continues at coordinate 5,607,612 of JAZHEH010003061.1, read as the reverse complement.
GTTGGTCTCAAACTCCTGATTTCAAGGGATGCTACAACCTTGGCCTCTCAAAGTGCTAGAATTACAGGTGTGAACCACTGTACCCTGCTGGAAATTAGTAAATGGTGGTCAGTTGTGCCCTTTCCTTTCCTTTTCTTTCCTCTTTCCTTTCCTCCTTTCTTTCCTTCCTTCCTTCCTCCCTTCCTTTTTTCCTTCCTCTTTTTCTTCTCCCCCTCCCTCTCTCCCTTCCTCCCTTTCTTCTTTCCTCCCTCTTTTCTTTCTTCTTATTCTCCTCTCCCTCCCTTCCTTTCCCTTCCCTTCCTTTCCCTTCCTTCCCCCTTCCTTCCTTTTTCTCTTTCTGCCTCCCTCCCTTCTTCCCTCCCTCTGTCTCTCTGTCTTTCCTTCTTCCTCCTCCTGTTTTTTTTTGGAGGGGGAGACAGAATCTCACTCTGTCACCCAGGATCGATTACAGAGGTGTGATCACAGCTAACTGCAGCCTCGACCTCCCAATCTCAAGTGATCATCCCACCTCAGCCTCCCAAGTAGCTGGAACTACAGGCATGCATCACCACACCTAGCTAATTTTTGTATTTTTTATAGAGATGGGGTTTGGCCATGTTGCCCAGGCTGGTCTTGAATTCCTGGGCTCAAGCAATCCTCCTGTCTAAGCTTTGCAAAGCACTAGGATTACAGGTGTGAGCCACTGCATCCAGCCCACTCTTTTTCTTATTAAAGTTTTGTAGACTCGGCTAGGTGCTGTGGCTCACACCTGTAATCTCAGCACTTTGGGAGGCCAAAGTGAACAGATCCCCTGAGGTCAGGAGTTCGAGACCAGCCTGGCCAACATGATGAAAACCTATCTCTACTAAAAATACAAAAATTAGCTAGGTGTGGTGGTGGCCGCCTATAGTCCCAGCTACATGGGAGGTTGAGGCAGGAGAACTGCTTGAACCCAAAAGGCGGAGGTTGCAGTGAGCTGAGATCATGCCATTGCACCCTAGCCTAGGTGATAGAGCGAGACTCTGTCTCAAAAAAAAAAAAAAAAAAGTTTTGCAGACTCAATGCAAGGTAGAAGGAATAAGACTTGTTATTCCCTTGTTATCTCTACCACATGTGCAGTAAGAGAGTATCTCTTTTTTAAAGAAATTTTTTAAGTTTTTTTTTTTTTTTTTTTTTTTAGAGATGATGTCTCACTCTGTCACCCAGGCTGGAGTGCAATGGCGCGATCTCCACTCATTGCAACCTCCTCCTCCCAGGTTCAGGAGATCCTCCTGCCTCAGCCTCCTGAGTAGCTGGGATTACAGGTGCTTCCCACCACAACTGGCCAAATTTTTTAAGGTTTTTTTTTTTTTTTTCTTTTGTGACAGAGTCTCACTCTTTCACCCTGGCTGGAGTGCAGTGGCGCCGTCTCAGCTCACTACAAACTGTTTCCTGGGCTCAAGCGATTCTCATGCCTCAGCCTCCCAAGCAGCTGGGATTACAGGTGCCCACCACCATGCCCAGCTAATTTTTGTATTTTTAGTAGAGACAAGGCTTCACCATGTTGGCCAGGCTGGTCTCGAACTCCTTATCTCAAATAATCCACTTGCCTCAGCCTCCCAAAGTGTTGGAATTACAGGCGTGAGCCACCATGCCCAGCCCTAAATTTTTAATTTTTAAGAGACAGCCTGTCGCCCAGGGTAGAGTGCAGTGGCTCACTGCAACCTCAAGCTCCCGGACTCAAGTGATCATTCTGCCTTGGCTTCCCAAAGTGCTGGGATTACAGGTGTGAGTCACCATGCCCAGCCCAGATATCTCTATAATCATTTTCCCATTTATAGGGTAACTTAGTATATTCTACTTTCCATTACTAATATTTCATGTGAATGTCTTGAACTTCTACAGCTTTTTCTTTTCCATGTAAAGATAACTTGTTTTAAGGGAATATCATGTGCAAAATCTCTTAGGCAGCTCCTTGAGATTGAGGATATGGAGTACACAACAAAGTCCTCATACTTTGATATCATAAAATCTTTATGATCCAGTTCTTCTTTGACTCTCACAATGCAGACAAATATTTATTGAATGGATGAATAAGCTGAATCACTCAATCTGAATACAAAAGCCCCACAAATGCTATTTAATAATTCCTACTAGTAAAAATATATTTGTAAATATATTTTATATTTTTAAATATATATTTATGTATATAATATACATATATAATATACACATGTATATAATATATAATGTATACATAAATATATATTACGTATATAAATATACAATATGTTTATAAATATATAAATAATATTTATATATTTATAAACAATATTTATATATTTATATATTAAATACATATTTATATATAAACAAATATGTATATACACATAATATTTATATATTAAATATATATAAATATATAGATATGAATATTTATATATTAAATATATATTTAATATATAAATATATAAATATGTATATAAATATGCATTTATAAATATATTTATGTAAAAATATATATTTTATATTTATTAAATATAAAAGCCTACCATTTATGTCACAATTAGTTTAAGTTGTTAGTTTATTTATATATAGACAATAATAATATACATGTGGCTGGGTGCCATGGCTCATGCCTGTAATCTCAGCATTTTGAGAGGCTGAGGCGGGTGGATTACCTGAGGTCAGGAGTTCGAAACCAGCCTGGCCAATATGGTGAAACCCCATCTCTACTAAAAATACAAAAATTAGCCAGGCATGGTGGTGTATGCCTGTAATCCCAGGTACTAGAGGGGCTGAGGCAGGAGGATTGCTTGAACCTGAGAGGTGGAGGTTGCATTGAGCTAATATCTATATATGTATGTATATGGTAAATTCCTCTACCAGCTAAGCCAATTTAGGTGACGGCTTGAGGCTTTTTTTTTTTTGAGATGAAGTTTCATTCTGTCACCAGGCTGGAGTGCAGTGGCGTGATCTTGGTTCACTGCAACCTCTGCCTCCCAGATTCAAGTGACTCTCCTGCCTCAGTCTCCTGAGTAGCTGGGATTACAGGCGTGCGCCACCATATCTGGCTAGTTTTTGTATTTTTAGTAGAGACAGGGTTTTGCCATGTTGGCCAGGCTGGTCTCGAACTCCTGACCTTCAAGTGATCCACCCACCTCAGCCTCCCAAAGTGCTGGGATTACAGGTGTGATCCACTGTGCCCGATTTTTGCTTGTTTAAATTAAGAAATGATGTCTTTCTCTTAATAATTATATATATATTTTGTAAGGCACTGGAATTATTGATGCCACCTGTTACAGACAATGCTAATGCAAGAATGAAGGCACACATACGACGTGGAACAGCATTCTGTCAACTAGAATTGTATGTAGAAGGTAAGAAATTGATAGAAGTGGTTTAAGTCTCAAGTTACACTCTGAAAAAAAGTCACTGGAATTATTTAAGATCATGACTTTTTTCTCTTTTTAAAATTGTTTTTATGTATATTTTTTTTATTTATTTTTTATTTTTTTAGAATAGGTATGGTCAAAAGGATCATGACTTTTAAGGACTACATTTAAAAAATATTTTTAGCATTTAATTTATTCTTTGAAATGTCTGCAACATATCTGACAAAACATGATTTCAAAATTATATTTTAAACATTCATTGTAGAAGGGAATTAAAACAAGTGTGAGTAACAAGTTTCAGTCTAGCAAAATGCTATATTACCAGACAACTCTTCTGTAGAAAGATACATGATAAATGCTGGGTGTGCTGCTTCACCCTTGTAATCCCAGGGACTAGGGGAGGCTGAAGTGGGAGGATGGCTTGAGGCCAGGAGTTTGAGACCAGCCTGGGCAACATAGTGAGACCCTGTCTCTTAAAAAAAATCATGATAAAATATATAAATTGATTTATTTGAGATATCATTGAAAGTTGGTTTTTTTTTTTGAGATGGAGTCTCGCTCTGTTGCCCAGGCTGGAGTGCAGTGGCATGATCTTGGCTCACTGCAACCTCTGCTTCCTGGGTTCAGGCAATTCTCCTGCCTCAGCCTCCCGAGTAGCTGGGATTACATGCACCTGCCACCATGCCCGGATAATTTTTGTATTTTTAGTAGAGATGGGGTTTCACCATCTTGTCCAGGTTGGTCTTGAACTTTTCACCTCATGATCCACTCACCACAGCGTCCCAAAGTGTTGGGATTACAGGCATGAGCCACTGCGCCCGGCTGGAAATTCATCTCAAAGATCTTCTTGGTCACACCCTGTGTGTGTGTGTGTACACACCTAAGTCTAGAAATAACTGATCTACCATAGTGTATGCACATTGCTTATATTCGTTAGATTGTATTAAGGTCTGTAATTTAGCCCCATATATGCAGAAGACATATAGCATTTATTTTATTTTATTTTAAATAGATTTGGGGGGCCAGGTACGGTAGCTCACACCTCTAATTCCAGAACTTTGGGATGCCAAGGTGGGCAGAGGTCACCTGAGGTCAGGAGTTTGCCAGCCTGACCAACATAGTGAAACCCTGTCTCTACTAAAAATACAGAATTAGTTGAGTTTGGTGGCACATGCCTGTAATCCCAGCTACTTGGGAGGCTGAGGCAGGAGAATCGTTTGAACCTGGGAGGCAGAGGTTGCGGTGGGGAGGCAGAGATCTTGCCATTGCATTCCAGCCTGGGCCACAAGAGCAAAGCTCTGTGTCAAAAACAAAAACAAACAAACAATTATATGTGTACGTGTATATACATATACATATATATATATGTATGTATGTATAGTCTATTTGCAGTTACTCATGCTGCACCAAAGGCAAAATTTTGTAGTAGCCAAAGTTTATCTTCAAGATTCCTCCTCCCATACCTCCCTAAGGAGAAGCCTGTTCAGCTTCCATTCACTCAAGGCCTAAAGGCCACCTCTTGATGATGTCTTGCCAGGGCAAGCTATACATTTTTATTATTTCTGATTTCATGTTTAAAGTTGGTTATGCCATTTTTAGGATATATATATATATATATTTTTTTTTTTTTTTTTGGAGACGGAGCCTTGCTCTGTCGCCCAGGCTGGAGTGCAGTGGCGCATTCTCAGCTCACTGCAACCTCCACCTCAGGAAATTTTTTCTAACCAAAGCATCCACATCGTGTTCCTATGCCTCATTCTTTTTTAAATGTCTTATTCAGTTTCAGGAGGATAAATATAACCAAGCAGGAATGAAATGTTCTTTAGAAATTATGGCATTATAGATTGTTTTGAGCTACAAAGACTCTTTCTTTTAAATATGAGACAGTTGAGGCTTGGAGAAGGCAATTCAGTGAACTGCCTAACCTGGCATAGCAAATGAACAGCATTTTAGGGACTAGAACTCAAGGTTCCTTACTCTGAAAGAAATATTTTTTCCATGGCATTTTTGGGTAAAGATTGAGATCCAGTTACTATTTTTGTTTTTTTTTTTTTTTGAGATGGAGTCTCACTCTGTCACCAAGGCTGGAATGCATTGGCACGAGCTTGGCTCACTGAAACCTCTGTCTCCTAGGTTCAAGCGACTCTCCTTCCTCAGCCAGGACTCCTGAGTAGCTGGGATTACAGGTGCATGCCACCATGCATAGCTAATTTTCACACTTTTAGAAGAGATGGGGATTTCACCATGTTGGTCAGGCTGGTCTCAAACTCCTGATCTCGTGATCCTCCCGCCTCAGCCTCCCAAAGTGCTGGGATTACAGGAATGAGTGTCCTTTTAACAAGCAGTAGGCAGTGCTTTCATTTTTAACCATCTTTTCTCAAAGGAATTCCGTACATATGATAGCTACAGAAAAAAGCTTATACCACATTCCAGTCTATGAATAAAGTATGGTTTGAGTCTACAAAAATTATTTATTTATTTATTTGAGATGGAGTCTCGCTCTGTCACCCAGACTGGAGTGTAGTGGCACCACCTTGGCTTACAGCAACCTCTACCTCCTGGGTTCAAGCAATTTTCCTGCCTCAGCCTCCCATTTATGTTATAATGAGTTTAAGTTGTTAGTTTATTTGTGCTTGTAAAATAACTGTTTCTTACAGAATATTGAATAAAATAATAATTAACCCAAATCAGTGAAAAATTTCTACAGTCTTATAGAGATACTACTATGTGTGTAAAGATGGGAATCTAATTTAAAACTTGGTACTTGTCCTGAACTATGCTACTAGTGTTTTTTTTTAAATATTGTCTAGATAAGAGACGTACTAATAAAGCATTTCTTTTATTCATCATCATTGATATATAAACATAGGCCTACAGGATTATGAAGCAGCACTTAAGATTGATCCATCCAACAAAATTGTACAAATTGATGCTGAGAAGATTCGGAATGTAATTCAAGGAACAGAACTAAAATCTTAATGACTATTAGAAGCAACTAAGTATTGTTGTAAGTTTTTAAAAAATACCTGGAGGCATTAGGAATCTTTGTACATACCACGGTCGATTGTACAGAATCGCTTTCTGTTTAGTACTCTAATTCTGTGGAGCTGTAGAGGGCAAAATATTATAAGTCCATAGAAAATAAACTCTTTGAGTTGAATCATTCCTGAATAAGTAAATCTAAGAATAATCTATTTTAATTCCTTATTTCTTCATATTAATACATACTTATCTGGCTGGGTGCAGTGGCTCACACCTGTAATTCCAGCACTTTGGGAGGCCGAGGCAGGCGGATCATGAGGTCAAGAGATTGAGACCATTTTGGCCAACATGGTAAAACCCCGTCTCTACTAAAAATACAGAAATTAGCTGGACATGGGGGTGCACGCCTGTAGGTCCAGTTACTCAGGAGGCTGACACAGAAGAATCTCTTGAACCCGGGAGGTGGAGGTTGCAGTGAGCATAGATCCTGCCACTGCACTCCAGCCTGGTGACAGAGCGAGACTCTGTCTCAAAGAAAACACAAAAATACATACTTACACATTTTTGTGTTAATGAATTAAGCTTGCTCTTGTAACAAAATTTTATATTTTGCTATAGTGCCAGGACACTTACTGATTAATTTTTAACAAGGTAGAATTTTAAAATAAAAGATTGTTTATAAAGTATTTTTGTTTGTATTAAATATACCATTTAATTGACTGAATGGTTGACTTTGGTATAATAAATATTGATAGGTTTTCTGTTAGTTTCCAAATACACAGAACCTTATTTTTTCTTTAATACTTCTCTAACACCTGTTGTTCAAGATTAGATCAATTCAACCTGGTATAAAACCACTGTTGAGAAAACCTTATCTTCAACTTCAGTTATAGGCTGTGCTCCTGAAAACTGATCATATTTTATAACACTATCTGGTGAAGATAAATTTTTTTAGTGAAGTAGTTTTCTAATACCTCCAAGTAGACAAGGGGGGAAAAGTGACAGCAACGCATTAGATATTAACCTGGTATATTATGGTATTGGCATTGGATTGCACCAACATCTGTGTTGTATCACTGTGATTATGCAAGCATTAAGCGCAGTAGCACAGCTTCTCTTTTTCATGTAGTTATTGTAATTCTCTGATTAGATTTTAACATGATTTTTTTTTTTTTTTTTGGAGATGGAGTCTCCTGTTCCCCAGGCTGGAATGCAATGTCTGGGTCTTGGCTCACTGCAACCTCCCCTTCCCAGGTTCAAATAGTTCTCCTGCCTCAGCCTCCCTAGTAGCTGAGATTATAGGTGCCTGCAACCAAGCCCAACTAATTTTTTTATTTTTATTAAAGACAGCATTTCCCCATGTTGGTCAGGCTGGTCTTGAGCTTCTGACCTCAGGTGATCTGCCTGCCTCTGCCTCCCAAAGAGCTGGGACTACAGGTGTAAGCCACCATGCCTAGCCATTTTTTTTTTCAAACCAAGGTGGGCAGATCACCTGAGGTCAGGAGTTTGAGACCAGCCTGGCCAACATGGCGAAACCATTTCCATTAAAAATACAAAATGTAGCTGGGCATGGTGGTGCACACCTGTAGTCCCAGCTGCTTGGGTGGCTGAGGCAGGAGAATTGCTTAAACCAGGATGCAGAGGTTTCAGTGAGCTGACATGGCATTACTACACTCCAGCCCAGGCAACAGAGCGAGACTCCGTCTCAAAGAAAAAGAAGAAAAGAAAACAAAGCTGGGATGAATTTTTATAGTATCTGATCATCTGATGCCACAAATTGTGTGAGTCCTCTGATTTTTTTTTTTTTTTTTGAGATGGAGTTTCGTGCTTGTCGCCCAGGCTGGAGTGCAATGGTGCTATCTCGGCTCACTGCAACCTCTGCCACCTGGGTCCAAGCAATTCTCCTGCCTCAGCCTCCTGAGTAGCTGGGATTACAGGTATGCACCACTATGCCTGGCTAATTTTGTATTTTTAGTAGAGATGGGGTTTCTCCATGTTGACCAGGCTGGTTTCGAACTTCTAACCTCAGGTGATCCACCCGCCTTAGCCTCTCAAAGAGCTAGGATCACAGGCGTGAGTCACAGCGCCCAGCCTGATTTTTTAAATAAGGCCAATTTAATTTTAAAAAAAAGTTTCGGCTGGACGAGGTGGCTCACACCTGTAATCCTAGCACTTTGGGATGCTGAAGTGGGAGGATCACGAAGTCAGGAGTTCAAGATCAGCCTGGCCAATATGGTGAAACTTCATCTCTACTAAATATACAAAAAGTACCTGGTCATGGTGATACACACCTGTAGTCCCAGCTACACAGGAGGCTGAGGCAGGAGATTCCCTTGAACCCAGAAGCGGAGGTTGCAGTGAAGAGAGATCATGCCACTGCACTCCAGCCTGGGTGACAGAGTGAGACTCAATCTCAAAAAAAAAAAAAAAAAAAAATTTCTAGTTAGGCAATGAAAATTTAATTATTTGATTGAAATTATTTCCATATACCAAATGGATAATAAATAAAATGTAGCTGTTACAGAAATGTAAACTGAAAAGACCTTTAATCTTCCACTATTGTGATTACCATACACAATGTACACATTTATTAAAGAAGACTTAAACAAATTTAATTATGAACAAATGTCAAGGCTATATCACAACATTGCACACACAAAACAAGATGCTAGTGCATTTTTATAATAGATGCTTTATAGGAACAAGAAACAGTTATTGTTAAAGTACAATTTGAAAAAGAGTATTTCCTTACATGCCACTAACCTCTTGATGACATTCACTTGACAGTCAACTAGGATTGATGAGTAACTGGTTTCCCAAAATAAATCTTTATCTCCGCTGGGCCTGGTGGCTCACGCCTGTAATCCCAGCACTTTGGGAGGCCAAGGTTGGCGGATCACTTGGAGTCAGGAGTTCAAGACTAGCCTGGCCAACATGGTGAAACTGCACTCCAGCTTGGGCAATAGAGTGAGACTCCTTCTCAACAAACAAACAACAAAATGAAAACTTTTTAAAGTGCTTAAGCATTTTATTAGAAATGCTTATATTTTCCTTCAGTCAAAAGACAGTATTTTTATTGATTGATTGATTGATTGATGGAGTCTTGCTCTGTCACCCAGGCTTTAGTGCAGTGATGTGATCTTGGCTCACTGCAACCTCCATGTCCTAGGTTCAAGTGCTTCTCCTGCCTCAGCCTCTCAAGTAGCTGGGATCAGAGGCACACCACCACATCCAGCTAATTTTTGTGTTTTTAGTAGAGACAGGGTTTCACCATTTTGGTCAGGCTGGTCTTGAACTCATGACCTCAAGTGATTTGCTCGCCTTGGCCTCCCAAAGTGCTGGGACTACAGGCTTGAGCCCCCATGCTTGGCCCCACAAATTTAAAGATATAATTAGCTTTTATCAGTGACTCATGAATCAAGCAGCATCTTATATAAAGATTTAGAAGATATACTGCTAGTTGTGGCAGAATAAAACTACCTTTCCAAAATTATGATTAAGACAATGAAAGAGATTTAACTGAATTTATCTAGCTTTTAACCTCCAAGCTCTCCTTGTTCATTCCTGGGCATAGGCTGAACTAACTTTAACTAATGGGTGAGGTGACTCACGCCTGTAATCCCAGCACATTGGGAGGCTGAGGCAGACAGGTCAGAAGGTCAGAAGTTTGATACCAGCCTGGCCAACATGGTGAAACCCTGTCTCTACTAAAAATATAAAAAATTAGCTGGGCATGGTGGCGAAGCCTGTAATCCCAGCTACTCAGGAGGCTGAGGCAGGAGAACCACTTGAACCTAGGAGGTTGAGCTGAAATCGTGCCATTGCATTCTAGCCTGGGCAAAAGAGCAAGAGCAAGAGCAAGACTCTGTTTTGAGAAAAAACAAAACAAAACTTACTTTATAGTTTAAACACAGAAAGTAACAGCCCCTTCCCAAAGCAGACCTCTTCTTGCCTGGGGGAATAAATTGCCTTTGTAGGACTAACATTAGCCACAAGATTAAAAATTATGATTTAGGCTGGGTGCAGTGGCTCACACCTGTAATCCCAGCACTTTGGGAGTCTGAGGTGGGTGAATCACTTGAGGTCAGGAGTTCAAGACCAGCCTGGCCACCATTGTGAAACCCCATGTCTACTAAAAATACAAATTAGCATGGTGGCGCATGCCTGTAATCCCAGCTACTCATGGGGAGGCTGAGGCAGGAAAATCATTTGAACCTGGGAGTTTGCAGTGAATCAAGATCTTGCCATTGCACTCCAGCCTGGGTGACAGTAGCAAAACTCTGTCTCAAAAAAAAAAAAAAAGGTTTAGAAGTCATGCAGCTGCAGGCTACAGAATTCTGACTTTCCCTAAACTGCTCCTAAGATCACTGCTTAAAATATTTTGCAGACCCTGCACTTAATGAATCAGCTGGCACTACCCAAATCAATAAAGTGACTTATCTAATCTTGTGAACCCCCACCCAGGAACTAACTTGAGAAAAGCAGCTCCGACTCCCTATAATTTCATCTCTAACCATTCAGCACTCCTGGCTCAATGGTTTCCCCCTACCCACTAAGTTTTCCTTAAAAACTGCTTCCCCGTTGCTTGGGGAGGCTAATTTTAATAATAGTAAAACTCTCATCTCCTGCACAGCTGGCTCTGTGTGTATTACTCTTTCTCTATTGCAGTTTCCCTGTCTTAATAAATGGGCTCTGTCTAGGAAACAGAAACCCTTTGGGTGGTTACAAGAACAGTTTATATGTTTAAGGTAGTTCAGGCAGGAAACAAGAGACAGCATAATACGAAAAGTGGGTTAGTTGATGTCTGATTACCTCAGATCACTTTCCATGTAAGAGTTAAAACAGAGGGGACCTCCCTATCCTGCCAGCTAAAAGGGGCCTGTTTGGGGATTTGGCTGTCATCTATCTCCTGATTTATCAGATCAGATAAACAACTAAATTTTGGGCCAGGCACTGTGGCTCACTCCTGTAATCCCAGTACTTTGGGAGGCTGAGGTGGGCAGACCACCTGAGGTCAGGAGTTTGAGACCAGCCTGGCCAACCCCATCACTACTAAAAATACAAAAATTAGCTGGATGTGGTGGCAAGCACCTATAATCCCAGCTACTAGGGAGGCTGAGGCAGGAGAATCTCTTGAACCTGGGAGGTGGAGGTTGCAGTGAACTGAGATCGTGCCACTGCACTCTAGCCTGGGCAAAAGAGCAAGACTCTGTCTTGAGAAAAAAAAAAAACAAAACTAGAGTGCAGTGATGCAATCTTGGCTCACGGCAGCCTTCACCTCCCGGGTTCAAGTGATTCTCCTGCCACAGCCTTCTAAGTAGCTGGGACTACAGGCACATTAACACCGAGTTAATTTTTTAATTTTTGTATTTTTAGTAGAGGTGGGGTTTCACCATGTTGGCCAGGCTAGTCTTGAACTCCTGACCTTGTAATCCCCCCGCCTTGGCCTCCCAAAGTGCTGGGATTACACGTGTGAGCCACTGTACCCGGCCAATCCTGAGAATTTTAGCAACAACAAAAATGACCCAATGGTGCACCTGCCACAGTTAGGAATTTTAAGTTAGTGTCTAGATGCTACACAGAAAAAGGTAAATTCACTTGCCACAAATTGGGCACCTACAGTGAAGGGGAAAAATGGTTTGTATGGTTTATACCACAAGAGCAGGCTAATAAACTCAAATGTTATTGCCTAATTCACTTGGAAATCTTGTGCAGTGGCTATTTGATGTTTTGAGGAAGTGAACAAAATTAATTTTTCTTCTTGCTTGTGCCATTACCAAATATCAGTTTGGGGGGTTATTGGAAGAAGTTGATGAGGCTGTAGAGTCTGAGCTGTTTCCTTACATCCAGCTACTTTTATGATTAGAAGATCAACTTTTATAATACCCTAATGACTCACAAATTTATTTTTTTTAATTGATGGTAATATCCTGGTATTAACATCAACCCTGATGGTAATAACACCAACAGGGGAAAATAACAATGATTGTTTTTTTTTCCAGAAAGATACTCAGACCCAATTAAACGGATTAAACAGATGGCAGCTGTGTGTACACTGGAATCACAGATCTTAAAAAATTGTATAGCCTGTCCCCTACCACTGCTCACACAATGTTAAAAGATACATCAAATTAATTGCATTTAGGAAAATATACCACATTACCTCACATCTTTGTACTTTTATCCATGTAGTTTCTTCTGCCAGAACAGCCTTCCTTTGATTTAACTTTATCTTTTCCAGGACACTTCTCCTGATCTCTCTGGTTTTAATTTGAGCAATTCTGTCTCTATCTGAAAACTGTGTGCATACTGCGTACTTTACATTACATAAATTATCACATATTAATTTGCTAATCTCATTCTCCCAAAATACTGTTTGTTTTTTTTTTGAGACAGAGTTTCACTCTTTTGTCACCCAGGCTGGAGTGCAATGGCGCGATCTCGGCTCACTGCAAACTCCGTCTCCCGGGTTCAAGCGATTCTCCTGCCTCAGCCTCCTCAAGTAGCTAGGATTACAGGCGCCCGCCACCACACCCAGCTAATTTTTTTGGGGTTTCACCATGTTGGCCAGGCTGGTCTTGAACTCCTGACTTCAGGTGGTCTATCCGCCTCGGCCTCCCAGAGTGCTGGGATTACAGGAGTTAGCCACCGTTCCTGGCCAATATTGTTAATTAAAACAATAAAAGTCATTGTCTTTTATTTATCTCTATTTGAATAGTACAGTCTGCCATCAGTAAGGTTTCAAAAAATATTTGCTAAATGAATCAATAAATTACAAGTTCTCTCTTCCACCAGCCTGGCAGTGGGAATTAACATTATGTTAAAAAAGTGGGAAATTGGCCGGGCAGTGGGGCTCACTCCTGTTATCCCAATACTTTGAGAGGCTGAGGCAGGTTGACTGCTTGAGGATAGGAGTTTGAGATTAGTCAGGGTAACACAGTGAGACTCTGTCTACACACACACACACACACACACACACACAAATTAGCTGGGGGCATAGTGGTGCATGCCTGTAGTCCCGGCTAGTCAAGAGGCTGAGGTGGGCAATGGTTTGACTGCTTGAAGACAGACACAAACACACAGTGAGACTCTCTCTACACACACACACACACACACACACACACATACATACATACACATTAGCTGGGGGCATGGTGCTGCATGCCTATAGTCACACCTGTCTACACATACACACACACAAATTGGCTGGGGGCATGGTGCTGTGTGCCTATAGTCTCAGCTAGTTGAGACGTGGAGGCAGGGGGATGGCTTGAGCCCAGGACTTCAAGGTTGCAGTGAACCATGATCATGCCATGATCACTCCAGCCTGGGTGACAGGATGAAACCCTGTCTCCAAAAGTAAAAAAATAAAAGCGTGAAATTGTTGGTCAGAATCTTCCTTAAATCAATGTTTTTTCTTACAGCTCCTGTGTTCCTTTGTCTTGATAAGTAGACTCAATAGATAAGTAAATAAAATATGAAAGGTTTTTGAAGCTTTTGGATTACATGCACTAAAACACTTTCTACCTTTTATTTTGCTATTTTGAACATATTTTTATTTAAAAAGTCACTGTCATGCAGCTAGCAGTTGAAATACTTGTTTAGCTTATTTTTAAAAATGATTCAAAACTTTTTATCTTCTTAATTAGGTATTCTACCCTTAGATTTAAAACTCATTTTTCCCCGAGTATATTTTCTCTTAAATATACAAAGGAATATATTTTCACAGAGTGTGTTGAAAATTAGGAAAATCAAGGGTTCTGGTTCTGTCAGGTGCAGTATTTAGAGTGTTATTTTGATAAAATCCTGTTGCTCTGATATGGCTTGAAAATACTTGTTCCTTTGGAGTATAATTGCAGGGGAAAAACTGTGGGATAGGTAGAAATTCACCATAATGACTCGAATTGGTTTTGTACATAATCATCTGAGGTTGTGATAGTGAGGTGGCTGTCTGGAGTGTCTTTGGATCCAACATACATGAAAACACAGGATTGCCAGGGTTCACACAAGGAGGCAGTTGTTCAGATTTCATTTCTGTGTCTGAATTGGAAGGTGAAGTACTTTTCTTATCCTAAAAGATAAGCACACAAAATCATTCTGTTATAAAGTTCTGAAAAAAATAAAACTAAACCTAGTCTCACCCACTTCCCTTTTTCAGGAATTCTGTTCTCTTGAGGGCATTGAAGACCACCCATAAAATCATATACACCTGTACAGAGCAAACTTGTCACACATTTGCATAAAGTAGCTTTTTAAAGATTCTGTACTAGAACTATGAGTATGTAAAAATCTGTAAATCGTAGGGAAAATGTGTAAAAGTCATAGTTGGAAGAGGAAGTACAGCTTGATTTTAGAGTGAGAAAGGAACAAGATAAACACCCAGGGTTAGCCTGGGTATGTGGGCAGCCATTAAGCAACTAATGACGCAGCTAACAGAATAATTAAAATTGTGATAACTGCTATGAAGAAAAAATACAACATATTAATGAAGACAGAATGGGAGTTCTAATCTAGTGTTGGGGGTTAGGGAAAGCCATTCCACTAAGATACCATTCAATCTGACACTGACTATAAGGCAAGGAAGTGAAAGACAGAGGTGGGGACAAAGTATGGCAAAAGTCAAATAAGTTAGGGTGAAATGTCATGAGATCAGAATAGACAGCCAGGGGGTCAGATCTCTCAGGGTCTTGTTGACTGTGTTTAAAATTTGAATATCGTAAAAGCAGTGGAAAGCCATCGAAAGGTTTTAAGCAGAGATGTGACATGATGTAATATAATTCTAGTAAAATTACTTCGGTGTTGTTAGGGTCTTTGTGAATGTGGCGAGGAACTTAGTAGCCCATGTGAGTAATGATGACAGTATATAGTAGGTGGTAACATGGAGATGGAGCAAATTTGTTTGTTTTTGTTTTGTCTTGTTTGTTTTTGACACAGAGTCTCGCTCTGTCATCCAGGCTGGAGTGCAATGGCAAGATCTCGGATCACTGCAACCTCTGCCTCCCAGGTTCAAGCAATTCTCCTGCCTCAGCATCACAAACTGCTGGGATTACAGGTGTGAACTACCACTACCAGCCAATGGAGCAAATTTGAAACACATTTTGGAAGTAGAATTCACAAGATCTCATGATTGATTGGAGGTGGATGGTGAAGAAAAGGGACAGATCTAGGATAACTTCCAGTTTTCTGGACAAACACTTGGGTAGATAGTGGTGCCATTTACTACAATGTAATATGTAAATTAAATAAATTTATGTAATCTTTTTATATAGATGAAACATAATTTTGGCACTGAAAAGCACTTAGCATTGATGATGGCCTGATACATTAATATAACAATGTTTAGGCCTGGACTGGTGGTTCACACCTGTAATCCTAGTACTTTGGGAGGCCGAGGAGGGCGGATCATGAGGTCAAGAGATGGAGGCTACCCTGGCCAACATGGTGAGACGCCGTCTCTACTAAAAATACAAAAATTAGATGGGTGTGGTGGCACATGCCTATAGTCCCATCTACTCGGGGAGGCTGAGGCAGGAGAATCACTTGAACCTGGGAGGCAGAGGTTGCAGTGAGCTGAGATCTGAGATCGCGACACTGCACACCAGCTTGGCCACAGAGTAAGACTCTGTCTCAAAAAAAAAAAAAAAAAAAATTAATATAACAATGTTTAAAAAAATTAACAAACTTTATGAAAAACTCTAAAAATGTCATGACTGAATCCTGAAATTTTGATGCTGAATTCTATCATAAGAAACTTTATTATAGAAAATTTTAATTCACAGCATTACTTACAAAAGAACTGAAATGTGTACTGATTTAGATGGATATTAATTATAATGCTAATGCCAAAAATACTAATAAAAGTACTCAAAAATAGTTTCTTTACTTAAATAGTTTTTTCCTCAACCTTACATTGATGTAAGATAAATATTCACCCAGCCCTGGTATAATTATCTCAGAATAATTATAAACTGGGGATTCTCTTTCTTTTTTTTTTTTTTTTTTTGAGACAGGGTTTCACTCTCGTTGCCCAGGCTGGAGTGCAATGGTGCTATCTCGGCTCACTGCAACCTCCGCCTCCCATGTTCAAGTTATTCTCTTGCCTCAGCCTTCCGAGTGGCTGGGATTGCAGGCATGCGCCACGACGCCTGGCTAATTTTGTATTTTTCGTAGAGATGGGGTTTCACCATGTTGGCCAGGATAATCTCGATCTCCTGACCTCATGATGTGCCTGCCTTGGCCTCCCAAAGTGCTGGGATTACAGGGGTGAGCCATCACACCCAGCCCCACTGCAGTTTTCTTATTTGGGTTTCAGCTTCTTCAAACTTGATATTCGTAAAACTGGAGTTCAAACTGACTACAGTTAAGAATGAAACAAACAGCCAGTACAAATAATAATAAAAGGATGATTTTAAATTCTCTGCCACATATGTCAACAACTCTTATTTACTTAAATGATAAAAAAGGTTAATTAAAAGTGTAAATGATTTTTCAGAAGAAATTAAATCTTAAAATTGGCCTGTGACAGTGCCTTGAAAGGTATAAAAATCTACCAATAGCTGGTATTAGCTTTCTTAGTAATTTAATTTTCAGTTAAAGTTAGAGAAGGCCAGACCACTATGACTTTTCGAAGTCCTTCGGTATAGACACATATACACTTACAAAGATAAATGAAAACAAGCCACTGATAATGACCATTGCAGAAGCTGTAATTATAAAACTAAGATTTTTTTGATGTCACTTGATGTTAAGTATAGTTAACACAGAAGCAAAAATAAAAAACGTCTAATTTTGGGGCACTCTTGTCTCTGCTGAGGCCCACCATCTTCCTTGTTAATGTTTTCCTTTATCATTTATTTATTTATTTAGTTTTATCACAATTAGGGGACAGAGAATGAAACCTAAGCTTTTCATTGCTTCTGAAAACAGTGAAGATAAATGTACCATATCTTTTTTTTTTTGAGACGGAGTTTCTCTGTTGTTGCCCAGCCTGGAGTTCAGTGGTGTGATCTTGGCTCACCGTAACCTCAGCCTCCCAGGTTCAAGCAATTCTCCGGCCTCAGCCTCCCAAGTAGCTGGGATTACAGGGGCATGCCATCACTCTCGGCTAATTGTTTGTATTTAGTAGTTTCACCATGTAGGTCAGGATGGTCTCCCAACTCCTGACCTCGGGTAATCCGCCCGCCTTGGCCTCCCAAAGTGCTGGGATTACAGGTGTGAGCCCCCAAGCCCGGCCACCATCCCTCTTCAAAAAAACTCCCTTCTTTGACAAAGTACAATTTAAATAAGTGTACAATTAACAAAGTAGGTTTTTCTCGTTCAAAACCATCACTGGACGGTTTGCAGTAGGGTATGAGTGCATAACAATCCCGATGGTGTTTACATCTTCAGAGGCTATTTGGACTTAATGAAAGTGCATTTACAGGTGTAAATGTAAAAGCTCAGTAGTTGCCTTTTAAGGTGCTTTTGGGGGTTGGGGGTTGGGGGCGGTAGAGTAAGTGGTGCCTCAAATTATATCAACGAATACCAACATTCTCAAACATCTAGCCCTCTGCTTAAACTTACCCAGTCGTGGTCTGTCATTTTCACTGTGTTCTTTGTTAATGTTTTCGGCAAAAACAGTGTTCATGCAGCAGATGGCAAAAAAGCCGGTGAACGCCCAGGGACGTGGTCTTTTAACTGCACCCAATGAAAGCAGCAAATAGAAGATGAATAGCTGGGTGGATCAGGATGTGTAAACTTATCCGTTTAATCCGGGGGAGCTGTTTTCCCTAGCGAAACCACGAATCCTTTCTGGAGGTTGCAACTCGTATCCATAGCAACTGGCCGCGGTCACTGACTCCCGGATGTTGTGGGGATCTGCAGCCGCCTGGCTCAGCTTCCTGTAGTCGCCCGGCGGCGGCCTGCGCTCCTTTTCGGGAGTGGTAGTTCTTCTCATCGTCGCTGCCGGGCAGGAGGCGCGAGCGGGACTACGCATCCCGGCATGCACTGCGGAGCCGAGCCGGCCACCGCCTGCCGGCTGCGGACGCCTGCGAGCAGGTTGTTGTTTTATAAGAAGCGTCATTGGCGCCGGAGCTGTGACCGCCGCCGGTGGGGCAGCCTGCGCAATCCGGCAGAGGGTGGCGCTGCCCCTTCAGGTACGGTACTGGGCGGGCTTCGACCCTGGGAGGGGGTTTGCGCCGACTGTCGGCGTCCCTGGCTGACACCCTCAGTCCAGTCGAGGAGCAGTGGCGGGGTCCGCCTCCTAGGCGGGGGCTGCTGGGCGGGGACTTGACGCCTGGCGTCCGCGGGCCCCGCGGGCGACCTCCTCGGGCCTCGCGCGAGTCCACAGCCCTGGAGGCCCGAGTCGGCCCTTAGGGCGTCTGGTCCGGTGGTCTTGCAACCTCCAAACCCCGTGTGCAATACCGTTTTGCGCGCCAGGGTTGGGAGAGCTGACGGTCTGGAGCACCCGCCTTCCCTCACTGGGCAGGCTTGAGGGTGCTTGTCGGTCTGGACTGATGAAAATCCATATGGTAAGATGTTATGTGCGTCACCCTACTGGGTTTCATGCCAGCCTATCTTTTGGTGACGTTTGAGCTCCCGTGATATCAGGAATAGAAAGGTTGAATATTAACGCCCGGAGACTTCTTTTCGCACGCCAGCCTGATGATGATCAAATACCCCTCCATACCCTTCTCTCGCTCCACTGGCCTCCTTTAAGCTTTGGTCTTCCTAATCGATTTGTCCTCAGTAGCAGCTGTCCCATGCAGTGCCTTGTAGGCGTTACTTGTTTATGTTTAGCGCTGTTGGGAGTACCAAGTACGGTATTTTGTTGAGTGGTGAAATTTGCACTGTTCTGCTCTACTTTTATTGAAAACACCGTGGGGCTTTCTTGTAGCTAGAATAGCTAACTATAGTACTACGAATTTTATATTTGTCTCCTCCAGTCTGCAGGATAGTGCTTGAAATATCACTATAAACGCATCGTATCTTTGGCTTAAGATTAGAATCATATTAGGCACCACATGTCTCGGGTTATTTATCACACACATACAGTGTTGATGATTTACTATTCTTTTCTGAGCTCAGGTAGTATAGAGGAAGGGATGGAGATGTTAGGGGTATTATTTTAATTCATAATTTTTAACCCTTTTACTCTAAGGATGGAATTTCAATCAAAACTATTAAAAATCATCCCAAATACAATTTAAGGGTATAGAAGTACTCGTTCTTAAATGAAAACAGGTTGGAAAATAGTGTAATTGCAGTTTTGAAAGTAAACCATGGAACAAAAAGTGAACATATCTCTATATACCTCTATTAGAAATGACTTAAAGGGCCAGGCCCTGTCGCTCACGCCTGTAATCCTAGCACTTTGGAGGCCCATGTGGGTGGATCACCTGAGGTCAGGAGTTTGAGACCAGCCTGGCCAACGTGGTAAAACCCCGTCTCCACAAAAATACAAAAACTGGTTGGGCGTGTTGGTGTGCGCCTGTAATTCCAGCTACTCCAGAGGCTGAGGCAGGAGAATTACTTGAACTCTCAAGTCGGAGTTTGCAGTGAGCCAAGATAGGGCCACTGCACTCCAGCCTGGATGCCAGAGGAAGAATCTGTCTTAAAAAAAGAAAGAAAGGATAGTCATAGTTATAAAAGTGATTAGATAGTCACGACAAATGATTTTTTCGTGTACTTTACTGTATTTTTCAAGTTTTCTGTAGAAAAACTTTTTAAAAAGGATGCAAGTGTTAACAGCATTTTGAGAGTTTGTATACCCTTTTTTTCACTTTCTAGTGGAAAGTTCACCCACCTCCATGCAAAAGAAAAATGCAGCAATTCCAGTTATGAATGCTATGCATATTACTTAAAAAAAAAAATAAGGGCCTAGTGTGGTGGCTCACACCTGTAATCCCAGCACTTTGGGAGGCCGAGGTGGCTAGATCACCTAAGGTCAGAAGTTGGACACCAGCCTGGCCAACATGGCACAATGCCGTCTCTACTAAAAATAGAAAAATTAGCCGGGCATGGTGGTAGGTGCCTGTAATCCCAGCTATTTGGGAAGCTAAGGCAGAAGTTGCAGTGAGCTGAGATCGCACCACTGCACTCCAGCCTAGGTGACGAAATAAGAGCGTCTCAAAAAAAAAAAGAAAAAACAACAACAGTAAAAAACACAGACAGAGTCCCTGTTGCTGCATCTGCAGACTGTATGAAAGTGTAAATTATTTGTAGAATAGGGATAAGAAATGAATTAGTTGGACTGGAAAAAAAACCAAATTTGAAAATTCATAGCATTTGTACATCTCATTTTATTTTCTGTAGATGATGTTTTGCTCCATCACCCACGCTGGAGTGCAGTAGTGTGTGGTCATGGCTCACTGCAGCCTTGACCTCCTGGGCTCTAGTGATCCTCCCAACCCAGCCTTCCAAGTAGCTGGGGCCACAGACACATGCCACCAGGTCTGGCTGATTTTTTTTTTTTTTTTTTTTTTTTAGACAGAGTCTTGCTCTATTGTTCTGGCTGGAGTATGCTGGCACAGTCTTGGCTCACTGCAACCTCTGCCTCAGCCTCCAAGTAGCTGGGATTACAGACATGTGCCACCATGCCAGGCTAATTTTTGTATTTTTAGTAGAGACTGGGTTTTGCCACATTGGCCAGGCTGGTCTTCAACTCCTGGCTTCAAGTGATTCATCTGTCTCGGCCTCCTCAAGTGCTGGGATTACCCAAAGTGCTGGTATTACAGTTGTGAACCACCACACTCGGCCTAACTTGAATTTTTTTTGTTTTTTTTTTGAGACAGAGTCTTGCTGTGTCTCCCAGGCTGGAGTGCAGTGGCGCAGTCTCAGCTCACTGCATACTCCATCTCCCGTATTCAAGCGATTCTCCTGCCTCATCCTCCTGAGTAGCTGGGATTATAGGCACACACCACTATGCCTGGCTGATTTTTGTATTTTTTTTTTAATAGAGACGGGATTTCAGCATGATGGCCAGGATGATCTTGATCTCCTGACCTCGTGATCCACCCTCCTTGGCCTCTGAAAGTGCTGGAATTACAGGTGTGAGCCACCACACCTGGCCCTAATTTTTAAATTTTATTTAGAGACAGGGTCTTGCTATGTTGCTTAGGCTGGTCTCTATGAACTCCTGGGCTCAAGCAATTTTCCTGCCTTAGCCTCCCAGAGTGCTGGATTCAGGCATGAGAGCTCCATGTCTGGCCTATACATCCCGTCTTTTGATCTAGTTTCTTTTCACCTTGTACAGTGAAATTAGAGGCAAAAGTGCTTAGCTTTTCTTCACTTGAGGCTGGACAATTGAATCACTTGGGTACCATGTTTTATATGTTTGATATTTTGGCTTATGTCTATTTTTGTTTTATTTTTTGTGTGGTTATGTTGAATATGGACTGGTTAGTAGCATAATCGTTGGTTAGCCCACATTTTGTTTTCTGTCATAAATGGCTACATTGTTCTTTCATAGTAAAATATAGTACATTTTTTTTTTTTTTGCTACTATCACCCCTTAAAAATTAAGGAGGTTTAGCTTGACACCAAGTGTCCGTGCTCTCTTTATAAAATATCTATTCTAAAGTGTTTTAGAAAAAACACTTTAACACTTTGTTGTTTTTCAGGTTGTAGTGTTCACACTTTATTTTCTTAGATTGCCTTCTTTGGAGCTTGCCTTTTCCAAATGTCAATTTCTTTTCAATACTTTTTACTTTATAATTTTCTATATTCTATGTACTGTGTTGGCTCAATATGTTACTAGGCTTTGGTCCATTCACAGGGCATAAGGAAAATTCATAATTGATTAACATGTCTGATTTATTAACTCCTTCCACAGTGGTGTTATATAGGTTGTATAATTGTATTCTTATTCAAGTTAAATATTTTTAAAAATTAGGTGCATATGAACTGCTAAAATCATGGAAGTAGGAGTTTTTGAACATGTTAAGAACATGAACATAGCAGCAAGGCCTGTTAAGCCCAGGGTACTTTAAACAAAAAATGCAGACTCATCTAACAATGCAGAACTGCTAGAGGCTGAATTATTTTTGTGTTTCTGTGTGGTGAAGATGAGGAAGTTGCAGTATTCTAAGTGATAAAGGATTACATTTTCACCAGGTTCTTTCCTGACAGTTCTGTAATTTTGACTAGACTAAAACACTTGGTTTCAAAGGTGATTTGGAGTGTATTGCACCAGATAATCTTGGCCATATTTTCTTTCAACTTGAGTTTTAAGGTGAAATTCAACCTTATAATATGGGAAAGATTGCAATTAAGTGATAAATAAAGGGATTTTTTTTTCCCTCGAAGGGTATTTAATGTGTGGAAAGCTCTTTAAGGGCCTATATAATTACCTGAGGAAGTATTAAAAAATAAGAAGTGTGAGTTAAATATTTTTTTCTGTCATCACAGGAAGCCAGAATTTTTTTTTTTTTTTTTTTTTACTTCTCCAAATCACTATTCTTTTAAAATCTTAATTCTGGTTCATATTGCCAGCATGTTGAAATGTAAAAAGAGCATTGGATTGGGAATCAGAGGATTTTTAATGATGTTAAGCAAGTAATTGTTTATAATTTTCTGTGTGTTTTCATTTGGAATTTGTACATAATAGCAAGTTGCCTTCATGGGGGTATTTGTGAAGATTAAATCCGATTTGAAAATGAAATTGCTTTGTAAGTGGTGGAGTTATCTACTCGTGAAGTATTACTGTACTGCCTAAGTGCCATTTACATAAAGCACTTATGTATTTGAAGTGTAATGACTTGATGTGATAAACACTGTTTGGGAAGTTTGATGAAGAAAATAAGTCAAATGGGGTATTAATTTGATTTCTTGGTAGAACTTAGTGGCTTTTTCCAGAGTGAAGGAAACCTGGCTCTTCTCCTGACTGTGACTTTGCACTCTGTTGCATTAAATGTCCTGAAACTGCAGTGCACTTCTGTGGCTGAGCTTTTAATTTTGGTTTTTATTTGTTTTAATCTCCTATAAGTGTAAGAAAGGTAATCAGTCTTAACGATAGGAAGTGGTATTGTTTTTAATATTCTCAAATGGATCTTTTAGTTGGTTTCATGAACAGTGCTACTACATTGAATATGAAATGTCAGGTCCTCTGAGAGATACATTTCATGTTTAAGCATTGGTCTTTCAGCCAAAGAAATAATGGAGTTTACATTCTCCTTCTGGGGAAGTTATCCCTGGCTATTAGAGGATCTGACCTTTTAGATGAACTTCAAGTTAGGTTGATAGATAGAACCACCTCCTGGTTTAAGTGATTCTCCTGCCTATAAAGAAGAAAAAGTCTTTCAGAAACAAATACTAGCTAGGTGAGGTGGTTCACTCCTGTAATGCCAGCACTTTGGGAGGCCAAGGTGAGCGGATCATCTGTGGTCAGGAGTTTGAGACCAGCATGGCCAACATGGTGAAACCCCATCTCTACTAAAAGTACAAAAATTAGCCTAGCTTGGTGGTGTGTATCTGTAGTTTCAGCTACCCAGAAGGCTGAGGTGGGAGGATCACTTGAGTTAAGGAGTTTGAGGTAACTCCTGCCTGGTCTAGTGACAGAGTGAGATCCTGTATACAAAAAAAAAAAAAAAAAAAAAAAAAAACCACCTATAATAAAAACATTAAAAAATAGAATTGGAAGTGTTTATCAAAACTTTGAAATTATACTAATTAATAAAGTAACCCGAGGAAAAAATTAAGTACTATAAGCTACGATTAGGCAGGTTATTCTGAGAAGTATAGTAAATGCTGTGGATTCAGGGGAAAATGAAATCAGTGAATGTCAGAAACAGTAATCTAGGGGAAAAAACGTCATGGGAGAAGACAGCTTTAAATACAGAAATCAGAGAAAAGAAAGAAAAGCATTTCAGGAAGTGAAGACATGGAGTTAGGGTTGTCCATTTTGTGTTCAGAAGACAGCAAGTAAATTACTTTGGTCAGATGAGGAGGAAAGCTAATCAGATTAGTTGTAAATTAGGTTAGAACCAGATAATGGAAGCTTTTCAGCATCACACTAAGGAGTGTGTCTTTATTGTACAGAATAGTTATTCGTAAGGTTGAGGAGACTCTTGGAGTGGAAAGAAAATAAATTTTTAGCACTGGGTGTAAGTGTATGTAACCTCAAGTGTCTTTCATCTTTGCCTCCATGTTTATAGGGTAGTAGTGTTTTTTGTGTTTTGTCTTGTTGAGATGGAGTTTCACTCTTGTTGCCCAGGCTGGAGTACGATGGCACGATCTCCGCTCACTGCAGCCTCCACCTCCTGGTTTAAGCGATTCTCCTGCCTCAGCCTCCCAAGTAGCTGAGATTACAGGTGCCTGCCACCATGCCCTGCTAATTTTTATGTTTTTAGTAGAGATGAGGTTTTGCCCTGTCTGCCAGGCTGGTCTCGAACTCCTAACCTGAACTGATCCGCCTGCCTCAGCCTCCCAAAGTGCTGTGCTTACAGGCATAAGCCACTGTGCCCAGCAATAATGTGTTTTTAGGGAGGGACAGGGAAAGCTTTGAAAAATGGCACTATATAGAAAGCTGTGAGTACCATGGTAATTAAAACAGCGTTGTAGTGGTTCAGGAATAGAAAATAGATCAGTGGAACACAATAGAGATCACAGAAATGGATTAATAAATGTGTGGGACTGTATATGACAAATTATAGAAAAATATGGAATATTCAATATTTGGTTTAATTTCTACTTCACAACAAAAGAAAAAAGTCCAGATGTATGAATTAAACATCTTAATGTAAAAGACAAAATCTCTGGAAGAGTATTAGTAGAAAATACAGGGTAATAATTTTGTTATCTTGGGAGCAGGAAAAACTTTCTAAAACAAGATAAAAAATCTAGATCCTATAAAGGACACCGTTTTCCAGCTTCTCGAAACATAGTAGAAGATACTTTTAAAAAATTAAAGCATGCTAGAAGATTAATTCATGACTGAATTTATAAGGAACTGCAAATCAGTAAAGACAATCCAATAGGAAAGGATTATAGATGCTTCACAGAAAAGGAGATGAGGATAATCAATAAACAAGATGCACAGCCCCACTAAAGTCATCCGGGAAGTGCATATTAAGAAGTTCATTATTTTGCTCATGAGACAAGCAGCAATTAAAGATGGTGGTTACTCTGTTGGTGGGACTGTGGAGAAATAGATGCTTGCATATGTTGTTGCTGGGAGCAACTTTGTACTACCTTTGAGAATGTAATTTAGCAATATCTATAGTTTTGTTTTGTTGTTTTTTTTTTTTTTGAGACGGAGTTTCGCTTTTGGCCCCCAGGCTGGAGTCCAGTGGTGCGATTATCAGCTTACTGCAGCCTCTGCCTCCCGGGTTCAAACAATTCTCCTGCCTCAGCCTCCCAGTAGCTGGGACTACAGGCGCACACCACCTTGGCTGGCTAATTTTTGTGTTTTTAGTAGTGATGGGGTTTCACTATGTTGGCTAGGCTGGTCTCGAACTCCTGACCTCAGGTGATCCACCTGTCTCAGCCTCCCAAAGTGCTGGGATTACAGGCATGTGCCACCACGCCTGGCCTTTGTTTTTTTTTTTGTTTTTTTTTTTTTTTGAGATGGAGTTTCTGGCTCTTGCTGCCCAGGCTGGAGTGCAATGGTGCAATCTTGCCCACTGCAACCTCCACCTCCCGGGTTCAAGCAATTCTCTTGCCTCAGCCTCCCAAGTAGCTGGGATTACAGGCGCGCACCACCATTTCCGGCTAATTTTTTGTACTTGGTAGAGACGGGGTTTTACCGTGTTGGTCAGGGTGATGTCAAAGTCCTGACCTCAAGTGATCCACCTGCTTCGGCCTCCCAAAGTCTGGAATTAGAGGCATGAGCCACCATCCTGGGCCTGATGGTCGTTCTTTTTGATGTTTAGCTTATCTCTAGGTGTTTATCTCTATTTGTTTTATTGCATATATCTAAATTTCAGGTGTGTTCAGGCACAAACACACCTGGCATTCATTCTTCACGATTGGTTTCAGTACATCAAGGAGGCCTTCCTTGACCACTCTATAGAAAATTCCAGTTCTTGCACCATCCCTACCCCTACTCTTCCCTCACTTTTTTCTCCATGGCACTGGGCACCAGCTGGCTAAAAAAAAAGTACTTTTCTTCAGGGGAGGTTTTTGTTTTGTTTTTGTTTTCTTTTTTCAGTGTTGTATCTTCAGCACTTAGACAAGTTCATGACACATAGTAGGTACTCAGTAAGTAATGTGTTGAATGAATGAATGCAGTTTCATGCTCCAGATCAGGATAGGCTCATTTAAAATATTTCCATAGGTTTGCTATTAGACAAAAAGTAGATGTTAAAAAAGTTTTCATTGGTTAGTATCGTGTATTCTCTCCCCTTTCTCAAGTGATGTGTTTTAAAGCAGACATTTTCATATCCTTTGGGGGGAGGTTAAAGACCTAGACCTTTTGAAAAGCATTTTAGAAATATGTTCTTGAAAGTGCTCCAGGCTGACTATCTTTGGTCACATGACAGTACAGCTGCACTTTGGGGCCTTTGCTGTAGCCTATTGGTTGCCTTACTTTGGAATTGCAGACGTGTGGGAGAATAATGCTCCCATTCTTCTCCATCTTGTCTAATTCTAGAAGATACAGTGATAGAAACCTCACCTTTTTCATAGTAAAATGTAGCTAATCAGGAATGATGAAGGGCACCATCATCAGGTAATATTCATTCCAGTTATATTTTATGAGGTAAAATTGGTATTGTTTTTTGTTATTCTTACAGATTTTGAAAGCCTTCACCAAAGTGTTTTAAAATGACTTACTTAGCCTATAACTCTACCCTGAATTCAGTCTCCAGACACTTACTTGATGTTTCCTCTTGGATGTGATAGTAACTTTCTCAGATTTAAAATGCTCCAGACCAATTGACTCATTTGCTTTTCTTCTTCTTCTTCTTCTTTTTTTTTAAGATGGAGTCTTGCTCTCCCAGGCTGGAGGGCCAGGGCACTGCTGTGGTCTCAGCTCACTGCAACCTCCGCCTCCCGGATTCAGGAGAGTCTCCTGCCTCAGCTGCCTGAGTAGCTGGGACCACAGGCTTCCACCACCATACCTGGCTAATTTTTTATTTTTTGTAGAGACGGGGTTTCTCCATATTGGTTAGGCTGGTCTCGAACTCCTGACCTCAAGTGATCCTCCTGCCTTGGCTTCCCAAAGTGCTGGGATTACAGGTGTGACCCACACCTGGTCCAGTTTACTGATTTTCTTCTCATAACCTGCGCCTTTTGAAGTCTTCCTGCCTCAGTAGCTCTTCCATTCTGGTACTTGGTGAGGCCAGCAGCCATCTTTCATGCCCCGTATTCAATACATCAGAAAGTCCTGTTGGCTCTGCCTTTGAAATACATGTTTAATCTGTCTATTTCTCGTTGTCTTCACTGTCACCATCCTAGTTCAGACCTCCATTGTCTCTCACCTGGATTATCGTAGTAGCCATGCAAATGAACTTTTTTTTTTGTAGCCTTGCCAAAACAGCAAATGAACTTCTTGCTTGCCTTTGCTTCCCTACAGTGCTGTCTCAGTAGGTACCCAGAGTGCTGTTTTATTACTTAATCAGAGTAAAAAGCTAAAACACTTTAAAGGGAGTCTTACGATCTGTAAGCCCTACTCAGTCTGTCCAACCCTGCTACCCCAAATTATCTTGTGTTTAATCTCTTCCTCCTCTCTCCTTCTAGGCCATTCCACCCACACAGGCCTCCTTGCTATTTCTCAAAGGTAGAGGTTTGATCTCAACTTCATACTTACTATTCATTTGGTCTTAAATGCTTTTCCTCCAGTTAACTGTCTGTAATGGTGCCTTACTCATTCAAACCTTTGCTCACATATACATTAGCAATGAAACTTGTCCTGACCATCCTTTTTTATAATTAAACTCCTCTATGCCAGCATTTTTCATTCCCCTTTGTTGTGTTGTTTTCTTTGTGGCAGGAAATAGCCTAACAAATATATATTTTACCTGCTCATGTTGTTTATTGAATATTTCCAGTATGAACGATGAAATGCACAGGGCAGTTTTTTATTCAGGCTACTGTAGTAAGAGGAAATACAGTAAAAATATATAAAGGTGGCCGGGCGTGGTGGCTCACGCCTATAATCCCAGCACTTTGGGAGGCCGAGTATGGCAGATCATGAGGTCAGAAGATTGAGACCGTCCTGCCCAACATGGTGAAACCCCCCGTCTTTACTAAAATCAAAAAATTAGCCCAGTGTGGTGGTGCACGCCTGTAGTCCCAGGTACTCCAGAGGCTGAGGCAGGAGAATCACTTGAATCAGGAGGTGGAGATTGCAGTGAACTGAGATTACACCACTGCACTCCAGCCTTACATAATAGGCTGATAAACAAGCAATTACAGCACAGTATTCTCTATTAAGTGCTAGATGCGGAAAATACTAAGAGTCTTAGGGATGTGGTCAAGGAAAGTTTCACAAAGGAAGTGAAGTTGAGGTGAGCACTTGAGTTTGGATGGTGGTAAGGGATGGGCAACTGATCAGAATATGCAAAGCCCCAGAAGCCAAGCATTTTGAAAGGAATTGAGAAGGTTGGGTAAAGAGGGAATGAATTGAAAGAGATGAGAGCTAGAGATAAAAGACTAGCTTTGGGGCATTATCTTGAAGAAAATCTTAACATTTTAAAGGAATGACATGATGAGATTATCATTTTAAGAAGATCTCTAGGTATAATGGGGAGGTTCAAACTGCCAGGGGGGCTTTTATATTCACTGTGTCTAGGATAGGGCTCAAAAAGTTCCTTTTTGGTTTGATTGTAGTGTGCATCCAGCATTTTGAGAACAGGTGAATTAATAGGGTTCTTTAGTTTTGCTTATCCAAATTCTCATGGTGGAGTTAGGGCCAATGGGACATCTTTTTTTCTCATTCGGGCTAGATGCTGTTACCAATACACCAGGGATTTGGTCTAGGTCCTGCCGCTTGCTGCACAGAAAGCCAATCTCTGAGACATTGCCAGGGAAGAAGGCTTTAATTGGGTGCTGCAGCCAAGGAAATGGGAGATCAGTCTTAAACCCATCTCTCTGACTGCTCTCACTGACTAAAATTGGAGGTCTATATAGAAGAGAAGAAATGCAACCATGTGTGGGCAAACAGGAATTAGGGAGGGTGGAGGAAGAGAAGTTGATCAACAGGCAGCATGTGGTCAGTTAAGCAATCATGATGGGTGAGGGGTCTGGATTCTCATTGCAGTGATCTGTTAAGTAAGTTTCAGCTTCTTGATACTATCTAGAGGCCTGATGGTTTGTTTCCTAAGAAAGGAAGTGAGATTTCTCAAGTTTTAAGACTGGGAGGATTAATTTCTGTATTTACACAAAGAAACCATAAAGAATCAGTTCTGCAGGATAATTGGCTGGTTTCAATGTTATCCCCTCCCTCAAGGATGTAAAGCATTAAACTGGGGCCTGATTAAAGTGTGCTTATTGATTTGAGAAGTTCAAATATGGTAAATTGTCCCAAGTCAGTAATGTATTTTACTTTTTTTTTTTTTTTGAAATCTTGTCTATTAGAAGATGGCAGTGGGTAAACGGAAGGAGAGAAACTTTCACACAGTAGAGAAAGAATGCTTTTTAGGCTTCATCCAGTTTTCTTATCACAAAGCCCTCACCTACTTCTTGTTTCATATAGAATGATTTTTCCGTTTACCCAGTCACTTAAACCAGAAACCTGGGAGCTGTCCTATACTTTCTCCCTTTTATAGTTGGTTATTCAGTCCTTTAATAAAATAATCTTTAGGCTGGGTGCAGTGGCTCACGCCTGTAATCCCAGCACTTTGGGAGGCAGAGGCAGTTGGATCACTTGAGCCCAGGAGTTAGAGACCAGCCTACCAACTTAGCAAGACCCCCGACTCTGTTAAAAAAGAATGAGCTGGGTAGAGTGGTGCATACCTGTAGTCCTAGCTACTCAGGAGGTTGAGATGGGACCGTCTACTTGAGCCTGGCAGTTTGAGGCTGTGTTACTGGTGGAGGGTGTCTAGGTTCTTGGTATCTTGAACAAAGAATTGGACAAAATGCACAAACAAAGCAAGGAAAGAATGAAGTCAGAGATTTATTGAAAATGAGAGTACACTACACAGTGTGGGAGCAGCCCTAGCATAGGACCTCAAGGGCGCCATTACAGAATTTGTGGGAGTTTAAATACCCTCTAGAGATTTCCATTGGTTACTTGGTGTATACCCTATGTAAATGGAGAGGATGAATTAAAGTTACAAAGTCCTTTACTGGGTGTATGCCCTATGGAGAGGATATTTCCTGTCATAGCTGAAGCGTGAATTGGCCTTATGTTCCCTGCTCCAGACCCTGTCACAAGAAAACAGGATCTGGAGGCAGGGAACATAAGGCCAGTTCACACTTCAGCTGTGAAGTGTGACAAGAAAATAGGGTCTGGAGGCAGAGTACATTACTCTGTCACCGTATGCCAGCCTGAGTGACAGAATGAGACCTTGCATCCCAATAATGATAAAAATAATAATCTTTTATGTCTTCTCAGATCTCTTCTAAACCCTTTGCCACCGTCTTCTAAACCCTTTCCCTCATCAACACTGGTTAAGTTTAGATGCTCACCTTTTTATGGAATATTATGTTGCTTCCTTGCATCCCATAGGTCTAGGGTTGTTTAGTTGCTTCCCCATCTTTAAAAAAAATTTTTTTGAGACAGGTTCTTGCTCTGTTACCCAGGCTGGAGTACAGTCGAGCAATCATAGCTCACTGCAACCTTGAACTCCTGGGCTCCAGTGAACCTCCTGCCTTAGCCTCCCCAAGTAGTTAGGACTACAGGTTTGCACCTCCTTGTCCCACTGACATAAAATTTTTTTGTGGTAGAGATGGGGCGTCTCACTATGTTGCCCAGGCTGGTCTTGAATGCTTGGCCTCAAGTGATCCTCACACTTCCGCCTCCCAAAGTGCTCTTACAGGTGCAAGCTGCCATTCTTGACCCTGCCTCCCAGGTTCAAGTGATTCTCCTGCCTCAGCCTTCTGAGGAGCTGGGACTACAGGCTTGTGCCACCACACCCGCCTAATTTTTTTTTTTGCATTTTTAGTAGAAATGGGGTTTCACTATGTTGGCCAGGCTGGTCTCGACCTTGTGACCTCATGACCCGCCCGCCTCGGCCTCCCAAAGTGCTGGGATTACAGACATGCACCACTGCACCCGGCCCAATATATGATCTTTTAAAAAAAATCAAATTTGGCCTGATGCAGCTGCTCATCCCTGTTGTCCCAGCACTTTGAGAGGCCAAGGGAGGTGGATCACTTGAGCTCAGGAGTGTAAAACCAGCCTGGGCAACATGGCAAAATCCTGTCTTTACAAAAAATACAAAAATAAGGCATGATGATATACACCTGTAGTTCCAGCTACTCAGGAGGCTGAAGTGGGAGGGTAGCTTGAGAATGGGAGGTCAGTCAAGGCTGCAGTGAGCCATGTTCATGTCACTGTATTCCAGCCTGTGTGACAAAGCGAGATCTTACCTCAAAAATCAAATCCAATTTTTTAAACTACATTCACGGTAGATAAATTGCCTTTAAAAAAATTTTTAATATTCTTTAATGTTTTCCTGCTTTTGTTTTTGCTGCATAATGCTCTTTCCTTTTTTACTGAGACATCTTTCCATTGTCTTAAGATCTTTTGATTTTGTTTTTAAATGAGGAATCAAGAATCTTTTTTTTTGGCGATGTTGCCCAGGCTGATCTTGAACTCCTCGACTTAAGCAGTCCTCCCACCTTGGCCTCTCAGTGTTGGGGTTACAGACACCACACTCAGCCTTTTTTTTTTTTTTAAGAGTCAGTCTCCCCATGTTGCTCAGTCTGGAGTGCAGTGGCTGTTCACAGGCATGATCATTATGGCTCATAACAGCCTTGAACTCCTGGCCTTCCTCAGTCTCCCAAGTAGCTGGGATTAATAGGCATTCTCCACTGCTTCTGGCTGCAGAAATCTTCATTTTAATGTTGTACTATCTCAATTTTTAAATTTTGGCAACTGTTAATTTAGTTTAAAAAATGCTATCAAATTTGCAACCTCATTCTTAGAGGCTTCTTTGATCATTATTCTTTCCCCCTGCAAATTTAATTGCTCATTCTTTGTGTATTTCCATGGTTAATATCCTACAGGGATTTTAAACTAGGTTTTCAGATAATCTCTACTGGACAGAAAAAATTTATTTTACCTTAGTAGTTTTCTGTAAGTTTACCTTTAAATTTAGAGAATTATAAACTGCCTGGGCCTTAATCAATTGAAATTACAAATCGTTTAGATGACCTCAGGTGAGCCTGTTACAAAATCCTCTATCATAACATTAAAAGTTACACAATTGATGTCTTATTTCAGGTTTTGAATGATTCATTTGAAACATGCTAATTTTTATACTGTTAGTGACCAACCTCTTTGTATTCTCTTTTTTGAAATATTAATGTACAAGAGTTTCCAGAATAATTAACAGATTATATAGATCTGACTTGAGGCCAGGAGTTTGAGACCAGCCTGGCTAATATGGTAAAACCTCATCACTACTAAAAATACAAAAAACAAAAACAAAAAAATAAAAAAACCAGATTATTTAGATCTATATTTTTGCCCTGTTCTCATTTAAGAACTAGTTCCATATTGTCTGCGGTAGAGTTCTATTAGAACTTGGATCTAGTGTGTTCACAGTATGTGTCCAGTAATAGAAGTATAAGATACATGTAGAATAAATCAGTAGGAATACTATTTGCTTTAATAAGCTGGGTTTTGAAGTTTAAAGGGGTTTCAGATAGAAAAAGAAAAAACCAGGTGGAGTGACCATCGTGTGTTGGTTTAGGGCTTGCGTCTAGGTTGTTGTCAGTGCCCAGGTGTTTGGAGCCAACCTCTGGCCTTCCCCCGCCCCACTTTAGTCAGCTGAAGTGTTGCTCACACAGTGATTTTCATAACAACAGTTTGATCATGTTTCTTCTCTGTTTGAAAAATGTAAATTGCTTCATGTTGCCAACATACAGACTTCATTTTGCTTGGCATCGGAGCTCTTCAGTTTCTCTCTGCCTCTTAGTTTCTGCAGCCATATTTTTCACACCTTACTGTTCATTGAAAATAGAGTCCTTTACTGTTGCTGCCTGCTCCCCATTCACCATTCTCCTCACATGGTCAAATTAGATTCTCCTTTTCCTTCAGCTCTGTCTGGCCAAATGCTGTGTTTTCTTTCAGACCTGACTTTCTTTTTCATTCCAACAATATGATCGTCTAGACTGTTCTAGTCCAGGAGGATCTCCTTGTCTTAGAAGTTTGCTTATATCTGTTCATGCAGGTATGCAGTCCTGTCATGTTCTGTGTGGTAAATCTATGGGTGGCTTGTCTCTGTTTCACCTGGAAGACGGTAAACCACTTTTCAAACTTAGTGTCACGTACAATGTTTTGTCTAGAATTTTTAAAAATGTGTCCCACAAGTCAATATGTTTTTGTATTTGTAGACCTGAAAAATGTCTGAAAATTCCAGTGACAGTGATTCATCTTGTGGTTGGACAGTCATCAATAATGAGGTATGATATTTAATAGTTTTTATTAGGTAATTTGTAAAATTAATATTACCAGTGGTATAAACTGTGTTCTTTGAAGAGCAGTCTTTTTCTACATTTAAGCAAAAAGTTCCAGTGGACATTTTCCCACTTATGTTAAACTTCACTGCTAAGAACTGTTCATGAGCCAGCATCTTCTACATTATTGTATATAGCTTTGAGACATTAGGGAAGTATTTATTGAGGGTTTATTATTGATCAGACCTTGTGCTTTACTTTCTTTTTTTTGTTTGTTTTTGAGACGGTGTCTCTCTGTGTTGTCCAGGCTGGAGTTCAGTGGCACGATCTCGGCTCACTGCAACCTCCACCTCCCAAATTCAAGTGCTTCTCCTGCCTTGGCCTCCCTAGTAGCTAGGACTACATACAGACATGTGCCACCACCCCCGGCTAATTTTTTGTATTTTTGGAAGAGGCAGGGTTTCACCGTGTTAGCCAGGATGGTCTCGATCTCTTGACCTTGTGATCCACGCACCTCGACCTCCCAAATTGCTGGGATTACAGGTGTAAGCTACTGCACCCGGCCTTAACTTTCATTTTCATATAATTTTGTCTTTTTTTTTTTTATTTGGAGACAGAGTTTCACTCTGTTGCCCAGGCTGGAGTGCAGTGGTGCGATCTCGCCTCACTACAACCTCTGCCCCCTGAGTTCAAGCTGCTTCAGTCTCCCCAAGTAGCTGAAATTACAGGTACCTACTGCCACACCCGACTAATTTTTTGTATTTTTAGTAGAGATGGGTTTCACCATATTGGCCAGTCTAGTCTTGAACTCCTTGACCTGAAATGATCGGCCCACCTCAGCCTCCCAAAGTGCTGAGATTACAGGCGTGAGCCACTGTGCACAGCCAATTTTGTGTGTTTTTTTTTTTTTTTTTTTAAAGGGATGGGGTCTTGCGGTATTGCCCAGGCTGGAGTGCAGTGGCTGTTCACATGTGCAATCATGGTGCAGTGAAATCTATAACTCCTTGGGCTCAAGCAATCCTCCTGCCTCAGCCTCCCAAGTAGCTGGGACTATAGGCACATGCCACCACACCCTGTTCTTATATAATTTTAAATGTTTTACTGTGGCATAGATTGTTTTCATTCTCGTTTTATAGTTGAGACAATTAAAGCTTAGAGAGGTTAAGTAATTTGGCCAAGATTATGCAGCTAGAAAATAGATCTTGGATTTGAAGAGATCAGAAAGGAGAATGGAGAGCATGTGTTCCACTTAAATTATAAGAACTTGACATGAAAAAGGCCAGAACTCTATCACAAAATTAATTTTATAATAAAAGATTGACATATGTATAACAAATGTACCTAACTTGTACGTTTTGTTTATTTTCTCACACCAGTAATATATGTTTGCTATAGAAAAATTATAGTATACTGATCAACAGAAATATACTTATTCTAGGTTTTAATGGACTTATCTATAGTTTTCCCATTTGTTTTTAGGCTATTGTAAATCTCACTTGATTTTTTTTTTTTTTTTTCTTATTTCAGTGATTATCCCATGAACCTCACTTGTTTTCTTAATAAAAATTTAAATTTTTAACACAGGAAAAAGTGCCCAGATATAGGTGATTGGGGGATGGAGGCAGCAAACCACCTTGCCATGTATGTACCTATGCAACAGTCCTGCACGATTTGCACATGTACCCCAGAACCTAAAGTACATTAAGAAAAAAAAAAATTTTTAACAGAAAAAAAGAAGATTGCACTTTTCTGCATTAAAGTTTCAAAATTTAAAAGCAACTATATCATTTGAAATTGAGATGATTCTTCTTTTTAAAATCTTCAGTGACTTTTCTATTTTTAACTTATTTTCTTCAAAGGTTAGATCAACTCCCATAGCAACTTCTCCTTCAAGGATAATTAACAATAGAGGAGCAGGGCTGCTATGGGAGTCTTACCTGTGAGTCTGCAGGGTAGAATATGACAGCAGATCTCTCTGGCACTTAGACAAGCATGTCATTAGGGTGTTCTATATCAGACATTATGTCCCAGAGTAAATCGTATTTGTACTTTTATGTCTCTTCTTCCATATCTGCTTTCCAGGTTCTACTCTTTCTTGCTATTGTCTCTTACATGTGTCTCCTTTTCCTTTCCCATGACTACCATTCTGATTTGGGCCAGAATTGGCTTTCCCAGCAATTCCTAATCCAACTCTAACCTTGCTTTAGCTTCTAGCGTTATACTGCCACTATAGACAGCCTCAGAGTCTTACCTTCAGAATTCTCTTAAGGGCTCAGCTTAAATGATACTTTTTTCATGAATTCTTTTATTTTTTGCTGTTTTGAGTTATGTATATCAAGAGAATGCAGACCTTTCGATTGCATTTGTCAGCAGACTATAGTGGGGACCTAGGGAGAGACAAATATCTTAGTGGTTAACTTTGTTTTGCTAATTATGACACAAAGAAAAATCGTATGATCCACTATTATTAATGAAAAGATAGTCTGACATCAAAGTAGGAAAGATAATCTCAGAATAAAAAGGTAGTCTAAAATTGTATAAGGAGTGTATTCATTAACCTAACAGGTTTATTTAATCCGTGCCATTAAAGCTTTATACATTTTAGTTTATATTGCCATAATACATAGTTTTTTGCATATGGCTGTTCTCTGAATATGTTGTAAATTTGAATTTTAGATTTGAATTTTTTTTTTTTTGAGACAAAGTTTTGCTCTTGTCGCCCAGGCTAGAGTGCAGTGGTATAATCTTACTGCAAACTCCACTTCCCAAGTTCAAGCGATTCTCTGGCCTCAGCTTCCTGAGTCTCTGGGATTACAGGTGCCCGTCACCACACCCAGCTATAGGTTTGAATTTTTTATGCTCCACAACACCTAGTAAAGTGCCTTGTCTAGAGTAGTTCCATATATGTCAAGTAGAAACAAATGGTTATAGAAGTAATTATATTTAGAACCTTATTCTCTGGGAGTCAGATTTATTGCTTGAGCTCATAAAATAGAGCATTTCACTTTTGGGCTGACTTGACTTACAATTTAAATGGAGACTCCATTCTGCAGTTTTACTGCTATAGCCCCTTGTGGACTAAAGCTTGTCAGACTGTTCCTTTGGAGTATGGCAGCAACTGAGACTAGTCTTTTTTTTTTTTTTTTTGAGTCGGAGTCTTACTCTGTTGCCCAGGCTGGAGTGCAATAGCGTGGTCTCAGCTCACTGCAACCTCTGCCTCCTGGGTTCAAGCAATTCTCCCATCTCAGCCTCCCTAGTAGCTGGGATTACAGGCGCCCGTCACCACTCACAGCTAGTGTCTTTATTTTTAGTAAAGACAGGGTTTCACCGTGTCGGCCAGTCTGGTCTCGAACTCCTGACCTCGTGATCCGCCTGCCTCAGCCTCTAAAAGTGCTGGGATTACAGGTGTGAGCCAGTGCACCTGGCTGCATCTGAGACTTTTAATAATGGAATACGCATTTACATGTAGTCAAAACTAGCTTTGAGTAGCTAACAGGCAAATAACTGGAAAATTATCCCTTTTCCCTAGGGGTCTGATATAGAAATGGTGAATTCTGTGACAGCCACTGGCAGCTGTGAGCCTACCCCAGAATGTTCATCTTTAGAGCAAGACGGGCAGATAGAGCAGGGAGGTAAGTTGTTCACAAATTCTGATTTTTAAAAAAATAGGATATATGAGTGATACTATGAATCTTGCCTTCTTTCCAGGTGGGTGGCCTTTCTGGCTAATCTTTTATTGTTTGATTGATTGAGACAGAATTTCGATCTTGTTGCCCAGGCTAGAGTACAATGGCATAATCTTGGCTTACCATACCCTCCGCCTCCAGTTCAAGTGATTCTCCTGCCTCAGCCTCCTGATTAGCTGGGAGTACAGGCATGTGCCACCATGCCCAGCTAATTTTGTCTTTTTAATAAAGACGGGGTTTCTCCATGTTGGTGAGGCTGGTCTTGAACTCCCGACCTAAGGTGATCCACCCACCTTGGCCTCCCAAAGTGCTGGGATTGCAGGCACAAGCCACTGTGCCCGGCCTCTTCTGGCTAATCTAAGTGGTCATTGAAGGATTAAACTTCAGTGTATGCCGGGTACAGTGGCTCACACCTGTAGTCCCAGCACTTTGGGAGGCCAGAGTGGGCAGATCTTCTGAGGTCAGGAGTTCAGGACCAGCCTGGCCAACATGGTGAAACCCAACTCTACTAAAAATACAAAAAATTAGCTGGGCATGGTGGCAGGTACGTGTAATCCCAGCTACTCCAGGAGGCTGAGGCAGGAGAATCGATTGAACCTGGCAGGTGGGTTGCAGTGAGTTGAGATCGCGCCACTGCCTTCCAGCCTGGGTGACAGAGCAAGACTCCATCTCAAAAAAAAAAAAAAAAAATCACAACAAAAAAAACTTCAGTGTGGATTTAGTGAAGGCCCACAGAACCCAGAGTCACCAGCCTGCATTAGGGGTTTGTTTATTAGCAGCTGTAGGATATTTTTGGGCTTTCAGATACACTTTGTTACTACAGATTTACCAGTGACAAAATAAGTGTTTTATGATTTAATGTGAATTTGTTTGGTAGTTTCTGTTAACTTGTCATTTGTTTGGTAGTTTGTATTTACTTGTCATTATTAAAGTTAAGAAAAAAGTATTCATTTATCACAAGAGATTTACTAATCTCTTCTCTCTCCAGTTATTATCATGTTACAGAGTTGCAGACATACCTCTCATTTTATTCTGCTTTGCGTTATTGTACTTCTCAGATACTGCATTTTTTACAAATTGAAAGTTTGTGGCAACCCTGTGTTTAGCAAGTCTATTAATGCCATTTTTCCAACAGCGTGTGCTCATTTCATGTCTCTGTCACATTTTCGTAATTGTAATATTTCATTTATTTTTATTTTTAAATTTTCATTTCTTTTTTTTTTTTTTAAATAGAGATGGGGTTTTACCGTGTTGGTCAGGCTGGTCTTGAACTCCTCATCTCAGATGATCCACCTGCCTGGATCTCCTCCTAAAGTGCTGAGTTTATAGGCATGAGCTACCACGCCTGGCCTATTTTATTGTGTGTTATTGAATTGATGGAGTTTTGCTTTTGTTGCTCAGGCTGGAGTGCAGTGGCATGATCTTGGCTTACTGCAACCTCCACCTC
Organism: Ateles fusciceps; assembly: GCA_036589455.1. Lineage (NCBI taxonomy): Eukaryota > Metazoa > Chordata > Mammalia > Primates > Atelidae > Ateles > Ateles fusciceps. The sequence continues at coordinate 5,568,661 of JAZHEH010003061.1, read as the reverse complement.
CCAGGTTTAGGTGATTCTCCTGCCTCAGCATCCCAAGTAGCTGGCATTATAGGAATGCATAATGCACCCAGCTAATATTGTATTTTTAGTAGAGACGGGGTTTCACCAGATTGGTCAGGCTGGTCTCGAACTCCTGACCTCAGGTGATCCACCCGCGTCGGCCTCCCAAAGTGCTGGAATTACAGGCGTGAACTACTCTGCCTGTGTGTAATTGTCATATTTCAAACTTTTTCATTATTATTATAATATCTGTTATCATGATTATCATGATCTGTGATCAGTGATTTTTGATGTTACTATTGTAATTCCATTGACACCATGAACTGTGCCTATGAAAGACAGTGAACTTAATAAATGTGTGTGTTCTGACTGCTCTACTGACCTGCTGTTCCCCCATCTCTCTCCCTTTCTTGGGCCTCCCTGTTCCTGGAGACACAACAATATTGAAATCAGGCCAGTTAGTAACCTTACAGTGACCTCTAAGTGTTCACGTGAATGGAAGAGTTGCATGTCTCTCACTTCAAATCAAATGCTACAAATGATTAAGCTTATTTGAGGAAGGCATGTCAAAAGCTAAGTTGAAAGCTATGTGTCTTGGGCCAGATAGTTAGCCAAGTTGTGATTGCAAAGGAAAAGTTCTATAAGAAATTAAAAGTCCTTCTTAGTGAACACATGAATGATAAGGAAGCTGTATAGCCTTATTGTTGACATGGAGAAAGTTTAATGGTCTTGGTAGAAGATCGAACTAGACATAAAATTCCCTTAAGACACAGCCTAATCCAGAACAAGGTCCTTCCTAACTCTCTTCAGGTCTATGAAGTCTGAGAGTGGTTAAGAAGCTGTAGAAAAAAAGGCTGGAGCTAGCTGAGGTTGGTTCATGAGGTTTAAGGAAAGAAGCTGTGTCCATAACATAAAAGTGCAAGGTGAAGCAGCAGGTGCTAATGGAGAAGGTGCACCAAGTTATCCAGGATATCTACCTGAGATTATGGATGAAGATGGCTACACTAACCAGCAGATTTTCAGTGTAGATGAAACAGCCTTCTCTTGGAAGAAGATGCCATCTAAGACATTCCTAGCTAGAGAGAAGTCAATATCTGGCTTCTAGGCTTCAAAGAACAAGCTCACTTTCTTGTTAGAGGCAAATGTAGCTGGTGACTTTAAGTTGAAGTTAGTGTTCACTTACCCTGCCTTAAGAAATCCTAGAGCCCTTAAAAAACATGTTTCATCAACTCTGCCTGTGCTCTGTAAATGGAACAACAAAGCCTAGGTGACAGCCATGTGTTTACAATATGGTTTACTGAATGTTTTAAGCTCATTGTTGAGACCTGCTGTTCATAATAAAAAGATTTCTTTCAAAATACCACTAAGTACACCTGATCAGCCACCCGGGGCTCTGATGGAGATTTACAAGGAGATTCATCTTGCTTTGTTTCCTGCTAACACAACATCCAGTCTGTAGCCCATGGATCAAAGAATAATTTTGACTTTCCAGTTGTATTATTTGATAAGTAAATTTTGTAAGGCTGTAGCTGCTATAGATAGTGATTGCTCTGATGGATCTGGGCAATGTGTGTAAGTTGAAAATCTTCAGGAAAGGATTCACCATTCTAGATGCCATTAAGAACAATTGTGATTTGTGGGAAAAGATCGAAATACCAGCATTAACAGGAGTTGGGAAGAAGTTGATTTCAACCCTCATAATTTTGAGTGGTTCAAGACTTTAATGGAGGAAGAAACTGAAGATGTGGTAGAAGCAGCAAGAGAATTGGAATTAGAAGTGGAGCCTGAAAATGTGATCCAATTGCTGTAATCTCGTGATAAACTTGAACAGATAAGGAGTTGCTTCTTATGGATTAGCAGAGAAAGTAGTTTCTTGAGATGCATTCTACTCTTGGTAAAGATGCTGTGAATATTGTTGAAATGACAACAAAGGATTTAGAATATTACATAAAACTTAGCTGATAAAGCAGTGGCAGGTTTGAGAAGACTGGTTTTGAAAGTTGTTCTACGTGGGCGAAGTGCTGTCAAACAGCACTGTATGATACAGAGAAATCTTTCATGAAAGGAAGAGTCAATCCATGTGGGAAATTTCAGTGTTGTCTTACTTTAAGAAATTGCCCCAGCTACTCCAGCCTTTAGCAGCTGTCACAGTGGTCAGTCAGCAGCCATCACCTTTGACAAAAATACTACAGTTCACTGAAGGCTCAGATGACCACTAGCACTTTTTAGCAATAATGTATTTTTAAATTAATATATGTATGGTTTTTTAGACATAATGTTGTTACACAGTTAATAGATTATAGTGTAGTATAAACATAACTTTTACATGCACAGGGAAACCAAAAAATTGGTGTGACTTTTTTGCATTGATTTGGAACAGAACTTGCAATATCTCTGAGATATGCGTGTATTCTTGTTCCAGTTTGGTAAAATGGAATTTGACTAGTGTATTGCATCTGTGTTATGTATACTTCCCATGGGATTTGATGCCCACATTATTTATATAGAAAAACAGGACTCCTGAACAATTGCTGCATACACTTATCTTTATATTTAAATTACTTCATTAACTTTTTTTTTAAAAATGCGGTAAAATGCATACAGAACATTTACCCCTCAGGAGAATAAAGTAGATGTGTCAGGGCAAGAAATAGAAGAGATTGTACCTGTTAACTTTTTTAAGTCTACATGTTGATTTCTACTCTCATTTGAAAAGTGATTTTCTTAAAAAAAAAAGAAAAGAAAGAAAAAAAATTCAAGGAAGAGATGTTAAAAAAAAAAGGTGATTCTCATCTTTTTTGTGTCAGAAATCCTTTTGAGAATCTGAAAGCCATGGACAATTTCTTCCAAGAAATGCATTTATTTGCATATGTTAAAGAACAATTTCTATAATTCTTTGGGAGTCCTTGGACAAGAGCCCAGTGCTGTGGAGTAATCTTATCTCTAAATTAAATTACTTTTCTGTTAGGGGCTATTTAACACTGAAAAATATTTGTTTTCTGCTTGTTCTTTGCAGGAGTTAAATTACATAAGAAATGCATGTTCATGATAGGGAAAGAAATAATAGTAAGCAAAATGAATTTAAAATGGCCTGTAATTTTTTTATCTAGAAATAATTTCTGATGATATTTGGTATACTTTGCTCATAAATTTATATTTAATTTTTTAAACTTTTCTTAATTTATGCTCTTTTTCATTAAAACTACATTGTGAATTTATCATTTTGTTTGTACACATTTTCTTTGAGGAGATTCTTATATCTCCTATAGTGACATTTAGTTTTTCTGTGTTTTGAGTTCTTTCTTTTTAAAAAAAAAATATTGGCAGAAATGGGCTCACTATGTTGCCCAGGCTGGTCTTGAACTCCTGGCCTTAAGTAATTTTCCCACAATGGCCTGCCAAAGTGCTGGGATTACAAGCATGAGCCACTGTGCCTGGACTTCCTCTTTCCAACTTTTTTTTGAGACATGGTCACACTCTCTTGCCCAGGCTGGAGTGCAGTGGCATGATCATGGCTCACTGCAGCCTCAACTCCTAGTAATCCTCCTGCCTCAGCCTTCCGAGTAGCTGAGACTCTAGGCACTTACCACCATGCCCAAATAATTTTTTAATTTTTATTTTTGTAGAGGCAGGGTCTTGCTATATTGCCCAGACTGGTCTTGAACTTGTAGACTCAAGCAATCCTCCAGCATTGGCCTCCCAAAAGTGCTAGGGTTACAGGTGTGAGTCACTGCACCCAGGCGAGTCCTTGTTCTTTATAGTTTATGTTTTCTTGTAAAGCACTTACACAAACACACATGTACATGTACATATATACTTTTATAAATCATAGTTTGAAGCAATAGTTTTTATTCTTAGGCATTAACAGCCATTAGAATGGTCTTTAGGAACTTTGAATGAACTTTTAAGAATTCAGGAAAATGAGGCCGGGCATGGTGACTAATGCCTGCACTAGCACTTTGGGAGGCAGAGGCAGGAGGATCACTTGAGGTCAGGAGTTCAAGACCAGCTTGGCCAACATGGTGAAACCCTGTCTTTACAAAGTACAAAAAAAAATTAGCCTGCTGTGGTGGTGGGCACCTGTAATCCCAGGTGGTTGGGAGGCTGAGGTGGGAGAATTGCTTGAACCCAGGAGCAGAGGTTGCAGTGAGCTGAGATCACCCCTCTGTACTCCAGCCTGGGTGACAGAATGAGACTCCCTCCATCTAAAAAAAAAAAAAAAAAAAAAAAGCATGCAGGAAATGTATCACTAGGTATCTAATGATAGATTTTTCATATTATCGGGTATTAACAAACACACTGGATCAAGCAATTTGGTAATGTAAGGTAGAGGTTTTATTTACCTAGTCAAGGTAGCTTTGATTTGAGTTCTTAATAAAGCTTGTGGCTAGGCACGGTGGCTCATGCCTGTAATCCCATCACTTTGGGGGGCCAAGGTGGGCAGATCACTTGAGGTCAGGAGTTCGAGACCAGATTGGGCAACATGGTGAAACCCCATCTCTACTAAAAATAAAAACAATTAGCTGTAGTGTATGCCTATAATCCCAGCCTGAGGCAAGAGAATTGCTTGAATCCAGGAGGCAGAGATTGCAGTGAGCCAATATAGTACCACTGCACTCCAACCTGTGTTACATAGCAAGACTCCATCTCCAAAAAAAAAAAAAAAAAGCAAACCTTAAATGGTTTCATTTTCATATCTAAAATTATCAGCTGACAATTTCAAATAAATAAAATTTATTAGAAACAGTGGAGTGACTTCTATAATTGTATATGATATTTCATTAAATCTACTTTAACATATTAGGAATAGATTTTTATCTACCCAGATTATATGTTGGCTGTAGAAAGTCAACATCGAGTTTTAAATGAAGAAATAATTATATTGATCTTTGCTTTATATCAGAAAGCAGCCAAAATGGCACAGTGTTTATGGAGGAAACTGCTTATCCAGCTTTGGAGGAAACCAGCTCAACAGCTGAGGTAAATGTGTATTTTACTCTGTACATACATGTCAAATAGTATCCTTAGAATACTGAATAAAGCCTCTAATTCTATTTATGCATTCTATTCCTGTTTTGAATTGCAAGCAGTTTTAACTTCTGATTAAGTTAGATGTCTTAGAAGACATCTAAGTAATGTAGTTTCTTGGTATTGTGTTAAAGATCTATCTTTTGACCTGTAATATAATTTTCTTTGGAAGTAGATTGCATTCTTGAATTGTATTGAAAAATTAACCTTAGGTTTCACGTCTAAAATGGTGGTTTGTTTTAAAATTATGTAACAACCTAAAACTTGTCCTTTGGGCTTTTACTAGGCTTCTGTATAAAACTAGATAGCTAGATGATCTTTTTACATGGTGTCTTAGTGTATTTGTACTGCTATGACAACATACCTGAGACTGGGTGATTTACACAGAACAGGGCTGAGCGCGGGGGCTCACGCCTGTAATCCCAGCTCTTTGGGAGGCCGAGGTGGGTGGACCACGAGGTCAGGAGTTTGAGACCAGCCTGACCTACATGGTGAAACTCTGTCTCTAAAGAATAAAAATAAAAAAATTAGCTGGGCAGAGTGGTGTACACCTGTAGTCCCAGCTATTCGGGAGGCTGAGGCAGGAGAATCGCTTGAACCCAGGAAGCGGAGGTTGCAGTGAGTTCGAGATTGCACCACTGCACTCCAGGCTGGGTGACAGAGTAAGACTCCATCTCAAAAAAAAAAAAAAAAAACCCCAGAAATTATTTCTCACAGTTAGAGGCTGGGAGGTAAATCTAAGAACAAAGTGTGGACAAGTTCAGTGTCTGCTAATGGCATGGTCTCTTGTTTCCAAATGGCATCTTGTTGCTACATCCTTAAGAGGGGGATGAGCAAAAAAGGCTGGATGCTGCATGAAGCCTGTTTATAAAGGCCTTAATCATATTCCCAGGGGAGGATCCCTTATGACTCAGTCAACTCCTAAAGGTCCCGCTACTTAGTACTATCACATTGGCGATTACGTTCCAACATATAAACTTTTGGGGACACCTTCAGACACATGCAGTACAAGTTACAGTGTTGAAGTTTATTACATAATGTAACCAGAAAAGTTTAGTGAGTCTGTTTTGGGCTCCCACACTACAGAGTTGTGCTTGAATAGACCCATGGAACTTGTGAGAGAAATAAACTTCTTTCTGTGGTTATTGAGGAACAAAGGTGGGCTTAGCTTCTGCAACCCACCAGGAGAAGGCAGTGGTCTGGTCTAATTCTGAGAGTTGTCAAGGGATCTGATGGTGTTTTCAAGCTCTATGATGAGCCTACTATTGCATAATTCTTTAAATGGTAAGAATAATATCTTTTATTTTAACCTCAAATTACTGTAATACTTAGTATTGTTGTATTCTAAGAAAATGCAACGCCCTTAAATAATTGTTGAATTTACTGTGTCTAAAATCATGATTCTTTAGGCAGAGGAAGAAAAGACAACTGAAGACAGTATCTATATTGGGACTGCCAGTGATGATTCTGATATTGTTACCCTTGAGCCACCTAAGTTAGAAGAAATTGGAAATCAAGAAGTTATCACTGTTGAGGAAGCACAGAGTTCAGAAGACTTTAACATGGGCTCTTCCTCTAGCAGTCAGTATGCATTCTGTCAGCCAGAAACTGGTAAGAATGCACCGATAAGAGACTTAAATACATATACGACCACATTTTATGTAAGGGCTTGTTTTCTACCCCTAATAATTTAGTCTCTAGTTTTGAATATGTTTAGGTAAAATGCAAGACAAGACTATTTTTTGTGTGTGAAATCTATTAATACCTAGTGTTTTCCTAGACTGTTTTGGAGCATAGCAATCTTTTGCTTATAACAGTAACCATCTTTTGCCATTAAATAGAAGACAAAGTTTCTTCAGTGAGATTCATGAAAATCACAAATGCTCCACAGTTCATTTGGTGCTTTTTAGATCTTTAACAGTGGGAGATTGGGGGATATTAATATTTTTGCTTGCAGTAGTATACATTTTATATTATAGAAATAGTGAAAGAAAATTCTTATTAGTCTCTTCAGATACATTCAGTTATTAATTATGCAACAATCGTTTATTGAGTACCTACCATATGCCGACAAGAGTTCAAGGTGCTGTCAGAACAGCTAGTTTCCCAAAGCTGCTGACCTTCAGAGCTTTTGTTTTCGATTCTGTTATGAAAATGTCACTATTGTAAGTCACGTTTTTAATGCAATCAATGCCAGTTGACAGAATCATTCAGAGATTAAAGTGGGAGTTGCTTGTTTTCTTTCTACTATGCTTCAGTTCAGTTTTAGCAGTGTGTATAACTTCTTTCAATGTGATAAAATATGTAGATACAAAGTTCCTGGCAAATACCATGAGACACAAACCTGTAATTCACTGTTATTAACCCACAATTATAACTAATAATTATTAATAGTTATGACAGAGATAACTTGGAACACTGCTAGTGATTCTAAAAATTTATTTTAATGATTCTAATTTGACAGAAAAACAGGAAACATGTATCTATTTTAGATAATTTTCTTTGCTTTTACCATTCTTTAATATTTACATTTCCCAACCAGAATCAGACAGTAGAATTTTTGTCATTCCAGTTTAATAAAATGTCAAGTAGAGATTCTTGGCTGGGCATGGTGGGTCACGCCAGTACTTCTAGCACTTTGTGAGGCTGAAGCAGATGGATTACCTAAACCCAGGAGTTTGAGACCAGCCTGGGCAGCATAGTGAGACCTCATCTCTACAAATAATAAAAAAGCCAGGTGTGATGGTGGATGGCGTGCGCCTGTGGTCCCAGCCACTTGGGAGGCTGAGGCGGGAGGAGGTTGAGGCTAGAGTGAGCTACAATTGCGCCACTGCACTCCAGCCCGGGCAAGAGAGCAGGACCCTGTCTCAAAAATATAAAAAAATAGAGATTCTTGGCTGTCTCATTTAATGAGAAGTTATTTTCAGTTAGTATATCAGTAGTTTGCCTATAAACATTAACTTGAAAACACTTGGTCCAGCTATTTAAATATTCATCTGATATTCTTGGTAGTCAGAGGAAAACTTCAGCCTTTGTTAGAATAGTATTCATAGTATATTTATTTATGGAGGGGTATTATAACTGATTTTAGAATCCTTGTTGCTCGTCAAAGTTTATTATTTTTTAAACTCTAGGATTTGTGTTGGATTCAGACAGTTTTTCTTTTTTTTCTCCCTTTCCTATCTCTGATTTAATTTGAGAATATTAATGGTCCAGAAAAGTCAAATTGAAGCTGGAGTATTGCAGAATGGTCAGATATATAAGAAACTGACATAGACACAAAAGAAATTACATATTGTTGCCAGGATTGTTGGCTCACCCTATAATCCCAGCACCATCTCAAAAAAAGAAATAAAGAAATTACATTTTGTTAACTTTTTTTCAGGAAGTTGCATACTTCTAAGCCCATTATTCTAATATTTATCTCCTTTCTGAATTCTGACTTCTTGGGAATTTTGTAGACTGAGTTAAGAGGAATATTTGATTAAGTTTATTTTTACTCATTGTTATTCTTCCTAAAGATACTGTTTCAGGCTGGGCGTGGTAGCTCACGCCTGTAATCCCAGCGCTTTGGGAGGCCGAGGTGGATGGATCACAAGGTCAGGAGTTCAAGACCAGCTTGACCAACATGGTGAAACCCTGTCTCAAAAAGATACTGAAATTTTGGACTATACCAAAAACACTACATATAAACCAGTTGCCAAGAGTTTTTGTTTTTGGGCCAGGCATATTGGCTTATGCCTATAATCCCAGCACTTTGGGAGGCCAAGGTGGGTGGATAACCTGGGATCAGGAGTTGGAGACCAGCCTGACCAACATGGGAAACCCCGTCTCTACTAAAAATACAAAAATTAGCCAGTTGCCTGTAATCCCAACTCCTTGAGATTAGCTGGCTGTAGTGATGTGGGCCTGTAATCCCATCTGCTCTGGAGGCTGAGGCAGGAGAATCTCTTGAACCCAGGGAGCAGAGGTTGCAGTGAGCCAAGATTGTGTCACTGTACACCAGCCTAGGTGACAGAGTGAGACTCTGTCTCTAAAAAAAAAAAGAGTTTTTATTTTTCCCTTTAGATTTGTTAATTTTGTGCTAGCCTTTGCTTATTTGTTTTTTCCTTTCCCTTTCTTCTTCATCCTTAAGGATTTCAACTTCAATTTTTTCTTTTACTAACTTACATTCTTGTGGCAGTGTACGTTTTGTTGGTTTAAGAACATTACCCACTTCCTCTATGTGAACTCTCTTCCCTGACAAAAAGCAAAGTTGGTAGTGTAGAGAAGTTTGTATTGTGTATGTTTTTAAGAAGGCATGGTTATTACATTATTACATTTTAATTTAGTACAGATAACAGTGTTAAGTGAAAATTATTTTTAGTTTTTTTTCCTTTGTAGTCTTTATAATAAAGCTTTATACATCTTTTTTTCCTGTTTATTCACAAAAGAAAGGTGGTGGGAGAAGCTGTGGAAGATTCCTGAGTGCATATGGGGATGGGATGATCAGCTGAAACACCATGTTCCCAGCCAGCTCGCTTTCCAAGGTCTTGTGACAGTCGGACCAGCTTCTCTAGAGCTGAGTGTGCCTAGTCACATTTACTGTTTACTGAGTGCTTTAAACATACCTGTTGTCATCCGCAATACTCTAAACAGGTGTTCAGAATCTCTGGCAAAGGAGCTGGCCAAGCTTATTGCATGCCTTTGCATTGCTTGCATCTATGGGCCAAATTAAGCTTTTTTAAAAGAAATTAAAAATCAAAGTATTTCAGTTATTATATATATATGGGTTAAAAAGATGGAAGCATTAGATAAGGATGTGAATATATTAATATGGGTTAGGCTGCTTTGTTAGAATATATAATGAAGGCAGTATGCTAATGTAGAATTGAACATTTATTTAAAGAAGTTTTACAGATGGTTTGTTTTCATATTTACCTATCTTAGTTTTATGTCAGAAAGCCTGACTTAAATACTCTAATCATGATCATGAATGCCTTTGTATCATGTAATGAATGCTTTAAGTCTTCCTTTCTTTCTCTTGTCCAAGAAATGTAACCTCACACCTGAGGCGACGGCATCTTTGAAACACTAGTGATCAAGAATAACAAGATAAACATGATGGGCATAAGGGTCATGACCAAAAAGATCTCTCAGTGGCATCTGTATCCCTAAATATTAGGAATATTCATTCATTTTAAGTAGTGCCTTCTGTCTTTGTGTTTGTTGTTGTAAGCGTGAAAGTGAACTTTTATGATCCATCTCTGAAAAATACTGCCTAACCTAAATCACCAGCTTTCCTGTGGCATGGATATCCTGTCTTCTGAAGAACTGTTTTTGCTTTTCTGGAGCATGAATATTTGTTGTTTTAGAGCTCTTTATATTCAAGTTCATATTTTATCCTTACCTTTAGTGCTTTCCTTCTAAGTGGCTCGTGGAAATTATTTCTGAGTTATCGAAGCTTCTTTGTCAACATATAGTTTGTTGATATATGGAACAGTGTTAAGAAAATGCATTTGGAAAAAACTGAAGGTGATTTTTCCAGGGAATATGTTTCCTGGACTTGGGATTTCTTGTTCAAATTTTCCCCACCAATTTATTTTTTCTCTACTATTGTTTTCACAAAGGAGCAGCACCAGAATAGTTCTTAATATTGGAGATAGCTGTTGTGTCGCTTCCTCATGCTGACATATTTACTAGAGGGTAAAATTAATAACCTTCTAGTAAGAGTGGCAGTCGAAGGGAAGGGCTCATCTGACTTCTGGAATCCTGTATTAAAATAGAGTGCTTTGAACCTTGATCATGGGATAATTAGATTGGAAATGAAACTAGAGGACCAGATATACCCAAGGAAGCTTTTGGTAGTTATTGTACTTTGTAAGTCACAGGAAATGCTTGTGTACTTTCCCGTGTTTCTTAAACAGTTACACTTAAATTACCTCTTTGAAATTGCTTGAAGACACAGAGAGTAGTTGTTTTCCTTCCAGAAATAGTTCTTGTTTATAACTCTAATAGCAAAGAAATTTTTTGTTTGTTTTGAGACAGTCTTGCTCTGTCGCCCAGGCTTGAGTACAGTGGCAGGATCTTGGCTCACTGGAACCTCCAGTGAGGAACCTCCTGGGTTCAAGTGATTCTCCTGTCTCAGCCTCCCAAGTACCTGGGACTATAGGTGGACCACCATGCCTGGCTAATTTTTGCATTTTTAATAGAGACAGGGTTTCGCCATTTTGGCCAGACTGGTCTCCAACTCCTGAGCTCAGGTGATCCGCCTGCCTTGGCCTCCCAAAGTGCTGGACTTAAAGGCATGAGCCACCGCTCCTGGCCAGCAGTGAAACTTGAGGCTATAAGATTGAAGGATTGTTCTAATAGTGTAGACCATAAGACAAGGAGGTTTAAAAAAAAGAAAACAGAAAGAGATAGGCCCTCAAAGCACAGAATAATGATTAACAGATACTTGTGTATCACATTTGAAATGCTTTATGTTTTGGCTTTATGTTGGTAAGTTGAAAACCCGTGTTTTTGTTTGTTGTTTGGTTTTTGCTTTGGCTATCTCTTTGGCTATCTCATGTAAAAAGGCATGTAGGGGATGGCATTGATTATTCTAAATCATTTTTACTGGGAAAGCTTTTCCAAGATTTTGAATAGCTAAATGTCAACTTTTTTCTTAATAGTATTTTCATCTCAGCCTAGTGATGATGAATCAAGTAGTGATGAAACCAGTAATCAGCCCAGTCCTGCCTTTAGACGACGTCGTGCTAGGAAGAAGACTGTTTCAACATCAGAATCTGAAGAACGGCCACTTGCTGAACAAGAAACCGAACCTTCTAAGGAGCTGAGTAAACGTCAGTTCAGTAGTGGTCTCAACAAGTGTGTTATACTTGCTTTGGTGATTGCAGTCAGCATGGGATTTGGACATTTCTATGGTAAGTATTTGAAAATGTGTTATACATAACCTGATGGGATAGTGTAGAGGCACTTAAGAGTGAGGAATCCTGGGCAGGGTGTGGTGGCTCACACCTGTAATCCCAGCACTTTGGGAGGCTGAGACAGGCAAATCACTTGAGTGAGGTTAGGAGTTTGAGACCAGCCTGGCCAACCCCGTCTCTAATAAAAATACAAAAATTAGCCTGTGTGGTGGTGCACACCTGTAATCCCAGCTACTCCGGAGGCTCAGATAGGAGGACTGCTTGAACCTGGGAGGCAGAGGTTGCAGTGAGCTGCGCAACATTACACTCTAGCCTGGGTGACAGAGCAAGACTGTCTCAAAAAAAATAAAAAAATGTCGGGGGCAGGGGTGAATCCTGGGATCTGTTTTCAGTGCCATTATTAAATGTATGGCCTTGAAAATTTCAAGCCTGTTTGAGCCTCAGTTTTCTCATTCGAGAAGCGGATGCTGCCTATCTCTCAAAACTTTTTATTTAAATAAGGTAGTAGTGGCGGGGTGCAGTGGCTCACGCCTGTAATCCCAGCACTTTCAGAGGCCAAGGTGGGTGGATCACCTGACCAACCTGACCAATATGGAGAAACCCTGTCTCTACTAAAACTATGAAATTAGCTGGGCGTGGTGGTGTGTGCCTGTAATTCCAGCTACTCAGGGGGGGCTGAGCCAGAATTGCTTGAACCTAGGAGGCAGAGGTTGCGATGAGCCAAGATCGTGCCATTGCCCTCCAGCCTGGGCAACAAGAGTGAAACTCTGTCTCAAAAAAAAAAAAAAAAAGGTAGTAGTTATTAACAAATGTAAGGATAATAACCACATGTTAGTGACTTTTTTAAAAGTTAAAGGATTAGAAGATTAAAAATCTGAAATGCTCACCATGAGGCAAATCATTTATATTTAGAATCATAGTTAAACTAAGTTGAAGTGTGGCTTTATTAAGGCAGATTATTGAAATCCCATTTGAAATAGTTACATTTGAAATGTGGGAATAATTAGCGTTCGTTATTTCTACTTAGAGGTTTCACTTAAGTATCATACTTTGTAACATTCATTGTTGCTTCTGTGATTCACCTGAATTGAGAGTTTTTCATCTTTATCCTTATACTTTGCTCTTTATTATGGTTGATAGTGTTTATATATGTTGATTATCTTACCAATTCAAAGCCTTTAAATGCCTTTGGGTGAGAAGAGGAAGATATTTCATTGGTGTTACTTTCTCATTTAGAAGCCTCCCCATTGAATCTGCCCGACTTTTTTTTTTGAGATGGGGTCTTGCCCTGTTGCCCAGGCTGAAGTGCAGTGGTGCGATCTTGGCACACTGCAACCTCTGCCCCCAGGGTTCTAGCAATTCTCCTACCTCAGCCTCCTGAGTAGCTGAGATTACAGGTGCCCGCCACCACGCCCAGCTAATTTTTTTGTATTGGTAATAGAGACGAGGTTTCACCATGTTGGCCATGCTGGTCTGGAGCTCTTGACCTCAGGTGATCCACCCGCCTCAGCCTTCCAAGGTGTTGAAATTACAGGCGTGATCCACTGAGCTCACTTACTTATTCTTTATTTATGTAATAAGAATTTTTTTTCTTTTTTGTTTTTTCTTTTTTTATGTTTTTCTATTTTTTTTCTTTAAGATGGAGTTTCACTCTTGTTGCCCAGGCTGGAGTGCAATGGTGTGATCTCAGCTCACTGCAACCTCTGCCTCCTGAGTCAAACAGTTCTCCTGCTTCAGCCTCCCCAGTAGCTGGAATTACAGGCATGCACCACCATGCCCAGATAATTTTTTGTATTTTTAGTAGAGACAAGGTTTTACCATGTTGGCCAGGCTGGTCTCGAACTCCAGACCTCAGGTGATCCATCCACCTCGGCCTCCCAAAGTGCTGGGATTACAGGCGTGAGCCACCGTGCCTGGCCTAACAATTTTTAAAGAACTGTGAAATGCTGATACTTTGAAAAAAATGATTGTCAAGATTACATAGGTTATCGCTAGGCACAGTGGCTCACACATGTAATCCTAGCACTTTGAGAAAGCTGAGGTGGGTGGATCACTTGAGGCCAAGAGTTCAAGACCAACCTGGCCAACATGGTGAAACTCAGTCTCTGCAAAATTTAGTCAGGCGTGGTGGTACTTGCCTGTAGTCCCAGCTACTTGTGAAGCTGAGGCATGAGAATCACTTGAACCCAGGAGGCAGAGGTTGCAGTGAGTTGAGATCACACCAGCCTGGGTGACAGACTGAGACTCTGTCTCAAAAAAAAAAAAAAAAAAAAAAAAAAGATTACATAGGTTATATGCAGATTACCAAAATTTAAAAATTTATAGAACATTTAATCATAATATTTATGTTACATACCTTTAATAAAAATCTTTATTTTAGGCACAATTCAGATTCAGAAGCGTCAACAGTTAGTCAGAAAGATGCATGAAGATGAATTGCATGATGTGAAGGATTATCTTTCCCAGTGTCAACAGGAACAAGAACCTTTCGTAGACTATAAGGTATGTACCACTAACAAATATTTCAAATAATTGTTAGTAATTATTGTGCATATTAGTGCTTATTGTGCTCATTAGTACAGATGAGTAAATCAGTAATAACGCTGATCGTTGAATTGAGTACAGGTGCTTACTCTGTCCTAGTCATTGTCATGAGTGCTCCAGATAGAGTATTTCTCTTACTCTTACGACATGGGATTAAGCAAGTATTAACTTTTATAGATAGGAAGAGGTTTAGAAAGGTTAAGTGACTTTCCCAAGGTAGCAACTGGCAGAGCTAATTTGTTTTTTGTTTGTTTATTGGAGATGGAGTCTCGCTCTGTTGCCCAGGCTGGAGTGCAGTGGCACAACCTCGGCTTACTGCAACTTTCACCTCCTGGGTTCAAGTGATTCTTGTGCCTCAGCCTCCCAAGTAGTTGGGATTACAGTGTGCGCCACTACGCTGGGCTAATTTTTTTGTATTTTTAGTAGAGACATGGTTTCACCATGTTGGCCAGTCTGGTCTTTAACTCCTGACTTTGAACTCCTGAACCCAGGAGGTAGAGGTTGCAGCGAGCCAAGATCACACCTCTGCAGTCTAGCCTGGGTGGCAGAGGCGATATTCCATCTCAAAAAAAAAATGTTCTTCCACCATGCTGTTGTTCTCAATTTGATGTAGCTCTCTGCTCTGTGTCTTCTTGCATATGAACCTTGTATTTCCCAATGTTTATGCTATTGAAAATACACCTCAGCCTCCTAAAGTGCTGAGATTATAAGTATGAGCCACCACACCCAGCCCTTGCCTTTTGTTTCGTTTTGTTTGGCAGAGGTAATTTGATTCCAAGGATTTGACTTAATAACTCTTATTCCCAGCTGCTGTTTTACAGTTAACATCATTTAAAATTGACATTTTATATGTGTATATAGACATTTTTGTTAACATTATTTTTACAGAGGAAAGCAGGCATTTTCAGTTGGCAGGAGGGAGAGAGAGTTGCGGTTTATTTTGTTTTTTGTTTTTTTTTTGAGAGGGAGTCTCACTCTTGTCAACAGGCTGGAGTGCAGCCTCCTGAGTAGCTGAGACTACAGGTGCATGCCACCATGCTGGCTAATTTTTTGTATTTTAGTAGAAACGAGGTTTTGCAATGCTGGCCAGGATGGTCTCAATTGTCCTAACCTCATCATCCACCTGCCTTGGCCTCCCAAAGTGCTGGGATTACAGGTGTGAGCCACCACACCCTGCCCCGAGAGTTGTGGCTTTATAGCCTCTCTAAGATCTACTTTTGATTAGGGACATAGCCGTTCCCCTTTCATTGTTTTTTTTTTATTCTGATGGAAGGGAGAACACGTTGTTTTTCTGTCTGTAACTCACCTAGATCTCATCTCACAGGACAGTACTGTCCATTCTGTTGTTACCCAACACCTTTGTGGGTTTCTGAGGATCAGCTAAATAGTTGGTCCCCCCATCTAGTTTTTTCCTAGGAATGGTGTAGAGATAAACTCAGGGTAGAAAAGTAAGCCGTGTCTGGGTGAGGTGGCAGCCTCCCAAATTTCCAAAGGTGGCACTTTGGGAGGCCAAGGTGGGTGGATTGCTTGAGGCCAGGAGTTCAACACCAGCCTGGCCAACACGGTAAAACCTTGTCTCTACTAAAAATACAAAAATTAGCCAACTGTGATGGTGCACACCTGTGATCCCAGCTTCTCAGGAGGCTTAGGCACGAGATTCCTTGAACCTCAGAGGTAGAGGTTGCAGTGAGCTGATTATCACCACACTGTTGTACTCCAGCCTGGGCCACAGAGAAAGGCTCCCTTTTTTTCTTTTGTCACCCACCACCCCACCGACTCTCTCAAAAACAAGGAAAGAAAAGTAAGCTATTGTTTTTCCACCCCCAAGTCTCACACTTAATTTATGTATGCTTCCCTTATAGGTTATATTTCTTGAAAAGACAAAAATAATACTTTGTAACTAAATTGTATCTTTCAGGGAGGTACTTCTCCCATCCAGGTATTAACCAGGCCTGACCCTGCTTAGCTTCTGTGATCAGAGGATATTGGGCGCATTCAGGGTAGGATATGGCGGTAGACACAGGGAAGTACTTCCAAAGTTAATTACAAATAGTGCAGTTTTTCCTACCTATATTAGAATATGCCATTTTCTTCTTCACCACAGTGGTTTCTGGCTCCATAGGATAACACTGGCTTTTGGAAGACTCACCATACATAAATCTTTACAAAGAGTTTGTATTTCAGGTTTGGGTTTGGGTGTTTTTTTTTTGCGATGGAGTCTCGCTTGGTCGCCCAGGCTAGAGTGCGGGGGTGGGTGGGGGGGGTGATCTCAGCTCACTGCAACCTCTGCCTCCTGGGTTCAAGCGATTCTCCTGCCTCAGCCTCCCAAGTAGCTTGGATTACAGGCTCCCTCCACCTTTCTCGGGTAATTTTTTAGTATTTTTAGTAGAGATGGGGTTTCACCGTGTTGGCCAGGCTGGTCTCGAACTCCTGACCTCAGGTGATCCGCTTGTCTCAGCCTCCCAAAGTGCTGGAATTACAGGCATGAGCCACTGGGCCTGGCCTGTTTTTTTTGTTTTGTTTTGTCTTGTTTTGTTTTAAGAAGGTCCCATTCTTGTTGTCCAGGCTGGAGTGCAGTGGTGTAATCATGGCTTACTGCTGCCTCAACTTCCTGGGCTCAAGCAGTCCCCTCTGGCTTAGCCTTTCAAGTAGCTGGGACCACAGGCACATGCTACCATGTTCAGCTAACTTTGTTTTTAAATTTTTCATAGAGATGGGGTTTCACTGTGTTGCCCAGGTTTTTCTGGAACTTCTGGGTTCAAGCTATCCTCCTGCCTTGGCCTCAAAGTGCTGGGATTAAAGGCTTGAGCCGCTGTGCCTGGTTAGAGAGTCAGTTTTTGCAGATATCTTGTTTCTTGCTGTTAAGTATGGATCAGATAGATGTTGAAGCTCTTTGGAAGACCTGGTCAGGATCTGCTTATCGGTCACTTCTGTCAACATCATATTTACTGCATGCAGAATGCTGTACTCTTTCCTTCTGTGGCTGCCTTTGCTTGTGCATTTCAAGATTATGGTACACCAGTGCATCAGTCTCTTCTGCTCCACAGTCCATTGCTGTTGGGTAGAAGAAACTTCTTTTCTCTCATACAGGTAGAGCAGATGTAATGACTGTGATTAAATTTTAAATCTTTATTTGTTCTCTGAAGATTAATGAGCTAGAAAGTGAAGCAATCATTTTAGATAGTTATTATTCTAGTGTAAAATAGTGTCATTCTCTTAAAGGACTTGTTTCCCTCCCCCCTCCGTTTTTTGTTTTGTTTTGTTTTGTTTTGCTTGTTTCTGAATCCAGGTAACTGGCTGGTCTTACTCAAATGGGGTAACCATAACGTGTGTGGTCAGTTACGGCAAATTTAAGTATCATTTTGCAGATTTATACATAAGATATTTTTAACAATGGATAATGCTGTAAGAACTTGTTGAAGCATATTGTTTAATTTTTGACTGTTTTTGGTTAAAATTTGTTACTTATGCATATGTTTGAAAGAAAATTCAAATCAATCAAGGATACCCTTACTGAAGCAGTAAAATTCTGTAAGCCTAATTGACAACCATTTCTCTCTATCATGGGTGTTGACTTTCAGAGTTACAGCAATCTATAGATCAATCTTCAGAGTTATATTAATCTGTACAGATTACAGAACTGCTGTAATCTGAGTGACAGTCACTTTGAAAGTTTACATATAATTGGATAAGTTTGTTATAAATGTTACTAAGATTCAGTCTGTCCTCTAACATGCTTACAGAATTTATGGCTTATCTGTACTTACCTAGCAATGTTAATTGCATAGGACTAAAATGTTTCAAATAGGACTAAGATAATTAGAATTTCTTCTTTTGAAGGGTACAGTGAGTGCAGTTTTTTGAAGCCATAAGTCAGCTCTTGATGTAATTTTACTTTTTATAAAGATAATCTGTCTTCCTAAGATTCAGAAAAGCCTTTAGTCCTGTTAGCCCTAACTAACTTTCTGACTTTTAAATTCTTCCAGCTGGGTGCCTGTGATCCCTGCTATTGGAGGGGGCTGAGGCAGGAGAATTGTTTGAACCTGGGAGGGGGAGGTTGTAGTGAGCCGAGATCGTGCCACTGCAGTCTGGCGACAGAGTGAGACTCCATCTCAAAAAATAAAAATAAAATAAAAAATAAACTCTTCTACCATGCTGTTGTTCTCAATTTGCTGTAGCTCTCTGCTCTGAGTTTTCTTGCATGTGAACCTTGTATTTCCCAATGTTTATACTATTGCAGATTCTACCCAGGGTATAGTATCTGTAGAAGTAAAGACACAAAAGCTTATGGGGTGTTATATATCTTAAAGATTTAAATTCAGCTTTTAAAGCACTTGACATGTTATTTCTTCTCTTTCAAAAAAATGTAGTCATTGAAAGAAAACCTTGCAAGGTGTTGGACCCTTACGGAAGCAGAGAAGATGTCCTTTGAAACTCAGAAAACTAACCTTGCTACAGAAAATCAGAATTTAAGAATATCTCTGGAAAAGGAAGAAAAGGCCTTGTCTTCATTACAGAAAGAGTTAAACAAACTAAGAGAACAGATTAGAATACTGGAAGATAAAGGGGCAAGTACTGAATTAGTTAAAGAAAATCAGAAACTTAAGCAGCATTTGGAAGAAGAAAAGCAGAAAAAATACAGCTTTCTTAGTCAAAGAGAGACTCTGTTGGCAGAAGCAAAGATGCTAAAGAGAGAACTGGAGAGAGAACGACTATTAACTACAGCTTTAAGGGGGAACTCCATCAGCTAAGTGGTATTCAGTTACCTGGCAAGTCAGATTCTTCCAATGTATTTACTGAAAAAAAGGAAATGGCAGTCTTACGGGAAAGACTCACTGAGCTGGAACGGAAGCTAACCTTCGAACAGCAGCGTTCTGATTTGTGGGAAAGATTGTATGTTGAGGCAAAAGATCAAAATGGAAAACAAGAAACTGGTGGAAAAAGAGAGGGAGCAGAGGAAACTACAGGGCTAAAAATAAGTCAAAGGAAACATTTTTGGGTTCAGTTAAGGACACATTTGATGCCATGAAGAATTCTACCAAGGAGTTTGTGAGGCATCATAAAGAGAAAATTAAGCAGGCTAAAGAAGCTGTGAAGGAAAATCTGAAAAAATTCTCAGATTCAGTTAAATCTACTTTCAGACATTTTAAAGATACCACCAAGAATATCTTTGATGAAAAGGGTAATAAACGATTTGGTGCTATAAAAGAAGCATCCGAAAAACCGAGAACAGTTTTTAGTGACTATTTACATCCACAGTATAAGGCGCCTACAGAGAACCAGAATAGTAGAGGCCCTACTATGCAAAATGATGGAAGGAAAGAAAAGCCAGTTCACTTTGAAGAATTCAGAAAAAATACAAATTCACAGAAATGCAGTCGTGGGCATGATTGTAGAGAAAATTCTCATTCTTTCAGAAAGGCTTGTTCTGGTGTATTCGATTGTGCTCGACAAGAATCCATGAGCCTTTTTAACACAGTGGTGAATCCTATAAGGATAGATGAATTTAGACAGATAATTCAGAGGTACATGTTAAAAGAACTGGATACTTTTTATCACTGGCAAGAATTTGATCAGTTCATCAATAAGTTTTTCCTAAATGGTGTCTTTGTACATGATCAGAAGCTCTTCACTGACTTCGTTAACGATGTTAAAGATTATCTTAGAAACATGAAGGAATATCAAATAGATGATGACGGAGTACTTGAGAAGTTGGATGAATATCTATACACACACTTCTTTGGTCACACTTTTTCCCCCTCCATATGGACCCAGGTCGGTTTACATAACACCATGTCATTACAGTAGTCTGTAACATTTGTAGATTGGATAGCATTTTTATGATTTGATGAGTTTCTTGGAAGGTTACTGTTTCTAAGAGTCGTGCTTTATTGCCACTGAGAGAATTCAGAGTAAATGGAAAGATAGAGTCTAAAAATTATGGCTGTTACAAATGGAAAAATTTCATTATAATGTAATCACTTTGACCTGAGTAAATGATGTAATTTTTATCTTAAAAATCAGTTAAGAATATATAGAATCCTATTTTGGCCAAGTTTGTTTCTTTTCAGTATAGTTTATATGAAAAGATCACCTTAAGTGAAATTATTTTCCTTTAATCTTTTATGTGTTTATTCACTTTTGGAAGCTAGGAGTGAACAACACAAATTTTACTCTGAAGTCAGAAGAGCTCATATGTAATAATTCTAATGTCCTGCCTATTTTCACTTCTCCATTCCATGTACCAGCTTAGTAATGATACTTAATCACGTAATTATCCTTGATAAAGGCAGAGGCACAATCAAAGAGGCAAAGTGAGCAAGTCAGATTCTAATGTGTGTACCAATTTTTTATCCATTTTCATCTTTATATTCTGTAACATGAAACTTACCTGATCTTCAAATGTTAGTTTCACTTTTTATCTTTGAAATACTTACCTTTCTGAATAAATATAATGTGTCTATAAAATAATGAGACTGATTCTGGTGTCTTAAGTCATTAAGCAGGTATCTAGTCATATAATGAGCAAAGGTGAGGCTGCCTTGAGGAGACAAGTGAAAATTTTTTGCTTTAAAGGAGCTCACAAGCTAAGTAAATAAATTAAGGTATGGGGGGCATGATGGCCTCAGGCTGTCTGGAGATGTTTGGAAAGCCTTCTTGAGTGAGATGGCCTTTGAACTGTGAACTAGTTTTTAAACTAGCTTTTGCAAGAGAAATCTTAATTTACTATGCAGACAGGGAAGGGGATTTTACTTAAAAGGAAGGTCATTTGGAGATGTGAAGATACACTACTTTAAGGAAGCAGGGTAGCGCTGGAGGATAAGAGATGCAGACCCCGAAGGGCCCCATTTAATGCTAAAGGTTTTGTCCTGTCGGACATGGAGAACCTCTGAGGAATTTTCAAGGCTGGTAGGATAAGATTATATTGTATTGTAGATTACAGTAGTCCCCCTTTATCTTCAGGATATATGTTCCAAGACCCTCAGTGGATGCTTGAAACCAGGGATAGAACAGAATTCTATATATAATGTGCATGAATTTCTTTTTCCTTCTTTAGTCTCTCACACATAGGTTTGTTCTTAACATAGATCTTACCAACCTCAGCATACATTTGTTTCCCTTATTGAGAATGTTCACCCTTTCACTTAAAGGAAGCACTTTATAGCTTCTCTTTGGCATATCCAAATTGCCGGCATCACTATTGTATTTTGGGGTCATTATTAAGTTTCTTAATGATAATTATCCTTATCTTAGGGATACTTGAACACAAGCACTGTGGAACGATAACAGTGTATCTGATCAACAGACTGCTGCTAGGTGATTAAGGGGTGGGTAGCATGGA
This sequence comes from Ateles fusciceps, assembly GCA_036589455.1. Taxonomy (NCBI): domain Eukaryota; kingdom Metazoa; phylum Chordata; class Mammalia; order Primates; family Atelidae; genus Ateles; species Ateles fusciceps. The sequence continues at coordinate 5,546,839 of JAZHEH010003061.1, read as the reverse complement.
TACACTACGTGGATACACTAGACAATGGGATGATTCACATCCCATGTGGGATGGAGCAGAACTGCATTATTTCATCACATTACTCAGAACAGGCATATAACTTAAAACTTATGCATTATTTCTTTTTTTCTTTTTATTTTTTGAGACGGAGTCTCGCTTTGTCACCCAGGCTGGAGTGCAGTGGTGCAATCTCAGCTCATTGCAACCTCTCTCTCCTGGGTTCAAGTGATTCTCCTGCCTCGGCCTCCTGAGCAGCTGGGACTACAGGTGTGAGCCACCACATCTGGCTAAGTTTTATATTTTTAGTAGCGATGGGGTTTCACCATGTTAGCCAGGCTTGTCTCCAACTCCTAACCTCAAGTGATCCGCCCGTCTCAGCCTCCCAAAGTGCTGGGGTTACAGGGGTGAGACACTGCCCCTCGCCTAAAACTTAAGAATTATTTATGAAATTTTCTATTTAATATTTTCTGACCATAGGTGACCACAGGTAACTGAAACCTGAATCCCAGAAAGTGAAGCCGTGGATAATGCGGGACTACTGTATTGACAGCAGCTTACAGGATTAACAAGAAAGGTGTAAAGCTAGAAGGTGGTCAGTATACTACAGACATGAGCTGTTTAGATGAGCATCTAAACTGGGACAATAGTAGTAGGGGAGGAAAGGAGAAAACATTTGGAGAATAGATAGTAACATTGGTATTTCTTGTGAAAGACGAGTAGAAAGTAACAGTGACTTCTAGATTTCTGAGTTGGGTCATCTGTTGGATAGTAGTATCACTGTGATAGGGAATTCAGGGTTTGGGGTAAGGGTAATTGGAGATGAGAATTGTGTTTGGAGGTAACTACTGACATTCAAGTGGGGGAGTTAGTGCTATGGTCAGTTAGTTGGCAGTTAGTGCTATGGTCATCTCTTTTGCCGAGACTGTATATTTATCAGACTCCTGGGAGAACACCAACATCTATGAGGTTGTAGGGAAGGCTAAGTGGGGAGTGGCCTCATGAAAATCTAAAGGCTATCTCAAGTAAAAGGAATATTTAAATGTGTCATGCTTTTTAAAAAGTCAATGTGTGAAAAATATTTCTTGGCTTGGAAATTGGGCAGCCAGGGGATGGCAGTATGGACTTCCAGTGAAGCAGTGACAGAAGCTGATCATAGACATTGAGGAAAGCGGATGTAGGTGTTGTGAACTTTCGGTGTAAGAGAGAAAAAGTTGAGACTTTTGTTTTGCTTTGTTTGTGAGACATGTGTTTGTATTTCTGCTGAGTGATAAAGCCAATGGGGAGGGATTGATTTCTACAGGAAAGGAAAAAAAAAATAATGGAAACATCTCATTATTTTATTGTCACATTTCTTTTCTTTGTTATCTGTTGAGTGTTTCCCTTTTTTGCCAGTAGAGTTACTATTTTTTTCTTTGTATAGGACAAAAACTATAACATGGACTCCTTTATTTTTTATATGGATATACTAGGATTATAATTCAGATATTTAATATCTTTTTCAGAGTGTTCAGATAATAGATTAATGGAGAAAAACAGTTAAAATTGTTTTAAATTTAAATACATTGAACTCTAACATAGATGAAAAATGTGTTTACTGCTTTCAGTCGACCTGATAAAAAGCAACGTATGGTAAATATTGAAAACTCCAGGCATCGAAAACAAGAGCAGAAGCACCTTCAGCCACAGCCTTATAAAGGGAAGGTAAATGGCATAAATGTGGTCGCACTAATGGAAGACAAATGGCAAATCTTGAAATAGAATTGGGGCAATTACCTTTTGATCCTAAATACTGATTCACAATTGAGTTAAGCTAGACAACTATAAGAGAAACATGTATGCTTTGTACAATGTTTGGTGTTGGAACTAACGAAATTATCAAGATCACAATGCCTTTTTTCTGTTTCTAAGTCTCAGTTTGATAACTTTATATTATTACTCAGGCATTAGTTAAAAGCCTGCTAACCTGCATTTTCCTGTAGTTTAGCTTTGTTGAATTCTTTTTGACACTGGAAATGTTCAACAGTAGCTTTACTAAGGAAGCCAGGCATGCAACAGATTTCGTGCATGAAATGAGACTTCCTTTCAGTGTAAGAGCTTAAAGCAAGCTCAAATCATACATGACAAAGTGTAATTAACACTGATGTTTGTTTTAAATTTGCAGTAGAGCTTGAGAAAAGTACATTGTGCTGGAATTTCATCTTTAACATTTTATAATCTTACACTCGCTTCTTGTCTTTATGTGGGTTCAAGAGCCCACTGACTTGTGAAGATTTGCTGCGCTCTTAAGAGCTTGCTGACTTGTTTTGTGAAATTTTTTTGAACATCTGAATATTGTAGAAGAAACAATAAAACTACACCATGAGGAAAAATGAAGGTCTTTATTTAAAATCTGGCATTGTATTAACATGTGATTTTCTACTACGTGGTATTTTATACATTTCCTCAGTAGTGATATTTGGTAAAGCAGTTCATACAGTTTTTCATAAGTTCCATGAATCTTACCCAGTGTTTACTGAAATATTTAAGCAGCATCTGAGTATTTGTACCAAGCAATGTTAGTTTATCTCAGAAAGTTCAGAATTTCATCTTGTTGAATTTCCCTTTTAACTTCCGTTCATAGACATACACATGACTTCCAATTCGACCCTCCGGCAAGTGAGTGTGGAAGAAAACAGCAGTTCTGTTATAACTGCTTGATACTAGGAAAGCACTTATTTCCTAGAAGCAAATAAATGTTTAAGTAAATAAAGGCTACATTTTGCTGAGTACTGTTTCAATGAATTTTAGAATTGCTTATTCTAATTGCTCTCTACAACTTTATGCTTAATAAAAGAAAACTTACAGGAAGTAAAATACCTTGTAGAACTGGGGCTTATTTTGACTGGAGAAAAGGCTAATCATGAAATGTGGGATGAAATAGACCATAAAAAAGGTTATATTATCTGTTTACTTGAGGGTTTCCTGAACCTGGGGTAAAATAAAAATTCTGAGTTTTCTTCTTTTTCATGTTTACTTACCTCCTCCAAAATGCTGAAGATGATCAAGTGAGTAGGTAATGATGCATCCTCATGAAACTCTCTTTGTAACCAGTTTAAGGGATTTAGGTAAAATGTATCTGCTTCATCAAGATACTGACTTTTTCCAGTCAGGTCTGGGGGGCATTGGAGAAATCTCATTGGAAGTGGGCAGTGAACATGGCTGTGAAAAGAAAAGTTACCAGAATAAACACAAGTAAAAACTGAAAGTTTTCGTTAGTCTTAAGATACGTCATTTATACTTAGCAAAATGTGAAATCGGAATCTGTAACTGTGTTGCAGTTAAGTGAAGAAGCAAGCCTTTAACTCATTTTCTCAAAGATAAAATACGTGATTCTCATACCATGTAAACGGTGCAGCAGCAGCAGCAGCAGCATAACCTATAAGCCCAAACTAATGCGTAAAACTCCATTTCAAGGAGGGAAGTAGGTCATTTGGGGGAATGCAACATTCTGTAACATTCGTATTCTGTTCCAGAAACGTAAATGGTCTTCAGGACCAGGTAAGTTAACTTGTTAATAGGAGAGTAATTCTCCGTAGGCTTTTTTGGTAAAGTAGGAAACTGTGGTCCTAATCAGAAAGGATTCTTTCTTCCCTTTCTGCTCTGATAGGGGTTGGATCATATCTTTACATGGCAAGTTTTAAGTATTTTTTTTCCTTATATCTTTATTTAAGATTTAGAAGTAGAGAGCAATATATGTCCATTGATTAACATCCAAATAATTAATGGTTTTATTATGGCATAGAAAGACTAGACTGCCCACCAGGGGCAGTGGCTTGTGCCTGTAATCCCAGAACTTTGAGAGGCCAAGGTGGATGGATCCCCAGAGGTCAGGAGTTTGAGCCCAGCCTGGCCAACATGGTGAAACCCTGTCTCTACTAAAAATACAAAAATTAGCCAGGCATGGTGGTGTGTGGCCTATAGTCCCAGCTACTCAGGAGGCTGAGGCAGGAGAATTTCTTGAACCCAGAAGACGGAGGTGGCAGTGAGCGCTGAGATCACATGCCACTGCATTCTCATCCTGGGCGACAGAGCAAGACTCTGTTTCAAAAAAAAAAAGATTAGAGTATAAAAAAGATGGATTCATTTCTAATACTAGTCATGACAAGCCAGTTACTTAGGTCATGCAAAAAGTCATGTTTATAATGCCTTGGGAAAAGTTAAACCTCACTGATAAAAATACTTAAAATTTCCAATTAGAAATGAAGTTAATAGTTATGCAGCAGGTTTATTTATGAAGTGCATACAAATTAAATGTACACAAGACCTAATAGGGACTTATTTATTGGAAGTGAAGGTCTTGTTTCAAAGGGGAGTAGAAATTCCTTAGAAAAAACTGCTTGCTTTATATTGTAAAATAGGCATCAGACATTTTCTTCTATTTGCTTTGAAAAGGTGTTGAGAACTTGGTGAACTATACAAAGCCTAAGACATCAACTAACTACAACTATGTGTAAAGAACATCTTGGTACCTCTAGGATTCCTGTCCTCCACAGTATTACCCCTGTGAGCACGGAGAGTGAATGTCCCTTTCTCAGACATATAAATATATATAGTAGGGAATCCTCAAGTTGAAAGGATACTTGATGCCTCCCGCTTAGACTGGTTTTTGCTAGGATCTCAATTTTTCTAAATTGTATATTAATGATTGGCATTCATGATCAGTTAAGTAGGAGTATTCCAAGTATTAAATTCCCCTAAAGTGATAACCACAGTGATTACATTAATTGAATATGCATATGAGATATTAACTCCAGATTGTTTAAAGCCAGACTGAGTTAAATAGATAGAGGATTTTCTTTTTCTTTTCTTTTTTCTTTTTTTTTTTTTTTTTTTTTTTTTTTGAGGCGGAGTCTTGCTGTCGCTCAGGCAGGAGTGCAGTGGTACAATCTTGGCTTACTGCAACCTCCACTTGCTGGGTTCAAGCAATTCTCCTGCCTCAACCTCCCGAGTAGCTGGGACTATAGGAACACACCACAACACCCAGCTAATTTTTTTGTATTTTAATAGAGATGGGGTTTCACCATGTTGCCCAGGCTAGTCTCAAATTCCTGAGCTTAGGCAATCTGCCTGCATCAGCCTCCCAAAGTGCTAGGATTACAGGCATGAGCCACCTCGTTCGGCCTGATATAGAATTTTCTATAGGAAATCTGGCTGCTTTGCCCCTGTACCATTACTGGGTAATTGGTAACACAGCTTTATGAAATACAAGCACAGGACCAAATGGATGTCTTTTTAAATGCCATACATAGTTGAGGCAATTTTAGTATATTTCCCAGAAACACTTAATTCAAGCATTAGAATATCATCTTGTCGCATTCCTTAAATTTTACAGGTGAGACAACTGATGTCCAAAGAGATTAAAAATCTAGTTTAAGAGGAAGGCAATAGTCCAGTAGTAAAATCTGGACTGAAGTCCATGTTTTAAGATTAATTCAAATTGTGTAAAGATGAATCACAGAGATGTGTAGTAAGGTAAGTCAGACATGAGTTTCTTTACTAGGAAGACTATCAAATACCTACAGATTGTTTTAAATCAGAATTAAGTGTAAGTAAATTGTTTTTAAAGAATAATAAAGTTTATTTAAAAGATTTTCATTGATACAGTTCAGGTGGTTTTTAAAATCCACCAGTGAATAAATATGAGAGTTTAAAATTTATCATTTGATCAACGACCAATTAATTCAAATCCAGGAATCTGAAAGGGAAAGTAGTCAGTTTCAGTTTCTTAACAGCATATAGTGGAACATCTTTTATTACCTGTAATAAGGAGTAGAGTGGCAAGGCATCATTACAAATACTGAAGCTGAAGGTTTATTGAGATTGTTGTAACAAACTTTTTGAATATGACTCATGACATCAAGAGTACCTCGTTGATGAACTAAACCCGTATAAAAGGCGAGGAACAAATTTGATAAAAACAGGAAACTTAGAGCTGGTTTCTTCCATGTTTTCAGGTGGGTTAGTGAGTATCCTATATGAAGACAGACATGTTGAACCTTAACACTGACAACCTTTTGTTTTCTTATGTTAACTGCAAAAACATCTATAATTTTTAAGGGAAATAGCACAAACTGTAATATTGTAATAGACAAGGAATAAGCAATAATTCATAATCTCTGACCGTTCACTACTGTTGTCATCTAGGTGTTGACTTTTTCTAGTAAAAAGTATTGAGGTATAGTTGAAAGATTATGGTTATGGAGTCCAACACATCCAGATCTGAATTCCAGTTCTAGCACAAGTTGTTTTACTTTACTGATCATTGGGACAATAGTACCTTTTCAAGTATTAGAAAAAAAAATGTCCAGTGCCTTTCCTGATACATAGTAGTTGCTAAATAAATAGGACTTTTAATTATTCCATTTACCTACCTCTTTAATCTCCCTAGCACGAGTAATTGGTATTTTCGTGTGTAATACAAGTTTCAATAATGTGTCCTCTTAGGAAGGCTTAGGAAAATAAGCCATTGGGCACTTAGGAGGTTTTCCTTAAGTATATGAGTGGAAGAAAAGGTGCTGTGTCTTTTTTTTTTTCCACTAGAATGTCAGGCAATTTGGAGATGCTAAACACTTTTACTTTTTTGATTTATGAAAGTGATTATTCTGTGGCCAAAACAAAACAAAAAACCAAAGGAGAAAACCAAGTAGAACGAATAGAAGGGTATAAAAGGATAAGTAAAAGTCTCTCTCCCCCTCCTTTTCTCCAGCATCAGCCACTGTTAATGGACACATTAGGATCTCTGAGAAAACCAAGAACAGGCTTTGCCACTGGAAAAGAATGAGCTTATTAGTAAGTGTGACATTTTGTTCATAATTTACATACACTCTTTCTATAGAACTAGATAATAGTTCTTTTGGAACTTGGGTATTCTTCATCCAAACCTTGCTTTGCCCAAAATGTTAGTACGAATACTCAATGGGTCAAGGCAGTGTTTTAACTTTAGTTCCTCCTCTGTGATGTTAATAACCTTCACAGTTCATACGATTCATGAGCTGGAATGTCACATATCCATGTCACTCAGTACTTTTTAAGCTACTTGAAATAGTTCTGATTGATCAAAGAATAATCTGAAAAGTGGTGTAATGAATGTAGCAAGATCAAGAAAACGAAGCCTATCACTTAAATCTATATTTATAAGATGTTTGAAATGGTAAAATGAGGAACATACTAAAAGTGTTGAGAATTAGAATTAGCTTTATAGCTGAGATGGGAGGATTGCTTGAGGCCAGGAGTTCAAGACCAACCTGGGCAAAATAGTGAGACTCCATCTCTACAAAAAATAGAGCAAAATTAGCCAGGCATGGTAGTGCGCACCTGTAGTTCCAGCTACTGGGAAGGCTGAGGCAGGAGGTTTACCTGTGCCCATGAGTTTGAGGGGACAGTGAGCTATGACCATGCCAGTGCACTCTAGCCTGGGTGACAGAGTGAAACCCTGTCTCTATGGAGATGAAAATAAAATAGGGCCAGGTGCAGTAGCTCACACCTGTAATCCTAGCAGTCTGGGAGGCTGAAGTGGGCAGATCACTTGAGGTCAGGAGCCCAAGACTAGCCTGGCAAACATGGTGAAACCCCATCTCTACTAAAAATACAAAAATTAGCTGGGTGTGGTGGCACACACCTGTAATCCCAGGAGGCTGAGGCAGGAGAATCACTTGAACACGGGAAGTGGAGCTTGCAGTAAGCTGAGATCATGCCACTGCACTCCAGCCTGGGCAACACAGCAGGACTGTCTCTAAATAAATATATAAAAGAATAAAATAGGACTCTAAAAGTTCAACTATCTGTAATAACTCCAAGCACGGATACAGCAGATCCTCAAATATAAATTGAAGCACTTGGGTTGGTAGGCTAAAACAAATCCACTTTAGTAGGCTCACAAAAAGCTACATTAAAGCCTTGTCTTTGTCTGTATTGCTATAATGGAATACCTGAAGCTGGTTAATTTATAAAGAAAAGATGGTGGGCCGGGCAAAGTGGCTCATGCCTGTAATCCCAGCACTTTAGGGGGCCAAGACAGGCGGATCACCTGAGATCGGGAGTTCAAGACCAGCCTGACTAACATGGAGAAACCCTGTCTCTACTAAAATTACAAAATTAGCTGGGCATGGTGGCGCATGCCTGTAATCCCAGCTACTCAGAAGACTGAGGCAGGAGAATTGCTTGAACTCGAGAGGCGGTGGTTGCTGTGAGCCGAGATCGCACCATTGCCCTCCAGCCTGGGCAACAAGGGCAAAACTCCGTCTCAAACAAACAAACAAACAAAAGACAAAGAAAAGAAAAGATGTTTACTTGGCGAATGGTCCTGCAGGCTGTAGAAGAAGCATGGTACCAGCATCTACTGGTGAGGGCTTCAGGCTGCTTCCACTCATGGCAGAAGGTGAAGGGCAGCCAGTGTGTGCAGAGATCACATGGTGAGAGAGTAGAAGCAAGACAGTGGGGGAAGGTGCCAGGCTCATTTTTAACAGCCAGCACACAGGGGAGCTGAGTACTCCAGGATGGTACCAAGCCATTGGTGAAGGATCCACCCCTATAATTGAAGCACCTCCCATTAGGCCCCACCTCCAACAATGGGGATCAAATTTCAACATAAGGTTTAGGAGACAAACATCCAAACTACAGCAAGCCCATCCTACAGCAAGGCCTTCGAAGATACAGTTGTTCTCAATTATTTGAAGATACTTACAAGGTGAGCATATATAAAGTGATTTACTTATTAATTATTAAATGTTAATCAAAAATTTTATTAGAAACTATGGGACTGGGCCAGGTGCGGTGGCTCACGCCTGTAATCCTAGCACTTTGGGAGGCTGAGGCGGGTGGATCACAAGGTCAAGAGATGAAGACCATCCTGGCCAACATGGTGAAACCCTGTCTCTACTAAAAATACAAAAATTAGCTGGGCATGGTGGCACTCACCTGTTGTCCCAGCTACTCTGGAGGCTGAGGCAGGAGAATTGCTTGAACCTCGGAGGTAGAGGTTGAGTGAGCCGAGATTGAGCCACTGCACTCCAGCCTGGCGACAGAGCGAGACTCTCAAAATAAACAAACTATGGCACTAGGAATACAATAGTATAGGTGGGTGATACAAAATGGGAGTACTTCGCGATAAAGACTGTGAAAATAGCACTCTGGGTAGAATGCTGAAGATAACATGCTTGTGTTTCCAGCATCTTTAGTACCGGTGAGACAGGGTGTCTCTTAAATTAGGTAATGTTTGTCTTACATGATGGTGATTTTAACTCTGAGCTTAGCTCATTAGGATGGATCATTTTAGTGAGAACTGAATCTCCATATTACTTAGAAAAGTAATATGAAGAAAATGCTGGGAAGAGAAGGAATAGCTGAACACTGCCAAGGAGAGTCAGGTGATAGTTTTCTGGGGGACAGTGGATAGTGTAACAGTCGGCATTATTTTTTTAGATGGAGTCTCGCTTGGTTGCCCAGGCTAGAGTGCAGTTGCACGATCTTGGCTCTCTGCAACTTCCACCTTTCAGGTTCAAGCAATTCTCCTGCCTCAGCCTCCTGGGTAGTTGGGATTACAGGTGCCTGCTGCCATGTGTGGCTAATTGTTTGTATTTTTAGTAGAGATGGGGTTTCACCATGTTGGCCAGGCTGGTCTTGAACTCTGGTGATCTGCCCACTGCAGCCTCCCAAAGTGCTGGGATTACACACGTGAGCCACAGCGCCCACCCAGAACTGCCTTTATTTACATAAATGTTTAGTGTCCTATGAGCATTACTAAGCATTTGACGTATAGAGATGAAGTCTTTAATAATTTCAGTTACCAAATGACTTGTGCACATGTTAGAAAAGAACCCGCTTTATAGTATAAGTCAAGAGTCTTGAATTTAAAGACTCTGAAGGGTTTTTTTTTTAACCTTCTGGCACTGAAATCTTCCAAAGGGGATTTCAGAGATTAATTGCTAAAGGAAGGGTTGGGAAGATACTTTCCAGTTCCAATGCTAGAACTGAATGAACCACAAGAGAAGCCTAAGGTCCATGGTTTTCTTATAGGCAAGTGGTATTGTTTCATCAGTATTTAAAAGATACAATGAACAAGATTCCAGTAGGTGACATCCAGTAAGTCTACTTAATGGCACGCACAAGTGTGGAGATGCAGTTCCACCCTCAAGTGACCTAGCTTCAGAAAGTCATCATCCCCACCATGTAAATGATGTGTTACTTAACTTAAAATATGAAACTTCCCCAGTCACTGAAGATTTAAGACTTTGTATGAACCCCAATGACTAAAGTATAGATTCCTTCCTTTCACATAGTAACTGAACCCATTGCTAACTGGATGCCAAACATCATCCCTAAATGCTTAATTTGCTCTTGTTATCTGGGCCTACAAAAAGATACCTGAAAGTGGGTATAAAAAAAATTTCTGGAAGAACTACTTAAGAAAGTGATAATAGTTACCTCTGGGGGAATGGGGCTAGATGACTTGAGGATGACACACTAATGTATTTATTTTTGTACCATCAGCATTTATTTTTATAATAAAAAAATACATTGGGCTCCTATCAGATCACGTTCATCAGATTACTGTTAAAAAAATGTCGAAAATCCATTATATTTCAGTTGACTATTCTTCAAGATAAAATCTAAAAACCTGAGTATACAAGAAGACACTTCAAGAGGTGGCTCCCTTATAAAGCCATTTCTCTTAATCACATATTATTTAGCTCAATATATATCCTTTTAAAATTCTGGATATCTAGTGTGGCTCTCTGTATTTTCCAGAAATGACTAATAAGCTCCTTCTTACCAAGGTAAGGTTCACAGTAATAGAGGGGATGGGAATATCTGAGGCTGTACATTACTGATTCCATCCTGGTTTTGGCAAGAATTATCAGGAAACCTAATGTTAAGAAAAAAATCCCTACCGCATTCTACCAATTAGAGATATATCTGAGTTACTGTTTTTATTTTTAGATACTTTTTGAGAAAGCTTAGTTTCAGTGTTTAGATGAGAACAACAAAAGGTGGCTCAATTCTGAAATGGGACATGACACAGAAGAATGGGGCTGGGAAAGAGAGACTTTGAAATATTAACTGTAATGAGGGTACTGGGCACAGATGAAGATATCAGAAAGAATTTTTTTTTTTTTTTTTTTTTTTTGAGACAGAGTCTGGCTCTGTCGCCCAGGCTGAAGTGCAGTGGTGTGATCTCAGTTCACTGCAACCTCCACCTCCTGGGTTCAGGTGGTTCTCCTGCCTCAGCCTCCTGAGTAGCTGGGATTATAGGTGCACACCACCACACCTGGCTAATTTTTGTATTTTTAGTAGAGCTGGGGTTTCACCATGTTGGCCAGGCTGGTCTTGAACTCCTGACCTCGGCCTCCCAAAGTGCTGGGATTATAGGCGTGAGCCACCGTACCTAGCCAGGAAGAATTTTATGTTGCTATTTTGTTAAGGAATTAAAGCCATCTTTTCATCTTACATAGAATTCAGTAGTTAATGCCTAAATAGTTTTAATGCCTAAAACCATTCAGGCATTAACTTAAGTGGCATTATAAGCATTTTAGAGATATTGAGATAAATACCAAAATAACCAGCTGAAAGAATATTAAAAGTGATTCCTTTTGGGGAGAGAAATAGAAGGGAGAGCAGGGGGAACCATTGTTTTCAAAAACTCCTTCTGGAATGACTACTGAAATAATGTACATATGCAATTTTGATAAAAGGATTAGAATATGGAGCCAGGCACAGTGGCTCATGCCTGTAATCCCAGCACTTTGGGAGGCTGAGGCAGGTGGATCACATGAGGTTAGGAGTTCGACACCAGCCTGGCCAACATGGTAAAACCGTGTCTCTACTAAAAATACAAAAATTAGCTGGCTGTGGTGGCGCGGGCCTATAATTCCAGCTACTCTGGAGGTTGAGGCAGGAGAATCTCTTGAACCCAGGAGGTGGAGGTTGCAGTGAGCCGAGATGGCGCCACTGCACTCCAGCCTGAGCAACAGAGTGAGACTCTATCTGGAAAAAAAAAAAAAAAAAAGAATAACAAAATTAGAATATGGAAAAACAAAGTGGCCCAGTAAGAGAGAAATCTATATTGGCCACTGTGGTAAAAACAGACTAAGCAGACACTCAACTCAGAATCAGTAGTGGGTGCTGAACTCTATTAGTACAAATGAGAGATTCAATCTAAGAATTGAATTAGTGTTGCTAAAATACCACCTTTCTTTTACAGGTAAGGAAACTGAGACACATTGCTAAACAATTCACCAAAGATCAGAGCCAGTCACAAAATATGTTTCTAGAGTAGAGTCCTATTTTATAGGACTAAGGGAAATTCAAATCAGGCAAGAGAAGTTACTGTAGATTGAAAAAACAGATGCAATTATTTTTCTTCCTGTGTCCCTTCCTACTATGAGGCTGGCATTTATTTCCCCACTTCTTGAATCTGGCATGGCCCAGTGACTTGCACAGATGAAAAGAATGTGGTGGAAGTGACAGTGTGCAAATGCCAAGCCTTTATCTCAAAGGGCCTTGCATATTTGCTCCCTCTCCTGAAACCCGGCTTATACCAAGTGACCAAGTCCTAGCTAGCCTGTTGGAGGAAGAGGAAACGAAGAAGAGCTGATAAGACTTGGCCTATAGCTGGTTGAACCCCAGAGGTAAGAGCCCAGCCTAGGTCAATAGAGCTCTCTACCCAATCTGCAGCTGATCACATTTGTGTAAGTGAGCTCAGTAGAGATGAGAACTGTCCAGTTGAAATGTAGACCTGTAAATAATAATAAAGGGATTTTTAAGCCACTACAGTTTTGAGGTTAAAACAAGTCACACAAAAGCAGAATAAGGCTGAAATTTGTGGTATAAATCAAGATTTCAAGTAGTTAGGAAAGATTGAAACTGGGTCACTAAAACATCAAGAGCTCCAAAAAGAATTGTTCTACATGTCCAAAGATTTCTGTCTCAGTGAGACATGTAGACAGAATTGATCCTACTGTCAGAACCTCTTGGCATTAAAGAGCTCTGACTCTTAGTGGAAGTACAAATCTCCTAGGAATCAGACTTTTTTGACCTACTCTAGAACCTTAGGTAGGGTGTGAAGGAAAAAAATGCATCCCGTGAGGAGATGAAGGGGTTTTCTAGGTTGCTGTCTTTTAGGGATCTTTCTAAGTAGATAGGGGGATGGCAGAAGGGGTGATTCTCACCTATTAGAAGGGGGATCTCTTCACACCTCATCAGCATTTTATCTCAATAAACTGGGAATAGGCCCTGGTTACAGGGATCTTGCTACTTAAAGATTCAATCTTTTAGACTGGGAATGAGGATTCAGACAACTCAAATCTATGTGTAAATACTTGATAAAGAAACAGGACGCAAAAGAAGAATGCTAGAAAAATCTGGTTTATGAAAACAGAAATCAAACCAAGTTACTAAATTAACCAACCTCCCTCCGACAGGGAGGTACACACAAACATTTGTCTCTCTACTCTGGCAATGTTTGATTTAATTATAATACACACTCAAGTGGCTGTAAAAAAAAACAACAAAACAGAAACCACTTTAACTTCTGAACAGTGACTTATGAACAGATTTCCTCTGGCAAATGGGGCCAGCTATTCTTAAGGCTTGCCAAATAACTGTTAGATGTCTATATTTTTGTATGTGCCTGCATTTGTATGTGGTTAGACTATAAAGTAATGACAGACTGAGGCTTTGGTTTCAGAACTGCAGATGCATCAAATATATAGATTGTTATATTTGATTTTATATTTGTATGTTGTTAAATTGAAGAGAATATACATCTCAGATCTGTAGGAGTTGATGTATACTTGGTCAAATGATGCCTAACTCAATGTTTTTTTTTTTTTTTTTAAGTAAAAATAAGTTTGAGAACAGTAACTCCCTAGGTTTTTTTGAGACTCCAGTTCCACTTGGCTAGTTATTTCTTCTCTCTCAATGCAGTGATTTTTTTTTTTAAGGTCTTAGTATTTGAAGGAAGCCAACAGTCATTTATTCCGAATTAAACTTGAAGTTAATGAAGTTTCAATTCATAGTTTTTCCAAACCAACCAATGTAAAAATCCAGGTTTTCCTGAACTGAGTCATATTTTTGTAAGTGACAAAAAAGTACATGTTAAGACTGTGGAAAAATGGATGAAGGCCCGAAATAAAATCAGGAGTTAATTACTTAAAAAATTGTATATACCCGAGAGTGAGTTTTAAAGGGGTAAATGTTTTGTGTGTAAAAGCATTAAAAACTAGTTTCAACAGCAATAAATACATTTTCCTTTGTGAAAATGAAGACCCTTACACTTTAATCATAAACCCAAAATAGCTAATCTAAAACAGATATGTTACTTTACTTTTTAGTAGAAACACAACCACCAAATAGAAACACCACCACCAAAAACTGCTTTGGGTTTTGGATATTTATGTGGGTTTTTTGTTTGTTTTTTGAGAGAAGGACTTGCCATATTACCCACGGTGGTCTCAAACTCCTGGGCTCAGGTGATCCTCCTGTCTCAGGCTTCTGAGTAGCTGGGACTATAAGTGCACACCACTGCAATGAACTAGGATCTTTATGTTTTTATCTCACTTTAGAGGATACAGGAAAAAACATATTTGGACTACAAAAAAGGAATATTGCAATAATATAATTAATTTGTAATTAAGAAGTGATTCTTTATTAAGCTAGTTGAAAATATAAATACAGTTTAATGAGGATGTGTTGTCTTTGAACTATTTCTATATAATTTTCTATATCAAACAAAAGCACTTACCACAGAACACCATACAGAATGGTAAAACTGGATAAATAAACCTGAATTCTTTGTGGCTCAACATGCTATAATAAAAAGAGATATTGTAAGAAAGTATTAATTATCATATTATATGATAGATTGAGAAATTAATGTATTTAATGTAAAATATAATTAACATGATTTATTTATTTATTTTTTGAGACAGAGTCTTGCTCTGTCACCAGGCTGGAGTGCAGTGGTGACAGAGCAAAAAAATTTCAGCTCACTGCAACCTCCGCCTTCTGGGTTCAGGCTATTCTCCTGCCTCAGCCTTCTGAGTAGCTGGGACTACAGGTGCACACCACCACGCCCAGCTAATTTTTGCATTTTTAGTAGAGATGGGGTTTCACCATATGGGCCATGATGGTCTCAATCTCTTGACCTTGTGATCCGCCCGCCTCGGCCTCCGAAAGTGCTGGGATTATAGGCGTGAGCCACCACACCCGTCCTGGATCTATTTATTTTCTAAGTATTCAGACTGAATTTCTTGCTTGCTTGCTTCAGGAATTAGTCTCATTTTTTAGTTATAAGGTGATTATGAGATGGTAAAACTAATCATAAAATATGATGTCAATTTGAAATTATAAAGTACAGTTACATTCTAAAAATGGGATTCCTATTTCCAATCCAAGTACATAAAATTAGTCAAAATTGGAATATGGATACATACATTTTTATTTTAGAATGTATTTCTGTGGTCTTTCAATTTAAAATTTTGGTGGTATTAATTGACTGATTGATTGACTGATTGACTGAGATAGGGTCTTGTTTTGTCACCCAGGCTGGAGTGCAGTAGCACAGTCATAGCTCACTGCAATCTCCTGGGCTCAAGCAGTCCTTCTGCCTCAGTTTCTCAAAAGCTAGGACTACAGGCACATGACAATATGCCCTCGTCATTTTAAATTGTCTTCAGAGAGAGGATCTTGCTATGTTGCTCACGCTGGTCATGAACTCCTGGCTTCAAGCAGTTCTCCCATCTTGGCCTCCAAAAGTACTGAGATTACAGGCATGAGCAACTGTGCCTGGTCTGGTTTTTTTTTTTTTTTTTTTAAAGCAAATAAAACTATTCCAAGTTCTTAAAAATTGAGTATAATCCTTTAGATATGTAGTTAAGCAAACTACGTATCTATTCACTCTGAATGCCTCCATAATTACTACTACTTGTATCTTCTAAGATAATCCTCACTAACAAAAGTTAATGGTACCTCCAAAAAAATAAACAGTTTACTTTTTGAAGAATTTAGTTAATTTGATTTCTTGGTAACATAAAAAATTTTAGCCTTTTGAACAAATAAAATCTTACCTATAAACAAGCAGTGTCCACAGCACAGTCACCAACAGTATCCGGTATCTCTTCGGTGCTAGAAAGCAGCCATGAATAAAGAAGGGTAGGTGAGTACCCAAGATAACTGGAAATCCTTGAGTGAAGTACCAGTGCCATGGATGAGAACCATAAAATGTTCCCAAGTTCTGCAGCACGTTAAATTTCAAAAAATTAAATTGAACCAGAGTCCACTGGCATAGTTGAAGGAAAAAGAAATAGAAATGTGTTAGTGCCAAGCAGTAATCTTTGGCATTAGGGGACTGATATAATCTTGACATTAAATCAGAATTGAAGTCTAAAAACCAGACAGTAGTTTACATCAATAATTTTGATTGAGTGTATGAAATCCTTTTTTTTTTTCCCGGCCTTTTCTGACCCTAACTGTTATTTTTTTCTTCTTTAAGTATTAATGTGTTCTTTGTTAATTTGTAAAACTAGATTTTTGAGATTCACCTTGAATGTGAATCTCAAAGTGAATCTCAAAAATTATGAATGAACTTTCATATGTATTTTGGCAATCTACGTTTGTTTTTTTATTTCAATAGTTTTTGGGGTACAGATGGCTTCTGGTTACTAAGTTATTTAGAGGTGATTTCTGGGATTTTGGTGCACCCATCACCCAAGCAATGTACACTGTACCCAATATGTAGTCTCTTATTTCTCACCCTTCCCCACCCCGAGTCCCCAGAGTCCACTACATCATTCTATGTCTTTGCATCCTCATAGCTTGACTCCCGCTTGTAAGAACATACAATATTTGGTTTTCCATTCCTGAGTTACTTCACTTAGAATAATGGCCTCTAGCCCCATCCAAGTTTTATATCCAATTAGAGGTAAGGAGGATGCTAGACAAATTTTTCTAACTGTGTAATACCTTACAATGTCAGATATTACCTATTAAGATAAAGGTTTGAAAACATTACAATTTGAATTACAGCACAAAGCTGACAATAATGACAGAAACAGCAACAACAGGTAACATTAAGTGCTCACTTAATAATTCCCTGCCTTAAAATGTACTCTCCTGAATCTCAACTAGAAATACTAATTCTTTTATGTTGAAAACACAACCAATTGAACCAAAGGCTTATTAGGATATTCCTAGAAGTGTTTTGTAATGTTTCCCATATCATTAAAAAAATTGTTTGCCTCTGTTCCAAAGTATTAATGGATTAAAAATAAAAATAGCTGTTAGTGTAATATACTTTTACTTACTTGGCCAAAAAAAATACGATCAATCATCAGAGACAAACTCAAAGTAACAAAGCTGAAAAACAAAAATAAAATAATGATTCATATTTGGAGCTTGCTGAAAATCCACTATTGGCATATGGCTTTGTACGTGCCTTGCATCAAAAGCCACTATAAAAATACTTTATGGTTTCACCAACTGAATATGGATTTACATATTTTGAAAGATACCTATTGATAAAGCTCATTATACTATATATAATCAAGATTATATAATTTATTAATATTATAAACATATATTAACATAAAGATTATAGTAAGACTACTGCTGTATAACAAATTACCCCAAAACTTGTTAACTTAAAACTATGAATATTTATCATTTCTTAGTTCCTGTGGATCTAGAACCTAGATGTTGCTTAGCTGGGTGCCTCTGGCTCAAGGTCTCTCATGAATTGTAGTCAAGCTCTTAGCAGGGCCTACAGTTTCATCTGAAGGTTCGATTATGGGTACAGGAAAGATCCGCTGCCAAACTTGCTCACATGACTGCTGGTGGTCCTGAGTTCTTCAACATGTGGCCGTCTCCTTAAGAGTGCCTCATGACACAATGACTGGCTTAACCCAGGGCGAGTCAGCCAAGAGTCAGTGAGACACCCACCAAGGATGGAAGCCACAGTCTTTTTATTTATTTATTCTTTTCTTGTTTTAGAGACAGCGTCTTGCTCTACCACCCAAGCTGGAGTGCAGTAGTGTGTGATCATGGCTCACTGCAGCCTTGACCTCCTGGACTCAAGTGATCCTCTTACCTCAGACTCCCAAGTAACTAGGACTACAGGTGTGTGCCACCATGACTGGCTAATTTTTGGATTTTCTGTAGAGGTGGGGGTCTCACTATATTGCCCAGCTGGTCTCAAACTGCCAGGCTCAAGAAATACTTACACCTTGGCCTCCCAAAGTGCTGGAATTACAGATGTAAGCCACTGTGCCCAGCCACCATAGTCTTTTCATAACCCAGTCTTGTAAGTGATATCCCATCTCTTCTGCTGTATTATATTCATTTGAATTGAGTCAACAAATCTAACCCATGTTCAAGGGGAGAGGATTATACAAAGACATAAATAGCAGGAGGATGGGATCATTGGAGGCCATCTCAGAGACTGCGTACCACAAACACATATACAGAAAAATGTGCTATGAGGATAAAGCTCTATGAATCATCACTATATGAACACAGCTGTGTAACTGCCATACAGAGCAGGATAAAGAGTATTAACAGCACCCCCTCGTCCCTCCAATCCCTACCCCCTTCACAAAAGTAACCCAGAGGTAACCTCTCCCCCTTCCCAAAGGTAACCACTATCCTAATTTCTGATCGCATAGATGAGTTTTACCTTTTTCTGAATTTTAAAAGAATAGAATCATATCATATATACTCATGTCCAAATTCCTTTAGTCACTATGCTTTTGAGATGGAACCAAGTTTTTTTTGCATGCTGTAGTTCATTCATTTACAATACTGTGGATTGTAACTATGTATATCACACTATATTTATTCTGTTGATGGACATTGTGCTTCCATTTTCAGCTATTGTGAATACTGCTGCGATGAACATTCTTTTACACATCTTTTGGTATCTATATATATACATTTCTGTTAGACGTATACCTAGGATTGGAATTGGTGGGCTCTAAGGTAGCGGTCCCTAACCTTTTCGGCACCAGGGACTGGTTTGATGAAAGATGATTTCTTCACAAACAGGTTGTGGGGGGAGGGAGTGGGGCATGGTTTCTGGATGAAATTGTTCCACCTCGATCACTGGGCATTAGATTCCCATAAGGAGTGCAACCTAGATCCCTTGCATGTGCAGTTCACAATAGGGTTCACGCTGCTATAAGAATCTGACAGGAAGTGGAGCTCAGGCAGTAATGCTTACTTGCTCACCCCATGCCATGCAGCCCAGTTCCTAACAGTCCAGTTCCTAACCTACCAGTCCATAGCCTGGGGATTGGGGGACCCCGGCTCTAAGGTATAAGTGCAAGTATGTATTTATTTAGCTTTTGTAAATACTTAAAGTTTTCCAAAATACTGCGTTAGTTTGCATTCCCACAGGAATATGAGTTCCACATTGTTTTAGACATTTGGGTGGATGTATAGTAGTATTTCCTGGTGGTTTTACTTTGTATTTCCTTGATGACAAATGAGATGAGTATTTTTATACTTAATGGCCATTTTAATATTTTTGAAGTACCTGTTGAAGTCTTTTTGATCATTTTCCTATGAGTGATCTTTTCCTTACAGATTTTTACAAGTTTTCTATATAATCTGGATGTAAGGGTTTAGTTGGTTATATGTATTATAGTATCTGCTTTTGATCTGTAGCTTGCTTTTTCACTCTTAATGGTGAATCTGATGAGCAAAAGTCTTTACTGTATTCAAATGTATCTATCTTTTTCTTTATAGTTAGTACTTATGCTCTATTGAGGAAATTTTTGCCTGCCTCCAGATCATGAGGATCTTCTGTCATGTCTTGCACAAGCACCACTGTTTTACCTTTACATCAAGATCTATAATTCCCTTGGAGTTTTTGTTTTTTGTTTTTTATTTTTGCTTATGCTGGGAAGGCAGGGGTCCAGATTTTTTTTTTCCATATGGATAGCCAACTATCTATTTATTGAAAAGACTATCCCTTCCTTACTGTACTACAGTTATCACCTTCCTTATAAATAAAGTGACTACATATGTTTGAATCTGCTGCTGGACCATATTCTGTTCCACTGATCTATTTGTTTTACCTTGCACTAATTCTAAGTTGTCTTAATTACTATAACTTTGTAATAAGTCTTACTATCTAGCAGTGTAGGTCAGGTGCAGTGGCTCATGCCCGTAATCCCAGCACTTTGGGACACCAAGGCAGGTGGATCACCTGAGGTCAGGAGTTCAAGACCAGCCTGGCCAACATGGCGAAACCCTGTCTCTACTAAAAATACAAAAAATTAGCTGTATATGGTGGTGGGCACCTGTAATCCCAGCTACTCAGGAGGCTGAGGGATGAGAATCACTTGAACCTGGGAGGTGGAGGTTGCAGTGAGCCAAAATTGTGCCATTGCACTCCAGCCTGTATGACAGAGTGAGATCCCACCTCAAAAAAAAAAAATCTAGTAGTGTAAGTCCTCCAACATTTTTTTCCCCCTCAAGGAATCTTAGCTATTCTTGGACTTTTGCATTTCAGTTAAAAGTTTAAAATCAGCATATAAATTCATAGATACCTAAACACATTGTACTGGAATTTTAATTGGAATTGCACTGAATGTACAGATCAATTTGGAGACAACTATTACTTTAAAAAAACAGTGTGGCCAGGTGCAGTGGCTCACACCTGTAATCTTAGCACTTTGGGAGGCTGAGGTGGGCAGATCACCTGAGATCAGGAGTTCAAGACCATCCTGGCTAACATGTCTCTACTAAAAATACTAAAATTAGCTGGGCATGGTGGCATGTGTCTGTGTTCCCAGCTACCTAGGAGGCTGAGGCAGGAGAATCACTGGAACCCAGGAGGCAGAGGCTGCAGTGAACTGAGATCAGTGAACTGCACTCCAGCCTGAGCAACAGAGCGAGACTCCATCTCAAAAAAAAAAAAAAAAAAAATTGAGTCCCTCATTCATGAACATGGAATATTCGTCCATTTATTCAGGCCTCCATTAATTTTTCCCAGTCATGTTTTACAGTTTTCTGTGTAGAGATCTTGAACACCTTATATCTTGAACACCTTATATTAATGTATTCATAATTTGCTGATATTTTTTGATACCACTGTGAATATTTTAAGTTTTCTTCACCTAGATTCCTCACATGTTAACATTTTACTAATTTGTTTTATCCATTTTTTTCACTCTCTCTTTAAATATACATATTTTTCCTCAACTGTTTAAGCGTAAGTTGCACACAGTCAACTTTATCTCTAAATATGTCAGTGGATATTTCCTAAAAAGAATTTCTCCTACATAAACCGCACACTGCAGAATCAGGAAATTAACATTAAATCTTTACTACTATTTGAATTTTGAATAAGGTCTGCCTAATTTACAGACCTTATTCAAATTTTGCCTATTGTCCTAATAATGACCACTGTACAAAGATAAAAATAAATCCCAACATTTGTTGTTGTTGTTGTTGTTGTTGTTTGAGACGGAGTTTCACTCTTGTCACCCAGGTTGGAGTGCTCAGGCTGAGGCAGGAGAATTACTGGAACCCAGGAGGCAGAGGGTGAACCTGATCTTGGCTCACTGCAGTCTTCGCCTCCCAGGTTCAAGTGATTCTCCTGCTTCCGCCTCCTGAGTAGCTGGAACTACCGGTGCGTGCCACCACACCCGGCTAATTTTTTGTATTTCCAGTAGAGATGGGGTTTCACCATGTTGGCCAGGCTGGTCTTGAACTCCTGACCTCAGGTGAACCGCCTGCCTCTGCCTCCGAAAGTACTGGGATTACAGGTGTGAGCCACCGCACCCAGCCCCAATCATTTGTTGTATTCAGTTTTTAATGTTTCTTTAGTCTCTTTAATCTGGAATGCTAGTTCCTTAATCTTTATCTTTTATGCCTGCAGCATCCTGAGGAATTTGGCTAGTTATTTTGTAGAATGTACCTCAATTTGGGTTTGTCTGATATTCTCTCAATATTAGATTCAGGTTATGCATTTTGGCAGTAACACTACCAAAGTGATGGGATTTTTTTCTCAGTGCTTCAGATTAAGCGTCTCATCATACTGAATTGTCCTATTACTGGCAATGTTAACTTCAGTCACCTAGTTATGTCTGCCAAGTTTCTCCAATATAAAGTTATCATTTTATACTTTGTAATTAGTAGGTCTCTTGTGGAAGATACTTTGGAACTATGTGACTGTTCTTCAAACTTTTACCCAATGGTTTAATATCCCGGTGCAATTAATATTTCTATATGGACCTTGTATCTAGTGAACATGATTATCTAATAGTTTATCTCTAGATTCTTTTGAATTTTCTACATATACAATCATAATACAAAGTCATATAGTTTTATTTCTTTCTTCCTAACATTTTTTGAGACGGACTTTCACTCTTGTTGCCGAGGCTGGAGTGCAGTGGCGCGATCTCGGCTCATCGCAACCTCCACCTCCCTGGTTCAAATGGTTCTCCTGCCTCAGCTTCCCTGAGTAGCTGGGATTACAGGCACTCGTCACCACGCCTGGCTAATTTTTTGTATTTTTAGTAGAGACGGGGTTTCTCCATGTTGGTCAGGCTGGTCTTGAACTCCCAACCTCAGGTGATGCGCCCACCTCGGCCTGTCCAAGTGCTGGGATTACAGGCATGAACCATAGCACCTGGCCCCTTTCTACCATTAACTTGCTTTTCTTGTCCTATTGCACTAGCTAGGATGCATACTATTGAACAGGAACAAAGATAATAACCATCCTTGTATCTTTCTCAATCTCAAGAAAAAGGATTTCAATATGTTCACACTAAGGATGATTTTTCTGTAAAGTTTTTATAGAAATTGTTATATGAATGAGTCCCTTTCCACAGTTTGTTTCCTAAACGTTGCCTTTCCCCCCCACCCACAATCATGATTGGGACTTTGGTTTCATCATATGCTTTTTCTGTGTCTATTAAGGAAGTCATATGATTTTTCTCCTTTATTCTCTTGATGTCATGAATCATACTGACTGATTTTCAAATATTAAACCTACTTTACAATCCTGGAACAAACCCAATATTGGATGTCATGTGTTCTTTTAAATATTTTATGGATTCAGTTTGCTAATATTTCTTCAGGATGTTTGCATTCATAATTATGAGAAATACTGGTTTATAATTGACCTTTCTTGTAATGTCCTTGTTAGATTTTTGGTAACAAGAATATGCTATTATCATGAAAGGAATTGGGAAATGTTTTTCTTTTTCTGTTCTGTGGAATAGTTCATGTGAATTGATGTTTATTCTTTACTGAATATATGGAAGAATTTGCCGGTAAAGCCATTTGAACCTGATGCATCTTTCTTTGAAGATCTTAATTACAAATTAAATTTCTTTAATACATATAGTACTGTTCAGATTTTCTATTTCTCCTGTCAGTTATGGTAGGTTGCTTTTTTTTTTTTTTTTTTTTTGAGATGGAGTCTTGATTTGTTGTCCAGGCTGGAGTGCAGCGGCACGATCTTGGCTCACTGCAACCTCTGCCTCCTGGGTTCAAACAATCCTCCTGCCTCAGCCTCCCAGGTAGCTGGGATTACAGGCACCTGCCACTACCCATGGCTAATTTTTGTATTTTTAGTAGAGACGAGGTTTCACCATGTTGGCCAGGCTGGTCTCGAACTCCTGACCTCAGGTGATCTACCCGCCTTGGTCTCCCACAGTGCTGGGATTACCAGCGTGAGCCACCGCGCCCGGCCAGTAAGTTGCATTTTTCTATAAATTTGTTCATTTTGGCTGGGCGTCGTGGCTCACGCCTGTAATCTCAGCACTTTGGGAGGCCGAGGTGGGTGGATCACAAGGTCAGGAGTTCGAGACCAGCCTGACCAAAATGGTGAAACCTCGTCTTTATTAAAAAAAAAAAATATATATACACACACACACACACACACACACACACACACATATATATACATACACACACACAAATATATAATAAAAGAAATTGGTTCATTTCATTTGTCAAGTTTATTAGTGAAAAGTTGTTTATAATATCTTCTTAATTACGGGAATGCTGGTAAGACCTATTCAGTCCAGTTTTGCTAATTATTGGTGAAATAGTGTGGCAGATGAAAGGCAGTTGAAGTATTTTTAATTTTTTTGAAGTATTTTTAATTTTACAAAATGACAAAATGATATCCCAAATTCTCAATGTCACGTAAAAAGTAAACAAAATGGGTCCACATGTATTAGAATTTTTCCTAAGACTAATTTAATATTTTTCTCTATATTTATAGACACTATTAGTGTTTGGATATGCAACTGACTATTTTTAAAGGGTGCTAAATATGTAAAAGGTTGTTACATCATTCAAGTCTAGGGCCAACTCTATGCATCAGGGACTTGAATATAAGGCTAATTAAGACTGTGGTTGACATTTGTTCTACACTGCACGATTTCAGAGTATTTTCACATGTATTATCTCATTTGTTCTTTTCTATATTTCCCTTCAAAATAAACAAAGCAAGCATCTGATCTATGTGAATAGGTTCCTTTAGGCTTTTTCAGCTTTAAGCATGCTCGTTGTCTGTGCCTGGCAAATTCATATTCACCCTCATGTTACCTGAAATACCACCCACTTTATAAGGCTTCTACTAATGTTCCCTCTGCAAGCAGAATTAGATTCCTTTCAGTTCTTCTGCAGCATTTTGTTATACCTAGCTTAGAACCCTTTATTTTTTATTTTTATTTTTATTTTTTGAGATGGGCCTTGCTCTGTCACCCAGGCTGGAGTGCAGTGGTGCAATCTCGGTTCACTGCAGCCTCTGCCTCTGGGGTTCAAGGAATTATCTTATCTCAGTCTCCCAAGTAGCTGGGATTACAGGCATGTGTCACAATGCCCAGCTAATTTTTTTGTATTTTTAGTAGAGATGAGGTTTTGCCATGTTGGCCAGGCTGGTCTTGAACTCCTGACCTCAGGTGATCCGCCTGCCTTGGCCTTCCAAAGCACTAGGATTACAGGTGTGAGCCACTGTGCCTTGCCTGAGTTATCGTATTTTCAACCTGCAATGAGTTTAACAGGATGTAACCCTGAGTGAAGGAACATCTGTATTGTTATATCTTTTTTCCCCTACAGACTTTGAGAGCAGACACTGTATCTTACTCACTTCTGAATTTCAAATGCTGGATATAAAGTAGGTTAAATGCTTATTAAATGAATACGTTATCATGCTGCTGATGAGATTAAAAAGGCTTTCTATCTCCCTCAGTGTCAAAGCTTGTATGAACTGAGCCCATGCTATCTCTCTGACCTCATTGTTACATTCTTCCAAGCTCACTCTCCTTTAGCCACATCAATCTTCTTGCTGTTCCTTAAATATATCCAACATACTTAGTACTTGGCTGGTTCCTTTGCCTAGAATATTCTCTCATCAAGTAACTACATGGTTCACTCCCCTCAATTCCTTTAAGTTTTGGCTCCAGTGTCACCTTATCATGGTGATCTTTCCCAACTACCCTATTGAAAAATAACAGCTCCCCCACTACCCCAATCACTAGCATTCTCTCCTCCTTATCCCACAATTATTTTTCACTGTATCACCATCACTTGACAAATACATACTCTTATCTTTTTAGCTGTCTGTCTTTCCCTACTAGGATGTAAACTTCATGAAGGCAGGAACTTTTTTTGGTTAAACTGATGCATCTCCTACATCTGGAACACTGCCTGGCACATAGTAGGATTAAATACTTCCTGAATGAATGAACACACTTAAATGTAATGTGAGTAATACATCTGAGAAATGACAACAAGGTAGCAACTGAGACGCAAGATAATTTAGTCCTTTCAGATTGCTACCCAAAAAATACTTGTAACTAATGAATACTAGTACAGTCATATACTGCTTAACAATGGGGATACATTCTGAGAACCGCATCATTAGGCAATTTCATCATTGTGCAAACATCATAGAGTGCATTTACACAAGCTTAGACAGTATAGCTTACACATATCTTGGCTATATAGTATAGCCTACTGCTCCTAGGCTGCAAACCTATATAGTATGGTACTATACTGAATATTGTAAGTAACCATAACACAATGCTAAGTATCTGTGTATCTAACTATAGCAAAACAGGCTGGGCACGGTGCCTCACCCATGTAATGCCAGCACTTTGGGAAGCCAAGGTGGGCAGATCACCTGAGGTCAGGAGTTCGAGACTAGCTGGCTATCTCTACTAAAAATCCAAAAATTAGCCGGGTGTGATGGCGGACACCTGTAATACTAGCCAGTTGGGAGGCTGAGGCAGGAGAATCACTTGAACCTGGGAGGGAGGCAGAGGTTGCGGTGAGCTGAGATTGCACCACTGCACTCCAGCCTGGGTGACAAAGCAAAATTCCATCTCAAATTAATGAATATACATAGCTAAACACAGAAACGAAAGTACAGTAAAATACACTAATATAATCTAATGGGATCACTGTCATAAATGCAGTCCACTGCTATCCAAAATGTCACTATGTGGTACATGATTGTAGATTAAAAAGATCACTGTTCTAAGAGTCAGAATGTAGTCGTCCCTTCAATAAATAATTATTTGGGGGGGAGTCTACTAGATACTTGGGATATGTCTGATGCTAGGAGCTCATAGTGTAGTTAGAAGACCTGGGTTTCAATACCAGTATAGCAACCAGCCCAGTGGATTTGGCTAACACATTTTTAATTTCTCCTAGCCTCCTGTTTTCTCTACTACAAAATAAAAACATATATTGCCTAGATTGAAGTATTATGAAAATTATGAGGTAATATGTAAAAACACATTATGAATGATAAAGCCCTATACAAATGTAAAAGAATCAAGTATCCCTAAAATATATTTGAGAAATATTTAGGAAATAAAGCATCGGACAGTTCTAAGTTAGAAATAATTACAAAAGTACTCAGTTAAGCAAATTAAAATAGTTATAGTCAGGATAATAAATATAAGAATATAATATATAAGTTTTGCAATATTCTATTTCCTTGGACTAAGAGTTCTCATTGACATTAGAAGATACAATAATTAACTGAAAGATGTAAAATTTTGTTCATAATCTGTGATTTATAGGTTACTAAAATTAAGGGATGGATTGTTGCCGCACTTACCCTACAGGTAAAAAATGATGTAGAATAAGATCAAGCTTTCTTGGTTCTTGACAGAAGTGTCTGAAGAGCAAAGGTGTCCACGGAATGACAGCTGTGGGACGAATTACGAAGGCAAGTGCCACTAGGGATGAGTACTTGACACTATAAAAGGAAAATGTGTGATAAGACAAGTGGGAAATTAACTTTGAAGTTATCTATCATTTACACTGTGATTTGACATCTTCCTTTTGGTACAAATGGCTATATGAACTTTTTTTTTTTTTTTTTTTGAGACGGAGTCTCACTCTGTCACTCAGGATGGAGTGCAGTGGCATGAGCTTGGCTCAATGCAACTTCTGCCTCCCGGGTGCAAGCAATTCTCTTGCCTCAGGATCCTGAGTAGCTAGGATTACAGGTGTATACCACCATGCCCGACTAATTTTTTATATTTTTAGTAGAGACAGGGTTTCACCATGTTGGCCAGGCTGGTCTCAAACCCCAACCTCAGGTGATCCACCTGCCTCGGCCTCCTAAAGTGCTGGGATTACAGGTGTGAGTCACTGTGCTCAACCTAAATAGCTATATTAACTTTTGCAGGTTACTTATACTTTTTGGGTCTTAGGTTTTCTTACCTGTTAAAAAAGGTAATATCTAAAGCTGTTTTCAGTGCTCATTTTCTAATTCTAGTATTTTCAAGTAAGAAGTTTCAAGTATATGTTTTAATGCCAGTCTTGTGTGCTATAAAAGGTATACTTTTTACCTCACAACTTTGCCAATTAATTTCTTGATTTTAAAAAAAATGACCAAGTTTCTCATAAGGAGCTATAAGAAAGTCATACAGAGAGCCTTTCTCTAAGAAAAAGCATGGGCATTTAAAGAAACAGGATTATTTAGGCAGTTATGGGCTCTGAGTATATAAAATTTTGTTTTGAAAGTAAGTTAATTTTAGTCAATTGAAATATATATATATATATATATACACATACAACTGATAAAATGTCTACTATATAAACTATATGATCATGGATAAAAATACAGATTTTTACTAATAAGACTTCTCTCAACTAATAGTTGAAAGAGATGATAATTTAATCATGAGGACTATGGATAGTATATTATTATGTGGAAAAATAGCCCTGTAAAAATTAAAAGACAGCAGAATAAGACAACCTATATTACCATTATATACCTATTAATTAATAAAAATAACTATAAAGAAATCTATAGGCCAAGTGTGGTGGCTCATGCCTGCAATCCCAGCACTTTGGGAGGCCAAGATGGGTGGATCACCTGAGGTCAGGAGTTCATGATCAGCCTGGCCAACATCATCAAACCTTGTCTCTACTAAAGATACAAAAAATTAGTGAGGCTTGGTGGCAGGTGCCTGTAATCCCAGCTACTTTGGAGTCTAAGGCAGGAAAGTTGCTTGAACCTTGGAGGTGGAGGTTGCAGTGAGCCAAGCTGATACCATTGCACTCTAGCCTGGGCAACAAGAGTGAAATTCCATCTCAAAAAAGAAAAAGAAATCTATAATGTTGATGAGGATATAGGTTCAGGGATAACAAATTCAAACGCTTACAGAGACCTGCTAAACTATAAAAATGAGAAATGGGCCAGATGTGGTGGTTCACGCCTGCAATCCTAGCACTTTTGGAGGCCAAGGCGGGTGGATCACAAGGTCAGGAGTTCAAGACCAGCCTGGCCAACATGGTGAAACCGTCTCTACTAAAAATACAAAAATTAGCTGGGTACGGTAGTGCACGCCTGTAGTTCCAGCGACTCAGGAGGCTGAGGCAGGAGAATTGCTTGAACCCAGGAGGCAGAGGTTGCACTGAGCCAAGATCACACCACAGCACTCCAGCCTGGGTGACAGAGCGAAACTCTGTCTAAATACATAAATAAGAGATTTGTAGACTAGGTTTGAACCATGGTATTATCATGAAGTTATCCTAGCCCAAAATGCTACTAGAACTTCCAATTTTTCAGGAAAAACCAGAAATCCAGATTTTGATATATGAGCTTGCAATTTAGGCTGGGTTTGGTGGCTCATGCCTGTAATCCCACACTTCAGGAGACCATGGCAGGAGGATCACTTGATCCCAGGAGTTCAAGACCAGCTGGGCAATTGAAGGAGACCCCATCTCCACATACAAAAAAATTTTTTCTTTTCTTTTTCTTTTTTTTTTTTAAACAGACTCTTGCTCTGTCACCCAGGCTGGAGTACAGTGGTACAATCTTGGCTCACTGCAACCTCTGCGTCCCGGATTCAAGTGTTTCTCCTGCCTCAGTCTCCTGACTAGCTGGGACTATAGGTGCGTGCCACCATGCCCAGCTAATTTTTTGTATTTTTAGTAGAGTCGGGGTTTCACTGTGTTAGCCAGGACGGTCTTGATCTCCTGATCTTGTGATCACCTGCCTTGGCCTCCCAAAGTGCTGGGATTACAGGCATGAGCCACCACTGCTCAGCCCATTTTTTTTTTTTTTTTTGAGATGGATTTTGCTTTGTTGCCCAGGCTGGAGTGCAATGGCATGACCTGGACTCACTGCAACCCCCGCCTCCTGGGTTCAAGTGATTCTCCTGTCTTAGCCTCCTGAGTAGCAGGGATTACAGGTATGCATCACCATATCTGGCTAATTTTGTATTTTTAGTAGAGACAAGGTTTCACCATGTTGGTGAGGCTAATCTTGAACTCCTGACCTCAGGTGATCCACCTGTGTTAGCCTCCCAAAGTGCTGGGATTACAGGCATGAGCCATTGCACCCTGCTACACAATTTTTTCCTTAAAATTAGCTGGGCATGGTGGTGCAAGCCTGCGGTCCCATCTACTTGAGAGGCTGGGGCGGGAGGATTGCTTGAGCCCAGGTGGTCGAGGCTGCAGTGAGCCGAGATCATATCACTGCACTCCAGCCTGGGAAACAGACTCTTAAAAACAAAAACAAAAACAAAAACAAAAAACAAAAAAACAACTCACTATTTAAAAAATTTAGCCAAGTAGCATTTGACTCATAGACTGCCTACATGCAACTTCTGCTATAGTGAAATCACATAGCGGACTGCCAAGTCTGTATTTCTAGTCCTGACCTTACTCCAAATTTTCAGATATATATTTCTTACTCCTTCATTTGTCTTTTTTTTTTTTTTTTCTTTAAGACAGGAACTCACTCTATCACCAGGGCTGGAAGCCAGTGGCACGTTCTTGGCTTACTGCAACTTCCACCTCCTGGGTCCAAGTGATTCTCCCACTTCAGCCTCCTGAGTCGGTGGGACTACTGGCGCATGCCACCATGCCTGGCTAATTTTTGTATTTTTAGTAGAGATGGGGTTTCACCATGTTGGCCATGTTGGTCTTGAACTCCTAACATTAAGTGATCCACCTGCCTTGGCCAGTTTTTATATAGCTGTGGCTCACACCTGTAATCCCAGCACATTGGGATTTCTGCTATTTTTATATAGATCATATACTGGCACTCAGAGCTATGTGACATAAACCCCACAACTTTTCCTCAAACCTCTTCAGTGTACACTATATAAGTTAGTAGTATTTAGTTTCCTTCTTTTATTTTAAATTTTTTCATGTAATTTTTTCTTTTAATTTTTATTTTAGGTTCAGGGGTACACGTGCAGGTTTGCTATATAGGTAAACTTCATGTCACGGAGATTTGGTGTACAGATAATTTTGTTAACTGGGTAATAAACATAGTACCCTACAGGTATTTTTTCTGATCCTCTCGCTTCTCCCACCTTCCACCTTCAAGTAGCCTCCCAGTATCTGTTGTTTCCCTCCTAGTATCCATGTGTTCTTGTTTAGTTCTCACGTGTGAGAACATGTGGTATTTGGTTTTCTGTTCCTGTGTTAGTTTGCATAAGATAATGGCCTCCAGGTCCACCCATGTTGCAGTTTCTTTGTTTCTTTTTTGTTTTTGAGTCAGGGTCTTGCCCAGGCTGGAGCACAGTGGTGTGATCACAGCTCACTGCAGCCTTGACATTCCAAGCTCCCCAGACTTCTTAGTAGCTGGGACTATGCACCATGGCTCTTTAACTTTTAAATGTTTTGTAGAGATGGGGTCTCACTATGTTGCCCAGGCTGGTCTTGAACTCCGTGGCTCAAGTAATCCTCTCACCTCAGCCTCCCAAAGTGTTGGGATTACAGGTGTGAACTATCACACCTGGCCACATTCAGTTTCCTAGTCTTAAAACTTTGGAGTTACCTTAAATAGCACTTTTCATCCCACTCATCCACTTTTGTTTCTTTCCTACTTCCACTGTCATCATTTTACATTAAGTTCTGACACTTAGCATCCCGGAACCTTTTCATCATGGTTTTTGTTTTGGGTTTTTTTGCACTGCCCAGAAATACTTTTTTTTTTTTTTTTTTTTTTTTTTGAGACAGGATCTCACTCTGTGGTCCAGCTTGGAATGCAGTGACATGATCATGGCTCACTGCAGCCTCCATCTCCCAGGCTCAAATAATCCTCCCTCCTCAGCCTCCCAAGTAGCTGGGACTACAGTCTTTTTATTTTTTGTAGAGATGGGGTCTCACTTTGTTGCCCAGGCTGACCTCAAACCCCTGGGCTCAAGCAATCCTCCCATCCCTGCCTCTCAAGGTGTTGGGATTACAGGTGTGCACCACTGCACCAGGCCTAGAAATATTCCTTTTTTTTTTTTTTTTTTTCTTCTGAGACAGAGTGTTGCTCTGTAGCCCAGGCTGGAGTGCAATGGCTCAGTCTTGGCTCACTGCAACCTCTGCCTCCTGGGTTCAAGCGATTCTCCTGCCTCAGCCTCCTGAGTAGCTGGGACTACAAGCATGTGCCACCACGCCTAGCTAATTTTTGTATTTTTAGTAGACACAGCGTTTCACTATGTTGGCCGGGCTGGTCTCGAACTCCTGACCTTGTGATCCTCCCATCTCGGCCTCCCAAAGTGCTGGGCTTGCAGGCATGAGCCACTGCGTCCGGCAGAAAAATTCCTTTATTTAACAACAACATCATTGTCATCAATACTTACTGAGCACTTATTTTGTAATAGGCCCTATGTTTTACACTTCACATAGATTCTCATTTAACTATCATGAAAACGGTTTTATTCTCATTTTATAGAAATCAATGCTTATATGTTCTCATACCATCTTTAAAGGAATCTTTCATTTATAATACTTGCATTTTATTTTTGAGATGGAGTCTCGCTTCTTTGCCCAGGTTGGAGTGCAATGGCATTATCTTAGCTCACTGCAACCTCCGTCTCCCTGGTTCAAACAATTCTGCTGCCTCAGCCTCCCTAGTAGCTGGGATTACAGGCACGTGCCACCATGACTAGCTAATTTTTGTATTTTTAGTAGGGACGGGGTTTCACCATGTGAGCCAGGCTGGTCTCGAACCCCTGGCCTCAAGTGATCCACCTGCCTCTGCCTCCCAAAGTGCTAGAATCACAGGCGTGAGCAACTGTGTCTGGCCAATACTTGCATTTTTAAAAGAGTATGCAAAATGTCATTTTATTGTCAGGTCTAGAATAGTACCTGTCATGCTTATACAAGGAAAAATTCTTATATAGCACTCCTTTTGTACCACATGACCCTTGCGCTTCCTGACTCAATTAAGGGGAGAGCACCTGGGCCCAAGTAGTCAATCTAAGGCTGGCCAGTGTGAAATAAAATTATGTCCAGAAAGAGACAGTGACATTTAATGGACCTAATTAGATTCTCTCAAACTGAATGTGAGATACAGAGAAATCTGGGTAATTGCTAGCAAGATGAGAAGTGGACAGAATCTGGCTAAGCCCCTAAATAATGAAAGACCAAGGCAGGATTCACAGAGTATTTGGGATATAAAGGCACAACAAAACAGCTCATTCCCCAAAACTGCCTTGGATTCTGCATAACCTTCAATTCATCTGTGTGGCTGAGATATTCTACAGTTTTCTTCCAGTCTTGGCCACAAGGCTTGAGATGCCCATTTTCCCTTTTAGCCTCATAAGAAAGTCCGCATCATATATGCAACTTGAGTGAATGCTTTTTCTTGTAGTCAAAAGCATCTAAGGCAGAAATGATCTTATTTTATTTGATCCTCCCAACGACCTTTTGTGTAGGAAGAATGGATACTAGAATTTTAACTAGATCTCAAATTCTGGCTTTTTTTCCTTTTAGTATATCCTAAATACTGCTATTGCAAAAGAAGTTTTTCCAAATCAGATTTGATGATGTCATGCTGCTCAGACGTCTCAAATGGTTCCCCATTACCTACAGAATAAAATCCAACCTCTAAGTCCCCATTCCTGCCTTATCCCTTATTCTTCTCTTCTTCCATGTATCCTACCACACTCTATAACTACTCTGGACAGTCTGCCCTGAATGTACTGTAACTGTAACTATAAATGAAGCCCATTTACAGTTCTATGCCTTCACTCATGTTCCCATTGTGTGGTATTCGTTTCCCCAGTTTAAAGGAAGCCAAATCAAGTCTAACTTTTTCCTATTTGCCCTTCCAGATGGCTTCTTCTCCAGCATTGTACATGTGGGAAAGCTGACCCAAATGGACAACATCAGTGGCTATCTTGCTTTCTGGCTTCTGACTAGTTAGGGCTAATTAAGAGGCGGAAGAATTGGGTCAGGATTATTCACTCCCCTGGCTGTCTACTCATTATTGCTAAAGGATGGCTGTGCCTGTCCCCTGTTGGGGCTCTCTCTTATACTTATAGCCCTTTATAGATTCTGGTAACCATTTCTTCTTGCTCCTTGAAGCCTAGAGGTAATACAGACTTCCTACTATAACTAGGCTGGGGGTACTATGGTGTTTCCTTATTGGCTTTCCTAAATATTGTCTACACCTTTGCAAATATTCCTTTTGTTAAACTCTCCTTAATTATCTGGTTTGAGTATTATCTGTTTTCTGCTATAATATATCAACTGAAAATTTGTGGTTCTCATGACTCACGAAAATTAGGGGGTCTACTAGACATTACAATATGTTGATATTTAAGATTTTTCAAAAGTAGAGTTTTGTACATAATTATTAACAGTAATTTTTCTTACCTGTTCATAGACTTTGAGCCTTCCAAAGGATAGTAGAAAAGAGCAATTATAGTGAGAACAGTTTCCATGGTGTTTGTAAGGGTTCTGGTACAGCAATACCATGTGAACCAGGAGCACAACTGGCAAAAAAACTAAGAACAAGTATAGAGCAAACATGTATGAAGTAGGAAATGGAAAATCTTAGTACATACTGTCTTCTAAATAGCAAACACGTCTAAATATTGTGAAAAGGACATCAAAAGATAGATGATGTTAAAGTAAGTAGGCATGCCCAAACGTTATTTTTAGAAAGTTATATCAAACACAGGTTTATGAGAACAGCAGATCTATATTTGTTCATATTAAGAAATTTATACTTTCAGGTGCATTTTTATGGCACTGCATTTGATTTTAAATCCCATTTTTCATTAATGAACACATAAAACAAACAGATTCTTTGATGGTAGAGTTTACCGAGGAATGAAATTCATACCTAGATTCTTCCAATCAGTATTTCTCAAACTGTCTTATAGTACTGACACAAGGTTTATGACTGTTTTTTATTGACCTTGTTTGGAATATTGTCCTTGTTTGAAATGTTTCCCTGTTTTGGAATGCTGATGGAAAAATTAAGATAAAACAGGAAAGAGGAAAAAAAAAGTCAGGAGACATTATTAAATTTTAATTTGGAAGTTGACTAAATTAATGAATTAGTTTTTGGAAGAACATGCACACAGAGCACATTAAGTCTACGAAACAAATGTGCTAAAGTTGAGGCAGTTGTCAAGTATGTGGCACTAGCTTCCCATCTCTCCAAATACAGCCTTTAAAAAATGTTCCCAATTTTCATGAAAGTAAAGGTTTTTCCTCAACTAGAAGAACCTAGTGCTGTATCTCTGGAGGAAGGACTTCAAAGCCATCGTGACTTTCGCCTACCATTTTATGTTGAGCTTTCAGCAATGTACCTAGAATATAAGTAGAGAATAATGAGGCTAAGACTTTCAAGGAGGCTCATATAAGCTTATTAACTTTACAAAGAGCCAAATGAATTAACAGTAGTACTACAGGATCCAATCCCTCATTAGGATATTGTGTAAACGGGAAAAATTCATTCAAGATTTGAGTGGGAGATGTGAGGAATCTATTGTCTCACCTTGAAGTAAGTCAGATGACAAAAGATAGTCTTCTATACCATACTCTCTCCCTTACATGAGTCCAGTAATTGTACCAACCTAATACTGTTGTGGCAAAAACCACAGTTACTTTTGCACCAACCTAATACTTCAGACATCCCATTCAGAAGTGAAAGAGTTTCAATGCAAAGGGATTTCTCAGGCTGCACCTCAGATATAGGCTTGCTAGAGGAACAGAACAAGGGTTGTAAGTAGCTAAGGTGCTTTGTGAAGTAGTTGGTAATTTAGAACTATCTCTACTCAATGCGATGGAAAGAGAGGCATTTTGAGGAGTAAAGAGGTTTCCAAAGGCTGTTTCCCAGGTTTAGACTCTCATAGGGTTTGAGGGCATCAGTGGCTGCCACTGTCCAGGGCTTAATCAGAAGGAAAGATACAGCAGGTGCCACTGCATGTTACTGTTCTTAATTATGGAAGTACCTCTGTAAAGTTGTATGAATTATCTTCTAAAGTTGTTTTGGCAATCGGTGTTTCCATGTGCTTTATACCCATAGGAATGAAGTAACTGGCATACAGCTTCTAAAGTGTTTAGAACTTACCACCCATCTTGCCACTTCCTGATTTTCTAGTTGCTTCATTAGTGAGTAAAGTTTCACATCTGCTACAGCAGACAGAAGTGCTTGGGCAAGTCTAGGAATCCAAATCTTCATCAGTTAAAAAGAAGAACAGGATGTTAAAAACATCTGTTGGATCACAATGAATTATGATAAAAATCAACAATCTGATCCAACTATCTACAGAGAGCATTCTTAGTACAAAAATAGACAATATATTTTCTCTTTCTGCAAAACTACATACCTTTTCCTACAAAAATTATATTAATTTCTCATTAAAATAATCAATACAGTTTTAAGTTTTACCAGTCTCATACTCTCTGCATCTGTGTGTGTATGTGTGTGTATATATATATATTTGAGATATGATATGGTATGTATATACCATATATGTGTGTGTGTGTGTATATACACACCATATCATATATCAAATATACACACATATATATTATATATAAATATATATTTTATTTTATTATATTGATTGATTGACAGGGTGTCACTCTGTTGCCCAGGCTGCAGCCTTGAATCCAGGGGTGAAGCAATATTCCTGCCTCAGTCTACTGAGTAGCTAGGACTTCAGGCATGCACTGCCACATTCAGCTAATCTCGCCTCAAGTGATACTCCCACCTTAGCCTCCCAAAGTGTTAGGATTACAGGTGTGAGCCATTGTGCCTGGCCCTAATTTTAATGTAAATATTGATAGTTAGCCAATCATTTCATTGTGTTAAGTTTCTATTTTAAAGGTGTATTATATTCATTAGCAAAAACAGGTTTTTAAAAAATCAAACATTTGCAGCACTGTGTACTAGGTATCATGCTAAGTACTTTATATGTATTAACTCATTCAGTCCTAACAATCTTCTGAGTCAGGGACTGTTTTGTAGAAGAGGAAACTGAGGTACAGAGAGGTTAAGTAATTTTCACAAGGTTGCACAGCTAGTTAGTATGAAAGGCAAGATTGTAAACCCAGGTTTGCCTGACACTAAAGCCTGGCTTTTAATTACTAAGTTACACTGCTTCTCTATCCTGCAATATAGATAATAATAAATTACTTTTTTTTTTTTTTTTTTTGAGACGGAGTCTTGCTCTGTCGCCCAGGCTGGAGTGCAGTGGCATGATCTCAGCTTACTGCAACCTCCACCTCCAGGGTTCAAGCAATTCTCCTGCCTCAGCCTCCCAAGTAGCTGGGATTACAGGCACATGCCACCATGCCTGGCTAATTTTTTGTATTTTAGTAGAGACGGGGTTTTACCATGTTGCCCAGGCTGGTCTCGAACTCCTGAGCTCAGGCAGTCCGCCCACCTCAGCCTCCCAAAGTACTAGGATTACAGGTGAGCCACCGTGCCGGCTATAACAAATTACTTTTTTAAAAAGCACAAATATTCTGCAATTATAGGAACATGGTATTCAGATGACATTAAAGAGTAAATTTAAGAGTAAAATTGAAATAAAGATTAAATGTATTACAAGTAAATTGTAGTTAGAAATGCTAATGCTATGCACTAGCCTCTCTCAGTTAAAAACGTGTCATAGTTAACACTAACAAAATGACGCTTGCTGGTACAGCACAATTTAATCTTGGTGTGTTCAAAAGATGTGTTTCTAAAAATTTGTACGTGAATTTGTACTTTTTTTTTTTTTTTGAGACAGAGTCTCTGTCACCCAGGCTGGAGTGCAGTGGTGTGATCTTGGCTCACGGCAATCTCTACCTCCTGAGTTCAAGCGATTCTTCTGCCTTAGCCTCCCAAGTAGCTGGGATTACAGGCGCCCACCACCACGTCTGGCTAATTTTTGTATTTTTAGTAGGAATGGGGTTTCACCATGTTGGCCAGCTAGTCTTGAACTCCTGACTTCAGGTGATCCACCTGCCACAGCCTCCCAAAGTGCTGGGATTCTCGTGCCGGCCGTGAATTCATATTTTTGTTGAATCAAACTTCATTAACTCCACATTATAGGAGCTGCTTTACTTTTAGTTGTCAATGGCTTTTAGCACTTTAGTTTTATATTCTTTTTGTCCATGATGTGTAAATAAATGCTTAAATTGGAAAGTTAAAGATACATGGTAGTAAATGCCACATAAAGTGTGCCCTGTAAAATATAGGAAAAGGCACCCATGTACATACCTTCTGTTTACTCTGCATAGGGAGCTATAAGCTTCATCCTCACTTCCCAGGCCCCCTGAAAGCAGTTCATATGAAAAGTCAATTTGGCCACAAACTTAATATGAGCCAACAGTGTGAGGTAGCTATTAAAAAGCTAAAAGAATTCCTGTGCTCTGAGAAATGTAAGTTAATGGACCCACCATATTCTGAACTAGTTACTCTCCCTTCAATATTGTGCCAGTTTGGAGATCCACATTTTAAGATGGATATTAATGAATTACAGAGTGTCTAGAGGATACTATCTCTGTTTATAAGGTTACGAGCTAGAGATGTTTACCCGAATAAAGAGAAGTTTTTCAAGGGTGGTCAAGCAGAATAAAAGAAAGTAGACTTTAGCATAAAAATAAGTGGAGTTCTGAACTGCCAGTCATTAGCAGTCTCTCCAGATTTTTGATGCCATAACTTTCCAGGTTACAGTAAAGACATACTAAAGATTAAAGCAGTGGAGTGAGGTAAAGAGAAGGAATATCCCAGGTGTAACTTGAGCACCAGGCCTGTGTTGGCAGCTCCCCATTCCACACTTCCGTTCTTCAAGCTCATAAGTCCTCCCCTAAGCTACAGGAGCCAGATATTTTTTTGTTGTCTTCTGACTATTCAGAGACCTTACTGATGGCCAGGCTTGGTGGCTCATGCCTTTAATCCCAACACTTTGGGAGGTGGAGGCAGGCGGATCATTTGAGTCCAGCCTGGCCATGATGAAACCCAGTCTCTACTAAAAAATACAAAAATTAGCCACGTGTGGTGGCGGGCACCTGTAATCCCAGCTACTCAGGAGGCTGAGGCAGGAGAATCACTTGAACCCAGGAGGTGGCAGTTATAGTGAGCCATGATCATGCCACTGCACTCCAGCCTGGGCAACAGAATGAGACTGTCTCAAAAATAAAAACAAAAACAACAAACCTTACTGTAGTTCCTCATTCAGGTTTCCCCTCCTCTCCTCTTTCCTTTCACATGTTCTAAGCCATCACAGACCAATAGACATACAATATGAGGCACCTGTATAATTTGAAATTCTATAGCAGGCAAATGGAAAAGTAAAAACAGAAAAAAAACCAAAACAGGTAAAATTAATTTCATCTTGTCTAACCCAATGTATCTAAGGCATTATCATTTGAACATTTAATCAATAAAAAAATTATAAAAATATTTTTTCTTTTTTTTGTACTAGGCCTTTGACATTCAGTATTTATTTTAAACTTCCAGCACTTCTCCAATTGGACTAGCCACATCTGAAGTCTTCAACAGCCACATGTAGCTAGTGGCTACCATAGTGGACTGTGCAGCTCTAAGCCATCTCTCCTTTTTAAAAATTTTTTTGTAGAAACAGAGTTTTGCTCTGTTGCCCAGGCTGGTCTCAAACTCCTGGCGTCAAGCAGTCCTCCCACCTCAGCCTCCCAAAATGCTGAGATTATAAGTGTGAGCCACCATGCCCAGGTGTGCACACACCTTATGTAGTTTGTAGAGGAGCTATCTGGGAACAGCACTAGGCTGTGAGTAAGTAGACCTAGGATTTAGTTCTAGTTCTGCTTTTAACATGCTGTGACCTTGGTCTATTTACTTCACTTCTCTGACCTCTTCTAGCTTCAAAATTAGATATATAATTTACTTAAAATATCAATATGAGAGTATGAATGACTGATCATATCCTAATGAATCTCTACATGGTCAAGTTCTGGATATGACAATGGGTTCCTTTTAGGGGGGCTGGAGTGGGTCAGGGGAAGTTTCCTTTAAATCACACAATGACCTGGTGGGTCAAATACAGATTGAGGGCAGTGAATAGGTCTTGGAGGAGTAGGAAATTTTTCTATCCTGAAGACCTCTTCATTCGTAATCTGACCTACTTCCTGGGATATAAAATGTCATTGATGAGATTATGTATATTTTCTTGTGATTCCAGACTTTATGGATACCTTGCATAATCTATAAACTAGGAGATAACTGTAAGAGGAGAAAAGTCAGGTCGCAGCTCCTAAATTCTACCTGTGTTAATGGAAGAAACTCTGCTACTGCTCTGAATTCTCCTTCCCCATCATCTTCACATTTGAAGCATCACTTTCACTGGTTTAACCCTAATTTCTCAATAATGGGGAGGCAAATACTGTAATGGGGAGAGTACAACCCTACCTTAAAACAAATACCCCAGAACCTGTGTCTTTCTAAGTTACACAAAACACCTTATGATTTGGACTCCCTTTGGAATGCTGAGCCATTAACCCCCACTGTCAGAAATTAG
This sequence comes from Ateles fusciceps, assembly GCA_036589455.1. Lineage (NCBI taxonomy): Eukaryota > Metazoa > Chordata > Mammalia > Primates > Atelidae > Ateles > Ateles fusciceps. The sequence goes on along the minus strand of JAZHEH010003061.1, from coordinate 5,506,586 downwards.
GGAGAGCCCAAACTCTGAGTCTCATCTGAAGATAGCTTAAACGATCTTGGGAGTGAGGCTACAGAAACTTTTGCACTATTAGTCCCGCCCTTGTAGCATCTCCTGGCAACTGGCCCTAGCACTTAATGACCTAGGAATTACTTACTTTTGATGCCTAGTTACTACATAGCACAGTGTTTATGCATATCATTACATTTTTGTCAAATTAAATTTTTAAAAGTTTTAATTTTAACCCTAAATCCTGAGTGGGTTTATATGTATTTAGTCCTTATAAACTCATATAACATGGTCTTCCACTTACAAGTTAAAAAACACAAAATACAACACTGTTCTCAAGTGATACTTTTAAGAAAGAAGTATACTTCTAATGTCCAAATAATACATAATATAGTCATTTTGAAAATCTGCACATCTCTGAGTGGTAGTTGCACATAGAAAAAAAAAAAAAGAAAAGAAAATCTGCACATCCTAACAATTCCTCACAGCAGGACATTTTCATGCTCAGTCTTGTATTTTAGCACATACTAAAGAGTTACACATCACAGTGTGTGTGTAGTATGGTGGGCTTCCCAGATATGGCTGGACTTGACTAATAGTAGCCTTTTAAAAACAAATTCCACGGTACCATTATCATTTAGTTAACATACATTAAGCTTTGAAAAAGGTGCAATAAATCTACTTTTAGTAAGTATTTTGGTTACTTTGATTTAAACTTACCAGCAACTGAACAGTATCTTTCCCTAAAAGATGAAGAATCTTGTAAATGCTTGCAAAGATTAAGGGGTACGTGTAACCCCTCAATCTCTCTGTCCATTCCCAAGTCAAATAACCATAATTAGTAACATTAAGGATTAAATGTCAAACAAAATTGAAACCTATTTCCTTTTTTTTAAGATGGGGTCTCACTCTTGCCCAGTCCTGTCTCAAACTCGGGCTCAAGTGGTCCTCCTGCCTCTACAGGTGCACACCACTTCACTTGGCAAAATATATTTTCATTTCCACTTATAAAACAATATTTTTTTTTTTGGCAAAGTCTTAAAACAGTATTTTATACTGCATATTTGCATTAAAAATACAACTGGCCAACTATTAACTTCTTCAAGGCAGTAATGTAAAGTTACGTAAAGAACGTAACTTCTTTACGTTCTCTGTATCCTCCAAGTGCTAAGCACTATGGGAATGTATACTAATGACTGTGTCAAGTATATTAACATAGAAGAAAGATAGGAGAAATTTTTGCATAAAAAAATGGCATACTTTGATGAGTTAAAATTATTTGGGGAAAATATGGAAAACTGAAAACATGTACAGTAGGCCCCCCTTATCTGTGGTTTCACTTTCCATGGTTTCAGTTGACCACAGTCAATTCAACCACTGTCTGAAAATATGAGGATATTTTGAGAGAGAGACAGAGACCATGTTCACATAACTTTTATTATAGTATTATACTTGTTTTATTTTAATACTGTTGTTAATCTCTTACTGTATCTAATTTATATAAACTTTATCATAAGTATGTGTACATATTTTATATATATAAAAACAACATATATAGAGTTTGGTACTGTCTACAGTTTCAGGCATCCATTAGGGATCTTGGAAACTATCTCCTGAAGATGAGGGAGCAGGGGGGGACTACTCTAAAAGAAACTGAACACAACTGCTAAGATAAATACTCATCTGGAAAAGAAACCACAAAGGATATTTGAAAACCATGTGATGTGCAACTTCAAGAGACTGCCAGTATTCATCTGGAACAAAACTTGTCTGCACTAAAAAGCAGTTTAATATTCGTAAAGCTATGGTAAACAAGAGCAGATAAATATTTTCTCCAAGAAGATCTGAAAAACAGAACAAAACAGGTAATTGCGGCACAAAAGTCAGGCAGTTTCACTTGCAGAACTTAAAATCTGCTGCTCTGGTTGCCCCTTGCTGAGGCTCTGCCAAGGCACAGTAGTGAACTCCGGCCCCTCATCACCATTCTCAAAGCCAACCTGGGGAAGGTTATACAAGGACCACAGCCTCATCACTGGGTCACTGCCACTCTTTTAGTTTAACCAACTTTTCTTGCAACTTACTGTATAAAGATAATATTAAAATACTAAAAAAAAAAAAAAAGACTGGGTTAACTAAGGCCTTAGGCTAATTAATTAGGTCATACTACGTGTGTACCTAATGAAAGAAACCAGCTAATAAATTATTAATTTGAGAAGCAACCCTTTGTATATGTGCAACATAAAATGGTCCTCTGTACATTTTAAAATATATTGATGCTTACTATTATAGATGCCAGGCACTGTGTTAATTCCTTTGCATGCATCTCACTTAATTCTCAAAACAATATTAAGAGATAGGTATTACTAGCCCCATTTTACAGACGAGCAAATTGAGGTTCAGAAATTAAACGGCCTTGTTGTCCAAATAAAGTTGTAAATTACTCATCAGGATTCAAACCTGGATCTGTCTGCTGTCTCCAAAGTCTTGCTCTAAACCACAAACGGACAGCCTGTTGGCCAAATACAGAGTATTTTTTTTAAAATCTGAATTTAGTTGCTAACATTCAAAAATCAGAATTTATATTAAAATCTGTATTTCCAGCATTTCAAAACTCGTGAAGATCTGGCGACACAGAGCCCAACTGGGAACTGGCTGGTAGTGAAATATAAGGTGCTGCTTTTAGATGGGGCAGAAGCTCTCCAGGCAGCGCCCCCTCACTCACCCCCGGGGCGCCTGGCGCTCTTCTCCTGGGTGCTGAAGTACAAGGTAGACTTTCTCTTTCGCAGCTTTATCTTCTCGTGGGAGCGGTTCTGGAGACCACGCAAAGTGAGGCTGCCATCGCCCCCCTCCCGGTCCATTCCGCACTTGTTTAGAGGCCTGCTGATCGCTGGCCACCACCTTCCTCAGGCGGAAGAAAGCTGTAGTAGCGCGCTGCTCGTCCATGCATTAAGTTTGGCCTTTGCGAGCCGCCGTCGCTCACAAGCGCGGACGTAGCCGGGAAATGGCAACTTCCTTGCTCCAACTACTCAAGATCCTCTGCGCTGCTTCGCGTTGCGGTGAGCTAGTCGGGACATTCCTTTGGGCATTTCCAAGCCGAGGAATTGCTGCTCGCCTTTAGTTTGGCGGTCTTTGTTCTCCGGGGTCCGAAGACCGCCGGAACGAGCCTGGTCTCATCTCTGGCGGGAAGCAGGCGGTAGCGAGTTACTGACAGAGAGCAGGGGAAGAACAGTCGAAGGTGCCCGAGTGGTTATTCAAAATGGTGATGATAATTAGAAACCTCAGTGTTGGTGTAACATTTCAGTTTCGGTGCTCTCACAAAAAATGCCTGTTGAACGAGGCAGGCAGGGTAGGAATGATTTAGCCTGTTGTACAGATGTAGAAACAGGCCCCGTGGTTCCTATGTTTTTTGTATTTTTTTAAACATCTAGCAGCAAGGTTGGTGAAGTTGTGATCTAGTCAACCACAGGGCCCAGGAAGAAGCAGGTCTTTCTTTCCCAGATTAGTTTAAATTACATTCCAGGAATACCAAAGCAAGCTAATTTCTAGTACTGGTTCTGCCACTAATGATTTTTATTACTTCAGGGGCTGGTTTAGGAGGCCGTAAGGTATTGTAAAAAAAACAAGTACGGCCGGCGCGGTGTAATCCCAGCACTTTGGGAGGCCGAGACGGGCGGATCACGAGGTCAGGAGTTCGAGACAAGCCTGACCAGCATGGTGGAACTCATCTCTACTAAAAATACAAAAATTAGCCGGGCATGGTGGCACTTGCCTGTAGTCCCAGCTACTTAGGAGGCTGGGGAAGGAGAATCGCTTCAACCTGGGAGGCGGAGGTTGCAGTGAGCCGATGTCGCGCCACTAGACCCCAGTCTGGGCGACAGAGCGACATTCCGTCTCAAAAAAAAAAAAAAAAACCCCAAAAAACATATATATCTTTTACTGTGCTTTTCTTACAAACATCTGTCGAGTTTCTCGAGAGACTAAGGTATTTGGCAAACAATACTAATTTTCGGAAAGTACTAGGCTCCTCGCTTTTTTTCTTTTTTTTTTTTTTTTTCCTGAGGTGGTGCGATCTCAGCTCACTGCAACCTCCGCCTCCAGGTTCCAGTGATTCTCCTGCCTCAGCCTCCAGAGCAGCCGGGACTACAGGTGCGCTGGCTACCAGGCCCGGCTAATTTTTGTATTTCTTTGTAAAGACGGGGTTTCACCTTGTTGGTCAGACTTGTCTCAAACTCCTGACCTCAGGATCAGCCCACCGTGGCCTCCCAAAGTGCTGGGATTACAGGTGTGAGCCACTGTGTCCAGCCCACTCGTAAAACCAACCGGCCGGGCGCGGTGTCTCACGCCTCTAATCTCAGCACTTTGGGAGGCCGAGGCAGGCGATCACTTGAGATCAGGAGTTAGACCAGCCTGGCAACATGGTGAACCGCCGTCTCTACTGAAGATTAAAAAAATTAGCCACGTGTGTTAGTGTGCACCTGTGATCCCAGCTATTCGGGAGGCTAAGGCAAGAGAATCGTTTGAACCCGGGAGGCGGAGGTTGCAGTGAGCCTAGATCGCTCCACTGCACTCCAGCATGGACGACAGGGAGAGACTCCCCATCTCAAAACACACACAAACACACGCACCCCAAAACAAATAAAAGGCAGTCACTTTCAATTTTTTTTGGCTCTTTCTTCTAGAACATAGTTTTATGGTATGACATTAAAAGCATAAAGAGTATGGCTTTTCTTCTCCTTCTTTTGCTATTTTAAAAATTATACATTTAAAACTGTTGAGAACATTCTGTAATAGAAGAGATTTAGCTTTGTCTTATACCCTTCCCTAATTCATTTCTGTACTCCTTATGTATTGATATTCTTGTTTTAATTAGTAATATGTTATAAAAATATTGTTCACTGCAGTGCAAAGTAATGACATAAAATCTTTTTAAAAGGACATTGTATTAAGTGATGGCTTTGTTTTCCATTTTTGTACACAGATTTGAAGAGATTTCCTGGACGTGGAGTGTGACTTTCCAAACCACCATTTCCTTGTGCTATATTTGTTGCAACAATGTTTAAGAGATTGACTCTTCCACAACTGGTTTTTGTTACTGTCCTTGGAATTGGTGGAGGAGTATACATTTTTCAACCAATATTTGAACAGTTGGCCAAAGATCACAAGGAATTAAAAGAAAAGTTGCAATTGGTACAAGAATCAGAAGAGAAGAAAAGTTAATACTACATGGAGTTGAACTGTAATAATTGTTTAAAGTTCCATTGTAATTATGTTAACTCAAAATAATCTAGCAAAAACATAGATGTATTTTAATATAAATAAATCATGGATAAAGATTTTTTAACCTGACACTGTTAATTTTAATGTTTATTGTATTTTTGTCATTTTACGTCTTTTTACCGGAGAGATAAGTAATTTCCTTTTAAACAAAAAGGAGTATTTTAGGAATATTTTCTACTTGAGTTTTATTTTTCTGGGAATGCAGTGTACGCAATATCATGGGGTGCCAGTCTCAGAGTGTATAAAATAATTGGGAAGAGTGTTTACCGTAGTGTTTGTAGGTAAGTGAACCAAGATAAACTACCTCAGGCAGAAAGGCCCTCAGTTACCTTGCAATTAGATTGGTTTAATATATTTCGGCAGTCATTCAGTCCTAGAGCTTTTTCATCTCAGGCAGAGTGGATGTGTAGTTGAGAATTGGGATGGCTCAGATCAGATTGAGGTTTTCGAGAAGGTAGATGTTGTTTGAGAGGATGGCAGATGTGACACAGATGTTTGTTTAATCCACTAAGCAAATTTGCATTAATAATGTTATGGGAGTAGTTTATTATGAAGCTATTATTCATATAGTTAAAATTTTTTTTGAAGTTGCTAAGAATTGGTATTACTTTTTACCCTAATCTTAAGCTTTTATTTTCTTCTTTTTTTTTTTTTTTAAGTTTTGGGATACATGTGCTGAACATGCAGGTTTGTTACATAGATATACGTACCATGGTGGTTTGCTGCACCTATCAAGCTGTGATCTAGGTTTTAAGCCCTCATGCATTAGGTTTATGTCCTAATGCTCTCTCTCACCTTGTCCCCAACTCCCCAATAGGCCCGTGTGTGTCATGTTCCCCTCCCTGTGTCCATGTGTTCTCATTGTTCAGCTCCCACTTATGAGTGAGGACATGTGGTGTTTGGTTTTCTGTTTCTGTTAGTTTGCTGAGAATGATGGCTTCCAGCTTCATCCATGTCCCTACAAAGGACATGAACTCATTTTTTATGATCGCATGGTATTCCATGGTATATATGTGCCACATTTTCTTTATCCAGTCTATCATTGATGGGCATTTGGGTTGGTTCCAAGTTTTGGCTATTATGAGTAGGGCTGCAATAAACATATGTGTGGATGTGTCTTTAAAGTAGAATGATTTATAATCCTTTGGGTATATATCCAGTAATAAGATTGCTGGGTCAAATGATATTTCTGGTTCAAAATCCTTGAGGAATCGCCAGACTAATTTACACTCTCACCAAAAGAGTAAAAGTTTTCCTATTTCTCCACAGCCTCGCCAGCATCTGTTTCCTGACTGTTTAGTGATTGCCATTCTAACTGGTGTGAGGTGGTATCTCATTATGGTTTTGATTTACATTTCTCTAATGACCAGTGATGATGAGCTTTTTTTCATATGTTTCTTGGCCACATAAATGTCTTCTTTTGACAAGTGTTTTGAGAAATGTCTGCTCATATCCTTTGCCCACTTTTTGATGGGGTTGTTTGTTTTTTTCTTATAAATTTGTTTAAATTCCTTGTAGATTCTGGATATTAGACCTCTGTCAGATGGATAGATTGCAAAAATTTTCTCCCATTCTGTAGGTTGCCTGTTGACTCTGATGATAGTTTCTTTTGCTGTGCAGAAGCACTTTAGTTTAATTAGATCCCATTTGTCGATTTTGGCTTTTGTTGCAGTTGCTTTTTGGTGGTGTAGTCATGAAGTCTTTGCTCATGCCTATGTCCTGAATGGGATTGCCTAGGTTTTTTTCTAGGGTTTTTATGGTTTTAGGGTTTACATTTAAGTCTTTAATCCATCTTGAGTTAATTTTTATATAAGGTATAAGGAAGGGGTCCAGTTTCAGTTTTCTGCATGTGGCTAGCCAGTTTTCCCAGCACCACATATTAAACAGGGACTCCTTTCCCCATTGCTTGTTTTTATCAGGTTTGTTGAAGATGAGACGGCTGTAGATAGTGTGGTGTTACTTCTGAGGTCTCTGGTTTGTTCCATTGGTCTATATATATGTTTAGGTACCAGTACCATGCTGTTTTGGTTACCGTGGCCGTCTAGCGTAGTTTGAAGTCAGATAGCATGATGCCTCCAACTTTGTTCTTTTCAGTTAGGATTGTCTTGGCTATCTGGGCTCTTTTTTGGTTCCATATGAAATTTAAAGTAGTTTTTTTCTAATTCTGTGAAGAAAGTCAATGGTAGCTTGATGGTGATAGCATTGAATCTATAAATTACCTTGGGCAGTTTGGCCATTTTCATGATTGATTCTTCCTGTCCACGAGTATGGAATGTTTTTCCATCTGTTTGTGTCCTCTCTTATTTCCTTGAGCAGTGGTTTGTTATTCTCCTTGAAGAGGTCCTTCACGTCCCTTGTGAGTTGTATTCCTAAGTGTTTTATTCTCTTTGTAGCAATTGTGAATGGGAGTTCACTCATGATTTGGTTCTCTTTTTGTCTATTATTGGTGTATAGGAATCCTTTTGATTTTTGACATTGATTTTGTATCCTGGGACTTTGCTAAGTGTCTTATTAGCGTCAGGAATTTTTGGGGTGAGAGGATGGAGTTTTCTAAATATAGAATCATGTTATCTGTAAACAGACAATTTGACTTCCTCTCTTCCTATTTGAATACCCTTTATTTCTTTCTTTTGCCTGACTGCCCTGGCCAATACTTCCATACTATGTTGAATATAAGTGGTGAAAGAGGGCAACCTGTGCCAATTTTTAAAGGGAATGCTTCCATTAAGCTTATATTTTCAATGAGATTTATAAATGTAATCACATGTGTAGAAAGTTCTCTATCTAAATCAACATGTTTTTATTATTGATGTTCTTTTTCTTAAAATTTATTATAACTTAATACAGCTATGTTAAGTGGAGACCAGCATAGGTTTTCTTTTTGTTTGTTTGTTTGTTTTTTTTTTTGAGACGGAGTCTCACTGTGAAACTGAGGCTGGAGTGCAATGGCTCACTGCAACCCTGGCTCATCCAGGTTCAAGCGATTCTCCTGCCTCAGCCTCCCAAGCAGCTGAGATTACAGGTGCCCACCACCACATCCGGCTAATTTTTGTATTTTTAGTAGAGACAGGGGTTCACCATATTGGCCAGGCTGGTCTTGAACTCCTGACCTGAAGTGATCTGCCTGCCTTGGCCTCCAAAGTGCTGGGATTACAAGTGTGAGCCACTTTGCCCAGCTTAGCACAGGTAATTTTTAATGAAAGAAAATGAAGAAATCATAAAAGTAGTATATGTTCCTTAAAACATAATAATACAAAATGAACAAAGTGAAAAGTGAAAATTATTGATGTATGCATCAATTTATTCATTACCTTTAACAATTTAGTGTGAGCTTACGAGGTTTTGTTTTTGTTTTTTGTTTTAAGGAGACATGGTCTCGCTCTGTCACCCAGGCTTGAGTGTAGTGTCATGGTCATTGCTATAACCTTGAACTCTTGAGCTCAAGTGATTCCTCCTATCTCATTTTCTACAGTAGCTAGGACTACAGTTGTGCACAACCACGTCTGGCTTCTTTAAAACAAATTTTTGTAGAAATGGGGTCTCACTCTTGCCTATTCTGGTCTCAAACCCCTGAACTCAAGTGATCTTCCTGTCTTGGCCTCCCCAAACACTAGGATTCTAAGTGTCAGCCACTGTGCTTGGTAAGACTTTTTCCTATGCCCTTAAAAATAGTTGTAAAAATTTTAATTTAATTACCAAGTGTCTGCTGGGTAACAGGTTTGGGTTTGCTTGGCTCTAGACTGGGATTCTGTTCTTTGTGTCTTCTCATTCTGGGACCGAGGGTCAAGGAGCAGCCTCTGTCAGAGGTATGACAGAGTGTAGGAGAGAGAGAGATTGTCAGCAGTTGTAAGCTTCTGCTCAGTTGTGGCAAATTATCACATCTTCTCATATTTTGCCTTGGAGCATGTCACATGCCCAAGCCTAAAGTTATCAAGGCAAGGGACATGAACTCTTCCAATAGGATGCACAGTCATGTCATATGACAGAAATGTATAATGTTACTGCATTCAAGGAATACTCCTAACACATCAAGTTAAACTGCTTTTGATCTTCCTTTTGAAAAGGATGCCAGTTTAATTGTCATATACCAAGTGCCAGAGGCTGAGTTGGTTTTTTTGTTTTTGTTTTTTTTCCAGTAAAGATACCGCATTTGTTGAAATAACCACAAGGAGTTACCATTTCATGTTCACTAGGATGATTGCAGTCAAAAAGATGGAAAATGACAAGTTCTGGTGAGGATGTGGAACAACGGGAACCTCCATCCACTACTGGTGGGAAAGCAGAATGGTACAGTCCCTTTGGGACAGTTTGGCAGTTTTTCAAATGGTTAAACATAGAGTTACCATATGGCCTAGCAATTCCCCTTATAGGCATATGCCCAAGATAATTGAAAATATGTATTCACACTAAAGCTGGTAAATGAATGTTTGTAGCATTATTCATAATAGCCAAAAAGTGGAAACAACCCAAATGTCCATTAACTGATGAATGGGTAAATAAGCTGTATGTCTGTATAATGGAAAATTGTACAGCCAAAAAGATAAATGAAGTATATCCTATAATATGGACAAAATTAGAATATATTATGAAGTAAGCCATGCATGAGACACCACCTGTTGGTATGTTTCCATTTGTATGACATGTTCAGAACAGGTAAATGTCGAGAGACAGAAAGTAGATTAGTGACTGCCAGAGGTTGATGAAGGCAGGATGGAGAATGACTACTAGTGGAGTTGATTATTAAAGTGACGAGCCAGGCACGGTGGCTCACACCTATAATCCCAGCACTTTGGGAGGCCAAGGTGGGTAGATCACTTGAGGTCTGGAGTTCGAGACTAGCCTGGCCAACATGGTGAAACCCTATCTCTACTAAAAATACAAAAATTAGCCAGGCGTGGTGGCACATGCCTGTAGTCCTATCTACTCAGAAAGCTGAGGAAGGAGAATCGCTTGAACTCAGGGGACGGAGGTTGCAATGAGCCAAGATCATGTTATTGCACTCCAGCCTGGGAAACAGAGTAAGACTCCACCTCAAAAAAATGAAAGATTTATAGGGTGATGAAAATGTTCTAGAACTAGATAGTGGTGATCAATGTATAACTTTGTGAATATATTAAAAACCACTGAATTGTGCACTTTTAAAGGATGAACTTCATCGTTTTCACATAAAGATACTCCATGCAAACCACTGAATTGTATACACTTAAAGTTCACACTTTTAAGGGGTGATCTTTATTGTTTGTGAATTATATCTCAAAGTGTCATTAAAATAAGATACAGCATCCAAACTAGCAGCTGCAGTTGAAGCAGTCCAGTGTTTTTTGCTCTTGTGGTAGTCTACAATCCATCTATTTTTTAAATTGTCATACTTAAAATTTACCGTTTTACAGTGTATAGTTCAGTAACATTAAGTACTTTCACACTGTTATGCAATTATCACCACCATTCATCTCCAGACTTTTTCTATCTGGTTTTTGCAGAGAGCAGAGGGAATTGAATGGGGATGTAGAGACTCCATCCCTAGATCTTCAAATCTTTTAAGGTGGCATTAATGTCTACAATTCTTTCCCTCCCTCCCTCCTTCCTTTCCTCCTTTCCTCCCTCCCTTCCTTCCTTCCTCCCTCCCTGCCTCCTTTCCTTCCTTCCTCCCTGGTGATGACCAAACACGGGCCTCCCCCAGTCAGGGTGAGCCAGTCACTGTGAAGCAAGGCAGGGAATGCAAAGCTGGGCAGGGACTACAGGACCTGGGGTAGGGAGTGGGCGGCAGCAGGCCTCAGGTGCATGTGTAATCAGTGGCTCACGCTCTCAGCAGTGCTCCGTTGTGCCATCAGACTTCACTTAGACACCACAAATTCAAAGATAAAATGATTAAGGTTTTTAAGGTAGTGACTGTACAGTATTAAAATTCTGAGTGCCAAGTCCTGTGTGACTCTGCTGATTGCTGGCCCACAAAGCCAGCCCTGACAATCACTATTAGTGTTGATGTTCACATTGTCCCAGATTTGGCTAGTTTTGGGAACCCCTTCAAGCTGGGTTTTGTTTGTTTGTTTGTTTAATGTTTTTTTATTAAATGTTTCTTTCAAGTATAGAAAGGAATGTTTAAACATTATCCAAAAGTTATGTTCACTTTAGCAAATGTAAAGCAAGACTTTTGAGAAAAAGTTTACAATTAGGTATAAAATACTTAATTATATACTTTGACATTCACAGTGGGTGTTTTTGAAAAACAAATTTTGCTAATGTAGCTTAAAAGCAAAACTATAGTCTCATTTAAAATAAATAAGTCTTTAACTGAGGAACAGTCCTCCCTCAGGATAGATCCTGTGTCTTTTGCATGTTACTGTCATTTTCTGAGCACTCTTTTACTTTCTGGCTCATCTTTTTCCTTCCTAGGCTAAGTTTTTTCTTTTTTCTTTGTTTTTGAGACGGAGTCTCACTCTGTCGCCCAAGGTGGAGTGCAGTGGTACTATCTTGGCATCTTGGCTAACTGCAACCTCCGCCTCCCCGTTTCAAGCGATTCTCATGCCTTAGCCTCCCAAGTAGCTGAGACCACAGGCACATGCCACCACGCCCAGCTGATTTTTGTATTTTTAGTAGAGGCAGGTTTTCACCATATTGGCCAGGCTGGTCTGGAACTCCTGACCGCCTGCCTCAGCCTCCTAAAGTGCTGGGTTTGCATGTGTGAGCCACTATGCCGGGCCCCTGATCAAGTTTTGAATCAAGAAGTATTGGGGCCAGGTGCCGTGGCCCACTCCTGTAATCCCAGCACTTTCAGAGGCTGAGAGGAGCGAATCATGAGGTCAGGAGTTCAAGACCAGCCTGGCCACCATGGTAGAATCCTGTCTCTACTAAAAATACAGAAATGAGCCGGGCGTGGTGGCATGTGCCTATAATCCCAGCTACTTGGGAGGCTGAGGCAGAAGAATCACTTGAAACCGGGAGGTGGCAGTTGCAGTGAGCTGCGATTGCGCCATTGAACTCCAGCCTAGGCAAAAGAGCAAAATTTTGTCTCAAAAAAAAAAAAAGTATTGGTTCTTTTTTTTTTTTAAAAAAAAGCAAAATCTGTATCGCAAAAAATCAACCTCAACCATTTTAAAATGTACAGTTAATTCTGTGACATATCGTACATTCACAATGTTGTGCAAATACCCCTTCTATCTAGTCCCAGGACATTTTCATTTAACTCAAATGAAACCTCATGTGCAATAAGCAGCAGTCAACACCCCATTTCTCCCCTCTCCCCTGCCTCTGGCAACCACTAGTCCACTTTCTGTCTCTATGAATTTGCCTGCTCTGGATGTTTCATATAAGTGAAATTACACAATATGTGACCTTTTGACGTTTTGTGTTTGGCGTCTTTCACTTAGTGTAATTTTTTTTTTTTTTTTTTGAAGTTCATCCATGTTGTAACGTGTCAATACCTTATTCCTTTTTATGGCTGAATAAAATGCCATCATATAGATGTGCCATATTTTGTTTATTCATTCCTTGATGGCCATTTGTCTCCAATTCTGGGCTATTGTAAATAATGCTGCTATGAACACTTGTGTACAAGTATTAAATATTTGTTTGGAGGCGTGTTTTCAATTCTTTGAGGCATAGTTCTAGGAATGGGCTTGCTAGGTCATCTGTTTAACTTTTTGAAGACTCTGATCAAACTGTTTTCCGAAGGGACAGCACTATTCTACATTCCCAGTTTCTCCATGTCTTTGCCAAATCACCCCTTTCTTTCCTCCCTGCCTTCCCTTCTTCTTCCCTCTCTCTCTTTCTTTCCAACCTAGTGAGTGTGAAGTGGCAGCTCATTGTGGTTTTGATTCACATTTTCTTAATGACTAATGACATTGAACATCTTTTCATTTCTTGTTGGCCATTTTTATGTCTTCTTTGGAGAAATGTATATTCCATTGTATTCATATGCCCACTTTTTGATTGGGTTATGTCTGTTTTGTTATTGAATAGTTACAACTCTTTATATATTCTGATGCTATAATTTTGTCAGATATATATGGTTTGCAAATATTTTCTTTCATTGTGTAGGTTGTGTTTTCACTCTGTTGATCGTATGCTTTTATGTACCATTTACAAAAAATTTGGTGAAGTCTGATTAATCTACTTTTTTCTTCTGTTGCTTGGGCTTTTGGTGTCAAATCAAAAAAATATCATTGCCAAATCCAGGTCATAAAGATTTATGCCTATGTTTTCGTCTAAAAGTTTTAGAGTTTTAGTTCTTATATTCAGCTATTTGATTCTTTTTGAGTTAATTTTTGTCTGTGATATAATTTTGTATATGGTATTGGTAAGAGTCCAATTTCTTTGCTTTTTCTTCTTCTTTTTTTTTTGGAGACAGGGTCTTGCTCTGTCTCCAAAACCCAGGATGGAGTGTAGTGGCCCGATCTCAGCTCACTGCAACCCCCAGCTCCTGGATTCAAGCGATCCTCTCACCTCAGCTTCCCGAGTAGTTGGGACTACAGACCTAAGCTGCCATGTCTGGTTAATTTTTCTATTTTTAGTAGAGACAGGGTTTCACCATGTTGCCCAGGTGGGTCGGGAATTCCTGAGTTCAAGTGATCCACCCACGTCGACCTCCCAAAGTGTTGAGATTACAGGCGTGAGCTATTGCACCAGGCCTCAGGTTCATTCTTTTGCATGTAGATATCCAGTTCTTCCAGTACCGTTTGCTGAGGAAATGTCTTTCTCCATCGAATGATCTTGGCTATAGATGCATAATTTTATTTCTAGACTCTCAAGTCTATTCTACTCATCTACATGTCTATCTTCATATCAATACCACACTTTTTTTGTTACTTTATAGTAATTTTTAAATTACTTTATAGTAAGTTTTGAAATCAAGAAGCATGAGCTTTTTAAATTTTTGGGTCCTTTGCAATTTATTATGTGTTTTAGCATATACTTTTCCATTTCTTCAAAAATGTTGAATCTGTAGTTGTATCTGGGGGAATATAGACATTTTCACAATATTATGTGTTTGAATCTGTAAACATTCAATGTCTTTTCATTTATTTAGATTTTCTTTAATTTTTTTCAGTAGTGGTTTGTGGTTTTCAATGTATAAATCCTGCACCTTCTTGGTTAAATTTATGCCTAAGTATTTTATTCTTTTTGATATTATTGTAAGTGGAATTTTTAAAGTTTCCTTTTCAATTGTTCAATTTCTAATATGTTGAAATGCAACTAATTTTTATGTGTTGATCTAGTATCTTGCATCTTTGCTTATTTCACTTATTAGCTCTAATAGTTTTTTTCCTATTTAGGATTTTCTAGATATAATATCATATAATTGGTTTGTTTTGTTGGAAAGGGATATTAGGAAATCAAGATCCAGGTGCTAAGTGTACTCATAGCTACCTTGATATAATTGCTTCTAGGGCCTCTTAGCAGACAGAGCTAGATGGTACATACATACAGCATAGGTATATCTATTTTTATATATTAAAATCCATGAATTCTTACTGATTCCTCCAATTTCAATTCTATTAGGAATACTGGAGGTAGAACTCTGCATGTTGCAAGTAGCAGTGTCAGAAAAGTCCCAGGGTAGGAAGCAAGAGGTATACTGTGATCAATTCTGACTTTGAACTGGCACACGAGATGTGTTCAGTGTACTTAGTTTCTGTAATAACCGTCTCCTTGTTTTCTTCCTACTTCTCTGGATACTGTTTTTCGGATTCTTTTTTTGAACTTCTTTGCTCATGCCTTAAATGCTGGGTGTTCATCTGGGTTCTTGATAAGCCTATTGCCCTCTGAGTTCACTTTCTAGATTAGCTCGTTGATTCTAATGCCTTCCAGAACCTTCTGGGTAATAGCTACAGCATATGTTTTCTGTGCTTCAGATAGGCCTATTTGACTACATGCTAAACAGCTTCACTTGGATGTTCTGTTGGTGCTGGTGTGTCAAAATGGAAATGTCCTAAACTCATCACTATGGCCTATTTCACCCTTCCTCCTGGTTGCAACCAGGTTTTCTTCCTGTTGCTCAATGGCTCCTTGTTGCTTAAACCAGAAACTGGGCATCTCCATGGACTCCTGCCTCTCTTTCACAGCCCCACCTCCAGGTCCTCTTGATTCACTTTCCTGAATGTCTCAAATATGTCCATTGATCTCCATCCTACGGCCACTGCCTTAACCAGATCACTAGTATCCCTTACTTGGATTACGGCATGGTAACTGACCTCTCAAACCCATTCTTAGTCTTAGAACCCTTAAAAAGTTGAGTTCTAGGTTTTAGATCTGGCTGTGCCAGTTATTAGCTGTATGATCTTGGTCAGATTGCTTAATCGCTTTAGGACTCAGTTTCCTCATCTGTAATACAGAGGTAAGAATAGTACCTACTTCATAAAGTAGTTGCAAGACACCTATGAGGTGATGTAGTCAAAACTATTAGCATATTGGCTGACTCATAGTAAATGATCAAGAAATGTTAGCTGTTTTCGTGATCATTATTCCAGGGTTATTCACCACACAGCCTCTGTTATTTCTCCAGTTTTTTTTCTGGTTGCTTTCAGTCCTTCAGCTTTTCTGAACCTCTTCCTGTTGCTCCAGTGTCAATTGCTATCTTTTGCTTCCAGGCCTTCCCTCTAATCCCTTTTCCTGGAATTCTCTTCTCCCTTGCCCTTTGCCTTCATTCATTCAAAGTTTATCCATCACTTTCTCTTGATTTGGTGTCATTTATCTGTGCTCCAATAACACTCTGTAACTTTCTTCTTTGAGGCTCTTATCTCACCAATGTTCATTGGTCTCTCAGGTAAGTCCTGAGGTCAGGGACCAATTTACCTTGTTTACTCATACAGTACCTGACTCGATAATAAGTGAATGAATGGGTAATGAATGGACCATAGGGCCACCCTGGGTTTTCTGATCTGCCTGGTATACTCCTGGTGACGGCCCTGCCGGGCCAGAGGAGTGGGGAAAGCTGAAGGGGTGCTTTGCCTGTACCGTACCAGCCATTAGTAATTATTGCATTATTGGTTTCCCAGATTTTAGCTGGTCAGTGATTCCCAGGACTGTTCCTCTAGACATGAACTACTTTTTCTCTCTTAACCTCACCAACAGTCTGATGACCTTTCTCTCACACGGGAACAGCTCTTGAAGTTATCAACCTGTCATGACATCTGTTGTCTCTAAACCTGAGTTTACTGTGTTATGTTTGCCTGGAAATGTATCAAATGTATGAAATTGCCAACTATCGGTAACTTCATATGGTTCATCCTATATGTGATTTTGTAAATTGAACCCATCTGAGTAGCTAACTACTGTAATGCAAACTGTGAGTAGCTACAGACTGGAAAGACAATGCAGTTGGCCGGGTGGGCCTGGGACAGTGGGTTAGATGGCAGTAGAGAAGCGGGACCACTAAGGTTTCTGAACATTTTGCTCTGCTTAGACTTGGAAATATTTGGTTCAGAGGGCCTTTGCCTTAGAGTCTACAGGGGCAGCCCCAAGGGCTGCTGTTCACACCTCCAGGCCACTGAGGTGGATGAACTTGGCTGCCTCTGAGTGGGAACCAGGAGGCCTCAACCACTATGCAGTCCCAGGTTCACGGCCCCGCAGGCCCCAGTGACCCGGTCCGCGCTGGGAGAAGAGAGCCGCTGGGTGGCAGCAAAGGCGCGCAGGTTTCTCCCGACAGAGGCGGTTCCTTAACGTGCTGTAGTTTTCTTCTTTTTAAACTAATTGTTCTAACACTTTTAGAAATTTACAGTGGTTTTTATACTGCGAACTAGACAGTGTGAACAGAAACTCCATTTGCCATATCCTCCCAGCATTACACTGATTTTTTTTCCTGGGATAATTTGCACTTACTCATGTCATTTCCATGAATGCCGAACTTTCCCTGGCCCGGAAAGGCCGTGCCCAGGCCGACCTGAGCCAGGAGCCGCAGGAGCGGGAAGCCGGGGGCAGGGCAGGGCCGGGCCGGGCCGGGCCGGGCGCAGCCTCAGGAGCCGCGCGACCTCGGGAACCCCGGGCGGGGCAGCCGTGCAGGCGCCCGGCACCTCCGGCTGCTACGGTGGCGACCGCGATCTGATGCCCTGGAAAACAACTTTAGAACAGGACTTTTGGGGGAGGAGAATTGGGGAGAGTCCCCAAACGACACTTCCCCATGCACTGGTCCTTGGAGCAGTTTGTAAATGTCTCTCCTGTGTCTCAAAACGAAAACACCCCTTTATAGTCTCATGCCTTCCAGAACGGGGCAGTGGAGACTAGTTTTGGGACAAAGGAGGCGAGCGGGGACTTTTCGGGGTTCACAGGAGGACCCCTCGGAGGTGCGGTCACCGGGGAGCGCGCGACAGCCCCTCCCCCACGCCAGCCGGGCGGGGCCGCTCCCGAGGTGACAGGAGGAGGCGGGAGGTGGAGGAGAGAAGGTCCCGCCCCACCTCGCTCTCCTTTACGGGAAGTGATGTGGGGCCAGACGGAAAATACCCGCCAACGACCCAAAAAGGCCGGCGACGGGTGGACGCGGCGTGCGGGGACCCGAGCCGGGCGGGGACAGGACGGCGGGGCGAGCCAGGTGAGAGGCCTGAGGAGCGGGAGGTCCGCGGGGGGTCCGGTCCCTCCCGGAGAGCTAAGCGAGGTGTCCCCCGCGGGGCCGCCCTGAGGCTGGGGTCCCAGGCTGCGACGCCCTTTCTCTCCTCCTCCTGGCGCCAGGGCCCGCCGGAAAAGTGGCTTCTCTCCCAGTACCTCAGCGCAGACCCCATTGATGACAACCTCCTGGTGCTGGTCAGGTGCGGTCCCAGGTTCTGCCAGGGTCTCAGGTCGCCTTCGGGTGGTATCCAGGTGCGAGGGTGCCCATCAGGGGTAGGACACGTCCCTGGAGGGAGCGGAGGAAGGGCGCTGACCTCCCGTGCGCCCCCCCCAATTCATTCCTCCCTCTTTTGCCTTCAGTTTAACTATTTAACCTGGTTGCCCTCCGGTTGGTGAGGGTCTGGACCGCAAACTAGCTGCGAGGGAGGGGCTCTCCCTTCTGTCAGTCAGACAGAAAGCTCTACCTGGCAGCCAGGCCCTCCAGTCGGGACTGGTGGTGGGGGTGATGTGATGACAGGCTTTGTTAACTATTGTCAAAGCCTGTTTCTGTCCCAATAGATCACCAGTTCATCAAAGTCAGGCCTGAGGTGAAGGGAATCTTGTGAGCCCTGGACTGAGGAGCCTTCACAGCCTTTTTGCTCCTGCTGGCCACCTGGGCACACATGGCCTCAGCGTCTTCTGCCACAGGGTCCTCTTCCTTACCCCTACAGCTAACAGCTGTTCTTTCCTTCTGGATGACTTCTCACTTTCTACGGTTAGTTGATCAGTCGAATGTTGGGGTTGGGGGTAGAGGGGTTATAGAGTTGTGCTTTGTAAGTTTTCTGTAATCATTGCTGATTAAATTTGTAGATTCTCCACTGTTCTTGTTCCTTTTTTTTTTTTTTTTTTTCCGGCCTTCCAAAAGCTTTAGAGGGAAAACACAATTTGTAATGCAGTTTCTGCAGATGGTTAGAAGTGAAGAAAGGTTAATGTAACACTGAAAGACCTTGACTGAGGATCATTTCTTTTCTGTATTTTATGATGGTTTACGTTGTTTTAAGTTTTCATTCCTACTTTTTTCTTCCTTTTCTGCCCTTCTCTCTTCCTCCCTTCCTCCTTCCTGTTTTTCCTTCCTTTCTTAATTTTCATGACCTGCCTTGATTTTTAATTTTATTGAAGTATATTTAATCTATTTTTCCTTTTTTTTTTTTTTGAGACAGAGTCATACTCTGTTGCAGTGGCATGATCTCAGCTCACTGCAACCTCCACTTCCCGGGTTCAAGTGATTCTTTTGCTTCAGCCTCCAGAGTAGCTGGAATAACAGGCATGCGCCACCATACCTGGCTAATTTTTGTATTTTTAGTAGAGACAGGGTTTTGCTATGTTGGCCAGGCTGGTCTTGAACTCCTGAGCTCAAGTGATCCACCAGCCTCGGCCTCCCAAAGTGCTGGGATTACAGGCTTGAGCCATGGAACCCAGCCCATTTTTCCTTTTGTTGTTTGTGCTTTTGATGTCAAATTTAAGAAAACATTGCCAAATTCAAGGATATGAAGATTTATACTTATGTTTTCTTCTAAAAGTTTTATAGTTTTTGCTCTTACATTTCATTCTTTGATCCATTTAAAGTTAATTTTTAAATATGATGTGAGATGGGAGGTCCAACTTCAACCTTTTGCATGTGGATATCCAGTTCTTTTAGCACCGTTTGTTGAAAAGACTGTTCCCCCTTTTAATGGTTTTAGCACTTCTGTTGAAATAAATTGACCAGAATGTAACGGTTTGTTTCTGGACTCTCAAGTCTATTGATCTATATGTCTCTTCTGAGGATAGTATCATACTACTATCTTGATTGTCATAGCTACATAGCAAGTTTTTAAATCAGGATATGTGAGTCCTCCAGTTTTGTTCTTTTTCAAGATCATTTTGACTCTCCAAGCCCCTTGAATTTCCATATGAAATTTAAAGTCAGCTTCTCAATTTCTGTTGCTTTGGTTTTAGAATAGATATGAGGGGTTTGAAGTGGGCAACAATCTCTAGGAACAAG
This sequence comes from Ateles fusciceps, assembly GCA_036589455.1. Classification (NCBI taxonomy): domain Eukaryota; kingdom Metazoa; phylum Chordata; class Mammalia; order Primates; family Atelidae; genus Ateles; species Ateles fusciceps. Next base: position 5,486,752 of record JAZHEH010003061.1, on the reverse strand, counting down.
ACCTGTGAGTTTTCTCTCCCAAAGCTGCTTTCCCTAGTCTTCTCCGTCTTAGTGAATGGCAACTTCACTCTTCCAGATGCTACACCAAACACCCTGAAATCAACCTTGATTCTTTCTCTTATACCCCCACATTAAATTCCTCAGCAGGCCAGGCACAGTGGCTCACATCTGTAATCCCAGCACTTTGGGAGGCCGAGGTGGGTGGATCAGGAGTTCCGGAGATCGAGACCATCCTGGCCAACACAGTGAAACCCCGTCTCTACTAAAAATACAAAAAATTAGCCGGGCATGGTGGCACATGCCTGTAGTTCCAGCTACTTGGGAGGCTGGACTTTGTATTTTTAGTAGAGGTGCGCTTTCGCTACGTTGGCCAGGCTGGTCAGGAGGCTGAGGCAGGAGAATCGCTTGAACTCGGGAGGTGGAGGTTGCAGTGAGCCAAGATTGCACCCCTGCACTCTAGCCTGGGCAACAAAGTGAGAATCTGTCTCAAAAAAAAAAATTTCCTCAGCAAATCTCACTGATTCTACTTTAAGAATATATCTGGCTGGGTGCAGTGGCTCACGCCTATAATCCCAGAACTTTGGGAGGCAGAGGCAGGTGGATCACCTGAGGTCAGGAGTTCAACACCAGCCTGGCCAACATGATGAAACCCTGTCTCTACTAAAAATGCAGAAATTAGCTGGGTGTGGTGGTGGGCGCCTGTAATCCCAGCTAGTCAGGAGTAGCTTATACATACATACATATATATATATATATATATATATATATATATATATATATACGTATATATATATATATACGTGTGTGTGCGTATATATATGTGTGTGTGTGTATATATATATATGTGTGTGTGTATATATATATATATATATAAAGAATACCATCTAGGATGATAACCATTTCTCACCACTTTTGCTGCTTCCCCCAAGTTCCTATGATCTCTGTCATCTGGATTACTGCAAAAGCCTCCTAAAGGGTTTCCCTGCTTTCGCCCCTCACTACTCCACACTCTACTCTTAACACAGCAGCCAGAATCTATCATGTCACTCTGCTTGAAACTCTCCAGTGGCTTTTTATCTCAGAAGAAGAGATAGAGTCCTCACCATGATCTGTCGCGCCCTTGCGTGGTGTGTGGCTTCATCTGCAATCACTCTTTCCTTTGCTGACTCTGCTCCAGCCATACCTCAGGACCTTTGCACTTGTTTCTCTGCCTAGAATGCTCTTCCCCTCAGATGTCTGCATGGCTTATTTATTTCATTCAGGTGAAAAGTCATTTTTCTAGAGAGGCCATCTTTGATCACCTCACCTAAAATAGTGCCCCTCATCCATCCCATCATTTTCTGCCCTGTTACCTTGCCTTATTTTCTTTAGAGTATTTATAGAACTGTCATACACACACAGGCACACACACACACATACACAATATTTGTCTTTCACTGGTAGAAGAAAAGCTCCACGATGGCCAGGAATCTGCCTTGTTCACTGTGATGTCCATAGTACATAGAATGGTTTCTGACATATTAAGCCCTCAAAAAAATACATGTTGAACTAGTGAAAAAGGGAATGGAAGACGAAGCGATAGGGACCATTCCGCTATTTCTCCCATCCAAGTACTAACCAGGCCCAACTCTGCTTAGCTTCCAAGATCAGAGGAGACCAGGCACGTTCAGGATGGTATGGGTGTAGACCGTTCTGCTATTTCTTTCCCACTATTTCATCCATTTTTTTCTTAAGAGAAGCAATGTCTACAGATACACCAACGTCTCCAAGTCTCTCCTCTCCTGTCCTACTTTCCCAGAGATAATAGTCTTATCTTCCTTAAAAAGGGAAAGGTCAAATAAGTAAAAAGGCGAGGCTTCTGGTCTTCTCACAGTGGCACATGGGAACCCTCTGCTCTGTATCCTGGGCAAACTGGGCAGGACCACCCAGTGCCTCTCTCCAGGGTGTTGGCCTCTTGTGCTGATTTAGCAAAAGTGAGGTTTCTTGGAAATTTAAGAAAATGGAAGTTCATTTCTTATTTATTTAATTTTTTATTTATTTAATAGAAACGGGGTTTCACCATGTTGACCAGGCCCCTAAGAAGAAAAATTGTCTTGCCATTACTAAAACAAGATTGATTCTTGCAGTAATTTTTCCCTTCTATAGCCTTCACTTTTTATGCCACTTGCAGATTTCTGCTTGGACCGTATTTGTTCGTCTGCCTCTTGGACAGGAAATTTGAGTTCATGATTCGGTTTGCCTTAAGCTGATTGCCCTGGGTGCAGACACGAGCACTGAGCTGGAGGCAGCGATAAAGGGTTTGTAATTTACTTATGTTGGTAGGGTAAGGTTTGTGGAGTAGAGAGCATTCAGCTCCTTTTGGACTATCTGTGCAGGTACTTATATGATAGAGGTCTAGTAACACTCATATTTCATTTACTGTCAAGTAAGATCAGATGCCTCTCTTACTCAAGAGGAGTGCTGAAAGTTTTGTTCCTCCTTTCTTGTTTTTTTCCTCTCCTCTGTATATGCTGCTCTTAAACAGGTTTACCGTTTAGTGGTTGTCAGCCAACCTCCCATGTGTGTGGAGTGAGACTTTTGATTTTAATGTGGGGATGGAGGTGGGGGTGCCAGATTTAGCAAACTCAAAAAAAGTTAAACTTGTATTTCAGATAAACACTGACTAATTTTTTCCCTCTATCTTATGCATTATTTGGGACATACTTTTACTAAAAAATTGTTGTTTATCCAAAATGCAAACTGGGTGTCTTGTTTTGTATCTGGCAGCCCTGGTTGGAGGTTATGTTTATACATAGGAAATACATCGATCGTGAAAATGTTCAAAGAATCGTTGAGCCGTGGCTCATTTTGGTGACTGTGCACGTGGCCATCTAAAAGAAAGAGAGGATGTGTAAACCGAAGGAGTATTAGAATTAAAAGGAAGTTAGAGAACATTTCATTTTACTCTGGTCTTTTATAGTTAAGGGAATTTACTCCAGAGAGGTAAGTCACTTTGTCAAAGTCACATAGAATTAGTGGCAGAGCTGGAAGTGGGACTCTGGGACCGGTGATTGTTCTGCTGCATATTCCCTTCCCTTAAGAGGTCATGAAAAAGTTGCTTATGTTTTCATGTTGACCTTTAATCACATCTCTAGTCATCCACTTGGATCACCTCATTATCATTCTGTCCTTCAGTCCCCAGATCCAACATGTGGCAGCCAAAGCCATTGTCATGAGACACCTTGACTTTTCTCCAAGAGCCCCATGACTATTGAAAGCCCCGTGTGGGTGCTTCCCAGCTGTTATGCCAGAAAGCCTGTAGTTTAATGTGTTTTTTATTCCTTTTATGGTTTTGTTAACACTTTTGACCTTCTCGAGTATTTATTGTAAGGTGCTTTAAGGTGGTCTTACTAAGTATAATTCCACAACAACTAAGTGTTATCTTATGGAAAGCCTGCTTGCTTCGAGTGACCTATTCCCACAAACTCCTCACTCCTTTGTATTTTGGTAGAATAAATATGGAAGATATACATATGATAAGGACCAAGGCAGACAGACAGGTATATGTGACTTGTTCATTAGAGATCTTTTTAAACAGGATTTCATTATAATTCTTTTACAATTATTTGTACCTATTTAAGACAGCAGCCTTGAAAATGAACATGCTTCCTCTAACTGCTAGTTGAATACCATATTTCAGAACCTCTAATCTTGTTTTTTCGTAGCCTCGTTGGTTAATTCATATAAAGTCTTACCAGCTGCCAGGTCAAAGCATAATAATACAATTAGTTGCCAAGAGACTGAAAAATCTGTTCACTCTTATTTGCTACAGTTTATCTACCTCGGCCTGATCCCACCACATGTGTGGCTGGTCACGTCCTATCAGGGTATGGCTGAATGCTAATCTCCTGTGTATTTGTGTCGCTAAAAGCAAAGACAAGGTCCAAATCAGCAAATTAAACTTGATAATAGGGTACTTTTTTTCCTTGCTGTACCAGCCCTAATAAAGGGGGAAATGAAACATACAGAAATGGGTCATGACTTAAATGTTTATTTGCAATAGCAAAGAACTTTAAAATATAACCCATGATTGTGGTCAGGATTTCTTTGTTTCTTGTTAAGAAATCATTTTGAATATAGTGATTTTCATAACGAATCTCGTCATTACAAGGAAACCACTCCAAGAATGAGTCAGGAGTTCTAGCAGTCCTTGAAAAGATAAGGTATTGTCCTCACAGTCAAATACTGAAGACCTAATGTGGCTTTTCTCATCAGGGACAAGGTCAGCTCTCCCAGGCCCCACCTCTGCTCTAGGCACAGAGGGCTATGTAGTGAAGTGGGTTGTGGTATTTCCTCAGGCGGTGAGTGGCTCATTCCTGTGTTTCAGAGTTCCTGCTTGAATGTGGAAGAATCAACACAGTCAGGAATCAGTAGGCTGGTTTTTAGTCTCCATATTGCTGATTATTAACTATGTGATATCACATCAGTGGCTCTCAATTGGGGGTGATTTTCTCCCCTGCCCCACCCAACATGGGACATTTAGCAATGCCTGGAGACATTTTTGACTGGCACGACTGGGGAGTTCCTACTGGCATTTAATGGGTAGAGGCCAGGGATGCCACAAAACATTCTCAGTTCATAGGACAGCCCCCAACAAAGGATTATCCTGCCTAAAATGTCAACAGGGCCCGACGCTAAGAAACCCTGCATTAGACGACTCATTGAACTTCTTTCTCTTGCAATTTCCCAACCTACACATTCTCTCCATCGTATAAAGCTAAGTAAGCCTAACTCTACGACTGCTGTCTTTATAACCTCCCCCTTACCCCAGTTCTAAGTCAGTAAATGTGGGGAAGGGCTCAGGCTGTTATTGATGGATTGTCCCCACAAGGGATTCTGATGGGCAGTTGCAGTTGAGGCTGAGAACCACTGCCCCCAGGGATCATGTGAAATGGGGTTCTCATGGAGGTGGCAGGTTGGCCATAGGAGAGGAGTGGACCGTGTGGGGAACAGCTTATGAGCAGGAGGAAGTGAGAGGCTGGTCTTCAGTGCCTGTCCATTGTGTGCTTCCACACAAGCAGAAGCCACGTGAGCAGGGGACCACAGAGAACATGTACCTGAAGGGTTACACAGGGATTTGGGCTCTCAGCCTCTGCATGATAAGCTCTCACCTGCTAAGAATGTCTGCTTCCCAGATTTCCAGCTGACCACCATACCCTGGAAAGGAAATAATAAAACTGTACAGTTTCTTTATTAACACCCTGATTCTAGCTTAACTAGAGCTTTGGGAGATTGAAAATCAGTAACAAAAAACCTCACCCTGAGTCATCAGCCCATTTTGCCACCCAGATAAGGAAACCACATTTGTTACACTTACAGAATTGTATAATTTAAGAGCTAGTAGGGAACTTGGAAGTTATAGCCCAGGTTCCCCTCCCAGAAGTCCAGAGCTGTGCCTCAGGTCACAGTTGATGGCAGGGATGGTTCCAGAAGCCTGATCTGCTGGCTCCCTGGTGTGTTATTCTTATGCTCTTACTTTAATACTTCTTGATTGGAATCAGTTGTACTGTGACAATCCAAAATTGTGTGTGTTCTTCAAAGGAGGTGACTTCTAGATGGAACTTTGCTAACACCCAGGGTCTCTTCCTTGAACTCTTCTGAAATAGGATAGGAGGTGAAACAAGTGTATTACAATTTCCCTATTAAACCAGTGCAGAAATATCCACGTGCCTGCCCTGTGCCAGCTGCTGGTTAAAGGCCTGTACTGCTGCTTTTCTGTTCCAATTCTTGCCCCTCCCTGCCGTAGCCCATTCTTCACACAAAGCCAGTGATGTCCAAAAAAAGGAATTCACACTCTTGAGGGAGCTGAAGCAATTTTTTTTTTTGAGGTGGAGTCTTGCTCAGTCACCAGGCTGGAGTGCAGTGGTGCAATCTTGGCTTACTGCAACCTTCGCCTCCTGAGTTCAAGCGATTTCCCGGCGTCAGCCTCCCAGGTAGCTGGGACTATGGGCATGTACCACCATGCCCGGCTAACTTTTTTAATTTACTGGGGAGAGGGTTTCACCATGTTGGCCAAGATGGTCTTGATTTCCTGACCTCGTGATATGCTTGCCTCGGCCTCCCAAAGTGCTGGGATTATAGGCGTGACCCACCGTGCGCAGCCTAATTTTTAAAAAATTAAAGGAATTCAGGCTGTATCTTTCTGCTTAAAATCCCCTAGTTGCTTTCATTGTAGTAGGTAAAAGATCCAAATATGTAGCTGTGGTCTGTAAGGGCCTCTGGTTTCTTTTCTTTTTTTTTCCTTTTCCCTTCCTTTCCTACCTTCCCTTCTCCCTTCTGTTCCCCTTTCCCCTTCTCCCTTCCTTCCCTTCCTTTCTCTTCTTCCTTCCCTTCCTTTCTTTCTAGTCTTTGTCACCCGGCTCACTGCAGCCTCAACATCCTGGGCTCAGGTGGATCCTCCCACCTCAGCCTCCCAAGTAACTAGGACTGCAGAAGCGTGTCACCATGCTGGGCTAAATTTTGTATTTTTAGTAGAGATGGGGTTTTACTATGTTGGCCAGGCTGGTCTCAAACTCCTGACCTCAAATGATCTGCCTGCCTTGGCCTTCCAAAGTGTTCAGATTACAGGCATGAGCCACTATGCCCATCCTGGGCTTTGTCTTTTAAATGAAACCAGAATGCCCGTTTATTGGTATATGAGAAATGGAACTGCTAAGCAGAGTAGATTATTTTTTTTGAGGAAAGTGTATGCTTCCTGTAGGAAGAATATTCAGGTGAAGCAAATGTAAAAGAAGAAGGCTACTTGGTAAGCATAGACTCAGAACCCAGTAAACTGGAAATCAAAAAGACACAAGAACTTCAATGCTGGAGAAAGATTACCATGATAATGGTTCCTCAAAACTGACTGTACATGAAAATCACACAGGGAGCTTTTGTTTAAAACATACCCACAAAATCAACAACACATTTTTCACTCTCTCCTTTGGAGATTCTAATTTATTAGGTTTGTGGCTAGGGCTGGGGAATCCATGTTTTCTTTAAAATACTGCCCTAGTGATTGATGGTGGACAACCTGGTTTGGGAACCAGTGCCTAGCTCAACTTTACTCCCAGCCTGAGTATACTCAGACTCAAAGAGATCATATGTCTCACGCAGAGTCACACAGCAAGTGAGTGGGAAGATGGAACTCAGATCTCCCGGTCCTCTCTATGCATTGTTCAAAAAACATAGTAAGATTCTCAGGGACAGAGGCAGCACAGCCTCGGAAATTGTTGGTTTCTTAGTTTTTCTCTATTTACATGTAACTAACCAGTCTGGTGTCAAACAGGAAATATATACAGCATAGTTTTTTTTTTTTTTTTTTTTTTAATCACCAAGTGTCAGATTAGGACCAGTAACATCAGCACCACCTGGGAACTTAGAAATGCAGATTTTCAGCCCTACTCCAGACCTACTGATTCTGAAACTCTGGTGGGACCTAGAGTCTGTGTTTTAAAGCCATCTAGGTGACTCTGATGCACACGGAAGCTTGAGAACCACTGTCTACAGGTACGTTTCGTGACTCAACCACTGGTTAAAGCTGCTGACCTTGGCCTTTGTAGCTGATGAGTCATTAGCATCGAGGCCTTAACTTAAGCTAGCCATCTGCTTTCCTTGGGGATATTTATTCAAAACAGGAATGATTGTTGTAAGTCTTCATTAGAATGCCATACACAAGTGAGGGAATGGACTAGTATTTATCGAGCACCTGCTGTGTGTGAGGCACTTTGTGTGAGGCTACTATTTATTTCATTTAATTCTCACAACCACATTGCTAGGTCATCAGTGTTATTGTCCCTATTTTACAGATATGGTATCTGAGGCTGGTAGAGGTTAATATGATCTTGACCTGCAGGTTATTTGCATAACTATAGTTGTGCATTTTTGCCATTTGTTTGTCTCCCTAGAACAGTGACTTACAAACTTTGTTGTGTATAACCAGATAGCCCCTGGGAAGCTTGTTATAAATGCAAATTCCCTAGGCCTCCCTCACAGAGATCCTAATTCAGAGGCCTGGATGGGACCCAAAATTTTGGATTCTCATCAAATACCCTAGGTGATTCTGCTGCCAGTCCTGGGTCCATTTTCACTTGCCCTAATTGGTTGACCAGTTGCCCCTCAAGGCTTCTCTGAGGTTCTGTGTTCTCCTGTGTTTTGTGCTCACAGGCCTTGGACACTGGATGGAGAAGAAATTTGAGTATGGGAGGAGAGTCTTTGGGAGCCTTCATTAAGAGTCTTACCTGCCTGGCTCTTTCTGCTCTCTCTACTGCTTGTTAGAGGGTTCCTAGGCCATATTTTGGCTTTGCATAATTTGTGATCCTTTTCATTATCTATCCCAAAGTTTGTAAGTGTTCTTATAGCAACTTTGCCCTTGTGTCTGTGGGGTGCATAGATGTGAACAATTTCCTTCAGGCTGTAATTAGTAACTGTGGAGTAGTTGAGTTGCTTTAGCTTTTGAGGTCAGAAATGGTATTTCATCTGTTTGGTGAGAAAGGGCCTTATTTTTCAGAGATAGAATTGACATATTTAGTGAATTAGAAGACTGAATAATTTGGTGCCATTATGAAGGAGAAAAGTGAAATGAAAATTAAAAACAAATTTCAGATATAATGCCTGATGTCCTTCTTTGTGAGGTGATAGGCTCATTTCTGCCCACATGTTTAGAAGTGGCAACTCCCATAGTGTAAAAGAGTTATATCTGTGAGAAGATAGTGGAAACCTGCCAGGCTTTTGTCCAGTAGAGAAATCAGAAATGTTGAACTATTAAATTTCTTCAATATGTCTTAGTCCCTGAAACAAAATGTGTATGACAACATGGGAAGGAAATTCACAAAAGCAAACATTGCAGCTTTTATGTATAGTAAATTACAGGTTATGTTTCTAAGACTACTTTCTTTCTCTACCTGATATTAGAGTTGAAAATAACAATAGCTAGTGAGTGTAATGGCTACAGCTACCATATGTGTCAAGAATCATACAAATATTTTCTCATTTAATCCTCAACAGTCATTCAAAGCAGATATGACCCTTCATTTTACAGATGATGAAACAGGTTCAAGAGGGTTAAGTAATTTTGCCCGATGCTGGCATGTGGTCTCCAGGGATGTAGGACTATCAGTGCTATAACTCAGACAGTCCCCACTAAACGGGGATGGTTGGTCCCACTGTCACCCAGCCTACTGACCCACAATTGATAGTGAGGCCAAAGGGTTCTGAGTTGGTCAGATGGTTAATATATTGAAAATTGCCTACCTGCCTTACAAGGCAACTTTCGGAACATTTTTTGGTGCCAATTTTCCTTCATTTCACACACAGTTCTAATAACCTTGGTTATTTGGTTTCCAGGTGCCTTGTCACTTAAAAATAGCACATCGGAAAGGGTAGGGGTTGTCCCAGGAAGGTATTACTGTGGTGAAGGATAGCTGCCTGACTGATAGCAAAGGTGAGGGTGGGGAAGAAGGAAATATAAATTAACAGAAGACACGAAATCAATACAGTGGTCAGGAGCCATTTATTATGGGGGCAAACATACCTTAAAAAAAAAAAGCTATTATTGAAAATTTCCTTTGTGTCAAACACAGTTTTAGGTACTTTGTAGGTATACATAATTCAATCCATACAAAACAATCTTTTTTTTTTTTTGTTCTTGATGTGGAGTTTTGCTCTTATTGCCCAGGTTGGAATGCAATGGTGCGGTCTTAGCTCACTGCATCCTCCGCCTCCTGGGTTCAAGCAATTCTCCTGCCTTAGCATCCCGAGTAGCTGGGATTATATGCACCTGCCACTATGCCCAGCTAATTATTTTGTATTTTTAGTAGAGATGGGGTTTTACCCTGTTGGCCAGACTGGTCTCAAACTCCTGGCCTTAAGCAATCTGCCCACCTCGGCCTCCCAAAGTGCTGGGATTACAGGTATGAGCCACTGCACCTGGCCAAATTTAACAAGGTTATATGTAGACATTGTTCTACAAGGCCTGTTACAAAAACCCAGTAGACTCCTCTCCCACAGCCCGTTTCCTGCTCCCCAGAGTTAACCACTGAACTCTTGCAGTTAGCTGACTTTGCTAGTAGTTTACACACCTAGTGTTTAAATGACACATTTATATTTCTATGGTCAATTTTTCAGTAATTTTTTAATGCATTATCTATTGATACTTTATTACAGAAGAAGAGAATTTAGCTTATTCCTCCATCTGCCCCTGCCACAAGTGTACCATTTTCATCTCCTCTTTCTCCCCCAAATAATTATAATTTTAGTTACATCAATATGTCATGGGGCTGGGCGTGGTGGCTCACACCTGTAATCCCAGCACTTTGGGAGGCTGAGGGGGAGCAGATCACATGAGGTCAGGAGTTCAAGACCAGCCCGGCCAACAAGGTGAAACCCCGTCTCCACTAAAAACACGAAAGTTAGCCGAGTGTGTTGGTGGGCGCCTGTAATCCCAGCTACTTGGGAGGCTGAGGCAGCAGAATCACTTGAACCAGGGGCCGGAGGTTGCAGTAAGCTGAGATTGCGCCACTGCACTCCAGCCTGGGCGACAGAGCAAGACTCTTTCTCAAAAAAATGAAAGAATATGTCATGGGCTCATCATTTTTATTTTTAAGCCCTTCTCTCATGGGTTGGGCAGAATCCCCAGAGAAGACCACTTTAGCCACCTGCCTGTGGAGTATGCCTGCATTTTGGGAGTCCAGTTATGCTGGTGAGGAGTTGGGGGTAGTAGGGTGTCTCAGTATTTACTATGTGATGTCTCACTGCCTACCCCTGTCTCCACCGAAGTTGGGGTACCTCAGAGACCCTCTGAGGGTTTTGCCCTCTTCAGAGGATTAATTTTTGACTTCAGGCAGAGATGGAGAAGTCAGAAGGATGGCAAGAGTGGGGACTGGGATCTAGGCGCTGAGTTGGTTCATTTGTTCCTTTGTTTTTTCGTTCGTTCTTTCCTCCCCCTACTTAATAATTTATTTATAAAAAACTACTTTATGGAGGTATTATTGACATATAAATGACTGTACATATTTAATCTATACATCTTGATGAATTTGGGGATAATTATTCACCCCTAAAACCATAAGGTCATAAACATATCCATCACCCCCAAAGTTTTCTCCTGCCTCCTTTATTATTATTATTATTGGATTTTGTGTGTGTGTGGTAAGAACAATTAACATGGGATATATCTTCTTAACAGATTTTTGGTTTATAATACAGTATTATTAGCTATAGACACTATGCTGTATAATAGTTTTTCAGAACTTATTTATTTGGCATAACTGAAACTTGTTTTCCTAACTATGACCTTCCCATTTCCTCCTCCTCCCAGTCCCTGGCAACCATCATTCTGCTCTCTGCTTCTGTGAGTCTGAGTACTTTTTTTTTTAATTAAAAAAAGAAATTTTTTAAGAAACCAGATCTTGCTCTGCTGCCCAGGCTGGAGTATAGTGACGTGATCATAGCTCACTGCAGCGTCGAAGTCATGGGGTCAAGCAACTGCCGCGCCTCAGCCTCTTGAGTTGTTGAGCAGCCACCATGCTTGGAGAGTTTGACGTTTTAGAAGGAATGAAATAATAAAGATCAAAATGAAATCCCAACTACTTGGGAGGCTGAGGCAGGAGAATTGCTTGAAGCTGGGAGGTGGAGGTCGCAGTGAGCTGAGATCATGCCACTGCACTCCAGCCTGGGAGACAGAGCAAGACTCCATCTCAAAAAAAAAAAAAAAAATTAGCCATTCTAGCAAATGTGAAGTAATCAGAATCAATGTGGTTTTGATTTGCATTTCTCTGATGATTAGTGATGTTGAGCACATTTTCACTTATTTGTTGGCCATATTTTATGTCTTCTTTGTAAAAAATGCCGTTTCAGGTCTTTTCCCCATTAACTTTTTTTTTTCTTCTGGGGTTGTTTTTTTGGTATTTAGTTGTATGAGTTTCTTGTGTATGTTGGATATTAACCCCTTATCAGATGCAGATTTTTTTCCCCCTTATATAGGTTGCTTTTCTGTGTTTTTTTTTTTTCTGAGGTGGAGTGTCACTCTGTCACCTGGCTGGAGTTCAGTGGCATGACTTCTGCTCACTATAGCCTCAGCCTCTGACCTCAAGGGATTCTCATGCCTCAGCCTCCTGAGTAGCTGGGATTACAGGTGCCTACCACCATGCCTGGCTAATTTTTGTACTTTTAGTAGAGACAGGCTTTTGCCATGTTTTTCAGGCTGGTCTCGAACTCCTGACCTCAGGTGATCCATATGCCTCAGCCTCCCAAAGCACTGGAATTACAGGTGTGAGCCACCATGCTCAGCCAGTTTTGTCAATTTTATTTTTTCAAAAAACAGTCTCAGTTTTGTTGATCTTTTCTATTTTTTTTTTTTAGTCTCTATTTCATTTTGATCTTTATTATTTCATTCCTTCTAACTTTGGGCTTAGCTTGTTCCCTTTTTTCTAGTTTGTTGCAGTGTAAACTTAGGTTGTTTACTTGAGATCTTTCTTGTTTCTTAATGTAGGCATTTATCACTATAAAATTCTCTCTTAAAACTGCTTTTGCTGAATCCCATGAAATTATGATGTGTTGTATTCTATATTTCATTTAAATCTCAAGATTTAAAAAAAATTCCTTTTGATTTTATTTGGCTCATTGGCTGTTCAGGAGTGTGTTACTGAATTTCCACGTATTTGTGAAATTTTCAGTTCTCCTCTTGTTATTGATTTCCAGTCACATACCATTGTGGCCAGAAAAGGTATTTAATATGACTTCAGTCTTCTTTAATTTGTTGAGACTTGTTTTGTGGCCTACTATATGTTCTACCCTGAAGAATACTCCATGTGCACTTGAGAAGAATGTATATTCTCCTATAGTTGGATGGAAAGTTCTGTATATATCTGTTAAATCTGTTTGTTCTGTAGTATTGTTCAGACTGCTGTTTCCTTATTGATTTCTGTCTGGATGATCTGTTCATTGTTGAAATCAGGGTATTCAAATCCCCTACTATTATTGTATGGTTATCTCTTTCTCCTTTCAGTTTGGTTAATATTTGCTTTATATATTTAGGTGCTTTGATGTTAGTGTCTACATGTTTACAACTGTTACATCTGCTTGATGAATTCACTCCCTTGTCACCACACAACTACCTTCTTGGTCTCTTGTTACTGTTTTTTACTCGAAGCCTATTGCGATGGAAGTGTAATCACCCCTGCTCTCTTTTGGTTTACATTTGCATGAAATATTTTTTCCATCCCTTCACTTCCAATCTGTCTGCCCTTAAATCTAAAGTGACTCTCTTTCAGACAGCAAATAATTGTATCTTGTTTTTTTATATATATTCTGTCATTCTATGTCTTTTATTTATTTTTTATTTATTTTTATTTTTGAGATGGAGTCTTGCTCTGTCACCCAGGCTGGAGTGCAGTGGCGACATCTCGGCTCATTGCAACCTCCGCCTCCGGGGTTCAAGCAATTCTCATGCTTCAGCCTCCTGAGTAGCTGTGGTTACAGGTGCCTGCCACCTTGCCCAGCTAATTTTTTTTTGTATTTTTAGTAGCGACGGGCCTTCACCATGTTGGCTAGGCCTGACCTCAAGTGACTTGCCCTACTTGGCTTCCCAAAGTGCCAGGATTATAGGTGTGAGCCACCATGCCCAGCCTCTATGTCTTTTAATTGAAGAATTTAATACATTTACATTTAAAGTAATTATCAACAGATAGAGACTTACTCTGCCATTTTGTTCGTTAGTTTCTGTCTATTTGGTAGTTCTTTCATTCTTTTCTTCTTCTCTTGGTGTGCTGAGCTGCTTTTTAAGCAGATGACCACCATTCCGTCTGTTTTGAGTCCCAATTTTTCTGTCCCCCAAATTCCAGAAGTTTGGGGTTCTGAATACTTGAGACTTTCTGGAGCTTCTGTGGTGAGCTGCTTCTTAGATTTCCCTACTGGCAGATAAAGAGTCAGCTTTCTAGGTCTGTGAAGCCGTTACCTCTAGTTCATCTACTTTCTAGCTTCTACCATTTTGTTGATTCCATTACCTGATCTTTGTCCTTGTGAGTTTATGTCTAAAAGAAATAAAATATTCTTTGTTCTTATATTAGTGAGATTTTGGGAGGCAGCAGAACTACATGTACAGGTGGTGCATGCCATCTTTATTCTGAAGTCTGAAAGACATTTTAGAAAGCTTTCAATGCAAAAGCATCCAAAAAGGTTTTGTTGCTTTAAGCAGACTATGAAAAATGGTATTGTCCTAATTTCACTTGCTATTCAAAGTATAGTTCCGGAGTTAGGAATGTCAGTATTACCTGGATGCTTACTAGAAATACAGACTCCTGGGCCCCCTACAGGAATATTGAATCGGAACTGGCACTTTGAAAGATCCCCAGGAGATTCCTATGTATCCTGAGGGTTGAGAATTGCTAATGTGAACTTGTAATTAAAGGAAGCTAAGTCTAATGAATTTTAATCTAGGATTTAAAAATCTTGGTACATTTTTTTACTAAATTATTCTCAAAATTCTAGAGGTTGCTGTGAGATATAAAAGAGAAGGGGGTACATTTTCATGAGTTTTCATCAGGTATGAAACAAAAGTTCCATTTTGTTTAGCATGAGAAGAGATATCAGACCGGTTGGGTCAGACTTTTCTTAGTTGCCCACTGTTCTTGAGGTTGGTGGTGGTATTTTTAGATTGAACAGATTGAGTCTTCAGTCACACTTTGAGCTGCCAGAATGAAAGTGTAGCTTCTCCTAGAGGCAAGGGATTGATTGATTAGTTATATGTCCAACATTTTACCTAATAATTAGTAAGTGCTCGATAAGTGATTGTGGGGTGAATGAATAAAAAACAAGATACAACCCCTGTCTTCAAGATTGTCGCAAAACAGCAATAAAGATCAAGAAATCAAATGAATAATTAGCATACAGGGGTGACCAGTTCTAGAAACAGGAAGCACAGGGAAGGTGCATTTAGCTCAGCATCGCTGGCACAAGGGGCCAAAGAGCCGAGTCTCTTGGTGAACAGAGCTTGGTGGATTTAGAGCAGCAGCTCTCACACTTTAGTGTGTAGCAGAATCACCTGGAGTGCTTGTTGAACCAGAGACAGCTGTGCTCTATCCTCAGAATTTCTGATTCAATGGAGTGGGCCCAAGAATGTGCAATTCTAATAAGTTCCTAGAAGATGCTGATAATACTGGTCTTGGAACCACATTTTGAGAACCACTTAACTTAGAGAATTACAGAGAGTTCTGGTGGCTGCACTCTAGCAGCTTATAGGCAGGAGGCAGGTGATACTGAAGGCAGAAGCCTAAGGAGCAGGGATTTTATTGTGGAGATTGTGGGGAGCCATTGACAGGAGAGTGATGGACTCTCATTTGCCTGTTGGAAAGATCACTTTGGGTGTGGTGCGGAGGAGAGATCAGAGGCAAGAATACGTGGGGGACCAGAAAACCAAATAAATAGTGTAATTCTAGCCATCCAAGAAATAATATAAACTTGGAGTAAGGGCGAGACGATGACTATCCTTAGGACTTGTTGGCCAATTGGAAGTGGGAGGGGCAGAGAGGGAGGAGTTAATGAGAACCAGCAGATTTCTGGCTGTGTGTTTGGGATTGTGTGATTCAAGACACAGGAAGAGAAGTGGGTTTGAAGCAAGGTTATGGAGAAAAGCAAAGTAGGTAAGTTGAGTATAGGACATGTTGGGTTTGAGGCGCCAGCAAGATATCTGGGTGGACTCCATTGCAGGCAGTTTTACTTAAAGAATTGGAGGCCAGCTGCAAGGTCTGGTAAGTAATCTAGCCCCATCCCTCCTGCCACTTCCATTTGATCTCCTGTGTTGTTTGTTTGGATCAGGCATTGGATTTGTAAGCAGCAATGTGAATATAACCTTTAAGGGCCTTGAGAACACAATACTTTTCAAAATGTTTTCTCAAGAAAACAAATGTTCTACTTTTTCGATGCATGGGGTAGGTGGGAGGAAGAAAGAGTTGAAGTGCTAGTCTTCTAACACAAGATGAAGTTAATAAAGCCTCCCTCTGTCTGAGAGGCCAGTGGAATTGTAAGTTGGTAAGCTTGAAAGGGGCAAAAATCACTTGACTGGTCTGCAGTGCCATATGACGAACAGCTGAGACTAATTAGCTGGATTGTGGGTTTTTACAGTGATGCCTGTTTTGAAAGTTGATGGAGCGAACCGCTTTTCAAAAGACTCTTTTGAAAAACTTTTGTAAGTAGGCCATTCTCACTTTAATATTTTTCTTTGTCTTAACGTTAGATAAAAAGTAACCTTCCTGAAGAGGACATGTGATTGGAAGTTGTCAATTGTTGAAGTGCTGGTAACTCCAGTCTCTAACATTTTAGAAAATCACAACAAGCGTTTCTCTACCCTCTCAAGGTATGGTTTTGTATTTATCTTTTTTTTTTCTTTTGGTAGTGCTTTTGAGCTCTGTCATGTCGATTTTCATGTGCTTAAATTACGTGCAATTTAACATAAAATACCATTGCACGTATTATTTTGAAACTAAAGCCTTCACGATGTCTGCTAAATTTCTTGGGATTAGTTTGAAAAGTGCATTTTTGGTGACCAACGAGTGAGTATGCCTACTGACTGCATTCTTTCTTTCTTTTCTGTACTCGAATAAAGTAACGTAGGTTTTTACTTTCAGGTAATATGTTGAATATGAGAGCTAATTAAGACATTGAATTATTCTGAGAGTCTTGCTTATCCTCTGAGGGTTGTTTGACAAAAATTCAAGCTTATTGGTGTTTTGTTTTTGGTGGTGTTAATAGCTTTTTTTTTTTTTTGAGACAGAGTCTTACTCTGTCACCCAGGCTGGAGTGCAGTGGCACAATCTCAGGTTACTGCAACCTCTGCCTCCCAGTATCAAGAGAGTCTCCTTGTTCAGCGTCCTGAGTAGCTGGGAGCCCGCGCTATCATGCCCGGCTAATTTTTGTGTTTTTGGTAGAGACAAGGTTTCACCATGTTGGCCAGGGTGGTCTAGAACTCCTGACTTCAAGTGATTCACCTGCCTTGGCCTCTCAAAGTGCTGGGATTACAGACATGAGCCACTGTACCTGGCCTAATAGTGTTAATAGTTTTAGTGGAGGACTGTAAGTGTGTGTTTTAGTATAAGGTTTATTTCTTCTAGAAATTAAATCTGCTTTAAAATTAGTGTTAATTCTGTTAGGTTTGGTAATGGTATTGTTGTTATGCAAGGAAATGTCCATGTATTTTAGAGATGCAAAGTGAAGTATGCCGGAGTGAAAGATCTGGGTGGTGAGTGTGATGGGAGGTTTCGTTATAGAATTCTCTCTACTTCTGGATATTGTATTAGTTTACTAGAGATACCATAACAAAGTACCATAAACTGGGTGGCTTTAAAACTATGTGATTTTAAAACCAGAAATTTATTGCCTCACAGTTCTGGAGCCTGAAATTCCAAGGTCAAGATGTCATTGGCTTTGGTTCCTTTTGAGGACTGTGAGGGAGAATCCGTTCCAGGCCTTTCTGCTTAGCAGTGGATATCTGTCTTTTCCCTATGTCTTTTCACGTCATCCTCCTTGTGTTCATCTTCCTTGTCTTTTCATGTCATCCTCAACTGTGTTCACAGTTCCTCTGCTTGTAAAGAGACCATTAGGATGGATTAGGACCTACACTAATGACCTCTTTTTAACCTGATCGCCTTTATAAAGGTCCTAGCTCCAAAAACTGTTGTATTCTGAAGTACTGGGAGTTAGGGCTTCAACATGTGAATTTTAGGGGAACACAATTCGATCCATAACGCATGTTTGAAAAGTTTCGTAATATAACATTTTAAAGATTTGCCTCAAAATGCATGCAGTAAACATTTGTTAAGCCCAGTGCCTGGACTGTGCTGGTTATTGAGTGTGTGAAGATGCATAAGACATGGATCCTGCCCACTAACCCATGGTTTAATCAAATATAGGGATCTAACTTTGTGAATGTGTATGTGTTTACTTATTGCTTCCATTGAGTTGTGTGTCCCTGGAGGCACAATCAGGGTCCTGACACATGGACAGCTTAATGTCCTACGAGAGACACCTGGAGGCCGGGCACGGTGGCTCAAGCCTGTAATCCTAGCATTTTGGGAAGTCGAGGGGCGTAGATCACCGAGGTCAAGAGTTCAAGACCAGCCTGGCCAACACAGTGAAACCCCGACTCTACTGAAAACAGAAAACTTAGATGGGCATGGTGGCGTGCACCTGTAATCCCAGTGACTTGGGAGGCTGAGGATGGAGAATTGCTTGAACCCGGGATGCAGAGGTTGCAGTGAACTGAGACTGTGCCACTGCATTCCAGCCTGGGTGACAGAGTAAGACCTTGTCTTAAAAAAAAAAAAAAAAGACGCGTGGAAGGGCTCCCTTGCCCTGAGCTCCCATAAGCGTAGGTTAAGAGAATGGAAGGACTTAATGTTCACCTAGTCCGTTCTCCTCATTTCACAGATGAACAAATTGAGGCTGAAAAGTGCTAAAGTCGTTAGCTGATTTTTATTAGTGCCAAGGCATCCTTCAGGGTGGCTTCCATTCCAGCCTGCTGACCAAACTGTACATTACTTTCTTTGCCACAGACTCATGCTTTTCACCTGGGAAGGAACCCCCAATCCCCATTATCAGAAGTCACTGTGGGAAAGAGCCTTGATAAAACACTGACATTCTCTGTCATGATTCTTGGATTATAAATACAAAAAAAAGATGTTTTGGGGATAAGTGTTTATTCATGAGGACATTTATCCATAGAATGCAGCTGGATTTAATACATTCCAAAGCAGGTTCCCCCTTCTTGGCTGCTGTCTCTGTGTCGTACCACTTTCTCTTTGTCCCTTCTAGAAATAGAGTTAGGTCGTAGAGATATGACCCTGCAGCCAGAAGAATAGAAACAATCATGTTTTCTTCTTTCTTGGTGCTTCTGCTGCCCACAAGACAGGAACTGTAGCGGAAAGGGAACGCTCTGATGAAACCTTGCTGGCTGGCAGCTTGGCGCCATGGCAACTAGGCTGCCTCTCTCTGCGGCTCTTTCCGCTTCCTCCCTCTCCGGACCCGTTGTACCTATGTGCTCAAACTGGAAACTGTCTTCTCCCTGCCTCCATTTCTGTTTTTACTCCTTAGAACTAAGGCTTCTTGAGATATCTGTTCATCTTTTGCTATTATTCCTTTCTTCCTCCCTTTGAACCTGTTTGATTTAGAGCCAGAGCTCAGGCTACGGCATACGTGATAGCTGATGAGTCATATGAAGCCCATTAAAAACAAAAGCTGATTATCACAGGAGGGGAGCCATTATTTATTTGCACTGTCTATGCAACAGCACGTTTTCTTGTGCGTTTCTGGTGTTACTGCAGCGTAGCTGGGGCCCTGACTGCTTAGCAGAGGACCCATGGTGTAGGCTGGGGGGCAGGTAGGGGAAGTGGGTGACGAACGACATGGGGCACTGCTTGAGAGATGAGCTGGCTTTGCTGCTGCTTCTCTGGAGGCAGAAGCTGCTTTGCTCAAACACAGGTATAAATCATGCTTTCAACAGCTGAGAGCATACATTTTTTTTTTTCTTGTTTTTCCTGTTTTATACTCTATCTGGCTTACTTCCTTGATGACATAATCTAAGCTGGAATCCTTTAGCTATCCTTTAGCTAGATGGTAAATCCAGCAAATAGCTAGATGGCAAATCTTTTCATCCAGCAAATAGTGACTGGATCCATCATTTTCACACGGGGAAGGTCCAGACCACTTCAAGTGTGTATCTCTGTGCTGTGGCAACTGAGCCAGCCTGTGGACCATCACTGCTTGGAAAAACTCCTTCTTAGTGTTTTTCCTGGATCTCTTCTTGCTTCTTACATTTTTTCTTCTCTCTTCACTCTAAATGTCCATCTCTTTTTCCCATGACCTCAGGAAATGCAATCATGTTGATGACGCTAGAATTCATAGCTATCTTCTTCTTGGGAGCCCTAGGTCTGTTTTCCAAATGCCAATTAAACACAACTTACTTGGTGTCCCTCAGACGTGAGAGACATTTAACTGGTTGTGTACTGTACAGTGTAATGTGGTTGTTGAGAGTGTGTCTTCTGAGTTCAGATCTTGGTTCTCCCACTTCTGTCTATGTGACCTTGGGCAAATTTATTACCCTTTCTGTGCATTGTTTTTTTTTCAACTGTTTATTAGGGACCTTGTATGGTTGTTGTGAAGAGTAAATGAGTTGGTAATTTAAAGGATTTAGAAAAGTGCTCAGTATTAGTTATATTAATTATCATCTACTCAAACCATCTTTTTCTTTTTCAGTTAGTGATATGCCATTTATTTACCAAACCAAAAGTTTTGGTTATCTTTAATTTCTATGCTAGTCTGTTAAGAAGTTTTGTTGATTTCTACCTCCTAAGTGTATCGAATTAATCCCTTCTTCTTCATCCCTACTGTCACTGACACAATTCAAACCCTCAGAATCTCTCTCCATATGTCCTAGCCAGTTCAAACTGTTATAACAAAGTACCATAGACTGGGTAGCTTACAAACAACACTTATTTCTCACTGTTCTAGAGGCTGAAAGTCTGAGATCAGGGTGGCAGCACGCTAGGATTTTGGTGAGAGCTCTCTTCCAGGTTGCAGACACTGGACTTTGCACTGTATTCTCACAAGGCAGAAAGAGCTCGCTGGCCTCTTCTTAGAGGTGCACTAATCCCCCTTCATGAAGGATCTATCCTCCAAACCTAGTTACTTCCCACGGACCTACCACCTTAGACCATCACATTGGGGATTAGATTTCAACATACAAATTTTGGGGAGACACAGACATTCAGTTGGTAACATTAGAGCCTCCCATTGCTCTATGTCCATTCTCCCTGTGGCCGCCATAGAGATCTTTCTAAGTCACACATCTCATGCTCCTCTCCTGCATAAAAAGCCTGTGGTGGCCTTCCCTTGCCCAGAGCGTCACACACAGACTTTTTAGTGCCATGTCACAGTCCTTTTAGGCCTAGGTCTCAAACACTTTCCCATGTTTTCAGCCTCTGTTCTGGACACATTCTCCCCCGACCTCCATGCACCCCTTCAGCCATGTCCACTGCTGAGGTCCTGTAATGCATCGTAAGTAACCTTAGCCTCTTACCTTTGCAAGTGCAAACCCTCAAATCCTTACCCACCTGCATCAGTCAGCGTAAGACATGTTCCTTTCTGATGGATTTAAACCTGGTCTATTATTATTATTTTTGAGATGGAATCTTGCTCTCTCACCAGGCTTCAGTGCAGTGGCGCAATCTCGGCTCACTGCGACCTCTGCCTCCTGGGTTCAAGCGATTCTCCTGCCTCAGCCTCCTGAGTAGCTGGGACTACAGTCGTGTGCCACCATGCCCAGCTAATTTTTGTATTTTTAATAGAGACAAGATTTCACCATGTTGGCCAGGATGATTTCAATCTCTTAACCTCGTGATTCACCCCCATTGGCCTCCCAAAGTACTGGGATTATAGGTGTGAGCCATCGTGCCCAGCCATTTTTTAAAAAAAAATTTGTACATCGGGCATTCCTTACCAAATTCTATCAAAAATCAGTTACGTGTTTTGGATTGGCATCAAGAATTATTTGCTTGTAGTTTCTGTTATCTTAAAAGGATAATGCTTATTTGGCTGACATGTGAGGTAAAGCCCTTCCGCACATTATCCTGTGTACTGTGTAATTTTAGTCCATTCACATTTGTCACTTGTCCCTCTGTGTGCCTGGTCAGTCACACTCTGACTTAAGTCCTTGGCTCAGATGCCCCTATGTGAAGTTTTTCTGATTCCCTCATTAGGCATCATGGGCTCCTTCTCTTCCCTCTGGTGCTGTCTCCCCAGCCCTCCCATCTCACTGACGGCTTGTGCATACATCCGTTATAGTTCTTTCACTGAATTTTCTCTGGGCATTTCCACAAACAGCTCACCTATTAGACTGTTGCTCTTTTAGAGCCACATTCTTGGTTCTTAACATAGCGGCATATCCACAGTGCTTGTTTGTTAGATGTTTAAGTGATATGTTTATAAACTGCTCCCCCAAATTTCAGTCATTCAGACCAGGCTCTCGCCCTCCTCAGTGGCATGAAGCTTCACTAGTATATCTTTGGATCATTCGTGGAGGCCAATTTGCTTATCAAACCTCATTTAAAATTATTAACAGCTTTGGATAGGTATGTGTATGCTGTTCTGCGTTTAACTTCGGTCATATTTGAAGGACTTTTAATATATATATTTTCGGGAAATACTTTCATATGTGTTGTAAACACTACAACCCTTTCCCACATCCTCCTGTGCTTTGTAATTCTGATAATTTCACATTTGTCATTTGAGCCAAGTTTATTTTTCTCTAGAACAGCTGAAAATTTCTGTTAAAAAACAGATGCCCATCTATTCTAGCTTCTAGAGGTTGGAAAATGTTTAAAATCTAAAAGTGACTAAACCTTTGTAGAAATCACCAAATAAAGATTTTCTCTAGGTGCAGTGGCTCAAGCCTGTAGTCCCAGCAGTTTGGGAGGCCGAGGCAGGCCGATCACCCGAGGTCAGGAGTTTGAGACCAGCCTGGCCAACATGGCAAAACGCTGTCTCTACTAAAAACAGAAAAATTAGCTGGGTGCAGTGGTGCATACCTGTACTCCCAGCTACTTGGGAGGCTGAGGCAGGAGAATCACTTGAACCCAGGAGGCGGAGGTTGCAATACTGGGCTTGTACCACTGCACTCCAGCCTAGGCAACAGAGCGAGACTCTGTCTCAAAAAAAAAAAAAAAGAAAAAAGGAAAAAGAGAAAAACCAAAATGAATGCTGGCTGTAGTTGAGGGACTCTTTAGAGTCAGGTGTGAACTAAATGTTGTATTCTCTTATGATGTTTAATGTGGTTTTTTGTAAGACTAAAGACTCCAGAATTGTGTTACAGAGTTGTTTTCTGATTTCTTTCATTAAGTGCTCCTTTTCATTTCTAGATGATGGTTACTGTAACATCTTTCCCCAAATATATGCATTTCATGGAGCTAAATGAAATACAGACTTTAGGACAATTCATTTTAGACTAATGAAAAAAGTTGGCAGAGTTTTTTTAAGTGAGTCCTAAATTATTAGCCAGAATTCAGAAATTTGGCTTCAGTTTCTTTGATTTTAAAATTTAGAAGAGACATGGACTGGTCTCTTTAACATACAGTGTTGAATTACAGAATGCGTAAATGCCATTGCTTGTCTCTCTAAGATACTTGCCATTTTTATAATCTAGTACCCTACTTTCTAGATGTTGAATGGGGGAACCCAAGCCGTAGTAGTTAAATATAGTACTGTATTCAAAAGAAAATTCAGATGATAGCTAATATATTTTTGATGCTTCTCTAGAGGGTGAAACACCATTTCTGTTTAAAACTTTCTACAGTAATTCTTCCTTTAGTGACTGCATCTCAAGTAACTTTTTTCTTTAGCCCAAGACGGGAACAACTTATAGAAATGCACTGTGGTACATTTGAAGACTGGTTTTGGGTAAGGTCATCTCAAGGACCTGGCACCTTTTAGGTATTTCACTTTTTAGCCATTCAAATATGTATATATTTATTTTTTTGAGACGGAGTCTTGCTTTGTTGCTTGGGCTGGAGTGCAGTGGTTCTATCTTGTCTCACTGCAGCCTGTGCTTCCCAGGTTCGAGCAATTCTCTTGTCTCAGCCTCCTCAGTAGCTGGGACTACAGGCATATACCACCATAGCTGGCTAATTTTTTGTATTTTTAATAGAGATGGGGTTTCATCATATTGGTCAGGCTGGTCTCGAACTCCTGACCTCAGGTGATCCACCCACCTTGGCCTCCCAAAGTGCTGGGATTATAGGCGTGAGTTACCACACTCAGCCTCAAATATTTATTAATTACCCTGAGAACTACCTTGCTTCCCTCTCTCCTACCCTCTGGTGAATGCAAAAGGAAGAAACAGAATGACTTTGAAAAAGAAATTCTAGGTAGAAAGTATGAGAAAAGAGCAGAAACCAGGAAAGTGAGAGAAGAAACTAGAAAAAAAAAAATCAAAGGCAGAATAAATGTAAAAACTGGTAAATTAACAGATTAAGGGAAAAAGTAGCAATCTATCTCCTTGATACATGCAGAAACAAAATGTGATAAAGTTGACACCCATTCATAATGCTCATACTTAGCAAACTAGGATAGATGAACTTCCTTAACCTGATAAAAATATGTACCAAAAATCTACAGCAAATGTTATTTATTCTTAACAGTGAAACATTAGAATCAAGGCAAGACAAGACTGGGCTGGGTGCAGTGGCTCACACCTGTAATCCCAGCACTTTGGTAGGCTGAGGCAGGTGTGTCAGTTGAGTTTAGGAGTTCCAGACCAGCCTGGGCAAGGGCGGCTGGGCAGGACAATCCCCTGAGCCTGGGAGGTCGAGGCTGCAGTGCTGTTGTGCTCCAGCCTGGACAGCAGAGTGAGATCTTGTCTCTCCAAAAAAAAAAAAAAAAAGAGGTAAGACGTTTTTTGTATTTTTTGTATTTTTAGTTGAGATGGAGTTTCACAATGTTGGCCAGGCTGGTCTCAAATTCCTGACCTCATAATCTGCCCACCTCGGCCTCCCAAAGTGCTAGGATTACAGGCGTGAGCCACCGTACCCAAAAGATTATTTTTTCAGAGTTTATTTTTTAGAGTAGTGTTAGGTTCACAGTAATACTGAGTAGAAAGTACAGTTTTCATACATTCCCTTTCTCCCCCAACCCCCCCACATACATGCACAGCCTTCCCCATTATCAGCATCTCATACCAGCGTGGTACGTGTGTTACACATAATGAACCTACATTGACACATTATCATCCGAAGTCCATAGTTTAGATTTGAGTTCACTGTTGGTGTCATAGTAATTTCTATGGGTATATATATACATATATAATGACATCTATCTATGTTATAATGTCACACAAAATAGTTTCACTGCCCCAAAAATTCTCTGTTCCCCGCCTATTCATCTCTTTCACTTCCTTCACTCCAACCCCTAATAACCATGGATCTTTGTACTATCTTAATAGTTTTGCATTTTCTAGAATGCCATATAGTTGGAATCATACAGATTGGCTTTTTTCACATAGTAATATACATTTAAGATTCTTCCGCCGGGCGCGGTGGCTCACGCCTGTAATCCCAGCACTTTGGGAGGCCGAGGCGGGCGGATCACGAGGTCAAGAGATCGAGACCGTCCTGGTCAACATGGTGAAACCCCGTCTCTACTAAAAATACAAAAAAAAAATTAGCTGGGCGTGGTGGCGCGCGCCTGTAGTCCCAGCTACTCGGGAGGCTGAGGCAGGAGAATGGCTTGAACCCGGGCAGCGGAGGTTGCAGTGAGCCAAGGTCGCGCCACTGCACTCCAGCCTGGTGCCTGGTGACTGAGTGAGACTCTGTCTCAAAAAAAAAAAAAAAAAAAAAAAAAAAGATTCTTCCATGTTTTTTCATGGTTTGATAGCTCATTTCTTTTTATCGCTGAATAATTTGACTTGTCTGAATGTGCCACAGTTTATTTATCTATTCACCTACTGAAGAACATCTCGTTGCTTCTGAGTTCTGGCAATTAGGAATAAGGCTGCTATCATACATATGTATGTGCAGGTTTTTGTGTGGACGTGAGTTCTCCCTTCATTTGGGTAAGCACCACAGAGTATGATTGGATTATATGGTAAGAGTAAGTTTAGCTTTGTAAACGACTGCTTATAACTGTCTATAACAGAGGGGTTGTACCATTTTGCATTCCTACCAGCAGTGAAGGAGAGTTCCTGTTCTTCCACATCGTCACCAGCATTTGATGTTGTCAGTGTTTTGGATTTTGGTCATTCTGATATGTATATAGAAATATCTCATTCTTACTTTAATTTGCATTTCTCTAATAACATATGATGTTGAATATCTTGTCATATGCTTATTTGGCATTTGTATATCTTCTTTTGTGATATTTGAGAATATTTTTGAAGGCACTAAAAATACATAAATAGGTGGTGAAATATACATGTACATGGGTAGATAAATTAAACATCATGAACATGTCAATCTTCTCAATTTCATCTATAGATTTATGCAATCCCAGTAAAAATCCCCCACATGGTTTTTGAGGAACTCAGATGGAAGTGTGAAGGGTCAAGTATGTCCATGATAAGGTGGCTGCCAGTCCTACCAGATACGAAGCTACATGTTAGGGTCATAGTAATTAAGGCATTGATGGCATTGGCCCAGGGATGGTCAAAATAACCAGTGGAACCAAATGGAAAGCCCTAAAACAGGTTCCATTCATTTATTGCATATCACTGGGGAGAGGATAATTTTACTCAATAAATGGTAAATAAATGCACACCAGCCTGGGCAACGGAACGAGACTCTGTCTTAAAGAAAAAGAACCCAGTAGAAAAATAGAAAGAATACTTAATGTGCCATTTTAATAAGAGGAAACTAAATGGCCAAGACATTAATAGAAGATGCTCACACTCATTAGCACTCAGAGAAATGTGAATTTAGATCACAGTGTGTTACCGTTTTGAGAAGACTCACAACAAACACCACATGTTGGTGAAGATATGAAGTTGGGAGTGTAAAACAACTGTATTGGACAGCCATTTGACATTATCTTGTATACAGAGCATGTGTGCATAGGTATAGCCCAGGAATTTCATGCTGTGACACCTACCCTAGAGGAGATGATCTCCCCCTGGTGTGCAGTGAATTGGTTGAGATGTGTTGAAATGTTTGAACAGCTCGTCCCTCAGAGTGCCTGGGCAGGGCCTGGCCTTTCTGGGGCCCTCAGGCCTGTCGCCTTTGATCAAGAGCATGTGCCCTAGTAGGGCATACAAATATCATGAATAAGGTTGGAAAGCAATTTTCTAGAGAAACTCTTGCTGGTGTGCATTAGGAGACATGCATATACATATAGCAGTGTGAAGTGAGAACAGAAACATTGTAGACTTGGTATAGTTAGTGAATTCTCCTCCTCAGAAAACCCAGATACATTACGTAATTTGAGAAGGGTTCTAACCTATTATTTCTTAGTGTCAGTGAAACATTAACAGTGAAACATTAGAATCAGTGAGACATTAGAAACATTAGAGGGGCAGAGAAGGAACCAGAGGAAAATGATACTACTATTCCTCTCAACTGTGTATTTTCTTTTCTTTTTTGCGACTGGGTCTCACTGTATCACCCAGGCTGGAGTGCAGTGGCGCAATCTTAGCTCACTACAACCTCCGCCTCCCAGGTTCAAGTGATTCTCACGCCTCAGCCTCCTGAGTAGCTGGGATTACAGGCGCCCGCCTGCACGCCTGGCTAATTTTTGTAATTTTAGTAGACAGGGTTTCACCACGTGGGCCAGGCTGGTCTTGATCTGACCTCAAGTGATTTACCAGCCTTGGCCCCCTAAAATGCTGGGATTACAGGCATGAGCCACCACGCCTGGCCAGTGTGTGTTTTCATGGACATACATTCAGATGGGTGGTAGATGATGATGAGCAGGGCCTAAGTTTCGAATCTGAGGTGGTGCCTAGTGCAGGCTCCTGAGAGGAGTGAATGCTGTGTGGGTATAGGACATCTAGCTGTCTTCCCTGACATTTCCTTTTTACTCACTGCCAGATAAAGAACTTTACAACAGGGAGATAGTATCTGGAAACCAAGTTTAATCAGAACAGCAGGGACTGCACCTCATGTCCTGTGTAATTTAGTTTGGCTGAGAGCATCCTGCTGTTATCCTTGGTTTTGTTCATCCTGAATTAACAGCGTGTTCCCTCTTCTGTGGCTTGTACAGGCATGGCCTTGTTTTTGGAACTTTCACCGTTGGTACTCTGCCTCTGTCTCAAGGACAGAGGTAAATGTGGGCCACAGGAAATGGGGATGATTTTCAGGCATTTCTCAGTGATGCAGGTTTGAGGATCTCTCACACTGAACCTGCCCTAATCCAGTCTCATCATCTTTCTCTTCCAAAGATCTGATACCACTGACAAACAGCTTATGCCCACTCCAGCTCTTTCCTTCCCCCCACTTCAAATGTCCTGCTTCTGTCTGCAACATTGTTTTGGTCTCCTGGCCACTTAGGTTGTATTCTTTGGTGTTGTCTTTACTGTGTCCTGTTCCACCCAGTGTGGAACTCTGTTCCTTAGAATGAGTGTCTCTTGGATCCCCTTCTTCCCATTCCTATGCGGCTGTCTTCATCTAGGCTCTCATCTGCAACGAGTGAGAGGGACAAGGGACAGCTGTCACCATGACCCCACTTAAATTTTCTCATGGCTAAGTTTTGAACTTTGAACGTGGAATTATACAGCATAGAATGTCTCTGTTGGAGAGAGACCATTGAGGTCAAACCTCTTATTTCATATTTGAGAAAACAAGGCCTGTGGAGGGATGGTGACCTATGCTGGGTCTACACAGATGGAGGCAGAGGAACCCCATATACCAATGGATTAGTCGTCCTGCTCTCCTTAACTTGCCACATTACCTCATGAGCATTCCTTTGAGTTTACAGCCAGTTTTGTACTTAGAGGATTATATCTTACTCACATTTGTATCCTTCGAAATGATTAGCCAGCCTCCTCATTACTTGTTAAATTGAAGTCAGAACATGCCCTTGCATGAGACATGCTGTGTATCCTAGTCCTTATTATCTAGGTAAATCCTGCCTGGCTTTGAAGAAGGTGCTTAGCTCAGGTCCTGGCTCTTGCTTTGAGTCATGGTCAGGTTGCTCCCTCTTTCTTTCTTTTTTTGAGACAGGGTCTCACTCTCACCAGGCTGGAGTGCAGTGACACAATTATGGCTCGCTGTAGCCTTGAACCCTTGGGCTCGAGTGATCCTCCTACCTCAGCCTTCTGAGTAGCTGGGACTACTGGCACAGGCCACCTCATCTTGCTAATTAAAAAAATTTTGATGGTGGGGACAGAGTCTCGCTCTGTCACCCAGGCTGGAGTGCAGTGGCGTGATCTAACCGCATCTCAATATGTTGCCCAGGTTGGTTTGGAACTCTTGGGCTCGAGTGATCCTCCCACCTCAGTCTCTTGAATAGGTGGGATTACAGGTATGAGCCTCTCTGCTGGACAGATTGCTCCCCTTTTCTGACCTCCCAGGCTCTACTTGACTTGTAAAACAACCATCTTACATGTACCAAGTAGATTACAGTTTACAAAATGCATTTCTTTTAATGTACCCTTTAATCCTTCCAATAATCTTGTTAGATAAATATTCCCATGTTGAGGAAACAGTTGGGGGAAGCTGTCTGGCTCACCACAGTTGACAGAGCTAGGAAGGAAGTAGCAGAGTTCAGGTCTTCTGACTTCAAGCCCCTTTCACTTTTGATACCTTGTGCTGGCCAATCCACATGGTGTACCAGATGTTTTTCTCCCTGATAATACTGTCTTATCTGTCCTTTTTTTTTGTAAATGAGTACATCATTCTACCTCACCCTGATTACCAACTTCTTGAAGAATGTGGCTGGATCATATGTTTCTTGGCCATTCATAGTTGCTAGTGAGGGAATGTGTTCTCTTTCCGTGTCCATGAGGGGGCATAGTTTTAAGGGCAAGAATTTCCCAGTGCCATGCCCACCTCCCATCTCTCTCCATCCAGGAGATTTAACGGTTTATGTTTGAATTTCACGGACATGGGAAGAAACTAAAAGTCAGTCACCCCAGCAGAAGTTTAAAAGAACTCCTTTTATTGGCCAGAGGAACTTGGGAAGGTGGGAATTTCTCCCAGGATAGATTCCCCTGCTCCTTCACCCACGCTGGATTTCCAGCTTTCTGAAATCCCCTCCCACACGGTGGGAGCTCCCTTTCCCCTCTGGGATTCTCCCCCTCTGGAATCCCCTTCCACACTGTTTGTGGAAGCCTTTCTCTTCTCCTTTCTTTCTCTTTTCTCTACCTAAATAAAATCACCTTTCTACAACACTTCTTGGGTCCGATATTTACTTTTACAAGCATACGGTGACCCTGCAGTGGTCCCATCTCTTATTATTTAAAAAATTGAAGGCCAAGAACCCACAGCATTCTCTCGGGGAAGCTGTGCCTCAGCACCCCCCCAGAAAACCCGGTTCCACTAGTACAGTACTGGATAGGTAGTAATTGCTTACCAAATACTATTGAATTGATTGCAAATATGGTTTAATTATCAAAAAAAAAACAGCTATCAGTGGAGTCCTAAAACACTTTTTGAGTCACTCCTAAATAAAATTGGCAGGAAACAGAGGGAACCAGTGAAAGGAAAAGGCTGTTAGAGGAAGGCTATTAGAGGGAAAAAATGAGCGTTTGAGTGACAGCTGGCTAGTTGTCTGTCCAGTGGTAAGGGATGGTGGACAAGCAATACACAAAATGAGACTCTTCAGGAAATATGCAACTGGACCTGAGAGATGAGACACGCCCACGAGCTGGGAATGGGGCAGTTAAAAGTGGCATATGATACGTACAAGTCAGCCAAAGCATTCGTTCAAATGAAGAAATGCTGATTAAAGGAATACCCCGAGGAGGCTGGATGTATGAGAACAGGCTTCCAGGGTGAGAGTGAAGCGGATGGATATGTAGTTTGGTTTCAGTTTATGATTGTTCTGTTAATTACTGGAGCCATGAGAAAAGGGATATAAGTAGGTGAGGATGCTGCCATTGCAACAACTTCTCTTCCCTTTCTTCTATTATGCGCCATCAATAGGACCTCAGCCCTGAGCCATGGCAGTCAGAAGTGAAGGAAAGAAAGATAATTGTTCATGTCGTCTGTGCATGGCGGTGTATGGTGATGAGCAACGCGCCAGATTTTCTCGTCCTCCTTCCTTTAGCATATTCTTGTGCATTTTCCCCATCAGTCAAAGAGATGCTTTAGTTCGAATATTTGGACAACTAAATTGTTCCAACTCTGCCTTTCCCCAAAAGGGTCCCCAAAATCCATAGACATAAGCCCCAGATTTTGGTTTGGAAAATCACACTGCATTTTATCTTTATGTTTGGGCTGCTCCTGAGTTCATAAATATTTTATGCCTGAATGAAATGTAAAACCTCTTCCACTATAATACATGTGAAAAATGTCCAATTTCCTAATAGGAGAAGCCAACACATTTTGTTTTGTGAGTTTCTGTCCCCTAAAGAGAACATACGATGGAGGCCTTGTAGATTAGAAGTAACAGAATATTAACGTCTGTACCTTTCTGTGTCAGAATTTTTCACAGTTTGGAACTATAGTATAAGAGCTAAAGGAATGTCTATCTAAAATGCTTGCAAGCATCAGAAATTACTGGAAATTATTTCAAACTAATTAAAAATTATAATTTCTATACAGAATAATTTTCTCTATCGTGCTATGCTGTAGATTCTAAAAGAAAAATAAAAAACTTTTATTTCTTGGACATTCATATATAGTTTTAGAGTGATGCATCTAGGAAAATAAATTAGTACCATTGAGGCTTATTGTTAGATGTGTTGGTTTATTTTCAATGCTTGATGGCTATACAGCAATTATATTTTTATGTGATAAGCAAATATATATAGGAAAGCAATAAAAGGAGTATCATTATAATATTACCTTCTTTAAAAAGCAGGAAGGTATTTCTCAAGGTCAAAACTCTACTTACAAACCTTTGCAGCCAAATTTGTTGGTATGTAAAGGCTAACTTTATGTTTCAAAATGTGGACATACTAAAATGTGATTGCAGAATTAAGACAGTGATTTTCATGTGTTGCTTCTGGATCATTTTTTTTCTCCTTTATAGCTCTCTCTCACTCATGTGGAATCTCATTTCACTCTCATTTAAAAAATTAAGTGTAATATTACTTGTTTTTGCAATTTCCTCTCAATACTCAAACATAGTTTCTAAAGATTGAGTTAGTGCTTCTCAATTATCCATGTTACAAACATGTGGATACTTACATCTTCATGGTTTATGCTCCTCTTGTCTACAGATTCCTTTATCCTCTTGGTTTGTTCTCTTGCTGATTCATAGTCTCTTTGCTAGCACAAAGTCTTTACTTCTGTGTTAGTAAATCTGTATTGAGGTTTATTCCTCCATCCTTTTTTTTTTTTTTTTTAAACAAGGCCCTTGTTCTTTCTGAGTGGCCTGCTTATTTTAGCCCTTACATTCTTAACCTCTAGGCTTCAAATATCTTTCTCAGAGGTATGTTAAGAAAATAGGAGCTTTTGGCCGGGTGCAGTGGCTCACGCCTGTAATCCTAGCACTTTGAGGGGCCGAGGCGGGTGGGTCATGAGGTCAAGAGATCGAGACCATCCTGGCCAACATGGTGAAACCCCATCTCTACTAAAAATAAAAAATTAGCCAGGTATGTTGGCACGCGCCTGTAGTCTCAGCTGCTTGGGAGGCTGAGGCAGGAGAATTGGCTTGAACCCGGGAGGTGGAGGTTGCAGTGAGCCAAGATTGCGCCACTGCACTCCAGCCTGGGTGACAGAGTGAGTCTCTGTCTCAAAAAAAAAAAAAGAAAAGAAAAAGAAAATAGGAGCTTTATTTTCATAGATGGCCTTATCCCAGGCTAAGCTGAGGACAGAGACAAGGTATGGCCTTGGGGGACTAAGTTCTAATCTGGATGCTTGGCTTTCCATCTTCTTAGGGCGAGAAGAGGTAACTTAGTGAAGGAACCTGGTTGGAGCCTTTCTCTGTCTCTCTTTTTTTTTTTTTTTCTGAGACAGAGTCTTGCTCTGTCACCTAGACTGGAGTACAGTTGCATGATCTTGGCTCCCTACAACCTCCGCTTCCCTGGTTGAAGCGATTCTTCTGCCTTAGCCTCCTGAGTAGCTAGAATTACAGGTGCCTGCCTCTATGCCTGGCTAATTTTTGTATTTTCAGTAGAAATGGGGTTTCACCATGTTGGCCAGGCTAGTCTCGAATCCCTGACCTCAGGTAATCTGTCTTGGCCTTCCAAAGTGTTGGGATTACAGGTGTGAGCCACCACACCCAGCCAGTTAGGGAGCCTTTCAAACTGGATGGGCAGAATAGGGGAAAGCAAGTTGATTGAATAAATTGCTGTAACTTCGAAGGTTAGAAGAATTTCTCTGGCTTTTGATAAAGCCACAGCTACTATGGGTATTTTTTTTTGTGTGTGTGTATATATATATATATTTCAATAGCTTTTGGGGTTTTTCGTTGCATGAATGAATTATTATTTTATATATATTTTTTGAGATGGCATCTCGCTCTGTCACCCAGGCTGGAGTACAGTGGTGCGTTCTGTGTCAGTGCAACCTCTGCCTCCTAGGTTCAAGCCATTCTCATGTCTGAGCCTCTAGAGTAGCTGGGATTATAGGCACGCCTCACCCCACCTGGCTAATTCTTGTTATTTATTTGTTTATTTATTTATTTTAGTAGAGACGGGGGTTTCACCATATAGGCCAGGCTGGTCTCAAACTCCTGGCCTCAAGTGATCCGCCTGCCTTGGCCTCCCAAAGTGCTGGGATTACAGATGTGAGCCACTGTGCCGGGTCACTTGGATGAATTATATAGCGGCCAATTCTGAGATTTTAGTGCAGCCATCACCTGAATAGTGTACATTGTACTCAATATGTAGTTTTTATATCCCTTGCCACCCTCCCCCGGATCTTTTCTAGCTACTTACTGTTACTGTGGGCGCTAATGAACTGGGTTGTCTGCCCTGGTGTCCTCTTGAATTCTTAGAATGCTCTCCCCCTGAGACTCCCAGATCCATAGACTGCCCCTCCTCTTTGTAGACCTGCTCCTGAGTCTCTTGTTGTTAGACCTTGATGTGACTTTGAATACTTGTCTGGAACCTTCCTTTGTACTTAATCCCTGTGGGTTGGAGTTGATTTTTTGCCCTTACATGAAGCCAGGTAGGGAATGCCAGGGATTTCTCTGTCCCCTCTTCCCCATTCCCCTTTCTCCTTCCTTGGAACTTTCTAATGGTTTTAAGCAAGAATACTTTCATATAAAACACTCCTCATGACACAGCCATTAGCTGAGCCTAATATTAGAAATTTCTTCTGAATTCATAGAAAATCAAGTTAGTAGAGAAAATCTGAAGTTTTACTTTGATGAGTATTAAAAACAATTTTTGTACTTCTTTATGCTCTTTTGTGCTATAATTTAGTATGAAGTGGCTTCTGACACAGCACAAAATAATATATTCTCAGTTACCTTAAGGTTGCTATACCAACATTTCGTTGTGTTCTTCAAACCATATTTTGCCTTTTGAGGGTTCCATGCATACCTAGATTTTTGAGCCCATCAGGATTAATCTGGTCATATTTTCTGATGGCCTCAAGGTGTCCATGTAGATAGAAGAAAGGATCATCAATGTAGCTGGCTACAAACATCCTCCCAGCACTTTTCTCTCTTTAAGGACACCAGTTTCCTATCCCATTGTCGATGCTGCTGCTTTGTTTCCCTTTTAGGCAATTTGGCCTAGATTTTCCAGGACTCGTTAGCCCAAAGCTCTTCTTTCCCCAAGAGTGACCCCATGATGGTTGTTCTCAAGACTCGTCCTACAGCCTCATTTCATTTGCTCAAGCTTCAGATTGTTCCTCTTGCATTTCTCACCAGGGACATCCAAAGCATTTCAGATTTTCCCTTCCAGATACGAAGTGTGTTACGGTGGTGTCTGAGAGGCGACATACTTAGGAGACACTGAATAAAAGAGTGTGGCAGACCTTACTAATGAGCTGTCAACTGAAGTGGTTAGGCAGAGAGGATGTATTTAGGGACATAGCCAAAGGCAAATGAGATGATTCAGAGCTGCAATGTAGGCAGACCTTTCTGCAATGATTTTCCAAATGTGTACAGTGAGATTCTTCATAAGTCCTTGGTGGGTCTATGAGAGTTGGGGTCTTAAGCTTCACTCCTTTCATTAGAATCATTCTGCTGCCATCTATTTTATATGTTGGGGTGCCATGTAAGATTTTATTTGAAGAAACAGGTTTATTGCTAAAGAAAGTTTGCAACCAGCTGGCCCAGAGCAGTTTTCTGAGGCAGTGAAAAGTTTGCAATGACATTATGTAGGAACTGACTGCGAAGACACTGATCTACTATGGAAAGGAAGTAGCCCAAACCTGAAATAGCCTTATCGCACTTATAGAAGTCCGACAAGAAGCTTCCCAAAGAATAATCTCTACAGTGATCTGTAATAGAATGTTATGCTGCAATGTATTGCGTTCATTCTTTATTGCTCAACTGGCCTTTGTAACAGGATGAAAGCAAGCATGTGCTGAAACATGTGCCTGAGGCTTGACTGCCATTTATTAAATGTGGTTCACATGTGCTTCCTTAAATAATTTCACAACAATAGACAAATGAATCCATTCTGATTAAGAAAAGGAGAGAAGTCTAGTGTAAATTACAATCTTCTCAACTAGTAATTATAGGAATTTCAGGTAACACGTATGCACTAAAGGTAGGTGTAAATAACTTCACCAAGTAGCATAAGTAAACAACTTGGAGGCCTCTAAATTTTGTATGTCACTTATTTGACTGTGTGCTTTTTTAATTCCAGTTTTTAAAAAACATAATAGCGTATAGGTGTGGTGGTTTATGTCTGTAATCCCAGCACTTTGGGAGGCCAAGGCAGGTGGATCATTTGAGGTCAGGAGTTCGAGACTAGCCTGGCCAACGTGGCGAAACCCCGTTTCTACTAAAAAATACAAAAATTAGCCAGGTGTGGCGGCACAGGCCTTTAGTCTGAGCCACTTCAGGAGGCTGAAGTATGAGAATCGCTTGAACCCAGGAGGTGGAGGTTTCAGTGAGCTGAGATTGTGCCACTGCACTCCAGCTTGGGTGACAGAGTAAGACTCCGTCTAAAAAAAACAAAAAACAAACAATAGAAAAATAAAATTTTAATAAGTTTACAGAACTCTTAAAATATTTTCATGGATCCCAGAGTTTCACAGAACACAAATTGAAAAGCGCAGATATAATGCTTCTCAGAATAAGGACTGCAGTGTTTATTTTTTATTAGGCTTTATGTTCATCCTCTTTAAGACATTATCTTGGTCTTATTTTCTGAAAATGAATATGATCTAGGAGTTTCAACATACCTTTCTTAGAAACAGATGAAGTAGCAAAAAGATAAATAAGGATATATCAGATCAAAAACCACCACTAACTAGCTTGACTAGTATGTGTGTAATTTTGCATCCAACTAATGGGGTATACAGATTGTTTTCGCATAATCATGGAACATTTATAAAGCTTAATTCAGGCCGGGCATGGTGGCTCATGCCTGAAATTTCACCACTTTGGGAGGCTGAGATAGGAGGATCATTTGAGCCCAGGAGTTCAAGACCAGTCTGGGCGACATAGTGACACCTGGTTTCTACCAAAAAAATTCAAAAGAATTATCCATTTTTGTTGGTGTGTATTTGTGATCCCAGCTACTTAGGAGGCTGAGGTGGGAGGATCACTTTAGCTGGAGAAGTCAAGACTGTGGTGAGACATAATTGTGCCAGTGCACTCCAGCCTGGGCAACAGAGTGAGACCCTGTCTCTAAATAAATAAATAATTCCTCTTAAATTCCCCCAAATTTGATGTTATGCAAACCACATTTAGTGATCGCAATGTAATAAAATTAGAGATCAACAACAATAATAGCAAAAAAGCCAACTGTAATCTGACAGGCTGATTTAGAAACTGACCTGGCTACGCATTGTTGTTCCTCAGTCCTTTTGCATAAGCAAACACAAGTCACGCCCCATTCTATAAACAACTGCTGATAGAAATGCAAACAGTCGGTTCTGAGACTCTGCATACGGAATAATTGGTGAAATAAGGAAAGACTTTGAAAAGCAATAGGAAGTAAATCTGATTTGACCTTGCCCATTAGGTGAGTTTCCTTTGTGTGTGTGCTGTTTTTTTTTTTGGTTCAGTTACTAAAGAATATGATATTTAGGGAACAGTTAAACATCTGTTGTAAATATATTAATGGAGACAGTAGACTTGACAAAGACCAAAATGACTTATAGCTGACTGTCTACAGCTTATTGACACCAAATGGAAGAAGCTAAGAATCCTAGCATCATCAGTTTAGTGATGTTAAAACATCAGGAAAAGCCTTGATTTTTCTGAGCCTAGTTTACTGTTTTTAAAAGAACTAATTGGCATATAATAAACGTATTTATAGATGGTAATATTTTAAACCCATGACCTGTTTGTATCAGAATGCTACCTTTCCATTAACATTATGGTGAAACCCAAACTGGCACAGTATTAAGAAGCACTTGGGTTTCCAGAATGGCTCTTTTCCCAGGCTTTGCAGGGGAAGAACTCTTCCTGATTGGAAAAGAGGGAGTCCCTGAAGACACAGCAGCATTATGAATTTATTGTAGAGGGTTGAACACCTTGAAGTTGACATAGCAACTCATTGTGTTACAATTCATTGTGTTGTTAGTTTAATGTCAGCTTATGCACATGGAAACTGGAATTTGGCAACAGTACCTGGAGATGAGGGACAGAAAAGCCGGAAGAAGAAAAAGACATAGAGAGGCTGTGGCACCCAGACGATGATTGGAAGTGAGGCTCTTGGAACACAGCATGGGGTGTGGTCGGGCGGATGTTTGCCTACGGAAATGAAAATCAGCTGTGAAGAGATGGAAGTCCTGTGTGCTTCAGTATGCCACCATGGACCTAAAGAACATATTCCTGTGGGCAGAGAATATATCTGCTTGAATGTGATTAGTGCGTATGAGGGTGTGAGGGAGGCAGGAAGAGGGAGGTGTGAAGCCGTATCTGAGGCATCTTAGTAGTCTTTGTAAGTATCTCTGTGCCAAACTGGGGGTTCAGCTTCGCTTGTGGAGTAGGAGCCCTCACCATTCACAAGCCTGCATGCGTGCAGCTTCAGCATGTCTCATTACAGAAAAGTTACAGTATGATTTGTGCCCTTCGTTTATGAAGTCGGGAGAATGTTTATAATACGCTGTAAAAGCCATTCTTATAAAACAAGAAAAATAACACCTTAGCATGTACATGATTCCATCTGGAAAGGCAGGGTGTTATATATTCTGGAGACCGTTTCTTTCTGGGATAAATAAATGCAGAGTACTCATATCCTCATTTTTAAAAAAGTCAATGATAAATGAACCCCTCTCTTCTCCAGTTACTGCCAACTCAGGGATATTTGTCTAATTGTTTTTATTATTTGGACAGTCATCCTCAACAGGTCTGGCTTCTTCTAATTCGTCGTTTTTCTTGGAAGGAAGGAAGGATCATTGCTCCTTCAGAAAGCAAAGGGTTTGCCTTTCGAATTGGTGTGTTTCCCTGACAGATGAACATCTTTCCTGTGTTGCAGCAAACAAAAAACTTGAGGCAGGTGAGATGCTAGAGGGGGAGTCAGGCTGTGTTGGTCAAAGGCTTTCCATGCATGTTTCAAGTTTAGGAAGATGAGTCTTAGCAGATGCCTTGACACTGTTTTTAGGTCAGAAGGGAAAGACGTTCTGCCTTTTGCAACTTGGAAATTCTCTTTGCAATGTGAAGCCCTTTGAGTGTTATCTGATTTTTTTTTTTTAGTGCTATCTGATTGGTAGCAGTGCCATCATTTCTATTTTTTTCTGCCTTTGAGCCTTGGACCTGCGAGTTTCATGGCACTCTGACATAACCAAAGCTCTTCATTTTACCTCTTCAGAGCTTCCTAATGCCTGAATTCCCTGTATTTACCAGCTGGACTTGCAGATATTCCACCTTCCAGGTACTTAAGTTGTTCCTCTTTTTCATTTTCAGAAAGTATTTCCACTTCATTCTTTGAGAGCTTTATAAAGTCTCAGTGTCCTCTTGAAGGTAGACAGGAAAAGCAGCAGGCTCAAGCCTGATTCAAGCCTTAACGTGTCGTAATCATAAGAATAGCTATGATTTATTGATTTTCATCAGGCATTTTGCTGCTTACTTTGTACAAGTAGGAGGTGGTGTACTATTATTTGAATTTAGGAGAAGTTGACTCTGAAGTCTGTGTTTCCTTGTCTTCTACGTGCTCACAAAAAGCAACCAATGAGTGGGAGCATACTTTACAGATTTTGCACTTGTACCAAATTCTTGGAGACTGCTCAGCTTCTTGGTGGTGGTAAGAGGCATATTCGGCTATGGGTTGGGCACACTATTGCAGTGTGGTGTGTCCATTCTGCGCCTGCTTTCACATTATTTGAGATATTACTAAGCAAACCAAACAGCCACACCTGTTTCCACTGCATTGGCCATGTTTTACAAATGACATATAGTCTATGCGTGCTTTTTTTCTTTTTCTGTTACCCTGTATCTAGAAAGCAAGAGGTACTTGTCACAAACTCTAAGTACTATAAGACCCAGGGTTTCGGTGAATTTACTTTCCATAAATCTCTATTAACATTCATATTCTGATCCTGAAAGAGCCTTGGGCAACACATCATGTCTTTTGGGTAAATGAGCCAATAGTTTCCATAAATTAAAAAAAAAATAGCTGATACCTCATTTGAGTTATTGACAGTGGTCTTGCAGAACCTTGTCTACTTTCAGGAATCATTACAATGCCCTCTTGTGTCCTAACATATGGTTGCTTGTATTATGTGCTTACTGGGTTATGTTGGTCACCCACTGAGGTGATGGTAACATTTCAGAAATAGTGGTTGGGTTTATGGGCTATGACTGCTGATTTTTTTCTTCATCCTGGTCTTTCTCTTTAAGAAAAGTTAAGAACATCTGGAAGGTGCTGTTAAAAATGAGATATGTTTTAGAAGCATTTAGAAATGTGTGAATATATATTTATATGTATATATATAATATATTTAGATGAAGTATATGTACATGTATGTGTGTGTGTGTGTATATATTTAATTTAGATGAAATCTCACTCTGTTGCCCAGGCTGGAGTGCAGTGGCGTGATCTCCCATGAACCTCCTGGTTCAAGCAATTCTCTGGCCTCAGCCTCCCAAGTAGCTGTGACTACAGGCTAATTTTTTTGTATTGTTAGTAGAGTCAGGGTTTCACCATGTTGGTTTTGAACTCCTGACCTCAAGTGATCCGCCTGCCTTGGCCTCCCCAAGTGCTGGGATTACAGGCATGAGCCACCATGCTTGGCCTAGAAATGTATATTTAATTCAACAGTACTTGCAAATAAATTTTTTTTTGTCTGAAGAACTTGCTATGTTGGGAATATTACCATCTGCTAGAAGTTGGTCTAGCAGTTTTCTAGCAGTTGGTCTAAAAGTTTTTACTTTGAGGCTGGGCGCGGTGGCTCACTCCTACAATCCCAGCACTTTGGGAGGCCGAGGTGGGCGGATCACAAGTTCAGGAGATCGAAATCATCCTGGCTAACATGGTAAAACCCTGTCTCTACTAAAAATAAAAATTAAAAAAAAATTAGCTGGTGCTGGTGGCACACGCCTGTAGTCTCATCTACTCAGCAGGCTGAGGCAGGAGAATCGCTTGAGCCCAGGAGACAGAGGTTGCAGTGAGCTGAGATCGTGCGACTGCACTCCAGCATGGGTGATAGAGCAAGACTCCATCTCAAAATATTAAAAAAAAAGTTTTCACTTTGTTTAAATGGGGGAAATAAAACATTTCTGTATAGCAGGTACATTTAAAAGTATTAAGTCAAATGCTATACAACTTCAGATCTCAACAGTTTCTAGCCATGAACTTCTGTGCTACCTTAATAGCACTGTTAAGGAGGGACTTTTGTTATTATGGAATACCATACTAATAGGAATGCACTTATGAGTCTTAGGATATAGGTGCATATAAAATGCAGTTATCAAATATTCTGAATTTAGATAAAGTCAAACTCATCTTTCGATAAGAAACAAGGAAGAACCGTATTCCTGTTTCCTTCTACTTTTCAAAGCTGTTAGATTTCCACTTCTCTCCACCTGACATTTTGCACAAACAAGACAAGCTCTTTGTTTATAATGTCATTTTTTCTGCTTTTGACATGTTAGGTAGGGAGAACCATATCTACGCATATCTAGACCAGAAGTTGAGATGAGTAAACTGCACGGAAGACGCAGGCTGTCTCCACTTACGGAAATGGGGTCCCTGCTGGGCAGTATGCATCTTGCTTCTGTAGTGAAAGTGGCTGTGTTTCACCTCAGGGTGTAGGACTGTAATGGTCTGAGAGAGTTGTGGCCAGGGCTCATTTGGTAAATACAAGTTGTCACTACTCAAATATCTTGGTACATTATAAAATGCCTCTTCTATCCTGCCTCATGCCATGTGACTTCTCTTCCTTGCTTTTGGTGTCTCTGTTATGTGTTTCCTTCCAGAATGCCAGGTATGGGTCCACAATGGCATCATAAAAAAAAAAATGAAAAGACTACTGCTTTTTTTTTTTTATTGCATTTTAGGTTTTGGGGTACATGTGAAGAACATGCGAGATTGTTGCATAGGTACACACATGGCAGTGTGGTGTGCTGCCTTCCTCTCCATCACCTATAGCTGGCATTTCTCCCCATGTTCTCTCTCCCCAACTCCCCCACCCCCTGCTGTCCCTCCCCTGTTTCCCCCCCCCAACAGGCCCCAGTGTGTGATGCTCCCCTCCCTGTGTCCATGTGTTCTCATTGTTTAACACCCACCTATGAGTGAGAACATACGGTGTTTGATTTTCTGTTCTTGTGTCAGTTTGCTGAGAATGATGGTTTCCAGGTTCATCCATGTCCTTACAAAGGACACGAACTCATCGTTTTTGATGGCTGCATAGTATTCCATGGTGTATATGTGCCATATTTTCCCTGTCCAGTCTATCATCGATGGGCATTTGGGTTGGTTCCAGGTCTTTGCTATTGTGAACAGTGCTGGAACGTTAAACTTAAAAGTACTGATAAGCTTTATACTTCTATGCCAGTCATTTGTATATGGACATTTTTCAAAATGAATCCCTGGACAAGGGGATGTTAAATTATATGAAAGAACATGTGGTGGTGTAATTCACGTAAAAGCTGATGTTCTGTACTATCTGAAAAGTGATAGTTATATTTATCTGCTCCTGTTTCTCTGCAAAAAATCATTTTGTACTGCAAGAAGTGAAGTCCATAAGCTACACAGGAACACTCAAATATTTTATTAACCATTCTAAAAAATTCAAAAGATTTTCAGATAAAAAATTCTTTGTAATATACCTTATGTTTCTTTTCTCCTCTTGAGCTCAGGAGTTTGAGATCAGCCTGGACAACATAGGGAGACCTTGTCTCTCCAAAAATGAAAAAGCAGGTTATTGTGTATGGCAGATCACATGAGCCCGGGAGGTCGAGGCTATCTCTTTATTCTCTACGGAGCTTCACCTTTTTTCCCCCCTCTGTCTTCCAGGCTGGAATGCAGTCGTGCCGTCTGTGCTCACTGCAACCTCTGCCTCCCAGGTTCAAGTGATTCCCCTGCCTTAGTCCCTCTGAGTAGCTGGGATTACAGGTGCCCATCACCATGCCTGGCTAATTTTTATATTTTTAGTAGAGACAAAAAGCTTCACTATGTTGGCCAGGCCGATCTCGAACTCCTGACCTCAAGTGATCTGCCTGCCTCAACCTCCCAAAGTGCTGGGAGTGAGCCACCGTGCCCACCCAAGCTTCATGTTTTTGCTCCTTTTGCATGTTTATTCCTTTTGCATCTTTGTCAAACATGTGACTGGGGATATGAATTTTAATGTCATGTTGTATTATGTTTATGAGAGAAGCTTAAAATGTTAACACAGATTGGCTTATTTGAAAACCCAAATGCAGGTATAGTTATTGGGAGAACTTAGACTGGGAAATGGCTAAAACCATAACGTTTAAGGTAGTCAAGGAGTAAGAGATGCATTTTCCACTTTGAGTATAACTGAGTTGGATCCCCCATTGTACCCTGGCACGCAGCATATAATAAGCATTCAATCAGTATTTATTGAATGAAGGAGAAAGAGAGAGGGCCAGAAGTATCCTTATAGACACATGACGTCAGATAAAATAATCTTTTTTTTTTGAGATGCAGTCTCGCTATTGCCCAGGCTGGAGTGCAATGGTGTGATCTTGGTGCGATTCTCCTGCCTCAGCCTCCCAAGAAGCTGGGATTACAGGCGCCCACCACCACTCCCGACTAATTTTTTGTATTTTTAGTAGAGACAGAGTTTCACTATGTTGACCAGGCTGATCTCCAACACCTGACCTCAGGTGATCCACCCGCCTCAGCGTCCCAAAGTGCTGGGATTACAGGCATGAGCCACTGTGCCCTGCCTAAAATAATCTTATTTGAGAGGAAAATACTAAGGGGTTGAGCAGTTTTACAGGGAAATGAAGAATTTCATGATTCCTCTGCTTGCTTTTCATTTTGAAACCACAGAAAAGAAAGACGATTTATGGGATATGGTACAAGTATCAAGAAGAGTTAATTTTTTTTTTCTTGGATTTGCAATGACCAACAAGAAGCAGACAAGCTCCCAATTTATGACTTCTCTCCTTGGCAGAACCCATCAGAAGGGAGCGCTTCTTGATAGAGGGGCTCCGAGGACGGAAGTACAGATCCCTCAGGCAACCTGTCTAAGATGCCAGCCCATACTCGTAAAGCAGTTTATCACTGCTGTAACTGGTGGCACTGAAGAAAACTTTTGATTCTTGAATTCAAGCAGCTATAGCTGAGGTGTCTAGCTCTGCAGGAAGAAATACAGACGGAACAAAAATAGGCATACATGACTGGAATTAAGGAGACTTGAGATCTAGCCTAGCCCCGTCTAACTAGCTGGTTTATTTCAGACTATTCACTTGCCTTCTCTGGGTTTCAGTTTCCTCTTCTGGAAATTAGAGCATTCAACTGATGGGTACTCCTAGGTCTGAAATTGCCAGAAATCACCCAGATACAACTCTTTCTTAGATAGGAATGCCAAGGTAGATTTTGTGATGGACAGGGCACCCTAAAGTCTTTGCACTTAAATTGAATTTCTTTTTTTTCTTGAGATGGAGTCTCACTCTGTTGCCAGGCTGGAGTGCAGTGGTGCGATCTTGGCTCACTGCAACCTCCGATCCCGGTTCAAGTGATTCTCCTACCTCAGCCTCCAGAGTAGCTGGGATTACAGCACATGCCACCATGCCCAGCTAATTTTTATATTTTTAGTAGAGATGGGGTTTCACCATGTTGGCCAGGATGGTCTCAATCTCCTGACCTGGTAATTTGCCCGCCTTGGCCTCCCAAAGTGCTGGGATTACAGCCGTGAGCCACCGTGCTGGGCCCAGTTGAATTTCTTACTGTGATTTTTCTGAACATTCAGGTACTGGTTACATTAGGAATAGATTATAAAATTACATGCTTTGTTAATGAAGAACCTGGTGATACTATTAATAATAGTATTGTTAATAAGTTTCAATTACTGAACACTTAGCACAGGGCAGACAATGTGCTCAGCTTTCTGTGGATCATCTCACTTAGTCCTTAAAAGAACCCAATGAAATTAGTACTGTTACTGTCTCCATTTCACAGTTGAAAGAATAAGGCTTAGTTTAAAAAACTTGGATCAGGTCATACAAAGTCGAAAAGTCAGAATTTGAACCCAAGCCTATTTGCCACCACACTGAGAAAACGTCCATCTCTATATGGTATGAGGCTTGTCCAGACATTAAGTGATTTTTAAGGATGATGAGCAGATAAAGTAGAATCAAGTGTATTTGTTACATGGTGGCTGTTCAGTTAATATTATTCTTCCCCTTTCTTTTACTCTGTACTAAATATGAACAAAAGAGGGAAAATTTGGCTTTCAA
Organism: Ateles fusciceps; assembly: GCA_036589455.1. NCBI lineage: Eukaryota > Metazoa > Chordata > Mammalia > Primates > Atelidae > Ateles > Ateles fusciceps. The sequence continues at coordinate 5,442,157 of JAZHEH010003061.1, read as the reverse complement.
AAAATGGCTGACCTATCTAGAGTAGTTTCAGAATGATTCTGCCTTACAGTAGGGGATCCTAAGGTTAGAGTCTATGATTGATTTTAATATGACACTTCATGGAAAATATGGGCTGTGATATGTCTGTGTGTGTGTAGGAGAGAGAGAGAGAGAAATACAACTAGATCTTTTCCCTTTGCTCTTAACTAAATCTACTCTATCTTAGTTCTTAAAAAACAATTAAAAATTTTTTAAGTGTTTTTTTTTCTTCATCTTTTATTTTAAGTTCAGGGGTACGTGTGCAGTTATTTTTATTTATTAAAAAATTTATTTAGAGATGGGATGTTACCCTGTTGCCCAGACTGCAGTGTAGTGGTGTGATCATATCTTACTGCAAACTTGAACTCCTGGGCTTAAGCAATCCTCCCGCCTCAGCCTTTCAAATAGCTAGGACTACAGGCTAATGCTATCGCATCCGGCTAATTCAGAAAAAATTAAATTAAATTAAAAAAAATATATATATATATGTATGTGTTTTTAAGAGATAGGTCTGACTGGTTGCCTGAGCTAGTCTTGAACTCCTGACCTCAGACCATCCTCAGCCTCCCCAGTCACTGGTATTACAGATGAAAATATGTTTTATTTTAAAAATAAGGAAGGTGATTGACTTTTCTCACCAGGCAATTAACACCACATAGTACATGTTGAGGAAGTGGGTGTTTCTTGCTTTCTATTGTTAATCTGCTGATAGTGAGGGTGGAGAGCACTTTGAAAAAATATTTGTATAAGGAGGAGAGATAGAAGTGAGCTGAATTAGAAAGTCTTTTGCGTATCCCGAATTAAGGACATTCTTGACTTTTTAGAAGACATTTCCTTGAGGTAGACAGTAGTTTCTCAAGGAGGTACAGAGTTTAAATATGTAATCTTGGCTTCAAATACTCTTAGGAGATCCTTATTTTTTAAAATTAATTTTTAGTTTAGGGGCTCAGTGTACTTTCTTATACTTGTAGGAAAGAAAAGGGCATTGCCTGCATATTGACCCTTGGAAGCTAGATTGCCAGATGCTGCTGCTAATAGCAGCCAAAACTTACATAGGACTTACTATGTTCTGTACAGTGTTCCAAACTGTGTGTGTATACACTAGCTCAGTCCTCACAATAGCCATCAGGAATAGCTTTATTATTGTGCTTCATCATGTCTAAAATATATTGACGTTGCATTCTTGCCCTTGCTAGAAGATGCTAACAAAAGGCTTTCACACAACTATATCTCCAGTGACACCTGATTTATAGTAGCAATTGCAAGATGTCTTGTAAGACTGAAATGTATGATGCACCCCAATTTTAAAGAAGTTAAAATAAGAAAGCATGTTAGAATTGATGAAATAGAATCTCATTCCTATTTTACAGATAAGGATCCCAAGGCAAAAAAGATTAAATACGTTTTCCAAAGTTACAGTTAAGTACTCAGTATGTGCCAGCCATTGTGCGGGGTATTCCATAAGCAGTATCTCATTGAATCCTCAGAACAATAGTGTGAGGTAGTGTATATTCTTTTTTATAGAACAGAAACCTGGAAATCAAAGGTCCAGAGACATCAAAGTAATTAGTATCTGGGAGACTTGGGATTCAAACCCAGCTCTGCTTGTCTTTGTGAGTTTCCTATTAGGTTACTTTGTAAGATACCATACTAGTCGTCACTTTAAAGCCCAATATGCATTTGTAACAAAAATGAGTAATGGATATGAAGCTTGGGGTAGAATTGACATTGGACTTGGAGCTAGGAGATCTCGATTCTAGATCATGCAAATCACTCTACTTCTCTGGGATCTGTTTGTCCTTTAGAAAACTGAACCCAGAGAGTGGAAGGTCTGAATATTTATTTTCAGATCAAGAAAGCAGAAAATTGTCTTAAAGATACAATCTGAAAAGTACAAATTATGATTAATATTGATGGTGGTATCTATACCTTCAGTCTGTGGCATTTGGTTTGTTAACTGTCCCTTTATGATTACTCGGTCACTACTGCTACCCTGAATAGAAAACAGAACTCACGAAGATCATTTGTAGACATACATGTGTGATTACCTGCGAAAATGAAACACATTAGAGATTGTTCCATTTAAGTCTTTGAATTCCACTTAAGTCTTCCTAGAATATAATGCCATTGGTGACAGCGTTTTTTCCTGTACTTTAAGTGATATAAAAAGCATAGTTATGCCACCTTTTTTTTTTCAAATTAAAAATAAAGAGGAAATAACATAGTCACAGTGTCTCGTTGCATCATTCTCACTGCAGGATTGATATTGTTTGCTGCTGCTCTATTCAGTTTGAGGGGAAGCCCCCAAATGAGTCAACATTATTTGGACTTGCTTTTCAGTTCTTAGCTCTTATTTCCAATGACTTAGAGCCAAGTGTGATGCTGTGATATGACATGCTATAATGTTGATGCCCAAGTTTCCATTTTTTGGAGAGGGATTCTGTTATATGTCATTAAGATGGGCGACCTACACCTGCAAATACCCAAGCTATAAAGATAGGTAAGGCATCATCTGTAAAGTGTCTCTCTTTATAGTGTGCAAATAGAATTTTGAATGTTTGTAGAGGCTCTGCCCTTATCCATGGGCTCGCCATACCTGAGATGTGAGGTTGCAGATCTGCTCTGGAGCCCTCTGAGGAGGCACACTGCAGTGGCTCTTGGGGCGTAGCAATCAGGAGTTCTCAGCATAAGGTAAGTCACCAAGTTGAGGATGGGGTGAGGGAGGCAACACTGAAAACCAGTAAATAGTCTTGTCTGAGTTTTTATTAATTTTATGGATATATGGAAATTATCCTATAGGAAGCACTGAGTATGACAGCTAAGTTTCTGGATATGGGGTTGGGTAAAAGGGGATAATGCCGGGAGTCAGTAGCATCTAACATAGGGCATCTGGCATGTGTGTATATAGGTGAATATGTATGTTTGACTAGTCATGTAGAATTGTCAGTGTTAATGGGATAGCTAGTTATTTTTATGATTTTCAGAAGAGATTATTGGCATTGGGGGGGAATAGTGGAGAGGTCGGTTAACGTGTACAAGCATATAGTTAGACAGAAGGAATAAGTTCTAATGTTCAACAGTAGGCAAGGGTGACTGTACTTAACAACAATGTATTGTGTATTTCAAAATAGCTAGAAGAGAGGACTTGAAATGTTCTCAGTGCATAAAAATGATAAATACTTGATGTAATAAAAACTCTAAATACCTTGATCTGATCATTATATTCTGTGCATGTAACAAAATATTACATGTATCACATTAAAATGTACAAATATTATGTATCAATAAAATTTTAATAAAAAAGTAAACCTTCCCTGGTGAGAGATTCCATTTCTAGTTGGAATGATATTTTGGGTTTTAATCTATTTAGGGGGTAAAAACAAACCATGAAAAGTGCTGACTGCAAAAACCCAAAAATAGCCAAGGTTGGGTATTGCTCATATAAATGAATTTTTCTTCTTTAAGGTGGACTTTTGTTTTAGTCAGTGTTGAAGAACTGAATTTTTAGCAATTCTTGATACAATACCCAGGTAAATATAGGTAAGCGAGTCCTTAGCTGTGGAACTGTGGTCTCTGAGCAGTGACTGCTCAAATTGGGAACTCAGTTCTCAAGTGAGCAGTGATATTCCAGAGAAATCTGACTTAATATGTAGTACATATTAATAATAATATGTAAGGAAGCAAGGACTAAAATTTATTTGTGAAATAACAGTGTCTTGGCTGGGTGTGGTGGCTCACTCCTATAAATTCCAGCACTTTGGGAGGCCGAGGCGGGCAGATCATGAGGTCAAGAGATTGAGACCATCCTGGCCCATATGGTGAAACCCCTGTCTCTACTAAAAATACAAAACATAGGTGTGGGTGTGGTGGCATACGCCTATAGTCCCAGCTACGTGGGAGGCTGAGGCAGGATAATCACTTGATCCTGAAAGGCGGATGTTGTAGTGCCCCGAGATTGTGCCACTGCACTCCAGCCTGGCGACAGAGTGAGATTCTGTCTCAAAAAAAAAAAATAAATAAAAATAACAGTGTATTTGAAAGAACTGTAATAACATGTGAAAATCAATAGAATAAATGAAATTGCCTAGATGTCTATGCAAAAAAAAAAAAAAAAAAAAAAAGGGCAAGATTCTAGCACTAGGAGACTTTGTTTCTTTTTTAAAATTTCCATAGGTTTTTGGGGAGCAGGTGGTGTTTGGTTACATGAATAAGTTCTTTAGTGGTGATTTCTGAGATACTGATGCAGCCATCACCCAAGCAGTATACACTGTATTCAATCTGTAGCCTTTTATCCCCCACCCTCCCACCCTCTCAGTCCCTGAAGTCTATCATATCGTTCTTATGCCTTTGCATCCTGGTAGTTTCACTCTCACTTGTAAGTGAGAATATATGATGTTTGGTTTTCCATTCCTGAGTTACTTCACTTAGAATAATGGTCTTCAGTTCCACCCAGATTGCTGCAAATGCTGTTATTTCATTCCTTTTTGTGGCTGAGTAGTATTTCATGGTATATATATACTATAATTTCTTTATCTACTCGTTGATTGGTGTGCATTTGGACTGGTTCCTTATTTTGCAATTGTGAATTTTAGCACTAGGAGACTTTGAAAAATAAGGGGAAATTGGAACCTCTTGAACTCTAACAACTGCTATTGTTCCTCATAACGTTCTCCTTCCTTTATTTTTCTTTTATTAGTTTTTGCTCTATATGGTCTGCAGAGAAGACTTAGTGACTGTTACCTTCTTGTCGATTACCATTCTCACTTGGAATTTTTGTCCTAATGGTACTGTAATATGTATGTTACATTAAAACTACACTGTTCATTACTATTGCAATAGCTTCTCATCTAGCTAGTTATTAGGTCTTCAAGGATGGTGAACAATAGGTAGATAACCCTCTTTTCATACAACCTGCAGACATATAGGTTAACATGAGGTGTTAAACTGAGTATTGTTGTTACTTTATTAATGGATAATTAATGTTTTCTAATGGATTTTAATTTTAAAAATTTGTATGTACTTTACAGGTGAACCACTGAGTTCTTCATTATGTCTGATGGAGATTATGATTACCTCATCAAGTTTTTAGCTTTGGGAGACTCTGGCGTAGGGAAGACCAGTGTACTTTACCAATACACAGATGGTAAATTTAACTCCAAATTTATCACAACAGTGGGCATTGATTTCAGGGGAAAGAGAGTGGTAAGTTCTATATCCTTCTATGTAAAAATGTAATCTTTGAGTCAACATTCGCTGGTCTGTTTAGTTTACTTTGTAGGAATTAGGAGGACAAAGGTTGGCATCTGAATTTAAAGGATACATGTGAAAGTGAATATGTTCAATCCAGGCAACACAATTGAAAAGGCTGTGCTGACGACACTTCATATAAAACCAGGCAGACAAAGTGAAAGTGGACAGTTCTTTAAAATGCCACCTTGCTACTCTTTTGGCTTGTATCTTCCGTTCTGAACTCCAAAAGTTATTTGTATACCTTTGTCTCGAAGCCTGCAACCACCTTGCTCCTCATGCTGGGCTGCATCTTCCACCTTTGCTATCTTATTATTTTTAATGGCATTTCTCCTAATAAAGTCTCAGCAATTCCACATGGAACACGAACTGACAGAACTCATCACTGCTGCCAGGAGGGTGAGGTTGGAGTAGGAGTGGGGAATGCCAGTAGTGGATGTGATATTCTGCGGAATGTTGAAGGGAGAAGCTTTTACTTATTTATTTTTTTAAAGACTTTAAGACTGAAAGTTATTCTAGTGTTGGAGAGGAAGGCAGAAGGTCATTGTGTCACAGCTGGAGATGAGGAAAGATGGCCTTCTCCTTAGACTACATTTCTTGCTGAAAAATTCACTGTTACCATGGAGCAGGTAAACAAGTGGTCAGGAAATTAATGACAGAGGTCCTTTAATGGATCATATGCTGTCAGAGGGAAAGGTCCCTGGCTTCTAGGACGGAACATTTCCCTTTGCCCATTCTAAGAGATTAAGACCCACTGTGTAACAATAGGGTCCTAATGAAATTTTTGGTATTGACATATAATTAATAGAATCTACGTATATGTATGTGGTTATTATTGTAGGTTAATTATTTTATAACTTAAAAAATAGGTTTATTGAGATATAATTCACAAAAAAAGGAAATCCATCCATCTAAAGTATAACATTAAGTGGTTTTTAGTATATTCGGAGTTGTGTAGCCATCACAGCTATTAAATTTTAGAATAGTTGCATCACTTTAAAAAGAAACCCCATACGTATTAGCAGTCATTGCTCTTTCTATCTCCCCTTAGCCACCGTGAATTTTTTATCAGTGGCTTCTGCACACATCACATAAATGGAATAATATATGGCCTTTTGTGTCTGGCTTCTTATACTTAGCATGATGTTTTCAAGGATCTTCCACGTTGTAGCATGTATCAGGACTTCATTACTTATTATGGGTACATAATATTCTATTGTATTGTACACCATTTTGTTTATCCATTCATCTGCTAATAGACGTATTTTGTTTTTTTTTTTTCAATTTTCTAGTGTATCATTTTAATTCCCGTTTAATTTTTTTAACTATATAATTTTGAGTTCTTTTTTAATAGTTCCCTTGGGGATTACAATTATCATCTTAATTTTTAATAATCTAACTTTGGTTAATAGCATCCTAATTTTAATACTGTGTGAAACTTTGCTCTTATATGGCTCTGTTTTCTCCCCTCTTTTTGTGTTGCTGTTACTATACAAATGACATCTTTCTACATTATGCGCCCATCATCAACACAACTTTACAGTTATTGCTGTATGCAGTTAATTTTTTTTTCTTTTTTCTTTTTTTTGAGACGGGGTCTCTCCCTTTTGTCCAGGCTGGAGTGCAGGGGTGAGATCTTGGCTCACCGCAACCTCTGCCTCCTGGGTTCAAATGATTCTCTTGCATCAGTCTCCGAAGTAGCTGGACTCATAGGCACCTGCCGTCATGCCTGGCTAATTTTTTGTATTTTTAGTAGCGAAGTGGTTTTGCCATGTTGGCCAGGCTGGTCTTGAACTCCTGGCCTCAAGTAATCGAGCCACCTCAGCCTCCCAAAGTGCTGGGATTACAGGCGTCAGCCTCCACACCCTGCCTGCAGTTAAATTTTAATCTGGTGGAGGAAAAGGCTTACAAAGAAAAATACATCTATACTGTCTTTTATGTTTACTATGCAGTCCTGGTGCTTCTTATTTCTTTGTGTGGATTTAAGTTACTGTCTAGTGTCTTTTCAGCTCAGTCTTGAGAGTTATCTTTGGTATTTCTTGTAGGACAGGTCTGCTAGAGATGACTTTTCTCAGTTTTTTCTTAATTTATTCTTTAATTTTAGAAGATAGCTATGTTACTGATTTCTGAGTTCTTTGACCATATTTATAATACCTGATATAAAGTCTTCATCTAATAAGTTTAACATCTGGGCTTCCTCAGGAATAATTTCTATTAGTTGCTTTTTTATTACATATGAGTCATGCTTTCCTGTGTCTTTTAAGTTTTGCTGAAAACTGGACATTTCAAATAATGTGGCTATTCTAGAAACTCAGATTCTTTCCCCTACCTGGGTTTCTTGTTTTTACTGCATTTATTTTTTTTTTTTTGTTATTGCTGTTTGTTTGTTTAATCTAGGATAATTTTGCAAAGTCTGTATTCTTTGTATGTAACTATCTGTCAACTTAGTGGACAGCTAATGAGCAGACAGGTTTTATTAAATTCCTTGAAGCAGTAAGTCTCTTAGGTTTTTCTGAGAATCTCTGTGTGTTTGTTGGGGTATGTGTTTAATACTACTGCAGGCAGTTTACAACTCTGCCTTAGCTTTTATTTTCTGCCTAGAAGAACCTCAAAGTCAGTCAGAAGTAAGAGATTAGGACCTTTTTAGATCTTTCCTAGGCATTTATAGAGCCCTGCACATGAACATGGCCTTGTAGGTTCCAGGGAATATTTGGGAGCACTGTAGACATTTCCTTTACTATTTTTTTCTTTAATTCTTTTTGTTAGACTTTTGTTAGCCCTAACTGATATTGCTGCTTCTGGTAGCTGTGATGTTAAATAATCACTGCTGATAGTTTTCAACAAATGCCCTAGGGATGGGGCTGTTTTCAAAGAGCAAGCTTTGAGTTAGGTCAAGTAAAGACAAAGCTGGGGGCATGGAGCTTTTCAAGGGGCTTCCTGACAGTTTTTCTCAGTATGGGACTTTTAGGGAGCTCCGGACCTATCGTGCCTCTGCTCTCCACAGTGGTGGCTAGGCTGATGTTTTCACAACTACCACATTTGTGTATTTGTTGGTTTTTAAGGCTACCAAAAGCTGGAGTGAGGGGGGATGGAACTAGGGCAAGGTAAAAAAACACCTCATAGCTTACTGGTTTTACTGATATTCACTAGTTTTTCTTGAATAAATGCTCCTTGGCATGTTGCAAGTCTTTGTTAGTTTCTGGAGTACTAAAAAAGTTGATTTGGACAATTTTCACCAGTGTTTTTGTTGCTATTAATAGGGAAGAAATTTTTGATGGTACTTTCTCTGCTGTTCTAGGTGTTTTCTATAAAATCACTTGTAAGAGCACTTTTAAAATGTGCGACGGGACAAAGAAAAATTGTTCTATGAAAAATACACCTGCACTCAAACATTTATTGCCACACTATTCACAATAGCAAAGTCATGGAACTAACCTAGGTGCTCATCAGTGGTGGACTGGATAAAGGAAATGTGTTACATATACACCATAGAATACTATGCAGCCATTAAAAAGTGAAATTATGTCTTTTGCAGCAGCATGGATTGGGCCAGGAGCCATTATCCTAAGTGAATTAGTGCAGAAACAGAAAATCAGATGTCATAGGCATTCTCACTTACAAGTGGGAGCTAAACTGTAGGTACACATGAGCATAAAGACAGAAACAATGGATACCAGGGTCTCCAAAAGTGGGAAGGGAGCGGAACAGGGGCTGAAAAACTACTTACTGAATACTACATTCACTGTTGAGGTGATGGGTTCAATAGATGCCCAAACCCCAGCATTACACAGTATGTCTATGTAACAAACTTGTGCATGTGCCCCCCTGGTTAAACAAACAAACAAAAAGAAGAGATTGGGAAGAGCCATAGAAGTGTAATATTTCCTGAAACTAGTGACCCAAGAGGACTTTGAGGAAAGGCAAGCTAATTGCTATATTTTATTCAAGTTATTTTGCATACATATTTTATAATATATTTATAAAATATATGTATATATTTCAATATAACTTATTACATTACCTGGGTATAATTATTTAACCGAAAATACAAACATGGTTGTATTCCAGATGGGATTCTCTTTAGAAATGTAGATGCCTTAGGGTTTGTACTGAATAAAAAGGTAAGAATGGTTCACTGGTGTCAGAAGTTCTCTTGTGTTTTCTCTTTCACTTTGCGGTTTTAGGTGTACAGAGCCAATGGGCCGGATGGAGCCATTGGCAGAGGCCAGAGATCCACCTGCAGTTATGGGACACAGCAGGGCAGGAGAGGTATGAGATCTTCAGTTACGTGCTTTTTACTCAAGGAAGAGAAAAACAGTTATATTCTTCAAACAGTGACTTGAGCAGGAAAAAGCCAGCCAGTTCGTTCATTTGCACTTGGATAAGATATACTGCCAAGTTAGCAGGAAATTTGTCAGTCTGAGATGAGAATGGTGGCTTTATTTCATACTAGGTCCAAGGAAAGGTTAGGATTCTTACTTGTGGACTTTCTTTTTCTTCTTTTAATTTTTTTGACTGACACACTTTGCTCCATTTCCTTTTGAAATTTGCTCAACCAGAAGAAAGTGGCCAAGTTACATAGATTATTCTTACCTGATTGTTGAAAACTAGTGGGAAATCTGTTTGGAGTTAATTCGTATGACCAGAGCTTACTTGACCAAAATAAGCCACATAAATCTTGTTATAAAGTTGCTTTTATAAAACTTCTGTTTTCTCTCACAGCCACCTTGAAGGATTTTGTTTTTTAACTTTTTATTATGGAAAACTTCAAGTGTATTCAAAAGTGGAAGGATTATATGATAAACCCATGTACCCATTACTCAACTTCAACAATTATGAAATTGTGGCCAATAGTATTTCATTTATACACCTTACCTCTTGTCACCCCTAGCCCCTTACCATATAATTTGGAAGCAAATTCCAGGCATTATATTATTTCATTTGTAATACTTGTGGTATGTAGCTCTAAAAGATAAGAATTCTTTTTTTTTTTTTTTTTTTTTTTTTTTGAGATGGAGTCTCGCTCTTGTCCAGGCTGGAGTGCAGAGGCACCATCTTGGCTCACTGCAACCTCCGCCTCCTGAGTTCTAGCAATTCTCCTGCCTCAGCCTCCTGAGTAGCTGGGACTACAGGCATGTGCCACCACACCTAGATATTTTTTTATTTTTTAGTAGAGATGGGGTTTCACCATATTGGCCAGTCTGGTCTCGAACTCCTGACCTCATGATCCGCCCACCTCAGTCTCCCAAAGTGCTGGGGTTACAAGTGTGAGCTGCCGCGCCCAGCTAATAACTCTTTTTAATAAAAACATTGATTAAAAGTATTTGAGAAAAAGCTAACATTGCTGATTAGATGACAAATTCATACCAATATTTTCTTCCCTGGAGCCTGCCTATCAGTTACAGACTTTACATATAGGCAAAGATGAGAGGAAACTGACTCAGGGTGGAGTGGGGTTAGGGGTGGGGAGAGAGAGAGAGAAGACAGAGAAAACAGGAGGATAAAGGCTTGGAAGGCAGAGTACCTGGACAGAATATGGTCTGAGTCAAGAGATTCTTACCTTAAAGCCAAACAAATGGCTATGAGAGATAAGAGATCTCTGCATATTCTGAAATTAAAAGATCATGGAACACATTGTAATGTCAAGTGAAGCATTCACAGAAGAAAAACATACACTATTGCTTTTGGCCAGATTAACTCATAATTGTACAACAAATTCTTAACTGAGACTAAGATCACAAGCTGGCTCTTGTCGTCTCTGTCCAGCAGGCCGGGTTTTCAAATCACATGGTATGTTAACACTTAAAGTGATATAAGTGATTAATAACTATCCTATATACTTCTGGAATATCACCATGTAGCTTGTTATTGGTAAACTTTTGTAAGAGGCTGAAGGTATTGCTTGTAGCTTTATATTTGAGGAGTGGGAGGAGTGGGGCCCTGGTTTAAGTGACCATTCTGCTTTTATGTTCCTAGGTTTCGTAGCTTAACAACAGCATTCTTCAGAGATGCTATGGGTTTTCTTCTACTTTTTGATCTGACGAATGAGCAAAGTTTCCTCAATGTCAGAAACTGGATAAGTAAGTGTTACTGTTTCCCAGTATCCTGCTACATGCTCCCCTATTTATAAAATGCCTTTCTTATGCTCTACTTCTGTTATAAATTGTTTTGGGGGAGCTCTTATGGCAAATACTATTTTAAGGAGCAAGATTTTTAGTTTAGGGACAAAGGTAATTGAAATACCCTGCTTCTTCCTGATACTGATGACTTTGATTTGTTGAGTACTTCCTGTGCTCTAGGTAGCAGGCAGCACTTTATGTGTGCTCTCCTTCTCAGTGTATCCCACAGAAGAGACTCTGATTCCCATTTATAGATGAGGAAGTAGAAGCCTAGAGAAGTTAAATCAGTAAGTGTCCCCTTGTCTACTGTGTGCTATCAATTCTTCTGTGATCTCTGGGCATTACATATATATTACATAGATGCAGATAGCTTTTGAAGGCTTAATGGATCATATCCCTGGCTTCATGTCTTTTCTGTGCTTAGAGTTCCCTTCTAGCTTTTAGGGTTAGAGCATTTTTCAGGAGGATTCTGCATGGAAAACTCTACTGCATTGGCAAAAGTGGTCCCCAGTGCAATGTATGTCGACCTTTATATTGGAGAGATTGTAACCTCCGAAATGACTGGTTAATAGCCATTTAGAATCTTGCCACTTGACTGCATAAGAGCTTTCAAATGTGTATTTTCCTTCTTTGGTCATAATAGTAAAACCCTAGAGAATTTATTAGAGAAGCCTGTAATATTAAATTCTTAACATCTAAATCTTTAAAACCCTGATTAAAAAGATCTACTACTTAAAAATTACTTGCTGTTTGGGGATTATGAAAGGGTAATTGGCTGTAGTTTTGATAGAAAACGTTATTTTAAAAATGAGTTTAAAAATAATTTATCTAGTGCACTGTGGTTTTCACATACATTGTATCTGATCCTCACAATCATCCTGTGCACATGTTCGGGTCAATGTTGTGTCCTTATTTCAGGAGGCGGACACTGAGACTTAAAAAGTAATAGACTTATCCAAGGATATGAAGCTTTGACTTTCAGTTCAATGGATTTTTATGCCCGTTCACAAGTCATTTGGCCACTAAGAGTTGAAGAGCTATTAATTACTTTAAATATGAGTTCCCCGAATATAGTAATGCTTACTGGGGCTTCACCTCATTAGATGCCTGGCTGAGTTGCATACTTCATTATTTCCCTTGTAGATGAATGACAGTGGCTATTTATGGTCCCTTACTCTCAGCCCATCCTCATCATCTCTCCTTTGCATCATCGGAACAAGTTCTGGGGCTTTTAAAAGCCAACCATTTTATAAGGATCACTAGCAAGTGCTCACAGAATCTCTAATTTTTAGATTAGCATTGAAAAATAAACAACCCACCTGTTTTTCATAGGTAGACACTAAAAGTCTGAGACATTAGATAAATATTGCCCATCCAGGCTAACTAGTTGGATAAAGAACAAAATTATGTGAAAAGATGTATATATATCTATGTATTTTGTTTTGTTTTCCTTAGAGAGTGAAAGAGTCCTTATTGCTCAATCAGGTAAAGAACACTTATACATATGGAAGATTTTGTATCTTTAATAGAAAGCATTTTCCACCCCCTACCATTTAAACAAAAAGGTATAATGTTCAGTGTCAGAAGTGGTAATATCAAATCTTAATTAGGAACAAAAATTTGTTAGTTATCTGTACTTTTAATTTTTCTTCTTTCTGTCAGCATTTTATTAAAAGGATCATTCATTTCTTGTCTCTTAACAAAATAATAGTTTAATGCACACACACACACACACACACACACACACACACACATATATATACACACGCACATATCAGTGGTGAGTGCCAGAACACAGTGTTGCATTAAAGAAGTAGCTGACTCGTGGGCCTTGACTGGCCGAGGGGAGAGGAGAACAGGTCTATACTCTTCCCTTTCCCTTTGCTCCTTGCAGATCCTTGCCTCTCACTTAGCCTCTCCATGCCCTCTTAGGAAGAGTGAGAAGAGTCTGAAGCAAGCCCCACTCAGTTGAGGAGACAGAACAGAGGCTGAGTCCTCTGGGGCTGGATTGAAATCTGAAAGGAATTTGGTAGTGTAGTGGTCACTGCCGTCTTCCTGGAGTTCAAAAGAGCAGGCCAGTCAGGCCCAGAGTCACTCTTCATTCAGTGCTAGTGTGTTTCGCAAGGAAACTTTGAAGTAGCCTATATTTCTAAACTTTCTTCTGCAGACTCACATGAGTAGTAAAGAACTGAACAGTATATATTTTCATATTTTTGCCTCTCTAACTTTTATTCCCATTATTCTCTGTCTGAAAAACCCTTTCACACCCACCCCCGATTTTTTAGCCAACTGGAATTGTGCTTATTCTTTGAAACCGAGCAAAGATGACCTCTGTGATATTTTCTGTGACAACCTTAGTTGTGTCAGATGTTTTCCATCCTCTTAACCCCTGTTACATTTTATACTGTTTATGGTGTTCTTATTACATCCAGTATCAGATTGCAGTTATTTATGTATGTGACTTTTATCTAAGTGAAGTTTTTAAAATAACTGATTAATTTACTTTTTAGATAAGCATAATCTTAGTAGAAAAAGTAGGAAAAATGCAACAAAAAGAAGACATCATCAATCATCGCACTTCCTAGACTGCCCAGAATAAATACCGTTAACCATAATTACTGGTGATACATGCTCTTCTAAATGCTTTAATATATTAAGTTAGTAGTTCTCTAATGTGAATGTACATCTCAGTTACCTGGAGGACTTTTTAAAACACAGATTTCCAGCCCCATTTCCAGCATTCCTGATTCAGTAGATCTCGGGTGGGACCTGAGACTTGCATGCCAACAAATTCTTAGGTTATGCTAAGGCTGGTGGTTCACAGTCTTTACCTGCAGAATCAATTAATTCATTTTAATCCTTACCTTGACTATATAAAGTAAGTAGTATCATTATCACCATTTACAGATGGGGAAACTGAGGCAGTCAAATAACTTCATCAGGGACACATAACTAGTAAATGGCAGAGCCAGGATTCAACCCTGGGTACACTGGATCCTGAGTCCATGCTCATAGCCATGACAGTGGGCATGGGCTTGTGACACCTTAGAAGGTGTTAGCACAGAGCCTCTCTGGAGACCCGAAAAATAATGAGGTAACCATGAAGCAAGTCTTGAAGGAAGGTTGTGGTTAAGTCTTCAATGATGTGGGAACAGCATGTGTAACAACCCAGAGGAAAGAAAGGGCATGGCTTTTCATGAAATAATACACAGCTTGGTCTCTCCTCTGTAGGTCTTATTACCCCCAGTTGCCCTATGAGGGCAAAGAACTGTTGTGAAAAACCATGCAGAGTATCAGGCCTGTGCTAATGCTCAGTAAACACTTGCCTACTTGACTTCCTCATGATAAGATATAATGAACCCAGCTTCCTCATGAGGAACTAAAATGTCCACACTTTTCTGGTTAACCATGATGAAAAATAAATTAGGCCATAAACTTTGAAGTATGTCTTACTGTGAAAGTTTAGGCCCTTAATTTTATTCTGGGGTGTGATGAGTAAGAGATGAGGCGTTATTTTCCTACTTTGAAAGACTGAACTATTTAGCTTAGTGAAGTTCTTTTGTTTGAGTCACAATTGCTTTTTATAATTGTGCCTATTTTCAGGTGAAATAAATGCTGTGGATAAGAGTTATAGTCCTCGGCTTCCACTTGGTTCTGGTGACAGAATGATTTACTGTTTATTCTGGGCCTTTTCTCCTCATTGAAACCTGTATCTTGTTTGTTTTAAATGACTTGATTCTGCTCTAGGCTAATAGAAAAATGTGAAAAACATTTTGGATAGAAATAGGTTAGTTTGGAGAAAAACAATTCTTTTAGAAATGTCACTGCTATAGAGAAAAAAAACACATAAAAACAGTTTTAAGATTAGCAATAAACCCTAGGAACACCTCCAAGTTTCTTTTCCAATAGCCTTCATAAAAAAGAAAGGTGTTTTGTGTGTGTGTGCACGCATGTGTATGGGCACATGTGGGCCCTCACACTTGAGAGTTAGCATATTCTCTTATAAACTCTCTGATAGCAATAAACCGGGGTATGTGCTTAAGAACAGGCATGGTTTTATATTTCTGGCCCAACTATTCAGCTTTCGGATAAGATTATTGATGCTTTGAAAGCATTATGTCAATTCCCAGTATATGTACATTACAGTCTTCAAAGCACTTTTGCATGTATTGTTCATTGATCATACACTTACTTTATTATTTATGTATAATAAACTTTTCTATATGAATAGGCCAGCTACAGATGCATGCGTATTGTGAAAACCCAGATATAGTGCTATGTGGAAACAAGAGTGATCTGGAGGACCAGAGAGCAGTGAAAGAGGAGGAAGCCAGAGCACTTGCAGAGAAATATGGGTGAGTATTTTTGTGGAGAAGTCTAGAGAAAACATTTTCAATATAAACATTAGCAGGTGAATGGTAATGAAAAGACGAAAGTGGAAAATTAATGCAAAACTTCAGCCATAGGCCTTGGGACGTGTTGAATATCTCCTTTTTATATATATGATAATGAGAGCCATCAAAAATGCATGTGGCGAGGGCTTCCTTCAGTGTTTTGGTTCCATTTTCTCAAGCTCTTGGCATTTGCAGAGAGACAGTTTTTTTGAGACACAGTCTTGGTGTGTCACCACGCTGCAGTGTAGTGGTGCAATCTTGGCTCACTGCAAGGTCTGCCTCCTGGGTTGAAGCAATTCTCCTGCCTCAGCCTCCTGAGTAGGTGGGACTATAGGTGCATGCCACCATGCCCAGCTAATTTTTGTATTTTTAGTAGAGATGGGGTTTCATCATGTTGGCCAGGATGGTCTCGATCTCTTGACCTCGTGATCCACCCACCTTGGCCTCCCAAAGTGCTGGGATAACAGTTGTGAGCCACTGTGCCCGGCCCAGAGAGACAACTTTGACAACTTTGAGTGCAAATGCATTTAAGTGTGTAAAGCCTTCTTTCCAAGATGCAAGTAGGAGACTCCCGGGGTAAGGAAGTCCTCTATGTTGAGCAAGGAAATTTCAAAGCCAGTTCATATATTATTGTAGAGAACGCTAGCATATAAGAAGGGCTTACTGTTTATTATAGACTAGGTGCTGGTTTTGAAATTTCTATGCTGGTGTAATGTTGGGGTTCAGGGTGCCCTCAGCTCCCCTGAGAGGATGTTTCTCCAGGTTCTTGGTCCCCAGCCCTCCCAAGAATGAGAGAGGGGACCATGGCGCAGTGCGCAGTAAATGCTGGACTCAAAAGTATTTGTAGAAAGTGATTTTATTTAAAGAGAGAGAGAAATAGGAGGAGAGAGAAAGAAACAGCTAACTCTCATACTGAGTGAGAGAATCCAGAAAGATGGAATCCAGGAGAGAAAGCAGCTTCCACACTGAGTGGAAGGGAATAGAGAGAGAGATGGAGTTTCAGAGGGGAAGACAGTTTTCCATGAGAGAGTGGTGAAGGGGACCCCAGAGGCAAAATCCAGGAGAGAGCAAGATGGCTTCCATGAAGCGAGTGTTCCTGGAAGGGGACTCAAACATGGAGTCCGAAGGGGTGTGGAAGAAGGGACTTTTAACCCGGGAGAAAGCCCCACTTCTCTAAGACCCCAGGCCAATGAAAGGAGATCCTTAGAACTTCCCCTGGAGTGATTGACTCTTCGTTTCTTCCCCGAGCTCAGACGAAAACCGTTAAATCTCGCAGATGGAGAGAGACGGGAGGGGAGCATGGTGCTGGGAAATTCTTGCCCTTAAAACTACGCCCCCTTGTGGACCCGGAAGGAGAACACATTCCCTCACTGGGCGAGGAGTGTGAGTTCTCCTTTGGTTTAGTCTTTGGTTTTGTGGTGGAGAGTTGGGAAGATACTGTCTTTCTCCTTCAGTTCTGGGAATAGGATCATAGCAGCAGCAGCATGACTTGGACGTGAAAGAAGTGGTCAGCTGCTACTTATTAAAGTATTAAAGCGTTAAGGGTGCCTCTAAAAGGACTTTGTAGTTTACTTTCTTTCTACCTCTCATACAATGAGAACCCATATGTAAATTCTAACCCTTACTAGTATTAAAAGAGGAAGGCAGCAAGTGGATTGAGAAGAGATGGTGTAGAGGTTGTAATGGGTGTTACCCGGCCTGTGGCCTTGGTGGTTAGCAGAATCGGAGGAGGCCAAGGAAAGACCTTTTCCTTTTCATTGTGCAATCACTGTTTTATTCTTTCTTTGGTTGATGGAGGTTCAGAAAGCTGGTAGGGTTTATACTGAGAAGGAAGAAGGAAGATAGGTTGGCCAGGTAGGAAGAAGTCAGACTCTGGAGAGCTTTGAATATAAGGTAAGGAGATTAGATTTGATCCCTGGGGGACAGGGAGTTGCTGAAAGCCTTTGAGCGTGGAAGGATGTTATGTTTACTTTTCCAGATCATTCTAGAGGCTGTAGGTGGGGGAGGGAGGAAAGACTGAGAGGTTGCAGTGGGCTGTGAGGTGGGCAGAGGCTGGATTTGTGAAAAAGGAAAAGGAAGAATAAATCAGGAAAAACACATAGGGTAGGGCGGGATTTTAGGTTTTTCGCAAGTGTAGCTCAGCTGAAAGATTCCCCTCCACTGTAGGCTTACTCTGGCAAGGATTTGCAATTGGATGTAGAGGTTTTTAACCTAGGGCAGATGCTGTCTAACTAGGTTAGAAACATCCAGAGAGCTTTTAACACATGCTCATGTCTGGGCTTCCCCCTCTGACCATCAGACATGATTTGTCTGGAGGAGTTTCTCAGGCAGGGTTCAATTGAAGAAGCATACCTATACATGAAGGGGTCTGTTACAGGAATTTGAGCATACGCAATTGTGGGAACTGGGTAAGGAGCCTCTGTAAGGGGTTGTCTTTGTGTTTGATGCTGACGCTTGAAGGACAGGACAGGCAGACTGGAAGCGAAGAAGGATGTGAAGTGGGGGATGGATGGAAAAAGTAAGAACCAGCTGGCGCCCATCATGATGGGCTACATGTCAATTCCTGTTGCCTCTGACCTAGATGGTGTGGGTGTCCTGCAGAAAGTGGGCCTCTTTGTCACAAGGCTAACAACATTCACCTGGCCCAGGTACAGGTCTGGTTGCTGGTTTATGCCAACATGATGAGCCAGCAGATAAGGACACTCTATGAGGGCTACAAAATGGATGTTGCTTTACTTCTCCACCTCCAAAATTGCCCCCAAATGTCTGTCTTGGTCCACTCTGACCAGAAAGGGAATTCTGGGAAATGTTGTTTAGCCTAGTCAAGTTTACTTGTTACAAAGCCTGAGCATGGGTATCTTTTAAAACCCCTCCACGTGATCTTCATGTGCAATGCTTGAGAACCAGTAACTTAGGTGATTTGAGGTGGAGGTTGATAGAGCCTTACCAGCCATTCTGAAATGCACCCCTGCTCCCCTGAGAGGCACTTATGTAACGTAGTGGAAAAGAAACAGGGAGAGATCAAATACCACGGAGAGTACTGAAGTGTTGAACTGTGAGGTATGTTGCAACGGGTAAGGAGGAAGTAAGTGATGAAGCAATGGAAACAATGGATCCTAGAGCATGCTTTTGAGAAGTATGTCAGTAAATGCAAAGAAAAAAACAAAACAAAACAAAAAGGCAATTAGAGGAGTTAGCTAGATCAAACAAGCACATTCAAGTTTATTCTCAAGTACTGGGGGAGAGTCAGGTTTGACTTCTTGTCCCTGTAGGCTTTTTCAGCCCTTTGCTTGTTTCTTGTGCTCTGGTTCTCAGGATTCCACAGCCTGTCTGGTATCACAGAGCCTAACCTTGCCTTCTGCCATATGGGGTAACTGAGGAACGTAGGGACCATCTTTCACCTGTCCTCAGGCCACGATGGTTATGGAGTATTTCATAGAGAGGAGCTCAATCTGTAGTTTTTGAATTGAGTTAAAATGAGAAGAGAGGATTTAGCAGATAATGATTGAAACTCCTGAAGAAAGGAAAGGGCTGGAAACAGAGTCCCTTAGGACAGAAAGCACAACGTGTAGTTCAGTAGGCTGTTTGGCACTTTCAGAGGAAAATATGATGGAGCAATTTTATTTACATGCATTTCACAAATTTGGCATATAAATGTAATGATTATTTTCACAGATGTTTTGTTTTATTCTTATTATAACATTTACACTGGTTTCACATGCACTAGAGGACTACATTGTTTAGTTTATCCATGTGCTAACAGTCAGAAAACAGGATAAAGTGTATGGCATGTCTTCATATAATTTGTTTGTTGTCTGATAAATTTACATTTTTTTGTTACTATTACGCTTGGTATGGTGGCTCACGTCTGTAATCCCACCACTTTTGGAAGCCAAGGCAGGAGGATCACCTGAGGTCAGGAGTTAGAGATCAGCCTGGCCAACATGGTGAAATCCCGTCTCTACTAAAAATACAAAAAATTAGCTGGGTGTGGTGGCGGGTACTTGTAATCCCAGCTACTCAGGAGGCTAAGACAGGAGAATCGCTTGAACCCTGGTGGGGCAGAGGTTGCAGTGACCTGAGATCACAGCATTGCACTCCAGCCTGGGCAACAAGAGCAAAACTCTGTTTCAAAAAAACCAACACCAAAACCAGATCATTAACTCTGGAATAGACATACATTCAAAGAATGAAACACCATGTCTCAGAAGAACAGTGGAAGCCTAGTAACACTACAGTGTGAATATGGAATATTAATCTATATATGCTGGGACAAGTAAATTTGAAAATGAGGACTTCATGCAACAGACAAAAATGTAAAGGCAAATGTATGCATGATGATGGATAGCGGCAAAAAATTTGTAGTGGCCTGAGTCTGTTTACCCCTAATTTTCCATGATTTTTTTTTGTTTGTTTGTTTTTGCTGTGAAACTTGGTTAAATTGTGATATGAAGCACTTAGGATGCCTCCTAACAAAGTGATCTCTCTGGTAAACCAATTGAATTTTCCTGGAACAAGTGCGACATAATGGTTTCCAATGTATTATATTGAGTGATATTGTCAATGAAGTTAGAGAAGAGAGCAAAACAGTTCAAACATGTACTCCTGCCAGCCAAATGACTACAGTTCACACTGTTGGTGAAACACTTAAAAAGACCGCTATGAAGTCAGTGACAAATAAATGAGAAAGCAGAATGAAATACTGGCAGCATTCCTCCCGTAGAAGACACTATTAGATCTTAAGCTTCAGTGCACATCAGAAGCACCTGAACACTGGGTGCCACAGTTTCTGATTCAGTAGGTCTGGGTTGGAGCCCACAAATTTATACTGATAATCAGTTTCCAGATGTTGCTGCTGGTGGTTCAGGACAACACATTGAGAACAGCAGTGTAAATGCTCAGTTCCTATCAAATGTGGATGCTAGCAGACATTTTACTTGACAGGTGAGCATGCTAGCAGATACTTTCTTTGGACAAAGTCATTCTTGTACAGGATATGAACCAGTTGTCTACTTGTGCCATGCGTAAGGGAGTGAAATATGCTTAATGACTTCTCAATGGAAAATCCATGCTAAAGAGAGGAAGATTTTTTTTTTTTCCTCACACAGTTAATCATATCGGCTATGGTACAGGCTGGGAAGGGACACTGGGATTGGTACTAAGGGAGGACCAACCACAAGGAAGCAGACAAGGGCTTCACTCTGTGACTAAGTATGGTTGCATTGAAATGTCTGTCCACCCTTTATTCACAGAGGATAGTTGGTGGTCATAATAAGCATTTGTTCTTGATTCAGAATTGAGGGAAAGAGAGAAAAATGTGAATATGACCTAAAGCCGGGCATTGTGGCTCATGCCTGTAATCCCAGCACTTTGGGAGGCCTAGGTGGGTGGATCACCTGAGGTCAGGAGTTCGAGACCAGCCTGGCCAACGTAGTGAAACCCCATCTCTACAAAAATACAGAAATTAGCCAGGCATGATGGCGATTACCTGTAATCCCAGTTACTTGGGAGACTGAGGTGGGAGAATCCCTTGAACCTAGGAGACGGAGTTTGCAGTGAGCCAAGATCACACCATTGCACTCCAGCCTGGGTGATAGAGTGAGACTCTGTCAGGGAAAAAAAAGTATGAACTAAGAATGACAACCGAATGTACGTATTTCATGTGCTGTGCAAAGAAATGGGCAGCAAATTTAAGATGCTGTTCTCCCTACTGAAGGATGCTGGTTATTGCTGAGGAAGATGCCCAAAAGATTCTGGAATGAAAGAGGAATTAAAAATATTTATTTACAACATTAATATCAACATGGATCGTTTCAGGGATTTCAAGTAGCTTAGTTCAACAGCATGCACAGTGTCTTCCCTAGTTTGAACTAGATGAAATGTGGTAGAAATAGCTTGATCTCTAATAGTTTCGTTCTTTACAAACTTGATTACATCTTTTCTTGATTTGAGAAATAACTTAGTGATGTATCATTGGGCATGTTTGAAAAGTACTGAATAAGCCATAGCCAAACATATAGGACTGATTTGCAGAGCTCCATTTAATTCAGCAGAGGATCAGGGTTTCATGTGCTGCAACCTCCTAGGTTCAAACAGTCAGCATACCCGCCGTTTCCTGAGAATGTTGCTCAATTAGCATCCAACAGGCTATGAAAAGCAGTGTGAAACTCCCTTCTCACTGTAGTGAGACGTTTCTTCGTAACTTCTAGATCTACGTGTGAGCCAAACAGCTAGAACTGTTTGACAGAACTACCAGACATACTTGCTGTCACTTCTAGTTTTGTGAGAATAAACAACGGAAAAGAAATCAAGATGCTGACCTATGTCATGAGCAAGATCCTGGTGAAAAACTGCAAATGATCTGCCCCTCTCATTGATTTGAATCTGTTTACTTAAATTTTTTACTTTAAAATTTGTGATTAATCTGGTTTTGAAAAATACGCTATAGTAATTAATGGTCTGCATGTACTCCAGATGGCCTTTAAGTGGCCGCTTACACTGCTGTCACGATTAGCAGCCCCGAATGTTTTTGTCTTTGGCCATAGGGCTCCATGGTGGTGCTACATTAGCACCACCGTGTGGAGAGAAGGAACAATATCTGTCTTTCGATGGTTAAAACAGGGGGCAATACATTCTCTTGAATTTTTTTTTTTTTTTGAGATGGAGTCTTGCTCTGTCACCCAGGCTGGAGTGCAGTGGCATGATCTTGGCTCACTGTAACCTCTGCCTCCCAGGTTCAAGTGATTCTCCTGCCACAGCCTCCGGAGTAACTGGGATTACAGGCATACGCCACCATGCCCAGCTAATTTTTGTATTTTTAGTAGAGACCGGGTTTTGTCACATTGGCCGGGCTGATCAGGAACCCCTGACCTCAGATGATCCGCCCGCCTCGGCCTCCCAAAGTGCTGGGATTACAGGCATGAGCCACTGCACCTGGTCCCTTGAATTTAAGCTTAGGATACTAAATTTTTGTGTAAATGTAGGAAAAGCAGAATATTTTTGAGAGAAGAAAAAATCCCAGTAACTTAATACTTTTTGAGAGCTTGCTGGTTGCTAGGCTTTTGCTAAGCATGTTCCATTTATTATCTTTTTTCCTCCTCACCATCCTTCATGAACCACTGTTATTTGTTAAACCTCTAGGTCAGAGGCAGAGGCGAAGTTCCCAGACCTGAAGTGGAGATAGGGGTGGCTGGCTCTAGAACCCAGAATCTTAACATCCTTCTTTCTTTATCCTCAGTTTCCTCCCCAGCTCCAGACTTTGAGATACCTTTATATTACTTTTAAAAATGTAAAATACTTAATAAAAGTGTTCAGATAAAATAGATTAAACTTCTTCTAAAAGTGAACATTAAGAATACGTGGAAAAGACTGGTTGCCATGGTGGGTGCCCCAAATGAAAAAAAAAAAAAAAAAGAAGATATGGACATAAAAATGTTTCTAATTGTATCCACTTTCAATGTCCCTGGGCAAGCTGTGCGGATGTCAGCGCGAGGCACACTTCTGTCTCTGGGACATCATCTTTTTTTTTTGAGTTGGTGTGCTCTTCTGTTGCCCAGGCTGGAGTGTAGTGGTGTGATCTTGGCTCGCTGCAGCCTCCACCTCCGGGGGTCAAGCGATTCTACTGCCTCAGCCTCCCCGGTAGCTGGGACTATAGGCATGCACCACCATGCCTGGCCAATTTTTATATATTTTTAGTAGAGACAGGGTTTCACCATGTTTCACCAGGCTGATCTCAAACTTTTGATCAGGGTTTCACCAGGTTGATCTCAAACTTTTGGCCTCAAGTGATCCACCTGCCTGGCCTCTCAAAGTGCTGGGATTACGGGTACGCCACCGCGTCCCAGCCTGGGACATCACTTTCTTATGGAAAGAAAGTCTTAATTCAGGGTGTTTTCTATGGTTCTCATCTAGTTTGCTAGATGAGACTACAGCTCAATACCATGCTGGCACAGAGCTGAGAGTGGAATGGACTCTAGCGTTCACTTATTTCTGTAGAAATGAAAATCTTACTGCCTCAAATTGCTCAGAAAACTCTGAATGATTAAAGATTTTTAAGTTGTTAACCTGACTCGTGGTTCTATGACCTAGAGGTTTACAAATGGCAAGAAAATATACTTTTAATTGAAAGAAGTTTGTTACTTGAATTTGGAGTTACAAATCTAAACTATGTCATGTTAATATCATACATCTTTTAGCATAAGTAACTTAAAAAATTAGAACTCATACTTTGAAATTATACTAAATATTTGCTTAATTAATAAACTTTGGACAGCAGCCCACAGCTCTGCTAGAAGCATCAGTCATTTATACCTCAGTTTTAATCAGTAGAGTAAGATCCATTTTCTTCCAGCATTTAATGAAGATTGCTTGGGAAGTGAGGGTTTTAATGTGGAGTGAGGGAGGCAGATGCTCTGGGGCATGAAGCACTTTGGCTAGGACAGGTCTGAGTGCAGCATCTCTGATGCAGGGAAGCATGGTCCCAGGTACCAGAATTAGAGCAGTATTATCAATCAGCTACATTGTGGATTAAACCAATGTTCGTGGGTTAGAGTGTGAATTTATTTTTATTTTTTATTCTTTTTTTTGCATACAACACAGATTTTGTTTTGTTTTGTATTTTTTGAGAAGGAGTCTCGCTTTGTCACTCAGGCTGGAGTGCAGTGGCACAATCTCGGCTCACTGCAACCTTGGCCTCCCGGGTTCAAGTGATTCTCCAGCCTCAGCCTCCTGAGTAGCTGGGATTATAGGCCTGCACAACCATGCCCAGCTAATTTTTATATTTTTAGTAGAAACGGGGTTTCACTATGTTGGTCAGGCTGGTCTCGAACTCCTGACCTCATGATCCGCCTCGGCTTCCCAAAGTGCTGGGATTATAGATGTGGGCCACCACGCCCGGCCTACACACAGATTGTTTGAGAGTTTAATGTTTACCATGTTGCTGGTGACATTGCTTTTTTGTGATGATGTGTTCTGAGTTTTTGTTTTTCTTTTTTGAGACAGTCTCCCTCTATTGCCCAGGCTGGAATGCAGTGGCACTATTTCGGCTCACTGCAACCTCTGCCTCCCAGGTTCAAGAGATCCTCCTGTCTTAGCCTCCCTAGTAGCTGGGACTGCAGGCGCGTCCCACCATGCCTGGCTAATTTTCGTAATTTTTAGTAGAGATGGGGTTTCACCATGTTGGCCTGGCTGGTCGTGAACTCCTGACCTCAGGTGATCTGCCTGCCTCCGCCTCTCAAGGTGGTGGGATTACAGGTGTGAGCCACTGCACCTGGCTGTGTTCTGAGTTTTAAACGACAAAATTAAAAACAAACTTTTATAACCTAACCCATTTCTGTGTTGGAAATAAGAAACATTTATTGTTTTTACTGTGTGTCAGGTTCTGATCTAAGTGCTTTAAATGTTAACTCATTTAATCTTTACAAGAAGATACTGACATAATTTGGTATTACAGATGAAGCAACGGAGGCACAGAGGTTAAACTTTTGTCAGAATCACAGTCGGTGAGATGTGGTACTAGGATTTGAATCCAGGCAGCATGACTCCAGAGGTTATGACTTTGTTTTGGAGATGGAGTCTCACTCTGTTGCCCGGGCTGGAGTGCAGTGGCGTGATCTCAGCTCTCTGCCACCTCCGCCTCCCAGGTTCAAGTGATTGTCCTGCCTCAGCCTTTCTAGTAGCTGGGATTATAGGTGCCTGCCACTCCCTGGCTAATTTTTGTATTTTTAGTAGAGACGGGGTTTCTGGTCTTGAACTCCTGACCTCAGGTGATCTACCTGCCTTTGCCTCCCAAAGTACAGGGATTACAGGTGTGAGTCATAACCTGAGGTTATGACTCTTAACCATTGATCCGTGCTGTCGGTAACTTCCATGCATAAGTTTTATAGTTTTCAAAATACTTTCAACTATGTTTTCTCATTTATTCCTCAAAAATGATGGTGAAGTAATTTTCAGGATCTGCAAAGGAAAATTAAGGAATCAAATGAGGCCGCAGACTCGAGTTTTAAAGATATTTATAACTGATTTTGAGAGAATTTTCAAAATGAGATGGACATTATTGTGATTTAGTATTTTTAAAAAGCTTACTGCTCAATTACTTTAAAAAAAATTCCAATTTATTCTGTTGGGGGAGATCTGAATTTTTCAACTGCTTTTTCATGTAATGTATTTCTGAAAGGTGATAGAATGATCAAGCCCTCTCCTTAAGTATAAGAAATGTTCTGTGGACATGAACCGATTTTTAATGGATGTAATTGAGAAAGATCATAATGAAGAAAAAGTAACTATTTACATTTTCAAAAATCTCATTCTGAAATTCTATTCTTGTAACAATGGCAGCATCACAAACTATCGCCAGGATTTGAGCTTAATAATATTACAGATTCTTGATAAATAAATACTTATTGACTCCAATCACAAAGGATTGACACTTCAAGTTGTTAATCAAATATTGCATGTGACTAGTGTGGGACGCATTATCTTTATTTTGTGGGCAAGGTGATTGATGAAGATGGAGGAAAAAAGATTGATGATAACTAAGAGGCAAGCAGAAGGTTTAAAAACTGCTAGGTCTATATCATTTTTCCCAACAAACTTTTTTCTGATTAAGCTATTTTAGAATCAGCAAACAAAAGGATGATAGAACACGAGCATGATAGAGTTAGTGGAGCAACTATGCCTTACAGAACTCACAGGTGGGTGGATAAACACTCAGATGAGGTGATAGTTTCTCAACCAGTTTTTAATAACTGTGCTAAACCAGAGAATTGCAGAGATTCAGTTGCAAGGCCTTATCACCTCCTGGAGAAAGCTTATCAAATAATAAGACAGCATTAGCAGCATTACTGACGAATCATAATGGAAAAATAGCCTTATGTTCCTACACGTATATCCTCTAAACCAGTGGTCTCCAGCCCTTTTGGCACCAGGGACTCATTTCATGGAAGACAATGTTTCCATGGATCAGTGGGGGTGGAGGTGGTTTGGGAATGATTTAAGCATATTACATGTACTGTGCACTTTATTTCTATTATTGTTACGTTACAATATATAATGAAATAATTATACAGCTCACCATCATGTAGAGTCAATGGGAGCCCTGAGCTTGTTTTCCTGCAACTAGACAGTCCTATCTGGGGGTGATAGGAGACAGTGACAGATCATCAGGCATTCGATTCTCATAAAGAGTGCAACCTAGATCTTTCACATGTGCAGTTCACAGTATGGCTTGTGCTCCTATGAGAAGCTAATGCTGCTGCTGATCTGACAGGAGACAGAGTTCAGGTGGTAATGCGAGTGTTGGGGAGCAGCCGTAAGAAACTTTGCAGGCTGGGTGCAGTGGCTCATGCCTGTAATCCCAGCACTTTGAGAGGCTGAGGTGGGCGGATCACGAGGTCAGGCGTTTAAGACCAGCCTGACCAACATGGTGAAACCCTGTCTCTACTAAAAATACAAAAATAGCGGGGCGTGGTGGTATGCATCTGTAATCCCAGTTACTCAGGAGGCTGAGGCAGGACAATCGCTTGAACCCAGGAGGTGGAGGTTGCAGTGAGCAGAGATCACGCCACTGCGCTCCAGCCCAGGTAACAGAGCAAGACTTTGTCTCAAAAAAAAGAGAAAGAAAAAGAAACTTTGCATGCTCGCTGGCCCCTTGCTTAGCTCCTGCTGTGTGGCCTGGTTCATAACAGGCCACAGACTGGTACCAGTCTGCCAGTCTGTGCTTCTTAGTAACATCAGAAGTGAAAGAGTTCTGAAAAGATCTGTAAAAGCATTAAGAAGTTAAAAAAGAAAACTTTAAACAGCTCTCATGTGGAAGCTGTTACTAGCCAAGAAAGAATACAAGAAGGTAAATTGTAAACAGAGTTACTGATGCAGTGTTAACATGCTGTGAGAATACAGAAAAACAAAAATCTTCTTCACGAAAAGTAATCGTGGAGAACTTTAAAGTTCTAATAAATGTAAGAAATACTTTACTGAATTCAATTGCAGTACTCCCTGAAATGATAAAATAACTTTGTTTTGTTGTTTTTATATCTAAGAGCATTTTGGTTAGATTCTTCACAAATAGCAGCAGTGAAGTCAATAGTTGAAGGGACTCTCATGGCTTTGTTGAAAAGCAAGATGAAGTTGTCAGTTGATTAATCCTGTTGCAAAGACCATCTCAAATGTATAAAGGATGACTTCGACAAAAAGACTGATTTCTCAAGATTATGTGAAAAACAGCCATACAGCTTTGAAGCAATGCTTTGTGAGTTATTTAAAAATTACACCAGTACCACGGGTCTTTGGATAATAAAACAAATGTATACTTAAGATTTGATTATCTTGAGGTACTTGATGCTGTAGAATTCAGAATATTTTCAAGTATATGGTCCAGAAATATAGTCTGGAGTTGGTAAATGGCAAAGCCGTTGACAAACGTGGCCAGTGACCTCTGATTAATTTCCAGAGCCAGCATTTTTTTCTTGTGCGGTGCGTAAGATTTATTCATTTTGGAAATCCTCATACTAGTTCGGAAGCAGCAGAGCCTGTGGTTAAGCTGGCTGCACTGCAGTTGGCTGTGGATCCAAACCCTAACTCAACTACTTTCTAGCATTGTGAAATGCTTTCATCTTTCTCAGCCTCAGTTGAATCATTTGTGAAATGGGAATATTGTGTACTTGAATACGAAAGTGATTATATTTAGTGAATCACGAAGGTAAAACACATCTTATTGGGTAGCTGAAGAAATAGTATTTGTTATTTTTTCCTTCAGTTTTACATGACTTACATTTACCAGCTTGTTTCAATTCAGGCAAGCCAGAACACTCTAAAGAGAATATAAAAGAAATCCCTGAAGTAAAAAAAGGGGGGAAAAGCAAAAAAAAAAAAAAGGAAAAAGAAAAAGTTACAGTCCAGAAACCTCATTTAATAAAATAGCATGTTGCAAAGGTTGAATTTACTCAATTTTTTTTTCTAGTTAGTAATTTGGAAATCAGTATTCTGTGAACTAAACACTGAGAAGACATTTTCTATTTTGTTTTACAAGATGTATGAGGACGTGTATAGGAAAACAGGAAGAGCCTACTTGCTTCTCTGTCATTTATTAGCTGAATGACATTGATCCGACCACCTGACTTTTCTGGGCCTTCCTTGCCACAGGCTTGCTTTAAGAATTTTTTTTTTTAACCTAATGATTCCACCAAAAAAATGGTTAGAACTGATAAACGAATTCAGTAAAGTTGCAGGATAGAAAATCAACATACAAAAATCATTAGCATTTATATACACCAACAGGGAACAATTTGAAAAAGAAACCAAGAAGGCAATCTCATTTACAATAGCTACAAAGAATGTAAAATACCTAGGAATCAATTTAACCAAGGAAGTGAAGCATCCATATAAGGAAAACTATAAATCACATATGAGAGAAATTGAAGAAGACACCAAAAATAAACATATTTCATGCTTATAGATTGGAAGAATTAATATTGTTAAAATAACACTTCCCAAAGCAATTTACTGACTCAATGCAATCCCTATCAAAATATCAATAATATTCTTCACAAATATAGGAAAAAAACCCTAAAGTTTATATGGAACCACAAAAGACCCTCAATAACTGACACATTCCTGAGGAAAAAAAGCACAAAGCTGGAGACATCACACTACTTGTCTTCAAAATTTACTACAAAGCTATAGTAACCAAATTAGCTTGGTACTGGCATGAAACAGACACATAGGTCAATGGAACAGAACAGAGAACCCTGATAAAAATCCATGCATCTACAGACAACTCATCTTTGATGAAGGGGCTAAGAACAGTGGGGGAAAGGATATTCTCTTCAATAAGTGATGCTGGGAAAACTAGACCCCTGTCTCTCACCATACATAAAAATCAACTCAAAATGAATGAAAAATGTCAGACTTGAAACTATGAAACTACTAAAAGAAAACATTTGGGGGAACACTCCAAGACATTGGTCTGGACAAAAACGTTTTGTATATATAAGACCACAAAACACAGGCAATCAACACAAGAATAGACATATGATATAACATCAAGCTGAAAAGCTGCTACCCAGCAAAGGAAACGACAAAATGAAGAGACAACCCACAGGATGGGAGAAAATATTTGCAAAATACACATCTGATGAGGGATAAATAACCAGAATATGTAAGGAGCTCAAATAACTCAATAGCAAAAACAAAGAATCAGTTTTAAAAATAGGCAAAAGATCTGAATAGATATTTCTCAAAAGAAAATCTACAAATGGGAAACAGGTGTATGAAAAACATGCTCAATATCAGTACTAAGAGAAAGGCAAATCAAAACTACAATGAGATAACATCTCATCCGGTTAATATGATTTTATCCAAAATATAGGCGGTAACTACCACCCCCCAAAAAAATCAAATACAGGCAATAGTAGATGCTGGTGAGGATGCAGAGAAAGGGGAATGCTTGTGCATTGTTGCTGGGAAAGTAAGTTAGTGTAACCAATACAGAGAGTAGTATGGATGTTCTTAAAACTAAAAATAGAGCTACCATATGATCCAGCAATTCCACTAATATATATGTGTATATATATATTAGTTGAAGTTTTCTTATAAGTTTTCTTTCTTTTGGATATATATATATAATAGATAGATCTCTATCTATATCTATATATATAAAAGATATTTGCTATCTGTACTCCCATGTTTATTGCAGCACTAGTCACAATAGCTAAGATCTGCAATCAATCAAAGTACCCATCAATGGATGAATGGATAAGCAGAATATGGTTTATATATACAATGGAATATTATTCCACCATAAAAAGAATGAAATCCTGTCATTTGCAGCAGCTTGGAGGGGAACTGGAGATCATTATGTTAAGTGAAATAAGCCAGACACAGAAAGACAAATGTTGCACGTTTTTGCTCATATATGGGAGCCACAAAGATGGATCTCATGAAGATAGGGAGCAAATTGGTGAATACCAAAGGCCAGCAAGGGTAGGAGGGAGTGGAGGATGAAGAGAGGTTAGTAGGTACAAATATGTGGTTTGATAGAATAAATAAGACATAGTGTTAGATGGATCAGCAGGGTGACTATAGTTTACAACAATCTATTGTATGTTTTGAAATAGCTAGGAGAGGAGAATTCAAATGGTTCTGGTATAAAGAAGAGACAAATATCTAAGGTTATGGCTATCCCAAGTACACTAAGCTTTATAAATTATATCAGTGTCTTAAATGATCATATTTACTGTGAAATTATATTTATTATGCATAAATCAAAAAGTAAAATTTCTTACAGATACAATTGAAGCCCCTTTTAAAATTCCTTGCTGATTCCATTCTCCTTCCTGCTTCCTCAGAGGGAACCACACTATGTCTACTTCCTATAGCAGATGTTAGTGGTTGCCTAGACAATATCCATGCCTTTCTTCATAGAATCTCAATTTCCTTTAGCTATTTACTCTTTCTTCTAGAGGGCATGCTACTTAAGAGAACCAGGTGCCAGACCCCAGCTAAGGCAGACTGATTGGTTTAAGCCAGTGATGGTGGTGTACCATTCCTCTTGCCAGAGTTTGGTTTAGGCCTTGGCATGTGATACAGTTTTGACCAATGAGACACGAGGGAAAGTCTGCCAGGGACTTCTGGGCAAGATTTCCTCTCTCCTGAGGGAGGCATACCGAGGAAGAAAGAGTCCTTTTTTCCTTGGAACTTTGGCGTGTTGAGATGTGATGCCTGGAATGTTTTAGCTTCTGGGGTCATGAAAAGAGTCAGATTGTGGACAAAGCTGACATGTGGAGGACGGCAGAACAGAAAGACGGGATGAATCTAGGTTCTTGGTTTCTACTGTTTGGCAACCAAATTAACACTGGAAACTCTCTAGTTCTGTGCTCATTATGTATGACAAAAAATTCCTACTTTTGATTCACGCCAATTTGAGCCATAATTTTCTGTTACTTTCAGCTAAAACAGTAAAAATTTTATATTTCTAGTCCAAGAAGTTATATTTTTACTACATAGATATCTTTTTTATAACGATGTGTAATTATTTTGTGTTCTTTATATAAATGATCTTGTATTATACAAGTTGTTTTTTAAATTCAATGTTTAATTTTTGCCATACCAATACAGTTTAAACCTTGTATAATTTACTGTATAAAGATATCACTATTTATCCATGTACTCACTGATGGACATTTAGGTTAATTTTTTCCCTGTTACAAATAATACTGCAATATCTATTCCATTCGATGATGCCATGTGTACATATATGAGAGCTTTTCTAGGGCTGTACTATCCAGTATGATAGCCACTAGTCAGATGTAACTATTTAAGTCAAAATTAAAAGTTCAGGTTTTTTGGCTGGGTGTGTTGGCTCATGCCTGTTATCCCAGCACTTTGGGAGGTGAGGCAGACAGATCACTTCAGGTCAGGAGTTTGTGACCAGCTGGCCAACATAGTAAAATTAGCTGGGAGTGGTGGCACATGCCTGTAGTCCCAGCTACTTGGGAGGCTTAGGCACGAGAATCACTAGAACCTGGGATGCAGAGTTTGCTTTGAGCTGAGATCGCACCACTGCACTCCAGCCTGGGTGACAGAATGAGACCGTGTCTCAAAAAAAAAAAAAAAAAAAAAAAAAAGTCAGGTTTTTGGTTGCATTAGCCACAGTTCAAGGGCTCAATAGCTACATGTGGCTAGTAGTTCTTGTACTGGTTGGCATAGATATGGAAAGTTGCTGTCATCATGGGAAGCTATATTGGATAGTGCTGCTCCAGGACAGGGCTTCTCAATATTTTTCATAGCATGCCACCTGCAGAAAATGATAATATTTGTACAGCTCACTGGGATAAATAGATAAGGCTACTCAAGGTTGGAGGAGACTGGTTCAGGGACTCTGGCTGCCCTAAAACGTTCTCAGTTGTCCTAAGGACTGAAGGAGTGGTGACATCTCAGGTATCCCTATAACTCACTTCCTTCCCATCAACATGCCCTGGCTCTGCTTTAGATGTATACCCAGAAGTGCTGTTGCTGGGTCATAGTGCATGCATGTTTCAATTTTACACCCAGATACTACTATCCTATTTTCCAAAGTAGTTATAGCAGTTTATACTTACATAAGCAGTAAACACAAGTTCCTCTTTTCTTCTCTGTGGCAATACTTGATATTGGGATATTTTAATATTTTTGCCAATCTGATGGGTGTGAGTTAATATACCATTATTTTAATTTGCATTTCCCTTATTTTGGGTGAGATTGAACATTTTTTCATAAATGTAATTTCTTTCTGAGAATTTCCTGTGCATGTCCTTAGTCCATTTTCATATTATCTTGTTTATTACTTTAATTCATTTGAGGAATTATTTTTTTGGATGCTAACCCATTTGCAAGTTACATGAAACACCATGTATTTTGGCCTGTAGCTCATCTTTAAACTTTGCTTATGGTATATGCTGTGGCACCAAAGTTTTAAATTTTAACATTGTCAAGGTTATCAAACTTATTCTCTGTGGTTTGAGCTTTGTAGCTTTATTATGAAGTCCTTTTTTATCCCAATGTCAAAAGTATAGTCTCTTACATTTTCTTCTAAAAGTTTTCAAGTTTTACTTTTCACATAGAGGAATTTAAACAGCTTTCATACCAACATCAAGTTTTGTTTTTTTTTAAATTGTACTTTAGGTTCTGGGGTACATGTGTAGATCATGCAGGAATGTTGCATAGGTACATACATGGCAAGGTGGTTTGCTGCCTCCATCCCCCCGTCACCCAAATCTGGCATTTCTCCCCATGTTATCCCCTCCCCAACCTGCCCATCCCTGCTGTCCCTTCCCTAACCCCACCAACAGACCCCAGTGTGTGATGCGCCCTTCCCTGTGTTCATGTGTTCTCATTGTTCAACACCTGCCTATGAGTGAGAATATGTGGTGTTTGATTTTCTGTTCTTGTGTTAGTTTACTGAGAATGATGGTTTCCAGATTCATCCATGTCCCTACAAAGGACACGAACTCATCTTTTTTTATGGCTGCATGGTATTCCATGGTGTATATGTGCCACATTTTCCCTGTCCAATCTATCATCATCGATGGGCATTTGGGTTGGTTCCAGATCTTTGCTATTGTAAACAGTGCCACAGTGAACATGCGTGTGCATGTGTCTTTATAATAGAATGATATATAATCCTTTGGATATATACCCAGTAATGGGATTGCTGGGTCAAATGAAATTTCTATTTCTATTTTTAGGTCCTTGAGGAATCTCCACACTGTCTTCCACAGTGGTTGAACTAATTTACACTCCCACCAACAGTGTAAAAGCATTCCTGTTTCTCCACATCCTCTCCCGCATCTATTGTCTCCAGATTTTTTAATGATCGCCGCATGAGATGGTATCTCAATGTGGTTTTGATTTGCATTTCTCTAATGGCCAGTGATGATGAGCATTTTTTCATATGTTTGTTGGCCTCATATATGTCTTCTTTTGAAAAGTGTCTGTTCATGTCCTTCGCCCAGTTTTGAATGGGTTTGTTTGTTTTTTTCTTGTAAATCTGTTGTAGTTCTTTGTAGATTCCGGTTATTAGCCCTTTGTCAGATGGGTAGATTGCAAAAGTTTGTTCCCATTCTCTTGGTTGCCTGTTTACTCTAATGATAGTTTCTTTTGCTGTACAGAAGCTCTGGAGTTTAATTAGATCCCACTTGTCTATTTTGGCTTTTGTTGCTGATGGTTTTGGTGTTTTAGTCATGAAGTCCTTGCCTATGCCTATGTCCTGAATGGTTTTGCCTAGGTTTTCTTCTAGGGTGTTTATGGTGTTAGGTCTTATGTTTAAGTCTTTAATCCATCTGGAGTTAATTTTAGTGTAAGGTGTCAGGAAGGGTTCCAGTTTCTGCTTTCTGCACATGGCTAGCCAGTTTCCAACACCAAGTTTTAAGTTCTTAAAAATAGGCCAGGCGCAGTGGCTCACATCTGAATTCCCAGCACTTTGGAGGCCAAGGGAGGCAAGTAGCTTGAGCTCAGGGGTTTGAAACCAGCCTAGGCAACAAGGTAAAACCCCGTCTCTACAAAAAAATACAATAATTAGCTGGGTGTGGTGATGTGCATCTGTGGTCCCAGCTACTCAGGAAGCTGAGGTGGGAGGTTAGATGACTGGGAGGTCACCTGGGAGCTGAGATCATGCCATTGCACTCCAGCCTGGGTGACAGAGACTCTGTCTCAAAACAAAACAAACAGTCCTCCAAAACCTAAATGAAAACAGATTTAGTTCTCTAAATTAAACCTTTTAATATCTTTTAAAAATATTTTTATAGTAAATCAATATATATTACTAAAATATATGTTGCATAGATACACTCCTTTAAAAAAATGAAAATTGATTTTTGTTTTTGAGATAGTCTCACTCTGTTTCCGAGGCTGGGGTGCAGTCTTGGCTCACTGCAACCTCCGCCTCCCGAGTTCAAGTGATTCTTGAGCTTCAGCCTCCCGAGTAGCAGGGATTACAGTCGTATGCCACCACTGCTGGCTAATTTTTGTATTTTTTGTGGAGACGGGGTTTCCCCATGTTGGCCAGGCTGGTCTCAAACTCCTGACCTCAGGTAATCTGCCCACCTCAGACTACCAGAGTGCTGGGAGGCATGAGCCTCCCGAAAATTGATACTTCAAAGAGTCTAAAATTTCTAGTTTTGCATATTTACTAGGAATGCAGTGTATTTTATTTTATTGTCTTTTTCACCTTTTAATGTACTCTGGGGATGGTAAAATGTTTATCATCTTGTGTATTTGTATTCTATCCTCTAATTTGAATTATCAAGAGCAAAGGTCACTGTCCTTTCCCTTCACATGTTGTTACCTTCGTTGTCTCTGTCTTCCAGAATCCCCTACTTTGAAACTAGTGCTGCCAATGGGACAAACATAAGCCAAGCAATTGAGATGCTTCTGGACCTGATAATGAAGCGAATGGAACGGTGTGTGGACAAGTCCTGGATTCCTGAAGGAGTGGTGCGATCAAATGGTCATGCCTCTGCGGATCAGTTAAGTGAAGAAAAGGAGAAAGGGGGATGTGGCTGTTGAGAAGTCGAGTAAGCGGCATAGCAGTTCAGGGGGCCCTTGCCTGGGATCTCCTCTATGATTGATAGGTTGCACAGTGAGAGATTAATGGGCGTTGTGTACAAACTGCTTCTCGCCATCCCCATTAGACCTACCAGTAAAGCATCTGGTTTTAGAATTAATTTGTTGCAGCTTTGTAAATATTTCTTTAAGATTCAGCCTGAGAGTTAGGAGAAATATTTCAGAGCCAAAAGTGCCTTATAAAACCTTAGCCTGTTATAGTAAATCATTAAAGTATTCAGAATTTTGCAGTCACAGAAGAGTGTATTTATTATGTAGAATGAATGAGGGTACTGTCACCTGCTTTAATGTAAGTAGGCCCAGAGTCTTACATTTAAGGTCTTACATGCAATTATAAAATGGCCACAGTCTTGGATCGAGATTTAAAGACTCATGCCATAGGTGACCTTCTAGAATGCCATTAAAGCCACTTGCATGTTAAATAAGAATACACATGCACATCAGCCCAATATCTTTGAGTATTAATTTTATGTAAGCATTCTATTTAACATGAACATAGGACAAATTATGGCCGTATCTACAGACCTTGGATAAACTGGATTGACCAATTATACACTCACGGTGACTTTTTTGTTGCTGGAAAAGGGATTGGGGTGGGGCAGGGTGGCTTAATGTAGTATGAGCAACTGAAATGGGACTTCTGGCTCCCGCTATATTCCCGTTGCTGTGAAGGGTTGATTGAAGGTTCAGGGAACTAGATTTTGTGGCTTCAATGCACTGTGATTGTACATTTATACTTGGCCTATGTGCTGGCCACATCTGAACATAGCTGGTGCTTATGCTGAGTTATTTGTGATGAGTAAATATTTAGTTTCTTTTTCTTCATATTTATAATTTTGATCCTGCATTCTCTGGCTGCATCTTAACTAGCTTGTAAATTACTCATCTCTGTCTTTACCAGCAGGCTCTGTATTGTTGATATTTGCAACTTGTTTTGCTTTTCCATTGTTGGAATTGAAGGAATTAGTTTTCAATTACATAAAATGCCTGTTTGCTATTTGGTGGAAGATAGATGTTCATATTCAAGCAGTTACATTTGTACTGCAGTTCAATGAAAGAAAAATGAAGTATTCTATAGCCTATACTTTTCATTGAGCTTGTGAGCATTTACTGTATTTGCTGGGTCTTGCCAAGATCATGTATTCTGCTATGTTGCCAAAGTGCTTTCATACCAAATTAAAGGTGGTTTTAATATATGTTTCATGGAAGTCTTTATAAAATTCAAAGGTATTTCATTTAGGTTAAAAGTCTTATTTATTAAAGTGGTTTGAATAAGGTAGATCAAAATTTCCAGAGATCTTAATGGCTATTTAGGAAGAAATATCACTCATTATAATTTAAATAAAGAATAAAAATAAATGTATTTTGTGGTGGCAAATATTTGGTAGAACTGTAATTAGAAAAATACAAGTATATTTGGGTGATGGTTACATTAGAAGCCCAGACTTTACCACTACACAATGTATTCATGTATCTAAACTGCACTTGTATCCCCTAAATTTATTTTTAAACAAGGAAAAATACAAGTATAATGAAAAAACCTATCGTGTTTTTGCCACTGTCCTTCCACTACTCCCAAAACAAAGTTAGCCACGGTGAATAAAATTTTACATATTTCTATCCGTGAATTGAAGGTTTCTTTTAAATTCCGAAGAAGTCACTGAGACCTGTGCATTTGAATTATATATGCTAGTGAGGAAAAATTTCAAGAACAGGGTCATAATCACACAGCAGTGCCTTCTATAGTTGCCATAAGACTTCAGTGGAGTACAACATAATTTTACAGCTATATATCAGGACATATTTTGTATGGTGTATTTGTGTTAGAATAACACATTAAATGTCTTTAAACATAAAAATAAGAATGTTTGCGTGTTTCAGTTTTCAAGAACCAAATGAGTAGTTAGCTGTAGATTCCATTGGCCTTAAACATATCATGCAATTAAGTGTATACATGATACAGTGCACACACAAGAGCCACCTTTAATTATTGAAATAACCTGTATTCTTTTTGGAAATCCTTTGTTTAAGTTTGGTATTGAAGTATTATATTTTTTGTGCATCAATGTATTTTTCTATTTACAAGCCTATGTACAAGTGAAGTGTATCTTCAGTGAACCATGTGCCAATTAAGCTATAATAAAAAAGTGGTTTAGTCTGTCAAATTTGTGTGTGAATGTAACTTTATTTCTCATCACAAAGTTTCACACCAGAGGTTGTAATGGTACAGAAAATGAAATTCAGGGATACATGTTCCATTAGGTGCTCACTGAGGGGCCAGCCAGGACAACATATTCTGGAAAAGTAACTAAAAATGCTATCAGACATGTACTGAGTACATCTATTTGGGAAATGTTGTAGTAGACAATCTCAGATAAACAAAACAAGGATGGTTAAGGCCTGAACTAAGATCAGGCAGGGCTGAGAGACAATGCAAGATACACTGGGGAGAGTACAGTCATGGATTGGTTGAGGAGAGAATATGTGGAGAGATGGCTTCTCTGACCTTATTGTTTCTTTTCTTTCTTTCTTTTCTTTTTTTTTTGTCCTGAGACAGAGGCTTGCTCTGTCCCCCAGGCTGGAGTGCAGTGACATAATCTCAGCTCACTGCAACCTTCACCTCCCGGGTTCAAGCAATTCTCCTTCCTCAGCCTCTGGAGTAGCTGGGATTATAGGTGTGCGCCATCGTGCCTGGCTAATTTTTTGTATTTTTAGTAGAGATGGGGTTTCACCATGTTGGCCAGGCTGGTCTTGAACTCCTGACCTTGTGATCCACCCACCTTGGCCTCCCAAAGTGCTGGGATTACAGGCGTGAGCCCCTGCACCCAGCCCCCCTGACCTTATTTCTTACCACTGTCCACCTCACTCGTTCTTCTCAGGCACACTGGCCTCCTTGGAGCAGTCAAGCATGTTCCTGCCTCAGATCTCTTGCATTTGCAGTTCCCTCTGTCTGGAATGTATACCTCTCCAATCCTTTAAGACTATTCAAATGCCATCTTGTCCAAAGGACTTTACTGACCACCTTATATAAAAGAGCAGTCATTTCCCTTCATGGCCCCAACCAGATTGTCACTCCTTCTTGACCTGTTGTTCTGCTTTGCATTTCTTCATATTTCACCACTTGATGTATTTACATTTATTCTTAGCCAAGAGGCTGACAAGTGATTCACTTGACATATTTCTATATTTGTCTATATCCAGTAAGATATAAGCTCCACAAACAAGGACAGGGATTTAGGTAGTTTTCTTCAGAACTGTCACCACCACTCAGAAAAGGACCTGGTACACAATAGGTATGCAAATGTTTGTTGATAGTGACTGAGTAAAGGACTTAAAGAGGCAGGAAGGTCAAGTGAAAGAGTTTTCAAAAAGGGCTTAATGGTCAAAGACAGAATACAATTTGAAAATAAAAACAGTGTTAAAAATGTCTAAAATGGTTCACATATAAGTCCATACAAATTCATTATAAGAAATTAAGAAATCTAGGCCAGGTGCAGTGGCTCATGCCTGTAATCCCAGCACTTTGGGAGGCTGAGGCAGGTGGATCACCTGAGGTCAGGAGTTCGAGACCAACCTGGCCAACACAGTGAAACCCCATCTCCACTAAAAATAAAAATTAGTTGGGTGTGATGGACCGTGCCTATAATCCCAGCTACCTGAGAGGCTGAGACAGGAGAATCTCTTGAACCCAGGAGGCAGAGGTTGCAGTGAGCCGAGATCACACCACTGCACTCCAACATGAGTGATGAAGCAAGACTCCAGCTCAAAAAAAAAAAAAAAAAAGAAACAGAAATACATTCTGATCTTTTAAAGTTGATGTAAGATGGCTAACAACCTATTTAAGAAATGTTTCACTTGGTATTTTTATGAACTGGAAATCTCTGTGGTGGTATTTCCAGGTCTTCTGTCTTTGGCAATATAGGTATTTAAATAACTGATAAGTTCTTCCATTATAAAATACTTAGATAATGCTGGATAAAATACGATGAACATATTTTTAAAAATGTACTGCTGATTTATCAAAAAAATATGGGCCATACCCTAAGACCAACTCCTTCCCCTTAAAAACAGACAACAGAGGGAACTTAAAACAACCTGATGCTGAATGTGGTTTGCTTTTGGTTTAGTTTTGCCAGTATCAGTAATCAGGATGTTTTGTTATAATGGCCACAAAGCGTTAGTAGAGAAAACCTTGGGTCTGTTGAGAATAGGGTGCTGAAACTGAAGCCCTCTGTCCCCAAACACACAGAAATCCAGGACCTGGTCTGTCGTTAATCTCTTGTGAAAATTTATCACCACAGGTCTGCTTGAACACAGGTTTGAGATTCAAGTGTATACTACCTAAGTTTTCTGGGTATGTTAAATCAAGAAATTAACAAAAATTAACATTTTAAAGAAGAGATTAGTTATGGATTACTTGGTAGAAGAAAAGCAAAAATGTTTGCAGAGGGAACATTTTTGCATAGACCAGAAAACACCCAACTATGGATGACATTACAATGAAAAATTACAATCTATTTCTTCCTTCAATCATTAGCAAGGGTCAGCAGACCAAACAAACAGCAGGATTCGGCATTTAAGAACCTCAAATAATATGCTTATCAGACAAAGTCCATAAAGTTAAAATGTTTAAAGTAATCACAAACATTAAAGGAACTGAAAAATCCAGAAAAGAAGACAATATTAAAGATACCAGACTGGTCTGAATTAAAAAAAAAAAAACAGAAATTTTCAACAGTGAAAAATATAGCCACTGATATTGAAAACTTAATGGTTAGAGGTTAAATGACAGGTTTGGTAGAGTTGAAGAGGAAATTCTAGAAGGCAGGTCAGAGGAAATTACCCATAACTCTGCAGACAGAGATAAGGAAAAAGTCCTGGAGGGGTTAAAAGACATCAAGGGAAGAAAAAAACCTCTAACTTACATTTAGTAAAAATTCTAGAAAATTATAGAAACTGAAGGAAGAGGCACTATATGAAAAGATAATAGCTGAGAATTTTCCAGTAATGATACAAGACACATACTCTCAGTTTTAGGAATCATAAGCCCCAAGCAGAATAAATGAAATCATATTTCCAACATTTCAGTTCAATCTTGTATTCCATTAAAATAGGTGGCAATAAAAGAATAGTTTCTAAGGCTGGCTACAAACCCACTCAATCTAAAGTGAAGCACCAAGTATGTTCATAGACTGAAGGGAACAAAGTCTCAGAGGAAGCCTTAAGGTGTGAAATTAAGAACACATAAAAGATGTGGCCTCTGACATCAAAGGTAGCAGGCAAACTTGGGTGTTCATGTAGGTGGAAAGGGTATAACATTTCTTGGTGAAGTAGAAGGAGCAAACTGAGAGTTAGGAAGGAATTGTATAAAGGTTGCAAAGACTGGTGAGGCTCTTCCATAATTGTTGAGGAGGATAGGAGAGAAGAATAAAGAAAAGTAAAATAATTTTCAATCTCTTGGTTGGCAATAAAGTTTTGGACAGATGTTTATTACTAAAATTTCTGGTATGTGCCTTTGTTATTTAACATTACTCTGTAATTACTGGTTGAATGACTAGATCAGAAAAATTAAATATCCAATAAAGGAAAAGTGTGTGTATTTGAAGATTATAACGATACAAACTGATTCTAGAGTTAAAATGAAAAGGTAAATGTTGAAGAATAGCCAGATAAATAATGAATAAGAAGGACAAGGAAGGCGGGGTGATATGGTTTGGCTGTGTCCCCACCCAAATCTCATCTTGAATTATAATTCCCATAATTCCTACATGTTGTGGGAGGGATCTGCTGGGAGATAAATGAATCATGTGCTAGTTTCCCCTACACTGTTGTTGTGATAGTGCATAAGTCTCACGAGATCTGATTGTTTTAAAGGGGTTTCCCCTTTCATTTGACTTTCATTCCCTTTCCTGCTGCCATCCATGTAAGACATGACTTGTTCTTCCTTGCCTTCTGCCATGATTGTGAGGCTTCCCCAGCCATGTGGAACTGTGAGTCCATTAAACCGCTTGTATAAATTACCCAGTCTCTGGTATGTCTTATCAGCAACATGAAAACTAATACAAAGGGAGAGAAGGTAAACCCAGTTATTTAAAAATTTACAATAATTTAGGTATTTGGGAACACACACATTAACAAATAAAACGATGGAACAGAGTCCAGAAATGGAGCCATAGACAAGTGACATTTTGAGTGAGTTGGTGAAAGGATGCTTTATCAAAATACAGCACTGAGGGAAAAAGAAACACTGGAGTCTTATGTCATTTACACTTAAATTCCAGACAAGTTGAAAATTCAGATGCAAAAAAATGATACTATAAAACGTAAGAGAAAACATTTTGAAAAACAATTTTGGAGTGAGAAGTGCAGTTTAAAGGAAAGTGTCAAATCCAAAATCATAAAAAATCGAATAAATCTGAATATACAAACAACATATTTCTGCATGGAAAAATACCATGAGCAAAGCTTACAATATTGATAGGGAAATAATTTCTAAATGCATGTCAGCAAAGGACTAACTTTAACGAGCAAAGTGCTGTTGAAACTCAACATCAGAATAGACAACTATATTGGACCTGAAGAGACAATTCACAGAAAAATGTTGGAAAACGTTGTGAAAGATTCTTAACCTTGCTTGTAATTAAATTCGAGTTGAAATAATGATAAGATAAATTTTCATCTCAGGTTGGCAAAGATCACTTTTTACAGGGGTGTGGTGAAACAGGCATCTTATTTGTTGATGCTGTTAATTAGTAAAAACTTTTGGAAGGCAATTTAGTATTATCTACCAAATTTTAAAACTATCTGTATCTATCTATATCCATCTCCTCTGATCCAGCAGTTCTACATAAACTATTGAAAAAAAGTGAACCAGTAAAGATGCTTATTATACCAAAAGACAGGAATGTTCATCGATTGGTAACCAATTAAAATGATACTTTCATACAATGGCATACATATTTGAAAAAGAATGTTAAATACCCTTTTACAATGGAACATGTTTCAAATGCCTATTATGTGCCAGGGACTATTCTAGATACTTGGGATGTAGTTGTAAACAAAACGAACTGAAATCCCTGCCCCTCATGGAGGCTCACATTCCGGTGAATGGAGACAAGGTAACAGCAAGATGCAGAAAAAGTAAATAGCATATTCGTTAGTGTTATAAAGAAGAGGATGCAGAGACAGGCAAACACACAAATATCCATGTTTGCCTATGCACAGAAAAGCTGTGGTAGATAATAAATGGAACTGTTTTGCCCATGAGGACTAGGGAGGGAATCGTAGCTTCCTGCGAAAATGTTTGTCTACTGCATATGTATATTAATTAAAATGGCGTGGGGGAAGGCGGAGAACACCATTTCATGTTTAAAAAAAATTGTTGGTTAAGTCCTTCAAGCCTCAGCGACTCAACCGTTTTCATTGCAATGTTTGAAGCAAAGCTGGATTGCAGGTTCTTCGCCGCTTACACCCTGCAAACCACCATGGAACGAGAATCGAGGGCTGTCTAGGGCAGGCAGTGGACAAATAAATTAAGACAGTGCTCTCGAGAGCACTCGGGACAAAGCACAAACCAAAGATACATAAGACATGTGTAAATGCGACGTATAGAGAGGAAAGACTAGGCGCCGTGAGAGCGAGTTCAGAAGGTGGCGCAGAACCGCATCTCCCCAAAGTAGAGGCGCAGTCTAGTTCGCAGCTCTGCGCCTGCGCCAAACGGCAGCGCTTTGTGAACGCGCGGCCGCCAAAGGCACAGTAGTGTTCACATCTCGTCTAATTTGACCCGCGAGAAGTAAGGACGCTTGCTTTTTTCGGGTCGGGGAAGAGAAAGAAGGTCACTTCCGGCGACAGGGCTACGTCACTTCCTCCAAGCCTTGGCGTTTGGATAGTGGGGGACCCACGCGGGTTCAACATGCGTATTGAGAAGTGTTATTTCTGTTCCGGGCCCATCTACCCTGGCCACGGCATGATGTTCGTCCGCAACGATTGCAAGGTGAGGGGCGAGGCGGCCGAGGCCAGCCCCCGCTTCAGCGGGGCTCCCGCGGTGCCTGGGCGCGCCGGCTCGGTGCCGGGCGCTTCTGCGTCTGCCGGGTTTGGCCCGGGTTCTTCCCCTGTTCCCGTGGGAAGGTGGCTTAACTGGGGCTCCGGCCTCAACCCTCCGCTTCTGGAGTTTCTCCTTGCCGGTGTCCCGAGCGACGCTGGCCACTAGGCCACCTTTGGGTGGCGTCGGCAGTAAGAACTTCAGGAGCGATCCCAACAAGCGTCTGCCAGGAATCTTGAATGTCTGTGACGGCTGTTGGCCATTTAGTACGTGGCCAAGTTCTTGAATCCAGCAAACCTGGTTGAATGTATGCCCTGCCAGGCATTATACTGAGGTCCGTACTAAAGTGTAGAGGTTGATGGGAGTGTTCCATATTGCTTAATGGTAGAGTTATGTATTAAGTTACTGCATGTGAGTTGGGGAGGGTCCTGTATGGAAAGACTCACAATGGAGGTGACATTTATCCTGGACCCTAAATTTTGCAGAAGAAAGAGCGGAGGGGGCCTTCTAAGTGGAAGACAGAGAGAACGGAGCAAATACATTTGTTTGAGGAAGGGACTGGATTGTAAATGATGGTAGAGCCTTGAGGGTAGGGCTACAAGTATAAATATAATAAGCCTATAAACGTAAATAAATATAAGTCCTAGTTGTGAAAGACGTTTTGAATGGTCCATGAAATTCCTGTGATATCAGAATGAATCCCGTTCCTCTCTTTCTCAGAAAAACACATTGTTTCTCAGAATTGGACCTCTTACATTTGCTTCTGAATTACTGGGCGTTTACAGATTCCTGGTTTCCACCAGATCTATTGAGTTGGAATTTTTGCGGGAGGGGAAGAGGGTTTAAGAATCTGCATATTAAAGTGAATTTGTCATGCTAAAGAATTGGAAGTCTGATTTCATCACCTTATATCTTTGTAATAGATCAAAGATATTGACCTCATTAATTAGGGGCAAGGGATTCAGTTGAAAGTGAGAGACGAAAGCAATGTTTGGGAACATAAAAGAACGTAGAAGATTTTGAATACTTGGTCTCAGGAACGTGATAAGAAGTTTATAAAAATGAATCAAAAGATTGCCAGGTTG
The DNA here is from genome assembly GCA_036589455.1 of Ateles fusciceps. NCBI lineage: Eukaryota > Metazoa > Chordata > Mammalia > Primates > Atelidae > Ateles > Ateles fusciceps. The sequence goes on along the minus strand of JAZHEH010003061.1, from coordinate 5,397,159 downwards.
GGGTCTAATTCAGAGTAGGCAGTGTGGTTCTATAGATGATCTAGTTATGATTTTGTGATTTTTGTCCAGGATGCTTGTTAGCTGAATATTGGAATTAGAACAAGAGATCGTGGGGAGCTTTCAAGACCTGGGTATTATTGATTTGGTGGACACAGTGGAAGTTGATGAAGTCTAGCAGGGACAGTGTTGAGTTGGTTGGGGGTCAGCTTGGCCTAAGGAAGACCAGTGGATCCAGAAGAAAGCTGATGGGGGAAATAAAAGATAGAGGGCCTGCAGCACTAACAAAGAACAAGTATCTTATCTTTTCTGTGTTCTTGATTTCCAAGTCTAAATCTCCAAATCTGAATTTTCCACTGGATGTCCCTAACAGTGGGCCTACTGAAAGAGATTTCCTTAGTACCTCAAATCTTCTTGCTGTATGAATTAATACCACTTTTAAGTGCCGGGATAGTTCTGCTAGAAACGTGGGAGTCATCTTTGAATCTTTCACCTTTTGTATCTAGTTCTCAAGTGTTACGTATTCTGCTTCTGTAAAGATAGTGCTGTCTTTGCCTTCTTTCTCCTTTTCCTGCCCTAGTTCAGATAAGGCACTTGCCACTTTTATAGCCTCTTACCTAGTCATTTTTTTTTTTTTTTTTTTTTTTTTTTTTGAGACAGGGTCTCACTGTCTGATGTCCAGGCTGGCATGTAGTGGTGTGATCATGGCTCACTGCAGCCTCAATCTCCTGGGTTTAAGCAATCCTCCCTCCTCAGCATCCTGAGTAGCTGGTACTACAGGTGTGCACCACCATGCCCAACATTAAAAAAACATTTTTGTAGAGACAGGGACTTGCTATGTTGCCTAGGCTTTAACTAGTCTTTCTACCTTTATTCTCTTAGTGTCTAAGAGTTTTTTTTTTTTTTTTTTTTTGAGATGGAGTCTCGCTCTGTCACCAGGCTGGAGTCTCGCTCTGTCACCAGGCTGGAGTGCAGTGGCACAATCTCGGCTCACTGCAGCCTCCACCTCCCAGGTTCAAGCGATTCTCCTGCCTCAGCTCCCAGAGTAGCTGGGACTACAGGCGCATGCCACCAAGCCCAGCTAATTTTTGTATTTTAATAGAGATGGGTTTCTCCATGTTGACCAAGGTGGTCTCGATCTCTTGATCTTGTGAACCGCTTGCTTTGGCCTCCCAAAGTGCTGGGATTATAGGCATGAGCCACTGCGCCTGGCCAAGACTGTTTTTAATAGAAGCGTCACCTTTTACTCTTCTTAGGCATAAATGGGTTAAGGGTAGAATTAATGCTAATGCTGCATATTCGCACATACTTTGCAAACAGGAAAAATACATACAGTCTTAATGAGGGCTTAATAAATGTTGAATTAGTGGAATAAGAAAGGTTTCAAGAACTTTGAGTCCAAGGTATGGTGGATCATTTGTTAGCATGTTAGCATTTAGAGGACTAAATTAAAAGAGAAACTTGAGCCTGTAAAGCTTTGCCTGACAGGTGAGCCATCCACCTCTTACCCCACCAGATTTAACCACTTCCTCATGTGTGTTTACATACTACATCATGCCTGATTATAGCTTTATCCCATTGTTTATATCCTAGTCAGATCTTGGATCTAACTTGATCACAAAGTGAGTATCACATTGTTAGAGTAAGCTTCTTAAGGTAGAATACCAAGTTTTAATTGTTCTTGTATCTTTAGCACTAGTACAACGTCAGGCACTTAGATGCTCCTTATTTACTGATTGAATCCCTTTGACACCTCCTGTGGTTACAGTTCTCTTTAGATCCTTCATTGTGCCTTTCAGGTAATACCTATTAGGTAAGGACCCAAGTAGATTCCTCATTGGATCTTTTTGGAATTGAGAAGAGCCAGAACAAGTTTAGTCCTCCCATTAAATATATATTAGAAAAAGGAATTTACCTAGGGACCATCTAGTAGGTATTAAATATGGAAGGCTTTTACTTAAAAAAGTAATAGTATTTTGGGCTGAAAATACTCAAATGAAGTATGATAATTCATTTCACAATGATTTTCATACATTCATTTTTCATTCATGATTTCATAGTAGGCTACACCAGGGGACTATAGTAAGTAGTTCTTATATTTTCTAGTCTATTTGACATTAACTCAAGGATATAGACCTGTTTTCAACTTTAGTCTCTTAGGAGAAGGCTGTCTAGGAGGTGTGCATCAGGATCAGATTAAACTAATAGCAACAGTTTCTTTAATTTTTTTATTAAAAAAATTAAAAAAAAATTTTTTTTTTTAATTTAAAACATATCACAAAACTGTTTAAAGCTTCGAAGATAACTGTCCTGCACTGTATGTAGTGACCTACTTGAAGTTCCCCCATAGGGCAATGTATATAAAAGGTGAAAAGTATTATGATTTGTGATACATACACAGACTTATTTAGTTTGAAGTGTTTGTACTCTTTATTTTGACCTATTTAATTATCTGTCATACCTTGTAGGTATTATAATTCAACTTAATTTTCTTTACCAAGATCCACAAATCCCAAATAATTACTTTTCCTCTCCCCATTTCCTCCAGTGGCATACACAAATTGCAGTGTGTGGTAAGGCCTTACAAAGTAACAAAACACTGCTGTTAGATTTATGAAATGAGTCTTAATAAGCCATTTCAGGAGCATGTTGAAGCATCATTAAGCTGTAAGTTAGCACTATTAAAGAATTATGTCTTTTGGGATGAAGTTGGAGAATTAAAGTGGTAAAGAATCTTGCTGGTAGATCTGTGATTAAGTAGAAAACAAGTCTGTTATATTATCAGTGTTAGTTGCTTTTGAAATTATTTTGTGCTGTCAACAAGAAAGATGGAAAGACTCAAAAGAGATTTCAGAATGGTTGTTTGAAACTTTTATCCCCATTGAGGTATAGAGACAGTGAATTTTGAAAATTATCCTGAATTAAGAAACGACTTAAATAAATGACTTTACTTAAAACTATTCCTTTTATTTGAGATAATTTTACTGTTATTCTAGGCGAATGATTAGTAATATTAAATCATGTTTTCAGGGCTCTTAGCTTTTGGTTGGGATGATGTTTGATAATCAAAAAATAGTTGTTTCCATTTAATCTGATATATCTTATACATTTCTAAACGTGTAAGTAGAAGGGAAAGTATTTTTTGTCCAGCTGGGGTGACATCTTCTGATAGAAAGTTTTTAACATTGACTTCTCCATATTTTTTAACTTTTCTTCTAGGTGTTCAGATTTTGTAAATCTAAGTGTCATAAAAACTTTAAAAAGAAGCGCAATCCTCGCAAAGTTAGGTGGACCAAAGCATTCCGGAAAGCAGCTGGTAAAGAGCTTACAGTGGTGAGTACAGTTAGCTATCAATATAGTGTTTACACAGTTTTAGTATTTGGAGGGTGTATGTTATTTAATCAGTCATAAGTCTTCCTATAGCATGATTAATAAGTGCCTTATTTGTATTTGGCTGTGGAGATAATCTCATTCTCACATGATCCTGAAAGCTGTAATTCTGTGGAGCTACTGTTTTTAACTTTTGCAGACAAGGAGGAAAATCACTTAAATGGCTTGGGGTGAAGTTGGGAATTGTGCTAGTCAAAGATTTTGAGATGCAGTTAAGAGATAAAGGTTTTCTGAACAGCAGTGAAGGCTCAGGTGAAGTTTATAATAGACACATTAATCAGTTTCTGGATTTCCTTATCAGGACTTTATATCTGAGAGCAGAGGAATTAGTAGTGTTGGTGTGAGGACTAGAGAGAAGTCAAGGGGTAAGAGGATTGAATAGAATGAGCACCCATCATTAAATTGTTATATTGATTTGATAAAAGGATATTTTGAAGCTGTTCACGTTCAGTACCTGTAAAGGAATGGGATGAAAATGCCGTACAGGCTACCTTTGAGGGAGGAAGATCTTTTAAACTGTTCGCTCCCTCCATGGCCTCCTTTCCCCACCAAACCTATGACTCCTTTCCCACCTTTCTGCTGCTAAAGGGCAGTATCTACAGGCAATTGCCATGAAGTCCTTTCCTGGGCTCCTTAATACCAGGGATTTGCAGTGAATATAAAGAATATTATTTGACAAGATGCAAGGCCAAATCATACTTACTATCAGAAAAATAATTTTCATTCTGGGCCAGAAGAAGCATAGCAGCCCAAATGCAACTGCTTGAGGAAAAACTGCCAGTCACAGACGTTTATTGATTACCATTTACGTTGTAGCTGAGGTTATATGATCTGAATAAAGGTGTGTATGTAGAAAAGAAATAGCTAAATACAGTGGTAGTGCTGTTTTATATGCCTGTCAGATAGATTTGATAACCAAGAAATACCTGTAGCTTTTCCAAAATTGTCTTGTGTGTTTTAAGATGAAAAGGATCATTAACTAAAAATACCAGCCACTAGCAATGGTAACAGTGTGTGGAGGGGGATCTGAAGAAATGTAGGGCCTGACTTACATTCTGCACTGAAGCACCTCATTTATTTGAAGATATATTTATATGGTTTTCATACCTTTTTGCTTTAATGGATAGATATTTAGGTTGAACCATAGAAAAGTATTTTCTTTCTCTGTCTCTCTCTCTCTTTTCTGTGTCCTACAGGAAGGACATGCAATTCTTGATGTTGCCTTTTTTGATCTGTGAAAAATGGCAGTTTCATATGTTTCAACGTAATTCAAAGTTTTCTGGCTTTGAATCTTATCTGGGAATGGGAAATTGGGAAGATTTTGTAGTTTGTAGTCCTGATAATTGTTATATGCCCTTCTGAGGGATGGGGGTTTTACTGTCCCCTCCTCTCCCTTTGAGAATCACCGGTATATAGAGAGATGCTTTCAGTAGGCTGTCTTGTACATGGAGGTGTGTAAAGAGAAAAAGTTTGAAAACCTATATTCTCTGAGATCTCCCTGAGGGGTGCATCTTGATGTGTGTTCACTCAGAACACTTATGAAAAGGAAGATGTTTTAAGAAATGTTTCCTTTCTACCTTTCTTAAAACCTTATTTTTATCTCCTCTGTTCCCTCTTACAGGATAATTCATTTGAATTTGAAAAGCGTAGAAATGAACCTATCAAATACCAGCGAGAGCTATGGAATAAACTAGTAAGTCACGAAGAAATACCAGTAATTTTGAGGAGAGACTGGTTTTGGGATATTACCATAACTTTAAGTGTCATTCATTGTCATTTTGTTATTTAAATATTGAATTTTCCATTTTTCATTTCTTGCTTTTATTATTAACCTCATTTTAATGGTTCTGTTGTAGTCATTTATCAAATTTTTTTTTTTTAGAATTGGCCGGTGTGTTCACTTTAAAATAATGTAGTTATTAACGTTGATACTAGTGTAAGTACCCACACAGAGATGTAAAAACATACAAAAGGCTGAAAAAAGTAGAGATGGAAAATACTGTTTTAGGGTTAGTATGGGACAGTTAAAATACACATGAAACCTAACACACTTTACATGTTTAGACCACATAGTTGAGGATGTAAACTTGTATTCTGTATACCTTCTAAAATTCAGTGCTTCTTTAAACTTAAAAAGTTAGCACTTAGCGTCATCATTGCAAGTGTTCTGAGATAATTTCTAAGTGTTTGACTTAGGTAAAAAATGAAGTTACAATCTACTGAAATTAAAAGCAATAATACCTTGTTCTTGTCTTTTTTTTTTTTTCCTGAAGTAGGCAGAGACTTTAATGAAAAATGTCCCATATGTAGAAAAAGTTAATCCCTTGAGCTAGCTTGTAGATTCCACCATGTTTGTGTATGTTTGGGACCCTTGGCCCTGCTTTTGTTTTGAGACAAAGTCTTGCTGTGTCCCCCAGGCTGGAGTGCAGTGATGTGACCTCGGCTCACAGCAATCTCTGCCTCCTAGGTTCAAGCAATTCTCCTGTCTCAGCCTCCCAGGTAGCTGGGATTACAGGCACCTGCCACAACATCTGGCTAATTTTTGTATTTTTAGTGGAGGCTAGGTTCACCATGTTGGCCAGGCTGGCCTCGAACTCCTGACCTCGAACTCCTGACCTCGAACTCCTGACCTCGAACTCCTGACCTCAAGTGATCCGCCTGTCTTGTGTCCCAAAGTGCTGGGATTATAGGCGTAAGTCACTGCACTCAGCCTGGCCCTGCCTTCTCTTCTTCCTATGGCTACCTTTATGCAGCCTGTAGCCCTTTCTAGTATTGGGTGTGGGGGTGATTTGGTTTATTAACCTGAGTCTGTGAGGCTAAGAATTCTCCAAACCTTATTACTCTCCTAGTGGATCATAGGCACGGCATCCCTTTCTGTACTCTAGTTAGTCATGAGACTTCAGGGGAAGAATTGAAAATTTGTGGACCTTTGTAGTAGTATTCAACACTTTCTAAAGCAGGGGGCATCCAATCTTTTGGTTTCCCTGGGCCACACTGGAAGAGAATTGTCTTGGGGCACACATAAAATACAGTAACACTAATGACAGCTGATGAGCTAAGGGAAAAAAAACGAAAAACAACTCTTAATGTTTTAAGAAAGTTTACGAATTTATGTTGGGCCTTGGGTTGGACAAGCTTGTTCTAAAGCTTTGTTTATGCTGGACCATGTGGAGAATATATATTTTTTTAATTTTAATTTTTTCCTTTCTTTTTTCCTTTCTTTTTAAGAGTTGGAGTCTCGCTCTGTCGCCCAGGCTGGAGTGCGGTGTCGCGATCTCAGCTCACTGCAGCCTCCACTTCCCGGGTTCAAGCGATTCTCCTGCCTCAGCCTCCCGAGTAGCTGGGACTACAGGTGCATGCCACGACACCTGTATTTTTTTTGTATTTTTAGTAGTGACAGGGTTTCACCGTGTTAGCCAAGATGGTCTCGATCTCCTGACCTTGTGATCTGCCCACCTTGGCCTCCCAAAGTGCTGGGATTACAGGCGTGAGCCACCTTGCCTGGCCTGGAATTGCCTTTTCTATACATAGACTTAATTATTGTGCCCTTTGGGTCTCCCCCAACCCCCTTTAAAAAATAAGGTCTTTTCCTTCTGCTTTATAATTAGAGGAAGAGTTAATTTCTGAAAAGCAGTTGATTTTATTGGGTTTATTTGGTAAGGAAATAACACTGATTCAAATTCAAGGATTTCTAAAGAGATTAGCTTATAGGATTCTTAAATGAATTTCAAAAGGCACCCTTATCAAGGACATTGGAAAGTCCGGAAGCATTTCTTTCTTTCTTTCTTTCTTTTTTTTTTTTTGAGACAGAGTCTTACTCTGTCACCCAGGCTGGAGGCAGTGGCCTGATCTCGGTTCACTGCAACCTCCACCTCCTGGGTTCAAGCAATTCTCCTGCCTCAGCCTCCCGAGGAGCTGGGATTACAGGCACATGCTGCCATACCTGGCTAATTTTTTTTGTATTTTAGTAGAGATGGGGTTTCGCCATGTTGCCCAGACTGGTTGTGAACTCCTGAGCTCAGACAGTCTGCCTGCCTTGGCCTCCAGAAGTGCTAGGGTTACAGGTGTGAGCCACCACACCCAGCCAGTCCTGAAGCATTTCTGGACTAAATTCAGTTTTATTTCATTTGACCTTTGTTTTTGTTGTTGTTGTTATTACATGAAGACAGCAGGTCCGTATCATTTTTACATATTTTATAACTACTTTTACTTAGTAGGTATTTAGGTTGTTGAAATTGAGGTGCATATCCCATTTTAGTGATACATGAATAATCAGTTCTGTGGTCCTTCATGCTGGTTTCATGTTATTTACATTACTTGAGAGAAATACTGCTCTGTTCTGTAAGACTTCACATACTGTGATGGTAATATTCTCTGCATTTCTTAATTTATTTTAATTCAATGCACATTTATTAAGCACTACCTGGGTCATACAAAGATGAACAGGTCACACACAGCCTCTGCCCTCTAAGTGCATTTACCAAGTACTCCTATTTTATTGTTTCTGTTGGGTTTTATTACAGAGCCTCATTCTCTTGTCCCCCCTCATTTATACCTAGTGGTAGCTGATGAGCTAAGGGAAAAAAAAAAAACTGCAGTAAAACTGTGAATGCTGTAAGAAGCAGTGCTCTATTGATTTTTTCTTTTTTCCCCCTGCACTGATTCTGCTTTCCTTTTTACTGGGATCCTAAAAATAGATTTTTCTAAGAAGATCTGCTAGTTGCACAGTATGGGTGCTGGGTACATATTATGAGGGTCTTTGTAATTTAAGATTGTTTCCTAGTGTTTTACACAATAAAAGTTGTCAGTAGTGTTCCAGAAAAATATTCTTCTAAGAGATTCATTGATTCCCCACACCTCTCATATTTCAGCATCATTTTAACTATAATCTGTTGACAAGAGTTGTGTATCCATTGCTTACTTACGTTGTCAAATTGTGTGAGGATATGGATTGAACAACCTTTGTTAAGGTGCTGATTTTTATTTTAACTTTTTCCGTATTTTATTTTTGTTTAAATTGTTTTTTTATCTCAGTAACTTTAGGGTGTTTTTTCTGTTTACGTGGATTAATTGTAGAGTGGTGAAATCTGAGATTTTATGCATCCATCTCCTGAGTACCGTGCATTGTACCCAATATATAGTTTTTACCTCTTACCCTGCCCCAGCCCCCTTTCTGAGTCCCCATCGTCCATTATACCACTCTGTATGCCTTTGTTGGCCCATAGCTTAGCTCCCACTTACAAGTGAGAACATACAGTATTAAGTTTTTTGTTCCTGGGTTACTTTACTTTACTTAGAAGAATGGCCTCCAGCTCCATCCAAGTTGTTGCCAAAGACATTATTTTGTTCTTTTTTTTTTTGGCTGAGTACTATTCCATGGAGTATAAATACCACATTTTCTTTACCCACTCATTGGTTGATGGGCACTGAGGTTGGTTCCATATCTTTGCAGTTGTGAATTGTGCTGTCAGATGCTTCTTAGGTTCAAAATGTTTCAATCTTCTGGAATTTTTGGAAATAACAATATAATATTCTTTGGAAAGGATTTTCCTGCCACTTGTGTTTATTTCCCTTCTAAATAACTTTAAAATGTGGAAATGCTTCTGAGTACTAGACCTTGTCCTTATTTTTGCTGAAAGACAAAGAAAAAAGTTATATATCCAGCATATTACTAATTCTGAGCTACAGCATATGCAGATTTATAGTTGGCGTTTTCTTACAGTTATTTATAGAAACATTGTTTTAATACTAGAGGTCTCAAAGATTGTCCTGGGGGTTTTGATTAAAATGTAGATTCAGATATAGCAGGTTTGTGTGGGCCTGAAATCCTTTATTTCTAACAAGCTCCCAAATGATGCCACTGTTACTGGTCCCAGACCACATTTTTTTTTAAAGTTTTTTTTTTGACCTAATTTCAGAGTACAGAAAAGTTGCAGGAGTACAGTTCTCTGATATCCTTCATCCAGAGTCCCCTGAATGCTAACGTTTTGTTGAATTAATTTTTTCTCTTTGTCTGTCTTTCTCTAGTGTATGGTATTTTTCTGAGATGTTTAAACATACATAATGCTTCTTTATCCCTAGTTTAATATTTATTTCCAGAAATAAGAGCATTCTCTCACATAACCACACTGCAATTATTAAAATCAAGAAATTAACCTTGGTAGAATATTATTACCCAATCTTAGACCTATTCATATTTCTCCTTTTGTCCCAGTAATAGCCTTTATTGCAAAATTTTTAAGAATAGTACATGTCATGTCTCTAATCTCTTTTAATCTGAAACATTGCCTGAGTTTGTCTTTATATTTCATGATATTGACAGTTTTGAAGAATATGTATGGGCCAAGTGTTTGATATAAAATTCCTTAACTGGATTTTATTTGATGTTTCCTTAAGTTTTGGTTTAGATAATGCACATTTGGCAAGAACACCAGAGATTTGATGCTGAGTTTTTTCAGTGTTTTGTCAGGAGACACAAGCTGTCTGTTAGTTCTGTTACTAGCAGTGTTAACCTTCATCATTAGGTTAAGGTGGTGTCTGCCAGGTTTTTCCACCGGAGAGTTACTGTTTTACTCTTTTTAATTCGTAAGTATACTTTTGGGAGATGCTTTAAGACTTTGTTGGCCGGGAGTGGTGGCCCACGCCTGTAATCCCAGCACTTTGGGAGGCTGAGGCGGGAGGATCATGAGGTCAGGAGATCGAGACCATCCTGGTCAACATGGTGAAACCCTGTCTCTACTAAAAATACAAAAATTAGCTGGGTGTGGTGGCTTGTGCCTGTAATCCCAGCTACTTGGGAGGCTGAGACAGGAGAACCGCTTGAACTAGGGAGGTTGCAGTGAGCTGAGATTGTGCCACTGTTCTCCAGCCTGGCAGCAGAGCGAGACTCAGTCTCAAAAAAAAAAGACTCTATAAATATCTTATTTAGATCTGCAGACTACACTTTAAGGAGCTAGATTAGAAGTTGTGGTGTCTAAGCTATGGAGCACTTGAAATGTGACTAGTCTAAATTGTGGTGTGCTGTAAATGTGAAATGAATGCTGGATTTTAAGACTTTATGAAAACAGGAATACAATATTACACTAATAATTTTATATAGATTGCATGTTGAATGGCAATATTTTGGAAATTTGGGTTAAACAAAGTATATCATTAAATTTCCACCTGTTCCTTTTTACTTTAAAAAATATGGCTGCTGAAAAATTTAAAATTTCATATGTGGTTTGTTTTTTATTGCATAGTATTGATAGTAATTTTAGATCATGGTTGGACTCAACCCCTTATTAGCCAGTGCTCCTGCAGACATTTTCTAAAACAGTCGGATTTTTGTGGTTGAGAACCTATTGGTATTGATTGATTGGTTCATTCTCCCAATGTCGTGTGATGACCATATCCCAGGCACTGTAAGTGTTCATAACCAGAAAGGTGCTGTCTTTCTTTATTCATGGAAATTATAAGTTACGAATAGGATTGGTTGTCAACAGTCCAACTTCTCTTTATAATAACATTTGAAAAGCATTGGATTGGTTTAAAGTGAAGGAAAATTTAACAGCAATAGAGACTTTTTTCCAAATAAAAATTAAAGAAGTGATAATTGTGAAAGAGAATGTTGACAGTGATGATAGCCATGAGTATATACCTTCTTCAGCTTTTTGAGTAGGGATTGTTTTTGTAAGGATTTTTTTTCATGTAAATTCATTTCTAAATCAGAATAATAAAGAAGTGTTTGTTAATGTAGTTGTTGATCATACTGCTTGAATGTGCATACATTTGCTAATAACTTGTGAATTTTTTTGTAGTTGATGCAATGAAGAGAGTTGAAGAGATCAAACAGAAACGCCAAGCTAAATTTATAATGAACAGGTATGAATATTTGTATGGAGTAACTTTTCGAAAATAATGACTAGTAGATGTTTAGAGGCATTAGTATTTTTTTTAAACTTTTTATTTTGACATAACTTCAGACTTACCAAAAACTTCCAGGAATAATATGAAGGACTCTTGTATATTTTGCTTGCTAGCATTTAACATTTACGTTATCCTTGTCGAAATGTGTAGAAGACATAGTGCTTTTTCCTTGTAAGTATGCTTAAGTGTATATAACCTAAAAATAAGAACATTCTCTTAAACACAGTGTGGTTATCTATCAGTCAGGAAATTAACATCGATGTAATACTTACCTTGTTTAGACCTCACCAGTTACTCTGATTACATCCATGGCAACAGAAAGTCCATCGTGTTTCTTCAGACTCTTTTAATTTGGACAGTTTCTCATCTTTCTTTATTTTACATGACATTGATAGTTTTGAAAATATAGGTCAGATTATTGTATAGAATGTTCTTCAATTTGGGTTTGTCTGATGTCTTCCTTATAAGATTTAGGCTAGGTACCTTTGGCCGGGGTGTCACAGAAATGATGGTGTATCCTTCTCGGGCATCGTGTCGGGAAGCACATGATGTCACCTTGCTGATGATAACTTTGATCACTTGATTAAGGTGATGTCTGTCAGGTTTCTCCACTGCAAGATTACTACTTTGTTTTCCTTATAAACAGTACATGTCTTGAGAGAGAGATACATAGAGATTCAATAAAGAGCCTATTACTTCTCAAACTTGTACCTACTGGTTTTAGCTTTCCTTAGAGTCTTGTCTGAATCAGTTACTATTATTGTGATTGTTGCCAAATGGTGGTTTTTCTAATTCCATCATTCCGTCTACATTTTGTAGTTGACTTTCTCATGTAAGAAAGAGCTTTTCCATCAATTTCAAGATTTATTCCTTTATTCATATTACATCTGTGTGTATTTATAGATTCTTATGGTATACATTGGGTTATAATTCTTTATTGTCATTATTTATTTTGATGTTCTGAGTGGCCAGAGTTTTGGCCTGTGGGAGTTCCTTGGGCCGACTCTCATGTCATTTTGACAATTCTCATCATTCTTTGAGTGCATTCATGTTTTACAGCTAACAAGATGTTTTAAGCCTCATCTTTTGCTTCCTTTTCCCCAGCCTGGAATCAGCCCTTTTTTCAGAGCAGGATCATTAGCTTTTAAACTAATTGCTGTGGAGTATGTGATGGAAAAGAAGCATGTGCTAGCAGCTTTCTGGCTTAAAAATGTTAAAGCATTTTAGAAAAATGTTTGAGAACTAGTTTGTTAGCATTTCTGTTGAATATCATGTGTTTTGTGCTCTTGTAATTACCAAATAGTTTTTAAAAAATTATATAACAGAGACTTACATATATGAGGAGAAAAGATCTAGGCACTTTAACAGTTAGAGGTTGTTTTATGTAGTGGAGCACTACTTTTTGTGAGTCACATCCTTCATTGACTCAGCAAATATGTATTGAGCCCTCATTTTGTGCCAGACTAGGTACAAAGGGATACAATGATTGAATGAACAAATTCTGTGGTAGGGTAGGAATCCTATTTTAAGCTAATTATGAACTAAAAAGCCACTTTGATTTTGAGTTGTTAGGGAAGTAAGTGTACATTTGTGAGGGCTTAATAGGTGACCTTACCTTAGATTTGGGAATAACTATAAGGTATATATCTCTTTTATATTAACTTATACCTGTTAAGTTCACCACTTGCCATTTGGGAATAATTTGAGAGAACTGAGAGGCTCTTTGTTGACTTGGTGTTGATGTTCCTGCTGGTCGGGGACATTGTGGGGAGAAGAAGGGGGAATGAACAGAAGGGCAGCCATCATGTTTCCATTCCCCATCTGTGTGGCTAACTTAAGTAACAAAATTTAGAAGCTATCTTGTGAATTGATACCTCTTAAAGAAGTGTTACTAACTGAAATTTTGGCTTTAATGTGTTTTATTAAAGACTGAGAAAAAATAAAGAGCTACAGAAAGTTCAGGATATCAAAGAAGTCAAGCAAAACATTCATCTTATCCGAGCCCCTGTTGCAGGTGAGTATTACATTACACAGGAATTCTCTGCCTTAAGAAGAAAACTGAAAAAATCTAGATTTTTGAGGTCTGTGTATTTGGGTACCAACTAACTTTGGATATTTTTTCCTTTAAATATTGTCTTAGTAAATTTATGATATGGTTTGGTCTGTAAAAAGGTAATTTATTCAGTGTATTTTCCAGTTGCAGTCAATCTATTGATATGGTGTTTCTTTTTTCCCTTCATTGAATTCTATCTTCTGTATCTCCCCAAGTTAAGCAAAATGATTTGAGTAATAATTTTGTATATGATTTTTGTCTCATACTTGTTTTGATTAAGGGACAATATTTTATATTAGTGGTTCTCAAACTTTGATTGGTGTAGGAATTACCAACTTGGGGAACTTAGTTTAAATACATGGGCCCAGGCTCTTTCAGTCTGGGCTGCTGTTCAGTAGCATTCCAGGTGATTCTGATTCTAAAATTTGGACTGCTGTTTCTTTTACTCAGCTGACACCAAGTACAGCTAGATCACTTAAAGGGAAAGAAATCTTGTCTAAACCTTAGTAAAGGTCAAATTCTGTAACTACATATTGAGTACATTTGTGTAAATCTGCTTGTATTATTTTTGTACCAAATTTTATTAAAACGAAATAGACAAAATTCTGGAGTATTTGTTTCACATATACATAACAAATTGATAGCCAAAAAGCACCAGAAATGAACCATTGTTATCTAATTTTTTAGGTAATTCTCTTTGAGGTAGATAGGACAGTGTTAAGAGCAGGGACCGTGGATCCAGATGGCTGAGGTTCACATACCAGTGGTTTGACTTAGATGACTTTGTAGTTGAGTGACCTTCAGCAAGTTAATCTGTCTTTCCACCTGAGTTTTCTCATATTTAAAATGGGGATTGTTATGAGGGTGAAATGAGCAAATGTATGTAGAATGTCTATTTGATGCATGGCTAGCTATTATTAAATTTCTTAGGAATGGCTGATAATTACTTTAAAACACACAAGATCCTCTATAAAGTTTTGATGTGTTGATGTAAGGTCACACTGAATTAAGTTTTTTATTTTTTACTTCTTTTTATTAAAGGCAAAGGGAAGCATTTGGAAGAGAAAATGGTACAGCAGTTGCAAGAGGATGTGGATATGGAAGATGCTTCTTAAAAATCTCTGTAACCATTTCTTTTATGTACATTTCAAAATGCTCTTTGGACCCTTGGAACTACGAAATTATTAGTTTACTTTTTACATAAGATCACTTAAATGAAAAGTGATTAGAATATATCTTTCCTACATTGCCATCTATAAAACATCAGATATTACTGATGTTACATTGCATCTCAGTGTTAAATCTTCACTGACAGATGTACTTATGTAAATAATGAAAATTGTGCTCATAACTATAGAAGTGAATTGTGGATGTAAAATGGTTATTCTATTTGGATAATGGCACAGGGCAGCATTTGTATAATAAGTAATGGCAAAAATTCATGGTTAGTGATGTATAAAATAAAATATTCTTTGCAGTAAAATATTCCCTTTATTAATGTTAGAGAAGGAGGGATACAACAAGGAAATAACAATTTGTATGACAGTGTCAAATACTATTTTGATTTTAGTATTTCCTGTTTTGGTTTATTTACATCTCTGAAGAGCATAATGATACTGTTTGATGAAGCCCAATTATGCTGGACTGTTTTGACCTGGTTTGACCCTTCTGATAGGTAGTTCTGGATGTTGGGGATGAGAACTCAATAATCTTTGCTTGGAGTGACACTACACTCTAGAATTTCCACTTTGGAGAATACTCAGTTCCAACTTGTGATTCCTGGTAGAACAAGCTTTATTTTTCTGGCCTACCAATGATCTAGAAGCAGAGGAATCCCAATGCTTTTTAAAAGTTATGTGGTTTTCTTTTAAAAAGCTCCTGTTTTTGGAAAGTAGAATTTATGGGTGCAACATCTGTTCATTATTTGCACATAAAATAAAACCATTTAAAAAGTAATGCTGGTATTTATTATTTAAAGATATTGAAAAAAGATATGAAGTATTGATTACCTAGAAGAAAACTTCCTCCAAAGATACTACTTAAGTAAGAGATACATTTAAAGAGAAATACATACTTAATATTTAATGTTTCGGTGTTTTTACGTTGTTTACAATTTTAAGTATGTTAAAGATATTAAGTAACTATCAGTTTGCATAATGGTTTTTTTAGGGGAGAATTTAGAATAAATTACCAATTCTTAGGCTTACATAATGATAAACAATGATAAACTATGATAAACATTTAAAATGATAAACTCATTTTAAATTTTAGTATTAGGTAGTAAAACTAAAGCTGTAGACTATCCCTGGACCAAGTGTTAGGAGACCTGAATTCCAGTGTGGTTTTGCCTGTGTATTCTTATTTGTAAACAATACTATCGATTGACGATTAGGGGAAATGATACATGTGAGGAAAGACATTTGTAAAATTTCCTGAGAATTTTTTACTATATGCCACATTCATTTTTTAAAGATATATAAAATTTTTAAAGTTATATTTTATTAGGAAACAAGTGTTTTACCTTGCTAGCTAAGGAGCAAGTTGCTCCTGCCTTGCGACCATCAGTTTGGGCTGAATTGAAAGCTGACGTAGCATCCACACAGTTGTCTTCCTTGTCATGATTTCATAGTATGTTGAGAACCCAGATCTCCTTCTAAACTATGTGGATACAATTGCTGTAATTTTTAAAAAAAATCCCACCCTAACTCTCTAAACTTGTTTTGATCACTTGTCTTTAAAACGTTGCCTGGGAGGTTGTTATGGTATAATACTTCTAGGCTACTTTGTTTCAGCTTGTTTGGTAGAGGCCTATGCTGAGTAGCTAGCAGTAAAACAAAGCATAATGTTTACTATATGGAACTTTTTTTTTTTTTTTTTTTTTTGAGACAGCATCTGGCTGTGTTGCACAGGCTGGAGTGCAGTGGCATGGTCTTGGCTTACTGCAACCTCCGCTTTCCTGGCTCAAGCCATCCTCCCACCTCAGCCTCCCAAGTAGCTGGGACTAAGGCTTGCGCCACCTTTGCCGCTCGCTTTTGTATTTTTGCGTTACTATTTTTTTTGTCATAGAGACAGGGTTTTACCATGTTGCCCAGATTGGAACAATATAGGATTAGAAATCATGGGAAGGAATATCCTTAACACATATACCTTACAATACCTTGTAAGAATATAGAAAAACTATTTTTAAAAATTCTTACTTCTTAAAAATAGAAACCTTAGGAAGATGTTTATCAATAAGATATACTTATGTATCTATGAGTTTGAAAAGAGTTTAGAAGAGTGTAAGTTTTAGAAGAGTTTGAGAAAATTGAGATATTTCATAATATCTCGTGAAGTAGATAGCATTATTCTCATTTAAATATATAGGTAGAAAAATTTCAGGTCTAGGTAACTTGTTTCTTTACCACACAGCTAGAATATCAAGGTGTAAAGATCTGTGTTTATACAAGTCTATTTCCCTGCATTTATGTAGAAGGATTTTATCCAGAGCCTTGTATATCAAGTCAGGTAAGAGAGTGACACTCAACTGTGACTTGGTTTCTTCATCTGAAAAATGAAGATAATAATAGGACCTACCCTGGAATTCTTTGCAAGGATTCATTCAGTTAATACATGTAAAATACTTCAAGGCCACCACCATAGTAAGCTAGTGTTAAAATGTTAGCTTCTAGGATTGGTTGTATGGCCACACAAAAGAATAGCAGTGGAATCTGACTTGGGAGAAAGGTGGACAGTGTTAAGGTTTGGGGATAGCTGTGGCTAAGCTGAATGAAGTCCACTTAGTGCACAAAAACAGGGACGTGAATGGTTAAAAATACCAATTTTAGCCTTGAAGTCAGCTTGAAAGTTGTTATTAAGCAGAGCATCTGATTCAGCATCTTCTGTTGTGAAGAGTGGGAAGGGGGAATGCATTTTTGGTTCCTCTTAGTTTAAAAAAATGAATTGTTTCCCATAATCTTAAGGGATAATTTAAATGACATAAGGGAAATTATTTTTCCCTCTGCCCTTTAATTTACATTTTAGATGGAGATCTGGAAAAAGACATCACGCTTTAATTACAGCTTAATGTAAATTCTAATATCCAATGAAGAGTTTCGTGTAAAAGTTAACATGGCAGCTTGCTGAATTGTGTTGAAAAGACAAGGGGAAAATCATCAACATTAAAAACTTAAAAATTAAATAAAAACTTAATTTCAAGGACTCTAGAAGCATTTCCCAGTCTATATTCCTTTATTAATACATTGTAGAATTGAATGGGAGAGCCACGAATTTTACCTTGCATGTCTTCTCGTTGATTTGAATTGTTTCTACAAAAGGAGAAATAACCTCTTCTGGAGAATGTATTCCTTATGCTCTGATTGTAAATAAGAATCTTTCTTCTGGTGCCATAGGATGACCGGTGATTTAAGCTGTCCCTTGGTTTTAATCGTAATCAATTGAAGCTATCATGTGGGAGAGGTGATTCTTCTGCCACATGATCTTCCCTGGGGTACCAGTTACCTGGTCTCTTTCTTTAGCCTGTGATTGATTCTATGTCTCCCAGTGATCCTGCTAATAAGTTCCTTTCTGTCAAAGATGGCAACCAAAAATCTTAACTGGAAGGCATCCTCTGACATACCCAGGTAACTCATTTCTATCATCGTTACTAAGGGAGTGGGGACTGTTACTTTCTTATCCCAGGCACATATTGGGTACCAGGACCATGGAAGATGCTCAGTGAAGGTCGAGTAAATGGAAAATGAGTGTGTAGCCATATGCTAGGTTTACATTAGTCTGTTTTAAAAATAACCAGTAATGTGAAAGATAATAAATTACCAACAGATATCCCAAGGACAGAAGCAGCCTGTGTAATTCTGACATTAATGAAATCTGTGCTGTTGGGAAGGCTTGCTGGCTTTAGGTTACATACCTGATTTTGCTGCTTAGATCATTGTGGAATGGTAGTAAAACAAAGCTGCATTTCTGGGTCTGGCTGGAGCATTCACATGTCAAGGAATCCCAGGAAAGACAGCCTGAGCTGTTTTTTTTAGCAAGTTTCTTAAAGAACTTTTGTCTGGAACTTGCTTTGATGGAAATAGTCCCTTACTTCAATAGCCTGAGTATAAAATTAGAAATAAGGAGAACTAATTAGGGAGAATCGGTTGAAACAAAGAGAATTTTTTTTCAAGATAGAAAAATATAGGACATTGGCTCCTTAGTATTCTAAGAAACTCTCTGTTTTCAGAATGCCAACTGTTACATACTTGTTTTTTGTTTAGTATAATGTATTCTAGAAAGTGTCTGTACATTTGGTTTGACACCAAGCTGTGGAGTCTTAAGAGGAACACCAGTGAGAATGCCATTCTAATCAGTTGCCCCATACAGTTTCTTAGTCTATACTTCATGATTTTTTCCTGTATTTCCTTTTCTGGTATCAGAGAATGCAGTGTAGGCAGCAAGCAACTATTAAACGCAGTTCACCTGATTAAAAGCATACACCATACCAAAGCAGATGAGGATACAAAAGGCTTGTTCATGCTGTGTTAAGCTACAGTTGCATACAATCAATGTTGCCTGTCCCCTGAGTTTTTCTTCACTATTCTTAGATTCTTCATGCTGCCAGAACACCAGAGCTAGAAGCTTTTTGACTCTGTAGAGATACAATTTCTCCATTTCTTTTATTTTTAATTTTTTAAAATTATACTTTAAGTTCTGGGGTACATGTGCAGATCTTGCAGGACTGTTACTTAGGTATACACATGTTACAGTGGTTTGCTGCCTCCATCCCTCTGTCAACTACATTAGGCATTTCTCCTAACGTGATCCCCTCCCCAACCTCCCCACCCCCTGCTATTGCTCCCCCTAGCCCCCACCCGCAAATAACCCCAGTGTTTGATGTTCCCCTCACTGTGTACATGTGTTCTCATTGTGCAACACCCCCCTTTGAGTGAGAACATGTGGTGTTTGGTTTTCTGTTCTTGTGTCAGTTTGCTGAGAATGGTTTCCAGCTTCATCCATGTTGCTGCAAAGACATGAACTCATCCTTTTTTGTGGCTGCATAGTATTCCATGGTGTTTATGTGCCACATTTTCTTTATCCAGTCTATCCTTGATGAACATTTGGGTTGATTCCAAGTCTTTGCTATTGTAGACAGTGCTGCAAGGAACATTACGTGTGCATGTGTCTTTATAATAGAACAATTTCTTGGGTGTATTTCCAGCTTCATCGATGTCGCTGCAAAGGACATGCACTCATCCCTTTTTATGGCTGCATAGTATTCCATGGTGTTTATGTGCCACATTTTCTTTATCCAGTCTATCCTTGATGAGCTTTGGGTTGATTCCGAGTCTTTGCCATTGTAAACAGTGCCGCAATGAACATACGTGTGCGTGTGTCTTTATAATAGAACAATTTCTTGGGTATATATCCAGTGATGGGATTGCTGGGTCAAATGGTATTTCTTTTCCTAGATCCTTGAGGAATCTCCACACTGTCTGCCACAATGGTTGAACTAATTCACACTCCCACCAACAGTGTAAAAGCATTCTCATTTCTCCACATCCTCTCCAGCATCTATTGTTTCCAGATTTTTTAACGATCGCCATTCTAACTGGCATGAGATGATATCTCAATGTGGTTTTGAATTGCATTTGTCTAATGACCATTGATGATAAGCATTTTTTTTATGTTTGTTAGCTGCATAAATGTCTTCTTTTGAAAAGTACCTGTTCAGATCCTTCGCCCACTTTTTGATGGGGTTGTTTGTTTTTTCCTTGTAAATTTGTTTTAGTTCTTTGTAGATTCTGGATATTAGCCCTTTGTCAGATGGGTAGCTTGCAAAATTTTTTTCCCAATTGTGTTGGTTGCCAGTTCACTCTAGTGATTGTTTCTTTTGCTGTGCAGAAGCTCTTAGCCAGAGCAATCAGGCAAGAAAAAGAAATAAGGGGTATTCAGTTAGGAAAAGAGGAAGTCAAATTGTCTCTATTTGCAGATGACATGATTGTGTATCTAGAAGACCACATTGTCTCAGCCCAAAATCTCCTTAAGATGATAAGCAACTTCAACAAAGTCTCAGGATACAAAATCAATGTGTAGAAATCACAAGCATTCCTATACAGCAATAACAGACAGCCAAATTATGAGTGAACTCCCATTTACAACTGCTACAAAGAGAATAAAATACCTAGGAATACAAGTAACAAAGGATGTGAAGGACCTCTTCAAGGAGAACTACAAACCACTGCTCAAGGACGTAAGAGAGGACACAAACATTTGGAAAAACAATATCATGAAAATGGCCATACTGAGGCCACAAACATTTGGAAAAACAATATCGTGAAAATGGCCATAAGAGAGGACACAAACATTTGGAAAAACAATATTGTGAAAATGGCCATACTGCCCAAAGTAATTTATAGATTCAATGCTATCCCCATCAAGTTACCATTAACCTTCACAGAACTGGAATAAAACACCTTAAACTTCATATGGAACCAAAAAAGCACCTGCATAGCTAAGACAATCTTAAGCCAAAAGAACAAAGCTGGAGGCATCACACTACCTGACTTCAAACTACACCATAAGGCTACAGTAATCAACACAGCATGGTACTGGTACCAAAACAGAGATATAGACCAATGGAACAGAACAGAGGCCTTGGAAGTAATGCCACATACCTACAACCATCTGATCTTTGACAAACTGACCAAAACAAGTAATGGGGAAAGGATTCCCTGTTTAATAAATGGTGTTGGGAAAACTGGCTAACCGTGTGCAGAAAGCGGAAACTGGACCTATTCCTTACACCTTATACAAAGATTAACTCCAGATGGATTAAAGATTTAAGCATAAGACCTAACACCATAAAACCCTAGAAAAAACATAGGCAATACCATTCAGGACACAGGCATAGGCAAGGACCTCATGACTAAAACACCAAAAGCACTGGCAACAAAAGCCAAAACAGACAAATGGGATCCAATTTCTCCATTTCTAGAAGACATAAGAATTACCAGAAGATACATTAGAAGAATGTACAATGGAACTAGCATGGTGGCTCACATCTGTAATCCCAGGGCTTTGAGAGGCAAAGGTGGAAGGGCCACTTGAGGCCAGAAGTTCAAGGCCAGCTTGGGCAACATAGCGAGACCCTGACTCTTCAAACAAACAACAACAACAAAAAACCAGTCACTGCAGCGCATGCCTGTAGTCCTAGCTACCTGGGAGCCTGAGGCAGGAGAATTGCTTGAGCCCAGGGAATCAAGACTGTAATGAGCTATGACTGTGCCACTGCACTCCAGCCTGGGTAACAACAGAGAGACATTGTCTGCCCCTTATCCCTCTCCCAAAAAAGGAGGAAAACCTCTCAAAAGATAAAGTATACGGTCACAGCCTCTCAGTGCCTTTGGTTACGCATTTGCAAACAGGATGTAGCACCCTCTAGTCCCAGAGTTGTGAGAATCCAGTGATAGAGCAATAATTAAGGCCAGGTACATTGCATATATTATCTTCCAATATCAACAACCCTTCAAGTTAGTCCGTCTTATTGGGTATATAAGAAACTGGAAAGTAAGAGAAATAAGTAACTTGATTCATGTCACTAACAACTAGCAGAGCTTAGATTCAAGCACAGTCTGTCTGACTCCTCATCCCCAGCCGATATCCTAAACATGGGTTCTGCCTGGCATGTGGTTAGTCCTCAATATATGTTTATTTGCTGGAGTAAAAAAATCTAGCAGTAAAAGAAAATGTCTTGGGGAAAATAATAGATTTTATGGAGTAGTTTAATTTTTCTTGTGACAAGAATGGATACTTTTTTTTTTTTTTTTTTTGCCAGTTCTTTCAGGACTGACAGGGTATCAGTAAGATAGTAAGTGTAATAAAATGAAGATTTTTGAAATTTGCTGTTCTTAAAAAAATTAATACAGCAATGCCAATAATTCTAGTATAATTGTTGGAGGAGCTGTCTTACAGTTAGCGCTGAAATGCATGCTAATCTTGTTACCCAAATAATAGTTTTAAATTGTATCAGTACTCACTTTATGAGCAAATTCAGTATTCATTAATTAGATTTAAAAATGTTTGTTGTGTGTCTGCTCTGTGTGAGGCATTGCTTGTCTCATTTAGCAACAAAATAATTATTAGTTTATATTATGTTTGAGAATTTTGAATTGTAGGGAAGTGTATTCTAGTTATAGGTCATACCTTTTAGGACCCTTTAAAGCTAATAGCTGTTTTGCATTTGTGCCAGTTTTCAAGTTCTCCAAATTGTTGGGATTACAGCCAACAAGAATACTGTCTTTTTTCCAGGGGATGAAAGTTTGAATGCTGAGTGTCAGGGTTCATCTAAGGTGAGAAGTGGGTTTTGAAGTTGCCCGATGTGTTATTTGATTTCTTCTTTAAAGATTTTTTTATTTTCTTTTATTTTTAGAGACAGGGTCTTGCTTTATCACCTAAGCTAGAGTGCAGTGGTCCAATCTCGGCTCAGTGTAATCTGAAACTCCTGGGCTCAAGCAATTCTGCATCATACTCCGGCCTACCAATGTGCCATTTGAATTGTCTTTCTAACAACTGATGTGGCAAAGAATCTAAGATGATGTTCTCTTAATGTACCGCATACATGATTACACATCCCCACTGTTAGTTAAATGGACTCTCAGAAATAATGTTTGCGTTAGTGAACAAGTTTTCTTTCTTTGAGTTGAGGGAAAGTCTCCATTAGAGATTAGGTACCCAGGAAGATTTGGATCGAAGCAGCAGAGGATGAGGTACAGTAGCGCTGACAGAGTGGCCTCAAGCCTGATTGCATATTAGAATTGTCAGGGGCAGGTTTATAACTACCAATGCCTGGGCCTCTCCAAGACCAATTAAATGAAAATCACTGGGATTAGGGCCCAGGTACTGGTATTTTTAAAAAGCTACCAGGTGATTCTAACACGTTCCCAAGGTTCAGAACCACTGATCTATATAATAGCTAGAATTTCTTAGTTGAGGCAATTAATGTAAAGATATTTTCAGATGATGCTTTTTCAAGAGGCATTTTATGAAACTCTTTATTTCTTTATGTTATCAAGTGACTCACCAAAATAATGGGAACATTTTAAAATGGATGCTTGGATAACTTCAGTAGCAGCTACGTAATTTCCCAAGTACCTAATATGACTGCACTGGGATAGTTAGCTGGATGTTTCTTGAGCTGTAAAACAGGGTACAAAGACAATCATTTCCATTTTTTATTGGAGTTTGATTAATATTCCGTCTGGGTCGATGTGACCTTGGAATTAAACAGTGGGGATTGCATGGTCCATTTGCCAGGATCTACATATTTTATCTTTAATTTTCCCAATTATGAAGGCCTGGCTAACGCTTGAATCCTAAATGAGGCAGTCAGCATAATCTTGCCGTTTCATTGGTGCGTGGTTTATCACACACACAAAAACTCCCTTAACTTAAAAGGAGGTGAAGAGGACATATGCATGGAAGACACTGGGGTTTTATTCCCAGATAAGTGATTTGTGCCATCTGTGGATGGGCATAGCAGAAAGGTGGAATATTACTTGAAGCTTTTTATCTGAATCTCTTTGCTACAGTTTGGATGTTTGCTCGCTCCACAGCTGATGCTGAAATTTGATTGCCACTGTAACAGTATTGAGACACGGGATCTTTAACAGGTGATTCGGCTCTGAAGGCCCCACCCTTGTGGGTGGGTTTGATGCCTTTAAAAAATGGCTTTGGGACGGGACTTTGTCTTCTCTCTCCCGTGCGCTCTCTGGCGCTGAAATGCCATGGAATGCCGCAGCTAGAAGGCCATCACCAGATGCGAGCCCCTCAGCCTTGGACTTCCAGCTTCCAGAACTGTAAGAAACAAATTTATTTTTCTTGTAAATTGCCCAGTCTCAGGTACTCTGTTTAGCAGCAGAAAACACACTAAAACGTTCTACCATCAGATTTGTGTTGCCCCAGTGACATTGGGGTTCAAGGTTTATTAGTTAGATATGGACAGGTACAGAGTGTTAGTGCAGATGAACTATTCAATCTCATTTTGGAGGGTTTCCATCATAAAACACAAATAATTTAGTCAAGGCAGCATCTTCTGAATTTGTTAGTTGACTTATAAAAACAAATAAACCACTTTCTGTATTTATTATTTTCTTTCCAGGAAGGGAGCTCTATAGTCATGAGGGTAGTAAATAAGTATTACTCTAGAGCTACGGGGATTTAATAAATAGTTCATTGCTTCCCTTTCTCCACCAAAATCTCTTCAGTCTAACTGCAGCCTTGAAACTCAAGTGTGTTCAGGTTTTAAACTATTTTTCTTTTGAGACACAGCCTCCCTCTGTTGCCCAGGTTGGAATGCAGTGGTGCAATCTCGGTTCACTGCAACTTCTGCCTCCTGGGTTCAAGTGATTCTCCTTCCTCACCCTCCCAAGTAGCTGGGACTACAGGCATCTGCCACCATGCCTGGCTAATTTTTGTATTTTTAGTAGAGACGGGGTTTCACTGTGTTGCTCAGGCTGGTCTTGAACTCCTGGGCTCAAGTGATTCATCCACCTCAACCTCAAAGTGCTGGGATTACAGGCGTGAGACACTGCTCCTGTCTGGGTTTTGAACTTTTAATTTACCTCTTCTTAATACCCTTCCCTCTTCTCTGAAAGCAAGATATATTTAAAGCCTATTTATTACTTTGAGATCAACCACATATGTTTATTTTTGGATAAGATGAGTTGATTTATAAAACCAGCAACCTGCAAAATGTTTGAAAGTTTAACTGCTATTTTTTCACTTACACATTCACCCATTCAATAAATATTATTGAGCTGTTACTATGTGCCAGGCACTTCTAGACATGGTGGGGATATTACAGTAAACGGAATAGATGGCAATGCTTGCACTCATGGTATAGTGTGGGAGAGAAAGTCACAGATAGAGGCTGACACCAATCACAAATGGAAAATGATACAAGTTATGTCAAGAGGTTTAAAAGAGAAATGACATAAAAATACGTAAAATCTTGACTCAGAAATCCTACCTAAGAAATATATGCTAAGGAAGTAATTATGTGTCCAAATAAGTATGTACAAAAATTTTCACTGTTATTAGCACAACATTGAAAACAGGTCAAATAAATTAAGGACTGGTTAAATTAATTAAGGACTAGCTAAATTAGATGCCACAGTCATGTTTTTAATGACATAGAAAGATGCTGACAATACATTAGATGAAAATTGTTGATTTCAAAATTGTGTGATATGATTCCTCTAGAACAGTGGTTTTGAAGCAGGGGTGATTTTTGCCTCTGAGGGGCCGTTTGTCAATGTGTGGGGACAACTTAGCTTGTTACAAGTAGGGTGGAGGTTGGTGCTGCTGGTCTCTAGTGATACGAGGTCAAGCATGCTGCTCAACGGACCCTACCACAAGTCATTATTTGGCTCAAAATGTCAATAGTACTGAGATTTAGAAAGCCTGCGTTTAAACAATTATATACAGCATTGCAAGGACTTTCTGAATAAATAGGATTTTGGGTGTTTTAAATGTTTTTTCTTTGTGTGTTAACTCAGATGTTGCTTTAGATGAGAAGTGCTGACTTTGTAATTAGAAACAAAAACTATTTTAAAATACGGTGCTAAGTTTTGGGCTCATCTCAGCCTGAGAGGGTTTTTTCTAAAAAAAAGTTCAGGCATCTTTTTCTTTTCCTACTGCTCTCCTTACCTGTGCACACGTCATTGCCTGTATCCGTGATGCCTCTGTTTGGATGGAACCTGGATGAGGCCTGGGCCTGGGTTACTACCATAACATGGGTTGCTGTGCTTGCCTACTTAATAATGAGCTCTATCCATCCAGGGAAGTCATCTCTTTTGAATAGTGTGTTCTTAGAAGTTCATGGATTTTAATGGAAGGAAGCTAGAGGGACCCCTTCCATCCTTCAGCAAGGGTCCCCCAGAGACAGGCAGGGTGCACAGCAAATGCCTCAACTGCTGAGAATCTACCCTGGCAGGTCCAATGTGGGCTCATCTCCGGAAAAGCTGGGGTATAGTTTTCTCACTGTTGGGGTTGCTAATTTAGCTATCTCCTCTTTATAAGACCCTCATGGAAATAAAGATTAGCCATATAATACCTTTAATGAGCCTCCAAATTTTATCTGCAAGGAACCTGGGGCCAGTGGTGTTATACTGGTTTGTAGAAAACTCCTGTGGTGTCTGCAGAAATTGTCTCTGGTGAACATCTAGAATTTCCCTTACTTTGAATGTGTACATGTTATTAATCAGGGAATTAATCATCCCCATTCTCTTTGATTGAAAATCACATTACCTTGGAAGGACAAGGTATTGTCAAATGGGCACGGCAGATCATATATTTTCTCTTTTACTGGACTCCTTACTTTTCTAATTACAGCCTGTGTATCCTGTGCTAGGGAGCCTCTTGAAATTAATTTACTGTCATTCTTGTAACATATCCATTTATTGGGGCCTGTGAATGTGCGTGAACTCCATTTGATTACATCTAATGTTCTCCCCAAATAAAGAGTACAATTAATTCATTAGATGATGGTTTGTTTCCAGGGGTAAGTGCCAGTTTATGATGATTCCATCAACACTTGCACCACATTAATTTATTTCCAATTTAATCAGTGTTTAAATTGAACTGAGATCAGGCAGAACAAAACACATGGTTTTGCATAATTACAATGGAGCAAATGGAAATAGTCATAGCACTTTAGCACCAGAAACCTCACTGCAGAAGCATAGATGGGTTAGGAGCTGTTGATTAAAAAAGATGTCTAGGAATAAATCCTCTGTAAGCACCGTATTAAAATCCAGATGCCTGCAGGACAAGTAACTTTGCATTAATTACTTAAAAATTTCTTACTCTGGGTACAGCTCTCTGAAGAAAACCTACAGATTGAGTAAACGATGGAGGCACTCCTTTTCATGCTCCATTTAACTTAAATGATTAGATGGTTCAGAAAGTCGTTTCTTCCCAGACTGGTCTAGGTGGTGAGTTCAATATTTAGCAACTGTCCCTTTGTGCTTTTCGAACCTTCTCCAAGCCAGTGTTGTCGAAGGACTGAGTTGCCATGTGGGAAGGTGGGCTACTCTGGAAAACGGATTTTTGGATTGGAGCTTGTCTGAAACTCTTTAGATGAAGAATCGCACTGGTTGGGTTTGCCTCTTCAAAACTAACAGGGAGAGACAGGCTGAACAAATGGTGTTCTTCAGGCAAGGGCTTGCTGATGTGTAGTCATTTGTTAACTGCCCGAGTTTTGGTCTTAGAATTTTTTCCCTTCTCCTTCTCCTCCTCCTTAATAAATCACTGCAAATACAGTTGAAGTCTCTCCTTTCACACTGTTTACCATTTACCTCTATCCAGAGAATCCCTAGAGAACCACCTTTTTTTTTTTAAGTGAAAAAACTTTATTTTGAAATAATTTCAAACTTAGAGAAAATTCACAAGGACTGCACAAAGAACTGCCCCCATCCCCCTTAAGGGAGTAATTATAATAATAAAGCATTTTCAATTCCTGGCAGGTATTTTGTTGGAGGCATTTCTGTGATTGGAACAGGAGTTGAGGCAATGTTAAATGTATTATAACAATGTATTACAACAAAGAAAATCCCTCAATTTGTCTTGCAGTGAAAACATTAACAGCAGTAACTACTCTTTTAAATTCCTTCTAGTTTTCAATAGCAAAGGCCAGTAAGTGAAAGTGTTTTTACATTTTTGCCTTGGAACAACTCTGCAATTTCATCTTGATGTAATACTTCTAGTAATAAACCTTCTTCCAATTCCATGTTTTTATTTCTGGGCAGACATTTTATTAAGAATTGTGATGATGAACAAGAAGCTAAATTGAAATGATTAATATATCAATGATTAATAATTATAACAATGTCCCAACACTTAGAAATTCATCAAATATCTTTTTAAAGAGGCATTTCTGACTGGGCACGGTGGCTCACCTTTGGGAGGCCGAGATGGGCAGGTCACCTGAGATCAGGATTTCGAGACCAGCCTGGCCAACATGATGAAAGCTGTCTCTACTAAAAATAGAAAAATTAGCCAGGTATAGTGGCAGGTGCCTGGGATCCAAGCTACTTGGGAGGCTGAGGCACGAAAATAGCTTGAACCTGGGAGGTGGAGGTTGCAGTGAGCTGAGATTATGCCATTGTACTCCAGCCTTGGTGACAGAGCCAGACTCAGTCTCAAAAAACAAAAACAAAACAAAAAACAAAAGTAAGAGGCAATTCTGTGAGACGAACAGGTAGGCAAGTTAGCTTTCCCCTGGCCCATCTCCCCCTTTCCCCGATTGTACAGCATCCTTCCCTTGGTCCCCTGTGAGGGGCCAGTAGATTTCTCTGCTCTCTGGTGGGGAGAACCACCCTTCTGAAGTGGATATTTACCTTTTCAAGCATGTCTTCATAATTTAGCTTCAT
Organism: Ateles fusciceps; assembly: GCA_036589455.1. NCBI lineage: Eukaryota > Metazoa > Chordata > Mammalia > Primates > Atelidae > Ateles > Ateles fusciceps. Next base: position 5,368,401 of record JAZHEH010003061.1, on the reverse strand, counting down.
TAGTGTATATCCACAAACAATATATTAAATAATTCTGCTTGTATTTATACTTTTAAAAATACTGTCTCATGTGACAATGTCCGTCCTATTGTATCATGTATTTTTTCACAAAACATTATTATTATATCCATGTTGTACATACATGTAGGCCTAGTTTATTAATTTAAATGAGGTATTATATTCCATCATATAAATGTATCATGAGTTGTTACGCATTTTCCTAGGGTTAAGTTTCCATTGAACAAATGCCTATTTTCTCACAATTGCAATTAGTGCAGATTCTTTCATCTGTTGTTTTGCTGGGATTTGAACTTGAGATCATCTGACTGTAAAGCCCGCGCTTTCCTCATTGTGTTAAGATGGCCTCTCAAGTCACAGACTTCTATCATAATCCAGTTTGATTTGGTGGAACACATTAGCTAAGTATTTAAATTTGGTAATGCCATTTTATCTCCAGACAAACACTTTACTAATTTTATCAGACATGAAAAGTGGATTTAGTGTCTCAGGGTAAGTTGTTGACTATAGTAGCCACTGGCCCACATGTGTTGACTGATCACTTGAAAAGTGGCTCATTATGATGTGTGTGTGTGTGTGTGTGTGTGTGTGTGTGTGTGTGTGTATGTTTAAATATACCTTTCCTATGGTGCTATGTTTTAATTGTAAAAATATATATCAGATTTTGATGAAAAAGTATGTAAAAATTCATTAATTTTTGGTATTGAAATGATAATATTTTGGATATGTAAGTTTAAATAAAAATGTAGCCGGGCTCTGTGACTGTCACTTGTAATGCCAGCACTTTGGAAGGCCAAGGTGGGAGGATTGCCTGAGCTCAGGAATTTGAGACCAGCCTGGGAAAAAATGGTGAAACCATCTCTACTAAAAATAGAAAAATTAGCAAGGCATGGTGTCCAGGGCCTGCAGTCTCAGCTACTCACCTGGCTGAGATGGGAGGATCACTTGAGCACGAGAGTGGACGTTGTAATGAGCCAAGATCAAGCCAGGCCGCTGCACTCTAGCCTGGGCCCCAGAGCGAGACCCTATCTCAAATAAAGTAATTAAAATTAATTTCATCCATTTCTTTCTACTTCTTGTTAGTGTAGTTTCTTGAAAACTTAGCTACACATTGTGGGTATTGGATAGTACTGGTGAGGAATTAATTAGGTTGAAATGATCTAGAGTATGTGCTTCTGGGTGCCAGGTGGGGGCAGCAGAGAGTTGCTAGAATAAAGAGTCCTAAAGATGCTGTCCTACCAATCCTAGAGGCTCAGAAAGGCAGGATGTCAGCAAATGGGATAAATGGCAACGTAGTCAGCAAGGACCCAAGGATCAAATCCTGCATCCTGGTTGAGAGGGATTACAGCTAGGGCCACCTAGAGGAGAGGGGGCGCTTAACAAATGAAAGCTTGAATAGAGCACAGCTTTGAAGTTACACGGTTCTGTGTTTGAATTTTGACTTGGTTAACTTGCGTAAGTTATTTGACCTCTGCAAATCTCAGTTTCACATCTGTAAATTGGGGGATGATAGTACATAATTATATTTTTTTGTGGATGCATGTAAAGAGCTTATATATATTGAATATTTGCTGTTATTATTGTCTTCATTTTAATGTGTCGTTGACAAAGCAGAAGAAGGTACCTCTTGCGTTTTGAAGCAGTAGATTCAGGCTGCAGGTCTTACCACATATGGTTTAAAGTGACTCACATAAGGCTCACCGTGTCTTATCCCCTTTTTATCTCCAGGTAGAGATGAGAAAGTTCTCTATTTGGAATGGTGTTCCTTGTACGTTGGAGTTCTACTGTTTTATCTCTTGCCAAACAAAAGCCTTAAATAAATTTCTTTTTTTGGCTCTAAGCTGGGTAAGGCATGCATTTGTTCATCACAGAAGTTGCCCTGTCCTGTCTTAAGTAAGCCTTAGGGATGCAGAGATGAATGAAATGTAGTTAAAATATCTACAGAAAGGTGAAAGAGTTAGATGAAGGCCACCTAGCTATGATACAGTGTTACGGGTGCCAAAGTTAAGTTATCAGAAAGTTAATTCCATGGGGAGGGCAGCGAGGGTTTCAGTGACGGCCTTGAAAAGGAGATGCCACTATTGAGCTCCTCGTCATCCTGTTTTCTAAAATTCCAAGATTCAATGACCTTCATGCCTACCAATGATAGTTATCACTCACCAGCAAACCGACATGCCAGAGTGCATCACCAGCAGAAACTGCTTTATTTTTTAAGTCCTGAGCTCTGATTTTCCTCTCAGTACTGCCCAATATCTCTTATCTTCCTAACTCTGTTTAGGAAACTTTTATTGAGCAGTTTATAAGTACAAAGATGGGTGTTTTTTCACAGGCACAAGTCTTGACACTCTTGCTATGATTCTTCTTACTGCATCGATTGTCTCTATACAGACCTCAGGAAACTGAATAGTGTTTCTTCCTGTTTGCTCTCTAGTTAGAAGACAGTAGACAGAGAACTCTGTCCATCATTATTGCTTAGATCATTTTACCTTTTCCATGGAGTTTCAGGTATGTCTATTTGGAATGGTGTTCTTTTTTGAAATATTTGCGATTTAAATATATAAATAAAAGTTAATGATCAGGCATCTGCTTATAATAGGAGAATTCGATTCTGAGGGTTTATGTTGGATTGCAGTTACATTATTGACAACATTGGCATTCTGAAGAAAAGCCTTCCAATATGGCTTTAGGTTGTAGACCATTAGGTAGGTACTATTCTTTAATAAAGTGGTCTCTAAGGTGGGATGTGGATCTTCAGGGGCTTGCAAGATAATTCAAAGGGGTTCAGAAAGAAAACATTTTTATTTATACTTAGCCTTTAATCATCCTCTTATAAAGTGTATGTTTTGTATATGCTTTGTAATGTTCGTACCATAATACAAGTATATAATAAATGTACATATATTAAGGGTGAGCAAAATTTCTTAGTGATGGGGCACACATAATCAAAGAATTCTGTAGACAATTAACTGCCCTAAGGTGTTAGAATTTTTGTGATTTCTAGCGACAGAAACCCAACTCAAATGAGCTTATAGATAGAAGGCACTTACTGGCACTCCATCCTGAAAAGCCCAGATGTGCAGTTAGCCTCAGCTACAGGGGCTGCAGACACTGTGGTGCTGTCAGGGTGTAGTCACTCTGTCCTTCAGCTGTTCATGCGGGGAAAGATGCTAAATGGAGCTCTGAACTTGCACTCTTCCAACTTACCACCCGGTGGCAAGAGACTCTCTTCCTTGGTGTTCAAGACTGATTGGTATGCTTGGGTCCCATGCCCATATCTAAACCAATCACTGTGGTCAGTGGGAACGGAATACTCAGGTTATCTGGATTGATCATGTTCTTAGGGAAGGGAGGTGATACAGGTTGTCTCTGTGTCCCCACCCAAATCTCACCTTGAATTATAATAATCCTCATGTGTCCAGGGTGGGACTAGGTGGAGGTAATTGAATCACAGGAGCGATTTCCCCCATACTGTTCTTGTGTTAATGAGTGAGTCTCAGAAGATCTGATGGTTTTATAAGCATCTGGCATTTCCCTTGTTAGCACATTCTCTCTGTCGCCATCCTGAATAGCTGCTTTCCACCATGATTGTAATTTTCCTGAGGCCTCCGCAGCGATGCAGAACTGTGAGTCAATTAAATCTCTTTCCTTTATAAATTACCCAGTGCTGGGTGTTTCTTCATAGCAACATGAGAATGGACTAATACATGAGGGTATGGATTAACCCCGTGCGAACTGCGTGGCCAAGGTTTCTGCCAGGAAAGAAAAAGGGGTCCAGGAAAGTGGGCAGACTGAACACGTAGTAGTTTTAATGAGAGTAGGACTGATCGCGCCGGGAGAAGTCAGGGCAAAGTAGCCAATCCGAAGATGTTAACATGCATATCCTAATCAGTAACTGTCACAAAAATAAGAGGGCATGAGAAACTGACGTGAGCCGCCAGGTTAATTCTTAGGATGAGGAAAGTTGTATTTACGTGTGTATTAAGGTGACACCACCAAGTCTAGGTTAACATTGCTTTTGATACCCCACGTTACAGAAAGGCTGAGATGTAATTCCTCCCCTTTTAGCACTGCCAGTCTGCTTTCTCAGAGTGGCTTTGGTTTGCGTCCTGACTGCCACGCACTAGCTGTGTATATGCTGGCAAATTTACCAGAAGTCTCTGAATCTCACTGGCTTCGCTTGTACCTCCCTGGTAGGGTTGTTGGGAAGACAATACCCAGCTAGTTCCTAGCACTTGATAAACAGAAAGATTTACATTGATACTGCTAAAGCTGATGTTTTCCTTTTTAATGAGTTTGGTCAAATTCTTGGTTTGGGATCCAGGCAGGGTTGATTCATCTTTGGAAACCTCAGAGTCCCCAAAAAACCTGGCATGTAGTAGGTGTTCAATGAATAACTGTTGACTAGCGAATGAGGGAATAAATGTAGCTTATTTTGTTTCAAATCTTTCCCAAAGGGTTCCATTATGAAATACTGCTTAAACTTGCAGCTCTACTAAAGAACAAATTATTCTTTGAACAAGAAAATTATTTCTTGTTGTTTTCCCTCTAGCCTTATGAAATGTGAACCAATATTACTGCAGGGAAACTTTTCAGCGTACTGGGATTTTAGCACTGGCTTTCTGCTGAAATATACTACTTTTCATGGCTTATTTTTGCACCTCATAAAATATTTTGATCTGTTTTCCTAAACCGATCATGGCAGACCGGAGTAGCTGTCCTCACCGACTTCTCTGAAGACCGTTTCTCACTATAGAAGGGCTGAGAAAGCTGACCTGGCCTGTAATTGTCTGGGATGCTTGAAAAATCAACTTGGGAGTAAAAGTTTTTCTTGGGCCCACATTGAACCACTCTGGTGACTCTCGATGTAGAGGAAGTTGCTATGGAAAACAATCATTTTAAAAGATTGTTCTTTTGGGAGATAGTGATCAAGAGGAAAGTCATACACATTTTCTCACATGCTACTGAAGGACTGACTCATTTTTGATAACCTGTATTTGCTCAAGAATCTAGTATACTTAAATTTTTGCCCAAAGGGAAACAAACTAGTAACCTGCCCCAAAATGCTGTCACAACTTCTAGCCTTGAAAAGATGTTGAGGTAACTAGGGCTCTCAACTCGGACCCCAAACTGCATGCTTACTGAAGACAGCAATGATACTGGAAGGGCTGGCCAGCTGCCAAGAGAACAGTCCTGTCACCCTGATTTTAAGAGTAAAACAGACAAACAAAGTTGGTGACTTCAGGACTAATTACTGACTACAGTCAAAGTCACTTTGGATTTTTCTTCTAAAGATAAGAAAAATTCTGCTGGGAAGATTGGACATTCTTTTGGTCTGAACTACAGGAGGAGCTATGTTTGCAGGTGGCAATGTAGCTTTGCTCCACTGCTGGAGAGAAGAAAAATAAGTAATAGGGTTTGTGTGAACTGGACAGAAAATAAGGGCCTGAGTACCCAGGCTGAGGAATGGTGGGCAGAGGAGGGCATGAAGTTGGCTTCTGCTGAAGGTGGGATGGAAAGGCTGCGCAGCTCTCTGGCTGCCCCTTACTGTGGCAATTTGCATGAACATGAAACGCAATACAAGCAGGTAGGCGAACCATCTGAGGCCACTGACAGCCATGTGATAAACCTACTGGTCAGGGTGAAATGTCTCTAAGGCAGTGACGAGTGCTATATCAGGGAATATTTTCACTAGTAAGAGAAGCTAAGGACCTAGGACAGATTCCAGGCAGGGTGTCTGATAGAAATATAAAAAGGGATGGCTTTGCTCTCTTCTGCCCTCATTTTTTCCCATCTCCATTGTTAGTCCTGCCAACAGAAGGCAGTGGGCTTACAGACATGGGTGGAGTTACCCAGCTATTGATTTTGAATGGGGAAAAAACTGTGAAAGAAAATAATCATGAAAAAAATGTTCCCGAGGATGACTTGGGATATGTTTCATCAGTAAAGCATCAAGAAGCAATTTCAGATTATATACCAGGGAATGGAGCAGATATGACTTAGGTTCTGGAATTTTAGAACTAGCTGTCTCCCCAAATACCATGAGATTTCATTCAGTGGTGATTGCAACCTGCCATTTTTATAGACATCTAAACTTTTCAGAGCATGTTTGCACAATTTGAAGGGCCCGTATTATTATTCCTTGAGGACAGATGATCCAGCTGAGACTTCCAACAGACTTGCTCAAGGTTACATATCCAGTAAAAGGCAGCGCGAGGGCTGAAACCCAGGCCTCCGTTCTCTAAGCTGTTTGCTTTCATGTCATCACACAATGCTACCTCTGTTTCAGCATAATAACATCTCCTGCTTTGACCTGGATCTGTTTGTAGATAACCCAGACTTTTAGAGAAACACACAGGAGCTTCCTCTATGGGAATTCCAGCATATTTTGGTGTTCAGAAGGGCAGCTAGACGCTAACAGTGGGAGGGAGGGTTATGCTGCCCCTTTCCAAGAGGGGACAGGATAGTTTGAACAGACCTGTAAGGGGAATGTTTCCTCTTCAAAATCTTTGTTTTGTAAAAATAGACACCATTTGGTAGCAGCCTAGTGCAGATAATTAGGATGGCTTGAATAAATTGAGCTCCTGGCAGGTGGTTTTATTTCTCCAATACCATGCTTAGAGAGTTTTAAATGACCAAGATTTCTCAAAAATTAAGTAGCAAATCCAATTCCAACTACTTTTTTGAATCTAGTATTGTAATAATGTTTCCTAGTCTAATAAAAAACATTAGAACATAAATATATAGGAGAATGGGTGAAGGCAGCTATATCCGAAAAATAATGTTTGTCTTCCCTTCATAGATACTTATCTTTTTGGCATCAAAAGATAATCACTAGGTGCTATTTTCTGTGAATAATCTCCAGGAGTAAAGAACAAATTGCTTTTTTCTTTGAGGGCTCTCATTTTGTTTTCTATTGAGAAGGCTGCATACAGTATAATTTATGATTCCTTTTTTTCAGTCACTGGTCGTTTGCCTTAGGGGAAACCAGTGTTGAGCCACTTATCCGAATATGGGCATTTTTTGGTAGGAACCATTATTGTGGGCCTTGGGGACTGTTTAAGATGAAACGATATTCATGACTCTCTCCCTTTCCTCAAGATCAAGAGTTGGTTATCATCGGGTATCTCACCAACAGCACAGACAGGGGACAGAACCTTGCTGTCTCAGGCATTTGTTCTGGACCGGGGTTCAGATTCTCCCCTCGCATAGTTTGCAGCTTTATGGAGATGCTGTAGGGATTTTCCCTGCTTGATTGGATTCTCAGTGGCATGGATTCTGCTTGTAAGCAGGCCTGGTGGGGACCTTGGCCACAAGGACCTGAAGACCACTTTTGGGCCAGGCTGAATTGTACAGCATATTTACTGAGAGTGGCAGGAAGCATCCTAACTAGGAATTGAGTACCAAATCATAGTCTAGGGCTGAAACATGGTCTTGGAGCTGGAGAAGTGGTCTGGAGGTAAAGTAATACTGTAAACAGGAAACACTTAGAGCTGGTAGACTGTGAATAGAGTGGAGAGTTGAGTAGGAGGTAGGTTGGGGTGTGACTCAGAGGCACTGAATAAGGAGAGGTTCTTCTGGAAGCCAGCTGAAGCATCCTGAGAAGAGTCCTTTATCTGTTCAAAGCAAAGGCTAATTGCAACAAAACAACACTTTCTTTTATAAAAAGTTATTTAAAAAACTATAATTGTATGCATTTATGGGGATGCAATGTGATGTTTTGATATATACAATGTGGAATGATTAAATCAAGCTGTTAATAATTAACATGTCCATCATCTCCTTTACCTCCATTTTTATTGTGAGACTTTTGAAATTTACTCTCTTGGTAATTTTGAAATAGGTAATATGTTACCATTGACTATAGTCACCCTGTGGTGCAATAGATCTCAATACTTATTCCTTCCAACTATTAAACTTTGTATCCCTTGACCAACAACTCCCCATTCCCGCCCTCACCACACCACACAGCCTCTGGCACCCATGACTGTAGTCTCTACTGCTATGAGTTGCTATATAATTCACATTCCTACTAACAATGTGCAACAGTTCTCCTTTTTCTACATCCTCAACAACACTTAACTTGCATCTTTTTGATAAAAGATATTCTAACAGGTGTGAGGTGAGATTTCATTGGGGTTTTAATTTCCCTAATCATTAGTGATGCTCTGTATTTTTTCATGACTGTTGACCATTTGTATATTGTCTTTTGAGAAACGTTTATTCAGATTCTTTTCCTATTAAAAAAATCTGGTAACTAAGGAGGTAAAAAAACTGAAAACTATAAAATACCAATTAAGGATATTAAAGGAAACACAAATAAATGAAAAGATACTCCATATTAATAGATTGAAAGAATTATTTATTGTTAAGACATCCACACTACCCAAAGCAGTCTACAGATTTAACGTAATCCCATCAAAATTTCAATGTTACTTTCCACAGAAATAGAAAAAACAATCCTTAAATTTGTATGGAATCATAAAAGACCACAAATAGCCAAAACAATCTTGAGCCCATTAAAAAAATCTGGTTGTTTTCTTGTTATTGAGTAGTCTGAGTTCTGCATATATTTTGGATATTAAGCCCTTGTCACATGCATGGTTTGAAAATATTTTCTCCCATTCTGTGGGCTGGTACTTTACTCTAAAAAATTTTTCCTTTGTTTGTAGAAGTTTTTTAGTTTGATGCAATTACCTGTGTCTGATTTTACTTTTATTACCTATTCTTTCAGGGTTATATTGATAACAATATACAAATGTCGGGGGAAATTTTCCTGTGTTTTAGTTTCAGATCTTACATTTAAGTTTTCAATCTGTTTTGAGTCATTTTTGTGTATGATATGGGACAAGGATCCAATTTCATCTCTAGTTTTCCCACTACCACATTTATTGAAGAGACTCTCCTTTCCCCATTGTGTATTCTTGGCAACTTTATTGAATATCAATTGACCACAAATGTTTGGGTTTATTTCTGAGCTGGGCTTTCCATCCTGTTCCATTTGTAGATGGGTCTGTTTTTATGCTGATACCATGCTGTTTTGATTAAAATTGGTTTATAATATATTTTGAGGTCAGGTAGTGAGGTGCCTCCAGCTTTTTTTCTGTTTGCTCAAGATTGTTTTGGCTATTTGTGGTCTTTTGTGATTCCATACAAATTTAAGGATTGTTTTTTCTATTTCTGTGGAAAATAACTTTGGAATTTTGATGGGATTGCGTTAAATCTGTAGATTGCTTTGGGTAGTGTGGATGTCTTAACAATAATTCTTTCACTCTATCAGTATGGAATATCTTTTCATCTACTTGTGTTTTCTTCACTTTCTTTAATTGGTATTTTATAGTTTTCAGTTTTTTTACCTCCTTAGTTAAATTTACACCTAAGTATTTGAACTTTTTTGTTACTATTATGGAATTGTTTATCTTGATTTTCTTTTTTTCCACAGTTTGTTGTTCCTATACAGTAAACCTACTGATTGTTTTATGTTGATTTTGTATCCTGCAATTTTACTGAATTTTTATCAGTTCTAACAGTTTTGGGGTGTATCTAAAGTATTTGGGGTTTTCCATATATAATATCACGTCACCAGCAAAAATAGACAATTTAACTTCTTCCTTTCCTATTAAGATGCCTTAATAAAAAAATCTTGCCTAATTTATTTGTCTAGGACCCCAGTACTGTGTTGAATAGAAGTGGTGAAAGTGAACATCTTTGTCTTGTCCTTGATCTTAAAGGAAAAATGTTCCGGGTTTCACCATTCAGTATGATGTTGGCTATGAATTTGTCATATATGGTCTGTATTAAGTCTTTCTATACTAATGTGTTGAGAATTTTGGCTAGGAAAGGATAGCGAATTTTGTCAACCACCATTTCTGCTTCTGTTTGGATGATCATGTGATTTTTTAATGCTTTATTATGTTAATGTGGTATATCACATTCATTGACTTGAATATGTTGAACCATCCTTTATTCCTGGGAGAAATCCCACTTGAGTATGACAGTGATTCTTTTATTTTTATTTTTTTGACATAATCTCACACTGTTGCCCAGGCTGGAGTGCAGTGGTACGATCTCGGCTCACTGCAACCTCTGCCTTCCAGGTTTAAGTGATTTTCCCACCTCAGCCTTCTGAGTAGCTGGGATTACAGGTGACCACCACCACACCGGCTAATTTTTGTATTTTTAGTAGAAACGGGGTTTCACTATGTTGGCCAGGCTTGTCTGGAACTCCTGACCTCGTGATCTGCCCGCTTTGGCTTCCAAAGTGCTGGGATTACAGGCGTGAGCCACCGAGCCTGGCTGACAATGCTTCTAATGTTGTGGAGTTAGGTCTGCTAACATTTTCGCCTCCCTGATTAGCTGTTATTGAACCTCTGTTAATCATGAATTTTTGGTCCATAATTTTCTTGTAGAGTCTTTAACTGGCTTTGGTATCAGGGTAATGGTGGCCTCGTAGAATGAGTTTGAAAGTATTCCCCTCCACTTCAGTTTTCTGGAAGAATTTGAGAAGAATTGGAATTAGTTCTTTAAATGTTTGGTAAAATTGAGGATTTTCTTTGGTAGACTTTTTATTACTGATTTAGTCTTCTTACTCATTATTAATCTGTTCAGATTTTCTGTTTCTTCAAAATTCAGTCTTTGTATGTTGTATGTGTCTAGGAATGTTTCTTCTAGATGATCCAATTTGTTGGCATATAATTGTTTGTGGTGATTTCGTACGATCCTTTGTATTTCCGTGGTATCGGTGAAGACATTTTCTAAGGAGAAGGTTAGGAAACAGCTCCTGTCTGGGCTCAACAGTAAACAATCCTTTAAGTGGATGATGGGAGACGCTGTTTCTGAGTCTGTTGCCACCAGACATCAGGAGAAGGGTAGACACAAGAGGACCAACGTGATGGCAAAACCAAGCTCTGATTAGACACTGAAAGAAATTAACCTAAATGATTCTGTTTTTCAGGCTCTGTGAGTAAGATGTGAAAAACTCAGAATAGGGATTTAATTCTTCTAATTAGCCTTGAGGTTTCTCTAGAAAAAAATTTAATCAGATTGGAGTTGCTGTGTAATAAATTATTGAGTGGTTTCAAATCTTCAGTGAGGCAGACAGCTGTCTCTCTCTGGGTCTTTCTGATGTCTCTCCACTAACTGCCTCCTGCAATAGAACTTCTCTGAGCCTTGAAAGATTGGATGCATACTTTAGGAGGAAACAGCAGGCTTTTCAGCATTTAATGCTTCTCGTGCCTCAACTCCTCATAGTCTGCATTTCATTCACTTCTAGTACAAAGTACCTTAGCTCTGGACTATTTTGGAATTTTTATGTAAGCAGCTTATCATAGAGTATTGGAGTTGAAAGGAGCATTGGAAATTAGCTGCATAAAGACATTATTTTTCAGATTAGAAGATTGAAGCCTGTGATATTTACCTATAGTGGTAGACAGTAGAGCTGCCTTTAGAATACAGGTGTCTTGACTTCATCACGACATATATAAGAAATGAGAAATAATGAACTTATTTCAAAGGTAAATTTAATATTTTGTTTTCTTTGGAACTTCTATTTTAGGTTCAGGGGTACATATGCAGATGTATTGATTAGGTAAGCTGCCTGTCATGGGTGTTTGGCATATAGATTATTTCATCACCCAGGTAAAGCATAATACCCAATAGGTAATTTTTCTGATCCTCTTTCTGCTCCTACCCTCCCCCATCAAGTTGGCCTAGGCCTCAGTGTCTGTTGTTCCCCCTCTGTGTGTCCAAGTGTTCTCATCATGTAGCTTCCACTTAAAAGTGAGAATATGTGGTATTTGGTTTTCTGTTCCTGTATTAGTTTGCTTAGGATAATGAACCCCAGCTCCATCCCTGTTGCTATAAAGGACATGATCTTGTTTTTTGTTTTTTGTTCTGTTTTAATGGCTGCATCCTATTTCATGATATATATGTACCACATTTCATTTATACAGTCTACTGTTGATGGGCATTTAGGTTGATTCATCTCTTTGCAGCTGTGAATAATGTCGCTATGAACATACATGTGCATGTGTGTTTATGGTAGAATAATTTGTTTTTCTTAGGGTATATACCCAATAATGGGATTGCTGGATTGAATGGTAATTCTATTTTAAGTTTTTTGAGGAATCGCCACTCCACTCTGCTTTCCACAATGGCTGAACTAATTTACAGTCCTACTAGCAGTGTATACGCGTTCCCTTTTCTCCACAACTTTGCCAGCATCTCTTATTTTTTGACTTTTTAGTAACAGCCTTTCTGACTGGCATGAGATCTTATCTTATTGTTTTGATTTGCATTTATCTAATGATTAGTGATATTGAGTATTTTTTTCATATGCTTCTTGGCCACAGATATGTGTTCTTTTGAAAAGTCTGTTCATGTCCTTTGCCTCCCTTGGGGGTTGTTCTTTTTTCGCTGGACATTAGCCCTTTGTCAGATAGATAGACAGCAAAAATTTTCTTTCATTCTGTAGATTGTCTGTTAACTCTGTTGATAGTTTCTTATGCAGTGCAGAAAGCTCTTTAATTTATTTAGGTCCCATTTGTCAATTTTTGTTTTTGTTGCAATTGCTTTTGGTGTCTTCATGAAATCTTTGCCAGATCCTGTGTCCAGAATGGTATTGCCTAGGTTGTCTTCTAGGGTTTTTATAGTCTTTAATCTATCTTGAGTTGATTTTTGTGTATGGTATAAAAAAGGAGTCCAGTTTCAATCTTTTACAGATGGCTAGCCAGTAATCCCAGCATTATTTATTTAATAGGGAGTGCTTTCCCCATTGCTTGTGTCAGCTTTGTCAAAGATCAGATGGTAGTAGGTGTGTTGTCTTATTTCTGGGCTGTCTATTCTGTTCCATTGGTCTACGTGTCTCTCTTGGTACCAGTACCATGCTGTTTTGGATACTGTAGCATTGTTGCATAGTTTGAAGTCAGGTAACATGATGTCTCCAGCTTTGTTCTTTTTGCTTAGAGTTGCCTTGGCTATCTGGTTCTTTTTTGGTTCCATGTCATTTTTATTTATTTATTTTTTTGAGGCAGGATCTCACTGTGTTGCCCAGGCTGCAGTGCAGCTGTGCAATCTTGGATCACTGCAGCCTCCACCTCCCATGTTCAAGCAGTTATCCCAACCTCACTCTCCTGAGTAGCTGGGATTATAGATGTGTGCCATGACACCCAGCTAATTTTTGTATTTTTAGTAGAGATGGAGTTTCACAATGTTGGCTAGGCTAGTCTGAACTCCTGACGTCAGGGGATCTGCCTGCCTTGGTCTCCCAAAGTGTTGGGATTGCAGGTGTGAGCCACCGCACCTGGCCTCAAGTGATTTTTAAAATAGTTTTTTCTAATCCTGTGAAGAATGTCATTGGTAGTTTGGTAGGAATAGCACTGAATCTCTAAATTGCTTTGGGCAGTTTGGCTGTTGTAACAGTCTTGATAATTTCAAGCCATGAGCATGAGATGTTTTTCCATTTGTTTGTGTCATCTCTGATTTCTTTGAGCAGTGTTGTATAATTCTTGTAGAGATCTTCGCCTCCCTAATTAGCTGTATTCCTAGTATTTTATTCTTTTTGTGGCAATTGTGAATGTGATTAGAAGGTAAATTTTAAAGGAATGTATAGTAACCATGAGAATGCAATCACAGTGTGGGGAAGGTGATTATTTTACTGTTTACAGTTTTGATGACTAACCTAGATGTGGTAGCTAGTTAAAAGGCAACTGATACGATGGGAACAAAAACTAAAAAGCAGCATATCACTGTTTGCTCCTAAAACTGGTCAGTCTGCTAAGTTAAAATGAGGTATAATAAAAAAAGATTTATTTATAGGTCAAATATCAATGAATCAGTTTGAATTTAACAGTTCCTTTTTCCTATATTTTCACCCCAAATCTCTTAGATTTGAGAAGAAATCTTCTTGAAATCGATTAGATCACACTGCTGACTGCCTCTGTGCTCGCTAACATTGATGTCCATTTCACTTCTAGTTGTTTCATCTTTGTCTTTACGCTGTAACTTGTGTAGGCAGAGGAGTGGAAGAGGTAAGAAGATTCATCCTGTGCTGTTAATGTTAGAAATGGGGAGAGGAGGGAGTGTCGGGCAGTGGTGTGTAGCTGGAAAACCATTTTGGGCTATTAACCAATGATCTTTTTTCTATTTTGGAAATTTTCTCTTCGATTCTCCTATTCACACAACTTCATAGCAGCTCATGTTCATTCCTTTAGCAAGGGTAGAATAATGGAGAGAGAAGAAAACATCTGCATTACTTTACTGGATTTGGTTTCAAAAGCCTCAGCCCATTCTCCAGCAGCTTTCTGAAACGAGGAGCCTTGGAAGTAAATTGAGATGCTGTTTGTCTTTCCAACAATTAAAGATTTTTATTTATGTTTATATAGAGTTTTATGTGAATATATAGCTGTGATCGTAGGACACATGCTTTGAGGCTTTATGTGACTTAACCAGACCTTTATTTTACCTTCACACTTGGTTGATAGTTTGGCCATGTAAAGAGCTTTTGGGGTGATGAAGACCTGGCAAGGAGGCTAACCATTTATACAGAACTTAAAGCAACCCTCCTGTTTTCAGTCTTCTTTGCATTATCTGGTGTTTCCAGTTCCTGACTTTTTAAAGAAATTCAGATCATGTGACTGCATACGATATCCGTCCTCTCACCTTCCTCCTAGTTGCTGAGGCTTTGACCACTTCTCCGCCGGCCTCCATCTTCATGTGGGTGGGGCTTCGGAGGCCCATCAGGATGGCACGTATATGTCTGTTTCTGGTGCTAATTGTTTTGAGGTCTTAGATTAAATCTCTCATGCGGCCTTGTTGGACTTTGCACTTGAGACCACTTTACCAGAGCAGACAACATGAGAAGGGACACCAGCCAGCATCTGGGCCAGTATTTCTCAAAGAGGATGGATTATTCCCAATGGTGCAGGAAACCATATCCAGGTAGAGAAGCCAGTGCACAACCAAGTAGGTTTTTGTTTTAATTATGTGCTTATTTTAGTGTGTATTAGGAAAAATTAACCAATCCATTGTGTCCATCAAGATTGCATTTAGATGTGCGTAAAAGAAAACACAGAGAACAGTGGCCTAAACACAGGGGGTAGGTGTGTTTTTTATGTAACAGGGAATTATAGCAAAGGTAGCTTCCCATGAATTTAATAAAGCAATAAGCTCCGGAACCACACACGTGCATGAGGTCCTTTCAAGGCCCTGGGAGGGCCTAACAATATTTCTTTTCTAATCTTACATTCTTTTTTAAAGGTTTCCCCAAACTGCATGAACTTTAGAACTTACAAACTAGCCCCTGTATTCTGAGGCTGGTACAGCAGTTCCATGAAGACATCAGTGTCCTAGAAATTAAATATTGTTAAAGTTTTGTGTTGAACCCAAGGAGGAAAAGGGAGTTTCAAGGGGCTTTGCAGTGGTCACTTCAGTGTCTGCCTCATGTATGTTTTCAAATATACTGTTGCTTAGAGTGAGGCTATGAAAAAAATGAGCAGATTTAAAGACAAATATTAAGCAAATAATATTGAGAGCATGTAATCTAGAAAAAGTAATGAGGGTGGTATATGAATTTGTCAGTTTGGAAAACAGTAAATAATTTTACAGAAATAAAAGAAGGCTAGAGAAATTATACATGAAATTGTATAGCATGGCTATTAAGAACAGTAACTCTAGAATCAGCTCTTGGGTAAATTTAATCCCAACTCTACCTTCTTCTACTTGGGTAATGCCTAGCAAGTTACATAACGTTTTTTTTTTTTTTTTTTGATATGGAGTCTTGCTCTTGTCACCCAGGCTGGAGAGCAGTGACACAATCTCGGCTCACTGCAACCTCAGCCTCCTGGATTCTAGTGATTCTCCTGCCTCAGCCTCCTGAGTAGCTGGGGTTACAGGTGCTTGCCACCACGCCTGGATAAGTTTTGTATTTTTAGTAGAGACAGCATTTCACCATATTGGCCACACTGGTCTCAAACTCCTGACCTCAAACCTGGCCTCCACCAACCTTGGCCTCCCAAAGTGCTGGGATTATAGGTATAAGCTACTGTACCCAGCCTAAGTTATATAACCTTTCTAAGTCTCAGTATTCTTATCTGTAAAATGGGGATGAAAATGATAGGTAAGTGCTTAATAAATGGTAACTGTTGTAATAATTATTAGCAATGGTATGTTGCTGAAACCTCTGGTCAGTTTTTCAGAAATACAGCCGAAAAGAAAGAAGATAAAGAAAAAAGGTAAGCCCAGTGGGTTGTCATTGTTGAGACTGAACAAACTCAGCATTGGTTTTTTTTTTTTTTTTTTTTTGAGACAGAGTCTTACTCTGTCATACAGGCTGGAATGCAGTGGTTTGACTATGGCTGACTGCAGGCTTGACCTCCTAGGTTCAAGCAGCCCTCCCTCCTCAGCCTCCTGAGTAGTTAGTACTAAAGGTGCACACCACCACCCCTGCCTAATTAAAAATAAAATCTTTTTGTGGAGATAGGGTCTCGCTATGTTGCCCAGGCTGGTCTTGCACTCCTGGGCTCGAGTGATCCTCCTGCCTTAGCTGCCCAAAGTGCCACTGTGCCTGGCTAACCTCAGCACTATTGACATTTTGGGCTGGATAATTCTTGGCTGTGGGGCTCTTCCATGCATCAGAAGATGTTTAGCGGCATCCATAGCCTTTACCCACTAAATGCTAGTAGCACCTCCCATGTATGTGACAGCCCAGAATATGTGCGTGTGTATGTGTATATGTTTATGTATCTAACATTGCTGTGGTTATAAAACAAGGCGACTGCTTCCATTTGATGGCAAAAGGTCGCCATCAAACCTTGTGCCATATGCCTTTGGACCATATTTCTAATGACATCCTGAAAAGTGATCTTCTTGGGGGAAACTGAGGCAACCACATATCTACTCTCAGACCATTCTATAGATCTGTGGAGTGATTGGAGTGATGGCCACTCGTCTTTATAGGGCTGACCCTGCAGATGTCCTAAACCCATCAACTCTGACGACTATTGCACACAAATCCAAACCTGAACAGTGTCCACCAGCCTGGACATAGGGCTGGTGCACCTTATAGGTGGGAGGACTTTGCAACGGATGACTGAGGGAAAGACAACTTGTTAGATACTGTACGGTGAGGTGTAAGGCTGTCACTATGACAAGGGTAGGAATAGGAATGTCTCAACACTGCCTCAGATAAAACAGCACCAAGGAGCTTGCTGAGCAGCTGCACAAACAGAATCATGTTGCGTATGGAAACCAGAGACAGGACCAATAAGAAGCAGGTGGGGAGACAGCAGAATGAGTGCTAGAGGAGGAGTCAGGGTTTGCTCCCTGGATTCAGGGTTGGCTCCCTGGATTCAGTCCCCTTTCCAGGGGAGTGAATGGTTCTGTCTCCGCATTCCAGGTGCCACTCAGTTGGAAATGTAGAAATAACCTGGCATCTGCGTTGGTCTTACCGGGGGGCTGCAGACTGGAGCTGTTCCTATTTGGCCATCTTGCCAGCCAGTACTCTCTTACCACTTTTAATCTAAATTTGGAGGTGGTCTAGCTTATTTTGGACGTCCTTTAGAAATAATGCAAGTATATTTTGTATGGTCATATGGGGTGTTTCTCTGCTGAAACCATAAGTACCGCAGAATGGTTTTATAACCATTCTTGGCCTCATTGCTGTTGTCCTTAATTTTTTTGAATACTTCTGTTGGAATGGTTAATGCCATTTAACTTTGTCCTTGTGGTGGTTAATATATGTGCATTCAGAGAACATTTTGGCCTCATGATAGTTTGGAGTCAAAATCAGTAAGGAAAGGATGAAAAATAGCTTTACTTTGCAATTTACTTTTTTAAAAAAAATCAACATTTATGAGTAAACAAAGTTGAAGAAAGCACGATTGCCTCACCGGAGTTTGTCCTGAGGCTAAACATGTTAATCACTTGGAAACAGCCAAACCTGGGAGTTACCCACAGTGGCGAAATCTTACAAAAGGTGAGGTGGTTGGTATGTAATAAAGTGTCCTTGTTTGAATTTCCTTGTTCTGTCATAATATAGTTCAATAGTGATTAAGAGACTCCAGTAACAGATTTCTTTGTACAGAATGAAAAATAAACATAGATCTGTACTTATCCACTTGTCAACTTGAAATACATAATAGCAGGTAACTGATGAGATACTCATTTAAGAAAGATAGAGGTGACAAGTTTAAGTATAGATGCAACTACAGCAAATGTAAGTTTGCTTTTCAAGATAAGGAGACAGCTATCAGGGGCCACTCCTGGGATAGCAGCATGAGGAGTTCCAGGAACCCATTCCTTAATGAAACAAGCATAACTTCTGAAAATGATAAAAAAAACTCAATGGTTTCAAGTCTGGAAATTGTCCTAAGGACATACAGCAAGTGAAAAAACATTTATTTAAAAAGTACTTGGTAAGAACAGCAAGATACTGTGGCATATTAATCATAAGTAGTTTCTTGTGCCAGCTAGCAGGTCAGCTTGACAGAAGCCCTGCTTCAGGTTAATGTGGCCTAGAAGATCTGGCTCCCTCTCCCCTGTAGAGCTCTGAAATTTTCCTAAAGGGACTGACTTTATCTAAAACAGTAGCAGAAGTTCAAGCTGAAGGGTGCTATCAAAACCAATGGATATTTTGGTGGTAAGCAAATAAGAGGAGGCTGATAGCTCCTCCAAATTAAGAGTAACAAGCTAATCCCAGGATAGCTAGTTTACCAGAGAGAACTGGAGAGAGACAGATAAGAGTCCTCCTCAGGTGACAACACATCTCCAAGACTGGTCCGAAAAACTACCACTGTCCAAATTTAATTTAGACTGTGGAGCATTTTATGTCCAAGGATATTGTCAAAAACAATAGAGCCATCAGCTGCTAATTAGTGGATCCTAACAACTGAGTGTGATATGAAATAAGTCATATCTTAACAGAAATGAGGTAAAGGAACAGTCAAGGAGAACCTTGCTAAAATCATTGTCATTCCAAAGCCTTCATCTCTGTTAGTGAAATAGACCTAACTAAAATAGTCTATTCAAGTTACTAAGTAAACATGCAAAAAATATAAAAACAAATGCAGACAGGGAAGGATAAGAATCAGTATCTAGAATTGTGACAATGTGTTACCAAATATATGTAGTTTTTGATTAAAAAAAAAACTATACACATGCAGAGAAATAGGAAAATGTGTCCCCTCCACAGGGTAGAAAAAAAATTCGGGCAACAACTGTTTGTGAGAGGACCCAGATGTCAGATTTAAAAGTAATTTCAGAATAGTTATATGTATGTCCAAAAAAACTAAAGGAAGAAGCCATGCTTAAAGAAGTACAAAAATGTGTGATGACACTATCTCATCAAAGGATATCAATAATAGGATAGAAATTATAAAAATAAGCAAATGGAAATGTTGGAGTTAAAAAGTATAGCAATTGAAAGAAAAAATTCACAAGGGGCTCAACAGTAGATTTGAACTGACAGAAGAATCGTAAACTTGAAAATAGATTGCTAGAGATAGGATTTGAAGAACAGAGAGAAAAAAAAAGAATTGAAAAAATGAAGAGAGCCTCGGGTATATGGGATACCGATAATCACACCTATATACGTGTAATGAGAGTACCAAAAGAAACAGAGAAAAAGCAGCTGTGTTTCCATATCTGTTTAATGTAAAGGGATATACATGATATATACATATGCATGTAGAAAGATAACTTCTGCAGGCTTAAGACTTTTTGTAGATTTAAAAAAATTTGAAGAAGTATGGCTAAAAATTCCCCAAATTTGATGAAAATCACTAATCTGCACATTCAAGAAGCTCAACAAACTTCAAGTAGGATATACCTAAAGATACCCACATTCATACACATTAAAATAAAAATGCTGAAAGCCAAAGACTGAAGCTAATCTTGACAAAAGAGATAAGTGTTGGGGAGGATGAGAAAAAAAGGAAACTCTTGTACTGTTGGTGAGAATGTAAATTGGTACAACCATTATGGAAAAAACTACGGAGTGTTCTCAAAACATTAAAAATAGAACTACCATATGATCTAGCAATCTCACTTCTGCATATATATTCAAATAAAATAAATCAATATGTTAGAGATATTTGCACTCCCATATTCAGGAAAACATTCACAATAGCCAAGTCTGAGAGGAAAAAAATGAAAGTTCTTTTTTTTTCCCTTCTCTCAACAACTGTTAACACAGAAGACTTGTGTGATCACAAAATAAGTGAAGAGTTCCCTCCACCAGCAAACATGCAATTAATTCTGCAGTGGATACCAGCTGGGTGTCCTCTAATTCAGCTCCAACACTATTTACTTGGAGATATTTTTACATCCTATAGGTTGAGGGCTCAGTTCCATAAGACTGCACCCCACTTCCAATGCCAGTCTCAAGCTTTGGTTGTTTTACCTGTGCATCTGACTGATAGCTGTAAATTGGGGATCCCGTGATCTCCTCTTTGGGTTTTCCTGGTTTGCTTGAGCAGCTCACAGAACTCAGGGAAATACTTGCTTATTTTTTTTGTTTTATTTTAATGAATACTGCAAAGGATAAGGATGAAGAGATGCATAGAGTAAGGTATGGGAGGGGGGTGTGGAGCTTCCATGCTCCGAGTGTGCCACTCTCCAGGAGCCTCTACACGTTCAGCTCTCTGGAAGCTCTCCAAACCCTGTTCTTTTGGGGTTTTTATGGAGACTTCATTGGATAGGCATTATTGATACCAGGGTAGAAATGAGATTGGACAAGAAAACATGAAAACAAGACCTGGAACACAAGGCCAGCAAAGAATGACCTTGTATTAATAGACTGAGGGAGGAAACCAAGCCTGACCTCTCCAGGTTATTCTTGGCCTCTCTGCCTATCACTTTTTCTTCCAGGGTATGGGGCAGGACTTTTTCTGAAATGGGGGTCTTATGACCTACAAACAGCCCAGGTAAGTCAGAGAATTTCTCTATGGCCCACCCCAAGACAGACAGATGATGGAGGATGAGATTATATTTTTAGTTTCTATGGCCTGCCTTGGGGAGAAATAACCAGGGCTATGGGAGCTATGAGCCAGTAACTGTGTACAGAAACCAATATACATACATACCTATATGTATACACGTGTGTGTGTATATATATACATATCTATACATACACACACATATAGGTATATATAATATTACACTAAATTATGGCAACAACCTGTGTGTCTGTAGATAGATGAATGGATAAAGAAAATGTGATGTACATATACACAACAGAATATTGTTCAGCTACAAAAGAAAGAACTGTGCCATTTGCTGCAACAAGAATGAACCTTGACGGGATTTATGCTATGAGTGAAATAAGTTGGACAGAGAAAGACAGATACTAGATAATCTCACTTACATGTGGAATCTAAAAATGTCAATCAATGTAGATTGATGATTGCCAGGGGCTGGGGAGGGGGAGTGTGAAGGAAATGAAGAGATGTTGGTTAAAGGGCATACATTTGCAAGACTGAATAAGTTCTGGAGATCTAATGTACAGTATGGTGACTATAGTTAACAATAGTGTATTGAATACTTAAGATCTACTTTCTTAGAAGTTTTTAAGTTTGTTGCTACTACACACACACACACACACACACATACATACAAAATAGTATTTGTGTGAGGTGATGAATATATTAATTAGCTTGATTGTGGTAATCATTTTACAATCATCACATTGAGTACCTTAAATATGTACAGTTTTGTCCGCTAAAAAAGCTGGAAGAAAAAATCATAAAAGCATTGAGAGAAAAATGATTTATTATGTACAATGGAACATCAGTAAGATTAATAGCTTAGGTCTCATCAGAAAGAATGGAAGCCTGGCCAGGCACAGTTGCTCACGCCTGTAATCCCAACACTTTGGGAGGCCAAGGCAGCCAGATCACTTGAGTTAGAGAGCAGCCTGGTCAACATAGCAAAACTCTGTCTCTACTAAAAATACAAAAATTGGCCTGGTGTGGTCGCGCCCACCTGTAATCCCAGTTACTTATAAGGATAAGGTAGAAGAATTGCTTGAACCTGGGAGGTGGAGGTTGTAGTGAACCAATATGGCACCACTGTCCTCCAACCTTGGCAAGAGAGTGAGACTCCATCTCAAACCCCACTCCCCACTCAAAAAAAAAAAAAAAAACAAAAAACAAAAAAAAACACAAGCCAGAAGAAGGAAGTTGTCCTAATTCAGTAATGCTAAAGCATATAAATGATAGCCTTACAAATCTCGAGCCCCAGAAAGGTACTTCCAGATATGGTCAATTATGTGTTAATACTTCCTAATCCTGGGTACATTGCAGACGTCAGTAGTCAATCACAATTCTCTTTCTCTTTCAACCCAGTTTTGGCCTCAGAATAGTCACAAGCAACCACCCAGGAAGCCACTACCATTCAACCAGAGTATGCATGGGACGAAGTGCAATATTTACATTTAGCTTCATTTCACAGGTGAGGAAGTCCAGGGCTAGTAGTCACATAGAATTGGAGGCAGACATAGAAGTAGCACCCAAATCTCCCTACATGACCCCAATCAGATTTTGTTCAGAGCCAGCCAGCATCACAGGTCCTCTTAAATTTCTCTCTTGGGAGTTTTAAGTTTTAATAATCAACAAACCTTGCTTGTCCTATTCCGTATGAACAAACAGCTGTAGGACTGTAGCATTCATGCTTGAAATGGAATGATTAATTGGCACTGTAAGAGGTTGTTTTGTGTGTGTGTGTCTGTGTGTGTGTGTGTGTGTGTGTGTGTGTGTGCGTGTGTACATATACACCCTCACTTACTCTTCAGGTTTCTCTGGGATCTCCCTTGGGGTTGAAGCTAAGTTCTTGAATGTACATCACTTAGGCTTCCTGCAAGGATGCCGACTTTGCTGAGGTGAGGAAATGGCTTCCTGCCATTCTCCCCCTCAACACGGAGGCAGCCTGTTGTTCAGACTAAACATTACTTGTCGCCTGGAGAAAGTTCTAAACTTCCATGGGTAAGGTCTCTCATCTGTGTCAAGTTCAGAAGGTAGAGCTAGCCAGACCAATAGATGTCTTGGGTTAGGAACTGCAGAAGATGTGTACTTGTGTCATGCTTATCAGGACTGATAACTAGGAGTTGACAACTGGGTGTCCCTCTTGCCTCAGGGTTTTTATTTACATGTTTAGGATATTTCCCCCAGTTTCTCTCTGAGTTTGAAGAAACAGCTCTGAGAGCTCAGGTGGCTTGGGAAATCAATGACGTATCAAAGAGTCTTTTACCCTTCCCCAAACCTACTGGGAGATGTCAGTGGTTCAGTTGTATGAATTGCAGCTTCCAAGGAGAATTCAACAGTCTCTTTGTGTGGTTCTCACTTAGCCTCTCTTTTCATGCAGTTCCTTGCAAGTTGATCCCTGCATCCTGGGAGGGTTTCTTCTTCCACAGGTCTGCAGCTTGGAGGGGTTGGTGTTGGCATTCTGGAAGGCTAGACTGCAGCTATGTCCTCTGCCTCATTGACAGCTGAAACCAGGGGCTGCCAACACTGCCTTCTACTCTCCAACCTCATACCCATCTTACTGATTTTGCTGAGAGATCAGCTTATCGTGAGAACTGCTAGATAATGTCTGTCTCCGAGGGCTGCTTTGGAAGTGCTTTGTAAATAGTTGTGTACTACCTCTCATTTATTTTAGCCAAATCCAGTCGGTTTTTGCAAATGCATTTGTGTGAAATTGCATCAAAATGTAAAAATCTATCTGATCTACTTGGTTACCTTTAGATGCCATTCCCGATTATTTTCAGCCCACAGTCCATCAGGGCAACCCTTGGAATGACTGGCAGTGTTGATTCGAGGAAGATAGACAGGTACCAGGGACTTCAGATGGAGCTCCAGCCTCCTCACATTGAGAACCGGTGCCTCTTCCAGAGCCCTGCTGTGTTAGAGGCTGAACTGAATGCTGTGTTATGCTCTGCCAGTTATCTTGGGTGGTGTAACCATCCGACATTTACCTTTTGTTCAACTTTGCTATGCTGTAACTGCAACGTCATTATTTCATTCAGTGTATCACCTTGGGCTGCCTTTGCCTCTCATTTTGCCTATAAATGAAGACATACATTATTTATCACAACTCAGGGTATCATTCTTTGTTGGCCTTGTGTTTGAGACAGTTGTAGAAATAAAATGTAGGAGCAAGTTTTTGCTTTGTAAGAAATCTCTGAGTGTTTTCACAGTTCAGATAATTCCTGGACCAATAAAATCCCTTCTGAAGTGACAGGAGATGTTCAGGATTTAGGGAGACCTTTGTGAATGCCGAAGAAATTAACTCTGCCCAGGTGTTCACTCTAGCCTAGGTTCAACATTTCCATGATTCGTCTCTGGGCCAACATAGATGCCAAAATCAGAGTCTCTTTTGGATCTGTAGAAACAAACCAACACAAATCTTTCCGATTGTACAGAATAATCAGTGACTGAGGTAGAAAATGTGAGAAAGATGGAGGAGGGGATTTATATCGTATACCCCATCACAAACAACTTTTAATAGATCTTCTTTAGACATGTGCTCTCCTTCAAAGCTCTTTCTCAGTCACTTTGCCCTTGTGAGTTTTTCTCATTTTTCTTTTCTGAGCAGCATTGGGCTTCTTCTCCTCAACAGCTAATTCCAGTGCCCAGTAAGACAAAAGGTTTCCACTAAACAGACGCCATGCTTTCTCTTCTTCCTTTTTAAATTATACCTTAAGTTCTGGGATACATGTGCAGAACATGCAGGTTTGTTACATAGGTATACACGCGCTATGGTGGTTTGCTGTACCCATTACCCTATCATCTGCGTTAGGTATTTCTCGTAATGCTCTCCCTCCCTTAGCCCTCCACCCTGACAGGTCCTGGTGTGTGACGTTCCCCTCCCTGTGTCCATGCGTTCTCATTGTTCAACTCCCACTTAGGAGTGAGAAGAACCCCATGCTTCTTAGTAAGAGATTTCGCCAGCATTTTTGATTATTTAAATGTGCTGTTTCAGGGCTTGTTTTCATCCCAGATATCAAAGCATTTTCTTCAAACGTGCATTGTACTCTCCCCAAGAGACATTCTGCTAAGCAAAAACCTCTTCACTTTGTGACATTAATATATAAAGACTGCAGAAGACAGAGGCTGTCAAGACTTGAGACTAATAATAAGCAAGGATTCTCAGCCTGAATGCTATTGACGATTGGGCCTGGTGAATTTTTTGTTGTGGGGTGTCTTGTGTGTTGCAGGATGTTCTGCATTGTCTCTGGCATCTACTGACTGGTCGCCAGTAGCATCCCCTACTCTTCCTTTGACAACCAAGAATGTCTTCAGACATCGACAAGATGTCCCCCCTGGGGAACAAAATTGCGCCTGATTGCAAACCGTTAATAATAAGGAATTCTAATCATTCAGACAGAAAGCATTTTTGAACTTCTGTGGGTTGGTGGTCTGTTATGTGAATATCCTCTGAATATCCGCATGGTAGATTATTCTAGTAACTGTATATTGGCATAAAACATTTTTTATAGCTCCGTTTATTACCAGGCACCTGATTGAGTTATTTCTGTTATCATACATATTTTTCTGATAGAAACTAGCTCCACTGATAGGTAAAGGGCAAGTGGGATCTTCAAAATCTAGTGCTGAATTTATGAACTAGATACCATGCTGTCTTACTCCTTTTGCTGTATTGATGGGAAGGGTCAGCTGCTTGGATGAGAACGAAGACAATTTTATCATTCAGGTTTGCACAGCATTTGCTGAAGTTATCTTCTTGGGCCGAGATTTGCAGGCACATTGTTCGATGCTCAAAATATTGCCAGATACCATGAGAAAGTGGGTGAGTGGGTCTGGGGGCCACAGCCTTGAAATCATTTATCACTTGTTGTGGTGGAGCCTGCAGTTCAATGTAGGGGGTGGAGAGAGGACGGTAAAGGGAGGGATGAAGATCTTGTTTTGTGAGGTTGCTCATGTGCTTTGCCAGGGAGAACCTTTTCTTCAGGGCTTGTGCTTGATGCTTGTCATGGGAGAAACTATTGGTTCTGGCATCTCTGCTGCCCTAAAAATGACATTACAGTGTGCATGGAATTGGACCATCCAAGCTACCATGCTCTTCTCGGCAGCCCCAGAAGTGGTTTTACTTGCAGAATGAGAGGCTCTGGGTTTTGAGTGGTCCTCATTTGTGTCTGGTTTTGGTTGGTTGTTTTTACCTTAAAGTTAATACGCTGCATGTCTTCTTATAAACTAGATTAAGGCCACCCCAATCTTTTCCTTGTCTTGGCACATGTAAATAGTATTTGTTTGGCACAATGTGGCACCGAAGTCACTAGGGTGTCAAGGCACTCATGATCAGAGGTAGACAGGGTGACAAACTGGTCCTGGTTTGCCTGGGACATTTCTGATTTTAAAACTGAAGGTCCCAGGCAAACCAACATA
Source organism: Ateles fusciceps (assembly GCA_036589455.1). NCBI lineage: Eukaryota > Metazoa > Chordata > Mammalia > Primates > Atelidae > Ateles > Ateles fusciceps. The sequence goes on along the minus strand of JAZHEH010003061.1, from coordinate 5,341,993 downwards.
GCCGTTTTCTCTAGCCAGAGACGACTGTGCTGAGGGCTCTGGTGGCCCCCGGCTCTGCCCGGATGCTGAGGGCTGAAAGGATCAATACGCTGGCATCCGTGTACCCTATTTGTGGCACATCAGTGTGTTGTTGTGGCACATGCTTTGGGACCATAGTGTTCAGGAGCCCCCTTGGTCAGAAGGGGAAGAAGTTAGTAAAACAAAAAACAGGGGATAAAAATAGTCTTAAAAGCCAGGTGCAAGGGCTCATGCTGTAATGCCATCTCTTTGGGAGGTGGAGAGGGAAGGATTGCTTGAGGCCAGGGTTTTTAGATGAGCCTGGGCAACACGGTAAGATCCTGTATCTACAAAAATCTTTTAAAACTTAGTAACATGTGGTGGCATGTGCCTATGGTCCCCGATACTTGGGAGGCCGAAGCAGGAGGATCATTTGCGCCCAGAAGTTCAAGGTTACAGTGAGCCATGATTGTGCCACTGCACACCAACCTGGGTGATACAGCAAGACTCTATCTCTGGGAAAAAAAACCCCAACACCAAAAGTAAGTTTTAAAACAAGTAAAAATAGTCTTTGTTTTGTATTCCCCCACGTAATAGTTTCCCCACGTAATAGCTGCCCTCTGGATTGCCTACCTCTTTCTCCTCGGCTCACAGGGTGGCCCACATGCCCTCTGCAGGGGTCACCTCTGTGATGCCTACTGCCCTGGTGTCATGGTGGGACAATAAGAATTCGACTGCTGCCATCTTTTCTGATGATGTGACTGACCAGGCCAAACCTTTTGGGATTGCTGCCACCCAATCTCTTTGTGGTTAGCTTGGACGCTGGAGCTGATGAACTAAATATTAATGTTACTCTTTCTATTCTGGCTGTCTTTTCAGTTCAACTCATCAGTGCCTTAAGATAGGAGAGGAAATATTCCTCCCCCCAACTCTTTATTTATCATTTCCTAAACTGAGAGCCTTGCTCTGCCTCTTAATGTGTTTGTGTAGTCCTTAGACCTATTACTCTCATTTGACTTACTCTTTCAGTTTCCTAAAATGCCATTTATTACTGAATCTACCAAAAGTGCTTGGTGTTCTGGATTAGAAATATGCATGATGCCACACAGGGAAATCATTCAGAAATGTTCCTCTTCCCTGACAGTCAACCAGAAGCCACGAGCTGAGTTTGAACTTTTTGATTCTCTGCTTCACTTGGAGTGGGAGCTCACAAGACATGATGATGAAAACCAAGCTGTCTTGGCAAAATGGGAACATCTGCTTGTTTGAACACCCTGCATCTTCTGCATCCAGCTAGAAGCTCCCTCTCTTTATCAGTCTCTTTTATTTTGTGAGATGATGTTTCTGGAGCAACCGTTGCCACTGTTGTTGCCATACACCATCAAAATCGACCAGAAAACCTGCTGAGATGGCTATGTGGGTAAAAATGGACACTGTCATCAGCTTTTTAAAAGAACATCTGCAGGGAGAAGCATCTCCTTGAAGATTTTAATGCTCAAGTTAGGTTTAGAAGCTAGAAACTCTGCAATCTAGGAGTTAAAATTAAGCAGTTGGTGGTTACCAGTATCACGGCAGAAACCCAAGGAAACCTGTTGAGTGAAGACTGGAGAAGCAGAAGCTTAGACCCAGTTTGCCTGATGACTCCGATGAGGCTGATGAATGAGTGTCTTGATCTTGACGAAGATGAAATACGACAGATAGCTACAGGAACATGGCTTTGAAAAATCTTAAAGTTACTTAATGAAGAGGGGCCACTTTTTAAAGTTCCTTAACAAAATAGTTTTAAAGATAGTATTTTTCTTGTGTAAACACATCACATTTCTATGAGATTATATTAAAGTATGTTAGATTAAAGTAGCTATTATGTAAGTATCAGATTGAACCAGGTGAAATTGCAATAATTGAGCTGTTTCTCACATATGAAATGGCAATTTCATATGGTTCCTAAGAACCTTCTGGTCTTCCTGAAGCATTAAAGTAGCGCTATGGATGATCTCTGTGTGTTGGAGTCACAGAGGTCCTGCTTTGTGCCTCAGCCAGGCCCATATCCTGGGCCTGTCCCAACTTGGCATGTAATGCACTCAGAACCTCATCCCCTCTCTTAGCTGCTGCCAGAAACTAGAAGACAATAAAGTAACAATAATAGAAATATTTGTATTCTTAACATGAAGTACCTGACATTCTTCTTTTTTAAAAACTTTTATTTTAGGTTCAGCAGTACATGCGCCAGTTTGTTATTTAAGTAAACTTATGTCACTGGAGTTTATTGTAGTTTATTGCATCACCCAGGTATCAGGTCTCTTACCCAATAGTTATTATTTCTTATCCTCTTCTTCCTCTCACCCTCCACCCTCAAGGAGGCTCCAGTGTCTGCTGTTCCCCCTCTTTGTGTCCATGTGTTATCATTGAGCTCCCACTTATAAGTCAGAACATGTGGTGTTTTTTTTGTTGTTGTTCTTGAGTTAGTTAGCTAAGGATAATGGCCTCCAGCTCCGACTGTGTTTCTGCAAAGGACATGCTCTTGTTCTTTTTTATGGCTGCACAGTGTTTTATGGTGTATATGTATGACATTTTCTTTATACAATCTGCCACTGATGGGCATTAAGGTTGGTACCATGACTTTGCTATTGTGAAAAGTGCTGCAATGTACATACACATGCATGTGTCTTTATGGTAGAACGATTTATATTCCTCTGGGTATACGCCCAGTAATGGGATTGCTGGGCCAAATTGTAGTTCTGTTTTTGCTCCTTGAGGAATGGCCACACTGCATTCCACAATGGTTGAACTAATTTTCACTCCCAACAACAGTGTATAAATGTTCCCCTTTTCCACAACGTTGCCAGCATGTCTTATTTTTTGGCTTTTTAATAATGGCCCTTCTGACTAGTGTGAGATGGTAACTCATTGTGGTTTTGATTTGCATTTTTCTAATGATCAGTGATACTGAGCATTTTTTCGTGTGTTTGTTGGCTGCATATATGTCGTTTTTCGAAAAGTTCTGTTCATTTCCTTTGCTCACTTGTTAATGGGGTTGTTTTTTTTTCTCTTGAAAATTTAAGTTCCTTATGAGTCTTTTTTTTTTTTTTTCCTTTTTTTGAGACAGAGTCTCATTCTGTCACCAGGCTGGAGTGCAGTGGTGTGATCTCAGCTCACTGTGACCTCCACCTCCTGGGTTCAAGTGATTTCCGTGCCTCTGCCTCCCAAGTAGCTGGGATCACAGGTGTGCCACCACATTCAGCTAATTTTTGTGTTTTTAGTACAGACAGGGTTTCGCCGTGTTGGCCAGGCTGGTCTCAAACTCCTGTTCTCAAGTGATCCACCTGCCTCAGCCTCCCAAAGTGCTTGGATTATAGGAATGAGCCACTGTGCCCAGCCCTCCTTATATAGTCTTGATATTAGGTCTTTTCCATATGCATAGTTGGCAAATATTTTTGCCCATTCTGTAGATTGTCTATTTATTTTGTCGATAGTTTATTTTGCTATGCAGAAGCTCTTTGGTTTAATTAGATCATGTTTGCCAATTTCTGCTTTTGTTGCGATTGCTTTTGGCATCTTCATCATAAAATCTTTGCCAGTTCCTATGTATGAAATGGTATTTCCTATGTTATCTTGAGGGTTTTTATAGTTCTAGGTTTTACATTTAAGTCTTCAATCCATCTTGAGTTGATTTTTGTGCATGATGTAAGGAAAGGGTCCAGTTTTAATTCTCACTTGGGTAGCTGGTTATCCCAGCACGATTTATTGAATAGGGAACCCTTTCTCCATGGCTTGTTTTTGTCAGCTTTGTCAAAGATCAGATGGTTGTAGGCGTGCGGCCTTATTTCTGGACTGTCTCTTCTGTTCCATTGGTCTGTGTGACTATTTTTAGTACCAGACGGGAGGCAGGATTTGAACCCTCCAATGTAGCTCCAGAGCCTGAGCTATCCCTCAGTGTAATACACAACAATGCACTATGCTATCTCTCCATTGCAGGAGACTGGGAAACAGCCCATGGGACCTGACCAAGGCAACAGCAGTTGAGACAGAGATAGGCGGACTGATAGGATAGGTGTTAAGAAATAGAACTCATAGGATTTGATCTTACTTAGATGTGGAGGGGTGGGGGAAGAAGGGAATTGAGGTCAGTCCTAGGTTCCTGGCTGGTCCTGGTGGGAGGATGTTTGTGTGACTCTGTCATCAGAGGAGGACACCAAAAGAGGCAACTCATGCTGGGTGATGAGTTCAGTTTCAAACATGTGCTGGGTTTGAGTTGTCTGGAGGCCATCAGGTTTGAGGCCTCCCATTAGACAGCTGAGTATATAGGTCTAAGCTCAGGAAAGAGGATAGGGCTTAATATGACTATTTAGAAGACAGCAGCATATAGGTAGGAGATGAAGTTGTGAACACGAATATAATCACCCAGAGAAAGTGAGCCATATGAGAGGAGATTTCCAATGTCTGCTTTAGGTTGGGTTCCTCAGGGGCAGTCCCAGAGATGAGGATTCATGCAAAAGTGATTTAATTAGTAAGACAAGTAGGGAAGAAGAAAGGAAAAGGAAGGGAGTCAAGCAAGAAATTAAATGTTAAGCAAAGTTCCACGGAGGCCTACTTTGCCTCAAGCCCAAGGGGTGCTCTGGAGACAGTGTGGGTCCCACTTCAGAGATCTCCCAATTGGAGCTAAGGGGCTGGAGTATTTATTCTGTCAAAAAGAAGCAGGAGCAGATTGTTGGGAGTGTTTAATAAAACAGCAGAATGATCTGGGGGATCACTGACATCATCAGTGGAATGACAGGAACCCAGAGAATGTCAACATATGAGAGCACTCAGAGGCAGGGGAGTTGAGTCAACAAATGAAACTGAGAGGGAGGAAGGAGGAAGAGGAAAGGAGAAAGCTGCCATTGGGGAATCAATAAATAAGACTTGTCAGGAGAATGAGGCGGCCGCTGGCGTGATACACAGCAGAGAGATCCAAAATCCTAGCAAGGTTGAGAGTGTACATTGGATTTGATGATGGAGGTCATCAGTGATTTTGTTACGTGGTGTGGGAGTGTTGGAGATGGGGTGTTTGAGGTCTTACTGTGGTGAGTTCAGGAGTGAATTGGCATAAGAAAGTAGAGATAATCTAATTCGCTTAAGAAAGTTGGCAGTGATAGGGAAGAGCTATAGGGAGGTAGGTTGAGAGGGTTACAGGGCTGAAAGAGAGATTTTTTTTTTTATTGTACTTTAGATTCTGGGGTACATGTAAATGTTATGCAAGATTGTTGCATAGATACATTCGTGGCAAGGTGGTTTGTTGCCACCATCCCCCCATCACCTATACCTGACATTTCTCCCCATGTTATCCCTCCCCTGCTCTCCCTTCCACTATCCCTCCTGTGGCCCCCACTACGGACCCCAGCATGTCTCCCTTCTATGTGCCCAAGTGTTTTCTTTGTTCAACACCTGCCTATGAGTGAGAACATGTGGTGTTTGATTTTCTGTTCTTGTGTCAGTTTGCTGAGAATGATAGTTTCCAGGTTCATCCATGTCCCTACAAAGGACAAAACTCATCGTTTTTTATGGCTGCATAGTATTCCATGGTGTATATGTGCCACATTTTCCTTGTCCAGTCTATCATCGATGGGCATTTGGGTTGGTTCCAGGTCTTTGCTATTGTAAACAGTGCCGCGATGAACATGTGTGTGCATGTGTCTTTATAACAGAATGATTTATAGTCCTTTGGGTATATACCCAGTAATGGGATTGCTGGGTCAAATGGAATTCTATTTCTAGATCCTTGAGGAATCACCGCGCTGTCTTCCACAATGGTTGAACTAATTTACACTCCCACCAACAGTGTAAAAGTGATCCCACTTCTCCACATCCTCTCCAGCATCTGTTCTCTCCAGATTTTTTAATGATCACCATTCTAACTGGCATGAGATGGTATCTCAATGTGGTTTTGATTTGCATTTCTCTAATGACCAGTGATGATGAGCATTTTTTCATGTGTTTGTTGGCTTCATATATGTCTTTTGCAAAGGGTCTGTTCATATCCTTTGCCCACTTTTTCGGATGGGTTTGTTTTTTTCTTGTGAGTCTATTTTAGTTCTTCTTATCTCTTGAAGGAGGTAAGGGGAATGAGAACTTGGAGTTGGGGTTATGATCTAGGAAACGGTGTTTCTAAAGTTTTACTTTGTATAATGATCTGGTAACAAGTAAATAAATATCAGAAGGAGCAGAATGTTGTAAGACTGCATTATTATTAATGAGATTCATTATATAGATTGTTTTACTAAACACTTTTTTCAAGATCCTCATTATTTTTATTTCTGAGACAGGGTCTCCTTCTTTGCTCAGGATGGAGTGTAGTGGTGGGACCACAGCTAACTACAGCCTCAAACTCCTGGGCTCAAGCAATCCTCTCACCTCAGCCTCCTGAGTAGCTGGGACTACAGGTGTGTGTCACAATACCCAGCTAATATTTTACTTTTATTTTTTGTAGAAACAGTTCTCCTTATGTTGCCCAGGCTGCCCTCAAACTCCTGGGCTCAAGGGATCCTCCTGCCTTGGCCTCCCAAAGTGCTGGGATTACAGCATGAGCCACTGTACCTGGCCAAGATCCTTATTTTTATTTGTAAAGCGTTTCATATAGACCTGAAAGGAAATGACAATCTGGAATACTATTTCAATTTGAATCCTTTGTTTTAGAAAATGCTATAAGTTAATAAAAACTAGTAGCCTCTGATGACATGACATCTGCTAGTCTACTTATGGAGTTAGGTGCTTTAAATACATTGTCTAATTTTCTTCATAAACTGGGTGTATGTCCTGTTATCATGGCTAGGGAGAAAACTGTCAAAGCTTGCATGCTAGCAAGGCTCAGAAAGCATATTTTAAAAAGTATTTTCATTAGTTAAAAAAATTACAAAATAAATGACTGCTTATAAAAAAGGCCTAAAACCCAAACATTCAGAAGTATAAACAGTAGAGGTGACCTTTATTAAGTGTTTAATATTCTTCCAGGCAATTATCAGTCTCTTTTTTTCACCTGTATGTGTATACATATATAAACAATCTTATTAAGGTAATCTCGCCAGGTGTGGTGGCTCGCACCTGTAATCCCAGCACTTTGGGAGGCTGAGGCAGGTGGATCACCTGAAGTCAGGAGTTAGAAACCAGCCTGGCCAACATGGTGAAATCCTATCTCTACTGAAAATACAAAAATTAGCCGGGCGTGGTGGCGGGTGCCTATAATTCCAGCTACATGTGAGGCCGAGGCAGGAGAATAGCTTGAACGCAGGAGGCGGAGGTGGCAGTGAGCCAAGATTGTGCCACTGCACTCCAGCCTGGGCAACAGAACGAGACTCCATCTCAAAAGGGAAAAAAAAAAAGGTAATCACACTATATATTCAATTTTGCAATTTGCTTTCCCACTCAATATTCATGATTTGTTTTTTCTTTTGATACTTTATTGTTTTTGACAGTTTAAAATATAAAATAATATCACCTATTACTGCTTCCTCTAACCATGTGCTTCTGGGTGTTTTATGTATAGACACATCATCTGGGTCAAGGGCCAATTCCTAGAATGGTTTTAATAATAAAACATTGCTTTGATAAATAATACTTGTTTGTAGCAGAAGTGAGACTTTGTCCCCTTTTTGAATGCTGTTTTAAGGACAAACTTTCAGTAATCAGACGTGTCAGACTTGCTGCTGCCTAAATTCAAAGCATAATGGAGAAGTGGCTGGGAGATGATCTAAAAATAAAACAGTATACACAGAAGCAGTCTCTTGCTTGTGTTTGGAAGGCCATATATTTTCATAACTTTGTGCCTCTCACTGCTCATAGCTCCCTGGCCTGTGATTTATGCTCTGCCTAGTAGACAAGGTTAGTTAGGGTAGCCAGATGTCCCAGATCTAGACGTACATAGTGAGGTTTTACCCATTACTATAACACAAAACCACTCCATGATTTGCAAAACAATTATTGGGGTCATAAGCTTAGCAATTTTTTGTGGTGGAATTGGGAGCATGTCCCCCACCGGCCTCCAAGTTAATTAGCCTCTGAAATATCACTTATTTGGACACTGTACATAGCCGTGAGCTAACATTTCCTCATGGATTACTTTAAACAGTTGAAGAACAGCTGATAAGCTCTGAACTGTGATTTATCAGTTAGGATTTCAAGAAGAAATGATAAGCATTCAGAATCTTCAGAGCATCATAGTAGTCTACTTATATTTTAAAATCTACAGTCTGTTTCTTTTTAAAAATGTCTTTTATATCCATCTTATTTTCTCTCCTCCACTTAAAACCCTGAAAGTAAGCTGATACTTTTTACTTCTCCCCATTTCTGTTTTTTCTCTGGTTTTGTGGCCCTGTGTAAATGTTTCCCTTTCTTTTTCTTCTTTTCTTTTTGTGCCTGAAACCCCAGTCCTGGGAAGGTGTTCTAACTCTTGATGGTTTACCGGAAAAGAACATTTAAGAATTTTCTGCATCCTGATGTCAGAGGAGGAAGAAAGGAACAGGTTCTTCCCCGGGGCTTTCGGCAGAGCCTGACGCATCTCCTAAAGCCTCGGGACCTTGGCCGGGGCGGGGAGGAACATCTTCCTTTATCTTGCTGTGCCATTCTCAGTCGGTAACTCAATTTGATCTCCCGTCATTTCCTCTTGTGTTCATTCCTTAGGTCTTGAAATGAGGTGGTTGAGAGCACCATCAATTTAGACACATAGCAGCTTACATTTCTTTTTAAAATCAATAAGAAAATAAGCTTTGGAAATGAAACCAGCTACCCTTTATAAATGTTTTAGTAGCAGTTTTTCCTATAGTTCTTAGAAGCTGGGGAGACTGCCAGGGAGAATGTTGTAGGCTGGAATGGAGCTGTAAGTTGAGCCTAACCCATGGGATGTGGTCTGTGACAGGGACACAACCTAGTTATCCCTCATCCTCATGACGTTTATTAGTGGAGGTCACTTTTCTGGCCGACCCATGATTCTTCTGGTTGCTCTCAGGAAATAAGAATGTCACAGTTGCTTTAAGTTGTGAACACAATCTCATTTCGGCAGTTAGAGTGCTTAGTGTTAGGGAATAAATAACAACTCTGACAATTTAAAATGTAAAATAGGTCAGGTGAGGTGGTGGTTCACCCCTGTAATCCTAGTGCTGTGGGAGGCTGAGGCATTTGAGTTCGCTCTTGAGGCCAAGAGTTCAAAACCAGCCTGGGCAACATGGACCCTATCTCTACAGAAAATTAAAAAAAATATTAGCCATCACAGCATAGGTGTACTCCTGTAGTCCTAGCTACTATGGAGACTGAGGGAGAGGAACGTTTGAGCCCAGGTGCTTGAGGCTGCAGTGAGCTATGGTTGTGCCACTGCACTGCAGCCCAGGTGACAGGCTCTCTCTCTCTCTCTTTTGACTTTTATTATTTCATTTTATTTTTTTAAAATTGTACTGTAGGTTCTGGGTACATGTGCAGATCATGCAGGATTGTTGTATAGGTACATACATTGCAAGGTAGTTTGCTGCCTCCATCCCCCGTCACCTATATCTGGCATTTCTCCCCATGTTATCCCTCCCCCAACCTCCTACCCCCCCGCTGTCCCTCCCCTGGCCCCCTCAACAGACCCCAGTGTGTGATGCACCCCCTCCCCTGTGTGCACGTGTTCTCATTGTTCAACACCCGCCTATGAGTGAGAACGTGCGGTGCTGGATTTTCTGTTCTTGTATCAGTTTGCTGAGAATGATGGTTTCTAGATTCATCCATGTCCCTACAAAGGACACAAACTCATTGTTTTTATGACTGCATAGTATACAATAACATAATTTGATCTAGTGGCAATACATGCTTATTATGGTATGACATCTTTCTTTCTTTCTCTCTCTCTTTTCTTTTCTCTCTCTCTTTTCTTCTTCCTTTCCCTTCCTTCCTTTCCCTCCCTTCCTCCCTCCCTCCCTCCTCCTCCCTCCTTCCTTCCTCCCTCCCTCTCTCTTTCTCTCTTTCTGATGGAGTCCCGCTTTGTAGCCCAGGCTGGAGTGCAGTGGTGTGATCTCGGCTCACTGCAACCTCTGCCTCCCGGGTTTGAGCAAGTCTCCTGCCTTACCCTCCCAAGTAGCTGAGACTACAGGCACTCACCACCATGACTGCCTAATTTTTTGTATTTTTAGTAGTGGCAGGGTTTCACCTGGTTAGCCAGGATGGTCTCGATCTCCTGACCTCGTGATCCACCCGCCTCAACCTCCCAAAGTGCTGGGATTACAGGCATGAGCCACCACACTTGGCATGGTAAGACATTTTCTTTCCCCACCTTCCATGCTGGCTACTTGCAGGGGGGGAAATGGATACAGAGCTCTTCGGTTTTCTTCTGCTTTGCATTACTCCCTAACCTCAGCTTGTTAAGCAAAGTTTCTGGTCCCTCCTGGATGGGATCTGGAGGTTGGGTGGTGAGAGGATTAGAGGGAAGAGACTCAGGAAATGCAGTCATCTCAGATGGAGCTCTTGGGGGGGCAGATGTTTAGCATGTGGTTTGTTCAGAGGCACCTGTCCCTGGACTCAGCCTGTCTTTGTCTTCAGCCCCCTGGACCCTGCCAACACAGCTGTAGTAGGATGGCACCTCAGCCTGCTTCCACAGCCCCAATGAAGCCACAGAGGATGCACAGCTTCTGCCTGCACCATGTCCTTCATCACTCTGTGGCTCTGTCAGCCATGACCCACGATGGGGCTGTCTGGGCTTTCCCTCACCCGCAGATCACCTCTGGCTCATGAGAAATAGTCATTTATTTTTGGTGCAAATGACACTAGCAAAGAAACATCACTCATTAAGCTTCCCCCGGCAGGAATCAGACCTCTCTTATTCTGCTGGGCACCAGCAGGCGACACATGCAGCTCTTCAAGTGGCCCTGTTAAACCTTCTGCTTTAACAGGCGTGAAGGTAGCTAGCCAGTAACACCCCCCTCTCAGTAGAGTGGAGGAAAGGGTTTCATTGAACAGTTTTCCTGAAGAAAATTAATTACTTCAAATCTTTACTTTTGATCCTTCCTACATTTTTATATTCTCCTTGTGGGTTTTAGAACTTTCAGTTGGCTTTCTTTCATTTTCCTTGAAAAATCTGCCTTTTGGTGTGACCTTCTCTTTGGCATTTAGTATCTGTTGCATTTCGGTGCTTCTTCAGAAATGTGAATGTTAAACTCTGATTACAAATACCTTGGGAAAGACTGGGGATTGTACATGGACCTGTTTCCAAATTTCTTGCTTGTTAGACTAATTGCATTAATTAATGTCAAATATGTAAGTATTCCTGGATGGCTGGATGTTTGAAGTGTACACTAGCATACTCTAACTTTTGTAACAGAGAAGATTAAAAATAAAACAAATGAATAAACTCAGCAACAAACGCCCAGCCCCAAAATCATGAATGATGTTTAGCTTTATGGATAGTGCCTTTTGCTCCCAAGACTCACTGAAGACGTTCCTTTTCTGAGAAATCTATTTCTTGCTCTTAGAGAAGTATGATAGCTGAAGTCTGGTTGAGAATATGGTTTTGCCACAACTATCTCATGCCAGTCAGAATGGCAGTTATTAAAAAGTCAAGAATCAACAGATACTGGCGAGGTTGCAGAGAAAAGTAATGCTTCTACACTGTTAGTGGGAGTGTAAATTAGTTCAACCATGTGGGGGAATGGGAAGACAGTGTGGCAATTTCCTCAAAGATCTGGAAGCAGAAATACCATTTGATCCAGCAATCCCATTACTGGGTATATACCCAAAGGAATATAAATCATTCTATTATAAAGACACATGCATGTGTATAGTCACTGCAGCACTATTCACAGGTGAAAAGACACAGGATCAACCCAAATGCCCATCAATAACAGGTTGGATAAAGAAAATGTGGTCCATGTACACCATGGAATACTATGCAGCCATAAAAAGGAAGGAGATCATGTTCTTTGCAGCAACATGGATGGAGCTGGAAGCTGTTATACTCAGCAGACTAATGCAGGAACAGAAAACCAAGCATCACATAGTCTCACTTGTAAGTGGGAGCTGAAGGATGAGAACACATGGACACATTGCAGGGAACAATACACACTGGGGCCTGTTGTAGGGTTGATGGGGAGGGGAGAGCATTAAGAAGAATAGCTAATGGATGCTGGGCTTAATACCTAGGTGATGAGTTGATCTCTGTGGCAAACCACCATGGCACACATTTACCCACTTAACAAACCTGCACATCCTGCACATGTACCCCGGAACTAATAATACAAGTTGAAGAAAAAGAAATTACTTAAAAAAAGGGGTATGGTTTTGCTGTTAGATTTGGGATTAAGTTACTAACTGGCAGAAGGTTCCCCCATCTAAGGTTCAGTTTCTCATCTGTTAAATAGAAATAACCCATACAATTAGAATTGTGATTAAAAGAGTTCATGAGGGAGAATAGCTAAATAGAATGTCTGGCAGGTATTGTTCACTCAGTAAATGCTTGCTATGTGGCCACTCTCTGTGTTCCAAGCCCAGATCTCTTCTGTTGGGGTAGATATTTCTTAGACGCTCTCGTTTCTAGTCCTCCCTTCCCTCTGGGTCCGTGGCATCATTTGTTTGGAAGGATGATTCCTCTCATGCCTAAATTGGAGCAAGTGGCTGGAAGGTGACTGGGTCAGGGTCTGCCCAGATCCCTTGGCATCTCTCGTTTCCATGTACCCAACTCTCACCCAGCCAGTGACTTTCTGCCTGAGGCTTTCTGTGGCAGCTGTGGCCTGCTCTGCCTGTGCATGGGGTGAGCCAGTTGTGTGAAGGAATTATGTCCTAAGCCAGTGAATACCTCTACCCCTTCACCTCTTGGATGGGATAACTCTGAGGCACTTTTTCTATGCTGTTTCTCAAAGTTTTCTAATGCGTTAGTGCTCCAGATAGCCATAGTGAGTTTGCTTGATAACATACCCTGTATTGGCTTCCTTCTGTGTCCTGTAGTCACAGGTTGGGCTCACCAGGAAGCAGCATGAGGGATGTTTATTAGGGTCTTCTTTTGCGATCAACACATAAAGGAGGGGGAGGCAGCAGGGGGCAGAGGGAAAAATTGGGCCGTAATGCATTCCAAACGGAGGCCTCAGCTGACCCCTTGGGGAGCTCTAGGGCTGAATGGCCCAAGTTGGGGTCAGAGATGGGTGTTTATAACACAAGTGAATGGTCATTGGGTGCGGACTGTACCTGGAAGAGGGTCTGATCTTGGGAGAAATAGTTTTCTTCGGCCAAGGTGATCTGCAAAGAGGGCCTACAGCTAGGGCTCCTCTGGTACCACCCCAGCCTTCCTCCCTGAGGGGCCTGGGTGTTGCATCACAGCACCGCCATATCTAGGCTTCTGACTTCTCCACCAGCATCTTCTGAGGTTCTCTTCTCAATACTCGTGCCCTTGAGTGCCTGCCTCAGTGTCTGCTTCTGAGGGAATCAGCTAATGCAGGGATTTAACAGCACTACTTGGAGCACTTGCTGTGGAGACAGGGATGTGACCCTGCCTGGGGAATCTGAGAGGACAGAGATAGATTGCTTGGCTGATGGAGGCAGCAAAGGGGTTACTGCCTAGGGATTGGCCTGCATCCTGGAGTTTGTTGGGGGGCAACGGAGAGAATGTATGTGTTCTCCATGGAGCAGAGGTAGGCCATGGGTGAGAGAGAGAGTCTGGTGGGCTTGGCTGGGTCTTGTCCAGCTGGCAAAGGGACCTCTACCTCAAAAAGCTGGGGATTGGCCCCAGGTTCTTGGGAGCTGTTGAAGGAGGCATGTATGACTACTCAGTGGAATAAAGCCAAGAAGATTTTAAAGAGGCCAAATCCAATTCCTTCTACTGTCATGAATTATAGAAAACCTAATTTATTTGCACTATAAAGTCACAGTGTCCAGGGGTTTATCTGGACCACTAATCTTCTCACATTCATCACTCCAGCAGTTTGCATCTGGCAGCCAATCTAGGTTCTTATGTGGAGGATTCACTATTCCATTTCAGAGTGATGCTTCCTAATTTTACATTCTCTTTTGATTGAATCCACCATAGAGAATAATAGGATAATCAAAGCTGTGCTACCTCTGGTCACGATTGTACTATTATCCTCAATCAGGGTATCTCAAAATTTCATATTAATGATTTGTGTTTTCTATGGTCGATAACACCAAACAACACATTTCATAACAATTCAGTATTTCTAATTATATGATGTTCAATCAAACATTTAGCAGCCTGTTACTTATCTAGGTTGGTGAAGTATGGTTAATTGGAGCCCTAAAATGGTCTGTCCTTGTGCACAGTAAGTGTTCAATCTGCTTGGGACTCTATTTAGTCAACAGTACAAATGTTGTGTTTATTTGGAACATCTTATCAAAACCAAATTCAGTAATGTCACAGAAACAAAGATTTTTTAAAAATTCAAACTCTCTTCTCTATCTCCCCCAGCTTTGGTGTTACTGTTACCTGTGATTTTTCAGAGATTTTAATTTCCATGTACAGTTCTAGTAATCCCCAAATACATCATAAATCTTAAAAGATTTCAAGGTATCAACTTAACTTCAACTTTCCATTATGTTTTAAATAAAATAATAGCATTTTGGTGAGTGGTTAAGGGAACAAATCAAAAGGTCTAATTACACCAGGATCTCTAATACTAAACAAAAAGGCTAGAAGTGCTTCCAAACTTGATTGTATATAAAAATAACCGAGGGCCTTTTAATTTTATCTATTTAATTTTTATGGAGATGGGATCTTGTTCTGTCACCCAGGTTAGAGTACAGTGGTATGATCGTAGCTTATTATAGCCTCAAGCCCCTGGGCTCAAGTAATCCTCCCACCTCAGCCTCCCCCATAGCTGGGACTACAGATACATACCACCACCATGCTGGGGAAATTAAAAAATTTTGAGTAGAGAGGGATTGTCTGACTGTGTTGCCCAGACTGGTCTCAAACTCGTAGCCCAAGCAATCCCCATATTTTAGCCTCCAGAAGTGCTGGGATTACAGGCATGAGCCAACATGTCTGGCCTGGAGCCCTTGTTCAAATGAAGATTCTTATTCCATAGATCTGGGATGGGGCCTGGGATTCTGCATTTCTAAGGAGCTACCAGATGATGCTGATGTTGCTGGCTTGTTGACCATACTATGAATAGCAAGGACCCAGAAAACTTTTTTTTTTTTTGAGATGGAGTATCACTCTGTTGCCCAGGCTGGAGTGCAGTGCATGATCTTGGCTCACTGCTACTTCTGCCTCCTGGGTTCATGCGATTCTCTTGCCTCAGCCTCCTGAGCTGGGATTACAGATTCCCACCACCATGCCCAGCTATTTTTTTGTTGTTGTTGTTATTTTTAATAGAGATGGGGTTTCAACCTGTTGGCCAGGTTGGTCTGGGACTGCTGACCTCAGGTGATCCACCCTCCTCGGCCTCCCAAAGCGCTGGGATTACAGGCATGAGCCACTGTGCCCAGCCAGGACCCAGAAGACTTTAAAAAACCCTCATGGATTTAAGCAAAATATTCACTTCAACATTTCTTTATAAGCCAATTTGCACAAAGCTAGGCCAGTTACTTAACTGCTTCATGGTTAGGGACTAACTCTTCCATTAAATCTAAGATGTCATTGATTGTTACCTGAGACATTATCTTATGTTCTGCTAAGAGGAGAAAATGCCGACAAACTGTGATGTATCCTGATTTCAGAGATGTTAAAATAGGAGTTTTAGAACTGAAGACATATGGTGGCTTCTCTGACTCCTTTCCAGTTTCTACACTGAGTATTTACTTTATCGTAGGTAGAGTTACTTTTTCTACGAGGTACGTATATATATGTATATATATTCATACTTTTTCTACAAGGTATATGCTGCGATGATTCTATTTGGCAGAGGTCTGCCGTGGCTAGATTACCTATTCGGCACAGCTGAAACCTAAACCCAGGTGTACGTGACTGGAGAGCCTACATTCTCAGCCTCTGCCCCACAGGAAGGGTTACTGTCCCCCAAGGAAAACACTCCCCTGTGCTGTCTCCCATGGCGCTCACTTAGGGTAAATGCTACCGTCATAGTGACCGACAGTAGTATCTGTGCCCGCTGTGTTTGTTTCCTTTTAACACACGTCTTCTTTGAGCCTGGCATCTTGTATTCATCACTCTACTGAGTGACTCTCTTGAACTCAGCATTGACCTTGTTACAGCCAAATGCAACAATCCTTTCAGTCTGAATTTTTCTTGACCTCATCTCTATCTGACATGTCCTACCGTCCTCTCCTTGAAACTCCTCTCTTGTGTTTCTGAATAGCTTGCTTTTTAGGTTTGATGCATTTCTGACTATGAGAAAATCATACTTCAGTTAACATATTTATCCCCCAGCTCTTTCCTTGGTGAATTAGAGGAGTCCAGGCAGTCCCCAGATCCTCACTGAATGAAAGTGAGGAATTTGGGGTTGCAATACAAATTACTGCTTTGAAATCACGAGTTTTGCTAGAATCTTTTCTGCTCCTACTCTCTGTGTATTTTTATCATTGCGTTTACAGTGTTATATTCTAATTATGTTCACTTGTCTTTGTATCCTACTTGAGTGAGATCCTTGTGGGTGGGGACTGTGTTTTACTTATTTTTGTTCCTCCAACCCTTGTCCAATGCCTCAACATAAATGATTCAACATTGCCAAGGCACAACCACAATCCCCTATTTTAGAGACGAGAGAAGTCATATCTTGGTATCTGTATTGTGTTGCAAGGAAATCTCACTTAGGAGGTCTCAAGCCCTAGGAACAGATCAATCAGAAAGGGAGATGGGGAGGTGATGTCCTTTTTCTGTTTTACATGTAGACTTAACTGGTCTCAGATTAAAATTACTCTCCTATTATTACCTTTTTTTTTTTTTTTGCAGAAAAATTGTAAGTTGTAATTTCTTTGCAAATGGGGGTAAAATGAACCCCCATTTTAATAGAAGACTCTCTGTTTGTATTCATCACTCTACTGAGTGACTGTCTTGAACTCAGAGTCTTCTATTGAAACAAACAAGCAAACAACAAACAAGGGCCATCCTATGTCATTTTACAAAACATTTCAAGAGTCAAGGACTATAGGGTTAAAGGTACGTGCCAAGAAATGATTCTTTAGGAGTCTGAATAGGTTGATCTCTGAAAATGTCCATTTGTCCTCCTTGAGGAGCTTCTACCTGTCACCTGATGACACTCCTAAACCCATTTCCAGATCGGTCTTAAGGTGATGTGAGTCTGGAGAAAATTGGTTTTGTTTTGTTTTTCCTTTATGGGCTAGCATGACAGTCTCATCACCTGCTGTTTGCTGAGTCACTTTGGTTAGATTTGAGTCAGTTCCCTGTCTTCTGAAGCAACTGGTGTCAAGCCACAATTATTGGTAATTCAGCCATGTAACAAGGCCATTTTTAAGAAAAATTAAATGTTTTCAAAAGAGGAAAATGACATAATTCACCCTGCCATAAATAATTTTACTGCTTCATTTTAGAGTCCATTACTTATTTCTTCTTTTGCTTAACAAATGATTTGTGTTCAGCCCAAACAGTACTTTTCTGAAGCCACTAATTTATCACTAGTGGCAGAGCTGTGGTTGCGGAATGTTTAAAAACAACCGAGGTAGCTTCTGAGGCCGTGGAGAGGCAGTGTGGTGAGGAGGCCGATAGAGGGCGCTGGGCTATTTGTGATAAATTTCCAGGGGCCGGAGCAGCCTGTTTTCCAGCCTTCACATAAAAAAACAAAAAAAACAACAAAAAGAATAGAACACAGCATTAAAAAACAAACAAAAAACTTCACTAATTCTAAGACACAATGGAATAAAAAAATGGAAATGAAAGCATTCATCAGCTATCTCTTAGGTCTGAATTCTACGCAGTTTTCAGCGTTGGCTGCTAATCAGTTACCAAGGGCTTACACACCCTAAAGTGCATGCGCTCTCCGTTTTCCTGGTGTGTTTCAGTTTGCCCAGAGGCGATGGCGAAAGTACTTAAATTACCCAAAGGCCGAGTTTGGAAAGTGATAATGACTTAACTTTGTACAAGACTCTGGAATAAAAGAAATGCTGATGATACAGTATCTAGTTTGGAGTAAACCTTTTTTCCCTCCCCTCCCCCCGCTGGAATTCTAATTCTTTCTCTCTCTCCCTTCCTCTACTTACTATTGTCCTTCAGAAGTTGAAGTGGACGCTGTTTCTACAGTCTTCTTTGCGGGAAATGAAGACTTACCCTTTAGGGTTAGTTCATACTGTTCCTTTCCTTGGTATCCTTGGATATTAGATTTGTCTTTTATCTTATTTCCACTCCGCTCTCCAGAGAGCTGTTGGAAGGGTTAGGGGGAAGGTGGGAGAGGGAGGAAGCAGGTGCAGTGGGGATTGACTGCGTGCGGAAGGCATCCTCTCAGCTTGGGCTCCTCTCAGCTCCCACACCTGCTTTAGGCATATGGCCAAAGTGTGTGCTTCTGTATTCTAGCCCTGGAACTCGCTCTGGAGTCCGTACACCTCTCCTCAGTAGATTTCCAGTCCTCTGGTATTTGTTGTCTGCTGACCAATGTTTCAGATTTATGTCTTTGGGTAGTGTATCACTGTTACAGCTGGTTGGATAAGTAGCTGATTTTCACTGATACGGGTCTGAAGCATCTCATGAAAACGCTTAAAGATACTTTAAGAAAAACAAAAACAAGTAATTATCTTAGGACTTTGTTACAGCAATATAAAAGTGCTCTTAAGCAGGGCATGCTTAAGCTCTTCCTTCTAAATTCATCTGCACTTAAAAAAATCAAATTAATCTGTTTAGAGGCAATTAAAACATGTATAAACTCTCACTCAAATTATTACTGCAGTGGATTCTTGAGCTTGAGTTCTTTTTTTTTTGAAATGGAGTTTCACTCTTATTGTCCAGGCTGGAGTGCAATGGCATGATCTCAGCTCACCAAAATCTCCGCCTCCTGGGTTCAAGCGGTTCTCCTGCCTCAGCCTTCTGAGTAGCTGGGATTACAGGCATGTGGCACCACAACCAGCTAATTGTGTGTGTTTAGTAGAGACAGGGTATCTCCAGGTTGGTCAGACTGGTCTCAAACTCCCAACCTCAGGTGATCTGCCCACCTTGGCCTCCCTGAGTATTGGGATTACTGGCGTCAGCCACCACACCTGGCCCTTTTAGAATAATAATGTATCTGTGATTTTGAAAGGAGTCACATGTGTTAGAACAAGACAGTTGTAAGAGAATGTATTCATGTGAAACTAGCAGCAGATACGCCGGCCAGGAAAGTCAGCCGAAACAGAGCCAGAGAGTATCTGTAATGAAGAAGGTTATGAAAAGGTGAACGAGGACTTTGAAGATCCAGCATCAAAAGGAATGAGAATAGGGAAAAGCAAAGAGATGTAGAGTGAGATTTGTTTGTTTTATAAAACTTACCTTAGAGCATACCTATGAAATGATGATGAGAAAAATAATTTATGGAAAATATAAATATAAAGGGTCAAAAAAAAAATAACAATTGCTTCCTTCTCCCAAGAAAGTAAGAAATAGATAGATAAAACAAAGTAGTGTTTTTATTTATTTTATGTTTTAGAGACAGGGTCTTGCTTCATTGCACAGGCTGGAGTGCAATAGTGAGAGCATAGCTCACTGAAGCCTTGAACTCCTGAGCTCAAGTGATTTTCCTGCCTCAGCCTCCCCAGCAGCTGGGGCTACAGGTGCATGCCACTGTACCTGGTCAGTTTTTATTTGTGGTGACAGAGTCTTGCTATGTTGCCCAGGCTGGTTTCAAAACTGCTGGTCTCAAGTGATCCTTATGCCTTGGCCTCATAAACTAGTGTTAAGCTTTAGGAGTCTAAATTTTCTCCATTTTTAACGCATAGCTAAACTTTGTTCTGTAAACCTAAAATGATTCAACTCTGTAGTTATAAATGCCTTGATAAAGACTGTTCTACAATGAATTTCCAAAGACATCCTTTACTAAACTTCAGAATGTTCTATGCTATAGGCAGTCAAATTCTTGTTGATCAGATTGATATATATCTCTCTCTATTACATATGATTGAGGTTTGGTATGAGTTCTTAAAATCTGATGGAGTTTTGCTCTTGTAGCCCAGGCTGGAGTGCAATGGTGCAATCTTGGCTCACCACAACTTGTACCTCCTGGGTTTAAGTGATTCTCCTGCCTCAGTCTCGTCTCCCAAGTAGCTGGGATTACAGGCAAGTGCCACCAGGCCAGTCTAATTTTGTATTTTTAGTAGAGACGGGCTTTCTCCATGTTGGTCAGGCTGGTCTCAAACTCCCGACCTCAGGTGATCTGCTTGCCTTGGGATCCCAAAGTGCTGGGATTAAAGGTGTGAGCCACTGCACCCGGTCAAATCTGACTACTTTTATTAGGCCATTCTTGGACTGCTATGAAGAAATATTGGAGACTGGATAAGAAAAGAAGTTTATTTGGCTTACAGTTCTGTAGGCTGTACAGGAATCATAGCAGCATCTGCTTCAGTGGAGGCCTCAGGAAGCTTCCAATCATAGCAGAAGGCAAAAGGGAAGGAGGTGTGTCACATGGTGAGAAGTGGGGGAGCAAAAGGGAGTGAGCGGGGGAGGTGCCACACACTTATAAGTGATGATCTTGTGAGAACTCATTATTGCCAAGACAGCACTAAGCTTTGAGGGATCTGCCCCCATGAACCAAACACCTTCCATCAGGCCCTACCTCCAGCAATGGGGATTATAATTCAACATGATATTTGGTTGGGGGCACATATCCAAACAATATCATTCCAACCCTGGCTTCTCCCATATCTCATGTCCTTCTCATATTGAAAAATATAATCATGCCTTCCAAACAGTCCCCCAAAGTCTTAGCTCATTTCAGCATTAACTCAAAAGTCCCAATCCTAAGGCCTTGTCCAGAGTTTCAACTGGAGATGACTTCCTTCCGCTTACGCACCTGTAAAATAAAAACAAAGTTAGTTACTTCCGAGAAACAATGAGGCTCTAGGCATTGGGTAAATACCCTCATTCCAAAAGGGAGAAACTGGCCAAAAGAAAGGAGCTACAGGCCTTAAACAAGTTTGAAACTCAGCAGAGTAGTCATTATATCTTAAAGCTCCAAAATAATCCTTAACTCTACATCCCACATCCTGGGCAGACTGTTAAAAACCCATCCTGAGCTTCCAAGGCCTTGTGCAGCCTGCCTATGTGGCTTTGCAGGGTTCTTCCCCCTATGACTATTTCTCATGGGCTGGCGTTGAGTGCCTGGGACTTTTCTGGGTGCAGGATGCAAGCTATTAGTGGATGTACCATTCTTGGGTCTGGAAGATGGTAGCCTTCTTCTCACAACTCCACTAGGCAGTGCCCCACTGGAGACTCTGTGTGGGGCCTCTAACCCCACATTTCCCCACCCATACTTCCCTAAAGTTCTCTGTAAGACGCCACCCCTGTAGCGGGCTGCTGCCTAGACACCCAGGCTTTTTCATATATCCTCTGAAATCTAGGCAGATGCTGCTGAGAATCCCATCAGTTTTGTACTGTACATGCCTATAGGCTTAAACCATGTGGAAGCTGCCAAGGCCTGTGGCTTGTAGTTTACAAAGTGGCAGCTGAAGCTGTACCCTCAGCTCTTTGAGTCATAGCTGGAGCCAGGGCAGCTAGAATTGTAAGGAATACTTTCCTGAGGCCATACAGGGCAGCAGGACCCCTGGGCCTGGCCCACAAAACCATTCTTTCCTTCTAGGCCTCTGAGCCTTTGATGGGAGGGCTGCCATGAAGTTCTTTGAAATGCCTGTGAGGCCTCTTCCTAATTGTCTTACATATTAGCCGTTGGCTTCCTTTTAGTTAAGCAAATATCTGTAGCAAGTGGTTGCTTCACAGCCTGCTTGAATTCCTCTCCAGAGAAAGCCTTTCCTTTCTCTACTACATGCCTAGGCTTCAAACTTTCCAAATTTTTATGCTCTTGTTCGCCTTTAAATATACTTCCAGCTTTAAGTTATTCCATTTCTCCTGCATCTGAGCATAGGCTGTTAGAAGCAGCCAGGCCACATTTTAAATTCTTTGCTGCTTAGAAATTTCTTCTACCAGATACCCTAAATCGTCACTCTGGAGTTAAAACTTCCACAGAGCCCTAGGGCAGGGGCATAGTGCAGCCAGATATGGTTTGGCTGTGTCCCCACCCAAATCTCATCTTGAACTATAGTTTCCATAATCCACACGGAGAGACCCCATGGGTGGTAACTGAATCATGGGTGTGGTTACCTCCATAAAATGCATGACCTTTGCTCAAGTTCCCAGTAAGTTTCACTTTTCTACCTAAGATCTTCTTAGCCTGGCCTTCACTGTCCATATCACTATCAGCATTTTGGCCACAACCATTTAACCAGTCTCTAAGAAGTTGCAAACTTTCCCTAATTTACCTGTCTTCTTCTGAGCCCTCCAAACTCTTCTTGTTACCCAGTTCTAAAAATGCTTTCACATTTTCAGGTATCTTTATAGCAATGCCCCACTCCTTGGTAAGAATTTTCTGTATTAGGCTGTTCTTGCACTGCTATAAAGAACTACCCCAGACTGGGTAATTTGTGAGAAAAGTGCTTTATAATTGGCTCATCGTTCTACAGGCTGTACAAGAAGCATAGCAGCATCTGCTTCTGCAGAGGCCTCAGGAAGCTTCCAATTATGGCAGAAGGGAAAGGAGGAGCAAGCACATAACATGGCAAGAACAGGAACAAGAAAGAGTGAGAGGGGAGGTGTCATACATTTAAATGATCAGATGTTGCAAAAACTCATTATCCTGAAGACAGGATTCACCACCATGACCAAAACACCTCCCATCAGGCCCCACTTCCAGCACTGGGGATTACAATTCAGCATGAGATTTGGTTGGGGACAAACATCCAAACTATATCACTTCTTGTCCTCAATAGAATTCCATCTGGACTCATCTTTTACTGATAATCAGCATGTGCCAGTTGTGTCAGTTCGATATATGGTTTGGCCCATGTAGTAGAAAGACAGCCGTAGAAAGCCTTGTGACTTGAGTCTATTGCTGTGAGACAGGGGGAGTCTCAGCAACTTCCCTGTGGTATTATCAACAGGACCCCTAAGCCTGTCTCAGGCATTAATATGGTTTGGCTGTGTCCTCACCCAAATCTCATCTTGAACTATAGTTCCCATAATGCACATGGAGGGACCCCATGGAAGGTAAGTGAATCATAAGGGTGGTTACCTCCATGCTGTTCTCATGATGGTGAGTTCTCACGAGGTCTGATGGTTTTATAAGGGGCTCTCCCCCCACTTTGCTCTGCATGTCTCCTTGCTGCCACCATGTGAAGAAGGAAGTGTTTGCTTCCCCTTCTGCCATGATTAATAGTTTCCTGAGGCGTCCCCAACCATGCTGAACTGTGAGTCAATTAAACCTCTTTCCTTTATTAAAAAACCCAGTCTCAGGTATGTCTTCATTAGCAGCGCGAGAATGGACTGATACAGGGATGGGTGTTGCAGATGTTAGTATCTTACAGATAGCATGGGAGGAGCATTGCCCTGCACACAGTTGGCCCATGGCAAAGGCTATGTCTTTGGATGTGCATGGTTCAATGATAAGGGGGGCAATCAAGTATGCTACAGCCACTTGGTAAGGCATTTTGTTTAAGACCTAGGAGAAGGAAGAGCTGGCCCACAGAGGCCTTGAGGTGGCTCTGGCTAAGTGGCCTCCGATAATCTGCATATTTTCTTGGGAAGACTGGGATATTAAGAAGAGTGGTTGTAGGACAGAGGTAAAGGGATGCTGATTGCAGGTGTCAGAGATTTTCCTCTTGGTGGAAGTTTGAAAGATTGGAAAGATATAAAAGATGCTTTGGTTTTGGAAGTATAGTGTGCAGGTAAGTTAACTACAGTCCTTTTAAGAAAGCTGAGCACTGGAGGGCTGGGTCATTAATTGGTATTTCTGCAGCCATGTGTAGGTAAAGAAAGGCAGTAACACTAACATCATTCTTTGACCCTTTCCTCCTTCTCAAGGATTCAAAAGGGATACCTTGAAAGTGCACCAAGAGATGAGTAGAGTCTGTTTTTCCGCTAAAGGTGGGAAAGAATGAGTCTTGTTGAGGGGGCTCCATTATTTCCAAAAGAGTCATGAGTGGCAGAATGATAGTGAAATATGTGAAACTAGGAGTGTGAGAAAATGCCTGAAAATAGAGTGATGCCTGTTTTTGTGGGGATACTGGCTATGATAGCCCCTACCCTTTGGCAGAGTGTCTGGTTTTGTCTGCTCACAGCTGTGACCAGTTGGCTGTGAAAAAACAACAAAAGCCCACTGGGCAGCTATAGTTGCAATAATCAACCTCTATTTTTTATGCCAGAGACTCTGACCTTCAATTATTTGTGAGCTCTTAGCTTCCACCCAGATGGCTCAAGCCACTTTACATATGACCTTTGCATAAGTGTGATGCTATTTTGCATATTTTAAGGATTTTTTTTAAGGTATTTGGCAATCAAAATAGATAAATCTTTCTATCTGCTAAATACTCAAACTCACCACTTAGGTATGTGAAGTGAAAGATAAAAGTTGACAGAATCAAAAGAAATGCGTTTTGGATTTCAGATTAATTGAATGGAGAAGAATGAAAATGTTTTAATTCTAACAGTAGCTTTAAACAGAATAAACTATAGACTTTTCATAGGATTATGATTATCCTTAGTCATGCCATAATGAAGCTTGAAGCAATTATGGGTAATACAGATGTATTATTAATACCAGGTGTACCCAGGTTTTGATTATATAAGAAAACAGGCTTCCACTTCTGACAGACGGTTAGCCTAAAAGTTAAAGTAAATCCAAGTTTTTAAATACTCAAGATGTAGAGAACGTTTCTTTTGAACCCAGATTTTCCCTCCACAGGGAATGCATTACAACTGGAATTATCTCAGCAACCTCCAAATGTGACTTTGTTCTTTAGAAACTAACTGTGCCCTTGTTTTTCTGAACGCTCAAGTTTATCATTTTTTTCCAGTACATTGTGTTTGTCAGACTATTACCTGGGAGCCTTTTTCTGGACATGTGCAAGCTTAAATTAGCCTTTTTTTTTTTTTTAAATCTCAGTTTCTTGATTCTCTTCCTATAGAAGTCTTCCTATTGTGAGTCAGCCATGCACGTGGGTACCATAATGGGTGGGAGATTCCTTTTTGCTTCAGCAGTATGATCCCTCTCTTGTTGGATCTGGAGCAGGAAAGCAGGACAAATTAATGGGCTGAAGTTGGTGGAGCTAATGGAATGATTTCTTACAGCTTCCACAAGCGTGAGAAAGAACATTTGGCTTGGCAAGATCACTCAGCAGGACTGCAGACAGGGTCAAGGTGGTCAGAATGGCTATCTCACCTTCAGGCTGTAGTATTCTAGGGCAAGGTGTCCACCCTGCTTGCTTCCATCCCCTCTGAGAAAGGAGTAGCATTTTGACTCTTCAGGAGGTAGGAGGGGTGGAGAGATCAGGGCTCTTATCTTGGGAAGTCAGGTTATCCTTCATCAATTAGGCATTTGTGTTTTATGGGAAAATGTGATTTGAATTTCATGTGAGTAGACATGGACCAGTGGAAACAGTGTGGTTGCAAATACCCAGTGTAAGGTTTTGAAGTAAGGGAATAAAGTCAAAGATGACAGCAAGATGGAGAGAAAGAGAAAAATTGAAAAAGAAATGATGGGGATCAGCATATCACCTGAAAATAAGATGCATGTGCACATGAACCACCTGCAAACTTATGAAGTCTTTCTAATACTTTCACAACTGAATACTCTCCTTAGGAAAACATAAATGGAGATTACTGATTGGTGATGGATTGAATCACCTGAAGTGAGTACACACTTTTTATTTCAGGATATTTTATTGGCTAGAATAAATCATTATCAAGGAAAGAGAAGACATAGTTATTTCCCCAAGAAATTTATTTTGTCAAAGGAGAAAAGAGGATAAATACAAATAAATCAGAAAAGAGCTAACATTCATTGGACCCTTATTATTTGCTAGGAACTATATTAAGTACCCTGCATATATTATATTCATTACAACACTATGTGCTAGATGTTATTATCCACATTTTACTGTTAAAAACTGAGACTTAAGAAATTACATAGCTTGCTCAAAGTCATACAGCAATTAAAAGACAGATCCAGGGTATGAATTCAGGGATCTGATTGCGGATCCTGAATTCTTAGGCACTGTGGTTTGCTATTTTCATGGATACCTTCAGTGTCTTTCTGTTGTTCATTAGCATTTTCACATGGACCTAATGGCTGAACAGCTTGAACATGAAGGTTAGTCAGCATGGCTTGGCTGATAAGACTTACGTGGGCTGAAGAGGAATGGCTTTATGGCCAAAAGATAATTAAAAAGGCAGGGAGAAAATATGAATTGATTTTATACAGCAGCAGTTGAATAATTTCCTAAACTGGTTCAATTCTTCATGTCTTCTTTTTAAAAAGGTAATTTTCTTAATTTGCTAGACCATCTCTAATTATGGGGCTCATAGACATGTCTTCATTATGTTAAAAATGCAAGGTTTTAATGGTATAATTTTAAGAGGCTCAAACAACAAGTAATAATTAACTCCGTGGCTCTTGGCCAAGCAGTGCTAATGCCTAACATTGTCTAATATTTCACTTAGCCAGACTGTAGGATGGAGTTTTCCTACAGTAATTTTCCTTGCATCTTGACTCTCAGCAGTAAATCACTCTACCAAGGAAATGAGCAACTATCTGGGCCTCTTGTTTCTTGCATCAGTTGTTCTTAATGACATTTGCATTCGTTCCCATAATTTTCCAAGGTGACGTGTTGCTTATGTAGAACCTATTCATTTATTCACTTATTTAGCCATTGAGTCCTTCTGTCTTCTCTCCTTCCTCTCTCCTTCCCTCTTCCTTCTACTCACCCATCTTTCTCTCCCTTTTTATTCTCTACCACCTTTTCCCCTTTCCTCCCTTCAACGATTGCTGGGTTCTTAAGAAATGCTAAGCCCTGTTTTAAGTATTGTGGGGGATATATAGATGGATGAATAAATATTATGATTGATTTATTCATCCATTTGATGAATATTCAGCAACTATTGTGTGTCAGGCTCTATTATGCATGCTGGAAACAGAGCAGCGTACACAGTAAAGTGTCTTTTCTCAGAGATTTGTATTCCAGGGGGGGGCACTTGGGAGACAGACAAAAGAAACCCCAAACAAATAAAAAAAGCATATGTCAAGTAGTGGTGAGAGTGAGCATAAATATAAATAAAGCAAGAGATGGGAAGAGAGATGATGGGGGATAGAGAGTATATTATTTTTACATAGGCTGGGTAGGAAATGCCTTTCTGAGATGACATTTGAGCAGACACACATTTTTTGAGAGGAGAGCAAGGTCCAAGGCCCTTAGGAAACTCACCTCTAACTGGGAGCAAAGGTGCAAAGGCAACATAACAAGGTAGAAGGAGGGTAAGAGCATGAGGGAGGCATAGATTAAGTGCCCCTAGGTGAGTTCAGGGGAAGGAAAGATGACTGCTTCCTGGGGGTGGGGTCCTGGGAAGAGCAAGCGCCCCTTCCTGGGGGGTAGCACACACTCTGACACCTCATAGCAAAGCCTGTTCCCCCAGGCCCTCTTCTGAAAAG
This sequence comes from Ateles fusciceps, assembly GCA_036589455.1. Taxonomy (NCBI): domain Eukaryota; kingdom Metazoa; phylum Chordata; class Mammalia; order Primates; family Atelidae; genus Ateles; species Ateles fusciceps. The sequence goes on along the minus strand of JAZHEH010003061.1, from coordinate 5,314,430 downwards.
TGAACGGCCCCTTGGTTATGAGTAATTGGGCTGTACATTGTAATCTAGTTGCCCTTTGGTTAACATGCTGAGATTCTAATAGATAGGGAGACAGGTCACAACATCTGTCTACTTTTTCTTTAGTTTTGGACTCCTCTAAATCACATCTCTTGTTCAGAGGAATACTAACCTGTTGGTCTTGCCCAGTGTTGGCCAATGGGAGTGCTCTTGATTTTAGATAACTGTGCCCTGTGCTCAAGTTTGGGATGTATCCATATTTACTTGCTTTGGTTGGCTTGGCAATATTCCAGCTCTTTTACTAGAATGCAAATACCCCAGAGAAAAAATAAACATTGTTATATCATTAGCTCATATTTGGCTATTAGGTAGAGATGGTGCAACAAGTCACTATGAAAATGAAACATGTAATTCTTTTCTTTTTTAAATGGGATGGTAGCAAGGAGGTGATACAGGACACTAAAGGGAGAGGTAAAAATGGAAGGAGTATGGGATGGGGGAAAGGATGAAAGCAAGGAAAGAAAAAGGGTATCACGATTTCACAGAGCAGATGTATCCAAATCTTAAAACTGATCTGATAAAGATATGTTGAAATATAGTTACTGATATATTTAGAAGAGCAAAAATACCTGGATAAGCTACTTGAAGCGAAGGTGAGACCATAAGGTGGTGTGTGAGGTCTGCAGGATCCAAAGCAAACTTGTTATATTGAAGTAGTATGCCCTGGGAACGAAAAGGAATTTAAAGGGGTCTGAAGGTGGAGGAGGAAACAAAATGGAAGCAGAAAGAAGAGAGGAGAGGCAACAACATGAAGGGAGGCTGGTATCTAAGTTAAAGAAATGGCCAAGGGACCTTTAGCCATACAAATATTTATTATTGAATTTTATATTTATGTTGCACAATGTAGATTTTCCTAAAACCTTCAATAATATTTTCTCTACACTTCAAATGCCTTGATTGGAAGTTGTGTTGGGTAGAAATTAAAGACAAGTACAGCCCAGGGGAAAGTAGGGTTGAGTTCATTGGGAATAGATGAGGAGTGGATCCCTGATCTCCACTATTTACTCAGCAGAGGCAGAGGTAGAAGCAGCCATCAGAGAGCCCCCACCTCAGTCTACCCCTGCCCCAGAAATGGGCAGAAATCCGTAGGATGCTGCTTAGGATTGTACTTTTTTCCACTATCCCTAACATGGACATTTTAATCTGTCTTTATCTAGATGATAAGAAATAGATCAATGGCAGGTGATATCTGGATTACATATATTTTTAAAATGATTACATTTTCATTAGAATGTTATAGAATCAGAACTTTAGAAGTGAGGATGAAAGCTGGAACTCCAGAGTCAAACATGAAGGGGAAGGGAATGTTTAAAGTGCAGCACTAAGTGGCTCTGCCTTTTAATAGATGGGAATAAACTGTCTTTAGTCAAGAATTGCCTCATTTGCCTGTATCTCAGGAGGGTTTTTCACAGAAGTGGGTTTTTGCTACGGGGACCCTGGAAATGAAGGTGTTCTACGCGATTATTTCTTTCCATACCCTGACTGCACAAAGATTTCAGAGTGAAAAACAAGAAACCAGAGAGTTTAGAATCCCCAGTCTCTGATCTCTTAATTAATAGAGACAGAGAGAAAGAAGAAAGGAGAAGACTGAAAAAGAGAGAAGGGAGACCTAACACAGGCAGCTAAATCATCCATACTTGATTTTCAAATGCAATTCTTGAGATTTTAAAATGCAATTCTTAAGATTTTCAAATGCAAATCATTCAAAAGACTTTGAATGCCCTACTCAATTTCTCTGTTTTTGAAGCCGTGGAAAACCCCATCTATCAACAGAGGGAAAATTTACATAAGCCCAAGCAAGTAGATGATTGCTTTTTACAATGCTCTTTGATTTGAATGCTTACTAGCCAAGAACACCTCTATCTTGAAGGTTAGGTACTAGAATGGAGAGAGTCAGGACTTGAGCAAGATTAGTGCCAAGAGAGGCAGAGACTGTAATAGCAGAGGGCTTCTGAAGTTCTCTGGAGGGCGGTAACCTAGAATCTTCCTTCACAAGATGATTTAAACAATGATAATTAGTAAATATTAAAAAAATTAGATGCTCTAAGTTTCTTGAAAAATACAGAGTTCATAAAATTAGTACAAAGAAAGAGGACATTTGTATTTAAAATGGTAATCAAAGACTCTCATCCCCGTCTCAACTTCCCAAAAAACCCTGGACAAAGAAGACTTTATGTGAGAGTTCTAATAAATTTTCAAGGAAAGAAAATTACTGTTATATATAGGTTTTAGAAATAAAGAGGGAAACTTCCCAAGTCATTCAATTTCTTTTTATAGATTTAGGGGGTACAAGTACAGTTTTGTTAAATTCTTATATTGCATAGTGGTGAAATCTGGGCATTTAGTGTAACCATTACCTGAATAGTGTGCATTGTACCTGTTAGGTAATTTCTCATCCCTTGCCCCTGCTCCCATCCCCCAACCTGAGTCTCCAGTGTCTGTTTTCCACTTTCTGTGTCCATGTGCATGTATTAAAAGCTGGATAAAGATGGCACAAGGAAAGGTAATTATAGGCCTATAGGAATTGCATTTTAAAATCTTAAGAATTGCATTTGAAAATCAAGTATGGATGATTTAGCTGCCCGTGTTAGGTCTCCCTTCTCTCTTTTTCAGTCTTCTCCTTTCTTCTTTCTCTCTGTCTCTATTAATTAAGAGATCAGAGACTGGGGATTCTAAACTCTCTGGTTTCTTGTTTGTCACTCTGAAATCTTTGTCTCATTTTCCTGTCTTCACTGTGTATTATCTTTTTTTTTTTTTTTGAGACGGAGTCTTGCACTGCACCCAGGCTGGAGTGCAGTGGCATGATCTCGGCTCACTACAACCTCTGCCTCCCAGGTTCAAGCAGTTCTCCTGCTTCAGTCCCATGAATAGCTGAGATTACAAGCACACGTACCCAAGCCCAGCTAATTTTTTTTTTTTTTTTTTTTGAGACAGAGTCTCGCTCTTGTTACCCAGGCTGGAGTGCAATGGCGCGATCTCGGCTCACTGCAAGCTCCGCCTCCTGGGTGCAAGCAATTCTCCTGCCTCAGCCTCCCGAGTAGCTGGGACTACAGGCGCGTGCCACCATGCCCAGCTAATTTTTGTATTTTTAATAGAGACAGGGTTTCACCATGTTGACCAGGATGGTCTCGATCTCTTGACCTTGTGATCCACCTGCGTCGGCCTCCCAAAGTGCTGGGATTATAGGCCTGAGCCACCGCGCCCAGCCCCAGCTAATTTTTATATTTTTAGTGGAGATAGGTTTTCCCATGTTGGTCAGGCTGGTCTCAAACTCTTACCTCAGATGATCCTCTGATCTTGACTTCTAAAGCTCTGGGATTACAGATGTGAGCCACTGCGCCCGGCCTTAACTGTGTATCCTTGAGTCTGAATTAATATAATATCTGAAATCTTTCTTGGTTCTCCCACTTCTCTAGGTGTTAGCCACTAGGAACTATTTTGTTATTGTTGAAATGCACTGGCATATAATTCTACAATTTCTTTCTTAGAAACGTATATACTACAATAGTATTCCAGAATCCAGATTTCTGAACAAACAAAAAAACCCAAACCAAACAAAAAGACAAAAAAACAGCAAGAAAAGAATGTTGCAAGTTTTTGTTGTTGTTGTTGTTAATACAGGAGGGAATTTTGGAAAAAATCATCATAGAAAGGCACTCAATCTGATTCACTTTTGGACACGTTATGTTGGTCCCCTTCTACCCATCACTTTTCCTTTTTGATTTATGTGAAAATTAGATAGTTTTCCCCCTCAAAATAAAGAGAAAAGCAGAAGTGGAGGGTAAATTAGAAGCTGGGCAAGGTGCAAAGTTTTCTGTAGGTGCGTTCCTATTTTCTTTTATGAGAAAACATAAGTTTATATTAATAAATTTTCAAGTGTATATATTTTGTTTGCTTATTTACTGCAGGTTCACTTTCATTTTAGGACTATTGAGGTATATTGCACATGCAACACATTTTACTATGTCTAATGTACAGTTCAATGAGTTTTAACAAATTTATATTGTCATGTAATTATCACCATGGTCAAGTTATAGAAAATTTCCACTTGCTCTAGTTTGGATGTTTGTCCCCCAAACCTCATGCTGAAATTTGATCCCCATTGTTGGAGGTGAGGCTTAATGAGAGGTGTTTGGGTCATGGGGTGGATCCCTTGTGAATCGCTTGGTGCTATCCTCGAGGTGATAAGTTCTTGCTCTGTTAACTCCTGTGAGAGCTGGTTGTTAAAAAGAGGTTGGCACCTCTCCTCTCTTGCTTTCTGTTTAACCATGTGATCTTCACATGCCAGTTCCCCTTTGCCTTCCACCATGAGTGGAAGCAACCTGAGGCTCTGACCAGAAGCAGATGCTGGTGCCATTCTTCCTTTATAGCCTGCAGAAATGTGAGCGAAATAAACCTTTATAAACCAGATCAGTGGTTGACAGGGACTGGGAGAGGCCTGACTGCAAGGCGGCAAGAGAAAACTCTTGATACAGTAGCATCTTAGTCCATTTGGGTTGCTATAAAGGAATACCTTTATAAATTGCCCACCACAGGTATTCCTTTATAGCAATGCAGATGATACTTTCCTGGCAGAGGAGATACCATGATCACGAAGGTGGTTTTCCCAGGGCGAGACCACCATTGCACTCTAGATGTGTTGACCCCTGCGATTTCCCCAAATGTAGGAAACTCAACTGCATAATTTGTGGTAATTGGGGGCTGCTGCTTTCGTGCTTTCCCCTGGAAAAAAAATAGCAATACAAATGGACTAAGATGCAACTGTATCAAAAAGCTTTCTTTTGCCACTTTTTAGTCAAGCCTGTCCCTGTCCCTGTCAACCACTGATCTGATTTATGTCCCTAGAGTTTTTCTTTGTTTAAGAATTTTAAATATATATGATCATAGAGTATGCCTTTTTGTGTGTCTTGGGCTTCTTTCTCTACCATAATGCTCTGAATATTCATCTAAGTTTTTGAATTTATCAGCAGTGATTGCTTTTTATTGGTGAGTAGTATTCTATTGTCTGATGTCCCACAATTTATCATACACTAGTCTACAGACATTGGATTCATTCCAGTTTCAATGTTCCTTAACAGAGCCCTGGTCACAGATGTTTGAGTGAGGTGGAATTTGCAGCCTCAGCCTCATATGCATAAAGGACTTCACATTTAGACCTCTGATGTTATTTTCAAATAAATTATTCACTTAGTTACACTTGGACAGAATTGAAATGAGATGTTCATCCCCAGCTTTAAACATGTGATTCATTGTGGGACCACACTTTGTATTATAACTGTGAATTGACCTTAAAAAATAAATTCTGTAAATATGAACTACATTTTTTGTCACTAATTCATTTAACATAAACTCTTAATATGATCATTTTTGTAACTTGCTTTAGAATTTCTTCATTTCATAATAAACCTCAAGTAGGTAAGTGACCAGCTCTTGCTTGACTTCTGAGAGCCTCTCCTTTTCCCTTCAGATGAGGAAGACAAAGAGAGAGGGGCACTGTATGGAAGGGACAGGAGTAAATGTTTGAGGTGGAGAGCTGTTAGCATAAAGTGACCTTGAACTCTCACAGAAGTGTTCATCACAGCTGCATCTGAAATCAGAGGTGGCCTGAGGGGTTGTGATGCTGGATACGTGAGGCAGCTGCCACAGTATTATTACCTCCAAGGCTTGGAGAGGTTAAGCTGTTTATCCAAGATCACACAGAAAGTGATAGAACAGTATTGTGTAGAAATTTTTATATTTTTACTGAGGTTCAAAAACCTTGTATCTAGTCCTAGTTTACTATTAGTTCACTGTGTGATCCCTACAAGCCATTTAAGCTCTGCAGATCTGTGTTTTTATTTGCAAAAGATGACGTTGGAATCCACAAGGTCCTTTGCATGATATGAGTTCATTTTAATGTTAAAAGTAGTAGAATCTAGAAAACTGAATAAGCAGGTAAGATACTTGTTTCTTACTTGAATAAAAAGAACATTTTCTCTTCTAGCAGAGTCCAAATGATTTTCTATTTTAAATGAAGAAAGTGGATCTTATCAAGTATTTATAGAAACTGCAGATTGTTCGGACACAATCCAATACCTCATCTGATACTGGCAAGAGGCAAATGACACCTCAAACCTTCACGAATGCTTAAGCCAATTTTATGAACAGAGGAATATCTGAAAGTGGCTCAAGTTTAAAGAAAGCCATATATTTCTTGAGTGACATAATTTTAGGAGGTACTTGAGAAAATTGATAGGTTTTTCTAAAATCTTCCTAGCTAAGGTCTAAAGCACAGTTAAGGTCTTAGCATCCTTCTAAATTTAAGTCGTTTCAGTCATCAGTGGTGTATTTCGGATTTATAATAACTACAAAGGGATGATAAATGGCCATCTGGGAATTGTTGCTACTCCTTGGTGAGGACCCATACCCACCATGGAGTCCTATGATCTTGTTTTTATTCTCATCTCTTTATTTTGAAAAATTTTAAGCACCAGAAAAATGAAGAGAATTGGGCAGTGAATATTTGTGTACCCTCTACCTACATTCAACATTTGTTAACATTTTGCCATGTTTGCTTCATCCCTTTCTATATCTAATGTTTGGTGGAACCATTTGAAAGTAGGTTATAGCTACCATAAATCACTCCTATGTGTACCAGCACGCATCACTTTAAAAATAAGAACATTGTCCTACACATATACAATGTTGTTATCTAAAATAACAATAGTTCTATAATATTTAATATCCAATCCATATTTACTTCAATTGTCTCAAAAATGTGATGTATATACTTATTTTTAAAATCAGGATTAATAAGGGTACACACATGGCATTTGGTTTTTATGGATATTTAGTGTCTCTTAATCTAGAATATACAGTCACTTTTTTTACATTGATTTTTAAAGAGTCCAGCCAGTTGTCATGTAAAATGTCCCAAATTCTACATTTTTCTGCTTGCTTCTTTATGGTGTTATTGAAGTTGTACTGCTATTTCCTTGTCTGTAAATCAGAAGTAGGTCTAGAAGCTTGATTAGATTTAAGTTAAATCTGTTTGGCAAAAATATTTCATACATATTCTATACTTCTTATTGCATTGTATAATAAGACATGCAAGATCAGGTTGTCCTGCTATTAGAAACTCAGGTTTGGTCACTTGGTTAAGGTGGTGACTACTAGATTGCTCCATTATATAAGTACATTTTCCCCTTTTCAATTAGTAAGTAATCCATGGAGAGAGACTTTTCACTCAATGGTTTTAGCAACCATTAAGGATACTCACCTATGACTAATTTTATAGTAGGGATAGCAATGTGGTAATTTTCTGAAATTTCATTATTACTTTTACATTTATTATGAAATAAAAGGTTTATTTCTTTTTCTTCTTTTCCTGTCTTTCTTGAGTTTTATTATGGATTCATGGATGTTTGTTTATTCAGAGTATTAGAGCCATCACAGATACTCTTTTTGATGCTCATGCTTGTTTTAAAGGCCAGTGGATACAACTGCAAGCTGGCTTCTGGGTCCTTTCAACATGACTGTTAGTTTTTGAGTGCTGTTTTGTTTTTTGACATAATAAGATGTCCTTGGCTTATCTTGGGCATTTCCTAACATCAGCTGTTTTTTTTTTTCCAGGGAACCCCAGTATGCATATTAGTGGAGAATTAGAAACCAAGATTTGGGGGCTAGATGTCATGGTTCTTTCTGGACCGTTACTGCTTTTTGACTCTTTTTGGTGGACAGAGATAAGAATATACATATATTTTAAGAATAATGAATTCCTAGTGTTTTAAATTAAAATTATGATATTTTTCTTTATTTTATTATCATGTATTGTCTTGCGTTGAAAATCTTGGTTTCCAGTAAAATTAATGCAGACTTATTTGCTTTACCTAAAATGTATATAGAACAGTCTTAAAATTACAATTTTAATTAGCAATATTATTGCTAGTATTTCTACTAGCAATAAATCTGGTTGCATTTATGTTATTCAAAATAACTATTTCCGTGTTGGTGATATAGTGGTGAGCATAGCTGCTGTCCAAAATAACTATTTCCTCTGGGTGGACGTTTTATCAAACTGAAATATAATTTGGATCATTTGTTTCTACTTGTATTTTGCTTGAGGGGGTGCATTTTTCTTTTTTAGTTCTATTTTTTGAATATGTAAAACATTTATACATTTCAAAAGTAAAAACTGTATAAAAGTATACTCAGAAATACTTTCATTTCTATCTCTTCCAACCTTTGTCTTACTTTTGTATTTTTTGTAAAAATAAGATATATATTGTATTTATAATATATTTATATATGTACATATACACATGCAAACATATGCATGTATGTATATATATATTTATATGCTTTTTATTTATTTCTTATATAAAACATGGCACAGAGTGAGGAGAAGGTCATGTTTTCCATTTCTACCCAGAACTCAGCCATACTTGTTTCTTGAGTACAGGAAGGTTCGGACATATGGAGAATTAGCCAATGTGGTGAGTAGCCACCCATCCTGGGGTGGCTTCACGGAAGCTGCTGTGGACAAGGGGTGGGGTCAAAGCAGGATAGACCAAAATGACTCAGGAACTGGAGTGTGAAACTTGACTGGTTATCTTAAAGAGGGCTGTTACCTGGCTCTCAGACCGGGAGTTTAATCTCTGCAAAGATAGAAACTACATTTGCCTCGATATCCCTAGCTCTTAGCACAGTGTATCTTTTGAATGAATAACAGAATAAAAGGAGGCATATACTATGATTTTCGTGGTATAAAAAAGAATGTAATTTTATTTTATGATCTATAAACTAGTAAGGCCCAGAGCATTTGGGATACAGTGGTCTTAGATTGGGTTCCCTAGAAGCTGACTCAGGGGCAGGGTTTGTGTGTAAGTGATTTATTGTACAAGTTTTCCCAGGGCAGACTGGCAGGAGAGTGAGGGAAGAAGGACAGGGAAGGAGTGGGAGCCAATTAAGGATATGATTTCATGCAGAGTCCCACAGCGGGTAGCTTCAGCTTCATCTTGCTGAGAACCATGGAGGTTAAGTTAACCCTGGTCATGGGAGTGTCACTAGCTCTTACTTTTACTCCCAGACAAGGGAGCTGGACCTTCATACCCTACATTTGTAAATAATTGGTCAAGGGCTGCTTCAGAGGAAAGTAAATTTCCAGGCACTTGTGGCTGTATTTGAGAGCAGGTAAGTGTCTAATATTGTCTGCTACAAATTATAGCTCTAGTTTCAAATGGAGTTATTTTCCTAAGCAACATTTTATAAAAAGAGCCATAAACATTAAATTTAACCAACTATAAATGATAGCTCTATATTTAGTAGAACTTTCTAAAGCGTGTTTAAACCACGTGTCCAAGTAACTACAGACATGTGTCTTTCAGAGGATGCCTATCATTGTGTGCCATGTAAAGTTCTTTCTAATTCCTACTGTATTTCTTCTGCAATAAATCAGCGTTTACCTTCATTAAGGTCACGATATTCATAAGATGTTCTCTCTGAGGAGATTTTTATTTTGCAGGGGAGTTAGGACAATTTAGTAGGTTTTGAAAAACAGAGATTTCTGTTTGGTTGTCCTATTCTCATGGCTTATTTCTCTGCAGAAAAGAGGCAGCTAAGATTGCTCGCTGGCTGTTTAGATTGCCTTGGAAACAGCCTTTCCCTTTCCTTGAGTTGCCATCCCAGTAGCAGTGGCAGCTTCAAGACGTGACACAGACAGATCCACCTTCCAATCGCATGAGTCGTTTGACTCGCATTTGCTTTCTGACTGTTTGCTCCCACCACGTACCATCACTTCCCACCATCAAACAGACACAAAATTCAAGGCAAATTTAGCCATAGGTCTCTGAATCAAAACATTTTCTCTCAGCCACGAATTCTGTCTTTTGCCTATAGTAGAGGATCACAATCTCTTCCTTAAAATGTATTAAGTATTGATACATTAAAATGTATCAATCAATTTTTAAGGAACAATATCTTCCTTAACATGTATTTAGTAAATGTATTAAGTGTTGGAGCAGTTCTCCCCGCCCCCAGCCCCCTGCAGACTAATGTAATAGAGCTCACCTCTCCCAGTGAAAACTTGTTCTTTGAAATAGTCCTCTTGGGAGGCCATTTATTTATTCCAAATAATTTAGAAACTCACCCTTTGGACTCATAAAATGTCATAGGTACGGTTTTCTGGAAGCAGCTGCTTTCAGCAGAGTTTGGGGTAACAGATGAATTATTAGGGCTTAGCACCTGTGAAGGGAAAAGGAAGCAGGATTGGGCTAAGGGAGAAGTTGAACTGTGATGCCGGCCTGACAAAGCTTCCGCCAACCTGGGGCAGGCAACTGTGGGCAAGTGTTGCTTGTAAGGGTGCTTTGCTTTGGACCAAATGGCTGTGCCTGTATATCCTCCTTTCCCAGTCACTGGAAGCTGGCTGTCCTGGAACGGCATGACCTCGCATGAGACAGCTCTCTACAGCTGAACTAGACCCTGAAGCAGCTGACAGCTGGAGGCTGTCTTGCTGATCACAGTCCCCATGCTGGACACCAAGTCCTTCCATGAAGGGGGATTTGCGTTAGGAGACATATGTTTATGCCTAGCACGTAGAACCAGTTACAAATTCAATGAAAAACTCAACCTTACTACAGTATTGTTAGGTGGCATGCTCAGTTTTACTGAATGTTAGAATTGGGAGACTTACAGAGATTTTCTAGCCTAACCCCTACCTGACCCTCAGCGTTTACAGCTCCTGACTTTTCCCTCAGGACCACTGCACTGAAAGCTAGAAGGTGGCATGACGCCTTCCTGTAGCCCCCTCTCCTCAGCCCTCCACTGTCCTCTCCTTGCCTTTTTTTTTTTTTTGAGACAGAGTTTCGCTCTTGTTACCCAGGCTGGAGAGCAATGGCGCGATCTCGGCTCACCGCAAGCTCCGCCTCCTGGATTCAAGCAATTCTCCTGCCTCAGCCTCCCGAGTAGCTGGGACTACAGGCACGCGCCACCATGCCCAGCTAATTTTTGTATTTTAGTAGAGACAGGGTTTCACCATGTTGACCAGGATGGTCTTGATCTCTTGATCTGGTGATCCACCCACTTGGCCTCCCAAAGTGCTGGGATTACAGGCATGAACCACTACGCCTGGGCCTCTCCTTGCCTTTAAGGGGCCCAAGTCGCTTGACAGGCTCACAGGTATTTTTCTGATTTAAAATGGAAAAAGAAAAGACAACGACTTAAGGGAAACTGAGAAGAAAGGTAAAAACTGGGTGGAAACTACTTCCCTGCGGTTTTAACCATGATGTGTGGGAATTATCCAGAAAAGCCTAGATAACCCCCCTAAAGCAGACTAGTAAATGGAGGACTACAAATGCTTTATCAAAAGGTCTTCTGCCTTTCTACCTGTTGAATCTCTTGCAAAAATTATGTAGAGATTTGACTGTGAGCCTAAGAAAAAAAAGTCTTAAAAGGCCTCCTTGACTGATATTAACGGCCAAGTCTATGACTAGATGATCTCCGACCTCCATTCTTTAAACAGAGAATCTGTGTGGTGTTTACTTCACTCATCCATCAAGTGTTTTATTGAGTGCCTACTATGTGCCAGGCCCCATGCCAAGCTCAGGGGAGACAGTAGAGAACTGTATAAGGTACAAAGTTGTTCACAGCCAAAGTTGGCTGAAGACTTTAAGCAGGGCTCCCAGCTGTTTCCATCTGATTTTGATGTGTCTTTCTAGGTTGTGCTAAACCCATTAATTTACATGAAAGTGTTCTAAAGCTTGTGGCTGTTTTATTTTCCTTTCTAAGCATTCCACTTCTGCTTGAACATCAGACTGAGTGAAGCAGAGGGCGGGCTTTCATTGTCAGTTTTTCTCCATCTTTTTTCCTTCCTCTTTCTGCTTCTCTCTACTTCCTTTGCTATTTGGGATCACCAGCCGGGGTTCTTAGGAAGGACTGTGGTGTGGGCCCTCTGGACAAGGTAAGGGGTAGGGAAAGGAAAAGAGAATTGAGGGAAGCCTTGGGGCTCCCATCAGGAAACTGGTGGACTGATGAAGTCCGCTAAGTCCATTCATAGTAATAGCCAACATTTGTTTAACACCAACCATGTGCTCACCACGTATATTAACTCTCTGGACAGCTTACTGTTAGAAGGGGCAGTTAAGGAGGAGCTTATGCTGACTGAGGCTGAAGGTGAACTTAGGGGAAGGAGAGAAATTTAACCGAAGTTTAGTTGATAGACGTTTTGTTTCTATTGCTCAAAAGGAAAAAAAAAAGAGTTTAGCTAATCATGTGTAAGGCAAAAATTGGAAATTTGGAGTGTTTTTGTCTGCCTAAGGCCCATGGGGAAGCGTGCTTCTCCTTAGAAGAGAACAAAAAAGAGTGGGGGAGATATCTTTTATTAGCCTGTTTTCCAGGAGCACAGGGCTCAGGTAAAATTCAACTCTGCAGTTTCTACAGTAGTAGAAATGGAAACCACTTTATATAATAATAATATTTACTGTAACTAACAAATCCTCAAATAGTTCAAACACATTTGAAGTTGATTTCTCAATTATGTAAAGTGCAGCATGAGTGTCCCTGATTGATTGGTGGTTCTCCTTCAAATACTGATTCAGAAACTCAGGATCCTTGTATTCTGTAGTGCCATCGTTTTCAGCATGAGCTTGCTAAGGTCATCTTGCTCATGTGCATCAAATTGCTGAAAGGGGTAAGAGCATGGAGGATCAGATGTTCATGGGTCAGGCCTGGAAATGGCACTCATCATTTCTATTCACATTTTATTGGCTAGGACATGGTTACCAGACCACACCAAAGTGTGAGGGAAGCTGGGAAATAAGTCCCTGCTGTGTGGCCTGGAAGAAGAAATCAGTTTGGTGAACAGGTGGCCAATTTCTTGCATAACCTCAATGTCTGTCATTTATATTGAAAATTAATGATTAAATAAATAATAGGTCAATAAGCGGCTTTTAAAGAAAGAGACAAAGTTTTGTGTACTGATACAGAATAATTTTGAAAATGGTTTAAATATTAAAAATTAGTACAGAAGAGTTTTATAGCAAGTTAGGATATGTTCTCCCCCGCAAATAAAGCAGATCACATCCTAAAAAATAGATATTCATAAGCATCCTATTATACATAGGATGCCTCTGGAAGAATTCACAACAAACTTGCATCAGTGATTGCCTTTTCACTTGTTAAGGATGAAGTATTTGTTCTCCTGACACATGGACACAGAGAGGGGAATAACACACACTGGGGCCTGTCAGTGGGTGGCAGGAAAGGGGTTGGAGAGCATTAGGACAAATAATTAATGCATATGAGGCTTAAAACCTTGATGACGGGTTGACAGATACAGCAAACAACCATGGTACATGTATATCTATGTAACCTGCTCATTCTGCACGTGCATCCTGGAACTTAAAGTAAAATAAAAAAATTGAAAAAAGAAAAAAAAAATTGTTCCATGTTCTCCTGAGAATTACTAGGCATAGTTACCATTCTGAGTTTTTCTTTTTATCTCTATGATTTATCTCACATCGCTTTGCATTAATTCCTAGGTGTTCTTCTCACACCCTCTTGGTTTTTAGTAGCAAATGCTTTTAATCAGGTCATGAAGTCATTTGATAAACGTTCTTTAGTCTTTGTGAGACACCTCTAGTAAGCAGTACTGAAATGATGGACCTGTCAAGAAACAAAATCTGGGTATTGAAGTCTCATTCTTTGGCATTAAATAGACTCTTACTGACTAGCCAGCTTAAAATAGCCCCCGAATCACTCCTCCCTCAGTTTGATTTTCATTGCAATACTTACTGCTAAAAAATGTGTTTGGTAATTATCAATCTCTTTCAGTAGAGTATAAGATACATGTGTGAGTGGACCTTCTGTCTATTCTAATGGTGTCATGTGCTTAGGAGAATGTCACGTATCTGATGGTAGCTCAATAAAAGTTTACTGCATGTGTGTATGAATCTCCTTAGCTTGTTGCTTACTTTATATTTATCTTTCTAAGCTCACACTCATGTTACATTTTAAATTATCCAGTTTGCTTCTCAGGATTTGAAGGCATTTTGTCCACAGCTTTATCATGACAATGACCACATTGTACTGCGATTATTAGTTTACATATTTGTCTCTCAACTGTGAGCTTCTCAAGGGTGATCTCACCTGGTTAATCATTGTATCTCCAGTTCTTGGTACACAATAGATAAAGCCCTAAGGAAATGTTTTGCATTTCTTAAAATTATAAGAAATAATGGGCTGTGTGCAGTGGTTCATACCTGTAATCCCAGCACTTTGGGAGGGTGAGGCAGGCGGATCACCTGAGGTCGAGCGTTCAAGACCAACCTGACCAACATGGAGAAACCCCGTCTCCACTAAAAATACAAAATGTGGCCAGATGTGATGGCGCATGCCTGTAATCCCAGCTACTCAGGAGGCTGAGGCAGAAGAATCGCTTGAACCCGGGAGGCGGAGGTTGTGGTGAGCCAAGATTGTGCCATTGCACTCCAGCCTGGGCAACAAGAGCAAGACTCTATCTCAAAAAAACAAACAAACAAAAAAATGACTTTGAAGATTCTCCATGTTTATAATTGTTTGCATGATAATCTTAAATTGACCGTTGATTTGTTATTTGGCATAAAATAAAGGAGTGTCTTAGTCTGTTACCTTGTTGCTAATAAAGACATACCCAAGACTGGGTAATTTATAAAGGAAAGAGATTTAATGGACTCACAGTTACACATGGCTGGGGGAGGCGTCACAATCATGGCTGAAGGTGAATGAGGAGCAAAGTCACGTCTTACCTGGCTGCAAGCAAGAGATCATGGGAGCACGGGCAGGGGAACTCCCCTTTATAAAACCATCAGATCTCGCTGAAACTTATTATCATGAGAACAGCATGGGAAAGACCCACCCCCATGATTCAGTTATCTCCCACTAGGTATCTCCCATGACATGTAGGAATTATGAGAGCTACAATTCAAGATGAGATTTGGGTGGGAACACAGCCAAACAATATCATTTTACCCCTGGCCCCTCCCAAATCTCATGTCCTCACGTTTCAAAACCAATCATGCCTTTCCAACAGTCCTCTAAAGTCTTAATTCATTTCAGCATTAACTCAAAAGTTGACAATCCAAAGTCTCACCTGAGACAAGGCAAGTCCCTTCCACCTATGAGCCTGTAAGATTAAAAGCAAATTAGTTACTTTCTAGATACAATGAGGGTACAGGCATTGGGTAAATACAGTCATTCCAAATGAGAGAAATTGGCCATACAAGGGGGGCCACAGAACCCATGCAAGTCTAAAATTCAATAGGGTAGTAATTAAACCTTAAAGTTCCAAAATGATCTTCTTTGACTCCATGTCTCAGGTCATGCAGATGTGAGAGGTGGGCTCCCATGGCCTTGGGCAGCTTTACCCATGTGGCTTTGCAGGGTATGGACATCCTGGCTGCTTTCGCGGGCTAGTGTTGAGTGTCTGCGGCTTTTCCAGGCACATGATGCAAGCCGTCAGTGGATCTAATGTTCTGGGATCTGGAGGATGGAGGCCCTCTTCTCACAGTTCCACTAGGCTGTGCCCCAGTGGGAACTCTGTGTGGGGACTACAACCCAACATTTCCCTTCTGCACTGCCCTAGCAGAGGTTATCTATGAGAAAGAGTAAAAAAGGTACTTTTCAAGAATACAGAGATAGTTAAATGCAGATTATGATAAAACAAACTAGAGAGGGGAAAAAAAGCTTCAGAAAACCAAGAAAGTGGAATTAAAAGTGAGAAAGCTTGTTGTTGAGTGAAGATGAGGGAGTCCTAGTGCATAATTTGAATCTAAGGAGGACCCAGGTAATAGCTGTTGAGTGGAAAACTTCGGAATAGGACACAAAAATTCAAGTGATATAAATCCACTGTGAGAGTGTGGTTGACTCCTCTGTGCCCTCAGCATAGCAACATGTGAAACAAGGTGAATTCAGTTTTTCAGCTGAAATGTGAGACAATCATTCAAGATGTAACTCAAGAAGAACATGTTTTGATAAAAAAAACCAGAGGGGTACTACTCATAGGGAAAAAATGATGTTTTTGGTTTTTAGTCTGATTTCAGCTCTTTGGTCTAGCTGGGGAGGTCAGCTAAACTAAAATCCAGTATGTTTATGAAGAAAAATTCTGGATTTCTTTAAGCACTGCTAAGCTGCCCTTGGGGGGTTGAGGTTGTTTCCAAAAAATTTCATTGATTCACCAGGACAAAGTGTGATTTTAATGATTATTTTCTAGATGTAGAACATTCCTGAGAATTATAAAACATCAGTTAATTTTTTAACTGCAATAACATTTTAATTTTACTCCATTAGGTAAGACAACAGAAGATGAAGTTAATTTTGAAAGCCTTTTGTAAACTATAAAAACTGTGTTAGTGCTAGTAGCTATTATTATAATTATAATTACCATTGTTTTGCTGGTAAATGTGAGAAAGGCAGTAGGGAGTTAGGAGAAACAGACCTTCTCTTTCAGTTGAGTTAAAGAGACTTGTTTCAACCTCATATCTGACTAAAGAACATGGTTGGTTTCTGAAACGGTGGAGACTGATCCTGATATCAACCCCTGAAGTGATTCCTGCAGAGCCTCTGAACTGTAAGCTGTCACATCATGGATGACAGCCAGGATATTGAGTCTATTTCAAATCGACTGAATGGGGCAGAGAATCATTAATATATTTATCACCACGGTTATTAGTTACATGTCACTATTGCAAAACTGTAGAATGTTATTTTTTATTCTTTTATTTGTTTAATCAGAAGGTGTCTACCTTTTAAAATTTTATTTGTACTCCTGTGTTTGTTTTCTTTATAGGTAGACACTTTTGTTTCTGAAAATCTTCCAAATTTTACACAGTTAGTAAACTAGATAATAAAAATGAAATCCAATTAGAAAATAGGTGAAAGATGTAGAGAGACATTTTACCAAAGAGAATATGCAGTTAGTAAATAAGTGTGTGGGAAGCTGTTCAACATCATTAGCCATTGGGGAAATTCACATTAAAATGACAATGATATATCATTACACACCCACCAGAATAGCTAATATGAAAAATAGTGGCCATCTCCCCAACGGTAGGGGAACAACACACACCAGGGCCTGCTGGGAGTGGGGCGAGGGGGAGGGGAGAGCATTGAGACAAACAGCTAATGCAACTGAAGCTTAAAACCTAGGTGACGGGTTGATAGGTGCACAAACCTGCACGTTCTGTGTATGCATTCTGGAACTTAAGATTAAAAAAAAATGTCAACACCAAAATGCTAGAGAGGATGCGGAGAAACTGGATCCCTTATTGTTGGTAGGAACGTAAAATGGTGCGAATCACTTAATTTAGAGTCGTGAAAATTTGTACCTGAATGTTTATAGCAATAATTGATTAAAATTGTTTTTAAATTTTGATTTGTGGTAAAATACAGCATGAAATGTATGATCTTAGCCATTTTTAAGTGTGTAGTTCAGTAGTTTTTAGTCACATTGTTGTGCAACTAACCTCTATGGAGTTTATCCTGCAAAACGGAAACTCTATTAAACAATTCCCTATTTTCCCCTCTTCTCCAAACTGGCAAACTCCATTCTTGTTGTTTCCATGAATTTAACTACTTTGGATACTTCATATAAGTACAATTGTACAGTATTTGACTTTTTATGACCGGCTTACTTCATTTAGCATAATGTTCTCAAGGTTCAGACACATTGTAGCATTTGTCAGTTTCTTTTCTTTTAAGAATAATCTTCCATTGTAAGTACATACCACATTTTGTTTATCCGTTCATCTGTTGATGCTTCCACCTCTTGGCTATTGTCAACAATGCTGCCATGATCATGCGTATACAAATATCTCTTCCAGTCTCAGAGGTAAAATTGCTAGGTCATACGGTCATTCTATTTATAATTTTTTGAGGAACTGCTATACTGTTTTCCATAGCAGCTGCTCCATTTTACATTCCTGCCAACAATACACAAGGGTTGCGGTTTTTCCCGCATCCTTACCAACACTTGTTATTTTTCATTCTTTTGTTAGTGGCCATCTAATAGGTGTGAGGTGGTATCTCTTTGTGGTTTTGATTTGCATTTACCTAGTAATTTGTGATGTTGAGCATCTTTTCATGGCCTTATTGGCTCTTTGTATATCATCTTTGGAGAAATGTCTATTCTCATTTTAAAATTGGTTTGAAGTTTTTATTATTGAATTGTAAGAGTTCTATATATATTCTGGATATTAACATTTTATCAGATTATTTGCAAATATTTTGTTTTATTTTGTAGGTTATCTTTTTGCTCTGCTATGTTCCTTGATGCTCAGAATCTTAAATTTTGGTGTAGTCCAATTTATCTATTTTTACTTCTGTTGTTTGTGGTTTTGGTATCATATTTCAAGAAAACTTCATCCAATCCCATGACATGAAAGTTTCTTCTGTTTTTTTCCTAAGAGTTTTATGGTTGTAGCTCCTACATTTAGGTCTTTGATCCATTTGGAGTTCGCTTTTTATATGTGATGTAAGGTAAGGATTCAGTTTTCCCTTCCTCCCTCCCTCCCTTCCTTCTTTCTTTCTTTTTTGCATGTGGATATCTAGATTTCTTAACACCATTTGTTGAAGGGAATGTCTTTTCCCATTGAATGGTCATTTTGAGATATTCTGGGTTCATTGAGAAGGTTTTTGCTTGAAACCGAGATATTTTCATAAGATTCTGGATCTTATTTGAACTTTTTGTTTTGACTAGCTTCTCTGTCACTGCTCCAGCAGGGGAAGGGGGAGGGCACTAACTTGTTACTGTCAGGTGGAGGTAAAATTTCTAACCCACCTGGCCTCTGTTAACACCCAAGGTAGGGGACTTTTTGTAACTGCTGGACGGGAGTGAGAGTTCGAGCTCTCCAGGTGGTTTGCAGTGACACCTTGGTGAGGGTGATCTTATTACTGCTGGGTGTTGGTGAAAGTCCTGATTCTCTGCTAGGCCTCCTCTGACACCTCCCCACCAGAAAGGGAAGTATGTTTCCTTGCGGCTGAGTGAGTTGGAAGTCCAGGCTTATCATATGATTTTCACTGATATTGTGGGGAGGCCTCATGACAAGCTGTCAGGAAAGATAGTCTCAGCTCCCTAGCTGCATACCACTCTTTCAGAGATGCTGGAACATCTTGTTACAGCCTTGTGAGGTTAGAAGTCTAGGCTGCCTACTTGGCTTGTGCTAGCATGGGTGGGGTAGGACCATAGTTTTTATTTTTTAAATTTTTCCATAAGTTATTGGGGTACAGGTGATATTTGGTTACATGAGTAAATTCTTTAGTGGTGATTTGTGAGATTTTGGTCCCGCCATCACCTGAGCAGAATATACTGCACCTTATTTGTAGTCTTTTGTCCTGCACCCCCTCCCACTCTTCCTCCCAAGTCCCCAAAGTCCATTGTATGATTCTTATGACTTTGTGCCCTCATAGCTTCACTCACGCTTACCAGTGAGAACATAGGATGTTTGGTTTTCCATTCCTAAGTTACTTCACTTAGAATAATAGTTTCCAAACTCACTCATCCAGGTCATTGCAAATGCTGTTAATTCATTCCTTTTTATGGCTGAGTAGTATTTCATATATATCACAGTTTCTTTATCCACTTGTTGATTGATGGGCATTTGGCATTCACAATTCCACGATTTTGCAATTGTGAATTGTACTGCTATAAACAGGCATGTGCAAGTATCTTTTTTCGAATAGTGACTTCTATTCCTCTGGGTAGATACCCAGTAGTGGGATTGCTGGATCAAATGGTAATTCTACTTTTAGTTCTTTGAGGAATCTCCACTCTGTTTTCCATATTGGCTGTACGAGTTTACATTCCCACCAGCAGTGCAGGAGTGTTCCATGTTCATCGCATCCATGCTGCATCTACCGTTTTTTGATATTTTAGAGTATGGCCATGCTTGCAGAAATAAGATGGTATCACATTGTGGTTCTGATTTGCAGTTCCCTGATTACTAGTGATATTGAGCATTTTTTCATATGTTTTTTGGCCATTTCTATATCTTCTTTTGAGAATTGTCTCTTTATGATCTTAGCCCACTTTTTGATGGGATTGTTTTTTTCTTACTGATTTAAGTTTGTTGTAGATTCTGGACATTAGTCCTTTGTCAGATGTACAGATTGTAATAATTTTCTCCCACTCCGTGGGTTGTTTGTTTACCCTGCTGACTGTTCCTTTTACCGTGCAAAAACTCTTTAGTTTAATTAGGTCCCAGCTACTAATCTATGTTTTTGTTGCATTTGCTTTTAGGTTCTTGGTCAGGAAATTCTTGCCTAACCCAATGTCTAGAATGGTTTTTTCAATGTTACCTTCTAGATTTTTTTAGAGTTTCAGGTCTTAGGTTTAAGTCCTTAACCCATCTTCAGTTGATTTTTGTATTAGGTGAGAGATGAGGATCCAGCTTCATTCTCCAACATGTGGTTTGCCAATTATTCCAGCACCATTTGTTGAAAAGGGTGTCATTTCCCCATTTTATGTTTTTGCTTGCTTTGTTGAAGATCAGTTGGCTGTAGGTATTGCAGTTTATTTCTGGGTTCTCTATTCTGTTCCGTTGGTCTATGTGCCTATTTTTATACTAGTACCATGCTGTTTTAGTGACAATGGCTTTATAGTTTGAAATCAGGTAGCGTGATGCCTGCAGATTTTTCTTTTTTTTTTTTTTTGTGTGTGTGTAGTCTTGCTTTGGCTTTGCAGGCTCTTTTTCGGTTCTATATGAATGTTAGAATTGTTTTTTTCTAATTCTGTGAAGAATGATGGTGTTATTTTGGTGGCGATTGCATTGAAGTTATAGATTGCTTTTGGCAGTATTGTCATTTTCACAATATTGATTCTGTCCATTTATTAGCATGGGATGTGTTTCCATTTGTTTGCATCGTCTATGATTTCTTTCAGCAGTGCTTTGTAGTTTTCCTTGTAGAGGTCTTTTTGACTCCTTTGTTAGGTTTATTCTTAAGTCTGATTTTTCTTTTTTGCAGCTATTATAAAAGGGGTTGAGATACAAGATTAAAGTACACAAATCAGTAGCTCTTCTACATACCAACAGCACAACAGCAACCAGGCAGAGAATCAAGATCTGTGTACTTTAATCTTGTATCTGGAAACTTTGCTGAATTCTTTTATCAGTTCTAGGAGTTTTCTGAAGGAGTCCTTAGGATTTTCAAGGTAAACTATCATGTTGTCAGCAAACGGAGACAGTTTGACTTCCTCTTTACTGATTTGGATGCCCTTTATTTCCTTCTCTTGTCTGATTGCTGTGGCTAGGACTTCCATTACTATAATGAAGAGGAGTGGTGAAAATGGATATTCTTGTCTTATTCCAGTTCTCAGAGGGAATATTTTCAACTTTTCACCATTCAGTATTATGTTGGTTGTGGGGTTGTCATAGATGGCTTTTATTACATGAAGGTATGTCTCTTGTATGCTAATTTTGCTGACAGTTTTAGCTCTTTCTTCCATTCTCTTGTGGATGTTTAGTGCTATAAATTTTCCTCTACTCACTGCTTTAAATGTGTCCCAGAGATTCTGGTATATTGTGTCTTTGTTGCCCTTGGTTTCAAAAAACATCTTTATTTCTGCCTTCATTTCTTGATTTATCCAGTAGTCATTCTGGAGCAGGTTGTTCAGTTTCCATGTAGTTGTGCAGTTTTGAGTGAGTTTCTTTATCCTGAGTTCTCATTTGATTGCACTGCGGTCTGAGAGACTGTTTGTTATGATTTCCATTCTTTCGCATTTGCTGAGGAGTGTTTTACTTCCAATTATGTGGTCAATTTAGAGTAAGTGTGATGTGGTGCTGAGAAGAATGTATATTCTGTTGATTTGGGATGGAGAGTTATGTAGATGTTTATTAGGTCTGCTTAGTCCAGATCTGAGTTCAAGTCCTGGATATCCTTATTAATTTTCTGCCTCATTGATCTGTCTATTATTGACGATGGGGTGTTAAAATCTCCCACTATTATTGTGTGGGAGTCTAAGTCTCTTTGTAGGTCATTAAGAACTTGCTTTATATATTTGGGTGCTCCTGTATTGGGTGCATACATATTTAGGATCGTTAGCTCTTCTTGTTGCATTGATCCCTTTACCATTATGTAATGCCCTTCTTCGTCTCTTTTGATTTTTGTTGATTTAAAATCTGTTTTATCAGAGACTAGGATAGCAACCCCTGCTTTTTTTTCTGCTCTCCATTTGCTTGATAAATCTTCCTCCATTCTTTTTATTTTGAGTCTATGCGTGTGTTTGTATATGGGATGGGTCTCCTGAATACAGTACACTTTTTCTTGACCCTTTATCCAATTCGCTAGTCTGTGTCTTTTAATTGGGGCATTTAGCCCATTTACATTTAAGGTTAATATTGTTATGTGTAAATTTGATCCTGTCATTATGATGCTAGCTGGTTGTTTTGCCTGTTAATTGATGCAGTCTCTTCATAGCGTCGATGGTCTCTACCGTTTGGTATGTTTTTTCTAGTGGCTGATATTGGTTGTTCCTTTCCATATTTACTGCTTCCTTCAGGAGCTCTTGTAAGGCAGGCCTGGTGGTGACAAAATCTCTCAGCAGTTTCTTGCCCATAAAGGATTTTATTTCTCCTTCACTTATGAAACTTAGTTTGGCTGGATATGAAATTCTGGGTTGAAAATTCTTTTCTTTAAGGATGTCGAATATTGGCCCCCACTCTCTTCTGGCTTGCAGGGTTTCTGCCAAGAGATCTACTGTGAACCTGATGGGCTTCCCTTTGTGGGTAATCCAACCTTTCTCTCTTGCTGCCCTTAGCATTTTTTTCCTTCATTTCAACCCTCCTTAATGTGGCAATTATGTGTCTTGGGGTTGCTCTTCTTGAGGAATATTGTTATGGTGTACTCTGTATTTCCTGGATTTGAATGTTGGCCTGCTCTGCTAGTTTGGGAAAGTTCTCCTTGATAATATCCTGAGGAGTGTTTTCCAACTTGTTTTCATTCTCCCAGTCACTTCAAGGTACATTGATCAAACGTAGATTTGGTCTTTTCATATAATCCTATATTTCTTGGAGGCTTTGTTAATTTTTTTCACTCTTTTTTCTCTAATCTTGTCTTCCGCTTTATTTCATTGAGTTGATCTTCATTCTCTGATATCTTTTTTCCACTTGATTGATTCAGTTATTGAGACTTGTGTGTGCTTCACGAAGTTCTTGTGTTGTGTTTTTCAGCTCCATCAAGTCGTTTATGTTCTTCTCTAAGCTGGTTATTCCAGTTTGCGTTTTGACTAACCTTTTCCCCAGGTCCTTAGCTTCCTTGCATTGGGTTCAGACACGGTCCTTTAGCTCAGAGAAGTTTGTTATTACCCACCTACTGAAGCCTGCTTCTGTTGTTTTGTCAGACTCATTCTCCATCCAGTTTGTTCCCTTGCTGGTAAGGAGTTGTAATCCCTTGGAGGAGAAGAGGTGTTCTGGTTTTTGGAATTTTCAGCCTTTTTACACTGATTTCTTCCCATCTTCATTGACTTACCTACCTTTAGACTTTGAAGTTTGTGACCTTTGGCTGGAGTCTCTGAGTGGACATCCTTTCTGTTGATGTTGAAACTATTTATTTCTGTTGGTTAGTTTTCCTTCTAACAGTCAGGCCCCTCTGCTACAGGTTTGCTGGAGTTTGCTGGAGGTCCACTCCAGACCCCGCTTGCCTAGGAATCACCAGCAGGGGCTACAGAACAGTAAAGATTGCTGCCTGCTCCTTTTTCTGGTAGGTTTATCCCAGAAGGGTACCCATCAGATGCCAGCCAGAGCTCTCCTGTATCAGGTGTCTGTCAGCCCCTGCTGGGAGGTATCTCCCCATCAGGATACATGGAGTCATGTAGCCAACTGAGGAGGCAGTCTGTCCCTATGAAAGCTGGAACACTGTGCTGGGGAATTTGCTGCTGTCTTCAGAGCTGTCAGGCAGGGACGTTTAAGTCTGCTGAAGCTGTACTCACAACCACTCCTTTTTCCAAGTGCTCTGTCCCAGGAAGGTAGGGGCTTTATTTATAAGTCCCTGATGGGCTGCTGCCTTTTTTAGAGATGTCCTGCCCAGTGAGGAGGGAGTCTAGTGACACAGTTTGGCTGTGGAAGCCTTGCTGAGCTGCCATGGGCTCCACCCTGTTCTAACTACCTGGTGACTTTGTTTACATAGGTGAGGTTAAAACTGCCTATTTGAGCCTCAGAAATGGCAGATGTCCCTCCCCACCCTGAGCTTGAAAGTCCCAGGTTGAGCTCAGACTGCTGTGTTGGCTGGGAAATTTTCAAACCAGTGGATCCTAGCTTGCTGGTTTTCATGGGGGTGGGACCCGCCAAACCAGATGACTTGGCTCCCTGGCTTCAGTCCCCTTTTTCAGGGGAGTGAACAGTTTTGTCTTGCTGGCTTTCCAAGCACCACTGGGGTATAAAAAAAAACTGCTGTGGCTAGCTTGGTGTCTTCCCAAATGGCCGCCCAGTTTTATGCTGGAAACCTGGGGCCCTGGTTTTGTGGGCACTGGAGGGAATCTCCTGGTCTGTAGATTATGAAAACCAGGGGGGAAATTGCAGTATCTGGGCTGGAGTGCTGGGAACAGTCTCTAATGGCTTCCTTTGGCTAGGAGAGGGAGTTCCCAGGCCCCTTGCACTTCCTGGGTGAGATGATGCCCAACCCTGCTTTGGCTCATGCTCCTTGGGCTGCACCCACTTTCCAACCAGTCTCAGTTAGAAAAACCAGGTACCTCATTTGGAAACGTGGGAGATCACCCACCTTCTGCATCATTCTCGCTGGTGCACTGGAGCTGTTCCTATCCACATTTTCATCTGATGTCCTGCTTAAAGGACTCCTTAACTTTTGCTGTATTACAGCTATACTATCTAAAGTCTTTCCCCATTTGTTTGTCTGAAAATATTTTTATTTCACCTTCATTTTTGACAGATGATTTTTTTTGCTGGGAAAGAATTCTAGGTTTTCTTTTTCAATTATTTAAAAAATGTTGTTTCACTATCTTCTAGGTTACATTTATTGCAATGAGAAATTTGTTGTCAACTTTCTTTGCCCATTGAACTAATCTTGTTTTTCCCTGCTAGCTGCTTTGGTTTGAAAAATTTGATTATGGTGTACCTGGTATCGTTTTCTTTGTAATTTTTGCTTGGAGTTTGTTCAACTTTCTGCATCTGTGGGTTATTTTTCAAATTTGCAAACTTTTGGCCACTATTTTTTCAAATAGTCTTTCTGTCTACTCTCTATCCTTTGCTGATCATAATTAAACAAATATTTGATCAAAACTATACCTTTGTTTATTGATGTTTTGTTAATTTTCTCAACAAATATTTGATCAAAACTACTCTTTAGTTCATTGATGTTTTGTTAATTTTCTCACTTTGATTTGTTTCTCTCTCTGGTTCACTCATTCTTGTTCTCATTCTCTGTTTTCCCTTTTGGACAGTTCTTATTGCTAACCTTTTAAGTTTACTACTTTTTTCTTCTGTGATGATTAATCTGCTGTTAATCCTATTCAGTGTATTTTTCATTTCAGACATTATAGTTTTTATCTCTAGAAATTTATTTTGGGTCTCTTTTACGTCTCCCTTTAACATGCTCAGTCTTTCCTCCAGTTTCTTAAATGTATAAAATGCAGTAATAACAATTCTTTAATTTGCTTGTCTAATAATTCTATTACCTGTATCATCTTTGTTTTTTATTGAGTCTTCTCATTATGGGATGTATTTTCCTACTTCTTTGCATGACTAGTAATTTTTGACTGGATGCTAGACATTTTGAATTTTACCTTGTTATGTGCTGAATATTTTGGTATTCCTATAAATATTCTTGCATTTTGTTCTGAGATGTGGTTCAGTTATTTGGAAATAGTTTAATGTTCTTGAGACTTTTTAAACTTTATTTTTAAAAGTTTTATTTTAATTGAGAAATAGTAATTGCATGTATTTATGGAGTATAATGTGATGTTTTGATACATGTATTCTTGAGACTTTAAAAAGTTTTTGTTAGGTGAGATCAGGCTTGCATTTAGTCTACGTTTAACTTTTCCCCCATTGAACTGAGACTTTTTTGTACTTTGATACCTTGTTGTTAATGAATTCTCACTTTGGCTTTTGGGAACAGACACTATTTCCATTCCATTGTGAACTCCAAGCACTGCTGCCACTACTTATTTTCTAGGTTGTTTTTTGCTCAATAGTTTTCTCACATGTACATGCTGATCAGTACCCAGGTGAAGTATTGAAGGAAATTCCCTGCATATTTCTGGTATCCTTTTTCTGTGCAACTCTGTCTTCTCTGGTACTCTGTGTTATGAACTCTCCTTTCCCTGAGTACCTCAGGTTTTCCAGATTTGTGTCTTCAATTTAGGGAGAAATGTGGGCTCTGAGTGAGTCCCTCCATCCCTGTGCCATGGATTGGAAATGTTTTCCAAGTAGTAAGTTGGGGTAATAGAAGGCCTCACCACATTTGTTTTCTGTCTCTTTGGAATTTATAGTGTTTTGCTTTCAGATATCCAATGTCTTGAGAGTTGCTTCATACACTTTGTCCAGTTTTTTAGCTGCCCAGCCTGTAAAGTAAATCCAGTTCTTGTTACTCCGTCTTGGCTGGAAGCAGTTCTTCTGTTTGATTTGATGCAAAAGTTTTACAAATATCACTTGGTAAAAGCCTATCCTGTTTAACAAGTTACTTTGCAGTCTTTACTGATAAGCATTTAATCCTTTAGTTTATGCACATGGCTCCATTCATATTCAGTGTTTTGTAGATTTTTCTGACAGTCCTGTGAGACTGGCTGGGGTAGGTAGGAGTGATTATTTGATAGATGAGGAAACTGAGGCAAAGAGAGGCTAGGTGACTTGCTCAAAAATTTACAGTTATTTTAAGAATTGAGACTAGCACCTCAGAATGCAGAATCAGGTTGTTGTGATCTTTCTGCTATAACAGGCTTCCATACTGATGTTTTAAAAATAGAGTCATTTAGGGATTTTTTTAAAAGTTTATTTTTTACTTCATTAGAATATAAAAATTCTGTGGGTGAAGTTGAATCATCAAATGGGGCCAATTTATTCCATTCTATGGGGAGAGGAGATTTATTTCATTCTGTCTGTCTATCTATCTAATATATGTGTGGAGCCCTATTACATACAGTGATTTGAGAAACTGGTAGGCCTGACATAGTTGGGAAAAAACTTATGTCTATTTTTCTGTTTATTAGTTTCTATTTCATAAGGCTCTAGAAATAGTTCATATTTGAATCTCAGCTAAGGTGTCTTTAAATAAAATTTTATGCCCCCTTCTTTCTCTTTTAAGTGTTGTAAGAAAATGCACTTCTGACTGGCATAAGAAAAGCTATGACATCTTAAGAATTTTTCTATAAGACCCTATGAAGACACTTATTTGAGGACCATTTCAGTTCTGTCCTTTCTGTGGGGGACGTAAAACAAAAGGTCATTTTCACACCTCAAATTCAATTTGTGTCTGTTTTATAATCTATTTTTATGGCTGTCATCCAATTTTGTCCCTGTAGTTTAGATTGTATCTAATAGTATCTTGGCTTTGATTTAGGCAGGATAGAAAGAGATTTGCTACTCACCTGGCCAGACACAGACTCCTGTGACACTTAAAGGGTTATATGAAAGGGATAGAAATGGATGTCTCGCTTCGATGTTGAATATATGGACACACACACACACACACACACACACACACACACACACACACACACAGACTCTCTCTCAGAGTAAATTCTAACTCAGTTGGAGCCCCGGGGGCATGTAAACAGGCATAAGGAAATTTCCCATAGGTTTACAGGGTGGGGAGAGCTATTCCTCCCCCATGTATTAGCAGAAGTGGCAGATGGCATCTTTCTCCCCTAATAATCACCAGATGGCATAAAGCTATGCCCTGTGGTGCAGGAATGAGGAAACTGGGTTGATCATGTATTTCTACACCTAAGCTCTTCTTATTTGACTCACATTTGTCTGCGCTACTGGTCATGTATTTATGTTAGAAGAATTTAAAGAAAGGGACCAAAAACCTCATTGTGATTGCAGAGTATTCATTTTAATTTCATAAATATAGCACATTTTATGAGCTAATAACTTGCAAATCTGCTAAGCAGCCTCATAGGCTTCTGTTCACTTGTATCCTAAGCTATGATACGTGTTTGCATCCTGCTCTAAACCTCTTCTATGCAGTATTTTTCAGGAATGATGTAATGCCTAGAAAATTGAAGTTTAATCTTTTGAGTAGCAAAAGTTTTACTGTAAAAATTAAACCTTTGAAAATTTTTAGATACTGATGTTCAGTTTTACTGAATGGTATCATGTTTATAATAACGACTGTTAGAAACATAAGTTGTAGTACAGGTGCATTTGACATTGTTGTGATAACAAATGAGACTAAAGGCAGAATGGATCTTACTTAATCCTAAAGCAATCTTAGAATACAAGTTGATGGTGGTTTTTAAAGAAGTTGGCAGTAGATATCCTTTTTAATCAACAGATTATAATGATTGAATAGAAATGAGGCAGTAAGTATTGTAAGTAAAACGATTTTATCACAACATTAATCTGAAATGTTTCAATGAGTTCTACAATCATTGAGTCCTGAAGGTAATTAGAAAGCAAGATGTATGTTTTTTTTTATCTGTATTTGACTGGTAGAGTCACTCTTTTTGGACTAAATCTATAGTACCTTTAATCAATAGAGATGAAATAGAGAATCTTTGAGAAACTGCTGTGCCACTGACAAGGCTTTTCAAACTGTCTTTCTTTAAAGCCTGACCTTTTGTTTTGCATTTTCATATCCTGCTTAGTACTTTTGCCTCCGAGGCTGACCACAGCCTTTTCTCCTCATAAGGAACTCCTTTGTTTTACAGCTGCATTGTTATGATTTCTTAGTGGTTATGGATTTTAATGCATATTAAGGGTGCTTTTTATATTTCAATGTCATTTAGGTTACATAGGCAAGAAAATCCATTTAAGCTCAACAAATGATTTTGGGAAAAGTGCACATCCATGTGCAAAAGAATAGCGTTGGATCCTTACCTTATATCATATACAAAAATTAACTCAAAATGGACCAAAGACCTAAACATAAGAGCTAAAACTATAAAACTCTTAATAGAAATTATAGGGGATAAGTTTAATGACATTGGATTTGGTAATGACTTCTTGAATTTGACACCAAAAGCATATACGTTGAACTACATCAAAATAAAAAACTTTGTGTATCAGAGGACACAATCAACACAGTAAAAACCAACCTATGAAATGAGAGAAAATATTTGCAAATCACATATCTAATGAGGGGTTACTATCCAACATATATAAAGAACTGCTACAACTCAACAACAATGAAAACCAAACAACCCAATTAAAAAATGGGCAAAGCTCTTGAACAGATATTTCTCTAAAGATGTTACCCAAATGATAAAGAACAAGTAGATAAAAATGCCCTAATCATTCGGGAAAATGTAAATCAAAACCAAAATGAGATACCTTTTCATACCTTGTAGGATAGCTGTTGCTACTACTACTGCTACTACTACTACAAAAAATCAAACCAACAAAACAAAACAGGAAATAAGAAGTGTTGGAAAAGATGCAGAGAAATTGGAATACTTGCTTACTGTTGTGGGCATATAAAATAGCAAAATCACTATAGAAAAGAGCATGGTGGTTTCTAAAAAAAACTTAAAATAGAGTTATCATACTATCTAGCAATTCCACTTCTGAGAATATACCCAAAATAATTAAAAACAGGAACTTAAAGAGATATTTATACATCCACATTCATAGCAGCATTATTTATAAAATTAAAAAGTAGAAGCAACCCAAACGACTGTTGATGGATGAATAGATATACAAAATTTGGTATATACATACAATAGAATATTTTTCAGCCTTACAAAGGAAAACAAATCCTGAGACGTGGTACAACATGGCTGAACCTTGAAGATATTAAGGAAAATATACCAGTCAGGAAAAGACAAATACTATATGATTCTACTTATGTGAGATATCTTGAGTAGTAAAATTTGTAGGGAGAGAAAGTAGAATGGGAGTTGTCAGAAGCTGGGATGAGGGAAAAGTGAAGAATTGCTCTTTAATGGATGTAGAGTTTCAGTTTTACAAGATAAATAGAGTTGTGGAGATTTGTCTTACAGCAATGTCAACATTGTTAACACTATTGAACTTCACATTTAAAAATGATTAAATGGTAAATTTTATGTTACGTGTATTTTACCACAATTAAAGAAATAATGGGAAAAGATTTTGTTAACAAACTGCTTGGTAGTCTACCAATTGGGGATTGGATTAACATTTACACCTGTGAAGATCTGAGCAAGGGTAGGGATGTGTTAGGGAAGGCATGAAGGTTAGTTTAGTGATAGGCTATAGTAAATGGTGTAGCAGCAGCATAAACAAAGTTCAACGGGAACAGAAAAGGAAAACTTAAGTCTTCCTGAAGGCGTAAGAGAGATCCTAGACAAGGTGGTTTTATTTGAGCTGCTTTGAAAGATGAGTGGGAATATGACAGGTAGGAAAAGAACAAAAGGAAATAATAGGGAGAGGAAACAGAATGAGCAGGTGCCATAGAGTTGTGAAAGACCATAATCTGGGAATGGTGGTGGTCAGACCACAATGCTTTGTGAATACTGCCCATACTCCCATGGTTCAGAGCGGAAATCTACTAAATGTGCAAATTTTCTCTTAATAATTCATTTAAATTCTGTATTAGTTTCCTGTTGCTGCTTTAACAAATCACCACAAATTTAGTGGCCTTAAACAACAGAAATTTATCTTACAGTTCTGGAGGTCACAAGTTCAGAAATCAAGGTGTCAGCAGGGCTGTGTTTCTTCTAGACGCTCTAGGGGAGAATCAATTTCTTTACATTTTCTAGATTCAATAGGTGGCCTGTATTCTTTGGCTGGTTGACCCCTTGTTTGCCTTGGTCTGATCTCTGTTTCTATTATCACATCTCCTTCTCTCCCTTGGACCTGCTTGCCTCCCCTCCTACAAGTATTTCAATTACATTGGGCACAGGTAGATAATAACTCAAAGTTCTTAACTTAGTCACATCTGCCAACTCTCTTTGCCGTGTAAGGTAATATACTCATAGGTTTTGGGATTGAGATGTAAATACTGTTGGGAGCCTATTTTTCTGTACTTCCATGGATTCCATAGGAGTGAAATATCTTAGGTCTCAAAATACATAGGCTGAATGAATTTGTATATCAAAAGAGTATGCAGCCCAAATTGTATTTTTTTTTTTTTGCTATTCATATTAGTTGATTTTCTGCAACTTAAACAATCACCCTTTCATCAGTCAGTTTCATGAGCTGTGACTCTCAAAATAATCTCCAATCATTCACGGTTTCTCCCTTAGTGAGACCCTTATAACACCAATCCCAAGTCATAAAGCATTTAAGAAGTTCCTGATGCCTTCCTTCCTTTCACCACCAAACTTTTGGAAAGAGGGGGTTCCATACTCACTCTGTTTCCTCAGCTCATTCACAATTCCACACAGGAAAAGCTGGCACCTCTTTTGGATTTAGTTTCTTACCTGGTCCAGGTCTCTTATTTTTGAGATGTTTCTCTCCAGCTTTAAACTATCTTGATTCTGTGATACTACTACTTCTCAGTCATGCAGCATCAGAAGTGGGCTAGTTCCCCTCAAGTCTCTTAGCCCCTAGTCAGTTATTTTTCTCCCCAGGATCTCAAGCCAAGCTGTTAGTCTAATCATTGTGTTGTGACAAGCTGCAGTTTGGAATTCAGCAAAAACGTTTTTTGCGTTGTAGAATTTCATTCAGAAACAATTCAAGCTGAGAATGAAGGCTGTTCCTGTATTCCTAGTAGGCTTCTCTCCCAATGCTGGGTCACACATTGTTGCCTTTCTGGCTAAAGGTTTCCCTATACTGTTAAATTATCGCTACCTCAGGATGGAAGGAGATAGTAATCCTAGCATAGATATATTCAAGCCAGTCTGGCTTCTGAGGGTTCCAAGTTACTAACAGTTCTCCCTTTTAGTTACGTATTTCTGTATTTATATTTCATATAATCATTTACCTCTTTTGGGCTGAATAAAAACAGAACACTGTCTAACCAGGGAAAAGAGAGCAGTTTTCCTCTGAGAAGCATTCAGCATCTGATTAAATATTTTAAATTGCTTTATAAAATATTTCATCCTGGATTTTCTGTAATTTACTTTATAATAATCACTGAGGGAGATCTGACAATGGTTAAGTCTCCAAAAGCTTTCCCTGATTATTTCAGAACGACCTGATTTTCTTCCTGCTTCTGGGAGAAAGTGTCTATTAGGGGAAATGCTCCTAAAATGAGGTGTTAAGCTGGGAAGGGTTGCCTCAGGTTTTGTGTTAATTGGTAATAAGTGAACAGCTCATACAACTTTATTCATTTCTTTGTTCTTTCAATATATTTACTGAAGCATTACCATGTGCCAGAGTCTGTACTGAACCCTCAGTATGGATATGAATTAGATACAGCCTAGTTTTCAGGGAGCTTCCGGTATAGTAGGGTAGACTGATAGGTAAATATCATGTGAACTAAGTGCAAAAGTACAACAAAATGTCATGATGCTGTCATAGTTTCTCTGTGCTGCTATTACATAATACTTGAGACTGGTTAGTTAAGAAAGAACACCATTTTTTTTCTTACAGTTCTAGAGGTTTGGAAGTCCAAGATCAAGGAGCTAACATCTGGTAATGGTCTTCTTCTTGTATCATCACAGAGTGGAAGGCAGAAGGGCAAATAATCTGAACTGTCTGTGAAGCCTCTTTTATATGGGTCTTAATCTCATTCTTAAGAGGAATCCTCATGACCTAATTATCTCTTAAAGGCCCCACCTCCTAATACTATCATATTGAAACACCTGAATTTTGGAGGAGACACTCTCAAAACAGATAATGTACTGAAGCATCCGCATGGTACATAATGTGGGCAAAATGGGAGCAAACCTATGATTTTATCATTAGGAAACGGGTGCATACTTGATGTCCTTGTAAGTTCTAATCAACAGTAGCAGATGTATGAATAAAAAAGCATTCTGAAGGAGGCTTGGTATCATTCATATATTAGTCTAATGTTGGGATTCACTCAGGGTGGCTGGCAAAATATTAAGGGAAATATTGGGGAAAGTTATAAGATAGTCTCAAACCTTTTGGAAGGCTGAAAGATTTTCATTAACTTGTAATAATGGAACAGGCTGAAGGCAGCCAGTTCTTACCTTAGAGCATCAGGTCATGGAGTGAAGATTAGAGATAACAGAAGCTTCCTTAGTTAAGTCTGTTTACCCTACATTCCTTTGCCTCTACTCTAACTAGCTTGTTTACTCATATAAACTTTGTGCTAAATGGTCCTCTTGGTGGGAGGTCAAAGGGAGGTTACCTGCTAATGGTGTTGGCTCTGGGCCCTGGAACCAAAACTTTTAGCATTCGTAAAGCCACTCTTTTACCCATGTTAATTATCTACATGTGTGGTGACTTAGAACTTCTGTTATTAAATCTATACTGAATAAATGCAACAAAGAACAGCCAGTGTCGGGTTGGGTAGCTGCAATCACCTTCTGAGAGCAGCTGATGACCTTCTTAGCCCACTCCTTCACTGTACTCAGTGTGTGAGTGTATTTTATTCATCCATTATGGAATCAGGGTTTGCAAGACAGACCCTCACAGGTGGTGATCAATGTCTCAGTCCAACAACGACTAAATATTTACAGAGTATCTATCATAAGCTAAGAACTCTTTGTTGGTCAAAAATTGATGACAGATGATAAAATAAAAAGGAGAGCAGTCAAAAGAGACTTGAAGAAGCAGGATATTATTTTCTTCCCAGAGTGATAGAAAATAGGGAAATAAAGAGGTAATAAAAATTCTAGAGAGTCTACTTTAATATGAAATATTTACCTAGTATGGGCTGAAAACTTTCTCATACTCTGGTCAGGCTTATCAAATTTGACATGATAACCCCAAAACTGTGAAAATAGGAGATATCTTTTGTGGTCTTTTTTACAGCGGTAGAAGCAGAATATGTGATTTTAAGAAAATAATCTAGGCTTTATAAATCCATGAGGAACAGCTGAATGCTCAAGTGGTTCATATATTTCTTTGAGAAAGAAAACGTGTCATTTTCCATAATAGTCATTTCAAGCTGAAGAAGTACTAGATGATTATTAGTGTGGGAAAAATAATAACTCTGTATAAATATAGGCAAAAGAATAGAAATAGGTCACAGAGGAAATAAATATAAATAGATTATACAAATATAAAAAATATGCAGCATTACTTCCAGTTAAAAACATGCAAATCCAAGCAAGGAGATACTTATCGGGTTACCAACATTTAGATATTTGATAAATATCTGGTGTGGAGGGTGAAGAAACTGTCAATGCCAAATATGAATGAGAGAAAAATGCGTATAACAATTTTAGAGGGCAACTGGATGCTATCTAACAAAATTAAAAATTTACACATATCTTTTAACCTAGTAATTCCACACCTAGAAATGTATTCTAGGAGAAGTGTTTAAATAAGTGATATACAGAGATATTTCTCCAGCCTTGTTTAATAGCAATAGAAATATATATCTATCAATTGGAGATCATTTAAGTAAATTACGGTTGATTCATAATTTGAATCAATATGGTTGATTTGAATATGTTTGAGTCTAGGGAATATTGGTTAACAAGAAAGATGTAGATATATCTGTGCTAACACAGAAAGATCTGTATTAACAAGCAAGATGGAGAGCTATGTGTAATATGCTTGTTAATAGAGTATTTTAGCAGGTACACAAGAAATAGCTAACACTGGTTCTCTGGGTTGTGGAACTGGAAGGATTTGGATTAAGATGAAGATATAATTTTATTGTATGCATTGGATTGTTTCACTTGTTTTCTTATGTGTTTGTGTTAATTTTTCCAAATAAAAACAAACATAATTTAGACAGTGAACAGAGGAGCTCAGTGTCTTGGTATTCACTGTAAAATGCTGTGTCAGAAGTCTCTTCGTGATCCCAAAATAGAAAAATCTATCAACTTAGGTATTTTTATCTCTAATAACACTTCTAGTTATTTTTCTGGAGCTCCAGTGAACTAGGGAGAGTTCATCAAGGTCTACCACGTGCTCAAAACTGATCCTAAGGGAAGAGTATTTTACTGAATGACTCTGATGAAATGCTAGGATAGGTCTCCGAGATGGAGGAGATAGGATTGTGGTATTGCTTGTTTCATTTTATTGACTTAAAAACATCTCATTTAAAGGGAAGCAACTAAACATCACCTAGTTAGTTACTCTTGTCAAAAAGCTAAGCATGAGGGAACAAGCAGATACGAATGGAGGGACATTTGACAAAACAACCAACTTGTCTTCTTCAAAAAAATTAATGTCATAAAACTAAAAAAAGGAAGGGTTTATAATAAAGGGAACTAAAACATTAAATGTAGTGTGGGATGCTTGATTGAATGCTGGATTGATATTACAGGTACAATTGAAGGAATTTATATGGATTGAATATTAAATAATCATATTTATATAAAAAATCTCAAGTGTGATTGTTGTATTCTAGTTATGTAGGAGAATGTCTTATTTATAGAAGATAGATGCTGAAATATTTTTGGATAAAGCGTGATGTCTGCAACTTACTCTCAGGGGATCCGCAGAAAATGTATATGCATATATAGATCTATACAAATATATATTGAGAAAGATGAAGGAAATGTGGCAAAATGTCAAGAATGGGTGAATCTAGATTAAGCAAATGTGGATGTTCATTATATTTTTGGCACTCTTCTGTAGGTGTAACATTTTTCAAAATAAAAAGCTGAGAAAGAGAGAAGCAACCAGCAGAATGTAAAAGCTTCTGATTTAAATAGCACAGGTCTTAGAGACATAATTTTTCATTCCTTCCCTCTACACTGAATGAGATGAGCCACTGGGAGGTTTTGAGTGAGGAGTCACTTGATTGTAGGCTTTAAAAAGATTATTCTGGTTTCCGCCTTCAGAGTTAACCTTAGGTGGCCAGTGGTGGAAGCAGCAAGCCCAGTTAGGAGGTGACTGCATCCAAGCAAGAGATCACAGTGGCTTACACCACAGAAGCAGAAGGCAGGTAGTGAGACGTCACCTCATTCTGGAACTGTCTTGAAGGTAGAGCCAATAAAATTTGCTGACAGATTAAGTGTGGGATATGAGAGAAAGTAAAGAATAAAATGTAAACGTTTTTGGCCTGAGCAACCAGAGGATAAAATGGCTTGAAATGAGTTTGGAAAGGCTTCAGGTAGCATAGGTTTTGTGGGTCAGGGAAAGCTCAGAATTCATATTGGCTCTTTTGAATTTGAATGATTAGACATCTGAGTGGAGATCTTGGGTGACTATTGGAGTTATTAGTCTGGAATTAACTGGAGAGGTATAGGCTGAAGATATATAAACTATAGGTTGTTACTAAGGGAGTGAATCTAGATACAGAATGGAAGCCTGGGGCATTTTAGCACTAAGAGGTCAAGGAGTTGGAAAGGAACTAGCAAACGAGAGCGAAATGAGCAGCCAGTAAGTTGGTGGTAAACTAGGAGTGTCTTTTGCTGGAAGCTAAATAGAGTATTTCAAAAAAGAGGAACTATTTATGCTACGTGATGCTGTGGGGTCAATTAATATGAATAGAAGAATTGATCATTGGATTGAACAATGAGGAGATCAATGACGACCTTGCCATGAGCAAGCATGTTGCTGCAACTAACAGAAAACCTTAATAAAACTGTAATAATGTTGCCTTAAACAAAGAGGAGGTCATTTTTCCCATGTAAGAAGAAATCTAGAGAGCTTGTCCCTGGAGTTGGCTTGAGCAAATCAACAATGTTAGAGCCACCCTCTCTGCAATTTTGCTAGCCTTTTCTCATAGTTTCAAAATAGCTGCTTATGTGCCACTCAGTACACTCACATTCAAGAAGAGAGAAAGAACAATGTCATCAGGATTTAAAAAGCTCCCCAGAAAGCCATCCCTTGCACTCTCCCACTCTCTTAGAGGTGTCAGTTCATGTCTCCTTCACCAAAATGGTGTCACATAGTCACTGTCAAAAGCTTAAAGAGATATCAGCAAAGTAAGTTCATTTTGTATAGTTATATCCTGAAGTACAAAAGAGTTTTAATGACTTGACCAATACCACATTGGTAATATAGCAGGGTCAAAGCAAACTGTTGCCAAAGTTTGTGTTCTTTCTGACACATCATGGTATTGCAATAGTCTAGGCAAAGGCCATTATGGTTTAAACGAAAGCAATTACAGTAGTGCAGGGATGATTTTGAGAAAAAATATATTTAAAAATATTGCTGACCAATTAGATACAGAAGTTGAGTAAACATTAAGAGTGTCACAGATCCTAAAAGGCAGTTAAAACACTCAGACAACAGCTAGGTAAAGAAATAGACTTATCCGGCTGGGCGCAGTGGCTCACACCTGTAATCCCAGCACTTTGGAAAGCCAAGGCAGGGTATCACCTGAGGTCAGGAATTCGAGACCAACCTGGCCAACATGGTGAAACCATGTCTCTTCTAAAAATACAATAATTAGCTTGGTATGGTGGTGCGTGCTTGTAGTCTCAGCTACTCGGGAATCTGAGGCAGGAGAATTGCTTGAACCTGGGACGCAGAGGCTGCAGTGAGCCGAGATGGTGCCACTGCACTCCAGCCTGGGAGGCAGAGTGAGACTCTGTCTCAAAAAAAAAAAAAAAAAGAAAAAAGGAAAAAAAGAGAAATAGACCTATACTTGCAAACCAGGTCAAACCAAAAAATATTTACAGAATGCTATTTCCTGTGCTTTTTGTATGGGGATCCAAAGAAAAGCTAAGAATGCAATCACAAGTGATTTGGAGAGACATTTTTATTCTTCTCTGTCTCATAATACTGTGAGAGTACTGAGATAGTGCAAAAGGGCCTACGACAGTGCATGACATATAGTATATTTCCAATGAGTATTTCATTTTCGTCTTTTTAAAATATATATATTTTATTGCATTTTAGGTTTGGGGGTACATGTGAAGAACATGCAAGATTGTTGCATAGGTACACACATGGCAGTGTGATTTGCTGCCTTCCTCCCCATCACCTATATCTGGCATCATTTTTGTCTCTTAACTGACTTTGCTGTTTAATCTTCCTTCTTCTGTCTATTGTCTTCACTGCAACCAGAGCTGTCATACAAATTCAAATCTAATCTAACATTCTCTTGTTTAAAAACTGTCAAATTCTCCCCATTACTAGCCAGATGAAATCCAAAATTCTGGGTCTCACTGTTGGCCCTGACATCCTTACCTAGTTTTATGCCACTGAATGACTTGCTACTTATGAAACATGGTGGGCTCCTATGTGCCCTCTCTGCTTTTTCTATCTAGAAACTTCCATCTCTTTCTTCAAGACGTACTTTATGTCCTACCAAATGTGAAGCCTCATCCTATCTCTCATGGCAGAGCTGGTTACTTCCTTAGTATTCCTATGGCACATAGTTTTATATTAGCCCTTATTTTGTTATATGGATTGTAATTTTTTTGTGGGTTTAATCTTTTCTAGACAGTGAGATTTCTGGCATGAGAGATTGCTTTTTATTTTTCTTCAGAATCTTTGCCCTGCACAGTTCTTGGCACATAGTAGTTGATTAGCAAATTAATAAATGAGGAGGAGAATAAGAGATAATTTTTTGCCCTTTACCCTCAGAAGCATAAGCTCCAGTAGGGAGATTTGAAGTGAACATAGTCCCTCCGCTTTTTTTTTGTTTTGAGACAGAGTCTCGTTCTGTTGCCAGGCTAGAGTGCAGTGCCATGATCCGGGCTCACTTCAACCTCTGCCTCCTGGGTTTAAGTGATTCTCCTGCCTCAGCCTCCCGAGTAGCTGGGACCACAGGTGTGTGCCACCATGCCCAGTTAATTTTTGTATTTTTACTAGAGATAGTTTTGCATCATGTTGACCAGGATGGTCTGGATCGCTTGACTTCATGATCTGCCTGCCTCAGCCTCCCAAAGTGCTAGGATTGCAGGTATGAGCCATCGTGCGTAGCCCATGAGCCCTTTCTTTTGGTAGGAGTCTCATAAATGGTATAAAGTGATATCAGTATAAACAAACATTTCTAATTAAAGTGACTTAGGTTGTGTCTGCAAGGCCATCACTAAGTCAAAGTGGAAATGAATTAGTCTAAATTACCATAAGCCTTTTTCATAATGACAGGGTTGGTGCTTCTGTGTATCTCAAGCCTGATTGGCTATGTTGATGAGTCAGGCTCTTTTTAAAGCAGCATAATTTTATTTTACTCCAACTAGTATAAAATTTAGAATAGAATTTCAATACCCAGTCACCTACTCCTCTGTCCCTGAAGTGTGGCCAGCTGGCTGGGATCCTATAAGGTGTCTGAAACGCTTAATAGCAGCCAAGTTAAAAGAATGAACTCCATCTACAGATCAGACCAAACACCAGATATTTACTGAATGATTCTGTGCCCACAATGTGTGGAAGCCAGAGACACCAAGAATCAGTTCACGAGGGAGTTGGGAGGATAGCTGGCTTCCTTGAGTCCTGCAGTACTCTGAAGATCAGAACCATGACCTGAAGGCCAAATTAAGGTTTCTGATAGAATAATTTTAAATATCTAAGCCAACATTGGTATTTTGTTTTGAGAAGGAATGTGAAAAAGATTTCCTGGAGGAATACTCTGTTTTAGTCTACCACTGCCAGTGGCTTTGTGGTTGTTTTGCTGTATGCAAAAGATTTAATTTTTATATCTGTTAGTTCTTTTGATGTTCATAAGAATTCTTTGATATATTATCAGATGGGCTTCAGAGAGAGTAAATGATTTGCCTATGTTCCCACAGGGATGTGTGGAAGAATCTGGAGGCCTTTGAACCTAAATCTTTTATGTCATACTACTACTGGAAAAAACACACACAGTTTAGAGAAGCACCTGCTGGGCATAGTTATTTGTAGATTTCCATGGGATAGTGTTAGAGTTTGTTACAGATTTGAAGAAATCACTACAAAATGCTAAAGCTGATGAGAGAATAAAAATGTTACATGGTTGGTTTACCCACTCCACCCTGGGATATGAGAGCTGGGTGGCCTAGGGCACTAGTGCTCTGCATCAGAATTCATTTGC
Organism: Ateles fusciceps; assembly: GCA_036589455.1. Lineage (NCBI taxonomy): Eukaryota > Metazoa > Chordata > Mammalia > Primates > Atelidae > Ateles > Ateles fusciceps. The sequence goes on along the minus strand of JAZHEH010003061.1, from coordinate 5,274,269 downwards.
TGAGGCCACTTATCTTTTTTGAAAAACCTGTGGATTCACCAAATCCTTGTGATTGATTAAATCATGAACATCTGTGACTCAGATTGGTTTTCCTTGTTATTAACTGATGAGATGCTTTGTCAGTCTTCCTGGTACTCAGTGTCTTTCCTGAACTGGGGAAATAACATAAATACCTGGAAATTTAATCTTCTAGGCTTAGAGAACTTCATCATAGAAAAAAGGATTTGCTGACCTTCTGGGGATAATTCATGCTCCCATATCAACATTTTTCTAGCTATCTCTCACATGTTAGGCACCCTAACAGATAAGTTCGAATGAGTTAGACTTCTGAAGTAAGTTTTTTTTGTTTTTTTTTTTTTGAGACACTATCTTCCTCTGTTTCTGTGATTGCACCATTGCCCAGGCAGAGTGTGGTGGTATGATCATAACTCACTGCAGCCTTGAACTCCTGAGCTCAAGAGGTTGTTTCACCTCAGCCTCCCAGGTAGCTAGGACTAAAGGTCTTTGTGACCATACCTGACTAATTTACATATATGTGTTTTTCATAGAGAGGGGAGGTGGGGGTTGGGAGGTGTCTTGCAATGTTGCCCAGTTTGGTCTGAAACTTCTGGCCTGGATCTGTCCTCCTGCCTTGGCCTCCCAAAGCACTGGGATTATAGGCATGAGCCACCATGCCTGGCCCCTGAAGTGGGTTTTAATTGATTTATTTGATTACTTACTTGCCTTTGTTGACTCTGAAAAACAGCCTTTTAGCCAGTTAGAATTACTATCCATCAAGTCCAGGCATCTGTGACATTCAATGAGGTAATGACTATCTGATGTGTAACACACCACATAGAAGCACTGAGTAAATCCTAATTGTTTGAAAAGAGCTTTTAAAGTGGGAATATCAGGAAAACACATAATATTTTGAAAATTAATAAATTAATATTCTAAAATGAAAACTTAATAAAAGTTATATAAAGATATTCAACCCATTGAAATGAATATATAGTGAGTTCAGATATTAATTTTTACTCTATTCTTCCTAAAGAACTGCGGATAAACCGTAAGAGGAAGATCAAGCCAACAGTTCTGGTTCGGCCTTGATTATTCTTCCTTTAAGCTCTGAGAATCTTTTTCAAGAATACTACTTTTCTTCTATTATTATCTTACATAAAATATCAACAACCTGGTCTATCACTGACTGGAAATGACCATTAGTACCATAGGTATGACCACAGCAAGGCTGGAAACCTGAAAAGACATCCTAATGATTTCAAAATTTGGAAAAAACCACAAAATTGAAATTAATGTTTGATTTAATGTTTGCAAAGTACAACATTTTGTCAGCTAGCCAATGGCAGTGCAACTCTTACATGATTACATATACATTATCTTCCATGAGCACTGTGGATACACTTTAATATGTTCCATTCGATGTGGTTTGGGGACTTCCACAAGCAAAGGAAGACATACAAATGGTTAATAAGCACATGAAAAGATGCTCAGCATCACTAGCATCAGCAAAATGGGAGTAAAGACCACCATGAAATATTCATACTCAGTAGGAGGGTTAGAATAAAAAAGAAAGTAACAAATGTTGGTGAGGATGCAGAGAAACTGGAGCCTTTATAAAGTGCTGGTAGGATTGTCATATGGGACAGTCACTTTGGAAACAGTCTGGCAAGTCCTCAAAAGGCTAACCATAGAGTTACTATGTGACCCAGCTCTGCCGGGAACTCTTGTCCAGCAAGAAGGTTCCAACCTGAGTGGGGAGTGCGCGAGAAGAAAGGAAGACAGAAAGCAGGGTCAGGAGGGTCGAGAAGTCAGTGCTCCAACAACAACTTTATTTTTTAGCAGTTCAGTATATATACCTTTTCTAGGCATTCTCTTACTTCAATGCTACAATCAAAGGAAACATCATGTGCTCAGAAACTACAAAGTAACAATCACCATCTGTGCTCTTAATGTTTATATAGAGTGCTCGTAAACATGTTTATGCTACCTCATTGTTTCTTGTGAAAGCCATCTGTCTTTCCTTATCTTTTAACACAGTTCTCCTTTCATCCTACTCATCTGGTCTGGAGTTCCTTCCTTCTGGGGGCTCTGCATCTGGGCTCAACTTCCCGTATAGTGAAACTCGCTCCGCAAGACTTCACATGGGAAGACTCCCAACACTCAGCAATTTCACTCCTAGGTTTGTATGTAAGGGAAAGGAAAATCTGTGTCTGTACAAAATGTTATATGCAAATATTTATAGCAGCGTTATTGAAATAGCCAAAAAGTGAAACAACCTTAAACTTACATCAATTGATGAACAGATAAATAAAATGTAGTATATCCATATAATATTAATATTTGGCAGCAAAGAGAAATGACCTGCTGATGCATGCTACAGAATGAATGAAACTTGAAAACACTCTACTAAGTGAAAGAAGGCAGTCACATGTGACCACATACTGTATGATTCCATTTATATAAAAAATCCAGAGTAGGCAAATCTGTAGAGAGAATTTGGGAGTGACTGCTAAGGGATATGGGATTTCTTTCTAGAGTGATAAAAATGTTTTAAATTTGTGGTGATGGTTACACAGCTCTGTGAATACACAAAAAGCTATTGAATTACATACTTTAAATGGGTGAATTTTATGATATGTGAATTATATATAAATAAAACTGTTTTAAAACAAAGGAACAGTGAGGAGAACCCACAGATAACTGAAAATGATCCTGGAATAACTATGTGATAACTATCTCTAATGTGATGGCCAATGTAGTTCTCATTTTGTCCTTCCTTCCTGCTTTTCTTTTTCATTTATTCATTCATTTATTCACAAACATTTATGGCACAACTACTCTATATCGGGCACTGCATTAATTTCTGGTTATATGGTTGTGAAGAAAATAGATACAGACTTTTCCTGTATGAATCTTATAGTATATTGGTGGGGATAGGTATTAAATAAATATCTGCAAAAACAAATATCTGATTATATACTATACTCTGTAGTGTGAAGGAGAAGAGACCTTCTGGAGCTCTGAAGGATAAGTGGGAATTAGCTGGATGAAGAATGGGTAGAAGAACATTATAGGCAGATGGAGCTGCGTGTGTAAAGGCTCAGAGATGTGGACTGGTTTGCTGCTCTCAAGGAGGGAAAGCAGGTCAGAGCATGGTGAGTAAGGGAAGAGTTGTGTGTTTTATGTTTGATGGGCAGGGTGAGGCAAGATCCCTGAGCATCTTTAGGCCATGTTAAAATGTTTAATTTCTGAAAGAAATAGGAAACATTGGGAGTTTCAAATAGCAGAATGCTATTTATATTTATCAGATAGAGTTGAGAGGTATTTTGGAAGTAAAGTTACTAAGACTCAATAATGAGTGAGACATAGGAAATGATGTGGTATCAAAGTTGACTCCCATATTTATGGTTTGAAGATTAACTGATTGGGGGAAGGAAGGAGAATAAGAAGATTTGAAATGCCACAGATGGTATTCTCAATGCCAATACGTGGATCGTTGTAAGTCTTGTTAAGTACACAGACTTTCTTCCATCTTAGAGCTCAGAATAAAAATGTGTCCGCTTGGCAGTTCATGAAAAACACAAGTAAACCCCTAACCTAGCTGCAGACATGTAAGATGATTCTATTGAACTATGTAGACTAAGTTAAATACATTTAATTACATCTGTTTTTGGGTCCCTTTTCTTTGTTGTACTGAGGTATTTGAGGATTGTATCTCTTTTTTTAATTCATCTTTTGAGATTCTAATGCATAGCGAAGAGTTTGGTAACAAACACTGATGTACTGAATGAATGGAGAGGATACATAGCAAAGTATTAAAACTAACATGTTGATGTGCAAAATGAACACAGAGAGAGGGCAATTTATGGGCAGTGATTTAGAGGTGCAGGGAAGGGAGGAGATCAAAGTACAGGTTGAAAGAATGGTGTTGGACAAAAGAAGAGATAACATATTTTTGAGATAGAAGGGAAGAGTGAAGAATTGCTTCTGATGTAAAGGTAAAGCAAGGGCATAGATGTGATTGAGTTGAGTAATTCTTTAAAGTGAAATCTAGTGCATTGGATGTTATAGTTGTTCAAGAAGCTAGAAGGACTCTGAGATGGAGAGGATGTTTGGGAGAATACACATTATCAATTAATGGAAAGGTCAATAGGCTTCCCAGGATACAAAGATGAAAGGATATTTATGATAGACATACTGCCCATCTTTCAGCTCCACTTCCACTGATTTCAGTTTCAAAAATATTCTATGTTTTCATCTACTTTGGGTTCTTGCACATGCTATTCCCTTTGCCTGAAATTTCTTTCTTCATTCATTCTTTTAGATAATTCTTATTCATCCTTGAGGACCCACCTTATATTTCATTTCCATTTGGAAACTTGTCTGCTCCCAAAGCATAGTTAAATGGTCCTCCTGTGAGAGCCTATAGATCCTGAATTTATCCATGTTATAGGACTTAGCAAATTCTATTGCATTGTCTATATAGACTTATTTCCTTCAGTAGACTGAGAGTTCTTTGAAGATAGGATCTCTGCTTTGTTTATCTCTCCACTTCCAGCACCTAACTCTGTTTAGTAGGTACCCAATGGATGTTTGCTAAATTAATGAGTTGTGGAAATCTGCTCTTGTGTAGGCAATATGCATGCGACATAGACAAGTATAAGGATCGATTCTGTGCATTGGACATGTCCCTGCACCATCACTTGGACACAAGACTCAGTGCTCTTTAGTCTTGTAAGATATTTATATTAGGATATCTCCTGATCTGAATATTTCAGGAGAAGGAAGAGCCAGTAAAAGACAAAAGATTTTTTAATGTAAAAGAACCAAGAACTTCATATGGTTTAATCTGGTTAAACTCTTTCAAAAGAACAGACACAAAAATATACAGCAAAGCTTTTCCTACATGCAGAATAACTGCTCTGCGGGGGAGATACCACAAAAAACATTCACTTCACAATTTCATATATTCTTAGATTATATGTGACTTTGGAGGACAAGGTGGCGTAATTTTGACTTGTTTTCTACTACATAGAAATAGCTTTGTGGCATAGAAATCTTGTAATGATATTATACCAGTGTCTCTAAAAAATTGATGAATGTGTTTAAAAAAAATCATTTGTAGCTATAATCAAGTTGGTAATGCTAGTTGGAGATAGCATGAATAGTGGAGAAAGCTCAGAGTTTTAGCTGGCAGAAGGCTAATGATTTGTGACCTTAGGCAAGACTCTGAGCCTGTTTTATCATCTATAAAGGAGGTGGAATGGTATTCTCTAAGAGATATACGTTTCTGCCACCCAGCAGAAACATTCAGTGATTGTATCTATTGACTATTTGCGTGTGTGTGTGTGTGTGTGTGTGTGTGTGTGTGTGTTTCTGGAATTGAAAAAAGGTTTCTGTAAGAGTCAAAGGGTTATGTTTCTGTACAAACAACATAGAGTTATAACTTATTGATTCAAAATCCAGTTATTCAGATAGAGGCTTCAGGATGTCTGACTAGAATCACCCAGCACTTGCCTCCCCTGCAAAGAGCAAAAACAGTGAGTAGATAATCACACTTTGAATAGAGTAACTAAGAGAGAGTCCTGGAAACAATCAGAGAAGTGACAGGAAACACCCAGGTTTGGAAGGAGCAGGAAGAGACACAGCAGCCAAGCCTGGACTGGCTGGGAGCCTGGAGAGGCTTTCCACTGTGGGGAAAGGGGAAGCGAGAGATTCACAGTACTCTACATTCCCACCACAGACTCCTGCAATCCTAGTCATAGGAGAGCTCCTCAACCCTGTGGCTCTGAGACTAGTGTAGGGAACTGCCTGGAGCCCACCGGTAAGCATTGTCCCAGAGTGGGAGCTAAAGCTGAGTTCTGCACACCCCTGAGACTCGAGCGGCTGAAGCATGGCACTGTTGTGAGAACCAGCCTCCACCAGACCGCGTTCTGCCCTGCAGCCCAACAGCTCCTGGGTCTCCACATCCCTGGAACCTCACTCATAACCCTTGTGTCTATCTAGGGGGCTGCAGCAGCACGACACTGATTGGACTCAGCAGTGTAGCTGGGTCCACAGCATTCTAGCCCACATGGTGTTCTATAACCTGGGGAAGAGGCAGTGTAGCACACAAGGGAGGCAGCTGCTGGGACAAAGAGGGCTGAAGTGAGCACTCCTGACAGCCTAAAACCCAACTGCTTGTGGGTCACTGCCACTGACAGCAACCCTGCCCTCCCCTCCCCTAGCAGAAGGGCTGCCACATACTTGCATGTGCCTTGAGTCCAGGCCCACCCCACCTGGTAATGCCCCTCTCAGTGACCAATAATGCTTTCCGTGGACATGGGGATAGTCCAGTCCCAGCTTTCACCCAGGTCACATGCCCATGTCATCAGGAAGCCTGAGAAAAGACCCAGCCTGCATGCCACAGGCAGGAGATTGCCCTGCAAAGCCCACCATAGCCTGTACCTATCTGCAACATCAATGCCTGCACTGCTTGATGGCTCTCCTATCAGTACTTGTGTGCATTTTCTGGAGGCCTGGAGATTACCCTGTTCTCTGTACCACTGCTGGCATGTGCATACTCCTCTTAGGAGCCTAAGGATGGGCCCAGCCAACCTGCCACTGCCACCACCACCACCATTGGCACCCACCTGCATGTGCCACCTAGGGGTATGGCGACAGGTCCACCCAACTCTTCACTACCACCATTAACACTAATGCATGCTACCTGAGAACCTGAGCATTGTTCTGTCACGACTACTTTCATTACCCATGCCATGCATGCTGCCCAGGGGCTTGAGGACCCACTCACTTGCCCTACCCACCACTGTCACTGCTGGCACCCAAGCAAGCTGCCTGGAGGCCGATGAACTGGCTGGCCTGAACTCAATAGCACTAGTGCCTATGTATGCCTCCCAGGGGCCAGAGGAGAGGCATACTCAGGCTGCTATTGCCACCAGTAGGACGCAAGAACTGGTGCACTGGGTATACCTGTCCTCAGCAAAGCCTTACCACATCCTCCACTAAGAACTACTGTCTAAGCCACTCAGGATTTCACAGATAGCACTGTAGAGTAATGCAAAATCTGAAAAATCATATGAAGACTACACTACTGCACATGCTTATAATCAAAGCTCAAGTGCCTCACCCACCCAACACTTAGATTCATCTACAGGAAAAAAAATTTCCCTACAAAAGTCAATCCAAAAAATTGTAAAAAGCAACTGTTACTACTGTTGTGCAAATAGTAAGATAGAAGAAATGTGAAAAAGCTAGAAAACATTACACCTTCAAAGGAACACAGTAATTCTCCAGCAAAAGATTCCAATTAAAAAGAAACTAAAAAACGCATGAAAAAAATCAAAATAATGATATGAAAGAAGTTCGATGAGATTCAAGAGAACAGATAAATATTACAATGAAGTGAGAAACAATTCAGGATATAAATGAGAAATTCAACACAGAAATATATGTCACAAGAAAGAACCAAACAAATTCTGGAACTGAGGAATTCAAGAATGAAATAAAAAACACAATCGAGAGCTTCAACAGACTAGATCAAGCAAAAAAAAAAATTAGAATTTGAAGACAGATCTTTTGAAACAATCCAGTCAGGTAAAAGGAAAGAAAGAAAGAAAAAGAATGAAGAGGCCAGATGAAGTGGCTCATGCCTGTAATCCCACAACTTTGAGAGGTTGAGGTGGCAGATCATTTGAGTCAAAGAGTTTAAGACCAGCCCGGTGGATATAAATCCACCCTGTCTCTACAAGAAAGAAAAAATTAGCCAGGCATGCTGGTACATGCCTGTAGTCCCAGTTACTTGGGAGGCTGAGGTTGGAGGATTGGTTGAGCCTGGGGGGGTTGAGGCTGCAGTTAGCCATGATTGCACTCCTGCCCTTCAGCTTAGATGACAGAGAAGACCCTGTCTCCAAAAACAAAAAGAAAGCCCATGGAACATATGGATACCATAAAGTGACCAAATATTCAAATTTTGAGCATTCCAGAAGGAGAAGAGGTGGGCAAAGTCAGAAAACCCATTGAATGAAATAATACCTGAAAACTTCTTGAGTCTATTAATAGATTTACACATTTAGATACAGGAAGCTCAAGGATGCCAAAGTAGATATAACTCAAAAAGGTCTTCTCCAAGGCACATTATAGTCAAACTGTCAAAGACAAAGAATTCTAAAAATAGGAAAAGTATCAAATCATATGTGAGGGAAATTTCATTAGACCAACAGTGAATTTCTCAGCAGAAATCATACAAGCCAGGAGACAGTGGGATCACACATTCAAAATGCTGAAAGAAAAGAAAAATTGTCAATCAAAGATACTGTGCAGCAAAGCTACTCATCAAAAATAAGGTAGAAATAAAATCTTTCTGAGACAAGCAAAAACTGAGGTAATTCATCACCACTACACTGGTCCTACAAAAAAAGCTTAAAGGAGTTCTACACCTAGAAGCAAAGGATGAGATCTATCATCATGAAAACACAAAAAGTTATAAAACCATTGGTACAGCAGACACACAAACAAGGAAGAGAAAGTACTCAAATGTTACCATTACAGAGAACTACCAAGCTGCAATAACATTTTCCATAGATATAGAAAAACACTCTTAAAATTTGTGTGGAGCCAAAAAAGCACCCAAGTAGCCAAAGCAATCCTGAGCAAAAATAACAAAACTCGAGGCATCAAAAGACCTGACTTGAAAATATAAGGCTGTATTATCCCAAACAGCGTGATATTGGTATAAAAATAGACACAGACCAATGGGACTGAATAGAGAACCAGGATATAAATTCACACATTTACAGTCAATTCATCTTTGACAAAGGCACCAAGAGCAATGAAGGAGAGTCTCTTCAATAGACGGTGCTGGGAAAACTGGATATCCATATGCTGAAGAACGAAACTAGACTCCTGTCTCTTACCATATACAAATATCAAATCAAAATGAATAAAAGACTTAAATCTGTGACCTCAAACTATGAAACTGCTGGAAGAAAACATCGAAGAAATGCTCCAGGACATTGGACTATATGAAAACACTTTTGTGTAAAACCACAAAACATAAGCAATCAACATAGAAATAGACGACTGGGACTATATCAAGATAAGAAGCTCCTGCACAGCAAAGAAACAACAGAATGAAGACACAACCCACAGAATGGGAGAAAATATTTGCAAACTACCTTTCTGGCAAGTAATTAATAACCAGAATATATAAGGAGCTCAAACAATTCAATTGCAAAAACAAATAATTTGATTAAAAACTGAAACAAAAGATCCGAATGGGTATTTCTCCAAAGAAGACATACAGGTATGGAATTAGCTTAAGTGTCCATCAATGAATGAATGGAAAAGAAAATGTGTTATATATACACAATAAAATACTATTTGGCCAAGAAAAAAAACATGAGAATGAAATCTTGTGGTTTACAGAAACAGGAATAGAACTGGAGGTCATAATGTAAAGTGAAATAAGCCAGGCATACAAAGACAAAGATCACATATTCTCATATAGTTGTGGGAGCTAAAATAGCTCTGATCTCATGTAGGTAGAATGTAAAATAATAGTTACCAGTGGCTGGGATGGCGTGTGTGTGAGGGGTGCAGAGAAGTGTGTTAACAGGTACAATACATACAGTTAGATAGCTTATCCCAAAGCCTGAATTACACATATGAGTAATAGTGGGTATGAGTTTTTGATCTGGGCTGATGTCCACACATGCTCAGTTTGGGAATCTTTAGCTCAAGAGTAGCAGCTGCCAAGAAGTCTCTGGACTGTGAAGTAGTATACCTAAAGAGCCTATACCTCTCACACTCAGGATCTGCACATACGCTAGAAAAAGCTTCTCGATATAGAAGTGCATCAGAATTACTTAAAAAGCTTAAAAAATATCTAGAGAACTTGCCTTCACTACTGGAGCTTTTGATCTAGGCAGTAGTATTCTGGACATAGGAACTGGCAAAGACTTTATGACAAAGATGTCAAAATCAATTCCACCAACAGCAAACATTGACAAATGGGATATAATTAAACTTAGGAGCCTCTGCACAGCAAAGAAGCTATCAACTCAGTGAACAACCTACAAAATGGAAAAAACTTTTGCAAAGTATGCATCTGACAAAGGTCTAATATCTAACATCTCTAAGGTACTTAAACAAATTTACATGATAAAACAACCCCACTAAAAAGTGGGCAGAGGACATGAACAAACACTTTCAGAAGAAGATATACATACAGTCAACAATCATACAGACAAAAGCTCAACATCACTAATTGTTAGAGAAAGGCAAATCAAAACCACAATGAGATGCCATCTCACACCACTCAGAATGGTTATTATGGAAAAGTCAAAATATAACAGATGCCAGTGAGGATGTGTAATAAAAGGAATGCTTATACACTATTGGTTGGAGTTTAAATTAGATCAAACATTGTAGAAGACAGTGTGACAATTGCTTGAAGACCTAAAAACAGAACTACCATTTGACCCAGCAATCCCATTTCTGGGTACCTACCCAGAGGAATATAAATAGTTGTACCCTAAAGACACATGTATATGTATGTTTATTGCAGGACTATTCACAACAGCAAAGACATGAAATCAACCTAAATGCCCCTGAACGGTAGACTGTGTAAAGCAAATGCGGTGCATATACACCATGGAATACTATGTGGCCATAAAGAACAAGATCATGTTCTTTGCAGCAACAGAGGTGGAACTGGAGGCCATTATCCTGAGCAAACTAATGCAGAAACAGAAAATCAAATCTGCATTTTCTAACTTACAAATGGGAGCTAAAATATGAGAACACATGGACACATAAAGGGGAAGAACAGACACTACAGCATATCATAGGGTAGAGGAGGGAGAGGATCAGGAAAAATATCTAATGGGTACTAGGCTTAATACCTGGGTGATGAAATAGTCTATACAACAAACCCCCACGACACAAGTTTACCTGTGTCACAAATCTGCGCATGTACCCCTGAACTTAAAAGTTAAATTTAAAAAACTCCAAATAAAAATTAAATATGTAGATAAATAGATAGAAAATACAGATTAACACTTAGCATTTTAAAATGGTTTTATAAAATTTCAAGGCAAGAATTCAAATGCTTCCATATTTTCTGAATTAACAACCAGCTTTCTATAGAAATACTGTGTTGCTAAAAATAAATATAAATTACATTTTGTTAATTTGAGGAGATATTTTTAAGATCAGAATTTACACAGGCAATGTATCTCACTGTTTATATTGGATCTAGGAGGGTACAAGCATCCTAAATTCTGTTAAAAATCTCTCCTGGTGATGCTGATACCCATTAGGACTAAGAACCTTTGCAACAGGAAATTAGTCTCAGGATTCAGTCCCCATTTGTAGGTTCATCAATTATTATAGAGAGTGTTTATGATTTCTGTATCGTTGGTATTTATTATTTTCCCCAGTTAGACAAGAGAGTTCTTTATTTACAAAAATACAGAAAATGTGTTCTAACGTTGTAAGGGATGCTTCTTTGGTGTAAAATTCCCTAGCTCAGAAAATAAATCTTTTATTTAAGTGGCTGTGTGTGTGCCAATCACCAGTGACTGGCCAGGAAAGGTGATGTGGCATAAAGGAAAGAACATTAAGCTTGGAGTCAGGAAGTCAGGCACCCTGGGAGTTGGTTCTAACCTTGCCACTTGATGAGCTCTGTGACCTTTGCAAGTTTTTGCACGTCTTTTGGTTTCTGTTCTTTCATCTGTAAATTAAGGGGGACTTGTGGTAGGCTATTTGTAAGATCCAATCCATCTTAAAATTCTATTTCTTTAACAATAAATTTTGGTAGTTGCAACTGAAAGCACAGTTCTTAATTTTGCATTTAGAATTAGGCTTCTGAATATTTGAGAGTAAAAGCAGACAAAATACTGATTTAGGGTATTTTCTGGTGAGGCAGAAAGTCTGTTAACTGTGTGATTCTGAGGATTGACCAGGCCCATGGGGGTCCAGAATGAGTAGGCTGTGAATATGACTTAGTGATTAGCTGGGAAAAATCAGGGCTCAAGGTACTAGAGATAGTGGTAAATTCAAGCAAAGAGGTGTAATGGGGAATATGGTAGTAAGATGTCTGGAGTGGAGTAGAGGTTTTGGTCAGAGAATAGGATAATGGAGTCTCATTTCAGAGGTAGAACAATTCTGCATGCCAACCAGGATAACCAGGAAGGGTCACTGGTACTGAGGAAGTCAAGGAACTGTGTGATCAAGACCTGTGTAGGTTATCCATGGCAATATTGGGATCTATGAGAATGAGAGTAGTAGTAGGCTCTCAAATGAGAGTTGATTTTTCTCCCCAACTTTTACCTGGAATAATTGTGAAAAACTGCCTTACTTCTGGAAACTCAGGGCAGTGTTTTTTCTCCCAAAGTAGAGGAAAACTCTGAGCCAGATGTCAAAATTTTCATTGAAGGTAAGGCTTTGACCAGGAGGGTGGTGGGTAACTAGGTATCTTAGTTCATTTGGGTAGCTGTAACAAAATACCTTAGACCAGATAACTTACAAACAACAGAAATTTATTGCTTACAATTCTGGAGGCTGGAGAGTCCAAAATCAAGGTGCTAGCAGCTTTGGTGTCTAGAGACGGCTCTGTGATTGATAGGTGGCACCTTCTCTGTGTCCTCACATGGCAGAAGAGCAAAAAGGGCTGACAAACTTCCCCAGGCCTCTCTTATAAGGTCCCTGATCCCATTTGTGAGGGCTCTGCCCTTATGACCTAATCACCTCCCAAAAGCCACACCTCTTAATACCATTACCTTGAGGATTAAATTTCAGTGCATCAATTTTGAGGGTACGCAAACATTCAGACCACAGCACTAGAACGGTGATGTTTCTTAGGGGAAAACTGAGATGATTTGAGGGACTTTTTTGTAAGGGTGGGAGTAAAACCCAGAAATAACAGTGGAAATGGAGGTGATGCTTGTGCTATACTCTCACCTCATGGTGGTTTGGGGAGAAAAAGCAGATCCCATTTGACAGCCAGTATTATGTTGTGTTCTACCTAGAGACCATCATTTCCATGTGAGTCATTTTCATGTGAGGGTTCTGTCAGTGCAGAAGAAATAGGTCTTGACCCTTTCAAATAACTTGGTTACCCTACTTTTAGGATTTTTTCAGCCTAATTTCCCCAACATTTACTTTCTCTCATACCTGAATATTCTTTCCAGTCTTCAAACTTCTTTTGAAGAGTGATAGATACTTGTTTTCCAAGCCTAAATAGAATCTGATTTCTTCAAATCGAAAGTTCAGCAAATTGTTGCACTAATGCTTATCGATCCCTCCTGCTCCAGTAGCCAGATCAATATGAGGAGTGAATGTCATTATTTCCTCTGCTATCTGCTATCCCAGATGTATTCATGGAGAAACCAATGGTAAAGACTCTGAAGTTTTACTTGGGATAATTGTGAAACACTGTCTTAACTTCTGGGAAACTCAGGGAAGTAATATGGTTGTGCCTGTTTTTAGCCAAGGTATTGTCAAAGATCAGAAAGTTTGGGGTCTCTGATTCTGCTTTGGGATCCAGAAATGGTGGGTTTCAGTTCTTGCTTTTTCATGTATAGAATTACAGGACAATTGTGAATGGGAGTTCACTTTTGATTTGGCTCTCTGTTTGTCTGTTATTGGTGTATAGGAATGCTTGAGATTTTTGCACACTGATTTTGTATCCTGAGACTTTGCTGAAGTTGCTTATCAGTTTCAGGAGATTTTGGGCTGAGATGATGGGGTCTTTAGAAGACAATCATGTCATCTGCAAACAGGGACAATTTGACTTCCTCTTTTCCTATTTGAATACACTCTATTTCTTTCTCTTGCCTGATGGCCCTGGCCAGAACTTCCAACACGATGTTGAATAGGAGGGGTGAGAGAGGGCATCTTTGTCTTGTGCCAGTTTTCATAGGGAATGCTTTCAGTTTTTGCCCATTCAGTATGATATTGGCTGTGGATTTGTCATAAATAGCTCTTATTAATTTGAGATACGATCCATCAATACCTAGTTTATTGGGAGTTTTTAGCATAAAGGCTGTTGAATTTTGTCGAAGGCCTTATCTGCATCTATTGACACAATCATGTGGTTTTTGTCTTTGGTTCTGTTTATGTGGTGGATCACGTTTATAGACTTGTGTATGTTGAACCAGCCTTCTATCCCTCGGATGAAGCTGACTTGATCGTGATGGATAAGCTTTTTGATGTGCTGTTGGATTTGGTTTGCCAATATTTTATTGAAGATTTTTGCATCAATGTTCATCATGGATATTGGTGAACATTTGAAATTTTCTTTTTTAGTTGTATCTCTGCCAGGTTTTCGTATCAGGATGATGTTCTCATAAAATGAGTTATTAGATTCTTTGAACTACTTAACTGTGAATACACAGAATGAATACCTATTCTTTTTCTGAAATAAATATAACCATTTGTCTTAGATTAAGATAAAGGTAAACCTAAGTGAAACATGTAGTTTTATAATAAATAATATGCTATAGAAACAAAATGTCTGATACCTTAGTTTAGCTTCAGTGTTTAACAACTGAGTAAAGTCCAGAGAAGTTTTTTCTTCTTTTTCTTTTTTTTTTTCTTTTCAACCAGTGGTAGCAATGAGAAAACTTTTCCTCAAGTCATAATCTAGTAGGACCCAGGTAGACTACTCTTCTCTGGTTGTTTGATGATTTTGATGAGGGCATGTGCATGTTGTATGTGAGTGGAAGCAGTGTATAGTTTGAAAACCAGGCAGTACTTTGTCCCATGTCTTGATCTGGTTTTAGACATGATATTTGATCTATTTTGAATTTTACATAATAGTTAAAGTAGGCTCAATGATGTTTAAAAGACATTGACTTTTTCTGGGAAGTCTTCAAACCCATTTTGGTAAGAGAGATGGTACTTTTCAGCGTGCTATTGATGTGTGTGTGGAATGGGATGGTGTGGGGGTCCAGAACAAACTGGGTGTTGCTGAGCCAATCAGGAGGCCGTGGTCTTGGGTGGGGGTGAAACAAGCATACCAATTTTCAGCCCAAGGAAGCATTGAAAAATGACACCCAGGTCATGCTAAATAGAGAAACGGACCCACTATGGGTGAAGGGAGTCTCTAGGGCTGTGGCTTCCAGACTGTGTTCTGATGGTGTAATTTCACAAAATTCCTGAATAATTCTAAAAACTGTCAGGTGAATTTTTTTCTTTTTTGTTTGTTTGGTTGTGTTTTTAGAGAAGATTGCTGAGAAGTATGGGGGAGATAGCACTAGAGTAGAATTAAATGTCTCAGTGTTTTCAATGGAGTCACTGAGATGCAGTTTATTCTGTCCAGGCATCCAGCATGGTATTGACAGAGGAGAGGGCCTTTTCAACTCCCCTTTCTCAGTGGAGTTGAAAGGTTATTGTCCATAACTACATTTTCACATTTTAGGAGTATTATATTTTCAGTGACAAAATAATATTTAACTTTCATACTGCTACAACTGGTTGAAAAGAAAAATTTAATTAATCAGGAGATTTTATTGGTCATATACTGTGGAATGACTCACCTTATTTTGACATATTTTTCCTGTCAAGTTGACTGATTTTGGAAAAAAAACAGGCTGGCAACTTTGGCACAATTTGCTCACAGTCCTAGGCTAGACTTTCCAACAAAAAAGTAAATTAGAATAAATTCTTCAGAATTGTTGGGGAATGGTATATTCTCATGACCAAAGACTTGTCACTGAGACGATAAGCAGATAAGCTCTTTTTGAAGAAAAAACAGACATTAAAATTTACCCAACATATGTTGAAAGTAGTATAACTTTTCAAGATTCAAGTTCTCACCCACTCAGTCAAAGTTCTCAAAGCATGCCCTAGAAGTTACCTGAGGCTGACTAAGCAGAAAAAGAGGTTTTAATAGGTTACTGGGAATTCACAGGGTCATTGGCTTGACCAGAGAAGCAGGGCTGAGGTTAGGTTCATAGGAGCCATGTGCAAAACCACACCTCAGTAGGATCACTGGTATTTTCCTGAGCACAAGTGCCACTTACGCTCCAGAAACTTGGTCTTGCAATTGTTCCCCAACCCCCAATTTGGACATTCTATCATTCACAGAAACAAAACATGGGTTTTTCACAGAGCATTCTTTATTAAATTTCTCACTTCTGAATCTTAGTCTCACATGGAGTCCAGGGCACATGTTCATGTGTTAGATTCAAAAGACATTGGAGTAGTGATTTTTCTAGGTTCCACATTGGAGAGGTATGACGTGGAGGATGTTCCAAACAGAGCAAGGGGTTTCAAAATGTTCCGGGCCTTGAGAAAGCATCACAAATATCCACTAGTTTGTGTGTCCTTGGGCAGATCACGTAACCTCATCTATCCTTATTTTTGCCATCTGTAGAATGGAATAGTTATTTTTCCTTATAGATTTCCACAAAGCTGGCATATAAGCAAATAAATTATATCCAAATAAAAGTACAGGGTCCAAAAGTACATTCTTACTTCTGGGAACTAATGACTGGCCATGACACGTCTGATTTTCTTTCTTTCTTTTTTTTTAAAAATTATACTTCAAGTTCTGGGGTACATGTGCAGATCTTGCAGGATTGTTACATAGGTATACACATGCCATGGTGGTTCGCTGCATCCATGCCCCTGTCAACTACATTAGGTATTTCTCCTAATGTTATCCGTCCCCAGTCTCCCATCTCCTGCTATCCCTCCCCTAGATCCCCTATCTTGCAACAGGCCCCAGTGTGTGATCTTCCGCTCCCTGTGTCCATTAGTTCTCATTGTTCAATACCCGCCTATGAGTGAGAACATGCGGTGTTTGGTTTTCTGTTCTTGAGTCAGTTTACTGAGAATGATGGTTTCCAGCTTAAACCATGTCCCTGCAAAGGACATGAACTCATTCTTTTTTATGACTGCATAGTATTCCATGGTGTGTATGTGCCACATTTTCTTTACCCAATCTATCATTGATGGGCATTTGGGTTGGTTCCAGTCTTTGCTATTGTAAACAGTGCTGCAATGAACATATGTGTGCAAGTGTCTTTATAGTAGAGCAACTTATAATCTTTTGGGTATATACCCAGTAATGGGATTGCTGGGACAAATGGTATTTCTATTTCTAGGTCCTTGAGGAATCGCCACACTGTCTTCCACAATGGTTGAACTAATTTACACTCCCACCAACAGTGTAAAAGTGTTCCTATTTCTCCACATCCTCTCCAGCATCTGTTATCTACAGATTTTTTAATGATCGCCATTCTCATTGGCGTGAGATGGTATCTCAATGTGGTTTTGATTTGCATTTCTCTAATGACCAGGGATGATGAGCTTTTTTTCATGTGTTTGTTGGTTGCATAAATGTCTTCTTCTGAGAAGTATCTGTTCATATCCTTTGCCCACTTTTTGATGGGGTTGTTTGTTTTTTCCTTGTAAATTTGTTAAGTTCTTTGTAGATTCTGGATATTAGCCCTTTGTCAGATGGGTAGATTGCAAAACTTTTTTCCCATTCTGTTGGTTGCTGGTTTACTCTAATGATTGTTTCTTTTGCTATGCAGAAGCTCTTAAGTTCAATTAGATCCCTTTTGTCAGTTTTGCCTTTTGTTGCCATTGCTTTTGGTGTTTTAGTCATGAAGTCCTTGCCTATGCCTATGTCCTGAATGGTATTGCCTAGGTTTTCTTCTGTGGTTTTCATGGTGTTAGGTCTTGTGTTTAGATCTTTAACCCATCTTTAGTTAATTTTTGTATAAGGTGTAAGGAAGGGGTCCAGTTTCTGCTTTAGGCATACGGCTAGCCAGTTTTCCCAACACCATTTGTTAAACACGAATCCTTTCCCCATTGCTTGTTTTTGTCAGGTTTGTCAAAGATCAGATGGTTGTAGATGTGTGGCTCTACTTCTGAGGCCCCTGTTCTGTTCCATTGTTCTATGTATCTGTTTTGGTACCAGTACCATGCTGTTTTGATTGCTGTAGCCTTGTAGTATAGTTTGAAGTCAGGTATCATGATGCCTCCAGCTTGTTTTTCTTTTTTTGCTTAGGATTGTTAAAAAGCTTTTTATTTTGAAATAATTGTACATTTAGATGTAGTTGTAAGATGTAAGATGGAGATCCTATATCCCCTTTTTCCATTTTCCCCCAACAATAACACCTTGCATAGCTACTATACAATATCACAACTAGGAAATTGACACTGATACAGTCCATCATCCTGATTCAGATAGTACCATGTTTATGTGTACCATGACACCAATTTTCAGGAAAACATGAACTTGCTCTCCTAGTGAAACAAACCCCTCTGCTAACTTCTAAGAGGATCTCCTTTCTCTTCTTGGTGAGTCTGATCAATTGAATACATGACCAAAGCAAAAGTCCTTATGTCTCAGAAACTTCGAAGTAGTTCCATAAGAAACTGACTCTCTTTTGCTTCCACTGTATCTTCTACCACCTGCCTCAGAATTCTTGGGATAAGGCAAAAGCTATGTCCCAAGGTCACATTAGGATTTAGAATCAGGCATAGCAGCCCATTTTAGCTTATTTGTAAGTCCATGGCTTGTGCATAGACAGACTGTTAAGTCTAAATTCATTGAGGTCAAGGAATTCGAAGATCTTATTGTCACCCTGGGTTTTCCCCTGTTGGCGTTAAGTGCTGCTAAAACGTCCCAGCTGAAGTGTATGATTCTGCATCTCTGTCATAATGAGGGCCAAGGGTAGGAAAGAAAGCTTGACTTGGAGGTGTAGACATAGGAAAGACTATGTTATTTCCATGCATGGAAAGCTGCTTTGCTTTCGCAAGGCCAGGAAGAGCTGTTTTCAAAGTTTAAAGTTATTTTCTATGGCCAGCAGTGATGATATTAAAGGTTGCATAGAAAGGGCTTAAGGTTAGTTGCTGGAACAACTGGAGTTTAAATCCCAGCCCCATTGTTGCCCATCTGTGTGATAAATCGTCTTATCTTTGGAGCCTCACTTTCCTCACCTAAAAGTGATTGGAGGTGAAGATGGGCATGTCTGATTTTCAAGTAGACCCTCAAACTTTCTGGAAGGCAGTAATGACATATTGGGGAAAATTTATAACTTATTCTGTGTCTACTTATCACTAGGCTTTCTACTATAGTACTTGCTTACCAAATCAAAGGACACAGGCAGTTCTTCTTTGCTTATTAGAGTGAGCTCAGGCAAAACACTCAGTTCTCAGCCTGGAAGGGCTCAGGTGAATATGTGCCCCACTTCATGAGTGTGGGGGAAATGAAAGTATGGCTAAGCACATCACAGAGTTTTATTTACAATAGCTTCTCTCAAACTGACTTGAGAAATTTGGTTCTCATTATGGGGAAATGTAATGAGTAAGGCTTAGGCTGTTTTATACCTTTACTGAGCATTTACTTTGAGCTGGGAGCGGTGCTAAGTGCTTCCCACACCTTATCTCAGTAAATTCGTACTAAAATTGTATGGTATACCTTACTATCCTCTCCATTTTATAGATGAAGAAATAGAAACTCAGAGAGATATGGTAATTAGTCCAAGGGAACAGAGGTGTAAGTGACAGATCCAGGATTTGAAGTGCATCTGATGCTATAGCTGGTTCTCTTAACCACTATGTTTGCTGTGCTGTGAAGCGTTCAGAAGTGTGTTCAAACAAGGGCTGTCTATCCTGGAGTGTAAAGCATCTCTGCAAATCTCACTGACACCCCAAATGGTGTTTGGTTCCAGTGGTCATGACCCCAATCTGCCTAGGATCTGTGATTTTGTTCAAAGGGTCATTTTTACTTCTCATATGACCTTTCCCTGTGACTTTACACTTTTATTTGTTCTTTTCTCTCCCCCAACTTTTCCTGTTTTTTTTTTTGTTCAACTTTGTTCCTATCTGTCTCAAAATATTTTTTTCTCACACTTTATTAACTTCTGACAATGAGTTTTCTGGGACTCCACTCCTTTGATCTCCTCAGGGACTGCTGCCAATATAAGTAGATTCTTTGGCCCTTAAAAACTCAGTACATGAATGCACAGCCATCTTCGGCTGTGAGAAACATTGTGCTTACGTCTTCAGCACCAGTGACACCATGTTATTGCTTTCTTCCACCTCCTCTCTGCATTTCCCAAGGCACGACTGTTAGCTTTTGATTCTATTTTTTTTCTATTCTATTATCCCTGGAAAGAAAATCTTATCTATTCCTATGGCTTCAACTAGCCTCTCTGCTGAGGACTTTCAAATCAAGATTTTTGTCACCAGTCTCTTTCTCAACCTTAATTCATATATCTCTAGTTGCTTGTAGTTATCTTTGTAACTCTCACCCACAGCTGGACTAAAATGAAACTCTCCTTTTTCTTTCATTCATACCCTTTTTCCCCCAGTTCATTTTAAACTACCTTACCCTGTTATTGGCACTACTATTGTCCTTGTTAGTGTCTTAGGAACAGATGCTTGGAACATGATTGAATTCAAAGAGTATTTTTCACAAAAGCACCATCAATTTGTATCTTATGACATCCATTTCTATCTTTCTTCTCTGAGACTTAGTAAATAAGAGAGTTTACAACCAAGGGAGAAATTTATCTTGGACACTGAGAGGTGAAATCAGAACATTATATCACACCCATGAAACACGCTAAAATGGAACAACCAGTTAACTGGAAAGGTAGAACATTATTATTATTATTTAAAAAATGTGCTGCTCACTGTTTACAATAGCAAAGACTTGGAACCAACCCAAATGCCCATCGATGATACACTGGACAGGGAAAATGTGGCACATATACACCATGGAATACTATGCAGCCATAAAAAATGATGAGTTTGTGTCCTTTGTAGGGACATGGATGAACCTGGAAACCATCATTCTCAGCAAACTGACACAAGAACAGAAAATCAAACACTGCATGTTCTCACTCATAGGCAGGTGTTGAACAATGAGAACACATGGACACAGGGAGGGGAGCATCACACACTGAGGTCTGTGGAGGGGGAACTAGGGGAGGGACAGTGGGAGTGGGGAGTTGGGGAGGGATAACATGGGGAGAAATGCCAGATATAGGTGATTGGAGGGAAGGCAGCAAACCACATTGCCATGTATGCATCTATGCAACAATCTTGCATGTTCTTCACATGTATCCCAAAACCTAAAATGCAATAAAAAAATATATGTATAAAAATATAAATGTGCTGCTGATACCAGTCCTCTGAACTGACTTATGGTCAATGGATTTAGTTCATCCTTATCACCCCATGTGATTAAAGAAACAGCCATTTCTCCTGTCTCCCTGATTCTAGTTTCTTTTATTCTAACCCACCTTTCATCCCAAAAGTAAAGAGCTAGGATTTTTTTTTTTTTTTGATAGGGGCTGTCAGAGTTAGATCAACTTGTTAGCTATAAAGACTACTGGATTGATTGTTAGATTTTAAATGGATTTTTCATCTACCTTGGCAGATCCAAAAGCAGATTTTATGACTTGCTTTAAAATAAAGTTAAACTTAATTCTTCCATCATATCCCAAGATACTTGTCCTCTTGAATTATTTAAGCCCTGCTAACAATCCCATGACATATTATCTTTTAGCGGTGATAGATTGATATAGGATCTGCTCTTAGTGCCAAAGAATCCCAAGACAACAATTCAAATAGAGTTCATGAATTATTGCCTCCTGTTTTAGTCTGTCATATGATTAATTACAAGGGGAAATAATTTAAGTATCTATTCTGAAGTCATGAGTTGTTTCAGTGTTGATAAGTTCTGACATAAAATCAAATAATCATATCATGTGATCTAGGACTAATTACGTGGTCATAAAGATATTTGGGGACATATTTGTGATGTGTAGAGCTGGCAAAATCTCTGGCCACATCTCTGAACTGACTAAATTTTTGCTAAATGTAGGAAAGGATGCCCTCTGTGGGTAAAAACCACCAAGAGAATACCTAAAATTTATGTGTGACCTGATGTTTCCTAGTCTTACCGTTCAATGACAAAATGAGCTCACATTATATTCCCATATCAAAATAATTTTTTTGAGACAAAATCTTACTCTGTCACCCAGGCTGGAAGGAAGTGGTACAATCATAGCTTACTGCAGCCTTGAACTCCTGGTTCAAGCGATCCACCCACCTCAGCCTTCCAAGTAGTTAGGACTACAGGCATGTGCCACCTGCCTGTGGTTGTGGCACACTAAAAACCTACACCCAGATAATTAAAACAATTTTTTTTTTGTAGGGATCGGGTCTTGCTATGTTGCCCAGGCTAGTCTCAAACTCCTAGTTTCAAGTGATCCTCCTGCCTTGACTTCCCAAAGCTTTGGGATTACAGATGTGAGCCACCATGTCCAGCCCAAAATAACTTTTGAAAGCTTTCCTGACGTTAACTTAGTCTCTTCAAGTGTTCCTACAGATACTTCATCGAATCCTAGGTAAGTCTCACTAGTTCATAAAAGCCAGCCTGTCAAATGCCATAACCAGCTGATAGAACCAGCCCCCTTTGCTCATCACACATGCAAAGGTGCTTGAAAAGCCCTGCCGCTCACTCTCCATGCTGCCAATGCTCATTGTGGACCCACCCTTGTCCATTCCAAGGGTGTTATCTGTCTCTTCATACTTCCCAAAATACCAGTGCTCAGGGTACCCAATGGTTGCCAGGTTCTTTACAAAAGTTAAGTGAATAGCCATGCCTCACTCACAGCCCATGCTCTCTCCAGAACCCCCCAGGCTATTCTGCTTATATCACATCTCTCAGACTCCACTTGCTTCTGATCATCAGACTTTGACAAGTCTCATAAAGACTCTTGTGAAAGACAACTGCATCAGTTTTAGCGCTTTACCCCTGTACTCATAGTAGAAGGGCTTCAATCTAGTTAGGAACACTCCGTCTCTGTCTCTCCCTCTCTCTCTCTTTCTGTGTGTGTGTGTGTGTGTGTGTGTGTGTGTGTGTGTGTATGTATGTATGTATGTATGTATGTATTTGTGTATTCCTTGAACCATGCATCTTTCCAAAGGGTGTATGGTTTATGGTAGAAACAGGGTGAGCTTCAGGGAGAGAGAGGAGTGATATTTCCCATTCCTGATGGCTATGCACTACAGCTTCCATTTAACTTGAATGAACAGAGTGACACCGGGTGGTGAAGAAGGGACCTAAACAGGCTGGAAAACTTTAAATCCTAACTTCAAATAAAATCATTTCAATGGATGCTCTGAGATAGCTTTAGCTTCTTGACCATTTGCATAATTGCTGTTGTCTGTGTGTGGGGGATGTTTCTTAACAGTCTTCAACATTTTGGAGGCAATAAAAGTCTGGCATAGTTGAAATAATCATGCAAGTTTCTCAAGTGGCTTCCTGCTCATGAAAGACGAGATCCTACAGGGGCCGTGGGCTGATGAAGTTCTCATTGACAATAGTTTCTGTATTGAAGCAAGAGCTAGACCTGAGAAGATCAAGGCTCCTTCTTCCCTCCTGTCCTAGGTTTTCCTGGTATTCTCTGGGCATGTTGGCTTGTGGGGGAAACAATGTAGGCTAACGTAGTACCTAGAAATGCTCCTCGAGTAGGCAGTGGAAGCCCAGTACAGTTTGCGAAGTGCCTGTTTCTGAAGTTAGAGCAGGTACCTTGTACCACTCCGTAGCTCCCCCTTCTTCCTGACACAATTAGGAAGTAAAACAAATTATTTTTAGGGTGGACGAAAATGTATATGTGCGTGTTCTTTGACAAGTATGAAGATCTGTACTCTGTCTTTTGGGTAGCTGTAAGACTACATTTTTGACTGGGAAGCTGGCTCAGGTTTTTGGTTCATTTAAATGTGATTTGTATTCTAGATAAGAAATGTCTAAAACATACTCTTTCTTCCAAAGCAACTTATCAAGACTAGTTCCCACAGAACCGAATTGAGAAAGAAGAGCAATGCGCTCATTTCAGCAGAAAATGGACTCATTTGAAAGCATGGTATATTGACATCTTAGGTTATAAACATGCCTGGTTTTGGGAAGAGAGGTTTAATTCTTCCCAAATTAAAAAAAAGTCATTGGGGGATATTGGTTTAGTACATGTGATTCATTTCCTCTTTCATTGCCTCAAGCGGAATTGATTTTGGGGACAAGGTGAAGTAGCCACGGATATTTAACTATCTACCTGCTAGAAATAAAGCCACCGAACTTCATTTCATTTTAGTGGCAAAGACTATTCAGACTTGCTGGCAGCAAACCAGTAGAAAATAGATGGTTTCTTTTTCTATTGAAGATGAGTTCTGTTAGGGCATTGGCATGCTTTCCTTGTACACTTAGATTGGGTGTATATCACTTGTTCCAGATGATTTCACTAGCAATGGCTACAACACCCAACTGACCACAGTAGTTGAGGGGTAGAGCAGTCAAAGATGTAGCTCAAAAGGAATAAGCTTGGAAAGCTCAATAATTCTCACTGCCTTGAGGGAACTTAATTCAATGAACGATTTTTTCTCTCTCTCCCTCCCTCCCTTCTTTTCTCGTTCCCCTCCTTCTTCCTTCCCTCCCTCCCTGCCTCCCTCCTTCCCTCCTTACCTCCTTCCTTCACTCCCTCCCTCCCTCCCTCCCTGCCTCCCTCTCTCCCTGCCTCCCCTACCTCCCCCACTTCCTTCCTTTCTTCCTTCTTTTGAGACCAGGTGTTGCTCTCTTGCCTAGGCTAGATTGCAGTGGCTCACTGCACTCCAGCCTGAGCGGCTCACTGCAACCTCTGCCTTCTGGGCTAAAGTGATCCTTCTGTCTCAACCTCCTGAGTAGCTGGGATTACAAACATGTGCCACCATGCCCAGCTAATTTTTGTAGTTTTTTTTTGTAGAGATTGGGTTTTACTATGTTGCCCAGGCTGGTCTTGAAATTCCGGGCTCAAGCAATCCACCTGCCTTGTCTTCTCAAAGTATTGGGATACAGGCATGAGCCACTGCATTCAGCCTAGAATGAACAGTTTCAAGTTCCTGTTGTATGCCACATCCTGTGCCAGGCACTGGAGAAATAAAAGTGTGTGAGACAAAGTCCCAGCCCTTGAGAAACTCCAAGTGCTAGCAGGAAGGACATATATACAGAATATTATAATGATAATATTAACAGTGCTAGTGCTAGCAATATCTAATACTTATATAATGCCTACCATGAGCCCAGCACTATTTTAAGAACATTACCTATTTTAACTTATTTTTTAACAATTAATGAAAATCCAGTGAGATGAACAGGGAAATATATAAACTACTGTAGAAGCACAAATAAAGGAGCAATTAATTCTGTGTGAGGATGAGAAGATGAGGAAAAGCTACGGAGAGGAGATAACATTTGAGCTGGGCCTTGATGAGTATATAGGTGTTTGCATGGTTGTTAGGAGTTGGAGTGGGAGGGGGAGAGCCTTCTAGACAGATGGAAGACCGTAAGCAACAGCACAAAAGTACATGGTGGGTTGACAGCATAGGGGAAATATTGGTCAGTGTTGTAAATAACTGTCAGGAAGCCTTCGAGGAATGTACTATGCATGGTTTATGATACTGAGACTGGAGTGGGTGGAGAGAAGGGAGAGAAGAATATATGTCTCCCACCACCCAGTATCTTCTGGAATTCCAAACAACATTTCAGAAAGTGAGTTCTCTTTCCCCTACACGAGCAGTTGTTTACCAGAGAAGGGCTACCATTTTCAATGCCCCCTTTCTCTTACCTTCAATAAATGGATGACATTTACTCTTTCTTTGCAAGAAGCAAGTTCTTTTGCATCTCTATTTGCAGAGTTACACAAACTCGCTTTCTTTAGGAGAGTATGGTTTGAGAGACCAGGGTCTTGGAGCAGTCTTCCATTTGCATAATATTTATCTGACTGAAACAGATCACAGAATCCTGATATATGAAATCCACAATGCCAACTGACAACAGAGGGCATGACATCAGATGGCGAGATTTTCCTCCATGACATTAACCTCAGAGAGCATGTACTCTGCCACACCGTCAGTTTCTTTTAACTGACTTGGATGATCATCCTAACTTATTGAGAGGCCCCAGACATTACTATCTCTTGGAGATAATGAATGTTGTTAGTTTATTGGACAAGTAAAATGTATTTTATAGGAATATATTCTTTTTTTTATTGCATTTTAGGTTTGGGGGTACATGTGAAGAACATGGAAGATTGTTGCATAGGTACACACATGGCAGTGTGATTTGCTGCCTTCCTCCCCCATCACCTATATCTGGCATTTCTCCCCATGCTATCCCTCCCCCAACTCCCCACCCCCCCACTATCCCTCCCCTTTTTCCCCCCAACAGACCCCAGTGTGTGATACTCCCCTCCCATTCTTAATCACATTTTTTTTGTTACTTAGGTAGTGCCTTTTCAATTTTTTTTTTTTTTTTAATTTTAGACGGTTTTGCCCTGTTGCCCAGGCTGCAGTGCAGTGGCACGATCTTGGCTTACTGCAATCTCTGCCTCCTGGGTTCAAGCAATTCTAGTGCCTCAGCCTTCTGAGTAGCTGGGATTACAGCCATGCACCACCATGCCCAGCTAATTTTTTGTATTTTTAGTAGAGTCATGGTTTTCCTATATTGGCCAGGCTGGTCTCAAACTCTTGACCTCAAGTGATCTGCCTACCTCTACCTCCCATAGTGCTGGGATTATGGGCATGAGCCACCATGCTCAGCCTGCCTTTTAATTTTACTCTGCCTTTTAAATTTCAGCTGTGATGAAGGTTGTCAAGAAGATTTGAATAATTGGAAAAATACCATATTCATGGTTGACTGTCTTAACATTGTAAGTTTGTCACTTTTCCACAAATTAATCTACAAATTAAATGCAGTTCTAACTTAAAATTCCAGCAGAAGTTTGAGAACACAAATAGCTTATTCTAAATTTATATGTCAGAATACTAAGTCTTTTTTGAATTGCTAAGTTGATTTTGAAATAAAGACGTGCAAGGAGGAAAAACATATTTTATCAGATATGAAGATATACACCAAACTAATAGCAATGAAACAAAGTGGCGTGGCACATTAATAGACAGTAAAATATATGATAACAGTCAAGAACACAGGAAGAGAATTATGCATGTGGGACCCTGATTTAGGATAAATGCTGCACCACAAAGCAATGGAATGTGATTAATTACTTGATTGATGGTACTGAGAAAAATCTTCTCTCTATACAAAATAAATAAAGCTGAATTTTCAACAATTACTATACACCAAGGTAAACTACAGGTAATTAAAAAACACAGGTAGAATATTTTAAAGCTAAAGGAATTAAATGTTGGCAAATATCTTTGGGATAGAAAGTGCCTCTTATCTGGTACTCTTAAACGTAAACCTTAAGGTGAAAAATTGATGGAGTCGACAATTGAGGGAGAGACCAGGAGAAGATATTTGTAATATATGAAACTGATAAAAGATGACTTTCAAGAATATTCAGGGAACTCTTGAAAACCCAGAAGAAAAAGGCAGAACATCTAATGGAAAAGTAGATAAAGCTTTTGAATTGGAAATTTATAGATGCGGAAGCCTAAATTCTACAAAGTATATGAAGATATGTACAAACTAAGATTTAGAGTTACTCTAGTGTACCAATCAGATAGCGAAGAATTAAAAATCAACATATCCTTGCTCTAGAAATTCTGTTCTTAAAAATATAAAAGAAATTAGCTTACATGTCTCTCATAACAATGATTCTCAGCAGGGGGTAATTTGTCCCCCAAGAGACATAGACAATGTCTGAAGGCAGTTTTGGTTGTTGCAACTGGGGATGTGCGTATTAATTTCCTAGGGTTGATGTAATGAACTGCTATAAACTGGTTGGCTTAAAACAAGATCTCTTCTCTCACAGTTGTGGAGGGTGGAAGTTGGATGTCAGGGTTGTAGCAGGGCTCTGCCCTCTCTCCTAGGGTCTGGATGTTGCTGGCAATCCTTGGCATTCCTTGGCTTGCAGCTGCTTTACTCCAGCGTCTGCCTCCATTGCCACACATCTATATTCCCTGCATGCGTCTGTATCTTTGCATGATGCCTTCTTCTCTGTGTGTTGCCTCTGTGTCTCCTCTTCTTTTTATAAGAATGCTGGTCATATTGAATTAAGAGCCCATTCTATTCCAGTATAACCTCATCTTTTTTCCTCACTTTTTATACATGTCTCTTTATAAATTCGATGTGTAAAATGTGATGATTTGATGTATGTGTACATTGTATAATGATGATCACAATCAACCTAGTTGACCCATCTTTTGCTGCCCAGGCTGTACATTACATCCCAGAGCTTGTTCATCTTATAACTGAAAGTTTGTAGCCTTTGACCAACATCTTCCAAGTTCCTCCATCCCTCAGCCCCTGGCAATCACCATTCTACTCTGTGTCTGTGAGTTCAATTTTTCAGATTTCACATGTAACTGAGAGCATAGAGCATTTATCTTCCTGTGTCTGTCTGTCTTTACTTAGCATGCTGTCCTTCAGATTCATTTGCATTTTTGCAAATGGCAGGGCTTCCTTTCCTTTTATGGTGAATGATATTTAGCCATATATATATGTATGTATATATTTTCTTCCCCACATTTTCTTTGTTTATCTGTTGATGGACATTTAATTTGATTCCATATCTTGGCCATTGGGAATAATGCTACAATATAAGAAGCAACAGAATGAAAAGGCAACCTACAGAATGAGAGGAAATATTTGCAAACCACATATCTGATAAGAGGTTAATATCTAAAATATGTAAGGAACTCACACAACTCAATAGCAGAAAAACAAATAACCTGATTGAAAAATAGACAAGGACCTGAATAGATGTTTTTCCAAGGAACACATACAAATGGCCAACAAGTATATGAGAAGGTGCTCAATATCACAAATCATCAGAAAAATGCAAATCAAAACCACGTGAGCTACGACTTCATTTCTGTTAGGATGGCTGTTACCAAACAAACAAGAGATAAGTGTTGGTGAGGCTATGGAGAAAAGGGAATCCTTGCACACTGTTAGTGGGAATGTAAATTGGTACAACCATTATGGAGAAGAGTATGGAGTTTTCTCAAAAAAATTAAAAAGGGAACTACCATGTGGTCCAACAATCCCACTTCTGAGTTTGTATCCAAAGAAAATGAAATGAAGAAGTCAAAGAGATTATCTGCTCATTCCCTCTCTGTTCAGAATGACCTTATCTTAAGTTACATCTTAGTCACATTCATAAAGACCTTATTTTCAAATAAGGTCACATTCACAGTATGTGAACCACAAGGGTTAAGAGTTAAACATACCTTGTGGGAGGGACACACTTTAACTCACCATAGGTGCTGCTGGCATCTAGGGGTAGAGTCCAGAGGTATTGCTAAGCATTCTACAGTGCACAGGACAACCTCCAAACCAAGAATTACCTGGTTCAAAAATGTGAATTGTGCCACATTTGAGAAACCCAGGTGCACACCCATGTGTTACACAGAGTGGGAATGGAGATTGTGGACAAAAGGAAAAAATAAAATAGGAGTTTTGACAAGAATGTTGATGATAGAATGCCAGGAATCAAAAAATATGATTAATTAAAAGTGGCTTAGAACCACTGTAGTAACACAGTATTGTTTCTAACTCATCATTGCACTTGAGGTTCAAAAATTAAGAAATAAGAAAAATTTAACTATATAGAGTTGCTTTTTTAATTTCTTACTTTAAGCCCCTCCCCCTGTTTTTTGAGACAGAGTCTTGCTCTGTCACCCAGGCTGGAGTGCAGTGGCACAATCTTGGCTCACTACAACCTACCCCTCCCGGGTTCAAAGATTCTCCTGCCAAAACCTCCCACGTAGCTGGGATTACAGGCATGCGCCACCACGCCCAGCTAATTTTTGTATTTTTAGTAGAGATAGAGTTTTACCATGTTGGCCAGGCTGGTCTCGAACTCCTGACTTCAGGTGATCTGTCCACCTTAGCTTCCCAAAGTGCTGGATTACAGGCGTGAGCCACTGTGCCTTGTCAAACTTTTTTTTTTTTAAGAGCTGTTACATCCTTCATAAGATGCAGAAATGTACGTGCTATTCAGATGGTAGATTTTTATGTAAGGGTAGGTATTATCCTTTATCATTTTCAAGACTTCTCCACAATTTTTCCAATATTTTCTTGGCCTTTTTGTCAAGACAAAGGTGTTGAACTGCTGTCTTAGAAATCGTTTTAGTCTGTAATGATTCTTGGATTAGTTTTGTATCTGATCACAACTTGAAGTTCATCAGCTTATAGGTATGAATTAATTTTTTTTAAACAGATGTCTTTCATACTGGTCCAAATTGAAGTTCACTTGCCAGTTTTCGTCTCACTCATATAAGTTATACCTGTTGGTTTAAAATTTCACTACCTGGAAAAACTTAAGTTCCACAAATTTGGCTGTATTTCCTTTCCAGATCTCTTGTTTAAAAATGCTGAATAATAAAGTTCAATGAGAACTTCATTAGTAATTTTTCTCCCCAGAGAAGTGTCTCTTTCTTTGCTTCTTTTTAAAAGCATATTGCTCTAATACAGTTTTTTGGTCTACAAAAAATATTCCTTGTTCTATCCTGCCTGGATTCAAAATACATTTTGTTGTTGTTACTGTTGTTTTACATAATCTTTGCCATGGAACCCTTTCAGATATGTCTTTAAAACTAATTAAGTTATACTGTTGCATCCCTTGGGGTCCATGGATATTTACTCGAAGGACCTGGTAGATAAAATAACCATGTTTAAAATAATCATGTTAGTTCTCATTTCCCCTTTTCCCCCACTGTGTAGTTTGCATTTGTCCAATAAGCTGATGGATGCTTCACTGTGTTTACCATCTCAGTGGTCACTTTCAGAAATTTCTGTATTGCCAGGGCTGATATTCCAGCTAGTATACCAGTGTACATATATGCCATCACGGCCAGTGTCTGACTGGCCAGACCAATCTAAGCTACATTGATTGTTCAATATTTTCAGTGTTGTACAGGCATATACAAATACACCTTGGGCTTGTGAAGAGTATGAGCTGAAAAAGGAAAAACTAATGGCAAACACAATAATAATTGTATCTAATATTTATTGAGAGCCGTGTGCCAAGCAAGGTGTTAGGTGCTTTAACAAGTAGTATCTCCTTAAGTCCTCCAAATAATACTATAAAGTATTTTATCATGCCCATTTTATAGAGTAATGAGACGGGGAGGATGTGTGACTTCACAAGTTTCACATAGCTAGTAAGTGGTGGAGACCAGATTTAAATCCAATGTACTTGGCTTTCACATCTGCGCTCTTAAACTACTTGTTATACTGCCAGTTAGGAAGCCATGCTCAACTCCAGCTACAGGAATGAAGACCCAAAGAGATAGGAAGCAAATGTTCCCTGCCTCTTTTAGAGAGATCAGGACAGAAAAATGTATTCAACTTTGGCTGATTAGGGAGTCAGGTTCTGTTTTTCCCAGAAGGCAAAACAAAGGAGAAATCTAACATTAACCACTGTTACTACCTATTTCCCACTATCTGCCCCCTTGATGCTGTCACCACACTGATTTTTTATGTTCCCCATCCACATTGTGATTGTCTTCTTAGGTCCTATTGTTCATAGCTTCTGTCTACAATGCCCTTCTCTTGGCCTATAAAAGTCCCTATTTCATCCTTCAAGGGCCAGGTCAAGAGTCTCTTCCTCCACGAGTACTTTGCGGATTGCCAGCTAGAGTAGTATTATTCTTTCTTTAATTGTGGCAGAATTGTACTTGTGCCTATCTAAGCATAAATATCATGCTTCCCCTGGGATCATTGATATGTATACACAGCATAGAGTCGGTGGAGTGCAAGTACCCGTGTTCAAGTCCTAACTGTGCTAGTTTTTAGCTGTGTGACCTTGTGAAACTTACTTAGCCTTTCTATGCCTCAGTTTGCTTATCTGTAAAATCGGTACATAGAATGACTGTTACATTGGTACCTACATCTGTAAAATCGGTACTTCACAGACTTGCAGAGAATTACATAAATTTAACATACCGATATTTAGTGTGCTTAGAATAGTTCCTGTCACAATAAATGCTGTATGTGTTTGCTATAATTATCATTGTCCCCTCCTTCTTCTTCTCCTCCTCCTCCTCCTTCTTTTTCTTCTTCTTCTTTCTCACTACATTTTTAAGTTACTTTCAGGTAAGAGCCATGACTGATTTATCTTTATAGCCTTTAATTTGCTTAAAACAGTGCTCAGCATGTAAGAGGCATTTAATAGGGTTTTGTTGACTGAACGAAGAGGAAACAGAGGCAGTAGAACACTTGGATTAAAAGTTTGGGCTTTTGAGCTGGCTTTGAGTCCTGGTACTACTTTTACTTGCTCCGGGTCACTTATTCAATGCCTCCAAGTCTCAGCTACCTTATTTATAAAATGGGGAAAATAATAGCATCTAACTTACAGTTGTTAAGAGGATTGAGTGAGATAATGTGTAAATAGTGCTGCTCGGTAATCACGTGTGGTAAGTAATGCAGTTAGCTATTGTCTTTGCTAAGCTCTTAGTTGAAAGGTAGTACAAAGATGGCAAGTGAATGCCTTTTATTGTCATCTTGGGGGACACGAGGCAGGGCCATAGTCAGAATGCTGACAGCTGATGAAATGGAATAAGCGGTCTTCCACTCACTGTCATGATTCAGAGTGATTTGCAAATTTTAACTTGATCAGTTTTTAAATCTTAGGTTTAGAAAAGTAAAGAAATCTGTGTGCTGGCTCTTGATGTTTTGTTTTTGTATGATCTGTTTTAATATCATCTGAAGTCTGGCTACTTGAATAGACATTTCAAATAGATCATATACTGAAACACACGGTTGTACTTCACCGGATTCTAGAGGAAGGAACGTTATCTTAGATCTGAGTGCAAGAGAAATCTCTTCTATCAAACACCACCTGTGCGCTTTCAGTTATCCTCTTGTTTATTCCTCATGACTCTATTTTATGTGTTTTATAGGCAAGAAAAATGAACCTTGCCAAGCCATGGGGCTGGTAAGACAGCAGGGATTTCAATACACTTACTCTAACTCTCCCTGTTTACCCCATGCTTCTGTGGAACCTGCTATGCAGGGCCTAGCCATGCTTTTTGTTTCTCTGCTGCTTCCATTTCAATGTTTGGAATAACTTTAGAGCCTGGGCAATAGGCTCACACCTGTAATCTGAGCACTTTGGGAGGCCAAGGTAGGAGGATCACTTGAGTCGAGGAGTTTGAGAACAGCCAGGGTAATTATAGTGAGAGCCTGTATTTAGAAAAACAAAAACAGAAAACAAGGAACAAAACCCCAAAAACATTAGCTAGGCATGGTGGTGTGTGCCTGCAGTCCCAGCTATGTGGGAGGCTGAGGTGGGAGGATTGCTTGAGCCCAGGAGTTCAAGACTGCAGTGAGCTATGATTGTACTACACACTCTAGCCTGGGCTACAGAGTAAGACCCAGTCTCAAAAAAAAAAAAAAGGACGTGGAGACCTGGATAAAGAAAACAATACCTGGGCCTTCCACTGCCCTCCTGATGTGATAATCTGCTGAGGTTTTTAAAAAAAATTTAAAAAAATTTTTAAATCACGGCCTTCTTCAGTTTCTCTGTCTGTCTCTGACCTGTTCTGCTTCCATCTTCTCCCTTGCTACAAACCCCCTACACTGGGATGTCATTACTATTATGTTGGGGGAAATGTCATTTCCCATAAGGAAACGATTCAAAATGTAAGTGGGGTTTGTCACTGAAGGGAAAATGACCTGGAGGTTTCTAAATACTGTCGAGTAAACAGGTTGTGTGGGCATCACATGGGGCAGGGGTACCTTAAAAACAACCTCCCAGATTCCACCCCTAAAGAGGTTAATACAGGAGGTCAGTGTCAAGGCCAGAGGATCCTTTTCTTTTTTTTTTAAACCTTCCCCTGATAATTCTGCCACACAGCCAGGTGTATCATCCTGTGGTCTAGATAATATTTATTAGCTACAAGTGGGGGAGAAACAGATTTTCCCACCCCAGCCACAGAATAAAAACAGCCTTGTTCTTTCTTAGAATATGCACACCAGGAGCCGGAGTATAAGGCCCCGAGCCGACAATGCCCGCGGCTGGCTCTTGAGACAACAGGAAGTATTGTATGAGGCTCCCTATGTGAGCCTGGTTTTGTTCTGGGTGACATAAAAGAGAAGTAAATCATGATCTGTGCCTTCAAGGAATTTGTAATCTTGCTGTGGGAATATGCTTAGCACACGTGATAAGACTGCAGACTTGTAAATCATTTTAAGTCCAACATTACAAGGCCCAGACATTAAGAGTGGGAATTCAGAGGAGCACAAGTGATTAAGGTTAAACAGTGGATGTGTTCATACAATGAGACTGCAGAACTGGCTTTGACATCTGTGCAGATTTGTGCACATTCTGGTGAAGGGGATGCTCTCCAGGGGAACCGGGAAGTAAAGATATTTTAGACCCTGTGACTGGTATGTTTAGTCTAGAAAGATGAGTGACATCTGCGCTGTCATGTAAGGAGAGATTGCCACTCATTAACTGTGGAGCCAGAAAGATTCAGGTGAAAGAATTCAAGAAGCTGGAGACAACAGATGCTGGAGAGGACGTGGAGAAATAGGAACACTCTTACACAGTTGGTGGGAGTGTAAATTAGTTCAACCATTGTGGAAGACAGTGTGGTGATTTCTCAAGGATCTAGAAATAGAAATTCCATTTGACCCAGGAATCCCATTACTGGGTATACGCCCAAAGAACTATAAATTGTTCTACTATAAAGATACATGCACCTGTATGTTCATTGCAGCCCTGTGTACAATAGCAAAGGCCTGGAACCAACTCAAATGTCCATCAATGATAGACTGGACAAAGAAAATGTGGTACATATACACCATGGAATGCTATGCAGCCATAAAAAAGGATGAGTTCGTGTCATTTGTAGGGACTTGGATGAATCTGGAAACCATCATTATCAGCAAACTGACACAAGAACAGAAAGACAAACACTGCATGTTCTCACTCATAGGTGGGTGTTGAACAATGAGAACACCTGGACTCAGGGAGAGGAGCATCACACACTGGGGGGCAGTTGAGGGGGTAGGAGAGAGACAATGGGGGTGGGGAGGGAGGGGAGGGTGTGAAGGGATAACATGGGGAGAAATGCCAGATATAGTATGCACCTAAAGTAAAATAAATAAATTTAAAAAATAAATTAATAAAAAGAAATGAATTCAAGAAGATACCTGTTGGCTTGAGGCTAGAGAGTCATTTGGTGAGGCACAGTGTGGAAAGAATCCCAAGACTGGAGAGAGCTTATGTTAGGTTTCAACTCTATGATGCCATGATTCTAAGAAGGAAGTGATGAGCAAGAAAGGGAAGAAATGAGAGGGAGGGAAATGGCAGGAGATAGCTGGAAACAGGGACGGAGGTACACAGAATATGTGAAGAAGCCCTTGAGGAGGGGATAGCAGAATGTTTGGGAAGGGACACATCCAAAGAGCGCACAGAGGCCAGGGCTGAGGTGTTTGGGCAGCCTGGTAACCACTGGAGAGTGTGCTGAAAGTGAGAGTCAGACCAGGGTGGGGATCTTGTGTAGCCAGAAATGGGCTCATGAAACAGGGAAGAGGGGTGTGCTGCTCCTGTGACAGAATTTGATCAAATTCCATGCAATGTTTGATGAGCGTCAGATTGTGTGTCTGCTCAATCTTTCTTTAATGTGTAATCACTGTTGGTCTTTGTGTCAGGAAGAAACACGGTTGCTGAATCTAAATTGGCTGGTATAAAAAAAATTCAGGGAAGACTCACTTAACAGGAGAGAATAAGGAGAAAGATTTACAATGAACTTGCTTTTTCCTGTCAGCCAGTAACATTCTTAAGCAAAACCTGAGGTATGTAAATGTGAAAGTTTATTTCAATTTAGAGACCATATGTTTGTTTTAAACATAGTCTTTCTCTTTTAGTAGAAATGGGGAAAAGGGTAAAGCATCTCAAACTATTGTAAGGTATTCGGTTGTGAAAGCACACCACGTGAGGTATCAGGAATTAACTTCTCAGAGAATGGCTTTGGAGAGTTTCTTCTCTAATTATAGATTAAAGCCGACCTTGGCAGTGTCCTTTTGGATCAATATCATATACAACACATAAATCAACACTCCTACACAGTGTAGTGTAGAAATTCCTAAAAAGAAAATGAAAATTACAAATTGTCTTAAAGAAAAAATGATTTTTACTTGTCAACGAATCTATTTTGACCAAATTAAAGCTTGTGCTATCTAGATGATTTTGTGCTTAGATTTGCTGTTTGTTCGTCAGGATGTGCTTATTATTCTCTTTGTTAAAATGGCCAAGGATTAGACGTCAGTGTCTAGTTTCAGTTCTTCCCTTAATTAACGGGAAAGATAGTTTTAATTTACTAGGCCCGTTTCATTACTTTTAAGAGTTGGTCTAGATGATCTCCAAAAGCCCCAGTTTCTCAAATGTGTTATGATCCTCTTATAGGAAAGATCTTTGAAATTTACTGAGCCCAAAGAGTTTTAGAAAGTATTAGAATGTATGAAAGTGTGGAGATTAGAGGAGAGAAATTTGGATAAAAAAGAGTAGAATTGTTTACTTGTTTAGAACAGACAAATGCTCTGGAGTGGAGGGAAATATCAACTCATCCAGTAGAGAAGTTGAAACTTCACCTTAAATTGAATTTCATACTTAGCTTATAAGTTTCTCATGCATTCTCGTGCTTGAGACTCTTGATAAGTTTTCAGTTTGAGAGGCGTTTGGAAGCATTGTAGGTTTCCAAGGAGGATGATGTGTTTAAAATGATGATTGGGCAATTTGGTGACTTCTTAGGGCAATGTTTGTAAAGCACTTAGAACAGTGCCTGGTATATCATGAGCGTTTGTGAAATAAAACAGATTGGATGCTTTGATAGAAAGAGGTTAAGACTGCCTGAGAAGCCACTGCCAGCATCCTCTTTGTACTGGGAGGAAAAGCAAGTAACGCTTGTTTCTGAGGGTTCCAAAGGCACTGAGATTTCTCAGTTTCTCTGCTCTGGTTCTTGTTTCCTCCTTATTATTTTTATTAAGAAACCGTGTAGTTTTTTTTGTCTTTCAAAGCATAATGTCAACTAACTAGAGTTGAGCCAACTAGCTATTTTTATTTTCCTGATTTTTTTTAAACACTGCTGTAGAGTATAGAGAACAACAACTGAGAGTTTAGAGACTTGGTAAACTTCTATTTTCAAATAAAGCAACTTATCTTGAATAGTTTTGGTGAAAAATATGTATAGTTTGCAGAAGGGTTGTGTAGTAGGACAGATGACCATGAGTTAGGAACCCTTGTCTATGAGTCCTTACTTCACCATCAAATGACTTGGTATGAGCTTGGGAAAATCATACAATTTTTCTGAGTCTGGGTTAAGTCATTCATTAAGAAGGGATGATATCTCTTGGGCTTGGTAGCCATGCCTAAAACAGTGCTTAGCATAGACCAAACACTTGGAAAATATTTCTTAAAGGAATATATGGGATTTAAATTAGGTTATATATGTGGATATATGTAGCACTTTATAAATAAAAACCATTTTTAATGTGACAGATTCCTTAGAACTTGGAGATACCTGGCTTTTCCATAGGCAAAGAGCATTCTAGGTTTCTACCATTTTATTCTACCCCTTGCCAGAGCCTGACGTCAAGATGGTATGAGGTGTCAGCTTCTATGAAGTTGCCACCAAGTACTTTACTGGAATCAACAGGAGGAGGGATTAGCTTTGGGAGAAAGAAAAGGAGAAAGTGGTAAGCAGGTGACATTATAGAAAAGACTTGGGCTTATTGAACTGGTTAGTTCTACATTTGAAAGAAAAGCACTGTAGGCAGGGGAATAGCCAGTGTGAGGACCAGGGTGGAGCATGCCTGGCATGTTTGAGGCACAGCAAGGAAGCCAAAGTGACTAGAGCATAATTACTGAGAGGGAGAGTAATAATCTATGAGGTCAAAGAGGTAAAGGAAAGAGGTAAAGGTGGAGTGATATAGACAAAGAGGAGCTGATTTGAGTACAGATCATGGAGAACCTTGTAAGGATTGTAAGCATTCTGGCTTTTTATCTAACTAAACTGGGGAGGAAGATAGTTTGATCTGGGTTTCAAAAAGGATCCTTCCAGCCGACATGTTGGACAGAGGTGGTGGAGAGAAAGGCAGAAGCAGAGATTCCATTGCAGTGCTACTGCATTAACAAGGCAAGAAAGGAGGATGGTTTGAGAGGCATTAGCAGTGGAAGTGGTAGGATGTGGTCATTT
This sequence comes from Ateles fusciceps, assembly GCA_036589455.1. NCBI lineage: Eukaryota > Metazoa > Chordata > Mammalia > Primates > Atelidae > Ateles > Ateles fusciceps. Next base: position 5,236,091 of record JAZHEH010003061.1, on the reverse strand, counting down.
TCTAGATACGTTTTAAGCATAGAGCTAACAGGATTTGCTGATAAATTTGATGTAGCATGTGTGAGAGAGAGGAGTAAAAAATGGTATCAGGGCTTTTGACCTGGGCAACTGAGATGGGAAAAGTTGAGAATGAGGGAGGTTTTGTGACAGAATAGCAGGAGTTTAGTTGTAGACCTGCCGAGATTGAGATGTCAAATAGGTATAGTAGGCAGAGTTCTAATAATGCCTTGTTTCTGCAGATTTCCTACTGTATTAGTCCATTTTCATACCGCTATGAAGAAATACCCAACACTGAGTAATTTATAAAGAAAAAGAGATTTAATGGACTCACAGTTTCACATGGCTGGGGAGGCCTCACAATCATGGCGGAAGGCAAAAGAGGAGAAAAGGCACATCCTACATGGTGTCAGGCAAGAGAATGTGTGCAAGGGAACTACGCTTTATAAAACCACCAGGTAAATCACCAGATCTGGTGAGACTTATTCACTATCACTAGAATAGCATGGGAAAAACCCACCCCTGTGATTCAATTGTCTCTCCCTTTGCCCCTCCCATGACACATGGGGATTATGGGAGCTACAATTCAAGATAAGATTTGGATGGGGAAACAGCCAAACCCTATCACCTACCCTAATCCTGGGACTATCAGTATGATGAAATATCTTGCCTGTGAACATTTTATATTACATGGCAAAGGATTTCACAAATGTAATTAGGGTTACTAATCAGTTAATCTTAAGATAGAGAGATTCATTTGATTCTCATTGGCATAAAGATGGTATTAAAAAATGATATAACTTGGATGATTGCCAAAGGAATGAATAAAGATGGACTAGAGATTTTTTCCAAAGGTTGAGCATTGCATACTTCCCCCCAGGATTAAAAGTTCAGGGAGAAAAAGAGAAGGCAGGAAAAGATATTGAGAAGGAGGGAGCAGTGAAGTGGGAGGAGAATCAAGAGATTATGATAGCCTGAACATCATGTGAAGAAGTATCAAGGAAGAAGGATTGATAAACTGTGTCGAATGCCGATGAGTCAGTAAGAGAAAGTCTAAGAATTGACCACGGAATTTAGCAACATGGAGGTTTTGGTGACCCACTTGAGAGCAGTTATGGAGGAGTGATATGGACAAAGAGAAGCTGAGTTGAGTGGAATGAAGAGAGAGTGAAAAGAGAAGAGTTAGAAACATAAATTACAGAGAATTATTGAAGAGTTTTACTACAAAAGGGTGCAAAGAAATTGGGTGATAACTGATGGGGAAAGTGAGTCAGTATACAGCTTTTGCTTTCCTAAGATAGAAAACATAATGGCATGTTTTGTTCTGATTAGAAAGATTCAGTAGAGATGGAGAAACACTGATGAGGGGGCAATTTCTGAAGAAGTCCTTGGATAGGCTAAGGGAGTGGAGTTTAGTGTGAAATGGGAGGGATTAGCTTTAGTTAAGAATATGTTTGTGTATGTTAACAAGTGAGAAGATACAGAAGGTAGAGATGATGCTGTCAGGTGTGATGATATGTTAGTTGGAGGCTGAGTATTTCAGTAATCAGTAAGGATAAGACCTAGCATATGACCATAGAGTCAGTGGCTGAGGTAGGATAGAGGACAGGATTACAGAGAAGACTATAGCAAATTGAGGAATATGTTGGACAGGGTACTGAAGGGATCATTTATATATGTGTTGAAATAGCCAAAAAGTAAAACAGGAATAGTATTAGAATGACAGCAAACTAAAAGGTGAGAAACAAGGTGGGGTTGGTTGTGGGGAGGGGCTGGATGACAGTGAGAATAAGGGATTGCAAGTGATACAACAGGATGACTTGAGAGTCTAAACTGGAGATTTGTAGGGAAGAGGGAGGGAGAATAAAAGTGGTAATGAAGAGCAAGGAGGACACCTACTTTACTCCAGGCACAGTGGTTTGATGGCTGAAGAAAAACAATAAGGGTCCACTTCGAGAGCTTCAGGGAAGTAGTATTCTCACAGGAGACAGCTTTCAGTTAGAACAAGATTGTGAGCAAAGCTTTAGAGAGGTAGAGGGAGAGGGAGAGAGGGGACTACACTAATGAATGACTGATGTCCAGACAGCCCAGCAGACGGACTGGTTTTAGGAGTTGGGGGATGGGTGAAAAAAGGGGAAGGAACAGGGATTGTATAGAGCCTTATAAGGATTAGAATGTGGGCAGTGAAGAGTGCTCTTGGAAGCTGGGGCTTCCTAGGGTGAGTGATAACATGAGGGATAGAGGGCTTACTGTGTCGGTGCTGATGGATTCGAGCAGATAGCAGCAGCAAGGATGTTAGTGCTGAGAAGTAGGGAATGCAGTTATTAACATATTTTTGTCCATATTGGTATACCCTGCAGCCAAGCTAAACATGAGCTAGTTCATTATGAACAAATAACCCTTGCTTGCACAATAAGACCCTGTTGGAAATGCCACGTCTCCACTGGAATGTCACTAGTGGCTCAACTCCCAAGCAAAACGTCAAATACTTGGCCTGTGTCTACCTGGGAAAAAAACAGGCGAAAGGGATTTTCCTCTAAAGCCATTCATCCTTCAGCCAAGTTATCATTGCCTCTCAGGGTGGGGCAAGAGGCAGGGGTAGAGAAACGCATCATATGGGTGTCAGTGACACTCTTTTTAGAAGGGAAGTGACCCTCTCCAGGCTGTGGCGCCCAGCCAGGTGTGAGGATGCTGAAGAAAGCCCAGATGGATACATGTCTAAGTTATAGGAAAACCTTCTAATTTGAACACCTCCACGAGAAACCTTGTAACAACCTTATAGCAAAAGCTAAATGTGGAAAATTTCCTGGAGTCTGAACACTCACAAAGACATTGATAGAAGAAGCAAATATTAGAACTGTAAGAAGGGCCTCTGAGATCACTGGAGATCATCTAGTCTGATAGTTTCCAAAGTTTTATACTTTGCAGGGGAAACTTCGTTATGTTTTATTGTCTAGAAATATGAGGAAGCACAATACGTATAAAACCGATGGACATCAAACTTCATTGGGCAGGTTTTGAGATGCTTCTGAATTCCTGCTCTTTGGTATCTACTGCTTTATATGAGCTCCTGAGGACCTCCGTGGAAACTTAGGGGGCTATGTAACACATGCTTTTGCCAACCATTGATCTAAATGCCTTGTTCTGCCTTGGATTCTCCCAAAAAGCAGACGCTGTGACAAAGATTTGAATGCGAGTTGTTTGGATGGTGATCCCAGGGAATGAAAAGTGGGAAATGAGATAGGAAAGACAAGGAAGCCAACACAGAGTGCATCAATGCTTAGGTTACCTCTGTGGGCAATTGGGAAAACAGTGTAGAACCTGTCTCATAGTTACCTACTTGAAGGGAGAGGAAAGCGAGATACTTGTCCACCAACCACTGCGAAACACCAGTTGAGGACTGCTCCAGGTCTTAACTCCTTGGCACTTCTCGCCTACTCTGTGTAGCAAAATTTACCTCTGTGGCCAGGGAAAGCCTTTGGGCAGAGAGTCTCGGGTGCTTGCAGTGAGAAACCATAGGTGTGTGCTAGATGGCAGATGGGTGGGCACCAATAGTATCTGCAACTTTGTTCTATTAAAGGTACAAAAGGGAATGTCTTGAGCTAGAGAAACAATGGCAGAAAAGGATGGTGGATTCTCATTTTCTGACCTGCTCTTGCTATAAGGCACTGCCTCCCCTCCCAAAAAGCACACACGTCAAAATGTATGTTAAGTTGTTCAATAAATATTTACTAAACACTGTCAGGTGCTCTTTTAGGTGCCTGTGGTATATCAGTGAGCAAAACTGAAAAAAAATTCCCGATCTTTTTATTCTAAGAAAAACAGGCAATGAGTAATAAATGTAAGAAATAAATAATTTAAATCTTAAGTATGGTGAGTATTATCAGATAAGGGTAAGGGAAAGAATAAGAAATGTAGGAGTAATTACAGACTGGAGGAGAATCAGGCTCTGGATGTAGTTTGAAGGTAGTTTGAAATCATCCTTAGGGACTTAAAGTGATTCCAGTTACAATTGATTGTATGGTTTTCTCCAGTTTCATTCAGCTATACAGGGAGAGGCATAATGTAGGTAAAACTTTGGATTTAATTAGTGCTGTGGTTTTGAAGTAAGGGAGAGGTAAGGGAGATTAGGGAGTATAAAAGCAAGTGAATTGATTATATTATTTGCCATAGAATATGCTGGATAAGAGGGAAGAGGAGATATTACTGGGTGTGGGAGAAGAAGTTTGTAAGACCAATGAATTGAAGGTCTTGTTAGAGTCTTAATATTGATCCAGTCTGGGTATCAGGGGGTGTAAGCCAGAAATGTAGATGGTGGTCAAGGAGTGGGATGCATGAAAATGAATTCATGGAAGGGTTGCAGTTACTGGTAATCATAAGGTCATTGTGGATATGGCCATGGCAGTGAGTGGCTGACATAAGGTGTGGAACAAAGTCCTTGTAGGAAAGGAGCTCTAGGTTGTTAAATTATCCTGTATGTAGGCTGAAATGAATTAGGGCTGGAATATTGTTGTATAGAAAAGAAAGTGAGACGAAATATATCAACAGCTGGGTAATATCTGTGTGGGTGTCATAGTTGCTTTAAATTTCTTTCTTATACTTCATGTATTACCATTATAATTAGAGGTAAATGATTAAAGGGGATAAGTTGTATCAGTCATGGTTCAGTCAAGAAAACAAATTTTATATAATTTGATTCAGGGGTTTGGGTGCTTAAAAGCCACTGCAAAGCCCAGAAGAGTGAAAGTCAGGGGATCAGCCATCAGTTTTCAATTTTGCAGCACTCTGGTGGTCCAGAGTCAGAGTGGTGTCACCTAAGGGTCAGGAACCTGCAGGAAATTGCTGCTGACTTGACAGTTTCTTTGCATCCTGAGATGACTGAATGGCAAGGAACACAGAGGCTGTCGAAAAAAGTCATTTGTGCAAAATGCATGTATCTGTTGCCACTGCTGGAGGAAGAAGAGAATGGTTTCTGTTTCCTTTCCTCCTTTCAAACCTTACATGAATGCATTTCGCTGTCAGAATATGAATCACTTGCAACCCTCTGCAGGCAAGGGAATCTGGGAAGTATATTTCTAGGCATCCTGCCCCTGTGATACATGGGAGAGCACAGAGGAAGGAAGGGAATAAATGCTGATTGTACAACAAAACAAAGCAAGAGATGAATTAACATCTAACCTAGTAAATATTGCCTCATAGAGTCAAAATGCTTTCCATGGCTGTCTGTACTGCCTCCTTTTAATCTTGAGACTGTGCCTTTTAATTAAAATTCTCCATGTTGCCGGGCGCGGTGGCTCACGCCTGTAATCCCAGCACTTTGGGAGGCCGAGGCGGGCGGATCACGAGGTCAAGAGATCGAGACCGTCCTGGTCAACATGGTGAAACCCCGTCTCTACTAAAAATACAAAAAAATTAGCTGGGCGTGGTGGCGCGCGCCTGTAGTCCCAGCTACTCGGGAGGCTGAGGCAGGAGAATGCTTGAACCCGGGCAGCGGAGGTTGCAGTGAGCCGAGGTCGCGCCACTGCACTCCAGCCTGGCGCCTGGTGACTGAGTGAGACTCTGTCTCAAAAAAAAAAAAAAAAAAAAACAAAAACAAAAATTCTCCATGTTTTGTGTTCTCATGAGCTCAGGAGAAGAGGATCTTTGTCTTTCTAGCACTTATTTTTGAAACTGTAGGATCCGTAATCAATGAAGAGTTCTCTTAAAAACTGCACATGGAATTGTGTGTGTGTGTTCAGTGCACAATTATGTTTTATTTGTGGACAGTTACCAAGGTATTCAGATGGAGGAGAGTAAAGTGTATTAGGGTAGTCAGAGATAGCTTTGTGAAGAAGGTGGAACTCGATCTAGGCTTTCAAAGGCAGGGAAATAGAGAAACACATCAACAGGGAATTGGGAGGCTAGAATTCTAGTGTTGGCTTTGCCCTTCGCTAACCATGTAACTCTGTCATCAGTGCTGTCCACAAACACTGCTGCTCTCTTCCTCTTGGCTAGGTACCAGGATTGCACTTCTCTAGCCACAGGAAGTCAGGTGTGGCTATGCTACTTCCTTTGGCTACTGAAATGTGAGTGGAAGGCACATGTGTCACTTACAGATAGAAGTGTGAACCCTTGAGTGCCTGATGACAGCTTTCCTTTTTCTTATGGTAATCCTGCAAGCCCGTGTTAAGATGGAGCCTCTGTCTGTCTGGGTCCCTGGGGGATTTTGAAGAGATGTATTGGGTACGTAGTGTGAGAAGGAAATAAATCTTTGGTGTGTAAAGCCACTGGGATGTTTGGAGTTATTTTTACAAAAAGACAGAATCCTGCCCATCTTCAGTATTAGAGGGACCTTGAGGAAGCCCCGTCATGTGTAGGTCCCCCCAGTTTCCTATGGGTAAAATGAAAGATTTAGAATACATAAATTATTTTGAAGAATTTTCTTCTCTAGCAGCAGATTTTAAAATAAAATTACCAGGAAACCTAAAGTGCAAATGGATGCAGAGAGAGTTGGGAGTTTTCTAGGTCAAAACATTGAGTAGAAGATCACTTAACGTTTTTTCCATTCCAAGCACATTATAAATTTCTTCAACGACCCAGAGTCTGACAATTCTGGTCTGCTTGGCTAACTTCTCTCTGACTGGTGTCAATAAGACTCCTATGAGTTTTGGTAGCACAAACCTGTTTTCCTCAGATTTCTACTTCTTGGTTAGGCGAACATTGTGAGTCTGGGTTACACAGCCAGGATTAAGTGGCCTCTGGTTTCCCCTTGACATACTGTGACAAAGGCAGCTCAGATAACCTTCTCCTTGCTAGAAAACTAACCGTGGTTGTGACAGAGGATACCAAGGATCTGCTGCTGAATACCATTCCTAATGCTGGTATGGACTGAAGTGCTGGTATGGACCTAGTCTGCAGGGGGAGAGACTGACAAGTCTTATCAGTGAGCATGATGATGTTTCATGAGTGGGGACAAGAGATAATAAAGAAACACTGTGGCCTTTTGAGCTGCTAATGGTTTGACTGGGAGAGATGGACAATGAACTAAGAATGTTTTCTAGAAGGAGCCTGTATGAGTCCTGACATCTCTCTCCTTGTGTCCTACTCCTCAGTGGTAAAATGATCACTGGATTTGGACAGGCCTGTGTTTGAATGTTAACTCATCTACTAGTTGGCCTTGAACATGTACTCCAGTAAGTTTCTTATAGAAACTTATATATACAAACTTGTATAACCTAAGTTTCTTCAGTTGTAAAATGGAATAATGGCCTAGCTTCGTGTTTGTGAACCTTAAATGAGGTGAGCTAGGCACAACACTTGGCTCATACATCCTTCTCATTTCCACACTCCTGACCTCCTGTTTGCTTTAGTTTCCATCTATTTGGCAATTCCTGTCTTTCCTCTTTAACATTCTGTTTATATCTTCACAAGTGTCAAATATTTATTTGTTTGAAGTTCTTTGTCCATCACCTTGCAATTTTAGGTAAATTATAGGATTCCACAGTCCCATGATAGCAATTATCCAATGTTCCTTTCAGTCTGTGGACATTGCTGAAGAAAGATTTTCTCCCTTGGACAGTCTGTAGACTTGCTGTTGTTGGCACAGTTATGCATGTCTCTCCCGGCTTGGCCTCTGCCGATCTGATGGACCTTGTTCTGTAACAATATTCTTTCCCACTGATTTAAGACACTCACTGCCCCTCCTGGCTAACCCACAGGAAACCTTGAAGATTTTTCAATCTTATTAGGGATTACAGCTCTTTCCCAATGCTCATGTTTCAGTAATATGAGGTCAGATTAGAAACTTGCTTCTTCAGGACAATCCTCTCCATTTATGGGTCAACTTTGTTTGATGGTATGAGGCAGGAAGAAAGAAGAAGAGCTTTTTATATTCCTGAGAGATTACATATGCTTCTTTTTAAATAAATTGTAAAGAACATGCAACACAAAATTTACTATCTTAACTATTTTTAGGTGTTCAGTTCAGTAGTAAGTATATTCACATTGTTGTACAACAGATCTCCAGAACTTTTCATTTTGCAACATTAAAACTCTACACTCATTAAATAGCAACTTCGCATTTTCTCTTTCTCCCCAGTCCCTGGCAGCCTGTTTCTATCAATTTGACTGCTGTAGATATCTCCTATAAGTAAAACCATACAGTGTTTGTCTTTTTATGACTGACTTATTTCACTTAGCATAATGTCTACAAGGTTCAGCCACATCGTAGCATGTGCTAGGATTTGCTTCCTTTGTAAGGTTGAATAATTTTCTATTGTATGTGTATACCACATTTTGTTTATTCATTCATCCGTTGATGGATACCCCAATTGCTTCCATTTCTTGGCTATTGGGAATAGTGTTGTTATGAACATGGGTGTGCAAATATCTCTTTGAGACACTGTTTTCAATTCTTTTTGGTGTATACCCAGAAGTGAGATCTGGAGCATATAGTAATTCTATTTTTGACCTTTTTGAGGTACCTCCATTCTGTTTTCCATAGTAGCTACACTGTTTTATATTCCCCTCAGCAGTGCACAAGGGTTCTGTTTTTTTCCCATCTTTGTCTATGCTTTATATTTTTTTAATAGTTGCCATCTTAAAAAGTGTGAGATGATATCTCACTGTAGTTTTGGTTTACATTGTTCTAATGATGGTGATGTTGAGCATCTCTTCATATGTTTGTTGGCCATGTGTATGGCCGTTTTGGGAAAAGTGCCTTTTCAAGTGCTTTACCCATCTTAAAAATTGGGTTATTTGGTTTTTTTGCTATTGAGTTGTAGACATTCTTTATATCTTCTGGATGGTTACCCCTTATTGGATGTCATTTGCAAAATTTTTTCTTTCATTCTGTATGATGATTTTTTATTGTGTTGTGTCCTTTTTTTTTTTTTTTTTTTTAAGATCAAACTTATGGGGGCCCAGCATCAAAAATAAAAACAAAAAACAACAAAAAAACTAACAAAAAAAATCTCAGATTAGGGCTTATTACCTACCTCTGGAATAGTGCCTATTATATTTAATTAGTTATCATTTAAGATCTCTAAAGGCTGGGACTATGTACTATCGAAGTTATCCTCCTTCTTACCTCTCATTTATAGACTTTGCCTGCCTTCACCCAGAATCAGCTTCCTCCCTATGCTGACACTATCAAGGCAGCCTAGTTCATTGGTTAGGCCTTGAGGGAGAGGGTCCAACAAAAAGGATTCTTAGGAACAGGAGGCGGCCACCATCTTGTTCTACTGGTGCAGCTTTTGCTAAAGTTTTAAGATTCTGGTAACCTGACTTGAGTTCTTTCTGGGGAGTAGGGGAGATCTGAACTCAGAGTAGTTTCTTTAAGAATGGCTGTAGTAGCAAGAAAACTCTACTAAACTTGTGATTGACCATCATTGGGTTTCATTCATTTTTGTGGTATCTACAGCACCTAGCCTATAGTCAGGCACAGAGTGCCAAGATCGTTCAGAAAGTGTAAAAAATGTGGATTGAAAAGTCAGGAGATTTGGATTAATTAAAGAGATGCCTTGTAGGATGTGATTTTGGGCAAGTCATTTCACTTCTCAGGCAGTTTGTTTCCTTGTCTGTAAAGTGACAGTTCCAACCTCTAGGTCTCTTTAGGTTTCCATGATTAATTCATGATTCTCATAGATATTTTCTAATTGTTCATTGAATGCTTTTCATCATTTAAGTGAGTTACAGACTTGCTTTTTTGGGTCAGATTTGGCATTCTGGGGTTCCTAAACTTGTTTGCAATATTTTCTTTCATTTCTGAAGAGGAAATAGCTAGAGTTGCTAGGGCAACTATTATCTCTTAGTAATCTTAGTGTGAATTCTTATGATATCTGTGATACAGCATCCTTTTATAAAAGGACCCTAAGTTATCTAATACAATTTGTATAATTTAATAGCTACCTGTCCTTTAGTCTTGAAATGGGCCTAAAAGATAGTAAATTCCTACCAACTACAGTACTATTTTCATTTTTCATTGTTTCAGGCAAACACTAATAATGATTTTGCACTAAGTTGGCATTTGTTTACTTATTCCAGATTTTAAGGTGACTGGAGGGACTGGTTAAAAGTTCCCACATAGAGTTAGTGTTGATATATTGAATTATTTTTTTCTTTTGCCTCTCAAATTCTAGAAAATCCTATGCGGTGTTTCAGATGTCTCAGGGGGCTAGAAATGCTTCATAATTTGTTCTAAAGGACTATGAGATTGTATGATCTGAAAAGCAGAGAGTCCTTAGCTGTAGTTGCTGTTCCCAGTGGGATCCTGATGCCATCAATTATATTAAGGAAGAGTGCAAAGTCATGGCGCATCATTGCTAAAAATAGACCAGACAGTGGCTCAGCTCCAAGTCACTGCTTATGCTGTAGCTGCATACCCAGACTGGTTTCGCTCCATCTGAACCTAGGAAATCCTAAAGGCAGGCATTCAGTAACAAACTCCTGTTTCCCCCACACACCACCCTCCCTGTGCGCACACCCCACATACACGCTGAACCATTCCACTTACCACATTCATGCACACACACACCATACACATATACTGCACCATTCACATACCACACCATTCCTCACACCACAACTCACATACTCACACAGAAGATCTGAGAGATTTCAAGAACCACTGAATATCTGTGTGTGAAATAGGTGGCTCTTGAGTAAGGGCAGCAAATTAAGGCAGTGAAATTGCTGTCAGGGACCAGCAAGATTCTCTCCCTTTTTCCCCTCCCTCCTCCTTTCTGTGCATGCTTCTGCTTGTGCTTTGTTCTCAAGGTCTCTGTTACTGCAGTCCTCAGAGTCCATGGCTAAATTCCCTTTTGGAATTAAAGGGTCTTTGTGTTCTGAAACACTCCAGCACAGCCTGGTGTGAATGACGTTGCATGCTGGGGGTGGCCAGAGGCCAGCTGGGTCCACTCTCCTTCTGTGTTCCTCTGAACACTGCATCTGGCTACAGCAGTTCTGCACGACAATTTCATTTTCCCGAGTGGCTGACACTCCTAGGAGTTTTACCAGCCAAATCCTTTTCTTGGACTTGAGGAAAATATTTTTAGGACTCTTGAATAAGAGGATCCCTTCCTGGAAAATTTAACCTCTAGTCATTTTGATCCAGTCTCCTATGAGTCCAGTTTTGTAGGTTTTGGGCTGATTGTGAGGGGAGCAAGTGATTGACTACATGTCACCTAGGGCGTGAAGATAACCTTATTCTGCATTGATTCATTCATCAGATGCTGACTGAGGGGACATGGGGTGAGGCTCAGAGCACATTGAACAAGTTCTGCACTTCTCACTTTTGACATTTTTATACCCCCAAGGTGGGAGAAGAGTGCTGGGCTCAGTGTGGTGGAAACAGTTTGGGCCAATTCTTTACAGGTCTTGCACAGACTGTATGAGTTTTGTAAGACTGCCATAAGAAATTACCAAAAAATGAGTGGCTTAAAACAATAGAATTTTTTCTTTCACAGTTGGGGAAGCTAGAAGTCCAAAATCAAGGTCTTGGTAGGTCCATGCTCTCTCTGAAGGCTTTAGGGGAGATTCTGTTCCATGACTTTCTCTTAGTTTCTGGTGTCACTGGCAATTCTTGGCATTTCTTGGCTTGAATGCATTACTCCAGTCTCTGCCTCTGTGTTCACATGAGCTTCTTCTCCATGTCTCTATCTGCTTTTTCTTCTCTTTTTAACTTTAATTTTTTGTCTATTTTTTAAAATATAAATATTTTATTACACTTTGGGTTCTGGGGTACATGTGCACATCATGCAGAATTGTTGCATAGGTACATAAATGGCAATGTGGTTTGCTGCCTCCATCCTGTCACCTATATCTGGCATTTCTCCCCCATGATATCCCCTCCCCCAACTCCTTACCCCCGCTGTCTCTCCCCTAATCCCCCCCCCAACAGAGCCCAGTGTGTGATGCTCCCCTCCCTGTGTCCATGTGTTCTCATTGTTCAACACCTGCTTATGAGTGAGAACATGCAGTGTTTAACTTTCTGTTCTTGTGTTTGTTTGCTAAGAATGATGGTTTCCAGATTCATCCATGTCCCTACAAAGGACATGAACTCATCATTTTTTATGGCTGCATAGTATTCCATGGTGTATATGTGCCACTTTTTTTTGTCCAGTCTGTCATTGATGGGCATTTGGGTTGGTTCCAGGTCTTTGCTATTGTAAACTGTGCTGCAGTAAACATTCGTGTGCATGTGTCCTTATAGTAGAATGATTTATAATCCTTTGGATATATACCCAGTAATGGGATTGTTGGGTCAAATGGAATTTCTATTTCTAGGTCCTTGAGAAATCACCACACTGTCTTCCACAATGGTTGAACTAATTTAGACTCCCTCAAACAGTGTAAAAGTGTTCCTATTTCTCCACATCCTCTCCAGCATCTGTTGTCTCCAGATTTTTTAATGATTGCCATTCTAACTGGTGTGAGATGGTATCTCAATGTAGTTTTGATTTGCATTTCTCTAATGACCAGTGATGATGAGCATTTTTTCATATGTTGGTTGGTCTCATATATGTCTTCTTTTGAAAAGTGTCTGTTCATATCCTTTGCCCACTTTTGGATGGGGTTTTTTGTTTTTTTTTTCTTGTAAATCTGTTTTAGTTCTTCGTAGATTCTAAATATTAGCCCTTTGTCAGATCGGTAGATTACAAAATTTTTTTCCCATTCTTTTGGTTGCTGGTTTACTCTAATGATTGTTTCTTTTGCTGTACAGAAGCTCTGGAGTTTAATTAGATCCCATTTGTCTGTTTTGGCTTTTGTTGCCAATGCTTTTGGTGTTTTAGTCATGAAGTCCTTGCCTATCCCTGTGTCCTGAAAGATTTTGCCTAGGTTTTCTTCTAGGGTTTTTATATTGTTAGGTCTTATGTTTAAGTGCTTAATCCATCTGGAGTTAATTTTAGTGTAAGGTGTCAGGAAGGGGTCCAGTTTTGCTTTCAGCACACTGCTAGCCAGTTTTCCCAACACCATTTATTAAACAGGGGAATCCTTTCCCCATTGCTTGTTTTTGTGAGGTTTGTCAAAGATCAGATGGTTGTAGATCTGTGGCGTTGCCTCCGAGGCCTCTTTTCTGTTCCATTGGTCTATATCTCTGTTTTGGTACCAGTACCATGCTGTTTTGATTACTGTAGTCTTGTAGTATAATTTGAAGTTAGGTAGTGTGATGTCTCCAGCTTTGTTCTTTTTGCTTAGGATTGTCTTGGCTGCATGGGCTCTCTTTTGGTTTCATATGAAGTTTAAGGTGTTTTTTTTCCAGTTCTGTGAAGATGGTCATAGGTAGCTTGATGGGGGATAGCATTGAATCTGTAAATTACTCTGGGAAGTATGGCCATTTTCACGATATTGATTCTTCCTAACCATGAACATGGAATATTTTGCATCTGTTTGTGTCCTCTCTTATTTCCTTGAGCAGTGGTTTGTAGTTCTCCTTGAAGAGGTCCTTTACATTCTTTGTTAGTTGTATTCCTAGGTATATTATTCTCTTTGTAGCAATTGTGAATGGCAGTTTGTTCTTGATTTGGCTGTCTTTAAGTCTGTTATTGGTGTATAGGAATGCTTGTGGTTTTTGTACACTGATTTTGTATCCTGAGACTTTGCTGAAGTTGCTTATCAGTTTCAGGAGATTTTGGGCTGAGACAATGGGGTCTTCTAAATATACAATCATGTCATCTGCAAACAGGGACAATTTGACTTCCTTCTTTCCTAATTGAATACCCTTTATTTCTTTTTCTTGCCTGATTGCTCTGGCTAGAACTTCCATTACTATATTGAATAGGAGTGGTGAGAGAGGGGCATCCTTGTCTAGTGCCAGACTTCAAAGGGAATGCTTCCAGTTTTTTCCCATTCAGTATGATATTGGCTGTGAGTTTGTCATCAATAGCTTTTATTGTTTTGAGATACGTTCTGTGGATACCTAGTTTATTGAGAGTTTTTGTTGTAAAGGGCTGTTGAATTTTGTCAAAGGCCTTCTCTGCATCTATTGAGATAATCATGTGCTTTTTGTCTTTGGTTCTGTTTATTGCCTTTGCAATTGGTTTCCCTGTATTTTATTGAAGATTTTTGCATCTATGTTCATCATTGATATTGGCCTGAAGTTTTCTTTTCTTGTTGAGTCTCTGCTGGGTTTTGGTGTCAGGATCATGTTGGTCTCATAAAATGATTTGGGAAGGATTCCCCTCTTTTTGCATTGTTTGGAATAGTTTCAGAAGGAATGGTACCAGCTCCTCTTTGTATGTCTGGTAGAATTCAGCTGTGAACCCATCTGGACCTGGGCTTTTTTTTAGTTGGTATGCTATTAATTGCTGCCTCAAGTTCAGCCTTTGTTATTGGTCTATTAGGGTTTCAACTTCTTCCTGGTTTAGGCTTTGGAGGGTGCAAGTGTCCAGGTGTTTATTCATTTCTTCCAGGGTTACCAGTTTATGTGCATAGAATTATTTGTAGTAATCTCTGATGATAGTTTGTATTTCTGTGGAATCTGTGGTGATATCCCCTTTATCATTTTTTTGTTGCATCTATTTAATTCTTCTCCCATTTGTTTTTTATTAATCTGGCTAGTGGTCTGTCTCTTTTGTTGATCTTTTCAAAAAACCAGGTCCTGGATTTACTGATTTTTTTGAACGATTTTTTGTGACTCTAACTCCTTCATTTCTGTTCTGATCTTAGTTATTTCTTGTCTTCTGCTAGTCTTTGAGTTTTTTTTTTTTTTGATCTTGCTCTTCTAGCTCTTTCAATTTTGATGATAGGGTGTCGAATTTAGATCTTTCCTTGCTTCTCGTGTGAGCTTTTATTGCTATAAATTTTCCTCTAGACAGTGCTTTAAATGTGTCCCAGAGATTCTGGTACGTTGTGTCTTTGTTCTCGTTGGTTTTGAAGAACATCTTTATTTCTGCATTCATTTCATTGTTTATCCAGTTAACATTCATGAGCCAGTTGTTCAGTTTCCATGAAGTTCTGCGATAATGAGTTAGTTTCTTAATCCTGAGTTATAATTTGATTGCACAGTAGTCTGACAGACTGTTTGTTATGATTTCTGCTCTTTTGCATTTGTTGAGGAGTGATTTACTTCCAATTATGTGGTCAGTTGTAGAGTAGGTGTGATATGGTTCCTGGAAGAATGTATATTCTGTGGATTTAGGGTGGAGAGTTCTGTAAATGTCTAACATTTGCTTGGTACAGATCTGAGTTCAAGTCCTAGATATCCTAGTTAATTTTCTATCACGTTGATCTGTCTAATATTGACAGTGGAGTGTTAACGTCACCCACTATTATTGTGTGGGAGTCTAAGTCTCTTTGTATGTCATTAAGAACTTGCTATGTATCTGGTTGCTCCTGTATTGGGTGCCTATATATTTACGATCATTAGCTCTTCTTGTTGCATTGATTCTTTTACCATTAAGCAATACCCCTCTTTGTCTCTTGATCTTTGTTAGTTTAAAGTCTATTTTATCAGACTATCATGGTAACTTCTGCTTTGTTTTGCTTTCCATTTGCTTGGTAAATCTTGCTCCATCCCTTTATTTTGAGCCTTTGTGTATCCTTGCATGTGAGATGGGTTTCCTGGATAGAGCACACCGATGGTTCTTGACTTTTATCCTATTCGCCAGTCTGTGGCATTTGATGGGGGTATTTAGCCCATTTACATTTAAGGATAATAGTGTTATGTGTGAATTTGATCGTGCTATTTTGATGCTAGCTGTTTTTTTTTTACCCATTAGTTGACTCGGTTTCCTCATTGTGTCGATGCTCTTTACCATTTGTTACGTTTTTGGAGTGGCTGGTACCGGTTGTTCCTTTCTATGTTTAGTACTTCTTTCAGGAGTTCTTGTAAGGCAGGCCTGCTGGTGATGAAATCTCTGAGCAATTGCTTGTTTGTAAAAGATTTTATTTCTCCTTCACTTATGAACCTTAGTTTGGCTAGATGTGAAATTCTAGGTTGAAAGTTCTTTTCTTTAAGGATGTTGAATATTGGCCCCCACTCTCTTCTGGCTTGTAGAGTTTCTGCTGAGAGATCTGCTGTGAGTCTGATGGGCTTCCCTTTGTGGGTAACCCGACCTTTCTCTCTGGCTGCCCTTAGCATTTTCTCCTTCATTTCAACCCTGGTGAATCTGACGATTATGTGCCTTGGGGTTGCTCTTCTTGAGGAATATCTTTGTGGTGTTCTCTGTATTTCCTGGACTTGAATGGTGGCCTAGCTTGCTAGGTTGGGGAAGTTCTCCTGGATAATACCCTGAAGAGTGTTTTCCAGCTGGATTCATTCTCCCCCGTCACATTCAGGTATGCCTATCAAATGTAGATTAGGTCTTTTCACATAATCCCATATTTCTTGGAGGCTTTGTTCATTTCTTTTCACTCTTTTTTCTCTAATCTTGCCTTCTTGTTTTATTTCATTCAGTTGATTTTCAATCTCTGATATCCTTTCTTTTGCTTGGTCGATTCAGCTATTGAAACTTTTGTATGCTTCGCGAAGTTCTCATGTTAGGTTTTTCAGCTCCATCAATTCATTTATATTCTTTTCTAAGTTGTTTATCCTAGTTAGCATTTCGTCAAATCTTTTTTCAAGGTTCTTAGTTTCTTTGCATTGGGTTATAACCTGTTCTTTTAGCTCAGAGAACTTTGTTATTACCCGTTTTCTGAAGCCTGTTCCTGTCAATTCATCAGACTGATTCTCCATCTAGCCTTGTTCCCTTGCTGGTGAGGAGTGGTGATCCCTTGGAGGAGGAGAGGCATTTTGGTTTTGGGTGTTTTCATCTTTTTTGCACTGGTCTTTTCTCATCTTTGTGGATTTATCTACCTGCGGTCTTTGTAGTTGGTGACTTTTGGATGGGGTCTCTGAGTGGACGTCCTTTTTGTTGACAATGAAGTTCTTTCTTTCTGTTTTTTTAGTTTTCCTTCTAACAGTCAGGCCCTTTCCTGTAGGACTGCTGGAGGTCCACTCCAGACCCTGCTTGCCTGGGAGTCACCTGCGGTAGCTGCAGAATGGTAAGTGTTGCTGCCAGTTTCTTCTTCTGTTATCTTGTCCCAGAAGGATACCCACCAGGTATCAGCCTGAGTTCTCCTTTATGAAGTGTCTCTTTGGATATATGGGGACTGGGGAGCTGCTTGAGGAGACAGTCTGTCCCTTATAGGAGCTCAAGTGCTGAGCTGTGAGCTCCGTTTTTCTATTCAGAGCTGCTGGGCAGGTAAGTTTAAGTCTGCTGCAGTGGAACTCATAACTGCCTATTTTTCCCAGGTGCTCTGTCCTGGGAAGGTGGGGCTTTATTTATAAGTTTTGGACATCCTGCTGCCTTTTTTCAGAGATGCCCTGCCCAGTGAGGAGGTAGCCTAGTCACAGTATGCCATCAGAGGTGTTGCTGAGCTGCTGTGGTCTCTGCCCAGCTGCTGTGTAAACTTCCTTGTGGTTTTGTTTATAGAGGTATAGTTAGAACTGCCTCAGTAATGGCAGTCTGCCTTAGTAACGGTGGACTGTCTCTGAAATGGCTGACTGCCTCAGTAGTAGTGGACTGCCTCAGTAATGGTGGACTGCCTCAGCAATGGCAGACTGCCCCGATAGTGGTGAACTGCCTTGGTAATGGCAGATGCCATTACCCCCACAGAGCTGGACCGTCCTGGGTCCAGCTGTGCTTGCTGTGAAACTCTCAATCCAGAGTGTTTCAGATTGCTGGTGTTTGTGGGGGTGGGACCCGCCAAGCCAGATCACCTAGCTCCCTGTTTCAGCCCCCTCCTTTTCAGTTGCATGGGCAATTCTGTTTCCCAGGCATTCCAGGTGCCAGTTGAAACAGCTGCCCAGATTTATGTGAGATTTTGTGCAGAGACCTGCTGTGCTGGCTGAAATAGCCGTACTGGAGACTAGGGGTGCTTTTCCACCTGGGAATCTCCTGGTCTGTGGGCAGCAAAAACTCGTTTGGAAATGCGGTGATCACTCACCCTCTGTGTTCTCACCGGGACGGCACTCCAGAGCTGTTCTTATTTGGCCATCTTGGATTGTTCCCCTGTTTTTTCTTCCTATAAGGACATTTGTCATATCTGATTAGGGTGTACTCTAATTGAGCATGGCTAATTCTAACCTGATTACATCTGAAAGACCCGCTTTCTAAATAAGGTCATAGTCTCGGGTACTGAGTATTAGGGCTTCAATGTATCTTTGAGGAGGACATATCCAACATTATTCCACAATATTCTGATACTGGTTGGGCCTACAGGTGCACATAAATCAAGAGTTAAGGATTGGGAACCTCTGCCTAGATTTCAGAGGATGTATGGGAATGCCTGGATGTCCAGGCAGAGGTGTGCTGCAAGGGTGAAGCCCTCATGGAGAACCTCTGCTAGGGCAGTGCAGAAGAGAACTGTGGGGTTGGAAACCCATACAGAGTCCTCACTGGGTCGCTTCCCAGTGGAGCTGTGAGAGAGGGCCATTGCCCTCCAGACCTCAGATTGGTGGATCCATCAACAGCTTTCACTGTGTGCCTAGAAAAGCCACAGCCACTCAACACCAGCCTGTGAAAGCGGCTAGGAGGGAGGCTGTCTCCTAAAAGCCACAGACAGGGGGTGGAACTGCCCAAGACCACGAGAACCCACCTCTTGCATCAGGGTGACCTGGATATGAAACATGGAGTCAAAGAAGGTCATTCTGGAGCTTTAAGATTTGACTGTCCCACTGGATTTTAGACTTGTGTGGGGCCCTTAGCCCCTTCATTTTGGCCAATTTCTTTCATTTGGAATGGGTAAATTTACCCAATGCCTGTATCCCTGTTGTATCTAGGAAGCCATTTACTTGCTTTTCATTTTACAGGATCATAGGCAGAAGGAACTTGCCTTGTCTTAGATGAGACTTTGGACTGAACTTTAGAGTTAATGCCGAAATGAATTAAGACTTTCAGAGACTGTTAAAAAGGCATGATTAGTTTTGAAATATGAGGACATGAGATTTGGGAGGGACATGGGCAGAATGATATGGTTTGGCTATGTCCCCACCCGAATCTTATTCTGAATTGTAGCTTCCATTATTTCCATGTGTTGTGGGAGGGACTCAATGAGAGGTAACTGAATCATGGAAGCAGGTTTTTCTTATGCTGTTTTCATGATAGTGAATAATTTTCATGAGATGTAATGATTATATAAAGAGCAGTTCTCCTGCACATGCTCCCTTGCCTGCTGTCATGTAAGATGTGTGATGCTTTTGCTCCTCCTTCACCTTCTGCCATGATTGTGAGGCCTCCCAGGTCATGTGGACCTATGACTCCATTAAACCTCTTTTTCTTTATAAATTTCCCAGTCTTGGGTATTTCTTAATAGCAGTATGAAAATGGACTAATACACCTGCCTTGTGAAGCTCTGGCTGCTGTTTTCAGCCTTGGAAAACTCGTCCCCCACATCCTGGCTGCTCCAGTTCCAGCCATAGCTCAAAGGGCCCCAGGTATAGCTTGGGCTATACCACCACAGAATGCAAGCCATAAGCCTTGGCAGTTTCCATGTAGTAGTAAGCCTGTCATTTGCAGAATGCAAGAGTAAAGAATATTTGGAAGCCTCTGCTTAGATTTCAAAGAATGTGTGGAAAACCCTAGGTGCCCATGCAGAAGCCTGCTACAGGGGTGGAGCCCCCACAGAGAACCTCTACTTGGAGAGTGCCAAGGGGGAAATGTGGAATTGGAGCTCTATACGGAGTCCCCACTGGGTCACTGACTAGTGGAGTGTAAGAAGGAGGCCACTGCCCTCCAGACCCAAGGATGTTAGATGCACTGACAGCTTGTGCCCTGTGCCTGGAAAAACTATAGGTATTCAATAACCTGTGAGAGTAGCCTTGGGGGCTCAACCCTGCAAAATCACAGGAGTAGAGCATGGGAGCCCACCCCTTGTATACCAGTATTCTCTGCATGTGGGACATGGAATCAAAGGAGATTATTTTGGAGCTTTAAGATTTAATGACTTTCCTGCTGGGTTTTGAATTTGCCTGTAGCCCCTTTGTTTTGGACAACTTCTCCCTTTTGGAATAGGAATGTTTACCCCATTTCTATACCTCCATTGTATCTTTGAAGTAACTAACTTGTTTTTGATTTTACAGGCTCATAGATGGAAGGGATTTGCCTCATCTCAGATGAGATTTTAGACTTTGGATTCTGAGTTAATGCTGGATCAAGTTAAGGCATTCAGGGAATATTGGCAAGGCATTATTGTATTTTGAAATGTGAGAAGAATAGGAGCTTTGGGAGGGGCCAGGTCAGAATTATATAGTTTGAATATTTTTACCTATACAAATCTCATGTCGAAATGTAATCCCTGATGTTGGAGGTGAGACCTAGTGGGAGGTGTTTGGATCACGGGGGTGGATCCCTTATGAATGGCTTAAGCCATCCCCTTCGTGATAAGAGAGCTCTCACTCTGAGTTTACGCAAAATCTGGTGGCTTAAAAATGTGTGGCACTTCTCCCCTCCAACTGCTTGCTCCTGTTTTTGCCATGTGACATGCCTGCTCCCCCTTGCCTTCTGCCACGAGTACAAGCTTAATGGGGTCTCCCCCAGAAGCAGATTCCAGTACTGTGCTTCTTGCACAGCCTACAGAAAAATGAGCCAGTTAAACCTCTTTTCTTTATAAATTACCCAGTCTTAGGTATTTATTTATGCAATAAAATTACACATTTATTTATGAAATAATGTCCTAATACACCTACGGATTCATTCTTTTTATACTCTGGCTTTTTAGTTGATTGTCTTTCTAGATCTGGAAAATAGATTACTTTCAGCTACCTGTTAGTCCTCCTGTGTCTAATGTCTCCTATCCTTAGTTTAGCTATCTGGTGTGTGCAAACCATCATCATTTTATTAAGCATAGTGGGGCTCTTTATTCTATAAAAAGAAACAACTGATATTATTTGATATTCAGGTATCTATCCTGGAGAATTTTAAGTTGGTTCTTCAGCACTCAGCATAGTACGTGAAACATAGATGTTTCCAAAAATATTTATTGAGTGGATTAATGTGCTCTGTATATTAAATATTAAGTATTTTCTTCCCCTCAATCTTACTGTAGTAATAAAGATTTTTTAAAAAGCCACCTCTAGCAGAAAGTGTGAAAGGAATAAATATTAACATTTTGTACTTCAAGAATTAAAATGGAGGGAAACGAGAGATTTTTTTTTTAATACCACTTGTCAGTAGGAAAGGAGAGATTCTTAACTCTTTCATTAGATACCTCAATATTATTTGACTTGCTACCAAAAGCAATGTTTTTAATTTAATAAATACAATGAGATCAATTCAAGAACAAAAATTACCCCCACTCCAAAGCAAAATTAGAATAAACTAATGGTGGCATCTGGGTTCCAGACTGCCTGTTTAGATGGGGACCCAGACACTTTCTGGAGTTGATTATGGTTGGATAATAGCTCTAAAAAGGGAAAGAGAGAGGACAAGAAGGAGAAAGGATGGAAGCAGTGGGGTAAATACACTAGTGTTTGTCATTATAGTGAGAAAGCAGCCACAAATAATCGGTAGATGAAGGGCTGTGGCTGTGCATCAATAAAGCTTTATTTAAAAAAATCAGGCAGCTGGCTGAATTTGACCTATATGCCACCAGAGTTTGTCAACCTTTGTTTTAGAGGAAAGAAAATATTACAGCAAAACTGGCAGTAATCTAGGACTCCACCAGTCAGGCCTGACTGAAGCAGAGACATTCTCTGCATTCAGGTGCTTCCTGTTATGTGTTCTTGACTCTGCATGTTACAGCTACAGAGTCCTACAGCTGGTGTGACCTGTTGAGACTACAGCTGTGGGTTTCCATCAGCCACAGGGCACCAAGCATACCACATACTTATTCTTCGGGGAGAAAACTGTATAATAAATTCAGTGAAACAATTAAATATTATTTCAATGAATATATCTTACTTTGAACATGTTATATAAAGGTGATTTAGTTGTTACTAACAGCCTTTCTTACACAGAAAGTTGATCAAGTGCTTGGGTCAGTCAGGGCCATGCCAGTCAGGGCCATGCCAGCATCAGTCTAGCTGCCTTCATGTCTACTCTTCTGTCATCTCCCTGTGGGTCTTGCTAGGGTTTTATAGCCTCCTTCCGTAATGTCTTTGTGTCTGTGGCTTTGCTGACCTCCTTGCAAAACTCACTGTTGGAACTCATTCTTTTTTTTTTATTGCATTTTAGGTTTGGGGGTACATGTGAAGAACAAGGAAGATTGTTGCATAGGTACACACATGGCAGTGTGATTGATGTGCTCTTTTCTTTTCGGCAGTTTCTTGCCTGCTCTGTCTTTACTTGGGGGCAGGGTCTCTTTCTTGCTCTCTTTTGTCTTCTTCCTGCTGTTGGGACTTTAAGTTGTCGGCCTGTAAATGGCTCTTGTCATCCACACCTTCGATGTAATTTCTGTTGTGGCTGCTTTCTCATGGTTCACACTTGAGGTAGTGTTTCTTTTCTGCTTCTCAAGACTTGCAGATGCATAGAAGATGGTCCTGGGGCCTTCTTCATAACAAGCTGCACAAAAAGTAAATGGCCATTTATGTCTCTCAATATAATCTGCAGTTTTGGGGTAAGATGTCTAGGCTTCTATTAATGGGCTGAGAGGGCAAGAGAAAAAGTTTTCCTGCTGTCCTGATCTCTAGAATATATCCTGGTCTCTTGATTTTAAAGCATCTTTATAAGATGAAAGATCAAAAAGTTTATCAGCCCCCTGGCTCCTGGCAGCTGTAGAAGAGTTGATTGCTTGTAATTCTTTACTGCATTCCTACATATGCTTGTTCTTTCTGATGCTGTCTTGCAGGGGTGAACTTAGGAAGATCAGAAGTTCTTGTACTGTAATGCTGAAGCCTGGTAGAAAGCACCCAGGGTCTCAACTTGTTGTATCTTAGAGAATATGAGGCTACAAGTGTGCCTCTGTTAGGACTCTGAGAGAATATTGCATATCCTGAGAAGGTCCAAAGATAGGTGGAGGACACTTTGCTGTCTGGCATGGTGTGCCATGAGATATTAAAAGTGTTCATCTTCCAGGAGAGTTCCCGTTACTGATATTATTGATGTGGGGTGTTGGTAACTTTGTACACACCAAATCCCATGGTTTCTTAGTGGCCAACATAAACTAAGGAGTAGCAGTAAAATGTTAGCCAACATTTTCATGTTTGTGCTCTGGAATATTCTACATTTGGACAATGTGATAAGAGGTCTATAGCATTGTGTCTTAGATAAACTTGGAGTATAATATCTTACAAATGTATAGCATGAGAAGGTGTATGAAGTAGTCTCTCTCAGATTGACCACAGCTCATGACCAAAGAGGAATGGTATGTTCTGGAGTTGTCACCTCCTAATGTGTAAAAATGAGTGCTAGAGCACAAAGTCCCATTTGTCCTCAGCTTGCTAAGAAGCTGTGATTGGTCTAAGAGGACTGCGTGAAACTCTGTGCTAAGGCATTCTCAGTTGTGGAGAAGGGGTAAGGCTCTTGGGTTTCCAGTGTTGACCACTGAATTTCATTTCATAAGTCTTGACTTAAAACTGGGGTACCATGTCCTAAGTGTTTAATTTAGTCAGCCTCATTAAAAGTGTAAAGAAACTCAATCAACAAGTCATATTTTCTGTCTATGTCCAGGAACATTCAGGAAAAGGAGATGAGAGTCCATGGGAGATTATAATAGATGATCTGGTAAACATTCAGGAAAAGGAGATGAGGACCCATGGGAGATTATAATAGATCTGGGAAATTTCTTGAGGGGCATCTACTGTTTTGGGGTTTGGTATCACATGGTAGGTATGGGATGCAGCCTTTTTCTAGATTGGAAATCTAACCCAACCTTCTGATGAGACATTGGTTATCTATAAAGAGCAGCTGGAGGGATGGCAGGTATCTAATTCTTATAACAATCATGGAAGAAGCCCTTGAAGTCTTGACGTCAGCCAGGTGGGTGCTTATGTTCAGCTCGGCCTACTTAAAAGATGCCTCCAGGTCTAGATGTAGGGCCCTGGTGAAGCCCTTCTGTAGGTGTAGGTTTGCAGAAGAAAGGAACTCCAGATCAAGTAAGGCAAAAAGGGTCAGTCTCACAAAATAATGAGATGAAAGGGAACTGAACTATTTTGGTCTTAGGGCTTTTAGGCCTGGCTCTGCCATTTAGAAGCTGTGTAATGGTAAGCAATTTATGTTTCTGGATGTCACCTTCTTTCCTTTTTAGGAAAATGAGGAAGCTGTATTTGTAGTATCCAAGATAGCTTCCAGGTCCATCTGTACAGGAAGCTGAGGTTTGACGGAAGAACTAGAAACCAACCAGCAAAAAGAGATATGACTCTCTCAAAAATGTCCTAGATGGTTATTATGACCCTGAATGAGTACCCTGCTTTGCTTTTTTCCTCAACCTTTTCCTTTTTAAATGTAAGTTAGATTTATGTGTTTTTTTTTCTAAGCCAAGTGCTTCAACTCCTAAATTTGGAGAATTGTTGAACAGATATCCCTTTCTCAGTTTTCCCAATTTGTGACTTTGTGTGAGTTAGATTCTTATGGTCAAAATTTAATTTTTTAATTTTTATTTATTTATTTATTATTTTTATTATTTAAATTTAAGTTCTGGGATGCATGTGCAGAACACGCAGGTTTGTTACATAGGTTTGTATGTGCCATGGTGGTTTGCTGCACCTATCAACCTGTCACCTAGGCTGTAAGCCCCACATGCATTAGCTATTTGTCCTGATGCTCTCCTTCCCCCTCACCACTCCCGACTTTTGACAGGTCTGGGTGTGTGTTTTCCCCTCCCTGTGTTCATGTGTTCTCATTGTTCAGTTCCCACTTATGAGTGAGAACATGTAGTGTTTGGATTTCTTTTCCTGGGTTACTTTGCTGAGGATGATGGCTTCCAGCTTCATCCATGTCCCTGCAAAGGAAATAATCTTACTCCTTTTAGTGGCTGCATAGTATTTCATGATGTGTATGTACCACATTTTCTTTATTCAATCTGTCATTGATGGGCATTTTTGTTGGGTCTATATCTTTGCTATTGTGAAAAGTGCTGCAATAAACTTACATGTGCATGTACCTTTATAATTGAATGACTTATATTGCTTTGGGTATATACTCAGTAGTGGGATTGCTGGGTCAAATGGTATTTCTGGTTCTAGATCCTTGAGGAATTACCACATTGTCTTCCACAATGGTTGAACTAATTTATATTTCCACCAGCAACATAAAAGCATTCCTATTTCTCCACAGCCTTACCAGTATCTGTTGCTTCTTGACTTTTTAATAATCACCATTCTGACTGGCATCAGGTGGTATCTCGTTGTTTTGATTTGCATTTTTCTAATGATAAGTGATGTTGAACTTTTTTTCATATGTTGAGCTTTTTTTCATATGTTTGTTGGCTGTATAAGTGTCATCTTTTAAGAAGTGTCTGTTTATATACTTTGCCCACTTTTGGATGGGGTTGTTTGTTTTTTTCTTGTAAATTTATTTAAGTTCCTTGCAAATTCTGGATATTAGGCCTTTGTCAGATGGGTAGATTACAAAATTTTTCTCCCATTCTGTAGATTGCCTGTTCAATCTGATGATAGTTATTTTGCTGTGCAGAAGCTCTTAGCTTAATTAGATCCCATTTGTCAATTTTAGCTTTTGTTGCAATTGCTCTTGGCATTTTTGTCATGATGTCTTTGCCCATGTCTCTGTCCTGAATGGTATTGCTGAGGTTCTCTTCTAGGGTTTTTAGGTTTCTTTGGGTTTTAGGTTTAAGTCTTTAATCCATCTTGAGTTAATTTTTGTATAAGGCATAAGGAAGGGGTTCAGTTTCTGTTTTCTGCATATGGTTAGCCAGTTTTCCCAGCACCACTTATTAAATAGGAAATTCTTTCCCTATTGCTTTTTTTTTTTTGTCAGGTTTGCTGAAGAACAGATAGTTGTAGATGTGTTGTCTTATATCTGAAGTCTCCATTCTGTTCCCCTTGGTCAATATGTCTGTTCTTGGACCATTATCATACTGTTTTGGTTACTGTAACCTTGTAGTATAGCTTGAATTCAGGTAGTGTAATGACTCAGCTTTGTTCTTTTTGCTTAGGATTGTCTTGCTGTGTGGGTTCTTTTTGGTTCCATATGAATTTTAAAGTAGTTTTTTCTAATTCTTGAAGAATGTCAATGGTAGTTAGATGAGAATAGCAATGAATCTATAAATTACTTTGGGCATTTTGGCGATTTTCATGATATTGATTCTTCCTATCCGTGAGGATGAATTTTTTTTTTTCCATTTGTTCATGTGCTCTCTTATGTCCATGAGCAGTGGTTTATAGTTCTCCTTAAAGGGGTTCTTCACATACCTTATTAGCTGTATTTCTAGGTATTTTATTCTCTTTGTAGCAATTGTAAATGGGAGTTCATTCATGATTTGGCTCTCTACTTGTCTATTGGTGTATAGGAACGCTTGTGATTTTTGCACATTGATTTTGTATCTTGAGAATTTAGTGAAGTTGCTTATCAGCTTAAGGAGTTTTTGGGCTGAGATGATGGGGCTTTCTAAATATAGGATTCTTTTTTTTTTTTCCTTTTTTTTTTTTTTATTGCATTTTAGATTTGGGGGTACATGTGAAGAACATGGAAGATTGTTGCATAGGACACACATGGCAGTGTGATTTGCTGCCTTCCCCTCCCCATCACCTATATCTGGCATTTCTCCCCATGCTATCCCTCCCCAACTCCCCCCCACCCCCTACTATCCCTCCCCTTTCCCCGACAACCCCAGTGTGTGATACTCCCCTCCCCGTGTCCATGTGTTCCCATTATTATGTCGTTTGCAAACAAAGACAATTTTACTTCCTCTCTTCCTATTTGAATACCTTTTATTTCTTTCTCTTGCCTGATTGCTGTGGCCAGAACTTGCAATACTATGTTGAATAGGAATGGTGAGAGAAGGCATCCTTGCATTGTGCTGATTTTCAAAGGGAATGCTTCCAGCTTTTGCCCATTCAGTATGATATTGGCTGTGAGTTTTTCATAAATAGATTTTATTATTTTGAGATATGTTCCATCAATACCATGTTGAGCTTTTAACATGAAGAGATGGTTGGAATAGTTTCAGAAGGAGGGGTACCAGCTCCTCTTTGTACTTCTGGTAGAATTTGGCTATGGATTCGTCTGGTCCTCGGGTTTTTTGGTTGGTAGGTTATTAATGACTGCCTCAAATTCAGAACTTGCTATTGGTCTATTCAGGTATTTGACTTTTTCCTGGTTTAGTCTTGGGGGAGGGTGTATATACCTAGGAATTTATCCATTTCTTCAAGATTTTCTAGTTCATTTGTATAGAGGTGTTTATAGCATTCTCTGATGGCAGTTTGTATTTCTGTGTGGTCAGTGGTGATATTCCCTTTATCATTTTTATTGTCTCTATTTGATTATTCTCTTTTCTTCTTTTTTCTTTTTTTTTTTTTTTTTTTTTTTTTTTTTTTTTCTTTTTTGGGCGGCGCCGCTTGTGGGGGGCGCGGGGGGGTGGGCCGCGGGGGCCCGGGGGCCGGGGGGGCCTCCCCCCTCCCCCCCCCCCTATAGTCTGGATTTGCTAGCAGTCTATCTATTTTATTAATTTTTTTCAAAAACCAGCTCCTGGATTCATTGATTTTTTTTGAAGGGTTTTTCATGTCTCCATCTCTTCTGTTCCACTCTGATCTTAGTTATTTCTTGTCTTCTACTAGCTTTTGTATTAGTTTGCTTTTGCTTCTCTAGTTCTGTGAATTGTAATGTTAGTGTGTCAATTTGAGATCTTTCTAACTTTCTGATATAGGCATTTATTGCTATATATTTTTCTCTTAACACTGCTTTAGCTGCATTCCAGAGATTCTGGTACATTGTCTCTTTGTTCTCATTAGTTTCAAAGAAGTTCTTGATTTCTGCTTAAATTTCATTACTTATCCAAGAATAATTCAGGAGCAGGTTGTTAAATTTCCATGAAATTGTGTGGTTTTGTGTGAGTTTCTTAATCCTGAGTTCTAATTTGATGGCACTTTGGTCCAAGAGACTGTTATGATTTCAGTATTTTTGCATTTGCTGAGGAATGTTTTACTTCCAGTGACGTGGTTGACTTTAAAATAAGTGCCATGTGGCACTGAGAAGAAGGTATATTCCGTTAATTTGGAGTGAAGAGTTGTGTAGAAGTCTATTAGGTTCACTTGATCCAGAGCTGAGTTCAAGTCCTGAATATTCTTGTTAATTTTCTGCCTCATTGATCTGCCTAATAGTGTGGTGTTAAAGTCTCCCACTATTGTTGTGTGGGAGTTTAAGTCTCCTTGTAGGTCTGTAAGAATTTGTTTTATGAATCTGGGTGTGCCTGTATGGGTGCATATGTATTTAGGATAGTTTGCTCTTCTTGTTGCATTGATCCCTTTACCATTATGTAATGCCGTTCTTTGTCATTTTTGATCTTTGTTTGTTTAAAGTCTGTTTTATCAGAGACTAGGATTGCATCTCCTGCTTTTTTCAGCTTTCCACTTGCTTGGTAAAATGCTCCTCCATCTCTCTATTTTGAGCCTCTCTGTGTCTTTGCATGTGAGATGGGTCTCCTGAATATAGCACACTGATGGGTATTGACTCGTTATCCAATTTGTCAGTCTGTGTCTTTTGATTGTGGCATTTAGCCCATGTACATTTAAGGTTAATTTTGTTACTTGTGAATTTGTCCTGTCATCATGATGCTAGCTGGTAATTTTGCACACTAGTTGACGCTGTGTCTTCATAGTGTCATTGGTCTTTATATTTTCATGTGTTTTGCAGTGTCTGGTATAGGTTCTTTTTTTTTTCTCTCCATATTTAGTGCTTCCTTCAGGAGCTCTTGCAAGGCAGGCCTGGTAGTGACAAATTCCCTCAGCATTGGCTTGTCTGAAAAGGATTTTGTTTCTACTTTGCTTATGAAGCTTTGTTTGGCCAGAGGTGAAATTCTGAGTTAAAAATTCTTTTCTTTAAGGATGTTAAATATTGGTCCCCACTATCTTGTGGCTGTAGGGTTTCTGCTGAGAGATACACTGTTAGTGTCATGGACTTTTCTTAGTAGGTGATCCAGCCTTTCTCTGTAGTTGCTGTTAACATTTTCTCCCCCTTCATACTCTCTGTATTCCCAAAACATATGAGTTGATCTGGAGAATATGATGATTATATGTCTTGGAATTGATTTTCTCGTGGAGTATCTTAATGGGGTTCTCTGTATTTCCTAAATTTCAATGTTGACTTGTCTTGCTAGGTTGGGGGAGATTCTCTTGTATAATATCCTGAAGTGTATTTTCCAACTTGGTTTCATTCTCCTCATCTCTTTCCAGGTACTCCAATCAGTCTTTTTACATAGTCCCATATTTCTTGGAGGTTTTGTTTGTTCCTTTTGATTCTTTTTTTGTCTAATCTCATCTGCCTGCCTTATTTCAGCAAGATAGTCTTCCATCTCTGATATCTCTGACATTCTTTCTTTTGCTTTGTCGATTTGGCTAGTGATACTTGCGTATAATTCACAAAGTTTTCCTGCTGTGTTTTTCAGCTCCATCAGGTCAATTATGTTCCTCTCTAAACCGATTATTCTAGTTAGCAGCTCCTTTAACCTTTTATCAAGGTTCTTTGCTCCTTTGCATTGGGTTAGAACATGCTCCTTTACCTGAGTGAAGTTTGCTGTTACCCACCTTCTGAAGCCTACTTCTGTCATTTCATCAGTCTCATCCACTGTCCAGTTCTGTGCCCTTGCTGGAGAAGTGTTGTGATTATTTGGTGGAGAAGAGCAACTCTGGACTTTGGGGTTTTCGGTGTTCTTTTGTTAATTCTTTGTCATTTTCATGAGTTTTTCTACTTTCGATCTTTGAGGCTGCTGAACCTTGGATGAGGTTTTTGTGGGGATTTTTTTGTTGATGCTGTTGTTGTTGCTTTCTGTTTGGTTTTCTTTCAACAGTCAGGTTAGGCTCCTCTTCTGTAGGAATGCTACAGTTTGCCGGAGGCTCACTTCAGGCCCTGTTCATCCCGTTTGCTCCCATGCCTGGAGGTGTCACTGAAGGAGGCTGCAGAATTGCGAACATGGGTGTCTACTGCTTCCTCTGGGGTTTCTGACCTCAAGGGGCACCAACCAGATGCTAATAAGAATGCTCCTGTTTAGATGTCTGACAACCACTGTTGGGGGTTCTCACTCAGTTGAGTGGTCTGGCAAGAAGAACCTGTTTAATGAGGCACTTTGGCTGTCCTTTGGTGGAGGCGATGTGCTGTGCTAAGGGGAAGCCAACTCATCTGGGCTGCCTGGATTCCTCAGAGCTGGCAGGAGGAAAGACTGTGCTGGTTCACGGAGACTATGGCCTTCCCTCCTGCTAGGGGCTCAGGCCCAGGGAAATCAGAGTTCTGTCCCTGTACCCCTGGCCAGAGTTAGAGTTCATGCAGTTCCTCCAGTGTTGGTTGTGCCCCTCTCCCAAGGAGCTCAGTCATGCCTAGATAGCAGGCAGCATAGCAGTGGTGGTGGCGCCTCTCTTCCCTGCCTGCCAACTTGGCGGGCTTAGGCCAATTCTAGCTGCGTGGCTGTTGAGAATCTGTGCAACTTCATGGTTTGGACCCAAGGTCCCAGTGACGTGGGCATGGTCTCACGAGTGGGATCTTCCCATCCATGGGTTACACAGTTCTATGGAAAAGGCACGGTTTCCCAGGCTGGGTAGCATTCTAGCTTACCACCTCCCTTGGCTGGGGGTGGGGGCTCCCCTGCCCCATGTGGCTATCAGGTAGGCTGCTGCACCACACAGTTTTTCCTTTTACTCTGTGGGTCACGCCAGCCACCTAGTCAGTCCTAATAATAGAATCTGGATACCTCAGTTGCTGGTGCAGGATTTGCACTCTGTTTCTGATCTTTTCTATGGGAGCCTCCAGTTGCCACTACTTCTAGTCAGCCATCTTGGTCTCACCCTCCCTGGCCAAAACTTCCTCTTGCTATAGTCTGCTAGATTTTCTCATCTAACCAGTAGTAGTCATTTTTTGGCTCTCTCTTATAGACCAGGACAGCCTATACTCTGTCAATAGGTCTAACCAAGGCATGAGTTACAAAAGGAGCTTTTAGATTAGGAATAGCAAATACATGACCCATAGGCTGTTACTGTTTGCCTCTACACTTGTAACAGACATGACCTCAGAATCTTCCTTAACACAGTGCTCTAATCAGTCACTTCCAATTATAAATGGCTTGTGACATGAAACTCACGTGTCATTTACATTCTCCCTCTTACCATTGCAATGACATCTCTGATAATTTTGTTAAACTCTCTGTATTCCCAAAACATATGAGTTATTGACCAGAGAGAACTTAGCCCTCCATAACCCTCACTATTTCCTGTATATCCATTGTCACCCGACCTTCTTTGTTTTGCTGTTGTCCATGAATTAATATAATCACTAATATGACTGTTAGTCTCTGTCTCTTAAGAGAGATGCATCACTTTGTTCAGGAAATATCTGTCAAAGTCCAATTATTATCAATTTGTAGCAGCTAGTGGGAGAAAATATGTTGTCAGATGGTTTCCATGGTTTCAGTGACCTCCAATGAAACATTTTGTTATAGAAAGATGATGATTTCAGTAGAACATGACAATTCTTCTGTTATGTAGACTGCAAATATTTAGCATTCAGATATTTTATACCAATAAAAATACCAAAATTGCTATTTTTTCCACTTGGAAAAATTTCCAGATGTCATTTAAACATCATTAAATGGATCACAACCTTTTTTTTTTCAGGGCAGAAACTCAAGTTGAATTCTAATCTTTACTTACATGGAATCAAGCAAAACAACTCACAAACAAAAAATAATTCTCAAAAATTTTAGCACAACAATTATGAATGCAGCTTTAAAATGTCAACTGTTGAGACTGAATAAAGCAACACTCTCAAATTAAGAGTACTATAAGTTTCCCTCTTTCCCAAAAGCATACATTTATCTTATGAATCCTGCCACAAAGTGTATTTAAAGATGTTAATTTTCAAGGAGTCAGCAGGAAAAGAATGGTTGGCACCTATTGGAGTAATATATTGAATATGAAGTCTGCACACCTAGAAAACTTCTTCCCAAAGAATGGTTGGCACCTATTGGAGTAATATATTGAATACGAAGTCTGCACACCTAGAAAACGTCTTCCCAAAGATAGTAGAGAGAAAAAAAAACCCAACCTTTATTATTGAATAAGCATTAAACCCGAATGTGATGCACATCACAAGCAATCCACTAAGAGACTGCAATAACAGAAATCTTCCTTTTTAATATAAATATTGAATGCATATTTTCAAGATAAACAATAACTAGTCTTCAAGTAAGAGGATTTGACAACACTATTTGTCACAGATGATTTATCCCAACTTTACCTGGTAATTGAAGTGACCATCTGTGTTAGTGAATTAATGTTATCTGGAGAAAAAACAAACCTATCTCTTTGTGACAAGAGGTAGTTTTTCCACTTGGAGCAAGGAGCCTACTGAAATTAGACTCCCACCCTCCAAAAGAAATTGAGGTATGGGAATGCTATCTCCTGTCACCTTCAAAAATTTGTGAAAAAGACATTCCTGGGTTATTAAGCGAATAAAAGGCTAGCTAACAAAAGGCCAGTGTAGTCTTCAAAAAGATTTATGTACATTTCAAAAAGATGGGAAGAAACTCACAGTTCCCAACTTTCTATGGTAAATACTCTGAGAAAAAGGAGGGGAAGAAAAATCTCTTCCTTTGTTTTCAACATGGAAAGGAAGCCATATTTTAAATTTGTATTTGTCCTTACACACCTAAACACTCTTGAGTAAGAGGACCCCAAGAAGGTTGAACAGAGATGTAGGAGCTGGGATGGTAAGAGAAAATAATCCATCTGAAAAATGAGGTCCTGGGAAGAAGGAGAAGGAGCAGACACTTTCTGTGGATCACCCACATACAGATCCAAATACATTCCCTGACATAAAGAGCTCTTAGGATAAAGAAGGAAACTGAAATTCAAGGAATTAAAGGTAGAAAAGTCAAGGTGAAAAACCAGTGTCACAGAAGCCCAACCTACTGCTCTTTCCAATCTTGATCCCTTGTTTATGAGCTTCAGCTGAATTTATTATTTCATTGATTTATTTCCTCTGATGTATGAAGTATTTCATTATGTGGCTTCCTTTCATCCCTTCTCTGTTTATTCTTTAGTCCTTTGTTCTAATTCCCTTCAAGCCTCATTTTATCCTAAAGTTTTAGCTAAACTTGCACTAGTTATTTTTTTCCAGTTTTGATACTTATCATTATTGCCTATGCATGTTATTTCCAACTTTTGTACATTTTAAAAAATTCTGAGCTCAGCAGAGACCCTTCTAGGCATCTACATTGATCCTGAAACCACATTTGTTTGCAAAGATTATGACAGTGAGAGAAATCTCTCATGACTCTATCTTGCTTCTAGCCTCACATGCTGGCTGTCCTCACATATTCCTGGGCAGAGGCCAAGCTAACCATGGGAGGAATTTAGTTTAAGGTTTAACTTGGAAGCAAGGATGATAATAGTCCCTAAAACTAACCCCCTCCTTGCTCAGGGACCAAAAACTAGTGAAAGGTCATGAGATTAGAATTATGGGAGGGGCCTGGATTCTGATAAAATGTAGGCATAGTTTTTATGATTCCTTGCTACTTAAGGGCCCTGTAGCCAGAGGTCACAAGGTTTGTGAATTCCCCAGTTGCTCCTACAGTTAACATCACTATTGTAGAACACAAGATTTGTCTTTTAAGATGATTTTCAGATTACTGCATTCTGGAAAGTGACAGACCTGTGACTCATGACTCAACTGGTCCTGTGGCCCCTACAGAGAGGTAGACTCAGTGCATGAAGGCTGTTTTCCATACCCCTTCGATTTCATTCCTAACTAACCAGCAGGACCCATTTCCTAGATCATTGCCCACCACATTATCCATAAAAACCCTAGCCTCTGAGTTCTTGGAGAGAACCGATTTGAGTGATAACTCCAGTTCTTCAGTGTGGCCAGTCTTGCATCAATTAGACTTTTTCTCTACTGCAATGCCATAGTCTCAGTGAACTAGTTTTGTCTGTGCAGTGTGTAGGAATTACCTATCAGGCGATTACAGTTCCTTTTTATGTGGCCTTCACTACTACTTGTTCCCGATTGAAAATAATTTCATGCAACACTTATTTGAACACATTTCTTATCATTTGATTAGGATTTGATGCTACATACTAAAAATTATTTTTAAAGTTTTCCTAGTTTGTGAGACAATTTTTTTTCCCCCCTGGAGATCAGAGAATGGACTTGATCTGATTTTTCTTTTGAAAGTCTTTGAATCTGGTTTTCCAGATCATGTATATTCTTGACTTGGCTGAATTCACCCTTTCTAGTTATTGCAAAATCTAAGTTTATGTGCTTCTCATAAGGTTTTGACATTTTTGTGTAACCAAGTCTTCATTCCCCATTAGAGAAGTAGTTTCACAGGGTATTTCCTGTACTTTCAGAGAGAAATACATTTTGGAAAGAAAGTTCAGAATTTCTCAGATGAGATTTGCCCAAATGAGATGTCCTCATTGTTGATCTCTTACATTTTGTATATAAATTGTACTTAGAAGGTTTGTATCAAAGTTTAATAAATCATATGTTTTCTTAGTTTGGCATATGGCTTGTTAATCAAATATCTTCTTAGTCTGGAATGTTGTCTGTTGTACAGTTTTGCAATAATTTACTCCTCTTACCCTCTCCATTTTTTCTAAACCCAAATACTCTGCGTCCTTCTTTCATTCTTCAATTTATGTATTTCTTGTAGGTGTGTATTTTCCTGACAATGAAATTTACTACATAATCTTTCCTAATGAGCTATTTCTCTTGGGCCTGGTTTCTCTTTCCTCTGCTGGGTTTCAGCTGTCTCACCCCACCAAAACTTGATGAAAACTAAGGGGTAGATTTACCACTTTCTACCTCATGTAACTCTTGTCTTAATGAATTCTTTATCATACTGCAACTAACATAATGGGTAGAAACTGTCTTCATTTTTATTTTTTCTTATAATGCCTAGTATAAGGTCTGTTATATAGGCACTTAGTAACTATAAATGAATGAGTGAAAGCACATCTTAATAGTCCTAATTGCAAATTAACACAATCGTAATATTTGAAAATAATTTTTGACTTTTGTTAAGCCTTAATGGAGTAATTAGGCAAAAAAAGAAAAAGAAGAATTAATAGCAAAAACAGGGCAAACAGTCCCAAATCAGTCTACAATCAGACACAAAGGCCAAACAGCATGAATAGAAGTTGTTTATAGAAATCAGGAGCAAATAAAAATGAAAGTAAATTTAGGGCAGAGTGATTTATAAGCCAATCCTAACTTAGAAAAGCTATTATAACTGATTATTCTATGAATCCATGTGTGAAAAATAATGCAGCAATAGTGAGAAGAGTTCTCATCCACACTCATAACTCTGAACAGAATAATGTTTGATAGCCCTATGCTTTGGGTTTTCTAGTTTCTCACTCTTTAAATACATATTGTGATTTATTTTGATGATAAATGGGAAAAAGAGAGTGTTTGTTTTTTTGTTTGTTCTTTTTCTTTTCCCTAGAGAAGGAGCCTGAGAAGATACCCCTTGAGCTTAAAAGTAGCTTTTAGAAAAAACAAAATTCTTCCTTTGAATATTCAACCAGTTAAAGGCCATAAATAGGAAATTCTGTTTTGCTGAAACTTGTTATGAACATGTAGTAGATCACTCTAATATATCTTCCAGTGACTGGCTATGTTCCTCCAGGAAGTTGTGCGTGGCTCTTTCTTAAAATAATTACTGAAATAATTTTTAATAATTTAAATAATTGCTTTTAACAATTTCCTTTTAATAATTTAAAAGCAAGACAAACAAACTTAGTACATGAACACCGTATGAAATAAGAATTACTTTTAAAGGATGTTGTGCTATTTTGGGTGAAGTTTAATTATGAGCAGTGGCTGAGGAAATATTTTGGGAGTTAAACACCTTGTCTCTTGACCATATATTCTATCTCAGTCAGTAGTTGCTGATTCTGCTCATCTGTCAGGCCAGGCTGGCTTTGGTAAAGGGGCTTTTGAATTGGAAAAGTAGGATAAAAATGCAATATGGGGAGAGATTTTGTCTGCCCTGTATGATGATGTCCCAGAAGGAGGCAGGCAGGATGCCTCTTGTAAGTGCGTTCAGAGTAGACAATTAATCCAGAGAACAGGGAACTTGCAGATGTTGGAGGAAGAAACAAACGATCACACCACTGTGCTCCAGATGGTCTTCAGGGTGCCCTTTGGATGGGGCTTTTGTCTGAAGAACAAGTAGGAGACATACTTTTCAGCTCCCCTTGCCCATGTTCCTTTCTGAGCCTACCTTTGACCCCGGTTTCTAGAAAACCAGCTTGACTTTCTGGGTCAGGTTGAGTGCTCAGTGATTCTTCCCTTTGATTTATATTGACACATAAACTACTATTTAAAAAGTACAAACACATGGAGTAATCCTTTATCTTATTAACCAGAAGCTCTCTGGCCCAGAGATGGGTCTTTGCTCTGCTCTGGCTGGCTTTTGACTTTGGAAAGCTGTCACCCTTTCTTTTGCTTGGCATTGATGTAGCCCTGTATATGGATCTATTGGCAATTGTCTTTATATACCAGGAGTTCTGGTGACAGCTCATTTAATCTTTAATTTAGAATCTGGGTATACTATGTATAGATGCAATATATGCTTTTTACACAGAATAATTTCTTTTTGAAATGAATCTTTCAGATGCACCTTTAAACACATTATCTCAGTGGTCCCTCTGAAATTCTCACATTTGGACAAAGACCCAATTTATTTAAAAGTGAGCATGTGTTAGCCTTTTAAAGTTACTCATTACATGAATATTTGTTAAGCACCCATCATATTCCTAGACACTCTTCTAGGCACTGGCGATACAGAGATGAACAAGACAGAGATGGTCACAATTTTTATGGATTTTACACTGAAGAAAGAGAGGGATGTGGTAATGGCTGAAAATGAGCAAGGAAGTTAGGAAACATATGAATATTGTGATATAATTTAGGATATAAATACTCAGAAGAAAATAAAATGTGGCAATAGGATAAAGAATATTGGAAGTAGGATAGAAAATGCCACTTTGGATTGGGAGATCTGGAAAGACATCTTTGAAGAGATGACATTTGAGTTAAGATCTCAAGTGACAAGGAGCCAGCCATGAGGAGATCTGGGGGTGGAGGGTCCAGTTAGAGGGACTACCAATGGCAAAAACTGATGCAGAATCCACTTTGTAGGTTCGAGAAACTGAAGGCCAGTGAGGCTGGAGCTAGTAAATTAGGGGGAGAGTGGAAGGAACTGGGATCTCAGAGGTAGCCTCAGGATGATCTCAGCTATAAGGAACCAAGGACCATGACTCAGATTGGCTTAGGCAATAAGGAAACAGTTTATTTCACAGAGGCTATTTGGAGATAGGGAAGAGTTCAGGGTTGGTTGATTCAATAGCTCAAAGAAATGACCAAAGGTGTAGATTTTTTTCCATCTCTTTGCTCTGCCATCTTTTGGCAGCTCCTTCATGGACTCACATTGGTTGCAGTTGGTTAAGGTATTACATTCAACCACTATACCTGCTGGTGAAAGAGGTCTGTGCATTTTTTTTTTTCTGGATGAGGAAGGCTGTTTCCAGAAGTAATCCATCTAATTTCCTCTCTCATATTGATGGCTATGTTTGGATCTCCTGCCCACGCTTAAAAAGATATTGATAAGTAAGTAATTACCCTATCTGGTTTTGCTGAGTGGCTCCCAAAAGTAGTCCTCAGAACAGCAGCATCAGTATTTTAGAACTTATTAGAAATGGAAGAATTAGAAACTTAGAGAGTAAGGTCCAGTCGTCGGTGTTTTCATAAGCCCTCCAGGTAATTCTCAGGTACACTCAATAATATTTTTTTTAACTTTTAAGTATACATTCAAGGTAGGAACAAAGTGTAAATTTGTGAGATGTATTGACAATTATGACATATCCCTAAGTTTGGAAAAGTTAAATGATCATCAGAACTTCTTCGGATGATTAAGGCCTGGAAAACCTGAGACAAATTTTACTGTGCCTTTGAGAAGGAATGAGGGGGAAGCAGTGTTTGTGCTGGGAGCATTAAAGCAGTGTCCAGTCTTAGGAAGTTTGTGGTGTAAATCAGAAGCCTCTTGGGATTTGAATGAGATTTACTCAGACTCCCATTTCAAGCCTCAGAGCAATCCAATGTCTTCTCAAAAGTCTGTAAATTCCTGCATAAGGTTTGTCGTTAATTTTTCTGTTTTAAAAAATGACATTATTTCAGTAAAACAATTTTGATACATTACTAACTAAAGTCCAAAGGTTATTCAGATTTTCTTATTTTTACCTACTGTCTTTGTTTTCTATTTCAGGAAACCACATTACATTTAATTGTTAGATCTCCTTAGGATCCTCTTGAATGTGATGGTTTCTCAGATTTTCTTGTTTTTGAGAACTCAGACAGTTCTGAGTACTGATCAGGTCTATTGTAGGATACCCCTCTACTGGAATTTATCTGATGTTTTCCTCATGATTAGATGAGCACCATGGGTTTTTGGGAGGAAGACCATAGAATTAAACTGTCACTTTCTTCTAGAGTACACACCATCACCATGATTTATGAATGTTGATGCTGACCTTGATACCCTGGTTGACCTCTAGTGTAGTGTTTGTCAGATTTCTCCTTTATGATAGAGTATCTGTATTATTTATTTGGAATTCTACATGGGAGATTTGTCTCTTGTTCCCATTTATTAATGTATTCAATCACTTATTTATGTCATTATGGAGTCACGGAATTTTACACTCATGGATTGGGTTACAATCCAATACTACTTGATTTTGTACCTCAACAGAGTCTAGCTTTGGTCATTGAAAAGTTCTTTCAGTTGGCTCCTATGCCTCTTTAACATACCCCCTTCAGTGTGTGTGTGTGTGTGTGTGTGTGTGTACTTTATGGCAAGGCAAGATGCTCCAGGCTCATCCTCTACATTTGTAATCCCAGTCCTTGAATTAGCCATTTGATTCTAAAGTTTGAGAACCAACAGTTTAGGCTAATCATTTGAAGAAGAGAATATTTTAGGGAGGAAACCGTAAAGGCCACCACAGGTATTAGACCATTGAAAATGTAGACCACAGTCAAGAGCTAAGTGTTACTCCAAGTACAGTTAAAAGCTACTGAAAGTTTTACTCAGAGGCAAGATGTTTTTTGATATATTTCTTTGATCTCTCCATTTAATAAAGAATGGATTGTAGGGGAAAGTAAGCTTAAAAGCAGAGAGACAATTTAGGAGACTATTACACTTAGCCTAGAGTAAATGACAATGGCTTAGACTAAAGTGGTAACAGTGGAGTAAGTGAGAGGTGGCTGGATTTGAATATATTTCAAAGGTAGAACCCAAAGTATCAGCTGATGGGTTGATGACTAGCATGTAGGGGTGGGGTAGGGAGATGGCGGGAATGAAGGAGACAAATCAAACATAAAAGTGTGGACAAAAAGGCCAAGGAATCAAGAGCAATGGCCAGGTGAGGCAGGGAAAATTGCATAGGAACAGGTTATAGGTTTGAAAACCAAGAGTTCTGAAATGCCTATTAAACATAGAATGAGACACATTAAACAAGTGTGCAAGTAGATGTGCAGGTCTGAACTTGAGGGGGACGTCAAGGTTTGAAGTATAAATTTGGGAATGCTTAGTACCTAGAGGGTGTTCAGAATCATGTGAGTTCATAATATTGCCTTTGGGAGAGAATTTTGGTGAGGAATAATACTAAGAAGTTAGGCAGAAAAGAAAGATGAAAGAAAGGAGGCTATGAAGGGTAAGCCAACAAGAAAAAATATGGAGTCTGCTGTTATGGAAGCCAAGATAAGAACATGTTTCAGGAAGGAGGTACTAATAATGCTGTAGAATGCTGCTGAGAGATTGAGGAAGATGAAGGCAGACAATGGATCATTGACTTTAGCAAGAGGAGGTGGTTGGTAATTTTGATGAGAACTGTTTCACTGGAGTGGTAGGGATGAAGTTTGGAGTGGTTTCAAAAGGGCTAGATGGTGAGGAAGCAGAGAGAATGACTGTGGCCAGCTCCTTAGATTGACTTTATTGTAAGTGGTGTACAAAAGTGGGTTGGTAACTTTAAGGTAATGGGGCTCAAGAAAGAGATTTTTTTTAAGAAAATATTAAATGTTTGAATAAGCTTGTATGCCAGCAGGAAGAATCTAGCTGAGAGGGGTAAAATGATAATGTAGAAAAGAAGAGATTATTATTATTTAGCAGAGAACTAAGGGGCTTTAGTATGGAATAGTTACGTTTTGATAGGGAAAGAGGCAGATGAAAAGGTCTGAATAGTGAGAAGTTCTAGAAACTAAAGAGAGTAAGTGCAGGATGCCAAAAACAAACTTAAATTCAGAACTGGGGCTTGTTCCAATTCTGACTCTTACATCCAAATCTAAGTCTCAGTGGATGCCTTTTCTGTAATTGTCTTAAGTTGAAGAATTAATGTTTTGAAGAGATGCGAAGAAGTACAAATGAAATTTAGTTAAAGTGGAAACCATCCTGGCTAATGAATTTATCAAGGGAGCTTACAGGAATTAACTACAAGAAGATAGCAGAAGGATTATAGACAAGAAAAGAGATTTATCTGAAAAACAAGCGACAATTGTAATTGGCTTCCATAGGAGTACTAACTTGGATCAAATTGAAAGACTGGGAAGGGAGAGGAAGGTTAATTGGAAATGGTTATTTATAGGTTTGTATCTCTAACATTCTTTAGTCTATAAAAAAGTACAGACTATGTTATGCTTATGTAGGCAAAAATTATAAGAAGCACATTCTGGTGATTTTTCAGAAATCTACTGACAATATCACCTTTGAAGAATTGCATTATGACCTTCTAGGACAGAACCGAGCTGCCTGCAATTGATAACTTAGCCTGAGGGAAGAGAAAGAGCAGGACAATTACCAGGATGCCAGTAGCATATGTCCCATACCACATCACTAACAGCATAGCTCTCCTGCTTCCCAGCACCTCATTTCCATGCCATATACACATGGACATTGGTCTTTCTTTTATGACAGGGAAGATGGTAGTTACTTTAGAGAGGAGGTAAAGTGCAATGGTTAAGAATTGGGGCTTGGGGTTAGAGAGCTTGTGCTCGACTCAGCTGTGTTTCTCAATTAACCATTAAAAAATATCTTCAGTTTTATCATCCATCAAACTGAAATAACAGTATACCATTTCGATGGCATTTGTGAAATATTTAAGTCTGATAATACCCAGAATTACACTTTTAAAGAATATATGTGCCATACATGGAGGAGGAAGCAAATAACATTTGATCACCTCCAAATGTCTAAGGTGTATTTGATTATCTATAGCATTTTATGCATATTAACTTATTATTCCTATCTGTCTTTGAGTTAGTTGGTTTTATTTCCATTTACAGAAGAAGAAACTGAAGTTTATCAACACTTAAGTTTGCCCAAATCCACTTAACCGCTGGGTTAATGCTCAAATCTGTCTGATTCAACATATTCTTGCCCTTAAATGATGCTTTGGTTCACTCAACTGAGTTTTGGATTCAAGTCAAAAATAACCATGATTTTAAAGCCAATACGATTGTGATTTGTGATTCTTATTTGTTTTGGGATGTGGCTCATACAGACCTGTTCACCACTATGCCCTCCATTTTACAAGTGGTTTTCAATGTTGGCTGAAAATTGGAATCATCTGGGCAGCTTAATGCACTAATGTTGTGTGGGTCCAGTCCTGAGCTACTGAATGAATGGTTCTGTGAGGATTAGGCATTCAGATTTAGAAACTTCCCAGATTATTTTAATATGCAGTTAAGATTGAGAAGTATTGTAATAAAGGAAACTATATTCCCCACAACCTTTCTGAATAGGAGTGGTTATGTTTTGGGTTGTATAATCTGGCAATCCTTTCCCCTGTTATTGATTAGATTAGATTAAGACTAGTCTACCTAAAGAATGGTTAAAATCCCATGGAATTCCTTTGTATAAAAGGATAAGGCAGATTATTTAAATTCTTTATTTTTGGAAATTTGATTACGAAATAGCAAGAAAAGAAGGCTGTAAGCTAGTGGTTTCCACTTTTTTTGGACATTAGTGTCACTTGGAAGTTTTAAAACTTCTGATGACCCGTGTTACCTCATAGACATCAAATCAGAACGTATAGGCTGTGAGCAAGGCATTGGTATTTTTTAAAGATCCCAGGTAATTGACAAGGTGCACTGAAGTTTGGAAACCACTGAAGCAAGTGGTGGAAGCCTAAACCTAATGTCATGTGATGATATAAAGCAGCAGTTCTCAAACTTATATGCTGATTCTGGTTCAGTACGTTTGGAGCAGGACCCAAAGCTCTGCTTTTTAATTTTTATTTCCATAGATTCTGGGGAGAACAGGTGGTGTTTGGTTATGTGAATAAGTTTTTTAGTGGTGATTTCTGAGATTTTGATGTACCCATCATCCAAGCAGTATACACTGTACCCAATTTGCAGTCTTTTATTCCTCACTCCCTCCCATCTTCTCCCCCCGAGTCCCCAAGTTCTGCATTTTTGATAAGTTCTCAGGTGATGGTGGTGATGTTGGTCCACAGAGCACACTTTGAGTGGCAATGAGAGAATCTGGGAAGCACTGGAGGAGGCACAAGCCAGAATGGGGGAACAGAGATGATGAGATGAACAATGACAAAAGATATAGAATAGAACATGAGAAGGCTGGTGGTGTATAGGAAGAGGAGAATGGAACAGATGTTTGTTGAGAGCCTGGTGGAGCAAGCACTACAGTAAATATCTTTGAACTTCTGATGCTGAAATTCCTCAGGTTCCTTGGATACAGAACGACCATTAAGTTTCTGTTTCTTAAAATCCACTTTGGATTTCTTGAGTTCCTAGGCATGTGTATTTCTATACTAAACGTTCATTAACTGAAACAAGCTGGACCATACACTGTTTATTACTAGAGACAATTTCTCTCCTTCCCTTAATTTTGTTTGGTTATTGTATTGGTTATCTATCACTGCATAGTAAATTACCCTCAAAATTTAGTGGCTTAAAACAATAAACATTTATAAATTTGTTGTTTTTATTCTGTTTGTCAGAGGTGAATCACTAAGTCCAGCCCACATTCAAGGGAAGGGAAATTAGGCTTCACATTTTGAAAGGAGTGTCAGAACATTTCTGGATATAGTTAAATGACCACAGGTGTTTACTGCTCTTTGGAATAGTCATGTGTCTTAGGAAAGCTGATTGCATTCAGGTGGATGTCAGTGGTCGAAATTAGTGATTCTCCAACAAACACCGGGGCCTGTAGGGGGGGTTGGGGAACAAGGGGAGGGAGAGTATTAGGACAAACACCTAATACTTGCGTGGTTTAAAACCTAGATGATGGGTTGATAGGTGCAGCAAACCACCATGGCTCATGTATATCTATGTAACAAACCGGCATGTTCTGCGCAAGTATCCTGGAACTTAAACTAAAATAAAAAAGGAATATTCTAATGAAAATATATTAATATGGGTTAATTAAAAAAAGAAATTAGTTGTTCTCAAAGTGCATCAGCATCATGTGGGAGCTGAGTATGTAAATACTTTGGCCCTACCCCAGACCTACTGAAGAAGAAACTCGGGGAGTAGGGCCCCGTGAGCTGTGGTTTAACAAGCTCTCCAGGTGATTCTAATGCACATTTATGGCTGAGAACCATCAGCCTCAGCCAATCTTGGTAATTCAATTGCCTTTATCAGCTTGGAACCCACTTCTGGCCAGTGGGCTGTGAGTGGGTAGCTGTTGGGGGCTTCTGGAAGAGGTTTCATTGCCGTCAAGACGCGCTACTGAATATGCTTGCATAGGTGACATGGAAGTAGCTGTAAACTCTCTTGCTACCAGCATGAGATTGAGGCTATCAAAGCAGAAATGGCAAAACTTTGGAGACTCTCTGCACTATGGACTTGTCATGGGGTAAGCTGATG
The DNA here is from genome assembly GCA_036589455.1 of Ateles fusciceps. Taxonomy (NCBI): domain Eukaryota; kingdom Metazoa; phylum Chordata; class Mammalia; order Primates; family Atelidae; genus Ateles; species Ateles fusciceps. The sequence continues at coordinate 5,192,151 of JAZHEH010003061.1, read as the reverse complement.
AACTCCCTTACTGGTTAGGTTATGCCAGTTAGAGGCAACGTTTGCTGTTACTCACCGCTAATACCACCTTGCTTGACAACCTAAGTTAGTCCTTGTAACCAAAAGTGTTTAGCTCAGTGGTGATTCAGTCTTGTCTGTACTTTTGGGTTATGTGAGAAGTTTTAAAGAATACTAATCCTGAGCTCAATTCTAGAAATTCTGATTTAAATAGCCCAGCAAAGAGCCCTGGTATTGGTATTTTTCATTAGGTGATTCAAAAGTGCAGGCAGCCTTGAGAACTATTGGTGAATATGACACTGAGGGTCTGTTTTTCAAAGTAGTGAGAACATTTTTTCTCTGAGGATACTGCCGAACTATACTAGAATGAAAATTATATAAGTGAAGAGAAGCAGATGGGCAATATTAGAAGTGGGATAAGGCTTACTATTTTGCTTGTACAGTTGATATTAAAATAACATTTGTTAGGTTAACATGACCAGTTTTCTAAATGTATAAACTAATTCCTTCCATTAAAGTGGCTTATCCTCAACTCTGTTACTTCTAGTTTCTTCTCTGTCCAAGGGTTATGGGTAATTACAGGAGCACATCCGTGAGAAAGCATTTTCTCTCAGTTTCTTGGAGTTGTTTTTGTTGCTTTTTCTTTGCTTACCATGCAGGAGGACTCCAGCAACATTTCCTCTAACACCATTGAGAAATTACTCTTTTCTGCATATGTTTTTTTTTTCTGTTTTTTCCACCTACTTTTAACCATCACTTCACATATTTATTATTCCAGTCTAAAATAGCCCTCTAGGGGAATGGAAAAGTCAAATGTGGTAGATGCACTGCGAGGAATACTTTGCTACAGTTGGAAGCAATGAACCAGCTGTATATTTGGGTATACAGATAAAACTTTAAAACACAGTGTTGAGTGAAAAACATAAAGAAGGCAAAATCTATGGTATAATAATTTTTTTGGAAACTAAAACTACGTTGACCTCAAGATAGCTTGAATAAATTTTCAAATGATTTTATATAGTCTTTGGGAGTTTCTGCATAGCTATACGTACATTTGAATATTTAGCTTTAAGCTCAGTATACTTCTGTAAGAAAGTGGGGAAGGAGGACAATTATTAATGAAGAGTGGAAACAGAACAAGAAAAGCCTTACAGGGATCAATGATAATAATGACCCAGAAGTATGACTATCTAATTTTTAGCTGCCTTGCAAAGGCCTCTAAAACCTTGAAATGTGCTGTGGAATTAGAAAATCCATAACTGAGCCTGAAAATTGAATGCTAAATAGATGAAAGACAAAGCTTTAACCCTAAGTGCTTAATCACCAGAATGTCAGGGCAACTGTTTGAGTCCTACATATGGTCAAGGAGAAGTTAAAATCTAGCCACTGCTCCATTTGGTGGATGGTAACTGTGTCTAATTCACAGGAAGACATCATACGGACTTAGTGGAGCCCTTGTTGTGACCTTTATTTTGGGAATTTAGTGATCCTTGACATGAGGATGTAAGTTCCAAGAAGGTGGAAGCTTCCTTTTCTTCCCGTGTGTCGGTACTTAGCACAGGGCTGGGTCACATGACTGGTTCGTAATAAACATTTGTTGAAAGGACAAACTATAAATGTTTGGCATAATATTTGGACAGGCTGAAGTTTCTGGCAGTACAATTTCTTGGTAAGTGGAGTATTACATTGGTGAATCCTATTAGAATAAGCTTTTCCTCATAGATACGCATAAAAATTAAACCTATTTTTTGGTGGTTTGGAATAACGCCTTAAGCAAAACTTCATTTCTCTGTGGTAGGTGGTATGTTTCAGTGGTCAAGAATTTGGGCCCTGGACCTGGGTAGGGGTGATTTGGGAGTCTAGCCCTGGGCTATCATCCTCATCACCACCTCCTGGGGAACTTGTTAGCAAAGTACTTAATGGGGCCACCACCAGACATACTGGAATCAGAAAACCTGGAAGTGGGAGCTCAGCAATCTGATTTAATAAACGCCATAGGTGATGCTGATGCATGCTCACACTTAAGAATCCATAGCTGTATTGAACCATGTATTGTGCTATATACCTCATTTCCTCCACCTTTTCTCTCTTTTGGGATCCATGCTTGGGAACCCACAATAATTGCTATATTCTGACTGTATAACTTCCCATTTGCAGATACGAGGAGTCACAAAGTATTCTACTTGCATACCATGTTAGGTTGGTTTTGGAGTCGGTGGAGCCTGATTATAGGAGCTCTTCTGTTTACTTTTCAGTTTATCTATCAGTCTTTCTATGGCCTAGATTCTTAAAGAGACATTTTAGTAAAAAGTGAAATAAAAATTGTTAACATTTTATTTCATGAAGTAGGTTTTTCTACTCCTTTATTTTAGTATTGTTCTAGTTGACTGTGTGTTGCTTTAAAACATGCAAATGATGAGTTACACAGAAAGAAAGGGCAAATATTTAATACCTCAGTCTGAAAATCACCATGGGAGGAAAAAATCCCTACAATTTGGAAACAAGTATATATTAAACAGTAATAGTAAATCAATAGTGAAATACATGCCAAGGAAGACACTTTGGAAATAGTCTTGTTACAGGGAAGATCATGATACTGAGTTGATTTTTGAGTTAAGGGGCATTAAGTTTCATCTTAGATTATTTTGACAAATGAAAGCAGTGATCAATGATTACTAATAGACGATGACAATTTCCTTTACTACCACTGACCTAGAGAAGTCTGTGGAGTGAATTCGTGTTTGGTTTGTATGGATGCTCATGCCTCTTAGTGTTGATTCTCTTCCGGGCTGGCTGTTGTATTGCCAGCCTAGCTCAGTGAGTAGTCACTACTGATTTTGGATCCCAGCTGCCAATGTTAAATAAATTATACTTCTCAAATGGCACATTATTGTCATTGGCCCAAATAAGATCTCTTTTATTTTGTTTCTTACATCTCTTCTCTAACCCTGCCTTCCATTCCTTCAGGCAATCATTCTGGTGCAAATTCTGTGTCTTCCATAATTTTTGATAAAATTGGTGCTATTTTGTGTATGTATATTTTAAAAATTATATAAAAATAAATACAGAAAATTATAGTAAATTTCCCATATTCATTATTGACATCAATTATAATCAACTGATAGATTGATTCATTTTATCTATAACTTCTCCTGAATCCCCAGTCACTCTCTCCCTTCCTGAATTATTATGAAGCACATTCCAGATATCACTTATCTTATGTTTGTAATAAATGATTACAGCATCTTATTTCATGACTGAACACATAAACAAATGGTGACTTATCCTTGTACTTGTGGGTGCATCTAGCCCATTACTTCTAACTAACTACTGCACAATACTGGTGTCATATCTATCACATGTGAATCTACTTCCCTAGGGTAGGAGCAATACTTGGATTGCATTAGTCTCTCTCTTACCGCAAACAGAACTGCAGTGAACACCTTTATACACATGAATAAATTTAAACCTAATCCAAACTCCAACTGGATTCAGAGAATTCATATTCATTCCAAAAAGTATATGAAAGTAAACATACATGAAAAGCAAACCCAGCCTTGAAAATAAGAAAATTCATGCATTATAGTGGCCTTTTCTTTCTGTGTAACTCATCTTACGCATATTTTAAAGCAAGATGTGTAGTCAATTAGAGCCATACTAGAATAAAGGAGTAGAAAGAAACTGCTTAATGTGATATGTTGACGATTTTTATTTCACTTTTTTTGAAAATGTGTCTTTAAGAGTCTAGGCTATAGATGGATAAACTGAAAAGTAAACAGAGCAGCACTTATAATCGGGCTTCACCAAATCCAAAACCAACCTAATAGGCCCCATGATGAATCTGTGAGAATTTCTTTATATATATTGAGGTATGGAATTTTGAGGTCAGAGTATACAGTTACTTTAAGTGTTGCCAGATTGCAACAGACATTCTAGAGAGGAATCTACATGCTTACCGGGAACACTTGGCACTATCAGGCAATTTTATTCCTCAGTTTGTAGGTCTGAAACAATATTGTTTTCACTGGCATTTTTCTGATTTCTAATAGTATGATCATCTTTTTATATGCTTACTAGCTTTCTGAGTTTCCTGTTCTGTAAATTGTCGATAATCCTTTGCGTCTTTTCCCATTGGCATTTTATCTGAGTGATTTACAGGACTTCCTTCTTGGTGTGATACGTTAGATCTTTGTTAATTTTGCACATGGCTAGCGTCTTCAAAATCCAGGTAGGGAGGGGGATGAATGGGGATAAAACTAAACATTATTAAAAAGACTTTATCCCGGGGATGCAAGGCTGGTTAACATACGCAAATCTATAAACGTAATCCACCACATAAACAGAACCAAAGACAAAAACCACATGATTATCTCAATTGATGCAGAGAAGGCCTTTGACAAAATTCAACAGCCCTTTATGCTAAAAACTCTAATAAACTAGGTATTATGAACGTATTAAAACGATAAAAGCTATTTATGACAAACCAATAGCCAATATATACTGAATGGGCAAAAACTAAAGCACAAATGGGCACTAGACAAGGATGTCCTCTCTCACCACTCTTATTCAATATATACTGGAAGTTCTAGCCAGAGCAATAGGCAAGAAAAAGAAATAAAGGGTATTAAATAGGAAAGGAGGAAGTCAAATTGTCTTTATTTGCAGACGATTATTGTATATCTAGAAGACCCCATCGTCTAGCCCAAAATCTCCTGAAACTGATAAGCAACTTCAGCAAAGTCTAGGATATAAAATCAATGTGCAAAAATCACAAGCATTCCTATACACCAATAACAGACTTAAAGACAGCCAAATAAGAACCAACTGCCATTACAATTGCTACAAAGAGAATAAAATACCTAGGAATACAACTAACAAGGAACGTAAAGGACCTCTTCAAGGAGAACTACAAACCACTGCTCAAGGAAATAAGAGAGGACACCAACAGATGGAGAAATATTCCATTTATGGCTAGGAAGAATAATATTCAAAATGGCCATACTGCCCAAAGTAATACAGATTCAACGCTATCCCTATCAGCTACCAATGGCCTTCTTGAAGAACTGGAAAAAACCACCTTAAACTTCATATGGAACCAAAAAAGCCCGCATAGCCAAGTCAATTCTAAGCAAAAAAACAAAGCTGGAGGCATCACACTCCCGGCTTCAAACTATACTACAAAGCTACAGTAATCAAAACAGCATGGTACTGGTACCAAAACAGAGATATAGACCAATGGAACAGGACAGAGACCTCCACGCAACACAACACATCTACAACCACCTATTTGACAAACCTACAAAAACAAACAATGTGGAAGCGAGTCCCTGTTTAATAAATGGTGTTGGGAAAACTCATCATTGCAGAAAGCAGAAGCTGGACCCCTTCCTGACACCTTACACTAAAATTAACTCCAGATGGATTAAAGACTTAAACATAAGACCTAACACCATAAAAACCCTAGAAGAAAATCTAGGCAAAACCTAGACTAGGTTAGCAAGGACTTCATACCAAAACACCAAAAGCAGTAGCAACAAAAGCCAAAATAACAAATGGACCTAATAAACTCCTACCCACAAAAAAACATATAATAATGGCAAGCAACAGAATGGGAAAAAATTTTGCAGTCTACCCATCTGACAAAGGGCTGATAACCAGAATCTACAAAGAACTGAAACACATTTACAAGAAAAAACAAACAAGCCCTAAAAGTGGCGAAGGATATAAAGACACAAAAAGAAGACATACATGAAGCAACAAACATATAAAAAATCTATATCTGTCATTAGAAAATCAAATCAATGATTTTTCTCAGGTGAGATTACAGAAATCTCCATTTATGTACAATAGCGAAACGTTTATTAGGTTTAAAAGTGTTCTCCACAAAAGATTTCATTTCATTAAGCTAAAACCTGGGTAGTATGTTTTCATTGCTATTGAAAACCATAACTTATTTTCTATTAAGTTTTCTAGGTGGTCATTGGAATTCAGAGAAATGCTACTGTTTTTTTGTAGGCTGACCTTTGTATCCAAGAAATTTACTGAATATTCTTATTTAAATAGTTTTAAAAAGTTTAAAAACTTTTTTCGACAAATTACATTTATGGTGTACAACATAATTTTTAAATATGTATATATTGTCGAATTGCTAAATCAAGCTAATTACCATATATATTACATCATCTACTTTTTTGTGGTGAGAGGACATAAAATGTACTCTCTCCAATTTGTTGTTAACTGGAATCACCACTTTGTACAATAGATCTCCTGAACTTATTCTTGCTTAACTGAAATTTTGTGTCTTTTACTGAGATTTCTCTAATCTGTATCCCCTACACCGCTGGTAATGATTCTATTTTCTCTGCTTCTGAGTTCAGCTTAAGATTCCATCTGTAAGTGAGATCATATGGTATTTGTCTTTTTGTGTCTAGCTTATTTCATTTAAGAGAATGTCCTCCAGGATCACCCCGCTTGTTGCAAATGACAGGATTGCTTTTTAAAGGCTGAATACATATTTTATCTGTGTTCATCCATTGATGAATCACTGAGGTTGATTTTTTTTTTGGTCTTGGCTTTGTTCTTTTTGTTCAAGATTGCCTTGGCTTTTAATAGTTTGTTCTGATTATTTCTTATCCTCTTCCTAAATATTTTCTTTAGGGTTTTTGTAAATACTTTTAATCAGATTTGAGAAATTTTTCTGTGTTCCTAGTTTGCTACTGGTCTTTTACATTTATGAATGGATACAGAATCTTAGCAAAAGTTGTTTTGGAATCTACTGAGATGGCTATAATTTTTCCACTATATATTTGTTGGCATTTCTGTCTTCCATAAACTTCCTCTTTTGAAAGTACACTCTCATCTTTTCCTATTTTTTGAACTTCTACCTATTTTTTCAGTGTTTGTTATAATACTATTAATTCCAAATACCTTTATTCTCAAAATTTCACCTGTTATTTGTACCTTTAAAGCTTTAACAAAAAGTGTAGTAAGAATACTTAACATAAGATCTACCATCTTAATAAAATGTTAAGTGGATGATCCAGTATTGTTAACTACAGGCATAATGTTATATAGCAGATCTCTAGAATTTATTCACCTTGGGTTTATACTCTTTGAACAGTAACCACCCATTTCCTTTTTCTCCCAGTCCCTGACAACCACCCATCTACTTTGTTTCTGTGAGTTTGACTCTTTTAGATACCTCATAAGTGGAATCATAAAGTATTTGTCCTTCTGTGCCTAGCTTATTTCATTTAGCATAATGTCCTCCAGGCTTATCCATGTTGTCACACATGGCAAGATTTTCCTCCTTTTTTTTTTTTTAAGACTGAATAACATTCCGCTTTTGTGTGTGATGGTTAACTTGTATCAATTTGACTGGACTAGAGGATACCCAGATAGCTGGTAAAACATTATTTTTGTATGTGTCTGTGAGGGTGTTTCCAGACAGGGTTAGCATTTGAATCAGTAAACTGAGTAAAGAAGATACACCCTACCAATGTGCTCAGGAATCATCCAGTCCTTTGAAGGCCTAGAACCAAAAGGAAGACGAAGGGTGAATTCTTTCTTGAGTGGAAACATCCATCTTCTCTTGCTCTCAGACATTGGAACTCCTGGTTCTTGGGTCTTTGGACTTCAAGACTTAGGTTTGAACCCTCTCCTCCACTCGAATTCTTAGGCATCTGGGCTCAGCTGTGGGTTAGACCACTGACTCATTCTAAGGCCTTAGGACTCAGCCTGAATTACACTACTAGCTTTCCTGGTTTTCTAGCTTGCAGATAACCTAGAACAGGCTCTTGGCCCTATAATTGACGGGAACCAGTTTCCGTAATAAATTACCTCTTCTTTTTATGTGTATCCTGTTGATTCTGTTTCTCTGGAGAACACTAACACAATATGTATATACCACATTTTCTTTATCCATTCACTTGTTGATGAACATTTTAGGTTGTTTTCATATCTTGGCTGTCATAAATAATGCTGCAGTGAGCATGAGACTGCTGATATCTCTTCAAGATTCTGATTTCATTTCTTTAGAACATATACTGAGAAGCGTGATTGCTGGAGCATATGGTAGTTCGCTTTTTAACTTTTTTCAATTCATATCTTAAACACATCTATTTCATTTTTGTTTATATTATACTTTAAGTTCTGGGATACATGTGCAGAATGTGCAGGTTTGTTAGATATACACGTGCCATGTGGTTTGCTGCACCCATCAACCCATCATCTACATTAGATATTTCTTCTAATGCTGTCTCTCCCCTTGGGCCCCACACCCTGACAGGCTCTGGTGTGTGATGTTCCCCCTCCCTGTGCCTATATGTTCTCATTGTTCAAATCCCACTTATGAGTGAGAACATGTGGTGTTTGGTTTTCTGTTCCTGTGTTAGTTTGCTGAGAGTGATGGTTTCCAGTGTCGTCTATGTCTCTATATCCCTGCAAAGGACATGAACTCATTTTTTATGACTGCATAGTATTCTTTGGTATATATGTGCCACATTTTCTTTATCCAGTCTAATACTGATGGGCATTTGGATTGGTTCCAAGTCTTTGCTGTTGTAAATAGTGCTGCAATAAACTTGTGCATGTGTCTTTATAATAGAGTGATTTATAATCCTTTAGGCATATACCCAGTAATGGGATTGCTGAGTCAAATGGTATTTCTAGTTCTAGATCCTTGAGGACTTGCCACACTGTCTTCCACAATGGTTGAACTAATGTACAGTACCATCACTGCTCAAGAAAATAAGAGAAGACTCAAAAAAATGGAGTAACATTCCATGCTCATGGATGAGAAGAAGCAATATCGTGAAAATGGCCATACTGCCCAAAGTAATTTATAGATTCATTGCTATTCCCATCAAGCTACCATTGACTGTCTTCAAAGAATTAGAAAACATTACTTTAAATTTCATATGGAACCAAAATAAAGAGCCCATATAGCCAAGACAATCGTAAGCAAAAAGAACAAAGCTGGAGGTATCATGCTACCTGACTTCAAACTACTCTACAAGGCTACAGTAACCAAAATAGCATGGTACTGGTACCAAAACAGATAAACGGACCAATGGAACAAAACAGGCCTCAGAAATCATGCCACACATCTACAACCATCTGGTCTTTGGCAAACCTGACAAAAACAAGCAATGGGGAAAGGATTTCCTATTTAATAAATGGTGTTGGGAAAACTGGCTAGCCATATGCAGAAAACTGAAACTGGACCCCTTCCTGACACCTTACACTAAAATTAACTCCAGATGGATTAAAGACTTAATAAGACCTAACACCATAAAAACCCTAGAAGAAATTCAGGTCCTCATAGGCAGAGGCAAGGACTTCATGACTAAAACACCAGAAGCATTGGCAATAAAAGCCGAAATAGACAAATGGGACCTAATCAAACTCCACAACTTCTGCACAGCAAAAGAAACAGTCATTAGAGTGAATCGGCAACCAACAGAATGGGAAAAAAATTTTGCAATATACCCATCTGACAAAGGGCTAATATCCAGCATCTACAAAGAACTAAGACAGATTTACAAGAAAAAAACAAGCCCATTCAAAAGTAGGCGAAGAACAGACAAAATGTGACAAAAACAAGCAATGGGGAAAGGATACCCTATTTAATAAATGGTGTTGAACTGGATCACTTCCTTACACCTTATACAAAATGTAACTCTAGATGGATTAAAGATTTAAACATTAGGCCTAACACAGTAAGAACTCTAGAAGAAAACCTAGGCAATACCATTCAGGACATAGGCATGGGCAGACTTTATGACTAAAACACCAAAAGCAATGGCAACAAAAGCCAATATTAACAAATGGGATCTAATTAAACTAAAGAGCTTCTGTACAGCAAAGGAAACTATTACCAGAGTGAACAGGCAACATGCATAATGGGAGAAATATTTTTGCAATCTGTTCTTCTGACAAACGGCTTAAACAACTTTACCAGAGGAAAAAAAAAAACCCATAAAAAAGTAGGTGAAGGATTTAAACAGCCTCTTTTGAAAAGAGGACGTTTATGTGGCCAAGAAACATTAGAAAAGCTCATCATCACTGGTCATCAGAGAAATGCAAATCAAAGCCACAATGAGATACCATCTTGTGAGTCAGTTAGAATGGCAATCACCGAAAAGTCAGGAAACAACAGATGCTGGAGAGGATGTGGAGAAATAGGAATGCTTTGACACTATTCTTAACTTTTGAGGAACTTCCATACTGTTTTCCATAGTGGCTATACCATCTTACGTTTCTACCAGCAATATATAAGTGTTCTAATTTCTCCTCATCCTGGCCAATATTTTTTATTTTTATTTTTTATACATAATGGCTATCTGAAGAGGCATGAGGTAATATCTCACTGTAATTTTGACTGGCATTTCCCTGATAACTAGTGATGTTAAGCATCTTTTTTATAACTGTTGGCTATTTGTGTATCTTTTTTTGAGAAACGTTCTTTTGCCTATTTTTAAGTAATTTTTTGTTTTTTGGCTTTTAGAGTTCCTTATATGCTGCATTTTGGATTTTAACCACTTATCAAATATGTAATTTACAAATATTTTTCTTATGTTTAAATCAATCCATTTTGAGTGGATTTTTGTGTACAGTGTAAAGCAAGGGTTCAATTTCCTTTTTCATGTGGATGTCCAGGTTTCCCAACACAATTTATTGAAGAGATTGTTCTTTTCTCATTGTGTATTATTGGCACCCTTGTTGAAAACAAGTTGACTAGAAGTAGGTGGATTTATTTCTGGGTTCTTTACTCTGTTCCTTTGGTCTATATGTCTGTCTTTATTGTGGTACCATACTGTTTTAATTACTGTTGCTTTGTGGTATGTTTTTGAAATCAGATATGTGATGTCTCCAGTTTTGAGGTGTTTGTGGTTCCCTATTAATTTTAGGACTAATTTCTTAAATTCTGTAACAACAACAACAGCAACAAAACCAATACACATTCTACTGTAATTTTTGAGAGACAGCATTGAATCTGTAAATGCCTTTAGGTAGTATGTACATTTTAATACCCTCACTTAATGTAATAGCTTTTCTTATCACCTTAAGTGTATTAGGCCTATTTAAAATCAGTTTCATCAATTCTGTTTCAGATCTTATATATTGTTGGGTTTCTTAAATTTTTCTTTGTTTAGTTATCTTTTCTCAGTCGGATTGCTGTTTTCACTTACGATCTCATGTTCTCCTGCAGATATCAGCTATTTTGTCTAATCATGTGTATTAGGGAAGGGCCAAAGGCCACATCCTAATCGGCATCCCTCCCTGTGAATTTAAAGTAGATGGGGTGAGGACGAGGTGTGAGAGTCAAAGCACCAAAAAACCACTATTTTTTACCCCCACTCCTGCAGACAAAGTTTTGGTCAGGCGTGTGCCTTGAGACTCTAGAAATATTGACATCTGCATATAGGGGGATTGGGATGTGACTTACACATCTTCGGGTTTTAGAGAAGTAGAAAGTGATAAATAAATGCTCAAGGATGGCTGGTTTCACTCTTCTTTTCATTAAATCCTTGACACAGAGGGCTTAATGGTATCCTGGTTTTATTATGTCCATGGTGGGTCCATGACCTAGCAATTTTTATGACGGCTGGCAATAATTTTTTAATGCAATGTGGAAAGAGAGGCAAGCAGAGCTTAATTTCAGCCTATCATCTCACTGTTACCCTTACCAAAGACATTCATCTGAAAAGAATTTAACCTTGTAAGTGCACAGCCATGAGAAAACAAAGAAGGGAAAAGAGTATGATAGTCCGAATGTAACAATCCATTACGTGAGGCCAATGGTGAAAACATTTAGTGTGGCTAGGAGTTAAATTTAAAGAGGAGAGCATGCTTTTTACCCTGGGAAATATAGTATCAGTAATAGGATTTAAGTTCTTTTTTTTTTTTGGTCAAAAATTCAGGAACAATATATTCAACAATTACTGCAAGAATCTGATTACAGTGTTCTGATTGTAAACAGATTTTTGGGTGACATGAGATTTGGTGGAATTGAGTGGAAGAGTGTGATTTGTGGAGGTGGAAGAGAATTGGCAGGAACACTAAATCTTGAGACATGTTGGAGTTAACCCGGAGAAATTGCAGGCTAGGAGGAGTAGTGCCTCTGGTAGAAGTGGAAACATAAAAGCAGTAAGTATGTGGCATATCTGTTGAGGATGTGATATGTAGTCTAATAAAACATAGTGTGATTGGGTGAGAAATGACAATGGGGAATGAAAGGGCCAAATTAAGACAGACTTTGTATCACAAATGAAGAATTGGAGCTTTATCTTAAAGACAATGAAGAGTAAGGGTAGTACTGAGTCAAAGAAAAGTATATTGTAATAGACAAAGGGAATTCATTTAGTTAAGTAATATATATGGGTAGTATATCTTGTGAGTGGTTTGGACTTAAAACAACTTAAAAATTATCTTTGTCTAGTGGTAGATACGGCTTTTAGTAGGTAGTTACATTGCAAATGTTACATGTGGCATATTCATATTAAAGTTACTCCTTGTTTATCTGTAATTCATATTAACTGGACATCCTATTTAGATTTTCTAAGTCTGGCAACCCTATTATAGGATGTGCCAAATCAACAGAATCAGGTTAACATGACCAGGTAGGATGGTTAATACTGGCTTTCAACTTGATTGGATTTAAGAATGCAAAGTATTGATCCTAGGTGTGTCTGAGGGCGTTGCCAAAGGAGATGAACATTTGAGTCAGTGGGCTGGGAAAGGCAGACCCACCCTTAATCTGGGTGGGCACCATCTAATTGGCTGCCAGCATGGCTAGAATATGAGCAGGCAGAAAAATGTGAAAAGATGAGACTGGCCTAGCCTCCCAGACTACATCTTTCTCCTGTGCTGCGTACTTCCTGCCCTCAAACATCAAACTCCATGTTCTACAGTTTTGGGACTTGGACTGGCTCTCCTTGCTCCTCAGCTTGCAGATGTTTTATTGTGGGACCTTGTGATTGTGTGGTTAATACTTAATAAACTCCTATATATATATACACACATATACACACACACACACACATACATATGTATTTGTATATATAATCTATTAGTTCTTTCCCTCTAGAGAACCCTGACTAATACAGCAGGCAATAAGAAAACATATCTTGTTCAACAAGATACTAGAGATGCTTGTTAAAGAGATGGTTCTTGACATTTTGAACTACAGCAGGGCTGGCATGGAGTTTGAGGATGAATTTTTGCAGAGGACAGTGATCAAGTACCCATGCTAAGGTGTGAATTGTGGCTACATTTTGGTTTTGAGTAGGTGGCAGCCAATGGATAACTGCTTCCCCTTCACTTCTACTGGGCAAATGGTGTTTAAATGCATCCTGGGAGGCTCTCGCAGGATGAAGCAATCAGCCCTCTACTGGCAGCCAGTTCTACTGGTTATTTAATAGAAGGAACTGGCTACATAGCCAACAAAGAGCTAAAAGAGCAACCAGGGAATGATGCAGAAACACAGGACCATCTTCAGGTGGAGGAAAGCAGGGAGGAAGGTAGTGATGTTTAGAACTATGGCAAGGGCTGTCCTATGGGAGATAGCGCATCGAAAAAAACGGCTGCCAGAAGAAACTGAAGGCACGGAAGAGGCAAAATCATTGCTGGAGGCACTGCCTGAGTTAGAAGAAGACGTAAAAATACTCTAGCTGTCCTTCTAAGTTTCTCCTCTGTGATCTGCTGTGAGTCTGATGGGCTTCCCTTTGTGGGTAACCCGACATTTCTCTCTGGCTGCCCTTAGCATTTTCTCCTTCATTTCAACTGTGGTGAATCTGACAATTATGTACCTTTGGGTTGCTCTTCTTGAGGAATATCTTTGTGCTGTTCTCTGTATTTCCTGGACTTGAATGTTGGCCTGCCTTGCTAGGTTGGGGAAGTTCTCCTGGATAATATCCTGAAGAGTGTTTTCCAGCCTGGATTCACTCTCCCCATCACATTCAGGTATGCCTATCAAACGTAGATTAGGTCTTTTCACATAATTCCATTTCTTGGAGGCTTTGTTCATTTCTTTTTCCTTTTTTTTCTAATCTTGCCTTCTCATTTTATTTCATTGAGTTGATCTTCAACCTATGGTATCCTTTCTTCTGCTGGGTCGATTCAGCTGTTGAAACTTGTGTATGCTTTGTGAAGTTCTCCTGTTGTGTTTTTCAGCTCCTCAGTTCATTTATATTCCTCTCTAAGCTGTTTATTCTTGTTGGCATTTCGTCAAACCTTTTTTCAAGGTTCTTAGTTTCTTCGCATTGGGTTAGAACATGTTCTTCAGCTCAGAGAAATTTCTTTATTACCCACCTTCTGAAGCCTGTTTCTGTCAATTCATCAGACTCATTCTCCATCCAGCCTTGCTCCCTTGCTGGTGAGGAGTTGTGATCCCTTGGAGGAGGAGAGGCATTCTGGTTTTGGGTATTTTCATCTTTTTGTGCTGATTTCTTCCCATTTTTGTGGATTTATTTACCTGTGGTCTCTGTAGTTGGTGACTTTTGGATGGGGTCTCTGAGTGGACGTCCTTTTTGTTGCTAATGAAGTTATTTCTTTCTGTTTCTTAGTTTTTCCTTCAGGCCCCTCTGCTGCAGGAATGTTGGAGGTCCACTCCAGACCCTGCTTGCCTGGGGATCACCTGCTGGGGATGCAGAACAGTAAGGGTTGCAGCTGGTTTGTTCTTCTGCTATCTTCATCCCAGAAGGGTACCTGCTAGATGTTGGCCTGAGCTCTCCTTTATGAGGTGTCTCTTTGGGTATATGGGGGTTGGGGGAGCTGCTTGAAGAGACAGCCTGTCCCTTATAGGAGCTGAAGTTCTGTGTTGGGAGCTCCTTGGTTCCAGGCAGAGCTGCTGGTCCAGGTACCTTTAAGTCTGCTGCAGCGGAACTCATAACCGCCCTCTTTTCCCAGGTGCTCTGTTCTAGGAAGGTCAGCTTTATGTATAAGTTCCTGTCATGCTGCTGCCTTTTTTCATAGATGCCCTGCCCCACACTGAGTAGTCTAGTTACAGTCTGCCTGTAGAGGTGTTGCTGAGGTGCTACAGGCTTGCCCAGCTGCTGTGTGAACTGCCTCAGTAGTGGCAGTTGCCCCTTCTCCCCCACTGAGCTGGACTGTCCTGGGTCCAGCTGCGCTTGCTGCAAAACTCTCCAGAGTGTTTCAGGTTCCTTGTTTTGTGGGGGGTGGTACCTGCCCAGCCAGATCGCCTGGCTCTCTGTCTCTGCTCTCTCCCTTTCAGTTGAATGGGCAGCTCTGTCTCCCAGGCGCTCCAGGTGCCAGTTGAAACAGCCACCCAGATTTGTGTGCGTTTCTGTGTGCCAAGCTGGCACCGGCTGAAACCGCCGTGCTTAAAACTTGCGGAGCTTTTCGGCCCAGGAATCTCCTGGTCTGTGGACAGTTAAAATTTATTTGGAAATGTGATAGGCACTCACCCTCTGCATTGTTCTTGCTGGGAACTACACTCCGGAGCTGATCCTATTCGGCCATCTTGGAGCTGGAATTTTCTTTATGTCTTTTTTTTTTTGGTTGGCAATGTAAAACTGCACAATGTTGCACATGTCATTCATATACATAATAGTTGTATTGAAAGTATCCATCTAGACAATACCACTCATTAGAGCATGCACTTTTGTTTAAATTAGCCTTGGTTTTATTAGTTTTTTTAGGACTTGCAACACATAGTTACTTTGAGTTTGTGGTCTTTTTACATAGGCTGTTAAGCTTGGCTTCACAATGTATCATTGGATATTTTGTTCCCTTAGTTGTAAAAGCAAAGTTCTTTTATCTTAATTATTTTTGAGTGATTAAATTTTGATTCCTTAATATAACAAATTAACTATTCCTTATAATTTTATTTACAAAATTGAAGTATCTTCCATATAGTTTCCTAGATTGTTGACAAAATATTGATGCTGTCTGGATATTTTTAACATCTATTCATTAATCAGCCTTCTTTGGGCAAAGTTGTTCAATTAGAAACCTGCTTAGCCACGTTTTCTGCCAATCCATATTTATCCATCTTACCCAGAGATGATATCTGCAACACATGTACAATCTGTCTCTGCCACAAACCCATTTGTCACGAAACGCCATTAATTTGACAAGACTTGCTCTTAATGAATTCATACTGTTCTGTAGTGATTACCACTTTCTCTAAGTACCACAAAATCATTTGTTTGATAGTCTATTAACAGAATTTCATGGAAGAATGACATAAACATATTGGTCTACCGCTTTCAGAATACATATTAGGCATTTTTTTCCTTTAACCTTTTAGAAGCATTTTTATCCTGTTTTCCCCAAAATTAGTACCTCTGGCAGCCCATAGGCAAGATATTTTGGTATTATGAATAAATATAAATTAGCAGCATGAATTATCTTGGGGTAAAAACAAATGAGATTCACGCATGTTTTTTTCTTTTTTAAATTTGGAGACATATCAAAGCATAAAAACCATGAAATCATATGATCGTATTGTATCAGATAGTGATTGCATTCAGTGGTAACACAAACATGAAAAACTGTGGCTTAAATTTGGGGTTGTATGTACTTATTTATTTTTAGTAAACCCTCTAGTGATGGGCAGCCCCGAGCTGGCATGGCATTCCAGGACACCATTAGAAACCAAGGCTCTTTTTGTTGTTTTGCTCATTTCATAGTAGCAAGATTGGCTTCACGATGTATTCTTGGATATTTTGTTCTCTTAGTTATAAAAGCATAGGTATTTTATCTAAATTGACTGTCTTTTATCTTAATTAACTTTAGCTTTATATGCACATCCCAGGCAGGAAGAAAAGGTATGTGCCCACTTTTCTGGCATATCGTAGGACTAAATAAATGTACATTGTGTAATCTTGTAGCAGGATTATAGGCATTATCATCTCTTATTTATAAATAAAATGAACACTTGATTTTTCAAGGTACACAGTTGGTAAAGCAAGAAGTCTGGGGTTCAATTACATACTTTTTTTTTTTTTGACTGCTCCCAGCCACAGTGCAACAATAAAAAGACACAAACCACCTGGCTATGTATGCACCTATGCAATGACCCTGCATGATCTGCACATGTACCCCAGAACCTAAAGTACAGTAAAAAAAAAAAAAAAAAAGTCTAAAAGAAGTAAGTATAAATTAAAAATGCTAACTTTAAAAAGAAAAAAGAATGGGCAGAGGATGGCTAGGCAGAGGATGGCTAGGCCTAGTTGGCTCACACCTGTAATCCCAGCACTTTGAGAGGCCAAGATGGGAGGATTACTTGAGTCCAGGAGTTTTGAGATCAGCCTGGACAACATAGCAAGATCCCATTTCTTTTTTTTCCTTTTTTTTTTTTTTTAGATGGAGTCCTGGTCTGTCGCCCAGGCTGGAGTACAGTGGCATGATTTTTACTCACTGCAACCTCCACCTCCCGGGTTCAAGCAATTCCTGCCTCAGCTTCCCGAGTAGCTGGGATTACAGGCGTGTGCCACCATGCCCAGCTAATTTTTTGTGTGTATTTTTAGTAGAGAGGGGATTTCACCATGCTGGCCAGGCTGGTCTCCAACTCCTGACCTCATGATCTGCCCGCTTGGCCTCCCAAAGTGCTGGGATTACAGGCATGAGCTACCGCACCCGGCCATACTTCTTTAACTTCTGGGTTCACGCTCTTTCTAACAACATTTTACTAGCAGTGGTGTAAGTTGTGTGTGTGTGTTACTTCTGAAGGATATCCAAAGTTCTTGTTTCTGTCTTATTTCACCCAAGATCCAGATTTTGGTGTCTCCCTGTGACACCCTCCCTTTTTATTTACAACCTGAATTAGCTTTCCTAGAGCATTCCCTTATATAGTGTGGTTTGGGAACTACCTCCATTTGCATTGCCTTGAGGTGGTGGTAGCGATAATGTTGTAAGAAAAAAACCAGGTCTTGTCACATGACCAGGAAAATTTAGGCACACGGACACTTCGTAGGGTGAGTAGGGCGGGGTTTATTGGGTGAAAAGAAAAACAGCAAAGAGGAATTCTGAGCAAAGCACGAGCGTCCTGATGAGAGGTCTCCTGTCTGACAGATTGAATCCCAGGTCACCACTTGAAATTCAAGAGGCTAGGCTTCTCCCCCACTGCAAACGGTGCGAACCTCCCCTGTCCCCCACCCACTTCCCGCACTGCACAGGTGACCATTATTCACACAGAATCAGTTGGGCAGAATCAGTTGGGAAAGGACTGGCTTCATCCCGACCTGCAGTTGGGTTTTTCAGCCGTCAGGCTGTTTTAGGCTTGGGGGCGGGGTTTCGCTGGAAACCCATGGCTGTCTCCTGTCTCCATCAGTAAGGCTCATTGGCAATTCCTGGACCCAATCCCAGATCCAGTGAATCAGACTCTGGGGGCTAGGTTCCTTGAAAATGCGTTTTTAATAAACTGGACAAGTGAATGTCATGATCATTAAGCTTTTGGAACCACTGTCCTAGAGGATAATTTTCCATTGAGAAGAAATTTCTTCTGAGTTGCAGCTGCTCCCAGGTCATATTAATACTTCAGGTGAAATTAGTCAAGCAAAGCGGAAGGAAAAGATCCCCTTCAACCTCTGAAGATGTGTTAAAAATTAACGAAAGGAAGATTAATAGGAGAAAAGGCATAAAAATTTAATGTGCGTGGAGAAGAATCAATGATTACCTAATAACTGAGTGTGGTACAGAAGTTTATATGCCCCCCTCCCTTTTTATTCCATAGGAAGGCGGGAGATGGGAAGTGTTGATAACAATTCTTTTGTGGGGCAGTAAATCATTAGGGAGGAGGAATGAACCCTGGAGACAGAAATTAACTTGAAACGATACTCTTTGGAATTTGACTCAGAGACATCTGTGAAAAGGTCCATCCAGGTGTGATTATATTTTTTCCTCAGTCTTCCTTTCTGAGCTAGATAAAGAGGTTTCAGGGAGAGGATGGAAAACAAGTGTTCTGCTAGGTGGATCCAGTCTTCAGGCAGATAAAGGAAAATCTCTCCCACTGTCAGCTGATCTCCAAGTTACTGCAGCTTGGTCCCTGAGTTCTGGGCTTTCCTGTAAGTAGAAATGAACACCAGGCCAAACAGATTTTTTGCAGGCAAGTTTTAATAAGCTTGCAACTCAAGCAAAGCAAGGGAGTAGTGTACAGACAAAGAGTCTGGGGGCTAGCTCCCTGAAGGCTTGGCTCTTGTCATTTTAAGGAAGCTGAAGCGACAAAAGGAGTGATAAGTAGGCATGTAGAGGTGGGAACTTTTAGCACCCGTGGAGTTTGATAACATGTTTCTTGATGCATCTCACGTCTCATTAGCATGTTAAATCTCTGCTACTGATTGTGATTTTTAGTATTATAATGAGATTATAATGAGCAAAAAGTTGGGAAAGGTCATCATTGGAGTATATCTTCATCCAGTTGAATCTGGTCTGGTTATTTTTATTATTTAAAAAAAATTATGTAGGTAAACTGGTGTCACTGGGGCTTGTCATACAGATTATTTCATCACCCAGGTACTAATCCTAGTACCCAATAGTTTTTTTCCCCTGCTTTTCTCCCTCCTCCCACTCTCTACCCTCAAGAAGTCCTCAGTGTTTTTTCTGCCCCTCTTGGTGTTCGTGAGTTCTCATCATTTAGCTCCCCACTTACACGTGAGAACAAGAAGTATTGTTATCAGTGGAAGAGATCTGAGTTACACCCAGTTATGGGCGGCTTATCTGTATCGGTCCGTAGCTAACTTTAGTCCTCGCCTCCTCAGAAGAAGAACTCAACCGAGGGGCATAAAGCAGAAGAAGAGACTGAGGCAAGTTCCAGAGCAGAAATGGAAGTTTACTTAAAAAGGCCTTAGAATAGGAAAGAAAGGAAGGTGTGCTTGGAAGAGACCCAAGTGATCACATGAAGGTTAAAGAGAGGTCAAGTGCCCTGTTTAATGGGGATTCTAGGACTTTCATAGACTTACCTCTTTCCCATGATTCTTCCCTTAGGGTGGGCTTCCTGCATGCGCAGTGCTTTCCTTACCCTTTTCTGGTGGAGTGTGCCCCTGGAAGATCATACTGCACCATTTTTCTTCTTAATACACATGTCCAGGAAGTTGCTTTTACCAGGGGGCCTGCATTCAGCTAGCATTTTTGATGTTAACAGGTGTGGACCATCAGGAAATGGCCTCTCCCCAATGGCCCAAATTACCATTTTTAGAGAGGCAATGAGATAATTGCAGAGCCATCACCTAACATCTCTAGTAGGTAGTGGGGACAGCTGTCTCCTGCCCTGCTCATGCCTAACTTCCTGTATTTGGTTTTCTGTTCCTGGATTAGTTTGCTAGATAATGGCCTCCAGCTCCATCCATGTTCCTGCAAAGGGCATAATCTTGTTCTTTTTTATGGCTGCATAGTATTGCATGGTATGTATGTACCACATTTATCTAGTCTTATTGTTGGGCATTAGGTTGGTTCCATGTTTTTGCTTTTGTGAGCAGTGCTGCAATCAACCTTAACCTGCATGTGTCTGTATGGTAGAATGATTTACATTCCTCTGGGTATATACCTGGTAAAGGGATTGCTGGGTTGAATGGTAGTTTTGATTTTAGCTCTTCAAGGAATTGCCATACTGCTTTCTACAATGGTTAAACTAATTTATGCCGCCACCAACAGTGTTTAAACATTCCCTTTCTCCGCAACCTTGCCGGAGTCTGTTATTTTTTGACTTTTTAATCACAGTCATTCTGATTGGTGTGAAATGGTATCTCACTGTGGTTTCAATTTGCATTTCTCTAATGATCAGTGATGTTGAGCTTTTTTTAAAAATACTTTTGGTCACATGTGTGTCATCTCTCGAAGTGTCTGTTTATGTCATTTGCCCACTTTTTAATGCCGTTGTTTTCTTTCTTGTAAATTTGTTGAAGGTTCTTATAGATGCTGGATATAGATCTTTGTCAGATGCAGTTTGAAAATTCTTTTTTCTCATTTGGTAGGCTGGTTGTTTTTTCACTCTAACAGTTTCTTTTGCTGTACAGAAGCTCTTAGATTCAAGTACATCCTATTTGTTAATTTTTGCTTTTGCTGTTACTGCTTTTGGTGACTTAGTCATGAAATCTTTGCCAGTTCCTATGTCCGGGATGGTATTGCCTAAGTTGTCTTCCAGAGTTTTTATAATTTTGAGTTTTACATTTAAATCTCTGAGGTGATTGTTGTATATGGTGTAGGGAAGGTGTCCAGTTTCAGTTTTCTGCACAAGGGTAGTCAGTTATCCCAACACGATTTATTGAATAGGGAATAGTTTTCCCATTGCTTGTTTTTGTCAGCTTTGTTGAAGTTCAGATGCTCGTAGGTGTGTGACCTTATTTCCGGGCTCTCTATTCTGTTCCTTTGGTTTATGTGTCTGTTCTTGGACCAGTATCATGCTGTTTTGGTTACTGTAGCCCTACAGTATAGTTAGAAGTTGGGTAGTGTGACGCCTCGAGCTTTGTTGTTTTTGTTTGGGATTGCCTTGACTGTTTGAGCTTGTTTTTGGTTCCATATGAATGTTAAGAGTTTTCTAGTTCTGTGAAAAACATCATTGGTATTTTGATAGGAAGAGCATTAATCTAAAAACTCTTTTGGACTGTATAGCCATTTTAATGATACCAATTTTTCCTATACAGGAAAATGGAATGTTTTTCCATTTGTGTCTTCTGATTTCTTTGAGCAGTTCTTGTAATTCTTGTTGTAGAGAGCTTTCACCTTCCTGATTAGCTGTGTTTCTAAATATTTTATTTTTTTGTGGCAGTAGGTGAATGGGATTATGTTTCTGATTAGGCTGTTGACTTGACTCTTGTTGGTATGGAGGAATGCTAGTGGATTTTTGCATTGAGTTTCTATCCTGAAACTTCGCTGCAGTTGTTTATCGGCTGCAGGAATTTTGGGCCAAGACTGTGGGGTCTGCTGAAAAGCTCATAGATACATAATCATGTCTGCAAACAGATAGTTTGACTTCTTCTCTTCCTGTTTGGATGCCCTTTATTTCCTTCTCTTGCCTAATTGATCTGGCCAGGACTTCCTGGTTTGGTTATTATTGGGTAAGCCAGAGTCTCATTTCAGTAACCTTGGAAGATGGTCAGGTTCTTCCCAGAAATGCTAGTCTCATGTTAGCAGCCTTGGGAGTCATCACTCAAGGAAATAAACGGTTAGGTTCTTCCTTTTATGGTTAGGAGTTTAGCCTAGTCACCTAAGGTAGGAGAGAACAGCTTTCTGCCTAGTGAATCAACTTTTTAATGAGGCAAGAAGATAGAGGGGGACTATGCCCTGACATGTGAGATCCGTGGGGTCCTAGTTACCATGTCTCTTATCTGCCACAACAGAGTCTCTTCTCCATTCTATCTCATGAGGGCCTTTGATTAGAAATACTCAGTATACCAGGGTGCCATATTTTTGGGTAAAATTTCCCTGGGCTCCTTTAGTATCGTGCTGTGTAGCAGCAAAGTACTTCTTACTACTACTCTGGGAAATGGTCCCCTACCTCCTGGTAGCCATTAGAGGGTGATTGATGTTAGCAAATACATTTGCTGAGACTGTTTTATTATAGAAGTATTAAGTGTCTTAAAATTTGGGACACAGGAACAAGGATGTTCCAATCACTGATTTAAACAAGTGGTAAGTTCTAATCCTGACTCCACCACTGAACTAGCTGTAAAACCTTGGGCAAATAACTTATCTCTGTGAATCTCACTTTCCTTATCTGTAAAGTGGTGTTAATAATCATGTCTACCTCATATGATTGTTTTAAGGATTAGATGAGTTGATACATGGAAAACACTTAGAGCAGTATCTGTAATAAGTTCTCAATAAGTGTTAGCTATTAATGATGCTGTTATGATGTCAGGTAAGGGTTTCAGTACCGGTGTGGATGAAATGTCTTCACCTTACGGTGATGTCCTCTTATACCTAGTATTCTATTTTTTTTCTCGTAGAAGGATGTAAGTATGGAGGGGGAGGGGAGGCAAGAAGAGATAGGGAAAATTTGCATGATTATGACTAACGACTGGCAAAGCAATAACTACCCAATAGGTTCTCCTTGCCTACTTCCTAGACAGAGCTGATTTCTCTGTTGCAACCGGGGAGTTGCAGTAGAAAAAAGTTTAATTTACACAGAGCTGGCTGTACAGGAGACTGGAGTTTTGTTACTATTCAAATCAGTCTCCCTGAAAACTTGGTGATTAGATAATTTGGTGAATAGGGGGTTGGAAAATGAGGATTGCTGATTAGTTAGATTGGAGATAAAATCATAGGGAGTCAAACCTGTGGGTAACACCCCCCGTGGGCACTGAGGAAGGAGAACTGTCCAGACCCCAGGCACAATTAGTGCCTGAAGATTATCTTAGTTTATACTGTTACTACTCAGCTATTTCCTTTACATAATCCTTCATATATAATCATATATTAGTTTATAGAATTACTGCCTGAAGTATAACTTACTGCTTTCCTATATCTAGCTTATACAATCATACTTAATACTTATATTTAGCATACTTAGTTCTCTATAATCTTTCTATATAATCATACAGGTATTGTAGTCAGAGCTGTACTGACACATTGCGTGCTGATTTATATAATCCTTCCATATAACCATATAGTAGTTTGTAGTAGGAGGAATGCCTAGAGCAGTCACAGAACAGAAGCAGTACATGGGAAAACAGCCAGACCAGGACAAGAACCAAAGACCCAGGTGGTGGTGTTCCTGCCTTAAAGGACATATGCTGTGTGGCAGGCTTGGAGCAAGAGCCTCTCCTCCTGATAAAGGATTTGTAGTACCTTGCATCCAGTTCTTGTGGAAAGTAGGCCTCAGGCCTGAGATCCTGGAAATAACCCAGGAAGAAGAATCTCTCTGGTGTGACCATTCACTGCAGCTGTACACCCTGTAAGTCATTTCTTGCTTCTGTGCTAGCTCAAGTCATCCTCCCATAAATATCTTAAGAGAAGAGCACAAGTCTGTCAGATCCCACTGCATTGGCTTACAGTATCCTTCTATAAGAAGTCCTCTGAAGTCTCCGGCCCCCAGATAAGAAGTGTTGCGCACAACACCTGTTGCACACAGCCTACTTCCTTGCTTCGGTGACCTAATGGGGGGTGGACCCCTTTTCTGTACACGACCCTCTACTGTGCACGGCACAGACCCCTACTGTGCATGGCCCACCTCTCTGCCCAAATGACATAATGGGGTGGCCCCCTCACTTGTAACTCACGTGATTATGTATGCGCTGTTACTAAGCCTATAGATGATGACCTCACTCACGACTCTGCCCCCTGCTTGTACCTAATAAATACAGATGCTTCTGGGCATTTGGGGCTCTTGCCGATCTCTGCTCACAGATGGCATGGCCCCCCGAGTCCAGATGCTCTTCACCAGTTCTTCAGTGTTCTGTCTCTTTACTTATCAGATCCTGCATCTCAGCACAGCTTGAGGGACACCCCATGACCCTGTGGGGCCCTACAGCCCTACACAAACCTGTCCTTTTGTGTTGAATTAGTTCCTGGGAGGGGACCATAGAACCAGATGAGCCAATTTACCTAGGTGGTGCCAGCTGATCCATCAAGTACACAGTGCAAAATACCTCAAGCTCTGATCTTAGGTTTTACAACAGTGATGTTATTTCCAGGAGCAATTTGGCTAGGTTCTGAATCTTGCAGACTCCAGCTGCATGACTCCTAAACCATAATTTCTAATCTTGTGGCTAACCTGTTATTCCTGCAAGGGCGTTCTAGTCCCCAGACTAGAGTTTGTTTTGGGAAAAGGCTGTTACTGTCTTTGTTTCAATGTTAAACTGTAAGGTCCTCCCATAGTTAGTTCAGTCTATGCCCAGGAATGAACAAGGACAGTTCGGAGGGTAGAAGCAAGATGGAGTTAGTTAGCTCAGATCTCTTTCAGTTTCATAATTTTTTCAGTTATACTTTTTGCAAAAATGGTTTTACTGCCATCATAGCAGAGTTGAGTTTGGATTAGTTAGTTGACTGTTTAGATGCTTCCTCAGAGCGATGTATAGTCTTTTATCCCTCACCACCCCCACCCTTTCCCCTGAGTCCCAAAAGTCCAATGTGTCATTCTTACACCTTTGTACCCTCATAACTTTACCTTCAACATGAGTGAGAACACACGATGTTTGGTTTTCCATACTTGAGTTACTTCACTTAGAATGATAGTCTCCCATTCCATCCAGGTTGCTGTGAAGGCCATTTTTCATTCCTTTTGATGGTTGCATAGTATTCCATAATATGTATATATCTTTATCCACTCATTGATTGATGGGCATTTGGGCTGGTTCCATATTTTTGTGATTGCAAATTGTTCTGCTGTAAACACGCATATGTAAGTATCTTTTTAAATAATGACTTCTTTTCCTCTGGGTAGATACTCATTAGTGAGATTGTGGGATCAATTGGTAAATCTACTTTTAATTCTTAAAAGAACCTCCACACTGTGTGCTAGTTTACATTCCCATCAACAGTATAAATATGATGTTCCCTTTTCACCATATTCCCACCAACATCTATTTAAAAAATTTTTTTTTGATGATGGCTATTCTTGGAGGAGTAAGGTGTTATCACCTTGTGGTTGCCATTTGCATTTTCCTAATAATTAGTGATGTTGAGCATTTTTTTATATGCTTATTGGCCGTTTGTAATTCTTTTGAGAATTTTCTATTCATGTCCTTAGCCTACTCTTTGATGGGATTGTTTTTTTTTTTCTTGTGGACTTGTTATTTGTAGATTCTGGATATTAGTCCTTTGTTGGACATAAAGATTGTGAAAATTTTCTACCACTCTCTGGATAGTCTGTTAACTCTGCTGATTATTTCTTTGGCTGTGCAGGAGCTTTTTAGTTTAATTAAGTCCCTCTATTTATCTTTGTTTTTGTTGTGTTTGTTTTTTGGTACTTGGTCATGAAGTCTTTGCCAAGCCAATGTCTAGAAGGGTTTTTCCAGTGTTATCTTCCAGAATCTTTATGGTTTCAGGACTTAGATTTAAGCCTTTGATCCATCTTGAGTTGATTTTTGTATAGGGTAAGAGACGAGGATCCAGTTTCATTCTTCTGCATGTGGCTTGTCAATTCTCCCAGCACCATTTGTTGAATAGGGTATCGTTTCCTCACTTTGTTTTTGTTTGCTATGTTGAAGATCAGCTGGCTCTAAGTATTTGGATTTATCTCTGGGTTCTTTATTCTGTTCCATTAGTCTATGTGACTATGTTTATACCAGTACGCTGCTGACAATGTTATTGGTACTATGGTGATTATGGCGTTACAATATAGTTTGAAGTTGGGTAATGTGATGCCTCCAGATTTATTCTTTTTGCTTAATCGTGCTTTGGCTATGTGGGCTCTTTGTTGGTTCCACATAAATTTTAGAATTGGTTTTTCTAGTTCTGGGAAGAATGATGGTGCTATTTTGATGAGAATTGCATTAAATTTGTATATTGCCTTTAGCAATTGGTCATTTTCACAATATTGATTCTACCCATCCATGAGCATGGAGTGTGTTTCCAATTGTTTGTGTCATCTCTGATTTCTTTCAGCAGTATTGTGGAGCTTTCTTGGTAGAGGTCTTTTATGTTCTTGGTTAGGTGAAATGTTCTGTAAATCTGTTGAGTCCATTTGTTCCAGGGTGTAGTTTAAGGCCATTGTTTCTTTGACTTTCTTGATGAACTGTCTGGTGCTGTCAGTGAAGTATTAATGTCTCCCACTATGATTGTGTTGCTGTCTATCTCAGTTCCTAGGTTTAGTAGTCATTGTTTTATAAATTTGGGAGCTCCAGAGTTAGGTGCATATATGTTTAGGATTGTGATATTTTCCTGTTGGACTAGTCATTTTATCACTTTATTTTTTTTGGCAGCTATTGTGAAAGGGGTTGAGTTCTTGATTTGATTCTCAGCTTTGTTGCTATTGGTGTGTAGCAGAACTGCTGATTTCTGTACATTATTTGTGTATCCTGAAACCTTGCTGAATTCATTTACCAGTTCTCAAAGCTTCTTGGAGTATTCCTTAGGGTTTTCTAGTTATATGATCATATCAGCAAACAGTGACAGTTTGACTTCCTCTTTATTGATTTGTATGCCCTTTATTTCTTTCTCTTGTCTGATTGCCCTGGCTAGGACTTGAAGTATCATGTTGAAGAGAAGTGGTGAGAATGGGCATCCTTGTCTTGCTCTCAGAGGGAATGATTTCCACTTTTCTATAATGTTGACTGTCAGTTTGTCATAGATAGCTTTATTACCTGAAGGTATGTCCCTTCTATGCCTATTTTGCTGAGGGTTTAATCATAAAGAGTTCCTGGATTTTGTGAAATGCTTTTTCTGCATCTATTGAGATGATCATGTGATTTTTGTTTTCAATTCTGTTTATCTGATGTATCACATTTATTGATTTAGGCGTGTTAAACCATCCCTGAATCCGTGGTATGACACCCACTTGATCATGGCAGATTATCTTTTTGATATGTTGTTGGATTCAGTTCACTGGTATTTTGTTGAGGACTTCCCATCTATGCTCATCAGGGATACTGATCTGTAGCTTCCTACTGTTCTCCTTGGTGAGTCAGGTCTATCTTTTTGTAGATGGGGGAACATTCTCTTCTAGAGCTTGAGGATCACCAAGGGTTTTTAATTTAAATACTCAGTATACCAGGGAACCATACTTTGGGGTGAAATATTCTGATTTCGCTTGATAGCTTTACTGTCTATTTCAGAAGAAAGCTGAGAGAATAATTAAGCTATTTGTATAGCTGAGCATTTTTTTAAGCTTTTAAGAGAATGAACTATGTTAAGTGTTACCACAGTGTGTGATTTATATAGCTACAATCCCTGTAGCTCTTACTGCTTCTAGTTGGAATGTGTACAGTAATACAAATTTCATGCAGGTGGGTTAAACACCAGGTAGTAAGTCACTTTTATGCATAGGCAGAAACAATTGGGTCTAGCAATTTGATTGGACAGAAGACAGAATCAGAGGGCTCAGCTTAAATATCCCTTTAAATGTGTTACAGGAAAGGCTGTTCTTGATGTGATGCCAAAGACTGGTGAACATGTAATAAACCTGTCATGGCCATAAGGAAAAAACCTATTCTTTTCAAAGTTAATAATGGTTTCACCTTCATCAATTCAAATGGACAGTTTTCCATTAACAATTTTAAATGTTCAACATTATCTGACATTGCTGATCACCCCCCATAAAAAAAAAAAACGAAAACAAAAAACCCAAAACAAAACAATGCTTCTTCAGAGGCTATGGGTATGGGGAAATGGGGGAGGTACTGGTCAAAAGACAAGTTTGAGTATGTAAGGTGAATAAATTCTGGAGATCTAATTTATAGCAATGCGACTATAGTTAACAATACCATGCTGATTATAGTTAGTGATACTGTACTGTATGTCTTGAAATTTGCTAAGAGGGTGGATCTTAAGTGTTTTCATCATACATACCCAAAATGATAACTATGTGAGGGTGGCATAATTAGTTTGTGGTGTTTTTTATTTTTTAATTGTGATTATTTTACAGTGTGTACGTATGTCAAACATCAAGTTGTACATCTTAAGTATTCACAGTTTTTATTTGTCATTATACTTCAACGAAACTAGAAAAAAATTGGGTGTTCTTAAACCTCTTCTCTACTTAAACATCTAGTTGATCTCATATAGTTTTACAGTTTTAAATATCACCTATAAGCAGATATCCCATCCCCAAACTTTCTCCTGAACTCCAGATTTATATGTAGAATTTCCCACCAGACACAGCCACTTGGATGGCTATTGGGCATCTCAGTCTTCACAGCTAGAACTAATGCCCACTATCCACAGCCTTTTCTTCCTGTCTTCTTGCCTGCATGAATGAAAACTCCATTTATGCTATTGCTCAGGTAAGAAAAATCTTTGGAGTTATTCTTTTGCCTCTCCATCTCTGATACTCTACCTGCAATCCTCAAAGAAATCCTACAGGTCAACATTCAAAACATATGCTAAATCCAACCACTTGATACTTCCCTTCTAACAGGCCACCAGCATCCCTTCATGGATGACTGTAATGGCTTCTTAATGGTCCTTTTGATTCCATTTTTACTCCTCTGAGCAACTGCTTTTCCTGGTTTTCTCCTCACAGAAGCCATAGAAGTTTTCTTTTATGAAACTTACTTTGAAATAATTATAAATTCATAGGAAGTTGCAAAGTTAGTACAGAAAGGTCTCATATACACTTCATCTAGTTTTTCTCATGGTTACATATTATATAATTGTAGTAAAATATTCAACCAGGAATGACATTGTTACAGTGTGTTTATTTAGTTTTAGGTCATTTTATCGTGTGTAGATTTGTGTAACCACCACCACAATCAACAGAATGATTCCAGCACTGAGATCTCCCTCATACCTCTTTCCCACCACACCTGCCCAGCAGGAAGGCTCTCCTCCCTTACGGGGCCAGCTCTTTCCAAAAGGTTACCTGTAACAGAGCTACTGGGCCTTGATGGAACAATTGTGGCTTTTGTTATTGCTCTTTTCTTCAGTTGAGGGTTGGTAAGGTTTAGTTAAGGGATGCCACAGGGGAGAGTGATGTAGGGGTGATCAGGCACAGCCTCACACTGGACCTGTAACTATGATCTGCTCGGATGTGCAGGTCTTTTTGTCCTGTCTGATCCATTCCTCTAGACTTCAGCTTTTATGTTAGTTTCTTTCAGGGGTCCAGTTTTCTTTCCTTTCTGCCCAGGGGCTTCTCAGAAGACTTCTAGACAGATTAGTCTACCTGCTGTATGTCAGTATAGACCAAGGTACAGAGATTAGTATCTCTTGATGAGATCAAATCCTCCAGCATTATATGGATATATGGTTTATTTTATTGAATAAACCATAAGATTAATTACAATTTTGTCACTAGAAAGATACTTCAAACATAATTTTACACATACCTGTACATATATAAGTACACTTGAAGGAAAACTTACTCTAAGTGATATTGCTAAGTCAACGGTATGTACTTTTACAATTTTAATGTAGCTAATTTCCTCTCTCATCTAAAACATGTAAGGCTGTTTCAATCCTTACCCTTTTCTTCCTTCCAAAGGCATTTGATGCCTCTGATTCCAGAGACCTTCTAGGATCCTGAAATGTGAAATGCCCTTTCAAGTTCATCCTACTTTAACAGTTTAAGCATTATTTAACTCTTAACTTTGTAGCTTCCAAACTTTTGCTGACAGTTCTCATCTATTTGTATTTTTTTCTACTCTTTATGTGGGTAATGCACTATTACTCCTCTGTAGTTATTTTAGTGGGGATTCAGAGTAAATAGACAAATGTGTGTTGAACCTACCGTGTTGAATTAGAGGCACACATTCTTACATTTATTACTAGGTATTTTCTTTTTCTTGGTAACAGTCACATATTCTCAATATGGTTATTTTTATGTACAGAATTTTGATTTTTATAACTACTTTCTAGATAATTCTAACTATTCATATAATGTTCTAATGAAATGTCATTTAGAAATAGTATGACAATGTACTTTTAAAAAGCTGTCCCAGAGAGACAGAGAGCACCAGAGCAGTAGACTAGAAGCAAGCTAGAATCACTTCCCTTGACCCCCACAGAAAATAAAAAAAAAACAAATACACACAGCACTAAGATCACCACCAGTAGTGTGAGAACTCAAATACAAGGATGAGACAGTTGCTGTGACCACAGAGGAGTAAAAACCTCCATGCAGATGATAAGAAAATAGGACCTCTAGATCTATAGTGCCCTTTCCCAACTTGTTAGACACCAAGTCTATAGAAACTTCCCCCCAGTTCATGGTTATTATACTGGAAAAAGTAGGATTGAGGAAATTACCCAGTTTCCTGCCATCTTGGGTTCACTGACAGACCTGTGCCTGTCTCAGTCTGTGGGAAGCATTGCAAGTGTCTTGAAGGGAGAAACATTCTGAGGACAGCCAGAGATGAAGGGGAGAGGTTTTACAGACTAGTATCCCAGACTGGAAAACTATACTGCCTATTTTTGGCATAGCAGCCCACGTAGTAGGAGGCACATTCCACAGGTGCCCTGAGCATGAACCAGTAGTGTGTTAGGCCATTCTTGCATTGCTGTAAAATACTGGAGACTAGGCAATTGATAAAGAGGTTTCATTGGTTCACAGTTCTGCAGCTTTGCAGGAAGCATGGTGCTGGCATCTGCTCGACTTCTGGTGAAGCCTCAGTGAACTTTCAATCATGGTGGAAGATAAAGGGGGAATCGGCATATCACATGGCAAAAGCAGAGAAAGAGAGAGGGAGGTGCCACACACTTAAAACAGCCATATCTTACAAGAAGTCACTATCACGAGGACAGCACCAAGAAGATGGTGCTAACCCAACCCATTCATGAGAAAGTTACCCATGTGATCCTATCACCTGCCGCCAGGCCCCAACTCTGATACTAGGGATTATAATTCAACATTAGATGTGGGCAAGGACAAATATACAAACTGTATCACTCAGCCAGCCTTCCCATGCTGCTTTGGGACCTCCCTTATCCAGGATGGGCAGCACTTTGATGTTTGTTACAGTTGAGGCAAATCTGGGTCACCTAGTGTTGAGAATAAGGCAGTAACGCAGCAGGAGAAAGATATTCAACAGGTATGTTGCCCCCGCCCCCACAAAAAATCTGTAAGCAGACATAGTAAAAACCACAATAAACCAAACATAGAAGACCAGAATAACTAATCCTTCAATGCAAAGGCATAGATGTAAATCCTCAAGGAACAATAGCAAACAGGGAACTGTGACCTCCCCAGATGGACAAAGCAAGAAGCCAATGATTGAGCCTAGTGAGACTGCAATAGGTGAACTCTTTGATAAAGAATTTTGTATAACAGCCTGGATGCAGTCGCTCATGCTTTTGTAATCTCAGCACTTTAGGAGGCTGAAGTGGGATGGTGACTTGAACCCAGGAGTTTGAGGGAGCAGT
This sequence comes from Ateles fusciceps, assembly GCA_036589455.1. NCBI lineage: Eukaryota > Metazoa > Chordata > Mammalia > Primates > Atelidae > Ateles > Ateles fusciceps. The sequence goes on along the minus strand of JAZHEH010003061.1, from coordinate 5,160,237 downwards.
GAGCCATGACAGTGCTACTGCACTCCAGTCTGGGTGACAGAGCAAGACTGTCTCTTAAAAAAAAAAAAATCAAAAACAGTTATACAGAAACTTAGTGATTTCTGAAATAATACAGAAAAGCAACTCAGAAATTTATCAGAGAAATCTAACAGAGAATGAGTTACTGAAATAAAATGGAAGTCATGGAACTGAGAAATACATTTGCTGAGCTGATAAATTCACTGGAGGCTCTCAACAGCAGAATAAAGTACAAAAAAGCATCACTGAGCTCCAGGATAGGCTATTGAAAAATACACAGAGGATAAAGAAGAAAAAAAATGAACAGGAATGAAGAATGCCTATAATAGGTAGAAAATTACTTCAAAAATCACATCTAAGAATTATTGCTGTTCAAGCGGGAACTGAGAAAGAGCTAGGGGTATGGAAGGCTTATTCAGAAAGCTGGAAAAAAAAAACAAAAAACAAAAACTGCCAGTAAAGAATTCTGTTCCTAGCAAAGCTTACCCTCAAATGTAAAAGAATAGAGGAAGTCTTTCTCAGACAAGCAGAAACAGAGAATTCATCACCACCAGACTTGTGTTACAGGAAATGGTAAAGCGAGTTCTTCAATCTGAAAGGAAAATACACCAGTGTCCAAAAAGAATACATTTGAAGGTACAAAACCCAATGGTAAAGGTAAATAAACAGAAGAACTTTGAATACTGCATGACATTGTAGTGTGCAATTCACTAATAACTCTAGTATGAAGTCTAAAATACAAATCTATACTAAATAATAGCTGTGGAAACATGTGAAGAGATAGGCAATATAAAATATGTGAATATTGGGAGGCTGAAGTGGGTGGATCACTTGAGGTCAGGGGTTCAAGTCCAGTCTGGCCAGCATGATGAAACCCCATGTCTACTAAAAATACAAAAAAAAATTAGGTGGGTATGGTGGCACATGCCTGTAGTGCCAGCTACCTGTGAGGATGAGGCAGGAGAATAGCTTGAACCCGGGAGGTGGAGGTTGCAGGGAGCTGAGATCATGCCATTGCGCTCCAGCCTGGGCGACAGAACAAGACTCCATCTCCAAAAAAATAAAAAAAAAATTGTAAACGGAGACAAAAAGTGAAAATGCAGGGAGGGATGGAGTTAAAGTGTAGTTTCAGTTTTTTCTTTGTATCTATTTTTTGTATGAGCAAACATAAATCATCATCTATTTAAAACAACCTGTTATATCTGTGTTTTTGGTAAGTCTCACGTAATCACAAGCAAAAACCTATGACAGATGTACCCAGAGTAGGAAGCAATGAATTAAAAAAGGGCTTTACAGGATATTTTGAGTTAAACAAGTTTGGAAACCACGGACTTAAACATCCTTCTCCTTAAATTTGAAAGCCTGAGTCTTCTCATTTTCACTCTAAAGTATCCTAATGGAAACTCATTAAGAACAGAGATTATAGTTTATTTTTGTTTTCCCAGGAAGTACCTAACATAATTTATCCATCTCTCCCTTTATCTGTGTGACACATAACACCTCTGTAAGGAAAAGAACAAAATGGTTTTCATACATGAAAGGATGATTAAAATCCATAACATGTACAAAATTTATTAAGCTAATTAGCCCAGGGATATTTATATTCAAATAGGACATTTAGAGAACAGACCTAAAAGGTGGACCTGAATCATGTACATTCTGGCATTGAGTGGTGTGCAGGCCTCTCAAGTGGCCCTCAAGTCACTCTATGTACCTGGCCAGCTGGACCATAGATTTGCAAAGCCATTTATGGATATATCACCACTGGGTTCTGTTCATCAGCCCTTGTGGGTATTGCACTCTTGATCCCGTTTGTCTAGATTAAGCCTTAAAGCAGGGTCCCCAACCCCCAATCTGTGGACTAGTACTGGGCCTTGACCTGTTAGGAACCAGGCTGCACAGAAAGTCAGTGGCTGGTGAATGAGCATTCCTGCCTGAGCTCCGCCTCCAGTCAGATCCGCAGCGGCATTAGATTCTCATAGGAGGGTAAACCCTATCGTGAACTGTGCATGTGAGGGATCTAGGTCGTGTGCTCCTTATGAGAGTCTAATGCCTGATGATCTGAGGTGGAACAGTTTCATCCCCCAACCATCCTCACCCCACCCCCCTGGTGTGTAGAGAATTTTTCTATTAGGAAACAGGTCCCTTGTGCCAAAAATGTTGACCGGTTGCTGCTGTAAAGGACTCACATAGCTGCAGTGGTGATGGTGTGGCTGTGGAGCTGGCAATGGGTGGGCCTCTATCATAGAGTAAATGAAGCTCAGGATCAGAAGTAGGACCTGGTTTAAGTCCTAAGTGCTAACTGCTGACAGTATTAACTTAGATGACTTGACCTCTGTACAGCTCGTTTTTCTTATTGGCGAAGTGGAGATAATTGCTATGGGTTGAATGGTGTCCCCCAAAAGCTGTTGCAGTTCTAACCCTTGGTTCTTGTGAATATGGCCTTGTTTAGTAATAAGATCTTTGCAGGTGTAATCAAGTTAAGATGAACTCATTATGGTCAGCCCTAATCCAATATGATTGGTGTCCTTATAAAAAGAGGGGAATACCATATGAAGATGGTGACACACTGGGAACACAGCACTGTGAAGGTAGAAGCAGGGATTGGAGTGCCACAGCTGTGAACACACGAACGCTAGGGACTACTGGAAGCTGGGAGAGTCATGGAGGGATTGTCCTCTAGAGGTTTCAGAGGAAGCAAGGCCCTGATAACACCTCAATTTCAGATTTTTAGTCTATAGATGTATGATATAATACATTGCTATTGTTCTAAACTACAAAGTTTGTAGTCATTTGTTATAGACAGCCACTTGGGGAAATGAATACTGTAATCAGTTACCTCGCAGGTTTTTGTGAAGACCAGATGCTATGGTGTTTGTGAAAGGCATTATGTACTATAAAGCTGAGCAAAGGGAGCTTACTATTGTCAGCTGGAAGAAGGGGTTCACATTTCCAACTCTGCTCAGTACATCTTAGCATTGCCTCCCGTCTTCCTACCTTGTGGCTATGTAAGTGGCCTCTGCTGGCCATTCTGATGAACCCCTTCCTTTTGGTGCCTGTAAAAACTCTTCTGTGGGAGTCAAATGATCTGCTTAATTTTCAGAAGTTCTTGCCCTCTTGGCCCTGACCTTGACCTAGTCCTGCTTTTTTTTCTCCAACTTTGAGTAACTGTGCGTGATGGTGGTTTAAAGAAAATTTTTGCCTCCCATTCATGTTCTGAGGAAGAAAAAACAGATTTTTGAAAAGTCAAGAGTGGTAGGTGATCCTATTTTCAATATTTCTACAAAGAACTTGTGTGTAATGCCCCGAGGAAGTCTAATTGAACTGGATTGACCTCAGTGTTGCAGATAAATGAAGTTTGTCGTGGAGACTATCTCTTTTTCTGCTAAGCTTGGCAGCTTTCCTTCCAAGTCACCTTAACTGACTTTGCTGTTAGAGAGGTTATAAACAGGATGTTTAAATCTGTGTATTTCTTTGTACCAGCAAAGCTAAGATACTGACTTGGAACTTTTTCTTGTCAATCAGAAATTACCATCCCCTACCTTCCCACTCTTTCTGGGTTAGTATATGAGGAACAGCATGAAGTATAACTGGCTCCTGACTGCCACTGTCATATGATCTCTCCTTGGCTTGCAGTGTTGTAGGCTGCTAGCAAAGAGAAAAGCTGTAATAAGAAAACAAAAATCTGTTTCATTCATTGTACAAGTAAATATATACACTGTTGTCTTGCCACAGGGAAGAGCACTATGGAATGCTCCAGAAGGAAATGAAAAACATAAAAACAGTGTCTGTCCTATTTGAAGGCGAGGTTTTCCTTGAGAGAAGAATGGTAAAAATGATCTTCCCTTGGGTAGAGCTCTCTTCCTGGATTTCCTCTATGGCGGAGGGGTGTCCTTTACTAATAGCCTTCACTGAAGCTATTCAAAGCTGGGTTTCTTTTAGTCTTCAGGAGAAAATGATAAGTAGAAACTGTTTCAAATTTTAGCCTGCCAGAATCAGCTTGGAGTTCTGGAAACTAGACATGAACGTGGATCAGAAGCTTAAACTGGGAATAAATATTTTGTGAATATACTAATCAGTTTTGATAATAATACCTAATTATTATCAAACCTACCTGTTCCATTTTCACTGTGAATACCTCTGCAAGCCATTTTTTTGTGAGTTATTAAAATAGTCTGCAAGTGAATCTTCTTGCTTCTATTCCTTCCCCCTATCCAAATCCATTCTCCCCATAACATTCAGTAGAATCAAATTTAAATGTAAATATTTATCAACTGGTTAAGAACTTTCAATGGTGTCTGTTGCATTTAGACCAAATTCAAAATATTGAACATAGTCTCCAACATCCTGAACAATCTGTCCTCTTGAACACCTCTCCACCTTCATGTCAGCACTTCCCCCACTGCTCACTCTGTGATACCCTTCTGGCTTTCTTTGCGTTCCTAAAATGAATCAATGTCTTTACTGCTTCAGAGACTCTGGATGTGTTTTTCCTTCTTCCTGAAATACTTTCTCCCCCCCCCCCCACTTTTTACCTATGTCCTATTTATCTTTCAGGTCATTGCTTAACAGGCTTTCTATCCTCCACATGGCAGTCCGGTTAGACTATATGATTTTATGTCAACACCCTGAGATAACAGTAGTTTAAAACAACAAAGAATTATTTTACATATCCAATGTAAATTGGCAGGGGACTCAGCTTATCTATGATTCAGGGTTCAGTCTAATAGATTTCACCTTTTAATGATACTACCATTTCTACATGAGGCTGCTCATTGCTGAGGCAGGGGAAGACCACATGGAAGATTGTGAACTCATTTTAAAATGTTTATATCTAGAAATAATGCATCATTTATACCTACTTGTCATTGGCAAAGCCACTGGCTACAAATACTTTCAAGGAGACTAGGAAGTATAATTTTCCCATGAGTCTGAGAGGAGAGAAGAATGGGCAATATTTGTGATCTAAACCCTGGTATTGTCTACTGTATCCACTCCCGCTGTTGTACATTTGATTTTATAGTTCTCTGTTCTTTGATTTCTTTTTGTTAGCAGTACTTCTCAATTTAAAATGTATGAGTCTTTTAAAAGTCTCCCAATTGAACTGTGAACTCCATGAAGTCAAGGCCCACACCTATTTTATTAATCAATATTTTCCCTAGTGCCTTGCACAATACCTAGAATACAGTAGATGTTCAGTAAATACTTGGTGGATGTTGAATAAATATTCTGAATATGTAGGACATCTTTTGATACATAGGAATTTAGAAATTTAGATCTAGAGTCAAAGATGTTTTTCATGCATCTCCTTGGTAGTTTAAGTTTTCTTAGTTTTCTATTTTATCTTTTCTAGTGACTATTATGTTTTTAAAGCTAACTGTATTTAAGCGGTTCCAGAGAATGCACAGTACTTCATTAACTTAACAAGTCTACCTTCAAATAGATCATGATGTGAGAACTTCATGAAAGTATAATTCCCTTGATTACCAAATTATTATCCTTAGTGCTATTGTTATATGTCTTACTCTATATGTTTTATATCTACTCTATGTTGTATTTATATTTGCAGAAATTAAGAGAGTGTGGTATTGGTGAAAAGGCAGACATACAGATCAGTGGAAAATAATAAATAATCTAGAAATAGCCCCACACAAATATGGTCAATTGACTTTTGACAAGGCGACAATATAATTCATCGGGGGAAAGGGAATCTTTTCAACAAACGGTTCTGGAACAGTTGGATACACATATGTAAAACAGTGGACCTGACCCGTACTTCACGTAATCTATGAAGTTAACATTCAGTATATCACAGAGCTAAATGTAAAACCTGAAACTATAAAACTTTCTGAAAATGTAGGAGAAAATCTTTGTGGTCTTGAGTTAGACAAAGGTAATTTAGAAAACATAGAAAAAGCATAAATCATAAAATTACGAATTGGAGTCTATCAAAATGAAACATTTCTGTTCTTTTAAAGGTCCTGAATGTACAGAAAGTCACCTAATGCAAGAGAAAAGTTACATAACACTTATCTGACCAAGGATGTGTACCCAAGATAGATAGATAGATTTATATATATATATTTATATCTCCTGGATACATATCCTTGGTCAGATAAGTTGTGTGATGTATGTATGTACATATATGTATATATCTCACACAACTTAATAAGACAATCCAATAAAAATTACAGAATATTTGAACAACAAGTAACTATGAATGGCAAAAGCAAACACATTGTATGTCATTTAGTATCACTAGTCACCACGAGCTTGCAAATTAAAACCACAGTGAGATACTCTTCTCTAGTTTAGTGGCGAAAATTAAAATACTAAGTCCCCAGAGATTATGAGCAACTGGAGATCACAGAGCTGTTGGCCTTTGCTGCTGGGAATTCCAAATGGTACACCCACTTTGGAAAACAGTTTAGCAGTTTATTATAACATTAAACATACATAATCCAAAAATTCTACTCCTGGTTGTTTATCCAAGAGACATGAAAACATATGTCAACAGGACTTGGAAGACAAATGTTCATAGCAGCTTGGTGCATAATTGCTAAACACTAGAAATAACCCACATTATCAACTGGCAAATGGATAAATTGTGATACATACATGTGATGAAATAGTATTCAATAAAAATAATGATGGTATATGCAATAATATGCAGGAATGTTTTATACATTATAGGCAAATAACCCTGAACACAAAAGACTATACTCTGTATTCTTTAGACTGAATGTTTATGTTTCCCCCTCAAATTTGTATGTTGAAACCTAAATCTGACTGCGATGGTATTTAGAAGTGGGGCCTTAGGGAAGGGATTAGGTAATAGGGTAGAAACCTCATGAATGTGATTAGTGCCCTTATAAAAGAACTTCCTTGCCCCTTCTACCATGTGAAGGCACAGCAAAAAGATGGCCACCTATGAACCAGGAAGTGGGCTCTCACCAGACATGGAATCTGTCAGTGTTTTGATCTTAGACGTCATAGTCTCTCAAACTGTGAGAGATAAATTTGTGTATAAGCCACCCAGTCTGTGGTATTTTGTTATAACAGTCTGAACAGACTGAGATACTATATGATTTCATATAAGTAGTGTTGTGGAAAGGCCAGATTATAGGAATAGAAAGCATAGCACTGCTGGGCTGCTGCTGGGAGTAGTGATAGACTGCAAAGGGGAATGAGTAAACTTTTTGGAGTGATGGTAATACTCTATATTTTGATTATGGTGGTGGTAACAGAACTCCATATGCTTGTCATCAAACTCTATACCTAAAAAAGATTAGTGAGTTAATGTTTATGTAAATTACACCTCAATAAGCCTGACACTTAGAAAAAGATCCTTTGAAGGTATATACCTACCATTACATAGAGATGCAACATGTGTATAGGTGTTTATATATAACTTCTGCTAAAATGTTTTCTTCTTTAGTTTCTTGACTTTGGCTTCTGGATGTTATTGTTTATGATGAAAATTAATTTTCGTCCTCAAATTATCTCCTAATATGTAATTTGTACATGAGTTTTTTCCCCTCCTATAACTGCTTTTGAGATTTTTCTCTTTAACTTTATTTTTCAATAGTCTGACAGTTATTGCTATTACAAATCACACAAAAATGTAGTGATTTAAAACAAGTTATTATTTGTCACCAGGCTGTGAGTTGACTGCACATTTTGTGCTAGTTACACCTAAATTCACATATGTAGCTCTATTCAGGAGGTGAGTTGGTTGGAAGCTAAGCTCATCTGGGGCAGCTGAGATGGTTGCATCATTCTCTCCACATGGTATTTTATTCCAGGCTCTTGATGTCATGGAAGTCTCTATGTAGAATCCAAGAGGGCCAAAGTAATAACCTAAGTGTCCCTTTAGGTCTGTTCTCACATTCAGGCCCAGACTTAAAATAAAGACTAACATAATTACTGCTGCATTTTTTTAGTCAAAGCAAGAAGCAAAACCAACTTATGTTGAAGAGGTATAGAAATAGGTCTGCACGTGTGTGTGAGAAGAGTGGCAAAGTGACACACAAAGAGGTGTACCTACTGCATTGGGAGTAATTTCTGGCCATTAGATAAGTTTTCATAAGTAGTGTTCAGTCTGCTTTTAAGCTATCCAATGAGGGTTTATTTCAGATATTTTAAGCTATAGAATTTTAATCTTACAATTTCAATTTCTGTGCCAAAATACTGTCTTCATATATTCATATTTTCCTATAAATTTTTAAATATATTTGAAATAGTTGACACAAAAGTCCTTGGCTGTAGGTCAGTTTTTACTGACTGTTTTTCCTTGATTATGGGTGGCGTTTTTTACTTCTTTTTGTGTCTCGTAAGTTCTTTTTACATAGTGGATACATACATTATACAATAGTGGAGACTGAATGATAATTTTTTGTTACGTCCTTTATTCATTAAGTGGTTAGGGTGTGGGCTAATTATTTGGATTCTTCCTATGGCCCATCAGAGCTGAGGAGAGCAGTAACTAACTAGATCGAGTTAATCTCTGCATACCCTCCTGCACCACCACTGTCTCTTTGATATGGTCCGTAGACAACATTGGACTGTAATGTTGGGTATTGTTCATTGTCACCTTTATATTCGAATCTAGCAAGGTCCTAGAATCCAGTTTCTATGAGAATGTGTAGGACTGTGCAGTTTTTTTTCCTGCTTTGTAGCCCTTCATCCACTTGGGCTTCTGGGGCGGGGACAGATATTTGGTCAAGTAATTTTTCATTTTGGGCTCTTGCAGATTCCAATCCATACTGCAAACCTGTAGTGCCATCCAAGCTTGCTTTATTCCTGCAAAATCACCTGGGCTACAGCAGGCGTGTTTCCTCATTGTTTCTGCCTTTATCAGATGCCTTCCCTAAGCGTGGGAGCTGCTGCTCGTCTCTGCTCACGTAAAAATTCATATTTTCTTTCTAGAATTCAGCTCATTAGCGTTTCTTTGCTTTTACAGCTCTTTGAATCCCTATAGAAAAATGTACCTTATTTGATCTGGATTTATCTTGTTACCACAAGAGGGAGGAGGTTCTTTTTTGTCCTTCTCTGTCATAATTGGTCATGAAAGTCAATATTGGTTAGGGGGTTTTGACATGACTTTATGAGTAGAAATAGCTATTAAACCACAGAGTTATTTACATCCTCGAGGCTCTCTAGTTTGAATGTTAGTGGTTATTGAATTTATTTTAATTCCTATAGTTTTATGCTATAGCATGTCAGGGTGAAGTTAGCAAGGTGTTGTTTTTGCTGCAGTAAAGACTATTCTTTTATATGGCCTGTGGGCACGAAAAACAATCTGAGAAAGTAAAAGGAAAATGGAGAAAAAGGAAAGTAAAAATTAGGAATAATTACAGCTAAATTGTAAAGGAACTAACACTATTTTTTAGTGAAAATTCCAGGCTTATAAATTTAGAAGAATTTAGGCTACAGCTATGTATTAGGCTAAGTGGTCCTTAAAATACTCAGGTTTCTTGCCCTTGTTCGGTGGGTGGTAACTGTGGAAGATTCTCTTACCTAGTAAATAAGAATAGTCTTTATTTGTTCACCTGACACAAGCACTTGGCTGAAGGCTCCCATAATTTCACATGGTGGCTGTGGGAGTCCGGTGCAGATGGAAAAGGATATATTGCATCAAGAAAGAGGTGGCACTGGGCACCACGCGTCTGTATGACAAGATTAACATAATTGTCAAAGTTGTCTTTGGAAATAGGTCCTAGAATAAATGTTTCCAGAATGTGCAGAGATAGAATTATCAGGAAACATAACAACCCCAGTTCTTACTGTGGGATTATTGGCTTTCAGAGATGTGTTGGCATGTGCTCTACCTGAAAAATGGGCCCAAATATGTCTATATGTACTCCTCCTGTAAAGAGCATGCCTGCCTGCCCTTTCCAACTACTGGCCATTGCTTATCATTTTCATTTTTTTAAAAAATGAAATTGAGGCCTCAGTGTTATTAGCAATTCCCACACCTGCTGTCCACCCCCCACAATCCCCCACTGCAGTCATTAGAAAGCTTGTGTTGTCCTGGTTCCGGGAGGCCTGTTCTGGGTTTTTTCCTCTTTCTGTCTCTCCTCAGTAGCAGTCCCTTTGGCCAGGGCCAGATGATACTCTCTTGTCTCTTTCTCTTCTTTGCCACCCTTTAAAAAGGAAGTTTCACTGTCTACCTGCTGGATTATTGGCCTTTTATTATGGTAATCATGCTGGTGGATACCAAGAGCTAGAGACTTGGAGTAAAGCAAGAAATTTAAAGCAGGAGACAAAGGAAGGACTCCTGTAAGGCAGAAGGGGCCAAGGAGTCCATGTTTTGACAATGGTTTTGTTTTTAATTGAGTGAGAGTATTCTGGGGAAGCATTGCCATCAAGAGGAGAATAAAAATGACCAAAATGGACTAAAGCATCTTAAAGATTTGCACTATATATTATGTAGGTAGTTACATCTCTGATGACAGATTTAAATTTATTTCCATTTTTAAGATTGTAAGAATCAAATTTTTCTCTTAATTAAAACCATGCCACCTGGGGCCTCAGCTATATTTGGGTTATATTTTCAGTCGGTACTCTGCCTTTGTGATACACAGTCGATAACAAATGACTTAGAATTCCCTTTCTACCCTTTTCTTTAAGAGAAAGCCTCCTATACTCCTTTACCTATGGACAACTTAATTTTCTATTTAGGAACTTAATCCCTTGATTTTGAAGCTTGCTTCATTTGAAAATGTTGCCCTCACAGAACGTTAGTGAGCTATTTATACTTCAGGGGAAGGACTGTCTTTTATACTGGCGATGTAGAACAGAGTTTGAGGGATACCATAAATGGGGCTACGCAATGCAGGAGAAAAGAGGAAAAATAAGGATGCCAGGAAAAAGGATAAGAAATGTTGCCAGTTTCGCAGCTTAGCTAAGAGCTGGTTATATTGGCAACAGTGTACATTCCGGCTCCAAGACACTGAAACCTCATTATGATTTTTACCATTTTGTAAAGTTAGAAGGGCATGTCGGGACACAAAGGAAGCGGGGAGGGCAGGGAATGGGTAGAACAGGGAAGGAAATTTTCAATGGGGACGAGTTTGACCTCTTATTTGCGAGGGAAGAAAAGGAACTTTTTGAGCCAATAATAACAAATAACAACAACAACTGCATGCATAGTAATTACTGTAATTTGAGTATTTATGTGCCAGGCACTGTGCTAAGCACCATGCTTCCTGCCACAGCATTGAAGTCTGACTGTTTAAAATGTATAAATATGTATTTCCCCGCAGTGCTAGAGAATCTGAGTTAAAACGATACGCCTCCTACCATTGCATTTCCTTGGCCTGTTTTTTTTTTTTCTTTTTAAAGTTTACTTAAACTTGCTATGTTGTATGACTCTTTGTAAACTGCCTTAAACCTTTTTTTGGAACAAGACAAGATAAAAATAAAAAAAATAACCTATATACAAACTAGGAAAGTTACAGATGCGTGGATATTTCAGACTCTTGCTATTCTTTGCAGTTCCATTTCCCAGCTCTAACTGAAGCTCGCCTGCATAGCTCTTTTGATCACTTAGGGAGTGGAGTCTTTCGGTGTGGCCTTTAGGTCACATTTCTCACACTCACTCAAATCTTGAATCATCAACTGCTGCCCTCCTCGGAAATGTTCTTTTGGTTATTACTCATTACTTTTTGATCTGTAATGTCTCTTTTTATTTTAAAATCCTATGATTCTCTGAGTCTCTCCTGCCATTGCTATTAATCCTTGGTGGGCAGCTTCTTCTAAATACTCACTTAGAATATACCTAGGAGGGTGACCTAGGCAGATGAGGATGAAAGGTAAAATCAAAGCTTTAAGTCCAGAATACCTTCTTTTAATTCTGTATCCTGTCTTTTTCAAGGACTCCCTTAAATACTGTAATCGCCTTGGATTCCTATTTATGCTCATCATATGTTTTATAAAACACAAGACACACTCCCATTGGTTTTCACTCCTAAAATTAGTTGGTGGAAGGAGGCTGTGAGTCACCAAGAAGGAAAGAACATTTCTCATGGGGGCACAAAACGTTAGCTATTATATAAATTGTAGATGCATAGAATATAGAAATAATTGAGCCAAATCTCTGTATTTTACAGGTAAGTAAACTGAGGCTCATCACACTCAGATGGCTCAAAGCTGTCAGAAACTTGGGGATGTACCTTTGCTGGGAGTCTCTCCCTTTTGCAGTCCATGGCCTTAGGTGAGCCATCCTCTTTCACAGTCAGATCACCAGAGGCAGCCTCCTGGAACAGTTCAGGAGTCATAAAATTAGTGAGAAAAGAGTTTGTGTTGTGATTTCCAGTGAAGATAAGTTCTGTAGAAGTACAAAACATCATTATTGTGACTTGAGGTACTTGATAGCACATACGACTGCTCACAAACCTAAAAATACTCCAGCATGTGGGATGAAACTTTGTAGGTGTCTGTGACTATAAATGCAGAACCAGAAATAGAGCTGGGGGTACATGGTGTTGCTTAGAAATACAAATGAAAATGGGATGAAAATGGAGTTCTTTAGCAGAGAAAAAGTTGTTTACTAGAAATAAAGACACACTGGTGGCTGGTTTTTCAACTTTAGATATAGTCATGAAAATGAACTTTGTTCTCTGAATTTCTGGGTTTATTGTTGTCATTAGTAATATCAGAAAAAATATTTTTTTAAAATTTTTTTCTGAGGGGGAGTGTTTGTAGTTGGAGTTAGCCATAGGCACTATGGAGATGTTAAGAGGTTATTTCATTTTTAATGAATACAGCATCTAGTGCAAAACAGAACCAAAACATTAACACAAATGACTAGGACTCTCAGTGGCTTGAGGAAACACATCTTAACATGAAGGAACGTGTTGTTTTAAAAATCTTTGCGCTGGTTTTATGAAAATGTTTTTCTTTCAATTTTGTGGGGTAAACATGATCTTGTTAATTTTACAAGTGAGAAAGCTGAGGCTGAGACAGATTGATTTCTGAAAGTCACATAGACTTAGCGGGCAGAATCGGGATTCTAACGGAAGTTTGTTTGTACAGAGTTTTGACTTTTTACCCTTCAATAAATCACCCCAAAGAGGAGCCTCCCAGGTGCTGGAGTCTGGGCATGGTGACTGATGACTCTGTATGCACTAGGAAAGCTTCCTATAAGTTGTTCTTGAATTGAGCTTAAACTGCAGTGAAGACGGGAGATTTTTTAAAGACAAAAGTTGTGTTTGAAAGAGAGATAGCATGGGGAGAAATGCCAGATATAGGTGATGGTGAGGAGGCAGCAAATCACACTGCCATGTGTGTACCTATGCAACAACCTTGCATGTTCTTCACATGTACCCCAAACCTAAAATGCAATAAAAAAAAGAAATACAATGTGGGCCACAAATATAATTTTGACTTTTCTAGTAGCCACATTAAAATAGTAAAAAGAAAAAAAAGAAAAGAAAAGCTATTATCTCAATGTCTTACTGAAATTGTTTATTGTTACAGAAGTTTTCAGAAGTTACCTAGACTGTAAGCACCTTGGATGTAAGGATCTCATTTTAATGGTTTCACAATGCATGCTTAATGGATTTTCGTTGATGTAACTTGAGCTGTCACTCAAAAATTTAGGGAAAAGATGACTAGGAGAATTTGCAGTGACCAATCTTAAGTCAGGAAATGAATTGAACATAGAGTAAAAGTGATAGGAATAGTCTTCCATGATACAGTTTGATTTGATGTGTCAGTTTTAAAAAGGCACACGTTAAAAGTAATAAGAAAAAAACCCAGGAAAGAACAAGGTATTCCACTGTGAAAGGGAATCTCTTTGACATTGAAGACAATAACCATTGACAAACCATGAATGATGTTGTTTATTCACTGGAAACTGGCTCAGGATTCTAACTTTCTATATGGGTTAGAGATGGACTGATGAAAACATTTGTTTATTCATTTAATGACACCTGAGTGTAAGGCATTGGAGCTATGGAAAGGAGTAAGATACACACCCCCCTGAAGGTACATGTCTTATGAACAGGTACACATAAACAGTGTCAGGTGTTCAGGTGGTATTACAACTATATAGGACATAAAATTACTTCAGATGTTCCAAAAAAAAAACCCATGGACACTCTTGGTGTTGGCCTGAGAGTCCTTTGAACTTGGTTGTTGATAATTTCTCCTTTCTTTGGAAAATTGAAACTGTTGTTCCCAAAGTGTGGATGTTAATGCTGTGAAAACTCCATGCCAGGAAAAAATGAAAATTTGATGCTTTACGGGAAAGGAACCAAAATACATTGTGTTGTGCCGTATTTTAAAATTATCTAAAATGATTTTCTCTCTGCTTAGAAATTATATGTACTTATGACATTAATGTTTCCAGTACAAAATGGTGGTAGTATGGGGAATTCCTCTTAATGCCTTGCATGAGGAAACAAAACCTAAAATTAGCTGTCAACTTTCTCTATATTTTCTGCCCAAGTATAAGTAATGAAAGAGATCGGAAAGCCTATCCGCTTTGAAATAGACACTAAATTGAGCCCTTGAATATTGTCCTTGGGGAAATTTTTCTTGTTTCTGCTGGTATACAATTTATATTTGATGAACTTGAATTATAAGAGCTAAAACTGTAAGCTGGAATACAATTCTTACATGAACTTGAATCATAGGAATGTTGAGAGGGAATATGGGTCATGCTGACCCCTTGAACATCTAAAGGGCCTAACAACACCTGGAGAAATCAGTCAAGATCAGATCCATAGGACTGTGAGTAGACTTAGAGAATTCTTTCTAGTTGTATTTCCTTGGGTAGTATGAGAGGTTTAACGGTACATACAAGAAGTATATGTTGGTATCTACTGTGTGTCAAAAAATGTGTGAGGCATTGGGAAGATAGGACTTAAACAAAGACCCCTGTGGTCTTTGAGGCCACGGAGGTTCTAGGAGCAAGGAATGAATATAATTAGGCTACTAGAGATAAATGTCATTAAAACATAGGTTCTCAGAGCCAGTTTGTTCTCTTCTACCTTATTTGTATCTGAATAATTTAAGCTGATTCATCAAAGTTTGACAAGGGCACTGGGAATCTTGCAAGATAGTTATTTCAGAATGCATCGGGCTTTAACAAAGCATGGCTTTCTATGTAAGCATGATAAAAAAAATAATGCAGTCAGGAAGGCAATAATACAGACAATAAAACTTTGAGATTCTATCAAGGTTCTTTGTCTCAAGCAACTTCTCTTACAATAAGGAAAACAACATGAGCAAATTTGAGGGAGAATGAGTTCACCTAATTGTCTGTAGTTACATAATTAAAATTAATATGCATGAAAATCTCTATGTTATTAGAAAGATTGAAGAGCTGTAAGTATTCAGAGGATGAATTGTTTTATTCTGGGTGGTTTTGCAGACTGTTTTCCCCTCTTCAATGGCAAGCTCTTCAGGAGAAGGGTCCAAAAAACAGCATGAAATAACTATACATTAAAAACATGGGAAGACCATACATTTTGTGATGTAAGACAGAAAAAACTCCTCCCAAACCAGAAGGAAGCTGAATCTTTTGTCTAGAGATACTATATTAAATATATCCAATGAAGTTAAAATCAATCAGACCCTTCTAAATAAATTTATTTCAAAAGGAATTAGAATTTGAATGTATTTTGGCTGGTGGAAAAAATGATTCTAACAAAACTAGTATGCAATTAATTTAAAAAAGCCAAAATATTTCTTACCTGATTTTGTGTGTATTTTGATAATGTTTATATTAAAGATAAAGTTTAAAGCTTTCACTGATAAACAGAATTTCAGTCATTCAAGGACATGCTTAAGGCTTGCAGAATCACACATTAAACTTTCATGATTTGTCCCTTGCCATTTAGGACTATTAATGGTTAAAAACTACTGTATCACCAGATTTATTAGATGCCTTTGTCTTAGTAGTCCCTTTGTCCCCATAATCAAATTTAGAACATCTAATTGGACGTCATCATAGTATGTTGTCATGTCAGATTCCGCTTACTCTTTTGTGTGGCTTAAGGCCAAGTAACTGGTTATTGATTTTTCACATATAAAATGTTTTTCTCTCAGTGCATATGGCACCTGCATAATCTGCTTGCCTGTCACTTCTCCTTTTTTGTAATGAATGTTAGGAAATATCTTAAACCAATCTATAGCATTCTCAGTTTCATCCTGTGTTGTCCTCTGACAAAGCCCATGATGAAAACACAGAGGAGATGGGACCAAACTAAATGGCCACCAGACTTGGTCATTATTACTGTCACTTCTAGCAGCAGATGAGAACAAGCACATTTTGGGGCATTTGTTCTCATCTGCTGCCAGAAAGAGGGACTCGTTTTCTGAGGCCCTTTGTTTTCCAACTTACGTTGTTGACTGAAAATGACTAATGTGAACTTTCCCATTGTAAGATATGTATTTGTACTCATAAGATCCCATAAAAGCATCCTCCTTATTAGTTCATCTCTTCTCTCCATTATGACTCTGAATTGCCACAGAGTTTAAATCATGAGTTTTTCTGGACCAAGGTTTTTAACTGGAGCTCTTAAATGCCCCCGTTGACTTTCATACAGTTCAGTCCATCCTGGTAGTTTTGGGGATTCATGACCTCTAGCTACTCCAGGAGTTGGTGTTAGAAGAATTTCATAGTGCTCTTTGAATTCATAACTAGTATCTGAGCTTTTCAAATAGTTAATTTCTTTTGGATAACCTTCTACTTTCTTAGAATCACCATTTATCTTATTAATGGCCGTCGGAAAAGAAATTGTTTCCTTTTCTGAACTGAGCTGCAGTCTGAGCAAGATGGTAAGAAAGTACCAGGTTTTAAACATGAAATCTATCCCTCCTTTTCATAAGAAGGCCTGAAAAAGCAACACGAAATAGCTCTGCTGGGAGTGCTTCCATTGCTTCTCCATTCCCTATATTGGTTGACCCTTTGATACCTGACTATTTCTATAGCTCTCAGAATCTGTTTTCCAGCATCACTATCTGTTATCCTGACAGCCACATCACCTGCAGTGAAGAAGGCAAAGGCTAAAAATTTGTCTTTTCTCTCTAGTTGGTTCAGGATTTTCTCCTGTGTTGCCGCGACAGATACAGAGCTATGAAACTCTGAAACTTCATTAGTTTTCTTTGTTTTTGCTTTTTTAAAAAGTAAAGGTTCAACAGTGACTGATTCAGAGCCAAATTTAAAACTGGCTCCACAAATTTCTTTGTAGAATCAAACTCGTCTAGTCACTTGGCTTTCGCTCTCAGTGAAGGGGTACAGAAGATTCATTGTACCATTTTCTTTCCCAATGACATTAACATAAATCCAGGTAGAAATTGAGTTTTTAGTCTTACCCCTGCACTTAGAAATGGAGTACAGCTTCTCCTTTACTTGGAAGCACTGTTTATATTTTATAGCTCATTAGAAATTTTTAGGTGTTTCAGTTCATCATTGTGATATAAGGGATCACTCTCTAAATTCCCCTTTCATCAAGTGAGATGGTATCTGCTCCTTGTACATAAAGCACTGCTGTGCCTGTGTTGCTTGTTCGGGTGGCTTTTCAGAGTGTCAGGTTTCTTTAATGGGCCAAGAGCCGGGGTTTCATCTTGGAATAATCATGAATCTTTATACACTCAGTGTTCTTACCTACTTAGTAATACTCTGAGGACTATGGTTTGGGGGTAATTTTCCTATTTTTCAAGTCGATTTTTACTATAGACTTTGAAACAGCAGGATTCGGTTTGGAGACCCTGTTCTAAGCATTACTTATGGAATATTTTGTATCTGTAGCCTCCAAATAGACAGAGCTTTGTCACTTAATGTGCAACCTTAGGATACTTTCCACAGAAGGACTTTGTTAACTTTCTTTGGTCTTAGCTTGGTATTATTCTTTCAGTTTTGCCAGCTTTGGTCTTAATCCTTGGCTATCTATGGAAATCTTCCTTCAAAAATCAAAGCATTTATATCTTCTTTTCATGAAGCCCGTATTT
Source organism: Ateles fusciceps (assembly GCA_036589455.1). NCBI lineage: Eukaryota > Metazoa > Chordata > Mammalia > Primates > Atelidae > Ateles > Ateles fusciceps. The sequence continues at coordinate 5,142,255 of JAZHEH010003061.1, read as the reverse complement.
CAGAGTGGATATTTCACAAATACAGCAAACCAGAGCTTACACATCATACTTACGGGTATAGGATTTGTTTGGGGACTCAGGTAGGAGAGCAAGGAAATGAATAGGCAGGCCAGGTCATGATGAATTATTTACCATTGCATAATTTTCAGGCAGCATAATTTTAGGGGGATCTTATTAGAAATACATAATGAGTTTCAGGCATGGCTACTAGAGGGTGTTTGAGGTTACAGCTATAGGGCTATAGCTGTTGGAATAATGCTGCACCATACCACCTGATTACTGGGTAAAAGTCATCTCTTCTGTTCGTGGATTTCCTTAAACAGATTCCCTTTCACAGAAGCCCATAATGGGATAGAGGCTTGCCATTTAAAGTGTGCTTGAGGACCGGCAGCATCAGCATCACTTGCAAACTTAATAGAAAAGTATACTCCAAGCCTTACTCTGGATGTACTCAAGCAGTATTTATATGTAAATAATAAAGTCCAAGCAGCACTGGTACAGAGGTATGTTCTCCAGGAATACTTACAGACAAGAAAACATTGTTTCAGCTAGGATGGGTACTTACTTTCCTATTTAGCAGCTGGAAGCATTTCAGGGATTCCATTTTTCTTTTTTTAAATTTTCATTTACACTATGTGCCTGGAAATGACCTGTTTCACAGGCTTACAGTCAGGCCACATCAGTGGACAATAGGGCAGACCCACCTGCAGGTGGCCTACTCAAGCCCTGTCATGATACCTGCAGCTTTTACAGTCCTATGAATCATATCCTTGGGTTAAAGTAGAGCATGGCTGAGGTGGATTCTGTATAATTTCTCCTAAAAACTGTAACTGGTTTGCCTATGTTAGGCATTTGATTTATTTGGTTAAAATGTCTGGGGTAGCTTCACAAATGATTTCTGCTTGGGGGGGATTTCCCAAGGTGGATGTTGGCGTACTGTGGCACTGCAGTAGACTTTGTCTGCTATTGAAGGGCCTGCAGGTCAGTCTGAAAGCAAGCCCAAAGGCCCTAGAACTGCAGGGCCACCTGGGATCTGGCTTAAACTGGGGTCCTGATGTGACACTCACTCTTGTCAAGCTGTAGGCTGTCTGGGGAAAGCTGGCCTGGAGATGGATAAACCCTTCTTGAGCATTAACTTTTAAAAGGAATATTTCTTCCTGCCCACTGATAAGGAATAGTAATCAGAATAGTAGCTTACCTGTTAGGTTTCTGGTTTAATGCTACATGTCCTGAGAAATTGAGTAAGTCATTTGGCCTTTCTGGGTCTCAATATCTTTTTTCATTTAATGACAGAGTACAGCACTATTATTTTTCAAGCTGTGAAATTCTGTGAGTCCAGCGCACCTTTGGGATACTACATGGAGACTTCAAAATTTGTAGCTGTGCCTCTACTTGAATTAAAATTTAAAAAAAGATCCTATCCTTCAAGTTGCTGGAGGCATGCATAGATTTTCACATGGACAGTGTTAAACTGACCTGTAGAGACCTTGCCTTTACAAAGGTATTTAGGGAGGGTCTGACTGATGCAAGCATGATACCAGAGGACTTTTCAAGTGGCAAGAAGTAAGCAAGGTATACAATTAAGAAAGAAAATGCACAAAGGATGGGAGAGAGCAGGGCTACTGACTCTACTGCAATAGTCTTTCCAGAAATAATTTAAGACATGGTGTGAAAAGGAATGGAAACGTTTGGGACCCAAAGGAGCTTGTCTCTGGCACAACGGGAAAGCTGTCAAGAGTTGAATTGTCTTGTGTGACAGTAAGATTAAGGTTGCCTACTTCTAATGAAATCAGAATCTTTACAGTCTCTGATCAATGCTCTAAAAGTGTTAAAACAATGCTGATTGCAGTCTGTCTTTAAGAAGGGTTTCATGTAAGGCGCACCAGTCTTTGAGAAGAAATTTTCAAATAATCAATCTTGGTTTACCTCTATGTGGAGAAAGACTGGAGTAGGAAGGAAGAGAAGAGAACCATCTGTTAGTCTAGTTCCTTCCTCTATTTTCTACAATAAAATGCCCACTACAGAGAACACAGAGCCTGGAGGAAGACAGCTGGTATATGAAGGCTGGGTAGTGCTTATCAGAAGGAAAACACAGTGTACTGTAGGATCAGAACATCTTAGATTTAGCTTTAGAACGTGATGATACTGTTAAGAGACTCAAGGTCATTAGTAGGACATGGAAGTCAAAACAGCAAGGATATGCTACATTTTACTCATTGTGTAGGCAAACAGTAGAGTCATACGACACCTAGTGCCAGAGGTGGTGTTGGATACTCAGGAAATGTTGTGCAGCACAAGTGGTAGTGACGAATGGAGAAGTCATTCTGGAAAGCAATCTGGCAGCAAGTCTTAACATACGACTGCAGCTGTGTTTTGGCTAGAGGAGGGTAGAGGCAAGGGGCTTTGTATGGAGTGATAACAAGTGGGTTGTGCACCCTGGAGTCAATTAAGGAAAGAAGCAAAACATACTGAATTAGTGGATTCAGGAAACTATCTCTTTCAGCAAAACATTGGGAAACTCAGGTGACACAAGGAGCAGGGGAAACCATGGAGGGGCGAACTAAGAAAACAACTGGAATCCAACCCAATGGAGCAGAGGCTTCCCGTGATGGAACTGTGTGGGCAATAATTGCATATGGCCTCAGTTATATGCTTCTTCCTCCAGTGGGTGATTTCATAATGTGACAAGCCACATGCATATTAAATATTAGAGAAGAGCGCTAGCTAGCTCCATTTTTGGAGAAATTGCATGCAGTGAACAAAGAGTGAGGCCACAGGGCTAACAATAAAAAGGAGGTGCTCTAAGCAAGCAAGCACAAGCATTTCCTAGGTTTTGCAGTCCTGGTACCTCTTCAGGTATTGTGGCTGCAGGCAGTGTACACAAAGCAAGTGTTGAAGAATTCGCAGCATCTCACACATTACATGGTTAACAACACTGAGTAGATGGAAGGCCTTAGGAAGTGGAGGAACTTTGTATCTTGTGTAGCTTGTCTTGGGAAACCAGCAGAAGCCAACTGCTTTTATTATTATCTGTACCCTGTGCTCTCATGAAGTAGGGTTGGTTCACTCAAAGGGATTAGGACTGCTAATCCTAATCCTTTTAGACAGGGGAATCAAGAGCTCAATGACTTAATGATGTAAGTCATATAAGCACAACACAAAAATTTTGGAATTTGGTATTTTGAAATTATTAGAAAACAACCATTTTTTTTCCAAGTTAACTCATTTACTTTATTTTTATTGCATTTTAGGTTTTGGGGTATATGTGAAGAATATGCAAGATTGTTGCATAGGTACACACATGGCAGTGTGATTTGTTGCCTTCCTCCCCCATCACCTATATCTGGCATTTCTCCCTATGCTATCTCTCCCCCAACTCCCCACCCCCCTAGTGTCCCTCCCCTATTTCCCCCTGACATACCCCAGTGTGTGATGCTCCCCTCCCTGTGTCCATGTGTTCTCATTGTTCACACCCACCTATGAGTGAGAACATGCGGTGTTTGATTTTCTGTTCTTGTGTCAATAAAAAAGAAAAGAGAGAAAACAGCTATTTTTATCTCTCAAAACTATAGCTATTGGTATTTCTTGCTATTCTATTTCATTATTTTCCCAAGAAAACAGTATGCTTTTTTTCACTTAACATTAAATCACCTGTAGCTATTTTTCTAACCTTAATGACACCAGTATAAATAGATGCACATTATTCCACAGACTTGATTTTGACATCTAGACCTGCTGCTCTATAAAGGTATGATCTTGGGCAGGTAACTAGTATTCCCAGGACCTGGTTTTCTACAAGTGCAAGATGAGAGAAGTGGAGTAGATGAAAGCCTCTCTTTCCACTAATGACCTGTCATAATGGTGGTCAAGCTGAGACTAAAGACCTGGTTCTTTCTTCTTTTTACATTGTGTCAATTCTGTATCATTAAAAAAGATCACAAAACATGCTGAATTCAAAGGTCCCTCCCATTCAGAATTTCTTTAACTTTCCTGATAGGCTGTCCTTCCAGATTCTGGTTAGATGCTTTACCAGGGAACTTCGAACTTTCTAAAGCAGTCCATTGCTTTGCACGAGAGCTTAAATTGTGAGCATGTACTTACCTGATTTGGATTGAAACTAGCCTCCATGTAACCTTTTTCCACTGACCCTGGGTCTGCCCCCTGCAACAGTACAGAGTTAGTCTAACTTACTTTCTGCTCAATAGCACTTCAGGTATGTCTTGCCTTCTCTAGGAAAATACCCAATTTCCCTGGAATATTCTCTTACGAATACATCTAAATCTCCTGATTATACAGAATTTATTATTTACATGCTTTCTGGCTTCTTCTTATCCTCTAAAACTGTGATACACAGCAGAGAACACAGTATGTGGTCTTGACCAGCACAAGATATGTTGAAATAGTAATCTCCTTTCTTCATATGGACATCACTGTTAACCAGTTCACATCAATTCTTTTCAGCAGTCAGATTAATCTGTTGCCTTATACAAAGGCTTCAGTCAAACTTTCTTGGGTCTGTCTCTCTCCCCTCTTAATACATAAACAGCTATATATGCTTCTTTTTAGTGAAATAAAGTTAGACTTATTACTGCTGAATTTCTTGCTGTTGTTTTTGGTCACTGCTTCTCGCATAATGAGGAAGGCTTTTTGAATATGGATTCTGCTTCCAGCTGTGTCATCTGCAAATTAAATATGCCATCTGAATCTTCATCTAAATTGCTTGAAAGTGGTAATCAAACAAAAACAGACACACAGATCCACAGAACAGGATAGACAACCTGTTCCTATCTTGAAGAATTCTTGGCTAGGTCCCCAAAAGCCATTGAAACAAAAAAAATTGACAAGTGGGACCTAATTAAAGAGCTTCTGCACAGCAAATGAAACTATCAGCAGAACAAACAGACAACCTACAGAATGGGGGAAAATACTATTAGAGTATGCATCCAACAAAGGTCTAATATCCAGAATCAATAGCTTAAATCATCAAGCAAGAAACCAAATAACTCCATTAAAAAAGGGCAAATGACATGAACAGACACTTCTCAAAAAATGACGTAACAGGCAGCCAACAAACATATGAAAAATGCTCATCACTAATCAGGGAAATGCAAATTAAAATCACAATGAAGTACCATTTCACATCAGTCATAATGGCTAGTATTAATAAAGTCAAAACAGAACAGATGCTGAAAAGACTGCAGAGAGAAAGGAACACTTTTATACTGTTGGTGGGAGGGTAAATTTGTTCAGCCACTGGGGAAAGCAGTTTAGGGATTTGTCAAAGAACTTAAAATAGAGCTACCATTTGACCCAGCAATCCCATTACTGGATATATACCCAAAAGAAAGGAAATTGTCTTACTGAAAAGACACACGCACTCATAGGTTCACTGTCATGTTATTCACAATAGCAAAGTCATGGAATCAACCTAGGTGCCTGCCAATGGTTGAATGTATTAAGAAAATATTGTACATATCCATCATGGAATAGTACGCAGCCATAAACAATGAATTCACATCCTTTTCAGCAATATGGATGCAGCTGGAGGCCATCATCCTGAGTGTATTAATGAAGTAACAGAAAACCAAATACTGCATATTATCACTTGTAAGTGGTAGCCAAAAATGGAGTAGACATGGACCAAAAAAATGGGAACAGTTCACAGTAGGGGACTATTAGGGGAGAAAAAGAAGTGGGGAATGGGCAGAAAAACTTCCCGTGGGGTACCTCCTACGGGCTATGCTTACTACATGGGTGATGAGATTATTCGTACCCTAAACCCCAGCATCATACAATATACCATGTAACAACCTACACATGTACTCCTTGAATTAAAGTAAAAATTGAAAGATAAAAGGTGACCAAGGCAGGACCTAAAGATAGAAACTTGTGATTCTGTCTTCATCAGAGGGGAAATGACACCCTAGAGGATCTCCTGGGTGGCATTTCCCTATTGAAAGTGATAAAAGAGTCATGGCTAAAAGGGTAAATTTAAAGCCAGGGATCTCCAGGTAGCTGATGGCTGCTTCCATGAAAAGACAATGCTGCATGCCTGTGATCCCAGTACTTTGGGAGGCCAAGGCAGGCAGATCACCTGGTCGGGAGTTAGAGACCAGCCTGACCAGCATGGAGAAATCTCGTCTCTACTAAAAATACAAAATTACCAAGGCGTCATGGCCCATGCCTGTAATCCCAGCTACTCGTGAGGCTGAGGCAGGAGAATCTTTTGAACCTGGGAGGTGGAGGTTGCAATGAGCCAAGATTGTGCCATTGCACTCTAGCCTGGGCAACAAGAATGAAACTCTATCTCAAAGAAATTCCATTTAGTTAGAGGGGAAAAAAAAATATAAAGAATAGAAACCAAGTCAAGCAAGCCTGGCTTAAAGAGTGGATAGTTTCTCTCCCAGTCCATCTAGGTGTGGGTGCCAGTAATGTAGAAAATCAAAAGGAGAAATTTTTTCCTAAAACTTGAAGGGAAACATAAGCCAGGAAATGGATCTAACTCTCTGAAGTTATCTAGAGGCCCATGCTTAGCAGAAGCTGGACCTGAAAAGATACTGTTTCATAAGGGCACTCAGATCTTTCTTGGAGGGGGACGTTTTTTTGCTTTTCTGCACAGGGTTTCTGAAACATTTCTGCAGAGAGTTATTGTCTCTTGTGAAAGGAAAAGACCCACAATAACCTACGGATGGTAGAGCTGTGATACTTCCGGATGAAAATAACCTTACCTGGAGTGTTTGGGGAGGGATTCACATTGATTGTATACAACCTGTTAATTTTCATATATTTCTATACTAACTACTAAATTTAGTTCTGCCTGCTGGAGAAATGGGGTCTTCATGCAGAGTAGAAACATGTGGGTGAATGTTTTATTTTGAGAAAAACTCACAAGAGCTGGGAGGATTAAAGGATGTACGGATACTACCTCTAAAAGGAGTAAGATACATTTAGAATGCAACTTTCATGAATGGTTAGTTAGTCCCCTAATTTTGGCAGTAAAAATAAATGAAGGACGTGTGTGTGTGTGTGTGTGGGGGGGGTTTTGTTTTGAACAGGAAGTTCAGTGAGAGGATTGAGAACAGTATGTATTACTCTGCAGCCAGTTTTAGGGTAAAGGAATCTTAATATTTGAGAATGACAGTGTTGGAAAGCAGAGTAAAGCTGGCTGACCATCTGGGGCTTTATGGAACAAATAATGGGGATTCTTCATATGAAGGAATGTCTGGGGGTTTGGAAGTACTTAAACACATTGGAGATAACTTAGCTTTAAAAAAATGCCTTACAATGCCTACATCCTTAGCTACTTGGGAGGCTGAGGCAGGAGGATTTCTTGTGCTCAGGAGTTCAAGGCTGCACTCCAGCATGGGTGACAGACCCCATCTCTTAAGAAATTCCTTATACTTTACAGAATCTCAGATTTTAGAGAACATTTACTTAATATTTTGTAAATGAGAGAATTGTGGCCTAGAAAGATTAAGAACTTCGTCAAGGTCATACTGCTGGCCAGGGGCAGAACTTGGCTAGAGCCCAGGTCTTCCAGGTCCAGGCTGGTCCTGTTCATTCTCACTGCACGCTACCACACCATTTTCAACCTCCTGTTATCTATTCCCTGCCTATAGTTCCCCTTCAGCTATAGTCACAGGAGAACAAAAAATAGAATGGAATATTACTTGGTAGTGGGTGGCATCCTAGGTAGGTCTCAGCCCATGGTTCATCACCCTCACTTCATTCTGCTCAACTCCCATGCCTGCCAGCCCTCATCCTGGGCCTCCACTTAGATGAGACTTGTCTTGGATGACTAGAAATTCAGTATAAAAGCTTTAAATTCTAAGGACTACCCAATTCCTTTCTTAAAATGTCGAGAAAAAATTCCTAGTTTTTGAAACATGTAGCTGCCTAGTCTTTGGAAAATGACATCTGTAATACCACTGTAGTTGTGGGGGCAGAAATATGTTACAATTGAGGACTATGGGTTATCCTAGAATGAATACTGAATGGGTGGAGGGCCAAGGGAAAAACATGCATGTTTACTAATATTTGATTAACTTTATTGTACAACAGATTGCTTACATAATAAGGTACCTCATGTGTTTTGCATTTTTTTTTTCAAATTAAATGAAGTCTCAGGGCTGTTTGTGCAGCAGATAGTTTTTGACCTTCTGTCACTCATACTTTGGGCTACATGATTGTCATTGTATTTCAGGACCGGTTCTGTCAGTATACAGACACTAGAAAGAATGAACATTTTGAAAAATACTCTGTCATTGATGCTCAGTAGTGAAGACTTAATACACTTTAGACTCCTTCACAGAGGGCCACTGTAGAGTCTAGAACTGCAAGGACAGTTTTTGATTGTCAAATACAACTCCTTTTTGTAGATGGGGGAAGGGAGATCTACAAAAGAGTTAAATCGCCTCAGATGACTCATATGCACTCCTATAAGGGAGCCAAGTTTTGCTTTCACCAGCTGAATTTCATGTTTTTATGGTGTTCCCCCGCCCCTCACCCCAGTTTCTTGTCAATTGTGAGATTGTCTAGGCAGAAAGGACCATGGCCACTTAAGATACAGAGTCTACTAGGGAAAAAGCTTTCCTCCCAGTCTCTTGGGAGTGCAGTGTGGTGAAAAGGGGAAGGGTTGTTGGGGCAGACTCCTAGTTCTACCACTTTCTGCATGTATGTAATGGAACAAGTTGCTGAAATATTTTAAAAATTTTATCTTTAATTGACATAAATATGGGGTATATAGTGATGTTAAGGTACATTCCACAGTGATAAGCTCAGCATAATTACCATATCCATAATCTCCAACATTTCTCGTTTCTCTGTTGGGAGTACTCAATATCCTCCTTCTAGCTATAGTCATTCTACACGATATAAAACACTAGAACTTACTCCTCTAATGTGCCTGTAATTTTGTATCCTTTAAGAGATTTCTCCCTTTCTCTCACCTTTTCCCTACCTTCGCAGCCTCTAGTAACCTTTGTTGTACTTTTTCCTTCTACAAGATTAACTTTTCTTAGCCTCCACATATAAGGGAGAACATGTAGTGTTTAACTTTCTGTGCCTGGCTGATTTCACTTAACATAGTGGCCTCCAGTTTCATCCATGTTGCCACAAATGACAGGATTTCATTCTCTTTTATGGCTGAATAGTAATCCATGGTGTATATACACCACACTTTGTTTATCCATTCATCTGTTGTTGGACTCTTGGATTAACTTCATATCTTGGCTATTGTGAATACTGCTGCAATAAAAAATGGGGATACAATTATATCTTTGATAAACTGATTACCTTTCTTTTGGATAAAAGCCTCATAGTGTAAATGCTCAATCACACGGTAGTGCTATTGGTAGTTTTATCAGGAACCTCCATATTATTCTCTGCATTGGCTGTACTAGTTTGAATTCACACCAACAGTGTATAAAATTTCTTTGTCTGCATCCTAAACAGCATGTTATTTATTTATTTTTGATACTAGTCATCCTCCCTGTGTCCATGTGTTCTCATTGTTCAACACCTGCCTATGAGTAAGAACATGCGGTGTTTGATTTTCTGTTTCTATGTCAGTTTGCTGAGAATGATGATTTCCAGATTCATCCATGTCCCTACAAAGGACACGAACTCATTGTTTTTTATGGCTGCATGTTATTCCATGGTGTATATGTGCCACATTTTCTTTGTCCAGTCTATTGTAGATGGGCATTTGGGTTGGTTCCACGTCTTTGCTCTTGTAAACGGTGCCACAATGAACATAGATGTGCATGTGTCTTTATAATAGAAAGATTTATAATCCTTTGGATATATACCCAGTAATGGGATTGCTGAGTCAAATGGAATTTCTATTTCTAGGTCCTTGAGGAAGCACCACACTGTCATCCACAATGGTTGAACTAATGTACACTCCCAGCAGTGTAAAAGCGTTCCTGTTTCTCCACATCCTCTCCAGCATCTGTTGTCTCCAGATTTTTTAATGAATGCCATTCTAACTGGTGTGAGGTGGTATCTCAGTGTGGTTTTGATTTGCTTTTCTCTAATGACGAGTGATGATGAGCATTTTTTTCATATGTTTGTTAGTCACATAAATGTCTTATTTTGAAAAGTACCTGTTCATATCCTTCACCTACTTTTTGATGGGGTTGTGTGTTTTTTTCTTGTAAATCTGCTTAAGTTTTTTGTAGCCCTTTGTCCATTGGGTAGATTGGCAAAGCTCTTTCCCCCATTCTTTTGGTGGCTGGTTAACTCTATTGATGGTTTCTTTTTCTGTTTAGAAGCTTTTAAGTTTAATTAGATCCCATTTATCTATTTTGGTTTTTGTTGCCATTGCTTTTGGTGTTTTAGTCATTAAGTTCTTGCCCATGCCTATGTCGTAAATGTTATTGTCTAGGTTTTCTTCTAGAGTTTTTATTGTGTTAGGCCTAATGTTTAAATCTTTAATCTATCTAGAGTTAAATTTTGTATAAGGCGTAAGGAAGGGATACAGTTTCAGCTTTTTGCATATGGCTAGCTAGTTTTCCCAACACCATTTATTAAATAGGGAATCCTTTCCCCATTGCTTGTTTTTGTCAGGTTTGTCAAAGATCAGATGGTTGTAGTTGTGTGACGTTCTTTCTGAGGCCTCTGTTCTGATCCATTGGTCTATATCTCTGTTTTGGTATCAGTACCATGCTGTTTTAATAACGGTAGCCTTGTAATATAGTTTGAAGTCAGGTGGCGTGATGCCTCCAGCTTTGTTTTTTGTTGTTGTTTTTTTTTGCTTAGGATTGTCTTGGGTATGCAGCCCGTTTTTTCGTTCCATACCAAGTTTAAGGTGTTTTTTTCCAATTCTGTGAAGAAGGTCATGACCATCTTAATCATTTTAAGTGTACGCTTCAGTGGTATTACATATATTCATAATGTTTTGCAACCATCACCACCGTCCATCTTCATAACTTTTCATTTTCCTAATCTAAAACTATACACATTAATAGCTCCCCATTTCCCTCTCCCCCAAGTCCTTGGTAACAACATTCTATTTTATCTCTGATTTTGAATATTCAAAGTACCTCATATAACTGAAATTATATAGTATTTGTCTTTTTGTAACTGTCTTATTTTATTTAGCATTGTATTTTCAAGGTTCACCCATGATGTAGCACATGCCAGAATTCCTTTCCTTTTTAAAGCTGGATAATACTTTATTGAATGTATGTATCACATTTTGTTTATTCATCCATCTGTCCGATGGGCCCTGGGGTTGCTTACATGTTTTAGCTATTGTGAATAATGCTGCTATAAAAATGAATGTAAAAATAGTACTTTGTATATTTCATTTCTTTTATATGTATTAAATAGAAGTTGAATTACTGTATTCTGTGGTAAATCTCTTCAGTTTTTTGACAATCTGACATAGTGTTTTCTGCAGCAGCTGCACCATTTTACATTTCCACTAACATTGCACAAGGTTTCTGTTATCACCATATCCTCATCAACACATTTTCTATTTTATTGATAGTTTGCTTCATATTTTGACTATAAACTGTTTCTGCTTTCTTCTCCCTACAGTTTTTGATTTTAATATTTATGGTATTTGAAAGCTCATCACTAAATTTTAAGTGAGTACTTCTTAAAGATATTTTCTTTAAAAACTTTTTATTTTCAATTTTTATGGGTACACACTTGAAGGGTATGTGAGATTTTAATACAGGTATGCAATGTGTAATGATCGTATCAGGGTAAATGGGGTATCCGTCATCTCAAGCGTTTAGCCTTTGTGTTATAAACAATACAGTTATAATCTTGTAGTTATTTTAAAATGTACAGCTTATTGACTATAGTCATACTATTGTGCTATCAAATACTACTTCTTACCCATTTTTTCTAACTTTTTTTTTGTACCCATTAACCATCCCCACTTTGCTCCTAAACCTCTACTACCCTTTCCAGTCTCTGTAACCATCCTCCTACTCTTTGTCTCAATGAGTTCAGTTGTTACAATTTTTAACTTCCATAAATAAGTGAGAAGGTGGAAAGTTTGTCTTTCTGTTCCTGCCTTGTTTCACTTAACAGAATGACCTCCAGTTCCATCTATGGTGTTGCAAATGACAGGATCTCATTCTTTTTTACGGCTCAGTAGTACTCCATTGTATATCTGTACCATATTTTCTTTATCCACTCATCTGTTGATGGACACTTAAGTTATTTCCAAATCTTGGCTATTGTGAAGAATGCTGATGAACATGGGAGTGCATATATCTCTTTGTTACACTGATTTCCTTTCTTTTGGTTGTATACCCAGCAGTGGGATTGCTGGATCTCATGGTACCTTTATTTTTAGTTTTTCAAGGAACATGCAAACTGTTCTCCGTAGTGGTAGTATTAATTTACATACCCACCAACAGTATGTAAGGGTTCCCTTTCCTCCATGACCTCGCCAGCATTCGTTATTGGCTGTGTTTTGGATAAAAGCCATTTTAACTATGGTCAGATGACATCTCATTGTACTTTTGGATTTCCATTTCTCTGATGATCAGTGATGTTGAGCACCATTTAATATACCTATGTGTCATTTGTCTATCTTCTTTTGAAAGATGTCTATTCAGATCTTTTCTCCAGTTTTTGATTGGATTATTAGATTTTTTTCTATAGAGTTGTTTGAGCTTCTTAAATATTCTAATAATTGTTCCTCTGTCAGATGGGTAGTTTGCAAATATTTTCTCCCATTCTGTCGGTTGTCTCTTCACTTTGTTGTTGTTTCCTTTGCTGTGCAGAAGCTTTTTAAACTTGATATGATATCATGTGTCCATTTTTGCTTTGGTTGCCTGTGCTTGTGGGGTATTACTCAAGAAATCCTTGCACAGTCTAGTGTCCCAGAGAGATTGTTACCTTTGCTGTGCAGGTTTTTAATGTGATGTGATACCACGTGTCCATTTTTATTTTGGTTGCCTGTGCTTGTAGGGTATTACTCAAGAAATCCTTGCCCAGTCTAATGTCCTGGAGAGTTTTCCTGAAAGTTCTCTTTTAGGAGATTGACAGTGTGAGGCCTTAGATTTCATTCTTTAGCCCATTTTAATTTGATTCTTGTATATGGTGAGAAATAGAGGTCTAGTTTCATTCTTCTGCATATGAACATCCAGTTTTCCCAGCACTATTTATTGAAGAGACTGTTCTCTTCCCAGTGTATATTCTTGACAACTTTGTCAAAAATGAGTTCACTGTAGATTTATAGATTCATTCCCAAGTTCTCTATTCTGTTCCATTAGTCTATGTGTCTGCTTTTCTGCCAGTACCAGGCCGTGTTTTAGTTATTATATTTCTGTAGTATAGTTTGAAGTCAGGTAATGTGATTCCTCCAGTTTTGTTCTTTTTGCTCAGGATAGCTTTGGCTATTTTGGGTCTTTTGTGACTCCATATAAATTAGAGGATTGTGTTTTCTGTATCTGAGGAATGTGATAGGAATTTTGGTAGGTATTTCATTGAATCTGTAGATTGCTTTGGGTATTATGAACATTTTAACAATATTGATTATTTGAATCTATGAATATGGAATATCTGTCCACCTTTGGTGTTCTTTGCAATTTCATTTATCAAGGTGTTAAAGGTTTTATTGTGGACATTATTGATTTCTTTGGATAAATTCCTACAATTAAAAAAACGTGTAGCTATTGCAAGAAGGTGAATAAAAAATAATAAAAAGTGTAGCTATTGTAATTGGGATTACTTTTTTGATTTTTTTTAGACTGTTCACTATTGGCATATAGAAATGCTGCTGATTTGTATATGTTGATTTTGTATCCTTCTACTTTACTAAATCTGTCAGTTCTAATTTTTTTTTTTTTGGTGGAATCTTTAGGTTTTTCTGAGGAGCATATCATCTAAAAACAAGGATAATTTGGCTTCTTCCATTCAATTTGGATGCCCTTTCTTTTATTCTATTGTCTGTTTGCACTTGCTAGGACTTCTAGTACTATACTGAATTACAGTGGTGAAATAGGAATCTTCATCATGTTCCAAATCTTAGGGGCAGGCTTTCCATTTTTCTCCATTTCTCCAGCTAGTATTATAGTAACTGAGGGTTTGCTGTACATGGCTTTTATTTCGTTGAGCTATACTCTGTTATTTTGAGGGCTTCTATCATGACGGTATCTTTTTCCTTCTCTGACTTTGAGTATTCTCTCTTTGTTTCTTAGTCTGGTAAAGGTTTGTTAATTTTGTTTATGTTTCAAAAAGCAACCTTTTATTGCATTGATCTTTTGTATTGTTTCCTTTGAATTTTATTTGTTTGAATTTTATTTACTCCTCCTTATAATGTTTCTTCTAACTTTGTGTTGGGTTGGCTCCTTCTTTTCTAGTTTTTCTCCTTATTTTCTAGTTCTTTAAGATGCATTGTTAGGTAGTTTATTTCAAGTTTTTCTTTTTTGATGTAGACCCTTAATGTCTCAGTACTGCTTTTGTTGCATACCATAGATTTTGATGTGTTGTTTTTCATTACCATTTGTTTCAAGAAAATTGTCAGTTTTTTTCTTAATTTCTTCATTGACCCACTCATCATTCAGGAGCATATGATTTAACTCTCTACATGTTTGTATAATTTCCAAAATTATTCTTGTTCTTGATATCTAGTTTTATTCCATTGTGATAAGAGAAAACACTTTTTGAATGTTTTAAGACTTGTTTTGTGACCTAACATATGGTCTGTCCTTCAGAATGATCTGTGGGCTGAGGAGAAGAGTGTATATTCTGAAGCCATTGGGTGAAATGTTCTGTAAATATCTATTAGGTCCATTTGTTCCTTAGTGCAGATTAAGTCAGATTTTTCTTTGTTGAATATCTGCCTGGATAGCCTCTCCAATGCTGAAAGTTTGGTGGTGAAGTCCTCACCTGTTAATGTATTTGTGTCTAACTTTCTCTTAAGTTGTAATAATATTTATGTCATAAATCTGGGTGTTCCAGTGGGTGTGTGTGTCTGTGTGTGTGTGTGTGTGTATACACATACGTATGTATATATGTATTTTATATTCTCTTGCTGAATTGACCCCTTTATCTGTATATAATGACCTTCTCTATTCCTTCTTACAGTTTTCATTCTAAAATCTATTTTGTTTTATTTAAGTATATGTACTCTTTGTTATGGTCTCCATTGGTCTGGCATATCTTTTTCCATCCCTTTGTTTTCAGTCTATGTGTGCCTTTATCGGTGAAGTGTGTTTTAGACAACAGATCATTGGATTTTATATTTTTATCCATCCAGCCATTCTGTGTTTTGATTGGAGAGTGTAGTTCATTTACATTCAATGTTATTAATGTTAATTATTAATATAAGTAAGTATTGACTCTTGCCATTATCTTACTTGTTTTCTGGTTACTCTGTGGTTTTCTCTTCCTTCTTTTTCCTTCCCAGCTTCCTTGTAGTGAAGGTCATTTTCTATGGTGGTATGATTTAATTTCTTGCTTTTCATTTGTTGTGTTTCTGTTGTGCGCTTTTTGATTTGGGTTTAGTAGAAGGCTTGCAAATGATATCTTAGAACCCATTATTTTAAGTTAATGACGACACTGACTACAAAAACAAGCAAAGAGAAAACTAATAATAACTGCACTTTACTTCATTCCCCTGCTATTTAACATTTTGTAGTTTCTATTTGTTTCTTACTATACTCTCTCTGTCTTGAAAACGTATAATTATTATTTTTGGTCAGTTTCTCTTTTAATCATTCCACTTAAGACATTAGTAGTTTATGTACCATAATTACATGGTTATAATATTCTGAGTTTTCCTATGTTCTTGCTGTTACCAGCAAGTTTTGTACCTTTAGATGAATTTTTTTTTTGAGTCGGAGTCTCGCTCTGTTGCCAGGCTGGAGTGCAGTGGCACGATCTCGGCTCACTGCAGCCTCTGCCTCCAGAGTTTAAGTGATTCTCCTGCCTCAGCCTCCCGAGTGGCTGAGACTACAGGCGTCCGCCAACGTGCCCGGCTAGTTTCTGTATTTTTAGTAGAGATGGGGTTTCACCATGTTGGCCAGGTTGGTCTCGATCTCTTGACCTTGTGATCCACCCATCTCGGCCTCTCAAAGTGCTGGGATTACAGGCATAAGCCACCGTGCCCAACTCCTAGATGAATTCTTACTGTTCATTAATATTCTTTACTTTGAAGAATTTGTTTTCCATTTCTTGCAGGATAGGTCTGGTATTAATGAAATCCCTCAGCTTTTGTTTATTCTGAGCAAGTCTTTATTTCTCCATCATGTTTGGAAGGCATTTTCACTAGATACATGATTCAGGATTTTTTTGTTTGTTTGTTTTGTTTCAGTGCTTTAAATAGGTCATGCCTCTGTCTCCAGGCCTGTAAGGTTTCCATTGAAAGTCTGCTGCCAGATGTATTGGAGTGCCGTCGTATGTTACTTGTTTGTTTTCTCCTGCTACTTTTAGGATCCTTTCTTTATCCTTGACCTTTGAGAGGTTACTGTTAAGTGCCTTGAGGTAACCTCCTTCGGGTTAAGTCTGCTTGGTGTTCTATAACCTTCTTCTCCTTGAATATTAATATCTTTATCCAGGTTTGGGAAGTTCTCTGTTACTATATCTTTGAATAAACTTCCTATCCCTTTCTTTTGCTCTACCTCTTTTGTAAGGCTGGTACATCTCAGATGTACCTTTCTGAGACTATTTATTTTCTAGATCTTGGAGTCATGCTTCATTGATTTTTATTCTTTTTTCTTTTGTTTCCTATGACTGTTTTCAAATAGTTTGTCTTTGGCCTCATTAGTTCTTTCTTCTGCTTGTTCAGTTTTGCTGTTAAGAGATTGATGCATTCTTCAGTCTGTTAAATGCATTTTTCAGCTCTAGTTTTTCAGCTTCTAATTATTTTTGTCTTTCTGTTAAATTTATCTGATGAGATTCTGAATTCCTTCTGTTATCTTGAATTTCTTTGAGTTTGCTTACACAACTATTTTTGTGTTCATCTAATTCTGTGTTCACAGAATTTTCTGTCTGAAAGGTCACATATATCTGTCTCTCCAAGACTGGTCTCCTTGTGGCTTATTTAGTTCCTTTGATGAGGTCATGTTTTCCTGAGTAGTGTTGATGCTGATAGATGTCTGTGTCTGGGTATTGAAGGTTAGGTACTAATATTAGTCTTCACAGTCCGGGCTTATGTGTACCCATCCTTCCTGGGAAGGCTTTCAAGGTATTTGATGGGACTTGGGTGTTAAGATGTATGCTTTCGGTCACTGAGGCCATATTTGCATTAGGGAACACCTCAAGCCTAGTAATGCTGTGGCTTGTGGAGACTCACAGAGGTACTGTATTTGTGATTTTAACAAGATCTGGAAGAATCGTCTGGGTTACCAGGCAGAGACTCTTGTTCTCCTCCCTTACTTTATACCAAACAAATGGAGCCTGTGTCTCTGTGCTGAGTTGCTTGGAGCTGGGGAATTGGCGACCCAAGCACTCCTGTGACCACCACCACTGGGACTACATTGGGTGAGACCTGAAGCCAGCACAGTAGTAGGTCATACCCCAAGCCCCAGCCACTATCTGGCTACCACTTCTGTTAACCCAGGGCCATAGTACTCTATAATCAGCAGGTAGCAAAACCAGCCAGGCTTGTGTCCTTCCTTCATGGTGGCAGTATCCCCTCAGAGATGCTGTCCGGGAGCAAGGGCCTATAGTCAGAAATCTTAGATATCCAGCTGGTATTTTATTTGGCTGTAGCTAAGCTGGTGCCCACGGTACAAGACAAAGTTGTTTCTACCTTGCTTCTCTTTTCCACAAGCAGAGAAGTCTCTCCCCCATGGCCGCCACTGCCCTAGGCCTGTGGGGGATTACTGCTAGGCTACCACAGCTGTTCACTCGAGGCCCAAGGGCTCTTCAGTTAGTTTATCGTGCATGCTGCCAGGCCAGGACTTAGCCTTCAGGGTAGTAGGCTCCCCTGTTGACTCAAGGGTGGTCCAGAAATGCTATCTAAGAGCCAAGACCTGGAACTGGCATTCCTAATTACCTGCTTTGTGCTCTACCCCACTGTGACCTAGCTGATACCTAAGCTTTAAGACAAAGGCCTCTTTACTCTTGTCTCTGCTTTTCTCAAGCAGAAGGAGCCTCTCATCACAGCCTCCAGAGCTGGGAATGTGCTGGGTCTCACCTGAAGCCAGCAAGTCTTAAGAGTCTCACCCAAGGCCCATGGCATGTACTACCTGCCTACCATTGCTGATTATTCCACGTCCAAGGGTTCTATAGTCAGCAGGTGATGAATCCTGCTAGTACTTGGTCCTTTCATTCAAGGAAATAGGTTCTGTTCTGGTTGTGGGTGTGTCTAGAAAAGTCATCTGGCAGCTAGGGCCTTGAATAAGTGCCTCACAGCTCTGCCTGGTACTCTGTCCTACTGTGGCTGAGCTGGTATCCAAGTTGTAAGACAGTTCTCTTTACTTTTCCCTCTCCTCTTCTTAAGTGGAAGGAAGGAGTCTGTCTTGGAGCTGCAAGCTGTGCTGCCTAGGGTTTGGGGTGGTTTGGTGCAAGCATTCCCTTAGGCTGCCCTGCCTGGTGGCTCTCTGGGTTATTTGCCACCCAAGCCCGTTGGTTCTGAGCCCAGTACAGCACCAGGACTTTCCTGGAAGTTGCAGTCTTTGTGGCTTAGGTTGTCTTTCAAGTTTAGAGCACTTAGGCCCATGGTGGCAAGGCTTTCTGGAACTCAAGTTTCAACTGCTAGGATGGACGATTCCCCCTCTGGCTAGGACTGGTGTAGATGCCCCCTCTGTGGGTGTCGGCTAAGTTCTGCAGGTTTGCTTTCTGCTGAAACAGGGCAGCACTGAGGTCCAGTGTGAAGTCCCATGATCACTGTGCTCTCCCTCCCCAAAGTGCACAGGGTCTCTGTGCCACATGGTCACTGCAGCGGGGATGGAGGAAGGGTGATATTGGCAATATTAAGACTCACTTTCATACCCTTTTCAGTGTCTCTTTCAGTGATACAAAGTTGAAACCAGGAACTGATTGGTCAGTTGATTTTTTTGTTCTTACTTAGGTGCTTCTTTTCCTAGACTGTTGAATTTGGTGTTCCTGTGGGAAGGCTGATTAATGGAGGTTTCTATTTAGCCATCTTGCTCTGCCCCCTCTGAAGCTGCTTTCTTAAACGTCTCTTTCTGACACTGGCCTGACTTACTTTAGTTTAGGCAACTGGGCTTACATCTCTAGGTCTGTAGTTCAGTTTTTCCTGCAATTGAAGATGCTTCTGGCCCTCTCCCTCCCTTTGGTTGTATACACAGATTCTTGTATCCCATGTCTTCCTTTATTCTAAAATTATTATTTTTTCCTGGAATATGCCATCAAGTAATTTCGTTAGAAAATGCATGGCAGATAACTTTGAGTTACTAAATATCTGAATGTCTTCCATTCCTACTCCAATGACATTATAAGGAAAATTAGACTCCAGAGTGCCACCACTCATACTAGAGGCCTAGTCTTTCCCAGTCGATCTGTATGCTTTATGTATGTATGTATGTATTTATTTTTTTAAGAAAATGTCATCCTTTTTAGCCTGGGGATGAACACTATACTGGCAGCCTTTCTTAAGTAATGTTGCTATGTGCCATTGTTTTAATGACCATCTAATAGTCCATTATTTATTTAAGTAAATGGTCAATGGACATTGAGGTTATTTTAAAAATAGTTTTTCTTATAGAGCATTCTTATTTTTATGAAGACCAAACTCTTAGAGATTTATATATAAAATATAAAGTACCCATCTATGTACTTTATAGGTATTAACTACTTTATTCCTACAGTAAACCTAGGACATTGTTTATTGTTACGCCCATTTTTCAGATGAAGAAATTGAGGCATAAAGAGGTTATAACTTAAAGACAGCAAATAACTGGCAAAGTTAGGATTGAACTCAAGTACTTTAGCTCCAAAGTCCCTGCTCTTAACCCCCATGCTGTTACTTCCTTAGCATAAATTCCTGGAAGTGGAATTGAGGGATCACAAAGAGAGTATCTTGTTTTTTATTTAAAAAAAAAGGACTCTTGGTAATGTTTGACTTGAGCACATAGAAAGTAGAAGTTCTGTGCTGATACAGTCTGAGGTTTTGAGTTTGATAATGAAAAATCCAGAGGCTGGCTTAAGGGTATCTCAGAGGGATTCTAGGTGCTAAAGAACACAGCTTTGAGAGTTGAAGGAATCCTATCCACTTAAAATTCTGTAGTGGAAAATTGCTTTCTGTCCTAGAAAAAATCAATTTCATCATCTCTGCCTTGTGGGGAGCTTTATGTTGTCCTGTGTATTCCTACGAGATAGAGGGAAAAATAAGTAGAATAAAAAATGAGGTTAACTATGGCCTTGCATTTACACCATGCTGAAAATGGCATTTGGAACACCTCATCTGAGCTAATGCTTGTAGATACCACTTGAAAAGTGTAATCCATGGCTTACATGGTTTTTATTTTAAAATGTGTTAATGTGTTTGAGAAAGTAGAACCCAAGGCAAGGGAAGGGATACTAATATATAAGAGCTGAAGGGCTGTCAAAACATACTGCTAGCAACCTGAAGTTTAACTGAGATTCTGTGGTTATTTGAAGAAAATTATTGTTACATAGCAACTGAATTTGCCTGTTTATGGAGGAGAAATGAAGAAGGTTTTGAATAATATTTATCCATTACAATTTCTGCTGCCAGCCTTCTGCATGCCAAGACATAAGAACTGCAGAAGATGATGCTGTAAAGAATGTGGCAATTACTTAAAAAAATAATATATATATATATATTATTTTATATATATAAATATATATGTATATATATATATTTTAAAGTTGGTGACAGCCAACTGGTAGCAGTAGAATGTTATTAAGTCTGAGGAAACGGGAAATAATCCATAGTTAAGCAATAAACCAGCCACTGGGAAGGAAAGTGTTTAAAAATGTACAAATTAAGATTCTCTTTAAGATTAAGAAAGTATATTTTCAAGGAAGCAGTCATGATCTGGAATAAAACCACCAGCCTCAATCTTTTCCTTAGTTGCTGAGTTGCAACTAAGTTGTAGTTACTTGTATTGAATCAAGTTTTGTGTTTCTTGAGCAAATCTTTGCAGGATTCTGCATAGGAATTAAGAGAAGGAGAAATCAGATGTTGTTGAAGAATAGAAAGAGGAGGATGAACATTAATTCTGCAGGGCAGACTTATCAAGGTATTAATGCTGGTGAGATGGTCTATTGGGATTCTCAGTATTTTTTTTTGTTTTAATGAACTCCTATTTCCATTTCCACTGTACACATAGTACACTGTTGTCTGTCAAAAAAATAGTTTCTCACAGGATCATACTCCCCTAGGTAGTAAAATAAATGTCAATACATTACTACCTTGGGTTATTTAAAACCCAATAGCAAAGTGTTAAGCTAAAAAATAGTTGACAGCAATAAAATTTAGGGAAAAAAGTTGAGAGACTTGGCCTTCTAAATGTCAGGATTTGTTTAGTTTTATAATGAGACATTGTGGTATTGGTGTAAGTACATACATCAATGAAATTAAATCAATGACTATACCTGCACATATATGGAAACTTGATACATAACAAATGATTGTCAAAGGCATATTCAGCAGATGTAAGAATCAATTGAAGATCTAAATTTGGAAAACATAATTTATATAATAGGAGTTCAGCTTCGTGACTTACAGAAGAGTGTCTTAACACAAAGTATAATTTAGAGGGGAAAATATTGGAAATCTTCAGGTATATTCAAGTTAAAAACTGCTTTTAATCTAAGGTACATAATAAAAATTAAAAGATAAGCCACAAACTGAGAGATATGTAATGCATATAACTGATGAAAAAATAGTATCCAGGGTATATTACAGAACTCTTACTATTAAGACTAACAACTCAGTATAAAAATGGGCAAAATATATCAACAAGCAATATTCATAAATGGACAACTGAATGGCCAGTACCTTCTGACCAAGATGGTCTTAACATTTCCCTCAGTTTGACTAAACTTTAGGCAGGCTTCTTCCTGATTCTAAACCCTGACTTCCCTTTTCTTAGAGCACTTACCTTGGAAAACTTCCAATTACAATCATCTCCTATGTCATTTTGAGATAAAAATATTTTAAAAAGCCTCTTAGGAGTTTTACAGTCTAGAAATTACTTTCTTAAGGATCTGGGAGCTATTCCTTTGAAATGTAATCATCACCCTTTTCTCCCAGTCTTTGTGGAAGGGTAGGTAACTGAATTCAGAGGGCACTAATTAGCAAACACAGGTGACTTAGTCACAGAGAAAAACGTTTGCAAACTCGCAAATAACTCCATGTTGTAACACATCCCGTTGATAGACCTCCCTCCCAATCTTCTCTTTTCCACTAACTCACCCAATGTTTAAAAATTATCTTGCCTTTTCTTGCACTGGAGTTGAGTTCAGACTGCATTTTGGTCTCTTTCCACTGTTGGAATAGGCTGGAATGAAGTCTTTATTTTAACTTGTTTATATATATATATATATATATATATATATATATATATATATCTTTTTTATTGCATTTTAGGTTTTGGGGTACATGTGAAGAACATGCAAGATTTTAACTTTATCCATTCAAGTTTTGCTTCGACACCTCTGATCAGGAAGATGAAAAATGAAACTACACGTGCATACAATTTCATAGCCACCGAATGGCAAATGTTAGTAAGATTGGAGAACAATAGGAGTTCTTATGCAATCCTGGTACAAATATAAATTGGCATAATCCTGATGGGATAAAATCTGGAAATCATAGAAAAGTTGAAGCTGTGCCTATCCTCTGATGAGACTGTATGTCCCATTTCTAGATATATACCCTAGAGAAACTCTTACTCAGGTGTACAGAGATATGTAGAGTAGTATTTATAAAAGCAATGTTTGTGATGGCAAAAATTGGAGGCAATCTAATTGTCCATAAAAGTGATAATGGATAACTAAATTATGGTATACCCATAAAATAGCATAGTACTGAGCAGTGAATAAAGCTTGGAAATATAAAGTTGGCCAAAGAAATGAAATTGCAGGAGAATATATATGGTATCATATCACAAATATAGATTTAAAAAACATGTTAAATAATATATTTGTGTACGTAATTTAATTTCCACTTCTAAGTGAGAACATGAGGCATTTGATTGTTCGAGTTGGTTCACTTAAGAAAATGCCCTCCCGTTCCATCTATGTTGCTGCAAAAAACATGATTTCATTCTTTTTTATGGCTGAATAATTAAGAGAGAGAGAGGTGTGTGTGTCTACAGTATTTATCCAGCTATCCATTGATGGACAATTAGGTTGATTGCATATGTAAACCAACAAGTATCCGAAAAAGATTTCAGTCAGTTTAGAAGTTTATTTTGCCAAGGTTAAGGATGCACCTGAGAGACAGGTCTGTGCCTTTATCCAAATTTGCTTGTGAGGGCTTCAGTATTTAAAAAGGGAAAGCAGGCTGGAGGGGAAAAAGGGAGGATACAGTCATACTACTGAATTCACATTTTGCAAGAGGAAATGTGTAGGTAGGGGAATAGTTGATCATGCTTTCGACTCATGCTCAGTAAATTGGCACTTTTCATAAGATAAGGTGAACACAGAGTAGCCTCTAGGGAGATTTTTAACCTTAGCTATCTGCTGAGGAAGACAAGGAAAGTAGATTCTTGAATGATTCAACCCTCAGCTTATTTTTTTCCCTTTGGCATAGTGAATTGAGTGAATTGTGGTGCCAGGTTTATATTTTCCTTTCACACATATCTTTAGTATTGTGAATAGTGCTGCAATAAACATGAGTGCAGGTATCTTTTTGATGGAATAATTTCTTTTCTTACTACCCAGTAGTGGGATTGCTGGATTGAAGGGGAGTTTTAGTTTGGTTCTTTGCAAAATCTCCATAATCTTTTCCATAGAGGTGGTAGTAATTTACATTCCCACCAGTGGTGTGAAAGTGTTTCCTGTGGAATAATAGACACTGGAGACTTGGGCAGGTGGGTGAAGGATGAAAAATAACGTAATTATTTGGATGATATTTACCCTAGAAGCCCAGACTTCACCACTATTCAATATGTTCATGTAGCAAAACTACACTTGTACTTCTTAAATTTACACAGAAAAATCTTATATTGCCTAGAGATCCATACATATTATCATGTATTTCTTTATACTTTTCTGTTATAATGAACAACCATTCTGAGAGCAGTTGCTTCTAATGATAGGGGTGGAGAGGAGAAGAGGGTGATGAATTAGTGAGGAACATATGGGAGATTTCATATAAGTTGACTGTTTGACTTTATAAGCTGAGCAGTAGAAACACAGGGGTTATGATATTTTTAATACATGTTATATGTCTAAAATATGATTACAAAGAGTGATTTTTGAGGAAGAATTGGGCACTTGTGTTTTATTATTTCAGCATCTGGGTGTCATTTCAGTTGTTTACTGTGTTCTTGAGGCTGATCACTCATAGAACTATAAACGGGATTCAGCCAATTTTGCGCTGATGATTGGATATAACTCCAATCCTACCTCTGCCTCTGGAACACACTGTGACCTCTGAGTCACTTTATGGACACTCAGTCTTCCTTCAGGGATAAATGGCACACATATTTTTGGAATACTATTTGACACACTGAGCCAATTATGCTTCTTCTACCTCAAAGGCAGGATAGTCAGAGACAATCACACCAGAGGTACCCAGTAACTGTGATTGAAATAAAAAAGTAAAGCGGGACTTCGAATTGAAGATGAGTCTCTTCTTAGATTTTTATTCCTCTTACAGCTCAATTTTCATGATGAGGCACCACTTTTCTTACATATTTGGAGGGTCTCAGGAATACAAGTGGGCTCTGGCAGCATTTCTACTGGTAAAGTCCCTGTCTAAGAATAACAGGCCAAGTGGGGTCTTCGTGATGGATTCTCTGAGTGAGGTTGAGTGATGGTAGGGGAATGCCATTGCTGCTTGTTTACTACTCACTGCTAAATGTCAGCAGAAGGGATTATGATTCTTAGTAAAAAGCAAAAAAAAAGTTTGATAAAGTGACAAAGGAATATGCAAATACTTGTATACTTGTGTGAGTAAGTAGAGAATACAGAGGGATGCATAGTAGATTGTCATTCGTTATTTCAAAAGATGAGGGAGGGTTTGTAGGGAGAGGATTAACATTTTCATTGTACATTGTCCTGATGTTTCATGTGTTACAATTCTGATTTTTTGGAGATAACACTGAGTAAAAAAAAGACCTTCAAAATAGTGAATGACATAATGGACATAAAGCTTTTGATGTTTTTCTTCATAGATTGTTTGTCTTCATTCTCAAGTCTTAATTCTTGGGTGACATTTGCAGTCTTTTCCTTGTCTCTTCTTGTTCCCTATCAGTTTTCTATAGATTGTAGAGTAATACAAAGTAGCTCTTTGTTATATGGGAATTAGGAATTCTTAAGCATCGAGTGGCGAAGGGGCCCCTTTTTATGGGGAATACGGGATTCTTAGCCTTCCCTGATCCTGAAGTTTCAGGTCTATCCGTGTTTATAATTGGTGCATGTATATCTTCTACCAGTTAACTCATTTTAGAAATATTTGTGTGAATACTACGTCCTAGCTACTCTTCTAGGCCCTGCAGATACGGTGTGGGAGTAAATAGGCCCAGTTTCCTCCCTTAAGGAAGTTATATTCTGGTGGATGCACCCAGAAGGGACAGGAGTGTTTCCAAGCAGAGATAGTCAAGTTAAGGCCTAAAAGGGAAAGCAGGCTAACATCCTAGAAAAAGTTCTGAAAATATAACAAAACCACTCATTTTAAACATTTTACAGAGTCGTTATTGCTAAGAAAGACTAAGATTTTCCTAGTTATTAACTTCTCTCTTAAACTAAGTGAAGTTCCATTCAACTTGATCAAATAATTTAATGCTTGAGTTTAATGGAGTGAAAATGAAGATAACATATCATTGGCAACAAGGGGGAAACCATAATTATTCAACATGACTACTTAATTGCAGCTTAAAATGCCATGAGTTATTCATACAATGTTTCTGCTACAGCTGCGTGGAAGGCAATACAGCATATACAGTCTCTCTGGGACCCTCAGGACCCACAAATAAAGTGTTGGTTGCTTTATGAAATCTTCCTCTTCTTTTCGAATGCATTGCACAGCAAAAATTTTATTCAGTGCTATGTTAGCTCTTCTTCTGTTTCAGCAGATGTCTGTACTCCTAAAATAATTTTTTCCCCTACTTAATCCTTCTATTAAAAGTCCCTTCATTCTCAGCAAACTAACACAGGAACAGAAAACCAAACATTGCATGTTCTCACTCATAAGTGGGAGTTGAACAGTGAGAACACAAGGACACAGGGAGGGGAACATCACACATGGGCTTGCCAGTGGCTTTGGGGCTGACGGAGGGATGGCATTAGGCGAAATATCTAATGTAGATGGCTGGTTGATGGGTGCAGCAAACCACCATGGCATGCGTCTGTCTATATAACAAACCTATACATTCTGTACATGTATCCCAGAACTTAAAGTATAATAATAAGAAAAGTCCCTTGTGGCCATACACATTAGTAACCTCCATATTACTAGAAGCACTTGAGAAAACTCTGGATACACTATGCATATTTGGAGCATGTTGGTATGTTAATCTCGAAATTCTGAAGTTACTCTGCTATCTGAGAGGACTAGAGGAAATAATCTTTTGGGGAGAAAGGCAAAACTATAGCCCAGAGAAAAGGAATTTGACTTAGGTGAGTACTATGTGTACTTTTAATCAAGGTTAAAACAAAGATTTCATTCAAGACTGTTCTATTCATACAAATTCGAGTTGTGATGAGAAAATAATTGATGAAAACTTTGCTGGTCTTGCTAGAGATTTAGACATCAAATTGCAAGAAGCTCACAGAACTGGAAGATTCACTGCAAAAAGGACACTACCAAGGTATATGGGCATGAGGCTATCTAAAGTCTATGTGAAGGAAGGAATTGTAAGAGCAGTTTTATGCTTTTGAAAGCATAAAACTCACCGAAGCATCAGATAACTTATAAAGGAAAATCTGTCTTAGCAGAATTTTCAGCAGAAACTTAACAAGCCAGAAGACATTGAGGTCCTATGTTTAGTCTCCTGAAATAATAATTGTTAACCAAGTATTTTGTATACAGCAATACTGTTTTAAAAATGAAGGAGAAATAAAGTCTTTCCCAGATAAGTAAATGCTGAGTGAACTCATCCCTACTAGACCAGGGCAACAAGAAATGATAAAACATTAAAAGAAAAAGGTAGATAAACACCAGTATCAAAAAACTATCAAAACAAAAGATCAGTAAACACCATTATAAAAATGCTTGAAAGCATAAAACTCACAGAACTTATAAACAGTGACATAATGAAGAAAATAATGCAACTAGGTAACAACATAATGACTGGGACAGTGCCTCACATATCAATATCAACATTTAATATAAATTGTCTAAATGCCCCACTTAAAGATATGTTGGCAGAATGAATAAAAAACACAAAGCAAATACCTGCTGTATTCAAGTGACCCGCTTAACAGGTAAAAATTCTTACAGACCTAAAATAAAGGGGTAGAAAAAAACGCTACATACAAATGAAAACAAAAAGCAGGAGTAGCTATTACATGTGATAAAACAGACTTAAGACAACAACAATTAAAAAAGGCAAAGAAGGTGATTATATAATGATGAAGGGATTTATTAAACTAAATGTAACAATCTTATGGGTATTTTAAAAAGAGGGCAATGAGAGTCCCATCTACTTGATATAATTAGCTACTCGGAAAATAAGACATCTAGCTGCTTGATTATACAACCCGAAGATTGTTAGAGACCTGCATTTAAATCTTTTCCACTTTCTACCTGTGTTTTCTATTTTGGTTATCTGGAAGTTCTAGATTTAAAAGAAAACATCAGTCAAGAAAAACTGTAAGATGAAAGAAAGACTAGTGGGTGCCTTGCCTAACTCAATCCGTCTGGGTTCTTTCTTTCATTGCTTTGAGTTATGTTACAACTTTGAAAATTGTAGAAACCTGATAATACAAATGATTGGCTAGTTAAGTGAACACTTAACTATGTCTAGTTAAACAGTGTTTGCTTGTGGATAGCCCATTTTGCATTTGTGAAATCATTTCAGAGTTTCTTCTTTTCTATGTATGTGTCATAGTTTTGAATTTCCCACTAAGTGAGTCATAATATCTTACTCGCTTCCTTGTTAATTAGTCAAATAAAATGTATAATGTGTTTTTTATATGAAAGTCATATTCTTTTTTATTTTTTTAATGTAATTTTATTTTTTTCCTTTTTTTTATTATTATACTTTAAGTTCCAGGGTATATGTGCAGAACGCGCAGGGTTGTTACATAGGTATACATGTGCCAGGGTGGTTTGCTGCATCCCTGATTACATCTATATCAATGTAGATGTAATGCCATCCCACAGGCCCTGGTGCGTGATGCTTCCCTCCCTGTGTCCATGTGTTCTCATTGTTCAACACCCACTTATGAATGAGAACATGCAGTGTTTGGTTTTCTGTTCTTGTGTCGGTTTGTTGAGAATGATGCTCTCCAGCTTTATCCATGTCCCTGCAAAGGATAATGAACTCATCATTTTTTATGGCTGCATAGTATTCCATGATGTGTATGTGCCACATTTTATTTATCCAGTCTATCATTGATGAGCATTTGCGTTGGTTCCAAGTCTTTGCTATTGTGAACAGTGCTGCAGTAAACATAAGTGTTCATGTGTCTTTATAATAGAGTAATTTATAATCCTTTGGCTCTATATCCAGTAATGGGATTACTAGGTCAAATGGTATTTCTGGTTCTAGATCCTTGAGGAATCGCCACACTGTCTTACACAATGGTTGAACTAATTTACACTCCCACCAACAGTGTAAAAGCATTACTTTTTCTCCATATCCTATCCAGCATCTGTTTCCTCCTAGTTTTGTAATGATTGCCATTCTAACTGGCATGAGATGGTACCTCAATGTGGTTTTGATTTGCATTTCTGTAATGATGAGTCATGAGCTTTTTTCATATGCTTGTTGGCTGCATAAATGTCTCCTTTTGAGAAGTGTCTGTTCATATCCTTTGCCCACTTTTTGATGGGGTAGTTTGGTTTTTTCTCTTGTACATTTGTTTAAATTCTTTGTAGGTTCTGCATATTAGCCCTTTGTCAGATGGGTGGACTGCAAAAATTTTCTCCCATTCTATAGGTTGCCTGTTCACTCAGATGATAGTTTCTTTTGCTGTGCAGAAGCTCTTTAGTTTAATTAGATCCCATTTGTCAGTTTTGGTTTTTGTTGCAATTGCTTTTGGTGTTTTAGTCATGACGTCTTTGCGCATGCCTGTGTCCTGAATGGTATTGCCTAGGTTTTCGTCTAAGGTTTTTATTGTGTTAGGTATTACATTTAAATCTTTAATCCACCTGGGTTAATTTTTATATAAGGTGTAAAGAAGGGATCCAGATTCAGTTTTCTGCATATGGCTAGCCAGTTTTCCCAACACCATTTATTAAATAGGGAATCCTTTCCTCATTGCTTGTTTTTGTCAGGTTTGTCAAAGATCAGATGGTTGTAGGTGTGTGGCATTATTTCTGAGGCCTGTGTTCTGTTCCATTGTTCTATATCTCTGTTTTGGTACCAGAACCATGCTGTTTGGCTTCTTGCAGCCTTGTAGCATAGTTTGAAGTCAGGTAGCATGATGCCTCCAGCTTTGTTTTTGTGCTTTGAATTATCTTGACTATATGAACTCTTTTTTGGTTCCATATGAAATTTAAGGTATTTTTTCTGATTCTGTGAAGAAAGTTAATGGTAGCTTGATAAGGATAGCATTGAATCTATAGATTACTTTGGGCAGTATGGACATTTTCACAATATTAATTCTTCCTAAACATGAGCGTGGAATGGTTTTCCATTTGTGTCCTCTCTTATTTCCTTGAGCAGTAGTCTGTAGTTCTTCTCCTAGAAGAGGTCCTTCACATCCCTTGTTTCTTGTATTCCTAGGTATTTAATTCACTTCATAGCAATTGTGAATGGAAGGTCACTCATGATTTGGTTTCTGTTTATCTGTTATTGGCGTATAGGTATGCTTGTGATTTTTCCACATTGATTTTGTATCCTGGGCCTTTGCTGAAGTTGCTTATCAGCTTAAGGAGATTTTGGACTGAGACGATGGGGTCTTCTAAATTTACAATCATGTCATCTGCAAGTAGAGACAGTGTGAGTTCCTCTTTTCCTAATTGAATACGCTCTATTTCTTTTTGTTGAATAGGAGTGGTGAGAGAGAGCAGCCTTGTCTTGTGCCAGTTTTCAAAGGGAATGCTTCCAGTTTTGGCCCATTCAGTATGGTATTGGCTGTGGGATTGCCACAAATAGCTTTTATTATTTTGACATACATTCCATTGATACCTAGTTTGAGAGTTTTTAGCATAAAGGCCTGTCAAATTTTGTAGAAGGCGTTCTCTGCCTTTGTTGAGCTAATCATGTGGTTTTTGTCTTTAGTTGGGTTTATGTGATGGATTATGTTTATAGATTTGCATATGTTGAACCAGCCTTGCATCTCAGGGATGAAGCCAAGTTGATTGTGATGGATGAGCTTTTTGATGTGCTGTTAGATTCTGCTTGCTAGTAATTTATTGAGGATTTTCACATCGGTGTTGATCATGGATATTGGCCTGAAATTTTCTCTGTTGGTTGTGTCTCTGCCAGGTTTTGTTATCAGGATGGTGTTGGTTTCATAAAATGAGTTAGGGGGGGATTCCCTTTTTCTATTGTTTGGAATAGTTTCAGAAGGTATGGTACCAGCTCCTCTTTGTACCTTTGGTAGAATTCAGCTATGAACCCATCTGGTCCTGGACTTTTTTTTGGTTGGTAGGCTATTAATTGCTGCCTCAATTTCAGCCCTTGTTATTGGTCTATTGAAGAATTCAACTTCTTCCTAGTTTAGTCTTGGGAGGGTGTAAGTGCCCAAGAATTTATCCATTTCTTCTAGATTTACTGGTTTATTTGCTTAGAGGTGTTTTTGATATTCTTTGATGGTAGTTTGTATTTCTGTGGGATTGGTCATGATATCCCCTTCATCATTTTTTATTGCATCTATTTGATCCTACTCTTTTTTCTTCTTTATTAGTCTGGCTAGTGGTCTGTCTATTTTGTTGATGTTTTCAAAAAACCAGCTCCTAGATCTATTGATTTTTTTTTCTGAAGGGTTTTTTTGTGTGTCTCTATCTACTTCGGTTGTGCTTTCATCTTAGTTATTTCCTGTCTTCTGCTAGCTTTTGAATTTGTTTGATCTTTCTCCTCTAGTTCTTTTAATCATGATGTTTGGGTGTGAATTTTAGATATTTTCTCATTTTTTTGTGGGCAGTTAGTGCTATAAATTTTCCTCTAGACACTGCTTTAAATCTGTCCCAGAGATTCTGGTATGTTGTGTCTTCATTCTCATTGGTTTCAAAGAACATCTTTATTTCTGCCTTCATTTCGTTATTATTTATCCAGTAGTTGTTCAGGAGCAGGTTGTCCAGTTTCCATGTAGTGGTTCAGTTTTGAGTGAATTTCTTAATCTTTGGTTCTAATTTGATTGCATTGTGGTCTGAGAGACTGTTTGTTATGATTTCCATTCTTTTACATTTGCTGAGGAGTGTTTTACTTCAAATTATGTGGTCAATTTTAGAGTAAGTGTGATGTGGTGCTGAGAAGAATATACATTCTATGGATTTGGGGTGGAGAGTTATGTAGATGTCTATTAGGTCTGCTTGGTCCAGATCTGAGTTCAAGTCCTGGATATCCTTGTTCATTTTCTGTCTCGTTGATCTGTCTAGTATTGACAGTGGAGTGTTAAAGTCTCCCACTATTATTGTGTAGGAGTCTAAGTCTTTTTGTAGGTAATTAAGAACTTGCTTTATGTATCTGGGTGCTCCTAAACTGCGTGCATATATATTTAGGATAGTTAACACTTCTTGTTGCATTGATCCCTTTACCATTACGTAATGCCCTTCTTTGTCTCTTTTGATCTTTGTTAGAGTCTGTTTTATCAGAGACCCAGATTGCAATCCCTACTTTTTTTTTTTTCTATTTATTTGCTTGGTAAATCTTCCTCTATCACTTTATTTTGAGCCTAGATGTATGTTTGCATGTGAGATGGATCTCCTGAATAGAGCACACTGATGGGTCTTGACTCTATCCAATTTGCTAGTCTGTGTGTTTTGAGTGGGACATTTAGCTCATTTACATTTAAGGTTAATATTTTTAAGTGTGAATTTGATACTACCATTTTGATGCTAGTGGTCGTTTTGCCCGTTAGTTGATGCAGTTTCTTCATAGTGTCGATGGTCTTTACAATTTGGTATGTTTTTGCAGTGGCTGGTACTGGTTGTTCCTTTCCATGTTTAGTGCTTCCTTCAGGAGCTCTTGTAAGGAAGGCCTGGTTTTGATGAAGTCTCTGAGCAGTGCTTGTCTGTAAAGAATTTTATTTCTTCTTTGCTTATGAAGCTTAGTTTGGCTGGATATGAAATTCTGGGTTGAAAAGTCTTTTCTTTAAGGATGTTGAATATTGGCCCCCACTCTCTTCTGGCTTGTAGGGTTTCTGCTGAGAGATCTGCTGTGAGTCTGATGGGCTTCCCTTTGTGGGTAACCCAACCTTTCTTTCTGGCTGCCTTTAGCATTTTTTTCTTCATTTCAACCTTGGTGAATCTGCTGATTATGTGTCTTGGGGTTGCCATTCTTGAGGAGTATCTTTGTGGTGTTCTCTGTATTTCTTGAATTTGAATGTTGGCCTGCCTTGCTAGGTTGGGGAAGTTCTCCTGGATAATGTTTTGAAGAGTGTTTTCCAACTTGGTGTCATTCTTCTTGCCACTTGTGAGTACACTGATCAAACGTAGATTTGGTCTTTTCACGTAATCCCGTATTTTTTGGAGGCTTTGTTCATTTCATTTTTTTTTCTCTAATCTTGCCTTCTTGCTTTATTTCATTGAGTTGATGGGCAATCTCTGATATCCTTTCTTCCCCTTGATTGATTCAACAATTGAAACTTGTATATGCTTCACAAAGTTCTCATGTTGTGTTTTTCAGCTCCATCAAGTTATTTATGTTCTTCTCTATTCTGGTTTTTCTGGTTAGCATTTTTTCTAACCTTTTCCCCAGTTCTTAGCTTCCTTGTATTGGGTTAGAACATCCTCCTTTAGCTCAGAGAAGTTAGTTATAACCCACCTTTTGAAGCCTGCTTCTGTCAGTTCATCAAACTCATCATCTTGTTTTGTTCCCTTGCTGGTGAGGAGTTGTGATCCCTTGGAGGAGAAGAGGCATTCTGGTTTTTGGAGATTTCATCCTTTTTGCACTGGTTTCTTCCCATCTTCATGGATTTATCTGCCTTTGGTCTTTGAAGTTGGTGACCTTTGGATGGAGTCTCCGAGTGGACGTCCTTTTTGTTCATATTGAAACTATGAAACTATTTCTTTCTGTTTGGTAGTTTTCCTTCTAATAGTCAGGCTCCTCTGCTGCAGGTCTGCTGGAGTTTGCTGGAGGTCCACTCCAGATACTGCTTGCCTGGGAATCACCAGCAGGGGCTGCACAACAGCAAAGATTGCTGCCTGTTCCTTCCTCTGGTAGCTTCATCCCAGAATGGTACCTACCGGATGCTAGCCAGAGCTCTCCTGTATGAGGTGTCTGTCAGCCCCTGCTGGGAGGTGTGTCCTAGTCAGGATACACAAGGTCAGGTAGCCACTTGAGGAGGCAGTCTATCCCTTATCAGAGCTCAAGCTCTGTGCTGGGAGATCCATTGCTCCCTTCAGAGCTGCTGGGCAGGGATGTTTAAGTCTGCTGAAGCTGAACACAACCACCCCCTTTCCCAGGTGCTCTTTCCCAAGAAGTGGCGGCTGCTGCCTTTTTTCAGAGATGCCCTTCCTAGCAAAGAGGGAGTCTAGTGACACAGTCTGCATGTAGAGGCCTTGGTGAGCTGCTCTGGGCTCCACCCAGTCACTATGTAAACTTCCCGGTGACTTTGTTTACAAAGGCAAGGTTACAACCGCCTATCGAAGCCTCAGCAATGGTAGACACCTCTTCCCACACAGAGCTTGATCATCCCGCATTGAGCTCAGACTGCTGTGCTGGTGTCGAAAATTTCAAGCCAGTGGATCTTAGCTTGCTGGACTTGTGGGAGTGAGACCTTCTGAACCAGATCACTTAGCTCCCTGGCTTCAGTCCCCTTTTTCAGGGCAGTGAGCGGTTCTGTCTTGCTCACATTCCAGGTGCCAATGGGGTATGAGAGGAAAAAAACAGTGCTGCAGCTATAATGGCTGTCGTTTTGTGCTGGAAACCTGGGGCACTGGTGTTGTAGGCACCAGAGGAAATCTGGTGTGTGGGTTGTGAAGACCATGAGAAAAGTGCAGCTTCTGAGCCAGAGTGCCAGAGTGTGAGGAAAAGTCCCTCATGGCTTCCATTGGCTAGGAGAGGGAGTTCTTCGACCCCTTATACTTCCCAGATCAGGTGATGCCCCACTTTGCTTCAACTTGCACTCCTTGGGCTGCACCCACTGTCTAATAAGACCCAGCGACAGGAACCAGGTACCTCAGTTGGAAATGTGGAGATCACCTGCCTTCTGCATTGCTCTCACTTGGACTGTGCACTGGAGCTGTTCCTATTTGGCTATCTTGGCGGAAAATGAAAGTCATATTCTGTTCTAACAATAATATTCTTAGAAGAACGGTAGAAGGTTATGGAATAGGATTTCACATATTGTCCCCTACCTCCCAGCAGAAACATCAACTTGAACCACTAGCTGTACATGAAAATACTTTCACAAGGCCTAACGAAATGGAGATCACAGTACCTGGTTGAAGGAAGACACATAATAAAACACAAATTTTTAGAGAGTAGGAAGGACAGTTTTACATTACCTGCTGATGAGATGTGGATCTGTATTCCCACCAGATCTCATGTTGAATTGTAATGCCTACTGTTGGAGGTGCGGCCTGGTGGGTGGTGACTCAATCATGGGGGTGGGTTTCTCATGAATGGTTTAGCACCATCTTTCCTTGGTACTATCCTCATCATCGTGAATGAGTTCTCACGAGATCTCATTATTTGAAAGTGTGTGGCACCCCACCCTTTGTCTCTCTCTCTTTGCTCCTCCTCCTGCCACGCAAGATGCCTCATTCCCCCTTTGCCTTCCACCATGATTGGAAGCTTTCTGAAGCCTTCCTTAGAATCACATGCTGCCATGTTTCCTGTGCAGGCTGCAGAACCATGAGTGAGTTAAACCTTAGTGGATGAGTGGATAGGAAAATGTGTTACATATACACAGTGGAATTCTTTTCAGCCATTAATAAAACAAGAAATTTTGTCATTTTCAACCGTGTGAGTGAACTTGGAGGACATGATATAAAATAAGCTAGACACAGAAAGGCAGATACTACATTATCTCATTCATACGTAGAATCTAAAAAGTTTATCTTATAGAAGTAAATAGAATGGTGGTTAGCAGGGGCTGGGGGAGTTTTGGAAATATTGGTCAAAGGACATAAAATTTATGTTAAACAGGAGGAATAAGTTTAAGGGATGTGTTGTACAGCATGGTGACTATTGTTTGTATTTTTGGAAAATGTTAAAAATGAATGGAAAGTGTTCTCATCACAAAAATAACTATGTGAGGTAATGCCTATGTTAAGTTGCCAGGTTTCCTCATTTCACAGTGTATCTATAATGTATCTATAATGTTATATGGGATAAATAGTACAATTTGATATATCAATGTAAA
Source organism: Ateles fusciceps (assembly GCA_036589455.1). NCBI lineage: Eukaryota > Metazoa > Chordata > Mammalia > Primates > Atelidae > Ateles > Ateles fusciceps. Next base: position 5,106,534 of record JAZHEH010003061.1, on the reverse strand, counting down.
AATGAATTTAAAACGATCCATTTATTTAAAAGATAGTTGTGTCCTAAAGCACTTCCCACAGAATATGCTCCAAAATATTAGTTCCATGGGGCGCTAAGAGAGATTGATCATGTGTGGGCTTGGGTGACCAGTTCTGTGGTCAAGTATGTTTGGAAAATGCAGGATTAAACAAAATCCTTAACATTTTCCAGTGTTAAATATGTCAAGGCTGAATATTAATCTCCAGCAGAAATATGTACTTTGCTGAGTTTCACCAAATCACTTGGCCAAGGAATGCTTTGGGAAAAGCATTTTGTGAAATTCTGCCCAAGGGGGAGTTGTTCAGAAGAATTTCCTGAGGGAGTGCTAAGCCCAGCTTGGCTCTGGTCGGGGAAGGTAGAGAAGGTGCAAAATTGAAGACAAGGAACTAAGAGAAAGATGTACAGGACCCAAATAATCTTCATCTGTGTAAAATTTTGTCTAGGATTGGTCTTGATTAGTCATTGTCCCAAAATGGTGTGTCTGATTCTTTGATTTTGTGGCCAGAGAAATGTGTGTGCCCTTTAGCATGTAGCTTAGTACCAGGGATATAATAGAATACTGCTTTGATTGTCCCTAGAGCATCTGGGACCACTGAAGCCATGCCCAAAGTTGAATTAATTTTGGATAAACCAATATCGTTTACAAACAACAATTTGGTTGAGTATAGTTGTTTGGAAATACAAGGAAGTCTAGTGTGAGTGAAGGAAGGGAAGAGTTGTATCTTTTGTGATTTCTGAAGCTCCAGAAAGTTCTTGGGTTCATTAGGTCATGATACATCTTTGATTGATTTGATCCCTAGAATTCCTGGCATGGTGCTGGGGGCTACGGATTAAGGGACATGAGCTCAGGGAGTACTGTTTGCAAGAGTCCCCAAAGGGGCTTCCCTAGACTGTGATTACTTGGACATGCTATGAGTCTTTATCTCTTAAAACATACTTGCTGATCAAATACAGCTTGTACCTCTAAGGAGTTTTCAGCTTCCTGAGGTCCTTGCTGGCCCTATAGTTGGGCCAACAGCACAGAAATCTATTTGGACAACTGTAATCTAGTGTCCACACTAGCAAATAATTTTCCTTTCAATGCATTTCTGGTTCCAAAGATATCCTGAGATAGGTAAATATTTATCTTCTCTACACTTCTAACTAGGTAAGTGGCGGGTCTGTGTTTCACCATTAAAACTCATTTGCTGTTTACAACCTTGTATTATATTACCCTAGAAAAGGTAATCTCATAGCAGTAATTAATACTGTAATTTTAGCAGCAGTCTATTCTAGAATTCATTGATTCTGTGAAGGTTTGGGTGCTGAGATTGGAGAGATGATATCTAGGGGCTCTCAGAGAACTTCGGTGGGAGGTGGTGGTGAGGGAAACAGCATCACAGAGTCTGTGACATCTTGGTTGGATGATGCTTGAAGAATCACCCTCCCTTTTTGCCCACCTTCTGGATTTTCCCTTCAATTCAGGTAGACACTCCACTACAGCCTCTCAATATCTCTAACTTGTGGAGAAAGCATGAGATTTTGGAATATGATTTATTTTCTCATGGTCACTTTTTCTTGATTTTAAATAACTTGTGTTTTTATTCAGTACACTTTGAATGAAAATGTATGTCAGTTATTACTCATGCTTTTAAAAAGTATTTTGGAAAATGCTGAAAAAGCGCAAAGACAAATCAAAATCACTGATGAATTCCATCATGAAGAGGTAGATAATGTTAAAGTTTGTATGTTTTTCCAGGCTTTATCCTAGGCGCATGCATATTATAAATCATTTTTAAAGCATAGTTCTAGATATCAAATTTTATGGTATTTTCCAGTTGAATTGTGAACACTCATATTATTGTTCGGAAGTTTTTTTTTATGCTTAATATTTAATTTTCTTGACCTAGTACAATTTATTTGACCATTTCTCTAGTTCTTTTTCCTTTCAATTTCTTTTTATCTTTTGTTATTTTAAAACATACAAAAAAGTAGAAAGAATAGCACCACAGACCCCAGGTAACAATCGTCTGGCTTCAACAATAATAAACATTTTTACCATGTGTATTTTATCATTTCTTTCTATTTTTTTAAAATTATACTTTAAGTTCTGGGGTACGTGTGCAGAATGTGCAGGTTTGTTATATAGGTATACATGTGCCATGATGGTTTGCTGCATCCATCACCCTGTCATCTACATTAGGTATTTCTCCTAATGCTATCCCTGCCCTATCCTCCCACCATCTGCTATCCCTCCCCTAGCCCTCCACACCCTGACACGCCCCAATATGTAATGTTCCCCTCCCTGTGTCCACGTGTTCTCATTGTTTAACACCCACTTATGAGTGAGAACATGCAGTGCTTGGTTTTCTGTTCTTGTGTCAGTTTGCTCAGAGTGATGGTTTCCAGCGTCATCCATGTCCCTGCAAAGGACATGAACTCATCCTTTTTTATGGCTGCATAATATTCCATGGTGTATATGTGCCACATTTGCTTTATCCAGTCTATCATTAATGGGCATTTGGGTTGGTTCCAAGTCTTCACTATTGTGAACAGTGCCACGATGAACATACGTGTGCATGTGTCTTTATAATAGATTTATAATCCTTTGGGTATATACCCAGTAATGGTATTGCTGGGTCAAATGGCATTTATATTTCTAGATCCTTGAGGAATTGCCACACTGTCTTCCACAATGATTGGACTAATTTAGACTCCCACCAGCAGTGTAAAAGCATTCTTATTTCTCCACATCCACTCCAGCATCTGTTGCCTCCTGATTTTTTAAAGATTGCCCTTCTACACTTGTAAGTCCTTGCTTTTCTAAATCATAGTCCAAGTCATGCTCTTTACATAGGGCTCTAATTAAATTCCTAGTAATTACCTAAGGATAAATTCCTTAACATGGAATTACTATGTCAAAATGCACACATATCTTGCATCCTCTTGAAAGGTTGGAGCACATTACAGTCTCACAGCATGATATGAAAAAGCTTACTTTATGAATACTGATATTTTTATGGCCTGGCTGTAAGAATATGAGATCAGAGTGCTGGGGAAACTTTGAGCTAGAAGGCAGAGAGGGCCTTTACAAGTTTGATGTCCTTTTAATCACTGGTATGTATGTACAGGAGGGCATGGAACTGAAAGGTCCACCTATTTCCTAATATCCTCCATGTTCTGTCCCTGGGAGAAACCATCTGATCCAGGAGGGATTCTAGGGAAAGAGAGATTGTGGACCAAAGCTTACTCTGCTTGGGGATGCCTACAACTGGCTACTGTTCATACAAGCCCTGGAGATTGGCTCATCACCTATCTGTTCTTCTGCTGTAGCTTGGGGCAGATGACTACTAGCAGCCACTCTGGTATTCAGACTGGCTTCAGATCATCACTGGCATGCTTGAGGAGTGCTGACCCCTCAGGAAGGCAGGAAAGATAAAGAACTCACATTCAAAAACCTAGCAAAATTAGCTACTGGAATTAAGAGGGCTCAGGGCCAAGGAAACACCGTTTTCTGTGTTTCTTTGACTTTGGTTTTAAGGTATGAGATTTGGGCCACATATTTGTCACATCTTCTCTGATTCTGATGCTTTTGAAAATGAGATTTTTAAAAACTTGTTCCTCTCTGCATTCAAGTGTTGGTAATTGGTGTCACTTTTGCGTTATATTTATTTAGTGCAAATGCTGAAGTAAGCATAAAACCTTGTGCAATATTGAATGGTTAGCAGAAACCCATGAGAATCTTGTTTGGCAGATTTGATATAATGTGTTTTTCTACATTTTATTAGGCCCTTTTTTATAGGCCACTGTTTTGACAAGGTACTGTTGCAAAGGTAATTTTCCAGGAAAGTTCACCTTATAGTTGAAATGTTCTATGTATAGGATATTTTTTTTTTGTGCTTCTTATTAAATATAAAATTTTAGGCTGAATTTCTTTAAAGTGTCATTTAAATTATGAGATTAATTTTAGGAAACTTAATCATTGTGTCTGAATACAGCTATAATTTGTTAATTTAGTAACTTACCAAACGATCCGTTAAGAAATTGCTGAATGGTTTGTAAATTCATAAAACTCAAAACCGTCTCTCCGCAGATACAGCAAGAGCTTTTGTTTTCTCTCTCCTCCTCCTCTTCTTTCCTACCCCATCATGCTTCCATGCCTACTCCCCCTAGAAAATCATGCTTTTAGATCTATTTGATATAAATAAAGTAAGGAGGACAAAACAGGTATTATTGTAACATTTTTCTTAAACTTCAAATATGTTTTTTTAGTGAAATTAGAAATAAAAATATAACGGCACCAACAGAATGGGAAAAAATTTTTGCAGTCTACCCATCTACAAAGGGCTGATAACAGAATCTACAAAGAATGAAACAATTAAAGAAAAAACAAACAAGCCCATTCAAAAGTGGGCGAAGGATATGAAAGACATTTAAAAAGAAGACATACATGAAGCCAACAAACATATGAAAAAGTGCTCATCATCACTGGTCATTAGAGAAATGCAAATCAAAACTACATTGAGATACCATCTCACGCCAGTTAGAATGGCGATCATTAAAAAATTGGAGAAACAGATGTGAGAGGATGTGGAGAAATAGGAACGCTTTTACACTGTTGGTGGGAGTGTAAATTAGTTCAACCATTGTGGAAGAGGTGTGGCGATTCCTCAAGGACCTAGAAATAGAAATTCCATTTGATCCAGCAATCCCATTACTGGGTATATATCCAAAAGACTATAAATCGTTCTACTATAAGGACACATGCACACGAATGTTCATTGCAGCACCCCCGCCCATAACCCCGCGCCCCGGGCCCCCCCCCCCCCCCCCCCCCAACCTCCCTCCCGCCCCCCCCTCCTGGGCGGCCCCGGAGGGGGAGGGCCCCCGAGGCTGCCCCGGGGCACGGCCCCCCGCCCCCCCCCGCCCTCCCCCCAGCAAAAAAAAAAAAAAAAAAGAAAAAAAATATAAACTTGATTTTTTTAATTTTTAAAATTGTTTTTAATTTTGTGGGCACACAGGTGTATGTATTTATGTAGTACATGAGATGCATGCAGTGTGAAATAAGCACATCATGAAAAATGGGATATCCATTCCCTCCAGCAATTATTCATTGAGTTGCAAACAATCCAATTACACCCTTTATTTAAAAATGTACAGTTACTGAGTATGGTCACCCTGCCATGCTATTATATAGTAGGTCTTGTTCATTTTATTATTTTTGTAACCATTAACCACCCCCCACGACCCGCCGCTACTGTCCCAGTCTCCCACCATCCTTCTGAGCCTCTGGAATCATCTTTCTACTCTATATCCATGAGTTCAATTGCTAGGATTTTTAGATTCCACAAATAAGTGAGAACATGTGATGTTTGTCTTTCTGTGACTGGCTTATTTTATGTGACATAATGATACTTGGTTCATCCATATTGTTGCAAATGACTGGATCTCATTCCTCTTCTATGGCTCAGTAGTACTCCATGTGTATATGTACCACATTTTCTTTATCCATTCATTTGTTGATGGACACAGGTGACTTCCAAATCTAAGCTATTTTAAGCAGAACTGTGATAAACATAGGAGTGCAGATATTTCCTTGATAAATTGCTTTTCTTTTCTTTAGGCCATTTACCTAGGAGTGGGATTGCTGGATCATATGGCAACTCAAATTTTAGTTTTTTGAGGAACCTCCAAACTGTTCTGCACAGTGACTGTACTAATTTTCATTCCCACCAACAAGTGTCCCCTTTTCCCTAAATCCTTGCAAGTGTTTGTTATTGCCTGTCTTTTTCTCTGGGGTGAGATGATACCTCATTGTACTTTTGATTTCCATTTCTCTGATGATCAGTGATGTTGAACACCTTTTCATATGCCTGCCATTTGTATGTCTCCTTTCAAGAAATGGCTGCTCAAATCTTTTGCGTATCAATTGAATTATTGGATTTTTTTCCTATAGTTATTTGGGCTCCTTATATATTCTGGTTATTAGTCCCTTGTCAGATGGGTAGCTTGCAAATATTTCCTCCCATCCTGTATGTTGTCTCTTTAGTTTGTTGATTATTTCCTTTGCTGTGGAGAAGCTTTTTAACTTGATATGATCCCATGTGCCTATTTTTGCTTTGGTTGCCTGTGCTTGTACAGTATTACTTAAGAAATTTTTGCCCATTTTAATGTCCTGGAGATTTTCCTCAATGTTTTCTTATAGTAGTGTCATGATTTGTGGTATTAGATTTGTCTTTAATCCATTTTTTATTTGATTTTTTTTTAATATGGTGAGAGATAGGGTCAAGTTTCATTCTTCTTCACATGAATATCCAGTTTTCCCAGCACTGTTTACTGAAATCTGTCTTGTACCCAGTCTATGTTGTTAACAGCTTTGTCAAAAATGAGTTCACTGTAGGTGTGTGGATTTGTTTCCAGGTTCTCTACTACGTTCCATTGGTCTATGTGTTTGCTTTTGTGCCAGTATTATGCTGTTTGGTTACTATAGCTCTGTAGTAAAACTTGATGTCAGGTAACATGATTCCTCCAGTTTTTTTCTTTTTGCTTAGGATTATTTTGGCTATTCTGGGTCTTTTGTGATTCCAGATAAGGTTTAGGATATTTTTGTATTTCTGTGAAGAATGTGATTGGTATTTTATAGGAATTGCATTGACTCTGTAGATTGCTTTGGGTAATTGCACATTTTAACAATACTGATTCTTCCAGTGCATGAACATGGAATATTTTTCCACTTTTTGGTGTCTTCTTCAATTTACTTCATCAGTGTTTTATAGTTTTAATTATAAAGATCTTTCAATTCTTTGCTTAAATTTATTACTAGGTATTTAATTTTATGTGTGGCTATTATAAATGGGATTAATTTTTAAATTTCTTTTTTACATTGTTTACTGTTCATCTATAGAAATGCTCCTGATTTCTGTGTGTTGAATCTGTATCTTGCTTTACTGAATGTGTTTATCAGTTCTAGTAGTTTTCTTGGGGAGTCTTTAGGTTTTCCCAAATAAGATGATATCATCTGCAAACAAGGATAATTCAACTTCAGACTTTCTAATTTGGATGCCCTTTATAACTTTGTTTCGTCTGATTGCTTCAACTAGGACTTTCAGGACCATGTTGAATAACAGTAGTGATAACAGGCATCCCTGTTGTGTTCCAGATCTTAGAGGAAAGTCTTTCAGTTTTTTCCCCTTCCATATAATACTAGATGTGGATCTGTCATATACGGCTTTTGTTATGTTGAAGTATGTTCCTTCTATATCCATTGTTTTGAGGGTTTTCATCATGAAGGGAAGTGAAATTGTATCAAATGCTTTTTCAGCATCAATTGCAAGGATCACATGGTTGCTATCCCCCCACTCTGTTGATATGATGAATCACATTGATTGATTGGTGTACTTTGACCCATTCTTGCACCCCTACAAAAATATCCCACTTGGTCATGATGAATGATATTTGTAATGCATTGTTAAATTTAGTTTGCTAGTATTTGGTTGAGGATTTTTGTATCAATAATTATCAGCGATGTTTGCCTCTAGTTTTCTTTATTTGATGGGTTTCTGTCTGGTTTCGATATCAGACTGCTAGTGGCCTTGTAGAACAAGTTTGGAAGTATTCCCTACTCTATTTTTCAGAATAATTTGAATAGAATTGGTATTAATTCTTTAATTTTTTGGTAGAATTCAGCAGTGAAGCCATCAGGTCCCAGGTTTTTATTTTTATTTTTTTTATACTTGGAGGCTTTTATTATGGCTTCAATCATGTTACCTACTGTTGGTCTGTTCAGTCCTCAATTTCTTCCTGTTCAACCTGGGCAGGTTGTATGTATCTAGGAATTTGTACATTTCTTGTAGATTTTCCAGTTTATTGGCATATAGTTGCTTATATTAGCCACTAATGCTCCTTTAAATTTCTGCAGTTTCAGTTGTGATGTCTCCTTTTTCATCTCTGGTTTGATATATTTGGATTGTCTCTCTTTTTTTCTTAGTCTGGCTAAAGGTTGTAAATTTTGTTTAACTTTTCAAAAACCCAGCTTCTTGTTTTATTAATCTTTTGTATGTTTTAAATTTAAATTTTATTTATTTCTGCTGTGCTCTATATTTCTTGTAATGATTTGGGTTTTGTTTGCTCTTGCTTTTCTAGTTCTTTAAGGTGTATTATTATATTACTCATGTGATTTTTTTTTCTCTTTCGGATGCAAGTAGTTATAGCTGTAAACTTCCCTCTTAGTACTGTTTTTACTGTATCCCAGAGGTTTTGGTATGTTGCATTCCATTATTTTTTTCAAGCAAAATTTGTTTCCTTTTTAATTTCTTCATTAACCCACTGGCCATTCAGGAGAATATTGTTTAGTAGCCATGTGTTTGCATAGTTTCCAGATTGTTCCTGTCATTAATTTCTAGTTTAATTCTATTGTGATCAGAGAAGATGCTTGATATTATTTCAGTTTTTTGAATGTTTTGAAATGTGTTATGTAACATAATGTATGGTCTTTCATTGAGAACAATCCATGTTGTGAGAGAAATAAATGTGTATTCTGCAGCTGTTGGGTGAAATGTTCTGTAAATATCTATTTAAATGCATTTGGTCTGTAGTGTAGATTAAATCTGATATTCCTTTGCTGATTTCCTTTCTGGAAGGTCTGTCCAGTGCTGAAAGTGAGGTTTTGAAGTCTCCAGCTATTCTCATATTGGGACCTATCTTTCTTTAACTATAATTATATTTCCTTTATATATTAAGGTACTTCTGTGTTGGGTGCATATATATTTAAAATCTTTACATTATCTTCCTTTATTGATCTCTTTGTTATCATGTGATGCCATTCTTTGTCTCTTCTTACAGTTTTTGTCTTGAAAAACTGTCTGATAAAGAAACACCTGCTCTTTGGTTTCCATTGGCATGAAATATCTTTTTCCTGTCTCCTTATTTTCAGTCTCTATATATTTTTATAGGTAAAATGTGTTTCTTGTAGGCACCAGATCAGTGGGCCTTTTTGATTCAGTCAGCCAGTCTATGTCTTTTGATTGGAGAGTTTAGACCATTTATAGTCAGTGTTTTTATTGGTATTGTAAGGTCTTATTCCTGCCATTTTGTTATTTGTTTTCTGGTTTTCTCTTCCTTCTTTATGTTGTTTCTGTCTTCTTCTAGTGAAGGTATTTTTCTTTAGTGGTATGTTTAGTTTTTTCCTTTTTAGTTTTTGTTTGTTCATTTCATGGTTTTAGGTTTGAGGTTACTATGAGGCTTGCGAACACTATCTTATAACCCATTATTTTAAACTGATAATACTTAACACTATTTGCATAAACAAACAAGTGAAAAGAAAACTAATAAAAACTCTGTGCCTTAATTTCATCCCCCAGCTTTTTAACTTTTTATTGTTTGTATTCATATCCTATTGAACTATGTCTTGAAAAGTTGTAGTTATTTTTGATTGGCTTAGCGTTTAGTCTTTCTACTTAGGATAAGAGCAGTTTACACACTACAGTTGCAGTGTTATAATCTGTGTTTTTCCCTGTACTTATTCTTTCCAGTGTGTTTTGTATCTTTAGATGATTTCTTCTCACTCATTAACATTCTTTTTTCTTTTTTTTGAGATTGAAGTATTCCCTCTAGCATTTCTTGTTGATTAGGTCTGGTATTGGTGAAATCCCTCAGCTTTTGTTTGTCTGGGACAGTCTTTATTTTGCCTTCATGTTTGAAGGATATTTTCACTAGATATACTATTGTAGGACAAAAGTTATTTTTCTTCAACACTTTGAATACGTGATGTCACTCTATTCTCTCCTGTGAGTTTTCAGCTGCAAAGTTTGCTGCCAGATGTATTGGAGCTCCATTGAATGGCGTTTGTTTCTTTTCTCTTGCTGCTTTTAGGATCTTTTCTTTATCCTTGACCTTTGTGAGTTTGATTATTGAGTGCTTTGAGGTAGTCTTCTTTAGGTTAAATCTGCTTAGTGTTCTATAAGCTTCTCTTGCTTGGATACTGAAATCTTTCTGTAGGTTTAGGAAGTTCTCTGTTACTATTCCTTGGAATGAACATTCTACCCCTATCGCTTTGTCTACCTCATCTTTAAGGCCAATAAGTCTTAGATTTGCCCTTTTAAAGCTATTTTCTATATCTCACAGGTGTACTTCATTACTTTTTATTCTTTTTTATCTCCTCTGTATATTTTCACATAGCTTCTCTTCAAGGTCACTAGTTCTTTCTTTTTCTTGATCAATTCTGCAACTATCATTCTCAGCAAACTGACACAAAAACAGAAAATCAAACACCGCATGTTCTCATTCATAGGCTGCTGTTGAACAATGAGAACACATGGACACAGGGAAGGGAGTATCACATACTGGGGTCTGTGGAGGGGGATCTACGGGAGGGACAGTGAGGGGTGGAGAGTTGGGGAGGGATAACATGGGGAGAAATGCCAGATATAGGTGATGGGGAGGCAGGCAGCAAACCACATTGCCATGTATGTACCTATGCAACAATCTTGCATGTTCTTTACGTGTACCCCAAAACCTAGAATGCAATTTTATGTATGTGTGTGTGTGTTATATATATATATATATATATATATATATATATATATTACTGATGAATTCTTCAGTATGTCAATTGTAGTTTTCAGCTTTAGAATTTCTGCCTGATTCATTTTAATTATTTCAATCTGTATTAAATTTATCTGATAAGATTTTGAATTTCTTCTCTGTCTTATCTTGAATTTCTTTGAGCTTCCTCAACACAGCTATTTTAAATTCTCTGTCTGAAAGGTTACATGGCTCTGTTTCTCCAAGATTGTTCCCCTCATGCCTTATTTAATTCATTTGAAGAGGTCATATTTTTCTTGATGGTGTTAATGCTAGAAGATAATCTTCAGTTTCTGGGAATTGGAGTTAGGTACCACTGTCTGGATTGATTTGTACCTGTCCTTTTTGGGAAGGCTTTTCAGATATTTGACAGGACTTGAGTGTTGTGATAAAAGGTGATTGTGTTTTAGGGGCACCCCAGGCCCAGTAACATGGTGGTTCTTGCAGACTCTCAGAGGTACTGCATCGATGCTTTGGACCAGATCCTTGAGAATTCTCTGGATTACCAGGTACAGACTCTTGTTCTCTTCCCTTATTTCTCCCAAACATACAGAGTCTCTCTCTTGTTCGGAGCCACTTAAAGCTGAAGACTGAGTGACACAAGTACCCCTGTGGCCACCAACGCTATCACTGTATGGGTCAGACCTGAAGTAGTGCTGGGTCTCACCCAAGACCTGCTATAATCACTCCCTGTTTATTGCCTATATTTGCTCAAGGCCCTGGGGCTCTACAATCAGCAGTTGGCAAAGGCAGCCAGGCCTTGTCCTTCCCTTCAGGGTATTGAGGTCCCTGTTTTCCCAGGTAGGTCCAGAAGTGCTATCTGGGAGTCAGGGACTAGAATAAAAAACTGTAGAAGTCTACCTGGTAATCTATCATGTTGCAACTGAGCTGGCACTCAAACCACAAGACACAGTTTTTCCTGCGCTTGCGTCCTTTTTCCAAAGACATGGGAGCCTTACCCTATAGCTACTACCACTATGGGCCACAAGGAGTATTTCCAGACTACCACCTATGTTTCCTTAAGGCTCAAAGTCTCTTAAGTCACTGGTGGTGAATACTGTCTGGCCTAAGACTCACCTTCTGGGAAATGGGGTCCCCTCTGGCCCAGGGCAGGTCCAGAAATGCCATTCAATAACTAAGTCTTGGAATCAGAGATCCCAAGAGTGCGCCTGATTTTTTTAATCTTATGAAGCAAGTTTATCTTTTTCTGTTAAGTATATTTTGGCTGTCTCTGGCAAGCCAAGTTTTATGCACTTAAAATACTGGGCATTTTTTTTCTGTATTTGTTTTGGGGCTGAAATACAGTATGTACAATTAAATAAAAGGCTATATCATTCAAAAACCCTATATTTGTAAGTATGTATAGGTAAAGTATAGTCATTTAAGGAAAGGTTTAAGAAGGTACCTACTTCTCACTTAAAATAGTACCAGTTCTTCAAATTTTTGTGGTAGATTTTAGAGACTGGGCATTAATACCCCAAAGAGTTTCTCTAAAGTATGTTTTATAGGACTCTCTATAAACAGATACTTTCTGTGACAGATACTAGAAAATTCATTTCCCCTGCCTTTATTCCAGGCCTAGTAGACAGAAAATCCTGAATAAACTTAAAAGTGCTTTTGCAGAAAAGATTGAGGGTTTATCCAATAATTAGAGGTATGTAAATCCACTTTAGAGAGACTATTCCTGATACAAACATGAGTTGTATGTGGAAGAGAGTTGCATTCTTTTTTTTTTTTTTTTTTTTTGAGATGGAGTTTCATTCTTGTTGCCCAGGCTTAGTGCAATGGCACGATCTCCGCTCACTGCAACCTCTGCCTCCTGGGTTCAGGTGATTCTCCTGCCTCAGCCTCCTGAGTGGCTGAGATTACAAGCATGTGCCACCATACCTGGCTAATTTCATATTTTTAGTAGAGACGGGGTTTCTCTCTGTTGTTCAAGCTGGTCTCAAACTCCTGACCTCAGGTGATCCGCCCGCCTTGGCCTCCCAAAGTGCTAGGATTACAGGCAAGAGCCACTGTGCCTGGCCAAGAGTTGCGTTCTTATGAGGAATATTAGTGTATTTTATTCCCTAAAATCATAGTTTTAAAAACAATTATTACAGCTCACTATTTTCTGTTTCTTTAAGATATATCTTGTTAAAAGGGATTATAAAACCTTTCAATACATTATATGCATAGTTGTTTATGGGTTAAGAACTAGGGTTACGGAAAGCATATGTTTTCAAAATAACTGATTATTAAGTAGGTAACTATAGAACTTTGTTAGGTGAGGGAAAATAGCATTTGAGAGCAAGAATTACTGCGAGCCATATTCCAGTTCCAAGGTAGCACTCTAAGTGAGTCTGTTTATACATTCCTTGTAAGAAGAACTTTTCTCTAGGTAAGTCTGATACTTAGCAAATTTCAGGAAGCTCTGCTTTCTGTACCTGTCCATCTTTCTCTATTTCTACCAGACAGTGGATGGAAAGATGCAGAATCTCTTAGAACTCAGAACATTAGAGGAAAGCAGAGAAAATCTAAGAGTTTCAGATAAACAGTTCAGGATACTTTTTCTTTTTCTTAGATTCAAAATAGGCCTAAAGCTCTGCATTGGTTCATGAAAATGTCTGAATGCAAGATATCCATTTAAGAAGTACAGTACTAGAAAGACAATCTATTTAGGCTTGGAGGAAGTACTAAGAAAATATGTATTTTTTGAGACAAGGTCTCACTATGTTGCCCAGGCTGGAGGGCAGTGGCACGATCATGGTTTGTTGCAGCCTTGACCTCCCTTGCTCAAATGGTTCTACCATCTTAGCCTTGAAAGTAACTGGAACTAAAGTCATGGGTTACCACGCCTGGCTAATTATGTTTTTTTTTTTTTTTGTAGAGATGGGGTCTCGCTGTGTTGCCTAGGCTTGTGTCAAATTCCTCACTTTAAGTGGTCCTCCAACCTTTGCCTCCCAAAGTGGTGACATTACAGGTATGAGCCAGCATGCCAGCCATGAAAATAATTTTTAGTGTGCAGTGATTGATGAGCTCATTCAGAGTAGGAAGAATATTTCCAAAGTACTAGTTGTGCAAGTGAAATAAACTCAAACTGGATATTAATCAGAATTCTTTTTGCAGAGGATAAAAAGTTCTTTAAACTAACTTAAGCACAAAGGGTTGATGTCATCAAACAGACACCAGATTTATTTTTTATTTTAAATGTTTATTCTGCATGTGTATCAACACTGGAAGATCATGGGAAAATTTATGCTAACTGTGCAGGTAATCACATCTGACTTTCCTGACACAAGGCCACAAATAAATAAGTTGTTATGATGGATTCTTCCTCTGCCCAGCACATTTCCTCCTTCTCCTTCCCATCCTTCTGGTAGGAGCAGAAGGATGCTTTCCTTTGAGGAACTGGTCAGTTCTGTTGAGTCCTTTCAATCACGCTAAAGCTATAACTCCCTCCTCTTTTAACCCATGACTCATGTTTCATGCCTGTCTAACTAGAGTCCTTTGTGGGGCTTATCATGCTTAATTGAGAGGAATATTTCACTCTTTAGATGGTGAGGTCCTAGTATGTGACTTCAGAGGGGTCAGCAGCTATGTTCTCAGCCTGAGAGAAAGAGACCAGCACACAGATGCTGAGGAGGCACTGGGAGGAGTCAGGGGAGAAGGGCAGAAGGAGAAAGGGGGAAGAGGGAGAGCCCCAGTCTTTGGATCCAGCTGATCTTAAAGCCAACACTGCCTATGTCTTTAGGGTTGATGACATGAACAGTTGTGAACTCCTTTGTGCTTGAGTTACTTGAAATGACTTTTTGTCTTCTATAAAAAGAATTCTCGTTAATACCCACTAAAGGATTACTCTATTTGTAATATTAGTGCTTTAGAATAAATACCAACCTTACTAGTCAAACACATAAATGGCAAGATTTGAGAAAAAAATACAATTCTTTTGGTGTTGCAAGATGAAAGTTATGCTTATTTCAGGCTAACTTAGTTCTTTCTGTGGGCTCCTTCTTGTACATAGTTAGGTTTTCGGAATTATGATTTGAGAAAGGTACATTTGAGTCCATGCAATAAGAAGTCATATTTCAAAGTAAGTTACTGGACTAGTTAGGTAAACAGGATGCCAGTGGGTGACATATGTGCTTTCAAGGGTATGAAGAACCTTTTTAAAAAAATTGTGTGAATTTAAGGGTACAAGTGCAGTTTTGTTACATGAATATATTGCATGGTGGTGAAGTCTGGGCTTTTAGTGTGACCATTGCTCAAATAGTGTACATTATACTCATTAAGTAATTTATTGTCCCTTGTCCCCCTCCCTACTTCCTAGTTTCTAATGTCTGTCATTCCACACTCCTTGCCCATGTGTACATATTAGTTAGTTACCATGTATAATTGAGAATATGTAGCATTTAACTTTCTGCTATTTCATGTAAGATAATGGCCTCCAGTTCCATCTTTTTTTGCTGTAAACTCTGTGATGTCATTCTTTTTTATGGCTAACTAGTGTTAGCATGTTCTTCACATGTACCCCAAAACCTAAAATGCAATTAAAAATAAATAAATAAAAAATCCTAAATTTAAAATGCAAAAAAAAAAAAAAACAAAACTAGATAATATCTGAGGTCTCTTAGATTTGTGAAGCAACTAATCTCTTAGCCTGTCTGTGGTGGTCATCTGACTTTAATCATTCTTTTAGTACAGTATTAGGTATTAGTGTTGTGAGGAGAGTTGTACGTTCCTTTCGTCTAGTTGGGAACACGTAGTTGTTATAAAGAATAAATGAGGTAATGGATGTGAAAGCTCTCTGAAAAGCATAAATCATGAAGTAAATTATAGACATAATTCTTATTTAAGTACCTTGACTATCTTTCATATTTTTTCTAAGTAGCTAGCTGCTGAAGTAACAGATTATTTCTAAAAGATCTCATATAAGATACTGTTTTCCCCTCTTTTGGAAAGAAAAGGATTAACAAGGTATCAATTTCTGCATAAAGTCTGTGGAGCCTGATTTTATATTTTGCAAAATGATTCAGATTCCAGAATGGACAGAAATGAGTCCCACCTTCTACTTGTGGGCATAGGGTGCTTTGTGTGGCAACTTTGCCTAGAGCTAGGGATACAAATAAGAGTATAGCCCAGCTCTATGGGAGTTAGTCATGTAAGTAAGTAAGAGTAGTCCTGTAATACAATGTATACTCTAATAGAGATTTGTCCAAAGTGAAGTGGGAGAACACGTGAATATAATCCACTTTATTAGGTATCCAGCACTCTCACCACACTTCACGTATTAAAATATATGTCATTGCTATTGCCTATGCCAGTATTTGTGAAAATGCATCAAGGCTACCTTGAAAACAAAGACAGCATTCCCATTTCATCAGGCATAATTATTAAAAAAAAATAACTTTCCTTCTGCTTGGGAAAAAATAACTTGAGCTATTGAAAAATAATATAGGAAATGGAACCCAGAGCACCGATTCTTCTAAACTTTGAGACAAATTATAGTAAATTCTTATAATTTTGTGTTGTCTTTGCATTTTTCTCGAATATAGATTTAACTTTCTCATTTCAGAGGCAGAGCTGAGTCGAGCTTGACATAGTTTCCTGTTTCTCCCTTCTCCAGTTCCGTCATGTTTTGATCCAGATATATGTCTTATGCAATCCTAGTGGCCACTCCTTTATGGGACAGCTAGATACACCCTATTTAACTTACTCTGCTGACCCCGTAACCTGCACAGACTGCACAGGTATGCTTCATTGACCACCTCTCATTCACAGCGTGACTCCACAGAACTTGTGTCGGCCTGCTTCAGAGTCACGAATAACAACTCCCTGCTGGAAGCCTGCTTGGGTAATGCTCTGGACCCCTGTAATGGCTTTGGCATATAGGTCCCTCTCTCTCTTTCCTCCTCACCTACTGGCTGAGTGTGCATGCCCCAGATGGCTTCCTACTTCTTGATCCTGTGAGGCATGGGGCCTTCTCAGTGATCTGTAAGTAATACATTGCTTCTCTATTTCATGGGTCTTGTTGAGTTGCCTCCTCTGTGTCTCATGGGACTGTCAGAACCTAACTTTTTTCCTTCTTGGGGCTCCCCTATAGAGTGGCTCTCTTGGTAGAAGTAAACTGGACACGGGTCAGATGAGAACCACAAGGGTGTCTGCCAGTATAAATGACTTTTTTCTGTGAGAGGGACATTTGAACACAGGTCAGACACTTAGGTATTAGGCCATCTGCCATGATAAAGAAGTATCCTATGAAAGACCCACTGTAATCAACATTACTAAATCTCTCGATGCTCCATCAGGGAAGGGATAGAGTTAGTAATTACTTTCATGAAAGAAACCTCATGACCAAACTAGAAAAAATACAGAAGGATTCAATCAAATCCTAACAGTTAATATTTATAGCATGCTTTGTAGTTTACAAGGTGCTTTTAAAAATAATAGTAGTCAGCCAGCGTGATGGCTCACACCTGTAATCCCAGCACTTTGGGAGGCCGAGCTGGGTGGATCACCTGAGGTCAGGAGGTCAAGACCAGCCTGACCAGCATAGTGAAACCCTGTCTTTACTGAAACTACAAAAATTAGCCAGGCATGGTGGTGGTCACCTGTAATCTCAGCTACTCGGGAGTCTGAGGCAGGAGAGTCACCTGAACCTGGGAGGCAGAGGTTGCAGTGAGCTGAGATCTCATGACTGTACTGCAGCCTGTGTGACAGAGTGAGACTGTCTCAAAATAATAATAATAGCAGTAGTAACAAATAGTTTGTGGTAATTGTAATTGGAAAATATCTGGAAGCCCTGAGAGCTGGGGTGGTGGGTGGCCCCAGATGAAGATCATAGGGGTAATTGTGTCTGATGGAATAGGGAGAAGATGTTTATATATTTTACTTTAAAGAGCATGAGAAGAGGTACTGTGTTTGTCAGCTTTTAGAGAGGATGGGAATAGGGGGACCAAAGTGACCAGCCCCACAGGGTTTTTATTTTTTTACTTGCTGATCCCATAAGGGAGACTATTCCAAACAACTTCAGAGGGGGGTCACACCATTTTCCTGAATGAACCTTGGCTTGTTGGGCCTGGGCAGGTTGTGTAAGTCTCCCAGGAAATAGCATGTAATCAAGTAAGAGGATAAATCTTTCTTGCTTCTTCTAGGAATATAGTAGTTTGAAACTTGGAGTAGTGACATAGGAGACATGGAGTGGGTAGCACCCTTGCAGAGATAATGGCATTGTTTGAGGTTGGGGACAATCAACAGCAGAAGCCTGATCTACTGTCACAGAGGTTACTGAGCAGAGGGCATCCACTGTAAGGGAGCAGAAAAGTCATGGCTGCTGTTTTAGGGTGACTGTAGCTGATAGATTGGCTTTTGTATATTAAACACCCTGAGGCACTTCCTGAAATATTGGAAACCAGCAAGAGAAAGATTTTTGAAATACGGATATTTTTCATAAGCACATGAGCGCAATGGTAGGAAATTTGGCTTGTAGTTGTTTATATCACTTTATTTGTGCAAATAAATAAAATGTGAAATGTGACCTAAGAAAAGCTATATTATGTTCAATTTCTAGAGTACCAGTTTTTGCTCACAGCATTGCTGTGCCAACACAGCACACATAAAGTTTATTTATTTACAGTGAAAGACCACATAATTTACTAATTTTATACTTTTTCCATTCTCGATGCAAAGAGCTGAATCTTTCTACTATGTATGGTTGTGAGAGAGTGCTTTACCTCAGTATTTTGGGGAAACAGACTCTCTAAATTGCACAGAGGCACTCGGGTGCTACATTCTTAGATAAAGTGTCAGTAGATTCTTCAAAATCACTTGGGAAAAGATCACAGGGCTATGAATGTTGATAGTATCAAGTTAGCACAATCCTTTTATCACAACATCCTGTGGGATCAGACTGGGGTTTTGCAGTTACGGTTGTCATGGGAATTGTTAACAGGTGGTTGCTTGACAAAGATTTATGAAAGCTGTTAAACGCTGGAACATTTACCTGGTAGGAACAGAATTATTTGGGGATGGTGCAAGCTAATTTTCCCATGGGAAAATGGTGAAGTAAGAAAAATGCAGGCATCCTGAAACACGTTCCTACCTCAGAGGCATTGCACTGGCTCTTCTGTTTGCCCACACTGCCGTCCATTGTTCTTTGCTCCTATTTTGAAATTTACATATGCATTTCTTCCTTTAGTCTCCCCTGAACCCCATTAAAACATGATTGTTTACTGAGTGTAGGCTTAGATTTTCTGTCTTGTTCGTCACTGTATTCCTCTCATCAGATAGGGCCTGGCAAATAATCAATGCCCAAAAATGTCTGTTAGAAAGTTGATAATTTTGACTCAGTTTGGCAGTATTTTAGTAGAAAATTTGGCAGAAGGAAGTTTCATGTTACGTTACATTTCTCGCCTCTATTTTAAAAATCTTTTTACTTTGAACTAATTTTAGCCCTCAGTAAAGCTGCAAATATTACGGGTTCCTATAACCTTTAACATATCTTTCCCTATGTTAACATCTTACTTAAACAAAGTTTAATCATTGAAACTAGCATATTAACATGCATGAAATACTGTTAACTGATGTTTAGACCTTACTCACATTTTACTGGTTTTCTTACGAATGTCATGGATTAGTTCAAGAATCAATCTAAAATTCCATATTACATTCAGTTATCAGGTCTCCTTAGTCCTGAGACTCCATATACACATTCTCAGTCTTGTTTTTATTTTTTTGTGTGTTTCATAGCCTTGATCCACTTGAGGAATACCTGTCAGTTATTTTGGAGACTGTTACCCGATTTAGGTTTTCTGATACCATCTCATGATTAGATCGAGGATACGCATTTTTGGCAAAAACACCACAAAAATGATATGATGTCCTCCTACATCATTTCACAGGGTCTGTGACATTGATCAGTTCCATTGCTGTGACGTCAACTTTGATCACCTGGTGAGGAAGGTGACTGCCAGGTTTGTTTATTATAAAGTTACTGTTTTATTCTGTGTGGTTTATAAGTTCTGATGGGAAAATTCTTGTTGGTTACGTGAATGTACTGTTTCTCATCACAGTTCTCTAATTTTAACATCCATTGGTGGTTCTTGCCTGCCATAACTATTACTGTGTTTGCCTAATGGTGATTTTATAATTCCATTATTCCTTCTAATTGGAATTCTTCCGTAATGAATCACTGTATTCTCTCCCCCATTTTTTAATCTATTTATTAATTTATTTACATAGGTATGGATTCATGAATATTTGTTATCTGTGCTATAATACAAAATTGTTGCCATTGTATAGCTCGAATTATCCCATATTTTGCTATTAGGATCTTAAGATTGCTTCCTGTTTTCCATCAGTGTTGCCTGTCAGTTTTTGGGCACTTCCTTACTTTCTGGAACCACAAGATATTTCAGGTTTATTTTGTGTTTTCTTATATTTAGATCTGGATTCAACGGTTTTCCCAAGGATTTCTGACTCTTTATTGGAAAACTGGTATTTATAACCCATGAGATGGGTTATAGGTTTGCTTATGGCTTCTGGGATATCATTGTTTTTAGGCCCTTTCAGCAGACAGAGCTAGGAAATATATGTATAAATAATGACACATGCACAAGCATGTATCTATATTTATTTGTATGTTTATCCATAAGAAGATTGTTAGTATTTTTTGTTGTGATAGTGTTAAGTTTATAAACTAACTTAGGAGGAACTTAGATCTTTAAATGGTTGTCATCACTTCCAGTAATAGGCTAATTTTTTCCATTTGTTCAAGTTTGTATTATATATATTTTTGTATTATATATTGTTCAATTCTATTTTTGTATGTATTATACAGGTATTTAACAGTTATTCTCACATAGATTTTGCATATTACGTGTGTACATTTATTAAGCATGTAGTCTGTATCCCTATTGTAAGCAGCATTTTCTCTGTAATTACGTTTTCTGTTTATTGTTCGTGTACATGAAGGCTATTACAGGTGATTTTAGGTCCACTATAGGTCCTTTTGCTAGCTTCTCTCTTCTGTATTCCTGGCTGGAAGGTTTTTTAATTCTGTCTTTGCTCACCACAAAGTTTGAAGTAAAGGAAAGAGTAGTGCAGGAACATTAAAAATTATATACTAGGTTTGATAATTTTTCTCTTTTCTAAGTGCTGGTTTGACATTATCAGCATTCTGTCTTTGAATTATGCTCATTGTATGTTTTTTGTGGAGATTTATTTTCCCCTTCTTGTTGTTTATTGCTTTTGGAGAAAATGTGGAAGAATATGTAGCTAGACAGCTGTCATTTTCTTCAGTTACCTGAAAGTCCTGGGTTCAATTTTTAATTTTTTATTATTAATGTTATTATTAATTGACAAATAATATACATTTATGGGGTACAATGCAGTGTTTTGATACATGTATATGGTGTGGAATTATTAAATCAACCTAATTAGCACTCATCAATTTGATAACCTATAATTTTTTAGGATGAGACATTTGATTTATTCTTAGTTTTCTGAAGTACACAGTACATTATTATTGAGTGTAGTGACTGTTCCGTGCAATCGATTTCAAAACCTGTTCTTTGTTTCTGAAACTTTCTACCCTTTGATCAGCAACTCCCTATTCCTTCTTTTTCAGCTCCCCTGACCTCCGATAACCACTGTTCCACTCTACTTTTATGAGTTGACCATTTTTAGATTCTATATATAGATGAAACCATGTGGTATCTGTCTTTCTGTGCCTGGCTTATCACTTAGCAGAATGTCTTCCAGATTCATCTATGTTGTTGCAAATGACAGGAATTCCCTTCTTGTAAAGGCTGAATAGTATTCCCTTGTACCCATGTACCACATTTTCTGTATCCATTAATCCTCTGAAGGACACTTGTCTTGATTCTGTATCTTGGCTGTTGCGAATAATGCTGCAGTGAATGTGAGAGTACAGATATCTCTTTGATGTATTAATTTCAGTTCCTTTAGATATATATCCAGGTGTGAGATTACAGGATCATATAGTAGTTCTATTTTTAGTGTTTTGGGGAGCATCCATGCCATTTTCCATACTGGTTGTACTAAGTTATATTCCCACCAAGAATGTTTGAGAGTTCCCTTTTCTCCACATCCTCGTTAACACATTATCTTTTTTTTAGCATGATAATTATTTGATTTACTATTAAATAATCTAATAACTTTATTAAAATTACAGTAGCCAATCTTCAGAGCTTTTTCCTGTAACAAACTTCAGTTTTTTAAAAAATTATACTTTAAGTTATGGGATACAGAACTTAAAGGTTTGTTACACAGCTACACATGTGCCATGATGGTTTGCTGTACCCATCAACCTGTCATCTACATTAGGTATTTTTCCTAATGCTATCCCCTCCCCCCTGCCTCCCCACCCCCGCAGCGTGCCCCAGTGTGTGATGTTCCCTTCCCTGTGTCCATGAGTTCTCATTGTTCAGCTCCCACCTATGAGTGAGAACATGTGATGTTTGGTTTTCTGTTCTCATGTTAGTTTGATGAGAATGATGATTTTCCAGCTTCATGTCCCTGCAAAGGACATGACTCATCTTTTTTTATGGCTGCATAGTATTCCATGGTGTATATGTGCCCCATTTTCTTTATCCAGTCTATCATTGATGGGCATTTGGGTTGGTCCCAAGTCTTTGCTATTGTGAACAGTGCCACAATAAACATACATGTGTATGTTTCTTTATAATAGAATGATTTATAATCCTTTGGGTATATACCCAGTAATGGGATTGCTGGCTCCAATGGTATTTCTAGTTCTAAATTGTTGAGGAATTTTTTTGATGAAAGTTATTTAAACAGGTGTGGGGTGACCTCTCATTGTGGTTTAAATTTGCATTTCCATACTGAGCATTGTTTTATATGCCTGTTGGCCCCTTACATGTCATCTTTTGAGAAATGTCAGTTTAGGACCTTTGCCCATTTTAAAATCAGGTAATTTATTTTCTTGATAGTGAGTTGCTGAGTTCCTTGTATATTCTGGAGATTAGTCCCTCGTTGAATGGTTTGAACATATTTTCTCCCATTCTGTTGTATGACCCTTCACTTCATTGTTTCTTTTGCTGAAGCTTTCTGGTTTGAGGCCATCGCTTTTATCTATTTTTGCTTTTGTTGCCTGTGCTTTTGCTGTCATGTCTGAAGTATTGTTTCCCAGACCCATGTTGTGGACATTTTCTTCCATGTTTGCTTCTAGTGGTTTTACAGTTTCAGGTATGATATTTAAAACTCGAGTCTATTTTGAATTGATTTTTGAATATGGTATAAGTGCCCATTTTCATTCTTCTGCATGTAGGTATCTTTTTTCCCCCAACAGCATTTATTGAAGATACTGTCCTTTCCCCCATGTTGTATTCTTTGTACCTATGTCAAAAATCAGTTTGCTGTAAATGCATGTTTATTTGTGAGCTTTCTGTCCTGTTTGATTTGTCAATGTGTTTGTTTTTGTACCAGATTCATGTTGTTTTGATTACAGACATTTTGTAAAATACATTGAAATCTGTTATTGATGCCTTCAGCTTTGTTTCTTTTTGTTCAAGATTGCTTTGGCTAGTCAGAGTCTTCTGTGGTTCTGAAAGACTTTCAGGATTTTTCTTTCTTTTTCTTTTTTGTTGTTTTTGAAATGGAGTCTCACTCTGTCTAGGCTGAAGTGCAGTGGGATGATCTCAGCTCCCTGCAACCTCCGCCTCCTGGATTCAAGCGATTCTTCTGCCTCAGTCTCCCGAGTAGCTGGAACTACAGGCATGTGCCATCATGCCTAGCTAAGTTTTGTATTTTTAGCAGAGATGGGGTTTCACCATGTTGGCCAGGATAGTCTCAATCTCTTGATCTCATGATGCACCTGCCTTAGGCTCCCAAAGTGCTGGGATTACAGGTGTGAACCACTGTGCCTGGCCAACTTTCAGGATTTAAAAAAAAAAAAATTTCTGGGGGGGTAATGCCATTACAATTTTGGTGGGAATTATGTTGAATCTGTATATCCCGTTGGGCAGTATGGATATTTTAACAATGTTGATTCTTCGAATCCAGGAAGAATATCTTTCCATGTATTTGTGTAATCTTCAATTTATTTGTTCAATATTTTAATAGTTTTTAGTACAGAGATCTTTCACCTTCTGGTTAAATTTATGCCTGTGAATTTTCTGAGGCTTATATAAATGAGATTTCCTTTTTTTTTCTCCTGATAGTTTGTTGTTAGTGTATAGAAATGCTACTGATTTTTACATGTTGATTTTGTATCTTACTGACTTTGTCAGTTCTAACAGTTTTTTAAGGCGAATGCTTCAGAGTTTTCTGTATATAAAATCATGTTACCAGCAACTAGAGGCAGTTGAACTATTTGGTCTCCAATTTTGATGCATTTTCTTTCTTTCTATTGCCTGATTGCTCTGAATAGGACTTCTAGTACTGTGTTAAAAAGAAGAGATGAGACAGGGCATCCTTGTCTTTTTCCTGATCTTAGAGGAAAGGCTTTCAACTTTTCTTCTTTAAGAATATTAGCCAGTGATTTGTCATATGTGGCCTTTTATTGTGCTGAGGTAATTTCCCTCTATGTCTAATCACTTGAGAGTTTTTATCATGAAAAAGTGTTGAATTTTGTCAAAGTTATTCTTTATCTATTGAGATGATCATAGATTTTATCCCTCATTTTTTTAGGGTGGTGATCGCACTTACAGATTTGAGTATGTTGACCCATCCTTGCATCCTAGAGATAAATGCCATTTGATTACAGTATATGATCCTTTTAATGTGTTGTTGAAATGGGTTCTTGAGTTTGATTTGCTGGTATTTTTTGAGGACCTTGCGTTTGTGTTATTCAGGGATATTTATCTGTAATTTTCTATTGTTTCAGTATCCTTGTCTGGCTTTCGTGTAAGGTAATGCTGGCCTCATACAATGAATTTGAAAGTATTTCCCCCTCTTCAATTTTTTGAAAGAGTTTGAGAATAACCGGTATTAGTTCTTATTTAAATATTTGTAGATTTTAGCAGTGAAGCTGTCTGGTCATAGTCTTTTCTTAATGCGAGTCTCTGTTGCTGATTCAGTTTTCTTACTCATTTCTAGTCTGTTTCGATTTTCTGTTTCTTTGTGTTTCAATCTTGGTAGGTTATTAAAATGTCTTAGGAATTTATGCATTTTTTCTATATTAACCTATTTGTTGGCGTGTAATTTTTCCTAGCAGTTTCTTATGATCCTTTGTATTTTTGTGATATGAATTGTAATGCTTCTTCTGTAATTTCTGATGTTATTTACATGGAAGTTACAGGTTGAAGTTTTAATTTGTTAAAAGTTTTGAGTGTTTTTCTCAGCAACATTGTGGTTCTTTGTAACTTAGGCTTTTCCTAAGTGTATCTTATAAGAATTTATTTTTATTTTTTAGAAGCAGGGTTTCACTCTGTTGCCCAGGCTGGAGGGCAGTGGTGCAATTACAGCTAATTGCATTCTTAACCTCTTGGGTTCAAGCAATCCTCTTGTTTCAGCTTCCCAAAGTGTTGTGACTACAAGTGTGAGCCACCTTGTCTAGCTAATTTTTGTGTGTATCTCCTTAATTTTTTTCCCGCCTATATAAAGGTAGGATAAAATATAAATAGTATTCAGATTGTGATGTAAGCTTAAATATTTAGAGGCTGACGAGGCAAAGAACAAGAAAAAGGATCACAGAGTTTTTTGAAAATGAGAGGCTTGGAGAAAATTTACAAGAGTCTGAAAATAAAAGTTTGGGGCAGGAGAAAAAAGGCTTAAGTGAGATTGATAGGGAAGGAGGAGGAAAGCATGAAGGGAGAGGGGCATGCTAATTTATTGTGCCCTTTACCTGTCTTCCGTGGATCTCAGCATCCGGGGCTGGGTCCCCACCTGGTGTGGAGTTGCCTTTCCCCTGACAGTCACTGTCTTTACTCAGAGCCGAACGCTCTGTCATCACATAGATGAAACCCTGCTAGATCTTTGTCTGTGATCTCTTAAGCATCCCCATGGAGGAACAACCGTTTTTCTAATGGATCCTCTGCAATCCCAGTTATTTACCTGTTTATGTCTTTCTGTGGGTCTTTGTGGCTCTTGTAGGATGGTAAGTGCCTCCATCCTAGTCTCTGGAGTCCTCTCTTCCAACTGCTGAATGTGTGTTGGTAGCTATGTGTCCATTTGCCTCTGTACCTGCTGGTGCTTTGACCGTTCATTCCAGTATGGTCTGTTCTTTCCTCATTGCTATTTCATTTGCATTAGTTGGCTAATAATTAGTGAATTTTTACAAGTGAACTGATTGTCAGTCCTGTGCTAGTGGTTGTAATGAATATAGAAAAAATATGCACAATTAATACTCATAGGTTTAATATGAGACATAAAGCATACTCATAAAAAAATGTAGTGCAAAGTAGAAAGTACAGAAAGAAAGCCTTAATATTCTCTCCTTTTCTATATTTGTCATATGTCCAATTTGGGGATGAGGAAGATGGGGATTTGAAATGGCTTTGGGCAGGAGGTGTTACCCTTCCTATCTTCCCTCTGCACCCTTACTTTGTCTTGTGGCTCTGGAAGGTATTCTCCCTGACTCTGACTCCTCCAGTTGTCTGGCTGGGTCTTTGTTCTTGAAGCAGCCTAGCTTTCCCTGACCTGGCCTGTGAGCATCATTCAGGGCTCTTAATCCCACATTGTGCTCTCTTTGTTGCACCTGTCTGTTCATGACTATTTTATTCATGAGGTGAGTGAGGATGGGGAGGAAGTTCTCAGTCCCAGGTAAAATGTTTAACAGGTATCTAGCAACTTGTTCCCCCCTCTGGGTTTGAAGCAATGGATTAGAGACTAAAGGGACCTCATGAAATCAAATGACATTATTCCTTGTGGTAGTCTGAAATTACAGGGTTTCCGATAGATTGGAGGATGTAACTGAGGCCTGAGGCCAAGGTGAGCTCTTTTTCTATTCTTTTACCTCCAAATCTGGACTTGGGGGTGGTCTAGGGTTAAGCTACGTGTATAGAGTAGGCTCCAAAAATACTTTCCTAGTCATGCAAATAGAGGTTTGAAGTTGGCCTGGCTATTCGTTGAAGGGCAAGTGTGAAAGTAGATGGGTCACTATTTTTCAATGCAGTGAACCTGCTACTCAAAGATAAGGCCCAAACCACATGACTTTGCTGCTATCTCATCAGTCTGCATTGTTTTCCTCTTTTGCCCTTTGTTGGGAAGTAGGATATGGAAAGGACGGCCCAACTGGGGAAACATGAGGACAATGGAATATGGTATCTAGCTTAATGGAGCTCATGTAGTCTAACTTCCCTGCCTATATACAGGGCTTCCTCTCTGTGTGTTGACTGGACAACATGGCCGAAGCTTTTCCTGCTAACCTTTCATCCTGGGCCAATACGCAGCTTTCCTTTTGTTTTTTACAACTCAGATACCAACTTTTTTCAGTGGCTTACCTGGCAGATAATCATGGACCTGAACATGTGCAGTTTAATTATGAAACTGGAAAAAAGTATTTTTTATTTCAAAGAGTGTTTGGAATCTTCAGATGTTTTAGCAAGGAAGATTAGGCACCATATCTACCTTAAAGATAATATCACTCCTGCGGGTACCTCAAGGAACTTGATAACAATTGTGTAACTGGGATGTACAGAGTCCCATCTACCTGGTTGCATGCCTTGACATCCTCAGGATTGAGGGATCAGGGGAAACATTCATAATTACTTAGAGAGTCATTTCTGGACTACAGTCCTCTTTGCTTCAAAGCCTATTCAGAGCCAAAGCTTTTAGGTGTCCTTTCTGGTTGTTTACTTATTTCTAACTCTATATCTATAATTCTTTATATTTTTCAGTTTTATGTTTTTCCCAGTTGTTCATTTTCTTCTTTCTACAACCTTTA
Organism: Ateles fusciceps; assembly: GCA_036589455.1. Lineage (NCBI taxonomy): Eukaryota > Metazoa > Chordata > Mammalia > Primates > Atelidae > Ateles > Ateles fusciceps. Next base: position 5,079,108 of record JAZHEH010003061.1, on the reverse strand, counting down.
CTGACACAAGCTTTCACTTTCTGACTTAATTTCCCCATTTTTCTTTATGTAAACCTCTTTTCTCCCCCACTTGAGGATGATGTCCAATCTTCTTTCTCCTCTAGTGCCTTTGACTTTAGTCAGTTGTTACAGAGGGTTTTCCTTTTCCCAGGCTTCTGCTCATTTTCCAAAGAAGGAGAGAGTGCTATTTTCCTGTAAAAAATAAAATTGTAGTTCTTGGATTTTTAGCTCAGTCTCCCTGTTTTCTGTCCTGAACCTGATTTCCTCATAAATTAAATTTCTCATAAAGGCATACACACTTTGTTATAATAAACCTTAATGTTTTCCAACAGTCAGTTCACATGAGGCGTGAATTAACATACTCCTTATAAAGTATTAACTCCGGTGTTACATTGCTAAAGAGACATTCACCTCTTGACTAGGCATGCTTTTGTCACTGAACACCCTCACTTAGAGTGCCTTTGTCAAAGATTTTAAGCCTTCTAAGACAATTAATACAATCCGTTTTTCTCCCTTCTCACTGTGTATTTTCAAATAGCCAGTCCTTGAGTTCACTGATTTTTTTCCCTCTGCTTTGTCCATTCTGCTGTGTAGAACCTCTAAAGAATGCTTCATTTCAGCAAATGTATTTCTCAGTTTCAAGATTCTGTTAGACTTTTTACGAAATTATTTCAGTCTCTTTGTTAGATTTATCTGATAAATTTCTGAATTGCTTTTCTGTGTTACCTTAGAGATCATTGAATTTCCTTAAAACTGCTGTTTAGAATTCTCGGTCATAGATCTCACAAATCTCCGTCTCATTAGCATCAGCCAGTGGAATTTTGTTTCGTCCTTTTGGGAACGTAATGGTTCCCTGTTTGCTATTGTTTCTTATGGGTATGTATCTATGTCTTCACACTGAAGGATTAGTTATTTATTCCAATTTTCTCTGTTTGGCTTGTTGCGGTTTTTATTGAATATATTTGCTTGGCCAGTGTTTGCTGCCAGGTTGCTGCCTCCCTTTTCAGCTCTACATGGTACCCGAAGCCCAGGTTTTCCTTGGCTCTAATAAACGGTCAGAATGCTACTTGTTCCAAATGTGGAAGGTCCCAGTGAATTTATCCCAGCAGTGTGGGAAGGCTGGCTAGGGGGTCATACCCAGGGGACCTGCAGAACGTACTTGCTACCGTGTGGTGCTGCTGAATAGCATTCTGATTTGGCATCCCCTTGGGCTGAGTTGCAGAGCAGAGTCCAGAGCTAGGGATGGTCATTCTCCCTCCTTCCTTTGTCTGCCCGTCCTCAAGTATATTTCTCCCTTTAGGCACACAATAAATTTCCCAGGAGTTAAGGCAAGGACAGGTCTCCTGGCCGGGAACCTAAGAAGGTGGGGTAACTGGTTAACCACTTCATTTTCACTTCTTCAGTGTAAGAACCAAAAGTTGGGAGAATATTTTTCACACGCTTGGTGCCTGGCAGAATGGGGGTGAAGAGCATAGTGAATGTGGAAGTCTGATTCTCCTACCATGTGCTCGAGTTTTTCAACTCTCCTGCCCCTAGAAATGCCTCATCGTCATACTTTAGCTCCGGATTGTTGCTGGTGAGAATCTCAGTGCCATATATTTGGTCACGGTTTTCTGTCAGGGGGAGTGAAGCCAGCTTGTCCCTGTGCCGCCATGTTGGAACTGCAACTGCACAATCCCTGAATAGATTTTAGTTTATTCTGTAAACTTCTTCCTTGTTTGAAGGTGTATATGTGGGTAGGTGGGTGAGTTTTGGCATGGGCAGTCATCCCAATTTGTAAACTACCACTACCAAAAGCATATAATAAATGTGACATTTTAGTCACAAAGGAAAATATTCTTCTTTTTATATTGAAAACGTGTATGGTTTTGATAAGATGTATATAACCAGCAAGAACCCAGTAAATGCGATATTTGATAATCTCGACTCAAAAGAATTGAATTACACATAGAAAATAAAATTTCTACAAACCATTTCATGTAAATTAGCTAAGAAAGTAGCATTTCCAAGGACTGAGACTCATATCTTCAGATCATTTTCCTAGAAAATTGTTACAATGTATTGTTTAAAGCGATTCTTGCTTTGCGTAATCATTTCACTACTTTGAAATTTATAAGGCATCAAGAAATTTAAATTAATATGTTAGATACTTAGCCTATAGAGAACAAATTTCTGGTTTGTTTGGGAGCAGTTCAAGTGATGGTTGAAACATTAAATGGCTTTTAGCGCATGATTAATTTTATCCCTCTATGTAAATAGAGGTAATAGGAATGTCTCATAAGATGAATGTGAGGGAAAAGGAACTTATTTTTACTTCTCATTGACAAATAGCAATGTTACATCAATAATAATTCAGAGTGGCATCTTAATACTAACTCTTGGTGCAAATATCTCTCATCCACTTGAAGTTAAATACAGTTTTATAATGTGTTGTGAAAATTAAAATGGCAGGATTTCCTTTTTACACTGAGGATTTGAAAAGTTCATGGTTCTATCCCATTGGTTAAAACTGAGGAAAGTAAGGCACTTACCTGTAACCTCAGCTACTTGTGAGGCTGAAGCAGGAGGATCAGGGCTGCAGTGCACGGTGGCTGTGATTGTAAATAGCCACTACACTCTAACTTGGACAACATAGTGAGATCTTGTCTAAAAAAAAAAAATCATGAGGAAAGTAGGAAAAATTTTTCTCCTAAAATTTTTCAGTAAGACTCAGTTAATACAATAGTGTTTGTAGGGTAAATAAACAAATGTTTTGTTAACACAGTGTAGTCTTATCATACAGACAGGGAACCAAAAGAAGAACCAGAAACAAATAAAACAAGCAAAATACAAAGGAAAAACCTTGTGAAAGGTCTTCACTGTTGTCACGAAAACATATAAAAGTCAGCATGATACATTTTAGAAAGGACCCTGGTGGTCATAGCTCCTAGATTAATTTGGATGAGTTACCTAGCCTTTCTGGGTCTCAGTTACCTTATTAAAGATGAATACTCCAGTGGTTCCAAAATACAGTCCGTAGATTGGTGTTATCTATGGTAAAATATTCATAGATAAAGGAAACTATTAAGGACATTTGAAAACAATTTTCATTCTAAGGACTGTTGTTTGGTATTTTGTTCTCTTTTGGGATTAAAAAGTGTGATAATAGTTTTAGCTTTACAATCTTAGCTTAAACATATTGACAACTCTGTGCTAATGGCAGAAGTGTTTTTTGTTTTTCTTTTAAACTTCACACTGTTTTAATAAACTTGAAAAATTCAGAAAACTCTAGTGGATACCTATAGGCTTTGCTTCAACCTTTTTCTATGACTATGAAATATTACAAAAGCAATTGCTACAAGCAGTATACCTACAATGCAAGCATATGTTCTTCTTTTTTAACACACAGAAGTGCTAGCCAATCTAGTATAAATTTCTGGCAATACTTTTCAAAAGTCATTGTAGGAGTAGCTGAGGTAATAACAACTATTGGAAATCTGAATCTCTCCGTACCTACCCAGTCCCACAGTTACACAGATCAATAAGCAGATAAAGTTAAAACTACACAAATCTTGTGCCTTCAGACTACCTGGAAGACAGAAACATTAAAACTGCAACTTACCTGTAAACACGAAAATAAACAGTAAATTACGGTAGAATCATATTTTAAGCTCCTGCCCCAGGTCTTTGTGGAAAGGTACTAACTGGAAACACTGTATGGGAAAAAGAAGAGGATATTGATATAAAACTGTATCCATATAAAACAGAGTCCTGGGAAATTAGAGCACTGACAAAGAGAAAGGATTTAAAAGTATATATGTAGGGCTTAAGGAAGACATCTTGGAAGGGAAATACTGCAGGAAGAGGATATAAATGAAGGTGAAATTGCCCCTTTAGGAATTGAGCAGAAAAGAGAAAGGAATGGGAAATTTAGAATCCTTAAAGACAAAACTAAAAATTCAAAGGACAAAAAATCATTTTCCTTGACTCCTCAGAAAAGCCATAATTAAGGAAACTGCCATACAGTAGAAAAGGTAATTATTAAAATAGTCATGTGTAAACCACCCCAAATGCCAGCCATGTCTATGCAGTACAGAAATGTAAACAGTCTTACCTATACAAAACTACCCAAGAAAAAAACAGAAAATAAGAATTAAAACTTATGGATTGGTAAATTTCCTGAAAACCAACCTCTTAAACAGAAAAAAATGGTATCATAGTACTCCAAACCAAATTAAATATTCTCAAATAACACATGTTAAATAATACATCAAATCAGTGATCCAAAGATTAATAAACGGATGGAAAACAAAATAAGAACTGATTAGAATCAGGCAAGAAATTGATACAGAAAAAAATGTCAGAAATGTCTAAATTATAAGGTGTCCAAGAGAATATTGATTTAAAAGAAAACTTAACAAGTGGTATTGAATAAAGCTAGAAAAACAACCAACAGAATGCAATGATATAGAAATTTTTTAGAAAGTGGTTGAAATGAAAATCAGGAAAAGGACATTGAACAAATGTGTAATTAAAGTCTATGAGGCAGAAGAAACAATGGGACAATAAAACTATTAATCGATAATAGTTTTCAGAGATAACAGACGGCATGACTTTACACATTTAAAGAGTCTATAGGGAACCTTGGAAGATTTACCACGATCAATTAGCTCCAAGCATGTCCTAGTATACTACTAGACTTTAATTACTCACAAAAAATTCTCAGTGCTTCCTGGAAAAAACATCACGTAACTTACAAAGACAAGATTATTATACTGGTATCAGACTTCTTGGAAACAATAAATAAAACAAAGGAATAATGGCAACATTTTCAAGAAACACATTGGATTTGCTCCCTCCCCCGAGTTCCAGCTAGGAGGCTTCTTGCCCCATGAAAATCGTTACAAAGTTCAGCTAGAGAATTCCTTCTCCCTGTGGCGTTATACCTCCTGGTCCTCTGACCACCCTCTTGATGGATCTCTGTGGTGCCAGGCAGGAATGGCTTGCTAGGGGATCCAGCGAGCTCCCCAGGGCCTTTCTGCTGCTTCCTATTCACTGCATTTTGCTTGGCTCTCCAAATTGACTGACCTCCATGTAAAGTCAGAAACTTCTCCTGCAAACAGATGGTCAGCTTCTCCACTGGGAGTATGTGTTTGGGAGATTAGAGTCCTCCTTTCTCACTTGTGCAGTTGGGGCATTCACAGTTTTGGCTGGGGTCTCCTGGGTCCTACAGGAGCATCCACTTCCTTCAGAAGGTCTGTGGATCCTCTCAAAATAGTTGATCTGGAGCTGAAACTGACAACGCGAGCTGCCCTCTGCTGCTCTGTCCAGAGCTGCAGTCTAGTCCAGCTTCTGGTCTGCCATGATCTCTTAATAGAGGTTTGTTTCTTCTATCCTCAATTTGTTTAGAGTTTTTATCATTATGGGATGTTGAATTTTATCCAGTGCTTTTGCAGCACATATTAAAATAAGTATGTTTTCATTTTTCTTCCTGTTAATGTGGTATTTCGTATTTATTAGTTTGTGAGTGTTAAACCATTTTTGCATCCCTGGGGATGCATCCACCTTCATCATAGTGAACTTTTTAATGTACTGTTGGATTTTGTTTGTTGTCTTGAGAATTTTTTTTAATCTGTTTTCATCAGGGATATTGGTCTGTAGTTTTGTTGTTGTTATATCCTTGTCTGGTTTTGGAATCAGGGTAATGCTGACCTTTTAATGTGAGTGTGAAAATATTCCCCCCTTTCAATTTTCTGCGATAGTTTGAAGAGTATTGGTGTTAATTTTTAAATGTTTGATAGAATTCAGGAGTGAAGCCATCAGATCCTAGGTTTTTCCTTGATGAGAAAGTTTTTATGACTGCTTCTGTCTTGTTACATATTATTGGTCAGTTCAGGTTTTCTATTTCTTCCTAATTCAGGCTTGGTAGGTTGTGTGTGTCCAGGAAGTTGCCTATTCCTTTTATCAGAATTGTTGGCTTATAGTTTTTGACAATATTATGATCTTTTGGATATCTGTTATTAATTGCAATGTCTTCTTTTTCATCTGATTTTTTTTTTTGAGTCTTCTTTCTTTTTTTCTTAGTATAGCTAAAAGGTTTGCTGATTTTTGTTGATTTTTTAAAAACCAACTTGGTTTGTAAATGGTTTATAATATTCTTTAAATCTCTATTTTGCTTATTTTGGTCTAATATTCATTATTTCTTTCTGCTATTTTGGATTTAGTTTGTATTTGGTTTTTTAGTTCCTTGACATGCAACGTTAGTTAGCTTGTTTGATATCTTTCTACTTTTTGATACGGGCATTGATCACTATAATCTTCCCCTGTAAGAACTGCTTTTCTTGTATCTCATAGGTTTGGGTGTGTTATTTTCATTGGTTTACAAGACTTTCTAAATTAACTTTTTAATATCTTTATGACGCATTTGTTGTTCAGGAGCATGTAGTTTAATTTCCGTGAATTTGTACAGTTTCCCATTTCCTTTTGACAAAACTGATTTCTAATTTTATTCCATGTGGTTATAAAATGTTCTTGATATGATCTTGGTTTTTAAACATTTGTGAAGACTTGTGAAGTAGCATGGTGTTTTCTGGAAAAATGTTCCATGTGCTGTTGAGGGAACTGTAAATTCTGTAGCTATTGGGGACAATGTTCTGTAAATATGAAATCCTTTTGATTTAGAGTGCGGTTTAACTCTGATGTTTCTTTGTTGATTTTCTGTCTGAATTATTTGTCTATTGCTGAAAGTGGAGTGTTGAAGTGCCCTACTATTATTGTATGATAGTCAGTCTTTCTCTTTAGTTCTGTTAATAGTCATGTGATTGATAAGCTCAGTGTTTGGTGCATGTACATTTATAATTGTCATCCTCTTACTATGATGATCCTTTAATCAATATATGGTGGCCTTTTTGCCATTTTTAAAAATTACTTAAAGTCTGTTTTATCTATTATAGCTACTTTTCTTTTTTGAATTCCATTTACATGGGGTATGTTTTTCCAAATTTTCCCTTTCAGTCTGTGTGTTTCTTTACAGGTTGAAGGGAGTTTCTCGTAGACAGTATATAGGTGGGGCTTTTTCATCTGTTTTGCTAGTTTTTGTCTTTTAGATGGATAATTTAATCCATTCACACTTAAGGTTATTTATAGGTGTTTAGTATTGCCATTTTGCTACTTGTTTTCTAGTTGCTTTGTAGATCCTTTTTTCTTTTTTCTTCTCTTAATTTGTGGGTAATTAATGTAGATCCTTTTTCCCTTTTTTCTTTTTTAATTTGTGGGTAAACGATGTTTTTCTAGTAGTATGTTTTGATTCTGTGCTATTTGTTTTTAGTGTCTCTATTACAGGTTTTTGCTTTATGGTTACTATGAGACTTGAAAAATGTTATTTTAAACTAATAACAATTCCACTTCAATTGCAAAGAAAAGTATAAAAAACAAACTGTACACTTTAACACCATTTCCTCCACCACCTTTTGACTTTTCAATGTTTCAATTTACATATTTTTGTATTTTCTGTCTCTTAACCAATTATTGTAGTTATTATTGCCTTTAATAGTTTTAGTCTTCCTAGTTAAGGTATAAATGGTTTACATATCATTATTACAATATTAGAGTATTATGAATTTGTCTGTAGTCTTTTATACAATGAGGTTTAAACCGTCAGATGTTTTCTTGCTATATTTTAGCCTACGTTTTTTCTTAATTGAATAAATCTCTTTAGTGTTTCTTGTAAGACAGGCTTGATGTTGATGAATTACCTCAGCTTTTATATCTCCTTCGTATTTGAAGAATCATTTTGCTCAGTGTAATATCTTGCCTGGCATTGCCTCGCCCCGCCCCACCCCCCCAAGCACTTTAAGTATATCATTTGATTCTCTCATGACCTGAAGGGTATCTGCTGAGAAATCCACTTAAAGCCATCTTGGACTTCGTGGAATGTGGTATGTTTCTTTTTCTGGCTACCTTCAGTATTCTTTCTTTGTCTGATTTTTATTTAATTTGATTATGAAGTGCCCTGGAGATTTTCTCTTTTGGTTTAATTTTACTGGTGACATTTGTGCTTCTATACTTGAAAGCTGTCACATTCCTCCAGATTTTGGGAAATTTTCAGCCATTAATTTAAAATTACTATTTCCAGGCCTTTTCTTTATTGTTTTCTTTGGGAATTTATGTTATATGGAGGTTAGTTTGCTTGATGGTATCCCATAGTCTTATAGGCCTTCTTCATTCTCTTTTGTTCTTTTTCATTTTTGTTCATCTGATTGGAAAATTTCATATATTCTTTCTTTGAGCTCACTGATTCTTTCCTTCATCTGATCAAGTAAGCTGTTGGAGCTTTCTAATGAGTTTTTCAGATCACTTACTGCATGCTTTATTTCTAGAATTTGTTTGGTTTAAAAAAATTGTTTGTATTTCTTTGTCAACATTTTAATTTTGTTTCTGGATTGTTTTTCAAATTTGATTTAGTTTTCAGTCTGTATTTTCTTGTGATTCCCTGAACTTCTTTGAGAGTATTATTCTGAATTATTTGGGAAACACTTCATAGATCTTCAGTTCTTCCAGGTCCATTACTGAAGCTTTGTTGGTTTATTTTGGTGTTGTCATATTTCTCGGAAAATTCATAATCTTTGTGTCTTTACATTGATACCTGCAGTTTTGAGGAGACAGCCACATCTTCCAGCTTTCGCAGGTGTTCTTTAGTGATATTAAGCCTTTGCTACTGACTTAATATTAGAACTTAATTACTGACCTGTTACTGCTTGTTTGCTTTTGTGGGGAAGGTTTATAACTAGTGCCAAAGCTTAAAAGCTGCAGCTGTACCAGAACAAAATTGCTGCCTTTTCCTTGTTTTCTAGTCTGAGGAAGACTTACTGTGAGCCTCAGAACTTAAAGGCTACACTGGAACTAAATTGCTTCCCTGCTATTTTTCCACATCTGGTTCAGAGTTAAGCAAGTGCTTAACTTGAACACGAACCTTTTCGTTAGTGCTGGGTCAGGAAAAGGCTTCATGTAAATCCCTGGGCTTTGTGAGAAATCTGGCCAGGGATCCAGGCCTTCCTACACATAATTTCTCATGCAGTGCTGGCCAGTCTCCTCAGCATGGCATTCTTGCTGATAAGAAAACAGAGCAGCCATTAAGATCCATGTGCCAGTCACTGAAATCTGTGCCCTCATTTTTGTCTCCCAATTCAGCCCTCCTGGCACTCCCAGTGGTTCCTGTGAAATGGGACTGGAGTGAGCTTCCTGCAAAGATTCAAAGACTGGTGGGGGAGATTGAATGTCCACCTCCAATTCTCTCTTCCCACCTTGGCAATCTTGGGTCTAGGGAAATTCTCTGAGAGTGACAGTACAGTGACTTGGAGGAAGATGAGGTGGTTCAGTCTAAAATGGTTCGTTCTTTTAGTTTGGTGGGTCCAAGGGTTTCTTTGTTTCTCTATCAAGTTCCGGTAAATTAAGGGTAACATTATTGTCTTTGAATAATTTGTATTAATACTTTTGTGGGGAGAGTGATGGGTGAGGATCTTTTGTTCTGCCATCTTGCTGATGTCACCCACAATGATAAAGTGTGTTTAGTTTTATAAGAAACCACTGTACTTGTGTTCCAAAGTGGCTATTACCATTTTATGTTTCCATCATTAGTGAAAGAGAGTCTTTGTTGCTTCACATGCTCACCAGCATTTGTTGTCAGTATTCTGAATTTTGGCCATCATAATAGGTATGTAATGGTATCTCATTTTTCACAAAACTTGAATTTCTCTGATGGCATGTGATATAGAACATCTTTTCACATACGTATTTGTTGTCTGTATGTCTTCTTTAAAGAAGTGTCTATTCAGGTCTTTGGCCCATTTTTTAAATCAGGTTTGTTCAACTATCTTTGAAAAAAAATATCTATGCTTTTGTGGTATTCTTTTTGTCCTTGTTATTGTGCATTTTTCACCGAAATGTAGCTAGGTGTAGGTTTCTTGTTATTCATTTGCTTTAGATTTGTGATTCATATCAGAAAATCGTGTTTCACTAATTTTTGAAAAAATTTCAGGTAGTATCTCCTCAGATATTCCCTCTTCACCATATTCTCTCCTTTAGGAAATCAGTTTAGTGGAAGTCTTTCTTGTTCTGTTCACTATTGTCCTTTATATTTTCTATCTTTATCTGTCTGTACTGCAGTTTGGACAATTTACTCAGCTCTGTGTAAGTCAGATAATCTAAATGTTGTTCAAAGACCAGTGCTGAGATGTTGATAAGATAAATGAACAGACCAGGCATGGTGGCTCAGGCCTGTAATCCCAGCAGTTTGGAAGGCCAAGGCAGGCGAATCACGAGGTCAGGAGTTCGAGACCAGCCTGGCCAATATGTTGAAACCCTGTGTCTACTAAAAATACAAAAATTAGTGGACATGGTGGCACGTGCTTGTAGTCCCAGTTACTGGGGAGGCTAAGGCAGAAGAATCACTTGAACCTAGGAGGCGGAGTTTGCAGTGATCTGAGATCGCGCCGTTGCACTCCAGACTAGGCGACCAAAAAAAAAAAAAAAGCACAAAACAAGAGAGTAAGCATTTAGAAAGTTTTATAGTTATTTCACATTGCTGTGACATCATCATCATTGTTATTTGAAATAAAAGTGTCAGCCTGAAATGGATTGAAAAGTTCAAGTGTAGCACTTCACCACAGATAGCTTGAGGTACACAGTCCCTTATACATGCACACTTCTGTCTGTCTACCCGTTATAGATGGATAGATCCATGGTCTATTTTTCCTGTTCTATTATGGCAGTTCTGTTCTTCAGGGACAAAGTTAGGCATTGAATCTCATTTTTTTTTATGTTGACTGTCTTGTATATTATCATTTTTAACTTTTTGGGGTTTTTTTTCATCATTTTATTTTGCTTGTTTTTCTTAATTCTCTTGTCTTGTTTTCATTTATACTGACTCTGTCTTGTGTCTTTTTCAAGGTGGTTTTCATCTCTGTGATGGTTTTACTTTTCTTCTCCACCTTATTTGGAACTAAGCATGTGTTTTATCTTTTGCTATTGTCTTTGACAGAGTTTCATAGCAGTTATTAATCTATGTTGTGTTATTTTTAAGGAGATACTTGATTCAATATATTTTTAATTCAGTTGCTATCTTTCTTGAGGATTTCTGTTTTCTTGATAGCAATATTTTAATGATTTTTTTCCTACTCGTTCATCTTTTGATTCTTTACCCTTAACATTAAAAAAAAAAAAATAGCATGCTTGTGTAGTTCTGGGTCTGTTTTTGTTTTATTTTTCATTTTAGAGTTTGGTGAGTTCTTTGCAGACCACATATTTGCAGGAGGTTCAGGTTGGGAAAGAATCTAGGTTATATTTTATACTGGCCAAAAGTTTCCTGTAATACACTTGTGTGTGTGAAGGGAGTTGTTTTGGCCTTTATTTCTCCCTAGCCATCAAGACTGGGAAGCTGTGGGGTCTGGCAAGGGTCTGTTTCCTCCTTTATCTCAGTTCAGCGTTGTTTCTCTTTAGTATTAAAGCTAATTTAGAGAAGGTTTTCTGCATTCCTTCCCTATTGCTAAGTTTCAAATATTGTTGGCTTCGCCTTTTGGGTGTGCTGTCTGTCTGAGAACATGAACTCTGCCCGCTTTGAGACTGCAGCCTGAGATGTCATCTCAGTATCTTTTCCCATGCTCGTTTGACCTTGGGGTTTTTGGAAGTTCATAAATACCTTTTGGTGTTTGATGTTGACTTGATGTTGTATTATATTACCATTTGTGTTACTTGAATTACCTGTTTTTTTAGAATTTCTGAAAGGAAATCTCTGCTATTTTATAACTGGAAATCTGATTTTTTTTTTAAAGTGATTTCCATGATGTCTCAGATAAATTCTTAGAAAAAGAGGATTCACGTTATAAAAATTGAGAATGTACTACATTTATTAATACCTCTGTTGTTTAGTACAACATACCTATTCATTTTTATTATTACTATTTTAAATAATTACAGGTAGAAAAGACCTCTATTACTTTTTAAGAGATACTTTATTTCCCAGTGAGCTAGAAAAGCATGCTATTTGCTTGAACACATGAACTGTACTTGGCAGGGAGTTCATAACTAAGAGGCAAAAAAAATTGATTGGCTTGAATATTTCACCACTATTGTTAGCCCAATATATTGAGTAACGAGATTCTGTCAGTTTTCCCTTATATATTTCTTACGTGCATCTTACATATTATTTGCGTTTCTAGTAATATTACAAGTCTTGTGAAAGCTACAAAGGAGTGACGAATTGGGTTGTCACCTTGTTTGGCAACTGGCATACTTATGAAAAATGCCTGTGAGGCTCGTCAGATTCATAAAGTATGGGGTGCAGAGAGATTCTTGAGGAGGCCTGACACATTCTCCTGATGCCAGGTAGTGATACCACAGAGCTGGATGACTAGATATTTGACCTGTGTATAAAACCTGGAGGCTCACTAGGAGGCTAGTTTCAGATTCCCAAACATATACTGTACGTTTACTATATGCTTGGAGTTTTTACATGAATACTCTTTTTTTTATCCATATGTTAACTGTCAAGGTATATTATTATTCTCACTTTAAAAATGAAGAAAGTGACATTTAGATAAGTCATATGATGTTTGCAAAGTCACACGGGCCTGTTGTTGGTTGGCCTGGAATTGAACCCAAGTTTTAGACTTCCTCTCCTGTTCCTTCTGCTATCTTATCCAGCTCCTGGGCAGCTGTCTAGTTTCTTGCTACAAGATTTTCCCAGCAAACATACCCTCTTGACTTAGTTCAGTTTCCATTAATTTTACATGAAGGTTTGACTTCCTGACTCTCAGCTTTTATCTGACCCCCCAATAATAGCAGAGACCTAAATACCATGCTGAAGTTAAGTGACTGAACCTTTCCAAAAGCATATATATGGGGTCAGGATATGACACCTTTTTTCTGTTCAGTCCTGATTTGCCCAGGGTTGCCTAGATTATGGCGTTTTTTTTTTCCCTTGGGTCCCTTAATAGCTTAGAAATTGTGTACATGAACAAAGAAGGTTTGAGGCACTGTAGACATTTTTAGAAAGAAATGTGAGGTTCTCATATTTTGAACAGGTAACATGCAGGACTAAAGGCATAACAACTCTGTAGAGGGTCAGATGAGATAAGTGTAGGATTCTCAGAATAAAGCCTAGGTAAGAAGACTCTACATAAGCAGGGTGGGGAGGAGAAAGAACCACCCACAAGTGAGTTTTGCTGTCAGTATCCTCTAGTTCTAGAGCTCAGAGGTGACTTATTTTTTTGTATTTATAAGAAAGATGGTTTTTTAAAAATTTACTATTCCTTGATTATTATGTGACTTTTGACATTAAAGGTTAGAAGAACAAAGTGAAATGTATTGTGGCAGGACCCAGCTTTTCCTCCTTCAAATTCCTTTAGAGAAGTTGCTGCCTGGCAATATTTATCTTTATACAAATCACTGTGCTTTGGGGAATATTGATGTGTGTGTGTGTGTGTGTGTGTGTGTGTGTGTGTGTGTGTGTGTGTGTGGTGGTGGTGGTGGTGGGGGTTGGTGGGCATAGAAAGAAAAGCACATTGCTTTGGTGATAATAGTTTACTACACCCTGTTTATGCCAGGTGGTTCTATTTGAGTAGGAAAAGCGAAATTCTTCCACTGCTTCTTATGAGTAGACATTCTAAGAGCTTGAAGGAGGTCCTGATTTTTATTTGGTTTTGAGATCAGAGTCATCAACAAGGGGACATGTTTATAAATATTAGGCCATGACCTTTGTATAACCTCTCTAGGGTAAAGAAAGGAAGTTAGGGCAGAAATCAGAACTTAGGAGTCAACCTGACAGTAACGAAGTTTTCTGGGCATCATGGATGACACTTAACAGTTTCAGTGCTTTTGTTTAATCAGACACACTGTTTTGTTCACTATTTCCTTCTTCTCCAGAAAGCTCTTAGCCTGGATATTTTAAAGGGCCACTAAGGAGCTTTTAGGACATCCTTTCTGTGGGACCAGGGTCATCTTTTTTGTTGTTAAACTTTGAGGCATGCATTTACTTGACCACATCACCAATCATGGCTTCTTGTGTGTAAACTATCATAATTATGAGTGGCTAAATCATACGTATCCTCAGGAAAACATAGACCTCATGGAAGGAGTCTTGTGCAGTGGAACTAAAATGTGTTCTAGTTAGAGTATCAGGCCTGAAGTGGGCGTGGTGGGAGATAAGGCGCAGAGAGAGCACAGGATTTTAGCCATGTGGTCTTCATCCTAGAAACAGTGAGAAGCCAATGAAGAGTCTTAGACAGGCAGAGGACATGTAAGATTGAGGAAGTGGTGATTTTAAGTAGAGATCTCTGTATTAAGAAATCTGTTTTTTATAAACATCAAAACTCTGCACTCTGGAGACAGACTAGTTTTTGACCAGAGTGTGTGTAGGAGGATCGGTTAGAAGTGATTGCAGTAGAGCCTATACAGAACACTTACAAAAATAGACAATAAAATAGGCCCCTAAGAAAGCTTTATTTAATTCCACTGGGTCAATATAATGCAGATGGGTTTGTGATTATAATGCAGTAAAATGAGAAATCATTTTTCACAGAGTTTAAAAAGCCCAATGTTTTAAAATTAAATTTTACAGGACAACCTTGAGTATAAGGGGAGATAATGAGTGGAAATTATTACTTGGAATTAATAATATTCATATAAATATTAATGATATTTAATGTATGTTAACATGAGCTAGGTATTCAGTCATTAAGTTAGAAGAAAGAAACAAAACAAACTGGAATAAATAAGAAAGATGAAAATAAACATGAGTAAAAATATTTTAATTAGACAACAAGAGTAACACTAAACCACAGAGAAGATTAAGAAACCCAAAAGCTAATTCCTTAAAAGAGTGATTATAGATAGACATCTGTCAAAACTGAACAAGAAAAAATGATGCAATATAAACAAAACAATTTGAAGAAAAAAGATAAAAATATCAAGTCAGAGTTGTAACGATTTTGAAGCATTAAATTGATAAGCTCTAGAAAAACACAAAATCTGTGTGTGCAAGAGAAAATATAGAAATTGAACTGACCAATAAATATTGAAGAAATTAGATAGTCAAAACCTCCCACACCCTAAACACCCAGCCAGCATGCAGCATGGGTTTTCTTTTCTTTTCTTTTTCTTTCTTTCTTTTTTTTTTTTTTTTGAAATGGAGTTTCACTCTTGGTTGTCCAGGCTGAAGTGCAATGGCACGATCTCAGCTCACTGCAACCTCTGCCTCCAGGGTTCAAGCAATTCTCCTGCCTCAGCCTCCCTAGTAGTTGGGGTTATAGGCACCTGCCGCTAAGTACAGCTAATTTTTTGTATTTAGTCGAGATGGGGTTTTGCCATGTTGGCCAAGCTGGTCTTGAGCTCCTTACCTCAGGTGATCCGTCCACCTTGGCCTACCATAGTGCTGGGATTACAGGCATGAACCACTGCACCCAACCCAGCACAGCAGCATGGTTTTCTAAATGACTTCTAGCATGGCTTCAAGGATCAGTCAATGCTTAGTTTATAACGTTGCTCCAGCATACAGAAAGAGAAAAAGCTTCGAAGCTTATTTAAAATAATGGTCCACAAATGGGTAGGTGTAAAATATGTATGTTGTTTTCCAGTTTCTGGCTCATAACTCCCATAGCCCTTGTTACAATCTTTTGTTATAATGTTTGGATGCTTCAGGTTTCAGAATGAGGCCTCAGAAAACAATCTCTCTCTCTGACCTTCTCCTGCCTCCTTTTCCTGCTCCTTTCTCTCTCTCCTCAAGGCAGGAATCTTCCCTAGCCTTTGTTTTGAAGCTGGCCATAAAGAAATTCTCCAGCCTACCTTGTCTGCTTTTAAGACCCCCATTTCAAAAGAGGTTCTTTTCATACCTTCAAGGAAGGAATGCTGCACAGAAAGGCCAAGAAGAACCTGAACAGACAGTTGTTGGGTTTATTAATGTTAGATCATACCTTTTTGTTGAGCCGTATTTCTGCATAGTTGTCAGTCATACCTATCAAACGAAGTCCCCATAGAAAGCCGAAGAGGAAGTAATTCCTTTCTCATTATGTGTGAGCAGTAAGTGAAATAACCCATGCAGAGTGTCTTGCTTTGTTTAGCGTAGTTCCTAGCACATAGTAATTGCTTATTTGATACTAATTTTCCCATCTTTATTGAGGAATAATTGGTATACAAAAGCCTGCATATAATTCATGTATATAATTTGAGCTTGAACAGATGCATATTAATGTTACCATCACCATATTCAGGTAATAAACATATCCATAAACTTGTACAGTTTCCTTGTGTCTTCTTCCTTTTTTGTGGTAGTGAGAATACTTGACATGAGATCTACCCTCCTAACAAAATTTTAGATACACAATACCTTATTGTTAACTGTAGGCACTGTGTTGTACAGCAGATCATTGGAAATTACTCATCTCGTATAACTGTAACTTTTACATCCATTGAACAATACTGTCTATCATCTCCTCTGCATTTCCTAGGAATCACCATTATATTGTCTACTTCTGTACTGCTGACTAATTTAGGTGCCTCATGCAAGAGGAATCATGTAGTGCTTGTCCTTCTGTGACTGACTTATTTCACTTATCTAATATTAGCTGTTGCAAACAGTCATGCCAACATTGAGAAACATGGAAATTGATTTTTCCAAGTATGGCCCTTTGAGTTCTTTCCTCATCTGCCAGTGAGCAGTGGCATGCCTTTGCTTAGTGGGAAGAAGAGCCCACAATAACAGTCAGTTTAAGAACAAAGCTTTTGTACTCGGTGGTCTAAATTTTAGAATCCTTAAATTTTGATCTCTTCCCTTATAAAGTAAGAAGGAAGATAATATTTTATATTTCATGTTTTCTTTCCCTGAAGGTTTCAGTTAAAAGTACTTCCATCAAGCAAAGCATAACTGCATTCTGAATAATGCATTAGGCCTTTCCAGAGACAAGGAAGACGTAAAGGAACAAAAGGCATTTTTTTTTCCTCCTCAGAATAGTTACTAATCAGGTTGAAAGAATATCTATTTTTAACCTCAATTAATGTGTACTTTTCCCCTGTAGTATGTTTGGGAATGATCTTATCTCAATCAGCTCTTTTATGTTAATTGTTTTACAGTTGGATAAGTAGAACAATGTCACACCCTTCTCCCCCCAGTTTTTTTTTTCTCTGCTAACATTATACGTACATTAAACTAGTGGATTCTTGGTCTCTATGTAAAATGGTTGCACCTGTGTTATGGGTTGAATTATGTCCTCCACCCCCAAAATTCATATGTTGAAGTCCTAACTCTTGGTACATTGAAATGTGGCTTTATTTGGAGACAGAGTCTTCCAAGTAATCAAGTTAAAATGATGTTATTAGAGTGGACTCTAGTCTGAATAAAAGGGAAATAGGGACACAGACACACACACATGCACACATACAGGGAGAATCCCGTGTAAAAACGAAGGTAGAGACCGGGGTAATGTTTTTACAAGACATGGAGGGATTGCCAGCAAACCCTCAGAAACTAGGGGAGAGGTGTAAGATAGATCCTTCCCTCAGACACCTCAGAAGGAACCAAACCTGCTGCTGTCTTGACTTTGGACATCTGGCTTGAAGAACTGAGACAGTAACTTTCTGCAGTTGAAGCTCTAGCCAGTTTGTGGTAGTTTGTTGCAGCAGTCATAGCAACCAAACACAACCTGTGTGAAGTCATCTGGGAAGTGGCATCTTAGCAGAAGTAGCAGATTTGTTTTCACATTCCAGCTCTGCCATGTAATAACTTGTGCAACCTTCAGCACCTTAACAGTTTTGAAAATCAGTTTCCTTACTTTGTTACTGGTCTAAAAACAGCCATTCTTTGCACTCCCCGTGCTTTTACTCTGCTAGAGTCTGAGAATCTTGATAATTGCTTTCCTTGCCTGTCTATGGTCTGAGGAAGGCTTTCTTCCTTCTTAAAATGTGAAGCATGAAATAAAGGGAAACTCTTAGTCCCCACTGACATCATAGAAGCAGTAAACCTAGCGCGGTCATCCCTCACCCAACTTGCGCTAATCAGGGTTTGATCCTCACATGTGTTAACCTATTTTATCCTCACAGCACTCCTGGGGTGACAATACTATTCTTTTCCCATTCTAAAACCAAGGAAGCTGAAGCATAAAGTGTTTTAAGTAAATTGCCCAAAGTTACACATACTAAATAGAAAAAGAATTTGAAAACATGCATACTGTCTTAAGAGCCGGTGCTTTAACTATTACACCAAAAATCTTTAAACCACTGTCAATTGGGAGTTTTTTTCTGCAGCATTGAAGGGCTCCTAGAGGATAGGCTTTCCTCTAATATGAGAGTAAAACCCCTACTCTGATTGGCTGTGAGGATTTCATAAGATAATATGCTAAATGCATGGCAAAGTCCTTGTGTATAGTAAGTGCTCAATAAATGTTTGCTCAGTTTGCGTCTGTCAAGGGAGCAAGAGAAGTCATGAGGACTGGAGAAACTCCTGCTTCTCCCTGCTCCCAGAACACAGAGCGCTCAGCCTGTGTTTAGGTGCTTTGGGGGAGGAGGCAGCAGTTGGGGTGCTGATGTGGACAGCAACAGCTTCTGCTATTTCAGGTGTGGCCTGTGAGTCTGAGGTAACTCCATGTCCAGGAAAGTGGCTCACCTGCTGGAGTCCTGACCTCACTCATAGATGGGGACAGTCTGAACCACTAGGGGCAGAGGATAGAGAGGCAAAGGTGGCTGGAGCATAACTCAGGAATTTGGCCTTTTTTTTTTTTTTTTTTTCAGTGTGACCCCTAGAGCAGCCTGGAAACAAGGTGGCCTGGAATGGCTTGAGAGGTTCTTTCTGGAAAGGAGCTATTGAAAGGAGCCTGAGGCAGAGACACCTGTCCTGTATCTTAGAGTCCCTTCTTCTTAGTGTTACTGATTTCAGGGCACATGTGTTGCTCACTTCCACAGTCAGTGTGAAAGGGAATGCACAGGTGGGCCTTGATCTTCACAGAACTTAGGAAATGTGAAGCCCTTATTGTATGCACAACTCTGCTCCCAGCGTGAGCTGGGATGTGAGAACAAAGCCACGTCTTGGGAAGACTGAAAGGAATATTATATCCAGAGATCGCCACTCCTCTGTGGTGAAAATTATGCTCATAAGAAGTTAGTACCTTCTTTTTACTATGTACTGGCAAAATGAAAATTATTCTGGAAAATATGTGTTAGTCCACATTAATTTTTCTTTTCTTTTTTTTTTTTTTTTTAGAAAGAGGCAGGTCTCTGCTGTAGCCCAATTTAGAGTGCAATGATGTCATCATAGCTCTGTGCAATCTCAAACTCCTGGCCTCAAGTGATCTTCCCATCTCAGCCTCCTGAGTAGCTAGGCACATGCCACCCTGCCTGGCTAAATTTCCAAGAGCTTTTGAAAGGAATTTGAGTCATTTTTTGATGGGGATCTTTGACAACTTTATCATGTAGGTGATCTCAAATTACATATGTGGGGAATGATTCTCTGTTCTGTTTTCATTGAAATTTTAGTCCCTTCCCAATTTATATAGCTGAGTAAAGCAGAATGTCGCCACTATTTCTAAAACTCCCAGCTCTTGCATCTTCCAGTTTTAGAAAGTAAAGCGTTTCCAGTTTTCAGAAGACTGTCAGCTATATAACGTGGTTGATTTTTGTAGACTTCATTGAAGACTGGGAGAACCGCAGGAGTTCTTCCACAATCTTGGTCCACAGTCTTTCTCACTTTTCTGCATTCTCCCTTCCATCACTCCCCATTTGCATCACCTCCCCATCAGGAACAACTTTCTCTTTCTCTTGGAAAAGAGTAGCTTTTGTTTTTGTTTTACATGACTGTAGTCCAGAGACCAGCAGAAACCCATGACCTTTAGCAATTTACCCTATCCTTACTGGAACAGTGTACATGTTTCCTCAACAAATCTCTTCCTAAGAGAAGTAATCGTAATAGTCACTCAAAGACAAATTAAAAATCTGTCATCACACATACTTTTCTGCTTTTTCAAACAATGTAAGCAGAATGCCAGTTGTTTTCTTTTGGATGTTAATGCTGACAGCAGTGCTTGCCCTGTGCTGTGATTCTTTTGGCTTTTCAGGATTGTTAAATTTGTGGAGCTATACAGAGGGACCCCAGATTAATTCTAGCTATTTCTTTTCTGTCCTTGGTCATTGATTTCTCTTACATGTTTACACACCACCTCCTTCCTTCTAATTTTCTGCTTTTACTCTACTGTGAAACAGAAAACCAAGTAACAACAAAATACAGCCGGTCTCACTTGAACAGGCGCCAGGTGCTGTGCTACGCACTTTGTCTGCCCTGACTCACAACAGTCCTTGAGATAGGTGCTTGAATATACATTTCATTCAGATGATAAAGAGGGCATAAAGAGAGCTCTTCAAATAAAATGGCATGATTAGTAAGTGAAAGATTCAAACTCAAAGGTGTTATGACTCAATGGAACCCAAAACTACCACTTAGTTCTGCCCAAATAGTACATAAAATGAAGGTGGTAGTTTTTCAGGAAGGGTCAGGTGCTGTCTCTACGAAGTAAATGTATTTGATTCAGTAGAATCTGTGACATTTATATGACCAGTGCAAAAGAATTGTTAGCTCTTATTTGCAGAATCTAAATTTTGGGTTGTTGGGCGTTCCTGTAGGTTGAGGATCAGGGAAGACCTCTTTGAGAAAGTGGTACCTGTTATGAATTCTAGGGTACGTTTACTTGACCTGAACTATTTTCTTTTTTTCATTAATTAATTAATTAATTAGACCCAGGACTGGGGGTCTAAACAGAATTTAAAAGGTGAAGTAAGTTTGAGAGACAAGGAGAGGAGCAAGACTTGGTCAGAATTCTTGTTAGGCATTTAGAAAGACGAGGGCTGCTTGTAATTAAATTGAAGGGAAGAGAAGCTATAGAAAGTATGATTTTATTCATTCTCTCCTTCGGTCCTTAGATAGTCTCCGTGTTAGAGACTATGGATACAGATTCCTTGTCTTTGAAAGGCTTGTTTTAGGAGCCATTCAAATTAGGGGTAAGTCAATTTTTATACAAAGCAATGAGTTAAAAGCCATATTAGAGGAATAAATATAGAGTTGGGAGCAGAATATATCTGATTAGGGTTCAGCCAAGATGTGTAATGTAATGTATAAAGCCTATGAGCTAGACTGTTGAACAGGACTTAGTAAGGCACTGAGGAGATAGGAGAATCAGATAAATAACCTTGTTATAGCCACTAAATGTGGAAAGATACTGCTTTTTAAAATTTTTCTATAGTTTGTGGAAACACATTTTAATTATGAAAGTAATATGACTGACTGATCTGTCACTGATTCTCACTGTGAGAATTTCAGAAGGAATAAATAAAATGAGCATTCCTTTTTAGAAACTCTCCCTTCTAGGCCCCTTCAATCTGACTGTGTGTGTGCGTGTGTGCGTGTGTGCGTGTGTGTGTGTGTGTGTGTTTCAGAACCAGCCACTGTAATCAGTGTCATTGGTCTTTTCTATATTCATTTTAAAACACAGAAAACCTGAGTTTTGTTGTATGCATTTAAATCCAAATAGGACGACTACATACTGCGTTTTTATCTCTATGTTTTAGATCTGCTTTTTCATGCTCCATAGTATGAGTACACAGAATGTGCATATTATTTATTTAACTATTCCCCCTATATATTTTTTTCTTTAGCCATTCAAAGAATGCAGAAATTAATGTCTTTTTGCAAACATGCAACTATATAGATACCGTGAAGGGGGACTTTCTAGGTCAAAAAGAATATACATTTAAATGCCAATAGATACTGATAGATTGCTTTCTAAAGTGTTTCCGTTTATAATTCCTCAACAAATAATGAAGTTACTTATTTCTTAGCACCTCTGTCAAAGGTAGTGTTATCAAGCTTTTGAATTTTGGTCAAACTGATGGATGAAGCTAGAATCATTTTATTGATGTTTTATTTTCCTAAATACTAGTGATACTGAGCATAGTTTTACATGTGTATTGATCATTTGAGTTGTTCTATGAATTTCCTGTTCTTGTTTTGCATCCATTTTTATATTTGTTTCTTTGTAAAACATTTGTAGAGTTTTACGGAAAACCTGGTTTGCATACCTGAGAAACAGTTTTCTGTTACCTACGTTGCACATGCTTTTACCCACTCTATCACTTCTCTTTTAACTTTGTTTATAGTGAGTTCTGAAATTTTCAATTTTGATGTCATATTATATACCAATGTTTTCTATTATTTGTGTTCTAGTATATGTTTAAGAGATCTTTACCTTCTCCTATGTGTGTTTATTGACGTGACCATATTCCTCATTCCACCAGTGGAGCTGTAAACTAACATGGATATTTCAACTCATTTTCAAAGCTGTAGAATTCCTATTAATTCCTATTAGCACATATAAAAATAGAATGTAAAGAAATAGGACAGAAAGAGAATTAACAACTATACGTTATCCATCTGTTTCTAAGGACTAATTAAATGTCTTTCTATTAGTGAGTTGAATCGATGAATTATCCTACTTTTAAAGAATTCTTCAGTAAAAAAGAATTCCAGAGAGATGTACAAGTATTTAATATTATTTTCAGATGTAATGGCTGTGAGCTACCTTCTTTTAGGTACTACATTTAACTGCTTGGCTTTTGCTTTGTTAATAGTCAATAAAGAGGATAAATTATTTCAAGTTTTTCTTTTTGTTTTTGTTTTTTTTTTTGACAGGATCTCACTCTGTCACTTAGGCTGGAGTGCAGTGGTGTGATCTCTGCTCACTGAAACTTCTGCCTCCCAGGCTCAAGTAATTCTCCCACCTCAAGTGATTCTCCTGCCTCAGCCTCCTAAGTAGCTGGGACTACAAGTGCCCTCTCCCATGGCTAATTTTTGTATTTTTTGTAGAGATAAGGTTTTGCTGTGTTTCCCAGGCTGGTCTTGAACTCCTGAGCTTAAGCAATCTGCCCACCTCAGCCTCCCAAAGTTTCTGGGAACACAGGCATGAACCACCATGCCTGGTCTAGGTTTTCTAGGAGACGTTTGGTTCACAACTTCTGGTGTCAATACTGGATTGGTTGTCAGCCCCTACCGAAAGTTGTCTAACCGTAGGATGTAAAGTAAATACCATTTTCCACCCCATATTCTCACTATGAATGGGAACAAAACTGAAGTAGACTTTACTTAAAAAGGTAAAAACCAAATTTAAAGGCTGAGTCATCCAAGAAATAGTGCTTATTTATTTCTAGGTACGTAAAACAATCTTAAACTCCTAAAAATATAAGTTGTTTAGCAGTTGATCTAAAACTGAGGAATTTGACTTCTCAAGAAGAAAGCTCAGTGAGAAGCAAGAAGTAACTTGGATACTATGATACAGAGAAGATCAAAGTATCTGTTTCTAGCATAGCAACTTGGCCCAAGACAATCCAGTGAACAGAAAACATGCTTGGGCAGATGTTTTTATGAGGAAGGCCCAGTAGGTCCGTGAGCTCAGCAATGGCAGAAGTGTGAGTGGTGGTGTTGTGGACCGTCTTCCTGCTCGAGAAAGAATCCAAAACTGTATTTTGGGGTATGAGAATTAGCGGACATCTTTTGGGTATCTTGCTGACAAATGTTAGTCTTAAGTTTCCAACGAAGGCAGCTAGAGTTCAGGGCTGGGCTTTGGTCTCAACGGTGAACTTGAAGTGTTAACTTGACCATGAAGGCAGAGGACTATTTTTATCAACTGAACTAATACACGGTGGTGAGCTCATTCGTTGTGCATTTATTATTTACTGACCACCTACTATGTCTCAGGTAATGAAAATACCAATGTATTTAATAGACAAAAATCTCTATTCTTGTGCAGCTTGGATTCTATTGGGGGAAGACAGATGATAAAGCATAGACTGCGTCACATGGTGCTATCAAGAAAAATAGAGCTGAGAATGGAGATAGGAAATATCAAGGTATAGAAGTTGGAGTTTTAAAGAGTGGCTTGAGAGGGTATGTCTGAGAATGTGGCCTCTGAGCAAATATCTGAAGGAGGTGAGGAAGTGAGCCATGCATCAATCTAGGGAAAGAGGATGTGTTAGTTTTCACTCGTATAAGGGATTACCTGACACTGGATAAGAATAAAGGAAAGACATTTATTTTGGCTCACATTTCTGCAGGCTGCACAGGAAGTGTGGTGCCAGTATCTGCTTCTGCTGAGGCCCCAGGATGCTTACGATCATGGTGGAAGGCCAAGCAGGAGCTGATGTGTCTCATGGAAAAAGAGAGAGAGAGAGAGTGGGAACTTGCCAGGTTCTTTTAAACAACCAGGTCGCACATGAATGCATACAGTGAGAACTCACTCATTACTACAAGGACAGCACCAAGCTATTCATGAGGGCTCTGCCCCTATGGCGCAAACGCCTCTCACTGGGCCCACCTCCAATATTGGAAGTCACATTTCAGCATGAGATTTGGAGGGAACAAAACATCCAAATCCTATCAGAGGGTTTTCAGGAAGAGAGAACTGTGAAAGTGTCTGAGGTGGGAGAGTACTTGGCATGTGTGCTTAGTGAGGGTTCAGCCAGAGAAGTGCCCACACATGCACATGCACATGCACTGAGATCAGTGACAAGGAATGGGTTCAGATGATTAAAGGGGCTGGTTAAGCAAGTCAGAAATGTGTAGGGCAGGCAGTCAGGAAGAAAATAGTATGAATAGGATTTAAGTCCAAGGACCCGGGCCAATGCTGTTGTCTACAGGTGGAATTTCTTCTTACTGGAGGAAGCTGTAGCCCTGCTCTTAAATTGTATCTGATTAATTTAGGCCCACCAGCTAATGCAGGATAATCTCTGTTACTTAAGGTCAAACAATTAGGAACTTCTAAATTACATGTGCAGAATACCTTCACAGCAACACCTAGTATAGAGTTTGAATAACTGGGGACTGTAGTCTCCCCGCTTGGCATATTTTTGAAAAGCCATCACTATATGTTCAAAGAATAATAAGGAGCCAGTAGGATTAGAGAGATGTGAGCGTGTAGAAAAACAGATGAGTTAGAGATAATAGAAGCCATTTGAAGGACTTTGAAACTGACTCTGAGAAAGATGTGGGGCTGTTAGAGTATTCTTAGCTTAGAGAGAGAGAGAGAGATCTGATGGCTATTTTGAAAGGTTAATGCCGGGCACTCCATGGGGGAATAAATGGAAGATGGCAAGATCATGTTATAACTTGGAGACCACATGATGTTTGCCTTATTCACTACATGTTCCATACTAGGTTAGGGATATAAGTCTTATTTCCAAGTCCCACTGGACTGTATCCTGATTAAGAGGGTTTAGTAAGGAAATACTGAGTTTATTTACTAGGTTCCTAGAACTATGATAGGTGTTAGGAATGTAAAGGTGATCAAGACGAAGCAATGTATAGTCTTTTGTTTCCTCAAAAGTGGTACAATTTACAGTGAGCTTCCCTCACTGTACCACCACTGGCACTAAAATGTCATGTGATGTTAAGTTTTAACTGTGGTGATGTGGCAGGTCTCACGCCTTCCTGTACCTTGCCCACCATGTTTAGGCTTTTGAGATACATGGTACAGAAGACATACAGGGGCATTCCAGGCAAGGCATAGGCTTTTTACCTTGATTCTCAGACTTCTTTATTATCCTTTTGGGTTAAGATAGAAAAAACAAACAAACAAAAAACTAGAGTCAAATAATGAAAAATGGGGACGGACCAACTGCTGTTTCTTGGCCCCTTAACACAATGCCTGTTCATTTTAGATTTTTTCCTCAGTCACTGTGTTGTAATCCTGCGAACCACATTTGCCAGCAGGGCAGAGAGATACTTGTGTGATGTCTGGAAGTCGGGGGAGACGAGAATCCCTCCCTTGGCTGTGGTGGAGGCAGGGTAGCAAGGGCAGCAGCAGTGATGGCAGCAGCTTTCTGGGCTCCACGACCTGGTGTGTATCTCCAGCACTGGGGCTGTAGACGCTGTGCTTTAGCTTGTATCTTCCCACAGTTTTCTGATTTCTGGGCAGATCACCCCTGCCTGTGTAATTTATATTCCCAAAATATAGTAGCGACTTATTTCACTGTTAATTCTGTTCTATTTGAAATGTCTAACTGAGCCCCCATGACTCAGAGGTCTTCTCTACCCCTTTTTTCTGTGGCCTGGGGAAGGCTCCAATCAGCTAGTTTCCTCCTTCCCCCTCATCTGACCTTAACTCTGGCTCCTCTTAACTCTTGAAAGATTAATGGTCTGTAACAGAAGACTCCTGACCAAAATGAAGGGAAAGGAAATGGTGTGAGGATGTCTAGAGGGTAGTGAAAGAAAGGTACTAAGAGACCTGAGTATGGGAGGGAAAGGGGAAAAGAGATAGCCCCTTTAATCTCTTGTCATTTCTTAAACATGTTTTTTTGTGGGTGGGGGACGGAGTCTTGCTTTGTTGCCAGGGTGGAATGCAATGTTGAGATCCTGGCTCACTGCAATCTCTGCCTCTCTGGTTCAAGCAACTTTCCTGCCTCAGCCTCCCGAGAAGCTGGGATACAGGCACACACCACCACACCCAGCTAATTTTTTTTATTTGTAGTAGAGATGGGGTTTCACCATGCTGGCCAGGATGGTAACCATCTCTTGACCTCATGATCCAACCACCTCTGCTTCCCAAAGTGCTGGGATTGTACGCGTGAGCCACCGTGCCCAGCCCCTTACGCACTTTTTAATCCCCCAGTCTTCGGTTTAGAAGTGAGTTAAATGAAGGAGGTGAGAATAGTCTTCTTTATTTATGGCTGCCTTTTATTTCCCCTGAACTTTTACCTACTCTAATAAGCGTGTGTTTTCATCACTCTTCAGACTGAGTGTGTTAGGTTTTCTTGGGAGAGGGTGGGGGTACAATATTTCATTTATCTAATATCTTTGGTTTTATTTATATACATGACCTGATATAATTTTCACATGTATTAGATTTTAATATGTTTTATATTTAATATAAAGAAAACTCTACTAAAAGAAAAGAGTGTGGGAAAGCTGAGAAGTTGCTTGGATTCATGTAGCTCATCAAAGTACAGCTAAGATTTAGCTCAGCTCACCAGATTGCAATTGAGTTAATCAGAGCTCCTTTGTTAGTGGAAATAAACCTGGATTTGGAATCGGGGAGAGGAATGTAGGTCAACGATAAATTGGAAGAAGTTCTAGTAGATTTTCTGACATTTTTAAGTCTGTTAAAAAGAGTATCATTAATGTCCCTAGTGAGTGCTGGTGAGTCTTTTGACTGTAGACTTGAAATGAATGTTTAAAATTAATTTAAAAAATAAAAATAAGGATTAAAAATTGTATTACTTAAATTTTGACTTCAGCGTCTATTTCAGTCTACCCCATCCATGAAGGTTCTTTTCATAACCCTGTTTTGGTAGGAGAAGTTGGTTAGAAATACTGAAGGAATGGTGGGAAATATAGGGCTAGGCCCAAGGCATGAGTAAACTTACGAAAACTGTTATGGTTTTATATGATAATTAAATAATTAGGACAGAAGTCTAATTAAAGAGAAATAACAATATTGCTTCACACATCCTAATTTACTGATAATGGTTAATGTGCAAGTCCTCCTATTCTTGCTTGCTTGCTAGAAGGTTTTTGGTTTTCAGTAAGATATTTATAAATTCATTTAGCTTTGCTGTATATAGGTTGCAGCTTAGGTATTTTCAAAGTATAATCTATTCTTCTGCTTAATTATTCAAAGACTTTCTTATTTTGTGACACAGTTGTTGATCTCTGTCTCATAGGTCCCACCCTGACCACAGAAACAGAGCATTTTTGATGTTTGAGAAGGGAAAAGCTTTGAATATCATTTATGTCCATCTACTTGTTATAGATGAATAGTTAATTCTCACATTCTTTTTGTAAAAACAAAAAACTTAAAATGCCTTAAGCATGTATTCTCCTTACTGTATACCAGGCACTGTTCTAAGTCATTTACCTGTGTTAACTCACTTAATCTTCAGAGCAGCCCTTGGAGAGAAATGCAGTCATTGTCCCATTTTGCAGACAAGGAAACAGGCAGAAAAAGATTAAGTAGCTTATGCAAGTTCACACATCAGGAATGAGCCAGACCCAGGATTCCGCTCTCTGGAACTGTCTCTTCAGTGTTGCTAACACGGCCGCTCTGTGTGTAGGTTATGCTGTCTCAGAGCTGCCTGAGTCCAGGCTTCTTATACACCACTGTGCTGACAAAATCGAAGGGTCGGCAAGTTTGACTTCACTGTCTCTTCGTTTTTTATGCTTCTGTTAAAAAGTTTCACTGCAAAAAGTCTACTTTGATTCTCTTTTCTGTTTCTGATTCCTAGTTTGTTGTCTATCTGTTTCTTCTGCAAAGTTGACTCTCAGCTCCCGTATACTATGTACGGGATGACATTTCATAAAAAGTCTTAAAGGTGAAACCTTTATACTGAATAATTTGTTTAAAAAAATTCACAATTGAGGAGGCTTACTGTCTCGCTAAGATTTTCTCAGTCAGACCTAATTTCAAGAGCCCTCTTATCCTCAAAATACTTAATTTTTAAATAAATAGAAATGACCGTTTTCTGATTATGAAATAACATAATGGTATTGTAAAAATGCAGGGCATGTGTGAAAATATAAAGAAGGTCATTAAAATCACCCCATATTCCTACCCCAGACTCATACCCACTGTTAGTATCTACTGGTAGAGTCACAGGAAGTACTAACAATGACTGATGAGACAGCGTCCTTGAATGTACACTTCCAGTGTTAGGGAAACTGTCACACAGTAGCACACACTCTATTTCAACAGCTTTAATTGTTAGAATGCTCCTTTTGGAAGATAGATGGATATATTTGACATGGATATATCCCTTCTTTCTTTCTACATCTTGGTGGATACTACTGATTGATCATGGTGCTTTATCATTGAGCTTCTAGGCAGTTATTACCAAGCCTTGGAGATGACACACAAAATGAAACCTCTTTTCCATCCCTGCTCCATGCTGACACTGAGTCATTAATACGTTTTAAGGACTTTCATTCAACTGTCTGCCAACATCTAAGTGTTCTGAGAAATCAACTCTAGGTGTATAATGTGCTTTGTGCCTTTTTATAAGAACAGAGTGGTGACTTTAGAAATTTTTTATAGTAAGACTCATCATCTAGATTTTTTGTTTTGTTTTGTTTTGTTTTTGAACATTGAAAAGCAACAAATGACAAGACACTTTTATAAGATTAAGAGCTGTCTTATGTTCAAGTATGACTTATTCATTGCTGAAAGGGTACATGCCTTGATTATATGTGCATCATATTTGTACATCTGGGGAAAGCCAGGCCCTATTCTGAAAGCTACAGGCAAGCCTTGCAAATACTGAGTTCTCCACAGGTGGAGATGCCCATTGCGATGAAACTGAGTTCTCCTCTGAAGAAGGCAGTTGGTATACCTAGCCCTTTTCTACATCCTTACTTTATTTGGAGAAGACAATGAGGAATTATATATTCTGTTTTGCTCAGAAAGGAAAAGTTAAAGAACTCTGCTTCCTCATTGTGAGTGTGCTGCCTTGGGGCATATCACCGCAAAAAGATAGTTTCAGAAGCAAGGCTAAGAAGGTAACGTGGAGTTCGTCATCTGTAAGACGTTTCTCTCACTCTCCATATCCAATCCAACAGCAAGTCCAGTTAAATCCACCTTTGAAATTTACCTTGAATCTGAGGACTTTTCACCATTCTGAGTCTGTTCATGTTCCTTATCTTGGTTCCTGGACTCACTAGCAGTATAACCTTGGGAATGGTCTTTAATCTCACTCTGCCTTGCTTATCTATCAAACGGAGATAATCAAGTTGCATTTACATAGGGTCCTATGCAAATTAGAGGAAGTAAAGTACCAAAAAAATGGCTGGTATCTCCAAGTGTAACTATTATAGACATGCCTTTTCAGGGTCTTACAAATGTGCGTGTCAAGTATGAATTATAGAGAATCAGTGTTAAAAGGGACTTCAAGGATGAACTAGCCTAATACCCTTACTTACAAAGAAGCAACCTGAGTTCCAGAGAGGTGAAATATCTTTGAATTCACATAATAACTTCAGGTGGGTGAGTTTGGATTAGGATGAAAGCCTCCATGACATATTAAGCACCCTGATTGAGAATCATGAGTTTCTGCATGTCTAAAGTGCTCTGCTTTTACAATCCCCAGTCTGAGATTTTGGCTTGTCCAGCAAGTTTCCTGACATTCAGTGGTTGGTGAGGATTTTTTCATGCATTGTTCAGCTCTGCACAGATCATTAAAAGCCTTCTCCTGTCCCCTTACCTATGAGATACCTTCTAGGGCCCACTGGTACACATTTCCCATTTATATTACTAGAAAATCCCTGATCAGATGGACTCAATCTATACTTTGCGTTCCATTCTGTATACTTTGTTAACAGACCATGTTCCTGCTTCATTATTATTCTGGTTTCTGAGTAGGCGTAACACTTGGAGTCTCCCTGTACCTTCATTCATGGAGAATTTTGTCTGGTAGTGTGGTGGTTCTAGCCAACTTACTTCTAATCTGCAGGTAAGACCCAGGTGGTCTTAGAAATATGCCCAGCACTGCGTGAGTTGCTGGTAGAGACGAAAGATCTGGGAATGTCTATGACAGCCTTTGAGCAGTTGCCTCACGACAAGTGACAGCTTTTTACTATGGCTTACAAGGTTCTTTTCCATGATCTGGATCTGACCTTAAAATCAACACGTCACGGTGTTCCTGAATAAAGTATTCTCCCTCCATTTCCAATGCAACACCATAGATTACATTCTAGCCTTTCCCATTTGCATATATGTAAATCATTCCTTCAACTGCATGAAACTTGTTTTCCCTCCATGATTTAAAAAAACTTTTGGTTTTGAAATAATTTTAGACACAAATAAGATAGTGCAGAGAGTTCCTGTACACCTCTTACCCAGTTTCCCCTAACATTGTCATCTTACATAATCCTGGTACATTTGTCACAAGTAAAAAAAAAAAACTGTGGTACATTACAATTACCTAACCTACACACTTTACTCATACTTTACTAGTTTTTCCAGTGATATCCCTTTTCTGTTCCAAGATCCAATCATGGATACTGCATGGCCCTCAATATTTTTAGAGATGTTACTAAATAGTACTGGTTATGCAGCCCAAAGTTGAGGTGAGGACCTATTTTTAGTGCCCTTTGACATATAAAATGTCAACTCTTTAGTCTTCATGAATAAAACTGAATTTTGACCTCAATTTTAAGTAGATGTTTAGAGGGATCAAGACAGTGTAAGGAAAAGTGAATGTCAAATACATACTTTCTTTCCCATGAGTAGTAAAATTTTAAGTTCATAATATTTCCCTCACAAGAAGATGAACAATGTGAACAATGGCTTTATCATTCCTGAGTGTTTTCTTGGGCACATTTTTATTGATTCAGTCCATGTTTTAAATTTCTAGACACAGAGAATATGGGTTGGATAAGACAGGCGAGGGGAATTCAGCTTCCACTGGATTATGATTTCCTGTTTCCCAAAAATAAACCAGGCATGGTGCTGAAAATTTTTCACACATTATTTTAATTGTATAAAACTTGGTGAAGTTATATTTCTCATTTCTGGAGATGAGAAAATTTAACCATAAAATATTTTTAGAAGGTTTTCAGGAGTACGGCCAGAAAACCTAGCAAGATGAATGACTAGAATTACCTGGTGATGGTCCCTCACAGAAAAGAGGACCAAAACAAAAAGTAACTGTATTTTGCACAGAGACACTAAAGAAGTATATATCCAAAGGATTATACATCGTTCTACTATATGGACACATGCACACAAATGTTCATTGCAGCACTGTTTACAATAGCAAAGACCTGGAACCAACCCAAATGCCCATCAATGATAGACTGGACAGGGAAAATGTGGCACATATACACCATGGAATATTATGCAGCCATCAAAAACAATGAGTTTGTGTCCTTTGTAGGGACATGGATGAACCTGGAAACCATCATTCTCAGCAAACTGACACAAGAACAGAAAATCAAACACCGCATGTTCTCACTCATAGGTGGGTGTTGAACAGTGAGAACACATGGACACAGGGAGAGGAGCATCACACACACTGGGGTCTGTCGGGGGGAAATAGGTGAGGGACAGCGTGGGGTGGGGAGTTGGGGAGAGATAGCATGGGGAGAAATGCCAGATATAGGTGATGGGGGAGAAGGCAGCAAATCACACTGCCACGTGTGTACCTATGCAACAATCTTGCATGTTCTTCACATGTACCCCCAAACCTAAAATGCGATAAAAAAAGGAAAATTAAAGAGAAAAAAGAATAAACAAATAATACAGTTCCATGGGGAAAAAAAAAGATTTAAAACGATTGTGATTCTATGACTTCATTGCTTATGCACAGGGTATCTGGAGTAGGAGCAAGAATGAATTAAATGGTGTATGGCTAGTGACAAACAAACAAACAAACAAAAACAAGTGTGCCAGAGAGCAACAAGGGAATGGCAAAATCTCTGTCAGATCAGAATCCTCCATTTATGTAAAGGTGCTATGTACATCTCTCAGTTCTCTAGTGTAGAGGTTTACAGTCAAAGTGATTGAAAACCGCAACAGCTACAATTAGTGGCTAAGGAACACACAATATATAAATAAGTATTAAGGCACAAAAATATAAATTGTAAGGGGTGGTGGTAAAATGTCTAGAGTATTTTGATGTCACCAAAGTTACATTGCTACCAGCTTAAAATAGTTTATTACAACTACAGTACTTTTTCTGTTAACCCAATGGCAATCAAAAAGAAAAAAATTATAGTAGATGAACAAATGAGAAAGGTAAAGAAAACAAAGCTTAGCACCTCAGAAAACTACCAAACCACAGAGGCAGAAGACAAAGGAGGAAGAAAGGAATGATGAATCTATAAAACAACCAGAAAATCCTTAACAACATGTCAGGAGTAAGTCCTTAACTATTGGTAATAACCTAGAATCTTGATGGATTAAATTACTCTATTAATATATATATACACATACAGTGGCTGAATGGATTTAAAAAGAAACCCAACTATATGCTGCCTACAAGAGATTCACCCCAGTGTTAAAGACAAATATAGATGGAAAATAAAGAGATAGAAAAACACAGTCCATGAAAATGGAAACCAGAAGTTAGCAGGAATGGCCAAACTTATGGCTGATAAAATAGCTTTTAAGTTACAAACTGTAAAAAGAGACAAAGATGATCATTATATAATGATAACAGTATTAATTCAACAAAAGGATATAACAATTATAGATATACATCTAGCTCATGAGCACGCAGATATATAAGGCAAATAGGGAGAGACAGTCTGCCATATGACAATAGAGGACTTCAGCGTACCACTTTCAGCAGTGACTAGATCATCTGAAAAACCAGAGAAATGTTACGTTCAAATTGCTCCATAAATGGGCCTAAGAGAAGATGGCCAAACAGTCCATTCGACAGCTGAAGAATACATATCCTTTTAAACTGCACATGAAACATTATCCAGGGTTTATCGTATGTTAGGCCACAAAACAAGGCTTTACAAATTTAAGAACATAGGGATCATACTAAATATCTTTTCTGACCACAATGGTATAAAACTGAAATCAACTAGGAAAACCTCAGAAACTTTGCAAATACATGAAAATTAAACAACACACTCCCATACAATGAATCAAACAATAAGTCGATGAGGAAAGTAAAAGGAAAATTAAAACTTTGTTGAGACAAATGAGAATGGAAGCGTATTACACCAAAACCAATGGGACACGCAAAAGCAATTCTAAAAGAAATATTATACAGTAAAATCCTACATAAAAAGAGAAAAGAAAAATGTCTATTAAATGACCTAATAATGTTCCTCAAGGAACAAAAAAACATAACAGACTAAACACAAAATTGGGAGAAGGAAGAAAATTGTAAAGCTAGGAGCAAAAATAAGTGAAATAGAGACGAAAATAAAAAAAACAACCAAAGAGATGAACAAGAGATGGCTTTTTAAAAAGATAAAACTGACAAATATTTAAGAAAAAAATGATACTCGAAATCAGAGATGAAGAGACATTTCAACTGATACCACAGAAACATAAGAAATCATTAGAGACTGTTCTAAACAACTCTGTGTCAAAAAATTGATAAATAGAAGAATTGGAAAAATTCATGGACACATACGACTTTCTAAGATTAAGCTATGAAGAAAAGAATCTGAACATGGCAATCACAAGTGTGAAAATTCAATCAGTAATAAAAATTCATTGATCAAAGGATAGCCCAGAACCTGATGGCTTCACTGCTGAATTCACCAGCATTTAAAGAAGAACTAATACCAATTTTACTCAAACTATTCCAGAAAATTGAAGAGGAAGGAATACTTCTAAACTAATTTTACAAGTCCAGCATTACCTTGATTTCAAAACCAAATAGGTATACGACACAAAAAGAAAACTACATGTCAATACACTTGATGAACATAGATGCAAAAATTCTCAACAAGACACTAACAGTCTAATAGCACATTGAAAAGATTATTCACCATGATGAAGTTGGATTCATCCCAGGGATGCAAGAATGGTTTAACACACACAAAGTAATAAATGCAGTCTACCATGTTATCAGGAAGAAAAACACCATATGATTATTTTAATACATGCTGAAAAACTTTCAATAAAGTTCAGTATTCCTTCATTTAAAAGACTCAACAGATTGGAGATGGAAGTGAAATGGAAACAAGGCAGGGAGGTGCTGGTTAGACAAGGGAGGCATCCCTGGTGAGGGCTCCACCCTTGGGCCTGTGCCCGCAGACCTAAATGAGGACAGGCATTTCTGTTTTCATGCCTAAAATGTTGCCTTTGTCCCACCATGCCCCTATCCTGTGCCCATAAAAACCTGAGACCCTAGTGGGCACAGACACAAGCAGCTGAATGTCAAGAGAGCAGAAGAACACGCTGACCAACACCAGCAGACACTGGCAGGTCAACGACAGTGGAACAATATGAACACTGAGGGGAATTCAGCTGAGGCAGTTGGAGGAAAGTCTGGCCGCTGGGTGGTCTGACTTCAGGGGAAGACAACTTTTCCACTCCAGCCCCCTTGTAGTTCCCCTTCCAACTTGCTGAGAGCTACCTCCACCACTCAATAAAACTTTGTACTCATCCTCCAAATCCATGTGTGATCTGATTTTTCCAGCATACTAGGGCAGGAACCCAGGATACAGAAAGATTTATATCCTTGTGATAAGGCAGAGGGTCTAAATGAGGTGCTAAATACTAGCTGCCTGCAAATAGGAAAGCTGAAAGAGCACACCGTACACATGCCAACTTGGGCTTTGGGAGCTGTGAACACTCACCCCTACATGCTGCTTTGGGTCGAAGCCCCAAAACACTCCCCATGACCTCTACAACTGCCTGTCGGCATGCTTCCCCTAGGGGTTTGAGCAGTGGGGGACTGAAGAAGAGGACCACATACCTGTTGTACACACTGCAAGGGGAAAAAGGGAACTTCTCTTGTTTCAGAAGGAATATACTTCAACACAATAAAGGCCATATATAACAAAACCCAAAAATAACACCATATTGAATGGCAAAAGCTTTTTCTTCTAATACTAGCCAGAGCAATTAGGAGAAAAAAGGCATCTAAATTGAAAAGGAGAAAATCAAGTTGTTCCTGCTGGCAGATGACATTATCATATACATGGAAATCCCTAATGATCCCACCAAAAACTAATTAACAAAGTCAGTAAAGTTACAGTATACAAAATCAATATACAAAAATCAGTAATATTATTACACAATAAGAGTGAAATACCTAAAATAGTAAAAAAAAAAGTTGTAGTTACTATAGATACAAAAAGGATAATATACTTAACCAATGAGGTGAAAAATCTCTACACTGAAAATTATAAAACTTCTATGAAAAAAACTGAAGAGGACACAAATAAATGGAAAGATAACTAATTTTTTGTATTTGAAGAATTCATATTAAAAATGGGCATACTAGCCAAAATAATCTATAGATATAAAGTAATTCCTTTCAAAATACCAGTGACATTTTTCATAGATATAAAAAAATAATCCCCAAATTATATGGAACCAGAAAAGACCTTGAATAGCCAAGGCAATCTTGAGCAAAGAGAAGGAAGATGGAGCCATCACACTATTTGACTTCAAAATACACCACAGAGTTACAGTAACCAAAGCAGCATGGTACTGGCATAAAAACAGACACATGGACCAAGGGAACAGAATAGAGAAGCCAGAAATAAATCACACTTTTATAGCTGACTGATTTTGAACAAGGATGCCATGAACACACATTGGGGAAAAGATAGTGTCTTCAGTAAATGGTGCTGGGAAAATTGGGTATCCACATGCAGAAGAATACTAGACACATAGCTCTTCCCATACATATATATATATGTATGGGAAGAGCTTTATATATATATATATATGTATATATGGCTCAAAATGGACTAAAAACCTAAATGTAAAATCTGATACTATGAAATGACTAGAAGAAAACGGGAAATGCTTCATAAGCTTGGTCTGGGCAAGGATTTTAGAAGATAAAACCTCAAAGCACAAAAAACAAAAGCAAAAATAGACAAATGAGACTGCATATAACTAAAAATCTTTTGCACAGCAAAGGAAATTATAAGCAGAGTGAGGAGACAGCATATATAATTAGAGAAATTGTTCACAAGTGATATACCTGGTGAGGGGTTGATAGCTAGTATATATTAGAAAATTAAACAACTGAACAGCAAAAACCCCAAATAATCCAAATTAAAAAAGAGCAGAAGACCTGAACAGACATTTCTCAGAAGAAGACATACAAATGGGCAAAAGATGTATGAAAAAATGCTCAGCATGACTAATCAGGGAAATGTAAATCAAAACCACAATGAGATACACTACGTCACTCTCGTTAAAATGGCTATTATCAAAAAGACAAGAGAAAACAAGTGTTGGAGAAGATGTAGAGAAAAGAGAACCCTTGCAAGCTGTGGGTGGAAATGTGAGTTAATGTAAACATTATAGAAAACAATATGAAGCTGTTTTGTAAATTAAATATAGAACTGTGTTATGATCTAGCAATCCTACTATTGGATATATGTACAAAAAAATGAAATCAGTATGTTAGAGATATCTGCACTTCCATATTTATTGCAGCTCTATTTACAGTAGCCAAGATACATAATCAACCTAGTATCCAACATTAGAGGCATGGATAAGAAATTGTGACATATATATACATACACACACACACATATATATATTTATGCAATAAAATACTAGTCACCCATAAAAAATGAGACCCTGTAATTTGAGACATCAAATTGATGAGCCTGGAGGACATAATGTTAAGTGAAATAAGCCAGGTGCAGAAATTCCAATATGGCATCATCTTACTCGCATGAGTAATCTAAAACAAAAGTTGTTACCTTACAAGCAGAGACTAGAACAGTGGTTACTAGAGACTTGGGAGAGAGAAAAGGGGGAAAGAATGAGAAGAGGTTGGCCAATGGATATACAATCAAAATTAGGAAGAATAAATTTTGGTGTCCTATTTCATAGTAAGGTGACTGCGATTAATAATAAAAAACTGTTAGTGTATATTACGCAGTAGGTGGAAAAGGCTTTTGAAGATTTTCACCACGAAGAAATGATAAATGCATGCTGGATATACTAAGGACCTTGATTGGATCATTACACAACACAGACATGTACCAAAATACCAAATTGTGCCTTGTACATATGTATAATTACATTGTGTCAATTGAAAAATAATTTAAAAAGTATATCAGGATTAAGCAGCAGGACACCATCAAGGAGAGGAGGCATCAAGCTCAGATTTCCCTGGTTCCAAATTTGCGCCCTTCCCACAGTGTCCCATGACCATTCCCTACCATAGAATTGACGATAATAGCATAATGTGTATGTGAAAGTACTTGTAACCTTTAGAGTGACAAAACAGGATTATAATGATTGCAAATGTTAATATTTTCTGAATTTGTTCTAACTCGTTATATCCCAGCAGGTATGAACTTATACTTACGTAATCCATAGTTTGGTATCATACCTTGAAGAGGTTTTGAGCAGATACTTTGTCCTAAGATATAAACATAATTGTCTTAGGTGTTACCATACACAGAGTCTTCTATTTTCATACATTACAAATTTCTAGAAATGTATGAACTGCTGAAAATTGAATAACAGACAATATTGTAAGGGGATTTTTGTTTGTAGCATGCTAAAAATATAAGATGTCTACTTGTATTTTGAATTTTACCTATTCAAAATACAAATATGTTTGAGAATTAATTATTTGTTTTTAATATCTGTGGTTCTTTTGCTAGTGAGTACACAATTAACTGCTTAAATTTGGTGAGGCTTCAGTTGAGGATAAAGACACTCAACTTCTAGCACATGTAGTGATTTACATGTTTCTCCAATTTACGTACCATCTGTTACCTTAAGAAGACATTTAACTTCTCTGGCCTCATACTCATTTGTAAAGTGAGATTTGATAATAATACCTATTGATAGAGTTGCTATGATGATTCAGTAGGATACGTGTAGAGCTCATTGAACAGTGCTTGGCACATAGTAAGCACTACAAAAATGAATAAATCAGCAAGATGAGTGTCATTATAACACTAACTATAATACACCTTAATTGATTTCTTATTACATGTCGTATTTTACCTGTGTAGAGCAGAGGAAAGTAACTTAAGTTGCACATACAGCCAGCAGTAGAGCTGGGATTCATGTTAGGCTACCTGAATCTGAAGTGTTCTCTCCCTCACTCTCAGCCTCTCACTTTGCTAAGAAGATGAAACAATTTAACATGCTTCTGCAACTTCCCTCCTCTCTGCCTCAAACTATTTCTTTCATGCCACTCTCCTTTCTACCTCCAAGTGCCTTCTCTCTTATCTCAGAGGTGCTGTATCCCCTTTACTTTCCAAAGTAAACTTTTCCACTTTGTAGATAACTCCTTCCTCTGGGCTTTGCCCCAGCTGTGTCCTTTGTTGACTTCCAGTCTTTCTTTTCACTTGCCCCTTCACCTCTTCCTCCATGTTTAGACTCTATATCCTCACCTCTCTGCATTTAGCACGGCATAGGAGTCAGAAGACCTAAGTTCTCTTTCTAGTTCTTTTCCTGGCTGTGTTCATTTAGACAAGTCACTCGAAAATTTTCAGCTCAGTTTATTTAAAAGAGTTTTAAGAAACTGTTAAGCCTTATTTCTCTGTCAGAACTCTGGGATAATAATTCTTCTTTCTTGTTCTTTGAAGGCTTGGAAATAGGGGTACGTAGAATTACATTGACCATGTTTCTCTTTGGGCCATGGCCTCCCACCTTGTTTGAATCTCTTTCGACTGTAAATTTCACTTTATCTAGAAGGTCTTCAACTCACTGTCTCCAACAGCAAAAGACAACTCCACATTTCCAATTTATGTCTTGTGTGGAATAATTTAACTTGTGTAAACCTCTTACATCTGAACTAAACCTAGAGATGATTTATTTTCCATTCATACCCAAGCAGTTCTTTTACTGTGGTTACCTTGATAAAATGGTGGTTCTCTTCCTGAGAGTGTTCTGTCATCTACTTTTCCTAGCTACTTTGCGGTGCAACCATCTTATCATTGACAACGTTTTTTTCCCTATGCATTTTGGGGTTGCAAACTAGCATGACTTGGTGCTTCAGAGTTTACATCAGAATACAATCAGATTTTATAAGACAGTTAATAAGGAAGCATATTCTGTTTGTTCAAACTAGAATTTCCTGAATGTATTTTTCCACCAAATCTTTTTTTGCAATATGGTAATGTTTTAATTATGGTTTTCCAGAAACGATGGTTGGGGGAGACGGAGATTTTGAGTGATTTATTTTAAGGAATTGACTCACACATTGCGGTGGCTGGCAAGTACAAATCTGTAGAGTAGGCTAACAGGCTGAAGAACTAGGGGAAGGGCTGCTGTTGCAGTTTGCATCCAAATCTGCTGGCAGAGTTCCTTTTGCTTGGGGGAGAGCGGTCTTTTTTCTGCTAAGGCCTTCAGCTGATTGGTCGAGGCTGACTCACATCATGGAGGGTAATCTGCTTTATATTTAGAGTGTGTTGATTTAAATGTTTTAAATAATTTAAAAAGTGTTTTTAGAGATTTAGGGGCTACAAGTGCCGTTGTGTTACATGGCTATATTGCATAGAGGCTTTTAGTGTACCTGTCACCCAAATAGTGTATGTTGTACCCAACAGAAAATACCTTCACAGAAACATCTGGAATACTGTTCAACTAAATATCTGGATATTATGGCCTCACCAAGTTGATGCATAAAATTAACCATCACGGCTAATTAACCCAAAACTAGTAATTAATGAACAATATATTTTAGAAGTATAGGCCAAGATTGTATTAATGCTAGGCTAAGGGGACTCAGACTTTATTCTGTAGGTAAAGAAGTCTAAGTTTAGAGCAGAGCTGTGACAAGTACTTTGGGAAGTTTATTTCGAAGGTAGCTGTATTTAAGAAGCATTTAAGCTATATTTAAGATTAAGTAGGGAGAAAAAATCATTTTAGTGATGTAGGCAAGATGTAGTTTAGGATAAGTAGGGAAGTGATGGCAGAAGTGGGTGAAGCAAAGTGAATTTCAAAAACACTTTGTAAGTGTAACTAAGAGGATGGGTCAAATGACTAAGTTTTGGGAGTGGAGAAGAGAAAATTTAGTAGTAATGCTAAGGCTTCAAGTCTTGCACTGAGAGGATGGCAGTGACATGGGAAGAAAATAATACTGGAGGAAAAGCAGACTTTCTGGGTGCCGGTGGGACCTCATATCTGAATAAATAAACATTTGGCTTCTTAATAGTTCGGTAATAGGCTGGACACAGTGGCTTCTGCCTGTAATCCCAGCATTTTGGGAGGCTGAAGCGGGCAGATTACTTGAGATCAGGAGTTCGAGACCAGACTGGCCAACATGGTAAAACCCCATCTCTTCTAAAAATATAAAAATTAGCTGGGTGTGGTGGTATATGCCTGTAATCCCAGCTGCTTGGGAGGCTGAGGCAGGAGAATCACTAGAGCTTGGGAGGCAGAGATTGTAGTTAGCCAAGATGGCGCCATTACACTCCAGCCTGGGTGACAGTGAGACTCCATCTATAAAAAAAAAAAAAGTTTGATAAAATATAAAGATAATTGGCAACCAAGATTTATAATAACTTTAGGGGAACTTCATGAGGAGAGTAGGGCTATTCATATCACTTCATTATTTTGTCAGGACAAACTGTTTTTTTCTTTTCCTTAGAAACAAAGAATAGATTCATCCATGTTCCTACAAAGGACACGAACTCATCATTTATTATGGCTGCATAGTATTCCGTGGTGTATATGTGTCACATTTTCCTTGTTCAGTCTATCATCGATGGGCATTTTGATTGGTTCCAGGTTTTTGCTATTTTAAACAGTGCTGCAATAAATATAAATATGCATGTGTCTTGGTAGTAGAATGATTTATAATCTTTTGGATATATACCCAGTAATGGGATTGCTGGGTCAAATGGAATTTCTGGAAACTGTCATTCTCAGCAAACTGATACAAGAACAGCAAATCAAACACCACATGTTCTCACTCATAGGTGGGTGTTGAATAATGAGAACGCATGGACACAGGGAGGGGGAGCATCACACACTGGGGTCTGTTGGGGGGCACTAGGGGAGGGACAGTTGGGGGGTAGGGAGGATGGGGAGGAATAACGTGGGGAGAAATGCCAGAT
Organism: Ateles fusciceps; assembly: GCA_036589455.1. NCBI lineage: Eukaryota > Metazoa > Chordata > Mammalia > Primates > Atelidae > Ateles > Ateles fusciceps. The sequence goes on along the minus strand of JAZHEH010003061.1, from coordinate 5,037,374 downwards.
ATAGGTGACAGGGGGGGATGGAGGCAACAAACCACGTTGCCATGTGTGTACCTATGCAGAAATCCTGCATGATCTTCACATGTACCCCAGAACCTAAAGTGCAATTAAAAGTGTGTGTGTATATATATATATATATATATATATATATATATATATATAAAACAGAAATAATAGAATAGAAATTGACAAGAAAACCAGATGCTTCACAGCCACTACCTCTTTGTTCAAAGGCAATGATTCCCGACTAGTGCACATTCACGAAATTGACCCAGACCCCCAGTTATGAGGTAGAGCTGCTGAATTCGTCACAGTAAACATTTCTGAGGCTGAGAGAATCAGAGTTGAAAGGCTTTTTAGGATTTGATACAGAAAGTCAGTGGCCCATGGTAATAACCCTTCTATTTTTCTTTTCAATTTGTTTCAACCTTCATTTGTCCTCATTCTTTTCTGCAGCCAGCAATTCCCCCAAGCTCAGTTTAACCCTGTGGCTCCAACAAAGATGCTATTTTTTATTTTCTATCCTGTTCTACACCATTTTCAGTCATGTTACATTCGAAAAGACATCTTTGACTTACTGAAAATCTTACTAGCAAATTTGCTCAAAATAGCTCTACCAATCCTAGAGTTTCAAGATGAGGAGTAGAACATTAATTAGTTGCTTGAGCCTGTTACTACCTTTGAGCATAGATTGAAGGAAGTCATGAGAGCCCAACGAGTTAGAGACAGAAGGACCTTGTAGGTCACCTAGGCTATTCCCCCTCATGCCACAGATGAGGAAGCAGAGTCAGGGAAAGGTAACAGATGGTATCTAAAGCAGTGGCAGGGCTTAGAGGAGCAGGTGTGTTAACTTTCAGTTTGCGTATATTTCACTGTACCATGATGACCTAAGCACTCTGCTTGAGCTGGACACTGTAGAATATATGATAGAAGTGCAAGGCATGGTCTTTGCTCTCTTAAAATTTTACCTTTATACCCAAGATTAAAAAAAAATGTTTTGCTAGCATTAAAGGAACTGGCCATTGTAGTTCTTCACACATTGAGTAAGCCTTAGATTTGTTTTTGCCACGTGATCTCAGTATATTTTTCCACTGGACTTAGAAAACACTGATCATTTTACAGTTCTTTTTCTTATCAAACCCCTAGACCATGGTCAGGGATAGTGACTACTGATACTCAGCTTGCAAAAAATGAATTGCTTAATTATATCTTTTTTCCCCCTAATGTGTTCCATAAATACTAGCAAATCATTTGACTTCTATGCTACACAGGATGTATCTTTGTCCTAAAGATAATTATGTTTGTTAGGCAATGCTTATTGAAATGCCCGTATGGAAGTAGCTTCTGAATGATGGCATAATTTTTGGCTCTAGGGGATGTGTACAGTACTTGACCTCTGTTGACATTTGCTGTTGAGCTGGTGAATTTTCTACAGAATAGAGGTGGTGAAATGTGTTTGCGGGTGGCAGTGAATCACTGCAACTGTGATATGTGTGTGACTTAGAAACAGGCAAAGCAAATCCCAATAGTTTATATGGGAAGAATGTACATTAAAACATTTTATTAGTTTTGGTTGGGAATTAAAATACGGTCTGTTTTTATGTAAAAACCTGTTAAAGTACTAAAAATGAGATAGAAGAGTGGTTTTGTTGACGAGTCTGCTTTGTTACACATATGCATAAAAAGAAGGCATAAAATGCTAACGTGGAAAGATACTGAATTATTGAGAAAGTGTTGCATTTGGGGCTCTAGGTCACTTGGGAAGACAAGGATAGCAGTGAGGAAGGAGTGAGGTTTGATGATGCCTGAAAAGGATGGAAAGCTAGGAATTGGGAATAAAAGAGAAGTTTGGAGATCTCAAAGCACAGATTGAGTCAGCAGTGAAGGCTTTGCACCTGGGGTTAGTAAGACCAAGAGGAGCAAGCAGAGGTTTATAGGCCAGCAGAAAGCAGAGGTAGAGAGAAGGGAGCATTTAATATAGTACCTATGGCTCTGCCTGTGGGAGGTTGGGACAAAGGATTGCATGCACCAAGCTTACTGGAATATTAGGAGTTAGGTTTTTGGGTTTAAATTCTAGTTATATATAATTATGTGACATAGAATTTATAATAAAATGTAATTAATAAAATTATGCTTTCTCTGAGCTTCAATAACCTCATTTGTAAAATGAGTCTAATGATGCTATTCAGAGTTGTTTCTGAATTAAACGAGATTATGTGAAAGCCCTTTGTGGCTAGCAACAGGCTGTATGAATGAAAGACCCATTTGATTTATTGTAAATTAAAAGTGAATGATGGCTTTAGGCTGTGTGTAGCCATTCAATTCCAATAAAGCGTTATAAAATAATTGTAAACTTTATGTATTTTCATTACAAGGTGAGAAAGAAGCTATGAAATATTGGTTACTTATCCACAGGTTTACCTAATCAGAGCATAGTTTCTAAATTTTGAAGACCAGCACCCTCTTTCTTATTCATATTACTCCTTAAAGCAAGAAGCCATAGGTACATAATGACAGTTTAAAAGGCAGAATTTAGGTATTTCTTTAGTGCAGAAATCATCATCATGCCCCTAGAACATCGGTAGAATCTATCATCTCTGCATTTTTTATAGACTCATTTGGGAAATGTCATGGTTTATCAGAGCCACATAAATCAGACTTTGCTGGATTTAGTCCAATCTTTAAATGTCACCTGGAGATGAGGGAATAATATTGAATCATTTTGTGTGTGAGAGATTAAATAAAAGCAATAAAAGCAGGTAGAGAAATCAACTAAAATTTGAGGGAAAAAATTACATGAGCTAGAAATAGGTATCAGTGGGTAAAGAAATTGCAAGTTTTCTTAAAATGTAGGTTCAAACACAGCAGGCTTCATGCTTCCTTTTTGTATTCTTTGTAGTGATAACAGTGTTGAACTATTGCTTTTCACAATGCTGCCAGAGTTCCAGAATTCTCTCCATTTATATGCAATATCTTCCTTGCCACAAACTCAAAACCTGCTGTACCAGCCAGGATGGTCGGTTGTGTTATAGTCGTCAGTAACCTCCAAAATACTCAATGTCTTATAACAATAAAGGATTATTTCTTTACTAATGTTATGGGTCCGTCTTGAGGTCACTATTGTTCCTATTCAGTGAGCAAGAAGAGCTCTTGGCTGAAGGTTGGGTCTGGAGTTGGCTGAGCTTGGCGAGGACACTCCTACAGGAGGAGGAAAATGGAAAATTAGATAAGCAAATATTGGCTACTAGGGAGGGGGGCAATAAAAATAAGGAAAGACTGCAATGTGCAGCCTTATTTTTTCTTAGGTTGAAGGCCTTGTCAGGGTCTTAGGAAGGCAGCCAAATGGGAAAGGGAGAGGTCTCAGTGGTCATTGCTCTGGTACGTGGACTGATAGAGCACCTCTGTTTGTACATCTGCAGATGTTTAAGTTGCCAAAAAAAAAAAAAAAAGGGGACCAAAGCAAACAGCACATAACCTTTCCACTTCCATTCAGGGTAGAAACCAAGTCATGTAACAATCTCTGCTTTTATCGGGACAGGGATGTATAATTCTCCTGCATTGTGAGGAATTGAATTGAGTAATTGTGAATAATACCCTGATTTGTCTTTCAAATATTGTCTCAGGTAGCACTATACACATAAAGTAGTTCCAGTGAAAAGTCAGGACACCTGTAATATTTTCTCCTCTTTTTATGATACAGTTTTCATCTTATATTTTGTTATTTATGAGTGCTATGATCTGAGTGTGTCACCTCCCAAATTTATATGTTGAAATTCTGCCTCCTAAATGATGGTATTAGGAGAAGGAGTTTCAGGGAGGTGATTATGTCATGAGGGCAGAGGTCTCATAAATGGGATTAGTACTGTTTTCACACTGCTGTGAAGAACTATCTAAGACTGGGTAATTGAGGCCTCAGGAAACTTAAAATTATGGCAGAAGGTGAAGGGGAAGCACATATGTCTTGCCATGGTCGAGCAGGAGAGAGAAAGACAGCAAAAGGGGAAGTGAAACATGCTTTTAAGCCATCAGATCTCGTGAACACAAGAACAGCAAGGGGGAAATCTGCCCCCATGATGCAGCTGCCTCCCACCAGGACCTTCCTTTAATTCAACATGAAATTTATGTAGGAGCACACATCTACACCATTTCATCCTACTCCTGGCCCCTCCAAAATCTCATGTCATTCTCACATTTCAAAACCAATCATGCATTTCCAACAATCCCCCCCAAAGTCTTAACTCATTCCAGCATATATTCAAAAGTCCAAGTCCAAAGTATCATTTGGGACAAGGCAAGTCCCTTCCATCTATGAGCTTGTAAAGATGAAAACAAGTTGTTTACTTTCAGGGTACAATGAGGGTACAGACACTGTGTAAATGCTTCTGTTACAAAAGAGAGAAATTGGTCAAAACCTAAGGGGCCACAGGCCCCATGCAAGTCTAAAACCCAGCAGATCAGTCATTAAATCTTAAAACTCCAAAATAGTCTCCTTTGTCTCCATGTCTCACATCCAGGGCATGCTCATGTAAGAGGTGGGCTCCCATAGCATTGGGAAACTCCACACGTGTGGCTTTGTGGGGTCTTGCCCCTACAGCTGCTTTTGTGGGCTGGTGTTGAGTGTCATGGCTTTTCCAGATGCATAGTGTAAATTGTCAGTGGATCTGGCGTCTGGAGGATGGTGGTCCTCTTTTCAAAGTTCCACTAGGCAGTGCCCCAGTGGAGACTCTGTGTGAGGGTGCAAACCTCACATTTCCCATCCACACTGACCTATTAAAGGTTCTCCATTAGGGCTTCACCCCTGCAATAGACTTCTGCCTGGAAATCCAGGCATTTCCATACATTCTCTGAAATCTAGGTCTCAGGTTTCCAAATGTCAGCTCTTGCTTTCCAGTCACCTGCAGGCCAAACACTGCATGGAAACTACCAAGACTTGGGGCTTGCACCCTTTGAAGCAATGGCCTGAACTGTACCTTCACGTTTGGGCAATGGCTGGAGCTGCAGCTGTTGGGATGCAGGATGCCATGTCACGAGGCTTCATGGAGCCCACAAAACCATTTTTTTTCCTCCTAGGCTTCTGGCCCTGTGATGAGAAGGGCTGCTGTGAAGCTCTCTGAAATGCCTCAGAGACTTTTTCCCCATTGTCTTAGTAACTAACATTTGGTTCTTCTTTACTTATATAAATTTCTACAGACAGTGGCTTAAATTTTTCCCCAGAAAATGGGCTTGTCTTTTCTTCTTCATTGTCAGGCTGCTTATTTTCTATACTTTCATGCTCTGCTTCTCTTTGAAATGTAAGTTCCAATTTCAGACCACCTCTTTGTAAATGCATATGACTGTAGGCTACTAGGAGTAGCCAGGTCACATTTTGAATGCTTTCCTGGAGAAATTTTTTTCACCAGAAATTTCTTCCTAGTCACCTCTCTCAAGTTCAAAGTTCCACACATCTCTAGAGCACAGGCATAATGCCTCCAGTTTCTTTGCTAAAGCATAGCAAGGGTGACCTTTACTTTAGTTCCCAATGAGTTCCTCATCTCCATCTAAGACCTCCTCAGCCTAGACTTCAGTGTCCATATCACTATCAACATTTTGGTTAAAACCATTCAACAAGTCTCTGGTAAGTTCCAAACTTTCCAACATCTTCCTGTCTTCTTTTTGAACCCTCCAAACTGTTCCAACTTCTGTCCATAACCCAGTTCCAAAATCCCTTCTACATTTTCAGTTATCTTTATAGCAGTACCCCCACTCTCAGTACCATTTTTTGTTTAGTCCATTGTCATACTGCTATAAAGAACTACCTGGGGAGTGGGTGCCAGGCTGGCACCTGGACCCCAGACTTTCAGCCTCCAGAACTGTGAGAAAGAAATTTTTTTTAATAAGCCATCTATTCTGTGGTTTTTTTTTTTTTTTCCTAGCAGCCTGAATAGACTTAGATGGTGAGTGTTTCTTCTTGTGATAGATGGTAGGTGAACTTTTTTTTTTTTTTCTCCTCTGGTATAGGTCATACCTTATTCATTGAGCTATCTCTAGTAATAAACATTGTGGTTGGAGTATGGTCGTATTCATAGTATTCAATCTTTTTAATGAATTAATGGGTCAGAATTTTGATGAATTAATCTTTGTAATGAATTGTGAAGAAAAGATTCCTTTTGTGTTTGTGTCTCTAACTTAAAAAGGCATCTTAGGTCATCACCCCTACGTATTCTGATATGGGTAAAAGGGCAGTTGTCTTATCTTAATAGTGGGGGGTGAAGCAGAATCTCACCTGCACCCTATGTTCTTGCCTCTGTATCTTAAATGGAAACTAAGGAGTAGGTGAAAATATTGCAAAGGTTTATGGATCACTTGGGAGGAGATAAGATGTGCTATACTTTATCACATCTTATTTGACTTTAGATTATGTAGGATGTTAGGACTCCATACTTATAGCCAGTTAGGCATTGCTAATGACTATGGCTAGCAAAGAATCTTATATCAACCCAGGTCTGTGCAAATGAGGTTCTCCTTACCTGTTAGTATTTTCAGAGTTACTACTACTTTGAGTTGTATTAATTTTTTTAATACATTTTATTTTTTAGAGCATTTTTAGATTTATATAATAATTAAATGGAAAATACAGAGAATTACCCGACACCCTGTGCCCTAGTCCTGTTAATTTTTAACTTAGGCTTTTCCATATCTTTCAGGAAACAGGTTGGTCCCTTGGCAACAGGCTCAGTCTGAGTTTGGGTCTTTTACTGTACTGGTCAAGGCCAAGTCTTGATAGGAGAAATACTAGGAAGATTTTTTTTTTAAAGCAAACATCAGCTGCTTGTGAGGCAATGGGAATGAGGAGGCAAAAATGGCTAAGAAGGAATAGAGGCAACTACTAAGCAGAGGGTTGGGAAATTACTCCACCTGTGTGAATGATCTTGGAAATGGGTTTATAAAGGTGGGGTAGTGGAGTTGGAGGTAGGCTGGGGGAGGAGGTTTAAGTAACTTCACATTTTCTTATTAAAATTTTGTGGGTACGTAGTAAGATATATATATATTTATGGTGTACATGTGATATTTTAATACAGGCATACATTTCATAATACATCTAGGTAAAGAGGGCATCCATCACTTCAAGCATCTATCCTTTCTGTTATAAACAATCCAATTATATCCTTCTAGTTATTTTTAAATGCGCAATAGGTTATTGTTGATGGTAGTCACTGGTTCTGTTATCAAATACTAGATCTTGTTCACTCTACCTAATTACATTTTTGTACCCATTAACCATCCTCATCCCTTCCCCACCCACCCACTACCCTTCGCAGTCTCTGGTAACCATCATTGTTCTCTCTACCCATATATGAGCTCAACTGGTTTAAATTTTAGCTTCCACAAATAAGTGAGAATGTGCAAAGTTTGTCTTTTTGTGCCTAGCTTATTTCAGAGTAGACGTTTTTAAATACACAACCCCAAGTTCCCCTTTCCCAGTTGTCTAATTTCTTTATCTTTTCCCTAATCCTTTCTTTCTACCTATCTTTCCTTTTTCCCTTAATTTGCCTCTTGGAAGCCAAAATCTCTGCTCACTACATGGATACACAAGTTGTATTTGTCGTATCAATACTTTTCCTCTGCTCTTGGGCAGCCCTCTCTGGATTCTCACACTATTAGCCGTGGCTAATACTGTCTCAAATGCCAAGTCTTCCTTGGAGCTGGAAGTTGTGCTTCAAAAACACTAGTATGCATTTCTTTTAATGAATTGTAATTACATGTGTAAAGGCTCAGAATAGTTCATTAAAAATAGATTTAAAACATGCATCACAAAATAATCCCTTCAGTGTTTCTATAAACTCATCATTTCATCAGTAATACTTTCAGGTGATGTATGTTCATATTTTGAATTAGTCATTTTATATTTTAAAGCACGTTACTTGATGGTTTTTAATTATATACCAGCTCCTTAGAAGTCTATATCCAGTTCACTTAACACAGAGAGAAGTATTTCATATAGGCTGGGAACATTTGAAATAACTTAAAAAGTAAAACAATTATAGATCTGACAATATGTATAAAATGGAACAAAAGCAGAAGGCTAGGTTAAGATCAGAGATCTGTATCTTTGAATACAAATGTCCAAAATATCTATTGAAAAAAATTGTTGTTTTACAGGGTGAGAAACTTCAAAAGACCATTCTGGAAGACCATGCATAGAATTAGTGAACACATGGTGTGGGCAGTTAGTTCACCATATGCCAACTGACAATATGAGTCTTAGCATGCTGCTACTGAATTTTTTAATATATTTATTTCCTTGGCTATTTGCCATCCTCTTATAATTTGATAGACGTCACAATGAAGGTAAAAAAAAATTCTCATGAAATAAACTGTAGTGCTTTGAAGTATGAGAAAAGGCTTTTCCCCTTTGCATACTCTTCTTCAGTAAGTGAGTGAGTCTGAGACAGTTGATCCAGGTCCATCTTGGTAACTTTCAAGGCAGAATTTTCAGCATTTTTATAATAAAACTTAAAGAACTGGAGATCATTTAATTTTTTGATATATTTTAAGTTTTCAATTTGTAAGTGTTCATAGCCTCTAAAATTCTAATTTCAAGTGGAGAGTGATACATCAGGATAGGTAGCCCCAGAGCATTGAAACTTCGCTTGAGTGCTTGTGGATGTTGGGACAGATTACTCGAGAAGGGAAGGAGGGAAAAAATTGAGTGACTCCGTGTGCAAGGCACTGTGCCATATGCTTAGCGGGTAGTATCTAATTCACTCCTGATGTTAGCCTTTTGCGTTTTGTAATTGCCATTCCTACCTTACTGAAGAGGAAGATGAGATTGAATAAGCTGAGGAACCATGTCAAACAATATGCAGATGACATCGAAGACTCAAGGGTTTTCCTGCCAAAACTCCAGAGCTCATTCTCTTTTATTATATGTTGATTCCCTGTGGTAAAGAGTTTGAGACTCCGCCCCCACCAAAAAATAAAAATAAAAATAAACCAGGATTTTTTAGTTTTTTTAGGGCTTGTGGCAAAGAGATAGGTCCTTGAGCAGGAGGTTAAAATCCTCAGGCTTTGGTTTAGTCATTCCTAAGTTACTCTTTCTGGGCCAGTGAATTACTGTTGGCTATTTCAGAACTTACTTTGTACCCAGCATTTTACTAGGATCTCTGCTATACATCATAATGATATAGTACTTGGCAGTAGATCTCTAGAAAGTTTTCTTCTAAATCTGGGAATTCGAATGTAACAGAAGGAAAATGGTCTACTAGCTGGCTAAATTGTGTGGCATAAATTTGTGCCTCCTCTTTTATGGGATGTGAGAATACACAGTGAAGGAAAGGGTGCAGTGTTTATGCCTATGGGATTTTTAAATTTCTCATGGAATGCTGAAAGTACAACTACTGCCATGTGGGGGTGAGATCATGATTATTTTGATGTAAAAGCGGCAATAGGGAAATGTTAGTATAGACAACACATTTTTTTTTTCCAGACAAAAAGTACAGTAATCGATCAGAAAGGAAAATATGTTGAAGTCTTGTGGTGGTAGCTTTGTGGAAGTGGTATTTGAATTGCATCTAGAAGGTTGGATAGGATTCAACAACAATAAAGAGACATTTCAAGTTTGGTGAACTGCATAAAGAGGAGCCATAACCTGAATCAATTATCTTACTCATAATTTTCATCTTATCCAATTCCAGCAGAAATTGAAGCAGAATTTTTAAAGTACCTATTAGTATAGCTTAAAATAATGTTAAAACAGCTAAATAATAGTGTGAAATGGGCCTTACACTTAGCTTCAAGTTTCTTGGCTGTCAAAGAATAGGAAACATAAGAATTTATCTGATAAATGGAAATGTACTGAGTCTTCAGATGAGAGATAGTTTTGTCTCTTAATTTCCAATATGGTGTGTAAAAGACATTGAGCAGTGTAACAGACAATGCATTTGGTAGCAGTTTTAGGAATAAACAGAACTCACTGTGTGACTCTGTTTTCTTTTTTTTTTTTAATCTAATTTTATTTTATTTTTAAATTTTATTGTATTGTTTTATTATACTTTAAATTCTGGGATACATAGGCAGAATGTGCAAGTTTGTTATGTAGTTATACATGTGCCATGATGGTTTGCTGCATCCATCACTATGTCATCTACATTAGGTATTTCTCCTAATGTTGTCCCTCTCCTAGCTGCCCATCCCCCAACAGGCCCTGGAGTGTGATGTTCCCTTTCCTGGGTCCACGTGTTCTCATTGTTCAGCACCCATTTATGAGTGAGAACTTGCAGCGTTTGGTTTTCTGTTCTTGTGTTAATTTGCTGAGAATGATGGTTTCCAGCTTCATCCGTGTCCTTGCGAAGGACATGAGTTCATTCTTTTTTATGGCTGCATAGTATTCCATAGTATATATGTGCCACATTTTCTTTATTCAGTCTATCATTGATGGGCATTTGGGTTGGCTCCAAGTCTTTGCTTTTGTGAACAGTGCCACAATAAACATACGTGTGCATGTGTCTTTATAATAGAATCATTTATAATCATTTGGGTATATACCCAGTAATGGGTTTGTTGGGTCAAATGGTATTTCTGTTTCTAGATCCTTAAGGAATCACCACACTGTCTTCCACAATGATGGAACTAATTGACAATCCCACCAACACTGTAAAAGCATTTCTATTTCTCTGCATCCTCTCTAGCATCTGCTGTTTCCTGATTTTTTAGTGATTGCCATTCTAACTGTCATGAGATGGTATCTCATTGTGGTTTGGATTTGCATTTTTCTAAACACCAGTGATGATGAGCTTTTTTTTCATGTTTGTTGGCTGCACTTTTGAGATGTGTCTGTTTATGTCCTTCACCCACTTTTTGAAGGGGTTATTTTTTTTCTTGTAAGTTTAAGTTCTTTGTAGATTCTGGATATTAGCCCTTTGTAAGATGGGTGGATTGCAAAAATTTTCTCTGATTCTGTAGGTTGCCTGTTCACTCTAATGATAGTTTCTTTTGCTGTGCAGAATCTCTTAGTTAAATTAGATCCCATTTGTTGATTTTTTCTTTTGTTGCCATTGCTTTTGGTGTTTTAGTCATGAAGTCTTTGCCTATGCCTATGTCCTGAATGGTATTGCCTAGGTTTTCTTCTAGGGTTTTTATGGCTTTAGGAATTATGTTTAAATCTTTATTCCATCCTGTGTTAATTTGTGTATAAGGTGTTAAGAAAGGGTCCAGTTTCAGCTTTCTGCATATGGCTAGCCAGTTCTCTCAACACCATTGACCCGGTCAATCAGGCAAGAAAAAGAAATAAAGCGTATTCAATTAGGAAAAGAGGAAGTCAAATGGTCTGTATTTGCAGACGACATGAATGTATGTTTAAAAGATCCCATCATTTCAGCCCAAAATCTCCTTAAGCTGATAAGCAACTTCAGCAATGTCTCAGAATACAAAATCAATGTGCAAAAATCACAAGCATTCCTATACACCAATAAGAGACTTAAAGGGAGCCAAATCTTGAGTGAACTCCCATTCACAACTGTTACAAAGAGAATAAAATACCTAGGAATATGACTAACAAAAGATGTGAAGGACCTCTTCAAGGAGAGCTACAAACAATTGCTCAAGGAAATAAGAGAGGACATAAACAAATGGTAAAACATTCCATGCCCATGATTAGGAAGCATCCATATCGTCAAAATGGCCATACTGCCTAAAGTAAGTTACACATTCAATGCTATTCCCATCAAGCTACCATTGACTTTCTTCACAGAAGTAGAAAAAAACACCCTAAACTTCATATAGAACCCAAAAATAGCACGCATAGCCAAGACAATTCTAAGCAAAACAACAACAAATCCAGAGGCATTATGCTATCTGACTTCAAACTGTACTCTGACCTGGTCAGAACTTCCAATATTATGTTGAATAGGAGTGGTGAGAGAGGGCATCCTTATCTTGTGCCAGTTTTCAAAGAGAATGCTTCCAGTTTTTGCCCACTGAGTGTGATATTGGCTGTGATTTGTCATAAATAGCTTTTATTATTTTGAGATATGTTCCACTGATATCTAGTTTATTGAGAGTTTTTAGCCTAAAGAGCTACTGAATTTTGTTGAAGCCCTTTCTCTGCATTTATTGAGATAATTATGTGGTTGTCTTTCCTTCTTTTTAAGTGATAGATCTTGCTGTTGAACCAGCCTTGCATCCCAGGGATGAAGCCAGTTTAATCATGATGGATAAGCTTTTTGATGTGCTGTTGGATTTGGTTTTCCAATATTTTATTGAGGATTTTTGCATGGATGTTCATCAGGGATATTGGCCTGAAATTTTCTTTCTTTGTTGTGTCTCTGCCAGGTTTTGGTGTCAGGATGATGTTGACCTCATAAAATGAGTTCGGGAGGATTCCCTCTTTTTCTGTTGTTTGGAATAGTTTCAGAAGGAATGGTACCAGCTTCTCTTTGTACTTGAGGTAGAATTCTGCTGTGAGCCTGTCTGGTCCTGGACTTTTTTTGGTTGGTAGGCTGTTAATTGCTGCCTCAATTTCATACCTTGTTATTGGTCTCTTCAAAGATTCAATTTTTACCTTGTTTAGTCTTGGGATGGTGTAAGTGTTCAGAAATTTATCCACTTGTTCTAGATTTTCTGGTTCACTTGCATGGAGTTGTTTATAATATTCTTTGATGGTAGTTTTTATTTCTGTGAAATCAGTGGTGATATCCTCTTTATCATTTTTTATTGTATCTGTTTGATTCTGCTCTCTTTTCTTCTTTATTAGTCTGGCTAGTGGTCTATCTATTTGGTTGATCTTTACAAAAACCAGCTCCTGGATTTGTTGATTTTTTTTGAAGAGTTTTTTGTGTCTCTATCTTCTTCAGTTCTGCTCTAATCTTAGTTATTTCTTGTGTTCTGCTAGCTTTTGAATTTGTTTGATCTTGCTCCTCTAGTTCTTTTAATTGTGATGTCAAAGTGTTGATTTTAGATCTTTCCTTGCTTCTCATGTGGGCATTTAATGTTACACATTTTCCTCTACTCACAGCTTTAAATGTGTCCCAGAGAGATTCTGGTATGTTGTGTCTTCATTCTCAGTGGTTTTGAAGAGCATCTTTATTTCTGCCTTAATTTTGTTATTTACCCAGTAGTCATTCAAAAGAAGGTGGTTCAGTTTCCATGTAGTTTCTTAATCCCGAGTTCTAATTTGATTGCATTGTGGTCTGAGAGATGGTTTATTATGATTTTCGTTTTTTTGAATTTGCTGAGGAGTGTTTTACTTCCAATTATGTGGTCTATTTTAGAATAGATGTGATGTGGTGCTGATAAGAATGTATATTCTATTGATTTGGGGTGGAGAGTTCTGTAGATGTCTATTAGATTCACTTTGTGCAGAGGTGAATTCAAGTTCTGGATATCCTTGTTAATTTTCTGACTCTTTTACCTGTCTAATATTACAGTGGGATGTTAAAGTCTCCCACTATTATTGTGTGGGAGTGTAAGTCTCTTTGTAGGTCTCTAAGAACTTTCTTTATGAATCTGCATGCTCCTGAATTGGGTGCATAAATATTTAGGATTGCTAGCTCTTCTTGTGGCATTGATCCCTTTACTGTTAGGTAATGCCCTTCTTTGTCTCTTTTGATTTTTGTTGGTTTAAATCTGTTTTTATCAGAGAATAGAATTGCATTCTCTACATTTTTTTGCTTCCCACTTGCTTCATAAATATTCCTCCATCCCTTTATTTTCAGCCTATTTGTGTCTTTGTAGGTGAGATGGGTCTCTTGAATAAAGCACACCAATGGGTCTTGACTCTTTATCCAATTTGCCAGTCTGTGCCTTTTCTTTGGGGCATTTTGCTCATTTACATTTAATGTTAATACTGTTATGTGTGAATTTGATCCAGCCATTAGGATGCTAGCTGGTTATTTTGCCCATTAGTTGATGCAGTTTCTTTGTAGCATTGATGTTTTTTACAATTTGGTATGTTTTTGCAGTGCCTGGTATTGGTTGTTCCTTTCCATGTTTAGAGCTTCCTTAAGGAGCTCTTGTGAGGCAGGCTTGGTGGTGACAAAGTTTCTCAGCAGTTTCTTTTCCATAAAGGATTTTATTTCTCCTTCACTTATGAAACTTAGTTTGGCTGGATATGAAATTCTGGGTTGAAAATTCTTTTCTTTAAGAATGTTGAATATTAGCTCCCACTGTTTTGGCCCGAAGCCAGCCAGAGCTCTCCTGTGTGACTTGTCTGTCAGCCCCTTCTGGGAGGTGTCTCCCAGTCAGGATACATGTGGTTCAGGGAGCCACTTGAGGAAGCAGTCTGCTTCTTACCCAAGCTGGAATGCTGTGCTGGGAGATCCACTGCTCTTTTCAGTGTTGCCAGACAGGGACATTTAGGTCTGCTGAAGCTGTACCCACAGCAGCCCTTTTTCCCATGTGCTCTGTCCAAGGAAGGTGGGGCTTCACGTATAAATCCCTAATGGGCTTCTGCCTTTTTTAAGAGATGCTCTGCCCAGTCAGGAGGGAGTCTAGTGATGCAGTCTGCCTGCAGAGGCCTTGCTGAGCTGCCTTGGGCTCTGCCCGGTTCAAACTTTATGGCAACTTTGTTTACACTGTGAGGTTGAAACTGCCCACTGGAGCCTCAGCAATGGTGGCTGCCCCTCCCTGCACCAAGCTCAAATGTCTCCCGTTGAGGTCAGACTGCTGTGCTGACTGTGAGTATTTCAAGCCAGTGGATCTTAGTTTGCCAGTGTTCATGAGGGTGGGACCTGCCAAGCCAGATTACTTGGCTCCCTGGCTTCAGAACCCTTTCCATGGGAGTGAATGGTTCTGTCTTGCTGGCATTCCTGGTACCACTGTGGTATGAAAAAACAAACTGCTGTGGCTAGCTCAGTGTAATTTTATTTTTAATTGAGTAATAATCATGTATACTTATAGGGTACCATGTCATGTCATGATATATATTGTTCAGGACACGGTCATGTGGCGATACCAAATTTCAGAGGTATCTGAAACAAAGAAACTCTATCTTGAGTAAGGGTTGCGTAAAATAAGACTAACATCTACTGGGCTGCATTCACAGATGAATATAGCATTCTAAATCACAGGGTGAGATTGGTGGTTGGCACAAGATATGGTCATAAAGGCACTGCTGATAAAACACAGTTGCAGTAAAGAAGCCAGCGAAAACCCACCAAAACCAAGATGCTGACAAGAGTGACCTCTGGTCGTTCTCACTACTACACTCCTACTAATGCTCTGACAGTTTACAAACGTGATGCACCATCAGGAAGTTACCCTATATGGTCTAAAAAAGGGATGCATGAATAATCCACCCCCTTGTTTAGCATATAATCAAGAAATAACTATAAAAATGGGCAACCAGTAGCCCACGGACTGCTCTGTCTATGGAGTAGCCATTCTTTGTTCCTTTACTTTCTTAATACACTTGCTTTCACTTTATTCTGTGGACTCACCATGAATTCTTTCTTGAGTGAGACACCAAGAACCTTCTCTGGGTGTCTGATCACGCACCCCCGTCCAGTAACACTAACTTCAAAAGACGCTCAGAAATGTAGTCTAGCTGTCAGCCTAGGAGGATGGGGAAAGGATTTGTGCATTTGAACTTCAGTGGTAGTCAGCATACGGAAAAGCTTTCGGACTGGGTGTAGACATTTTGTGCTAGTAATTAAAGGAATATTCAGAAACTTTTAATGTCAGATACAGGCATAAAAATGAAGAATCCTGATTTATTTTCCTTTCCCTGTGGAGAGCATTCTACTTCTTTCTGACTTGGAGCTGGGTCAAGTTTGGGGGACGGATGCTTTCATTAAGATTCAGCTTTTTTTGTGTGCACTAGAAGACAGGGACAAGCTTGCATTTCAAGGGTTTGAGTTGGGGAAGATAATGCTAAAATGACAGTTCAGAATAGGAATGTTCTGAATGTCATATACCACAATACTGTAGAACTAGTCTTGGTCAGTGGACCCCCAT
Source organism: Ateles fusciceps (assembly GCA_036589455.1). Lineage (NCBI taxonomy): Eukaryota > Metazoa > Chordata > Mammalia > Primates > Atelidae > Ateles > Ateles fusciceps. Next base: position 5,021,447 of record JAZHEH010003061.1, on the reverse strand, counting down.
CCATCCAGTTACCTATTAGAAATCTCAGCATCATTGCCAAATTCTCACTTTCCTTTTCCCCCAAGAAGAGACTTGGCAAATAATAGATCCTCAAAATATTGTTATTAAAAAACAATAATATTTGTTTTCTAATAAAATTCCTTTGTGAGAGGAAAATAATCTATATAACACTGACTCTTTGAATGTGCCTTGTGGTCTAGTACATGACTAATATTTATAAATATTCTATATGTACTTATAAAGAAAGTGTATTCTCTAATTATTGATTATGATAAACTAATCAAAATGGTATCTGTATTGCTTAGATGTTGAATTTTCTTTGTAAAATTTGTCAATATGATCTTTCAGGTATGGAAATATGTTAAATTTCCCAAAATAAAGATATATTTACCAATTTCTTTCTATAGTTCTTGATCAAAATGGTCTTAATGTTGCTCCTTCAGCTTGACTAAACTTTTAGGCAGGCTTTTTCCTGACTCTAGGTCTACGACCTCTTGACCTCTTTTTCTTAGAGCATTTACTTTGAGAAACTTCAAATTGTAATTTTTTTTTCGCTGCTTCTCTGAGATGTAATTTTTTTTAAACCTCTTGCTAATTTTACAATCCAGGATATTTTTCTCAAAAACCTGGAAGCCATCCTTAAGAAATGTAATTATCAAGGAAGACAGCACCTCTGTCCCTTGGTCTCCTTGGCAGAGTGTCCCACCCTTTGTTTCAAAGCATTTGAGTTCAAACTGTATTCTGGTGTGTGTTGTTGATTGCAGCAGTCTAGAATAAAGTCTTCTTTACTTGTGTAACTTTGTCCGGTACAATTTTTGCTCTTGTGAAATTTTCAGTCTATCTAATTGTAGTTCCTTGTAGGTTTTTGACTTTTCTCTCTGAATCCTTCTAAGACCTTTTCAGGACCACTTTAAATTTTTGAATCAGATTTTTCTCTATCGTACATGTCATGTCAGTTTGAATTGTGCATCCATGTGAAGAGAGGCCTATCAAACACAATTCTTAGGCAAGACTATTGTGATAGTTACTAATTTCCATTCAACATGTTAACAGAGACCTGTCTCTCAGGGACAGGTTTTCTTTTGAGTTCCCATTCTTGCATGCAGCTGGATTTTTTTCTAGTCTATCCTTTCTTTTGATAAGGTGGTTCCTTTTGGGTTCGATTCTAGGTGTGGATCTCAAATTCAGAACCCTCCCCCAAAGCATGCATACACTTTGGTGAACTTACACCGAACTTATACCTACTTTCTTGATTTCTTCTGTGCAGTTAGTCCCCAAGCTCTAGCTTCTAACATCAGCTGTTGTTCTGACAGAGACTTGGTTTCTGAGATTACTTAACATTCTTATTTCAGCTCCCTATTTTTTTTTTCTTTGCTATGTTTGTCTTTTGGTAATTTTTTAGAGGGTCTTGGCAATACATTTAAAGTAGAATTGATAATAATCTAGGTGTCTGTTATCTAGGTGCTGAACACAGAAGCCCCGAAATATAAAAAAAATGCATGAGTGAATGAAATCCTAACTTTGATCCAATAGATGATGGGAATCTTGTGAATGACTTTCTATTGGGAATGTAGTATTTTGTATAGGACTATGTCCTGGAAAGAGGTTTATGAGATTTTGGGGGATTGTAATAGTTGTAGTGATTGCACTTTCTTTTGGCTAGAAAGGAAAGCATACTGGCTGGGAATAGAGTATAGGACTTATTCTTCATAAGCCAGGAGAATGCATTGGTGGCATTCTCCTAGGGACAGCAGAAACAGTTGGTTCCATTGTCATTTATTAAACAAGGATAACCTTTATCTTTATTTTTTATTATGTTTACATTAGACTCAACTTCAAAACTGTCCCTAATTTTTTGATGGTTTATGTGTAGTCAAAGCACAAAGAAGACTATGAGGCCCTTGGGTTGTTTTACCCAATTTCAGGTACAAATAATTTCTGTGATGTGAAATGGGTTAGTTTAAAATGTCTCTTCTTTTTGGAGGGCATGATAATGGTAATCATTTTGCAATTCTAGGGTCATGACATGAGACTTAGTTAATCTTGTTGGTAAGTAGTCAACTGCACAGAATGAGTTTCTTACAGTCTGCTATCTTAGAACATTATTGATCAACCAGTAGAATGTATATATATATATTTGCCAGTAGTCAAAGCTCAGTTATGGAAAATGAAATGGTTTTGGATTCTAAGAGTTAAAAGCACAGAAGCATGAGGCACAGAACTTATAAAAACAGCTCAGAATTTTCTGATGGGTGTTTATGTAACAGAACCTTGAAATCTTATTGGTGTTTATGTGACAGAACCTTGAAATCTATTTACCTGTTATTTGGAATGAAAATAACAGGTAAGTAGCTAAAACAAGACAAAAAGTGTCACATGAGTTCACTTTGCAGAAAATTGGAAGCAGCGAGTATGGGATGCTAGCTTAGAGCACACACTGCCATGCCCCTTTGACTGACTGTTTTCTGCAACTTTACGGAGACATCTCAGGTTGAGGTTTTCTGGATGTTTATATTTGAAGATAGAAAGAGCTCTTTCAAGGTAGGATTGGTAACGGCTTGTGATTTAAAAGTTACTAAGTGCCTTTAGTAGCTGGCAGCTACAAAAATTCTTTGTTTTGAAAACTTGATGTTTGGTAGTGCCTATGAGATTCCTACTTCTCAAGTCTAGTTGGGTGGTGTTTCCAGAACTTCTTTGAGAATGGGCTTTTTGCCATCAAGAGTGGTGGTAGAGAATGGGGTTGCAGGAATGGTTGTGGGCTTATTCTAAAGCTGTGTTTGATTCATAATTACATTGCTTTAAGCATATTAAAGATTAATAAAAATGTTAAAATTCTTAGTGCAGAATTGAGGAAATACCAGTTATTTCTATCAAATAATGTTATTTTCACTTGAGAGTCTTGGGGATATTGATGGAGATAATGAAAGGATGACTTTCCCATAACTATTGCTGCTGACATAGGCTGATATATGTATGTATGTAACATTTAAAAAGCTGTCTTGAGAGGTTTTATTTTAAAATTTTTTAAGGAAATACTGGTTTACCTCACTCTTTTCCATTTTCCTTTTTTGGCTTTTTTAATAGTGGAATTCTTTTAAAAAATACAGATTTTGGGGGACTAAAATGACTACAAAGTTATAGGATAAATGCACACAATTGTTTTCTACCATCGGCAGCTTAATGATTATTTTTCACAATAATAGACAAGAAAGAGTTATAAGGGATCTTAAAGATCTCTGGGTCCAAACTCTATGCTATCATAAAATAAGTGAACAGAAGTGACTGAGTTTGTCTCTCATTACCTCTTTACTGCTCAATTCTCTTAATACGGATTCACTAATTCTTCTTTAGTGATGGAGTCTGGATGGAAAGTGCCTGATTACCTCTTGCTATTGATAAACACCTTAGGACATGTGGTCATGTGACTAAACTCTAACCAATAAGCCAAGTGCTGTGTAGTACAGTAGTGTGCCCTCATCTCTGGTTTCCCTTTCCTGTTTTAGTTACTCATGGTCAACTGTGGTCCAAAAATATTGAGATAGTTTGAGAAAGATCACATTCACCTAACTTTTAGTTTAATACATTATTGTTATAATGGTTCTAATTTATTATTGTTTTATCTCTTACTGTACCTAATTTATAAAGTAAACTTCATCAAAGTGTATGTAGAAGCAAATGCACTTGAACTCTATATACAGTGTATGTAGACTTCAGTACTACTGTGGTTTCATACATCCAGCAGGGGTTTTGGAACATATCCCTGTGAATAAGTGTGGGGGCGGGGCAGCGACTGTACCTCCAAGATGTTGTCGTAAGATGCTCTTTATCCTAATTTTCCATTTCACTGCTGGAATGTGATCGGACACTGAAGTGATGGCGGAAACACTAGCTTCCATCGTACACCACGAATATCAGAGCCACATCCTAGGGGCAGTATAGTTGAGCACTTGGAGTAGGCTGAGTCTTGATGACACTGACTGTAGGACCTCCACACTGGCTTTACTGTGCCTCACTCTGGACTTCCATCATAAGAGAGAAAAATACTTCTCACTTGTTTAAACCATTGTCATTTTGGGTTTTCTGTCACATGAAACGGTGACTGACACATGAGTTTATAACATATTAGATTTTATTTGTCATTAGTTCAATATTTGTTAATCTCTTACTGGATGTTGGGCTGTATTCTATGTGGTAGCAGTGCAGAGGTAAATAAGACATAGTATTTACCTTCAACAAGCTCATAGACCAGTGGGGAAACTGATACATCAAAAGAGTATGAAATAGAGTTTCATTAGTAGAGGCATCTGTAAGGGCTATGGTGGAATAAAAGAGGAAGTAAGTAATTCTATTTTTTTAGGTGAGAGGGAGGGTTCACATAAAAAGGAAGTACTCGCATTGGAGGTACTTGAACTTGGAATATTTGTAAGATTTTTCCAGATAGGAATGGACAGGTAGTTGTGGAGGGATGTGAATTTTAGTCAGAGAAATCTTGTATAAAGATCTGAAGGCATGTCACAGAATGATACTTTAGGTGAGCTCTAAGTACTTTGGAAAAGATAGAAATTAGAGTTACTGAAAGTGGTAAGAGCAAGTTATAGAGAGCCCAGATCGTTTTGTATCTGGTGAACATATTTTTCATGTCTCATTTTACTTAGCTTTACTTCAGTTGTCCGGGGAGGAAAAGGGTATCATCTGTGTCGTGAGTATGTTGCTTTTGATTAAAGCATTAACATTTTCTTAGCACTTACTATGTGCCAGAATTACATAATACTCAGTATATGCAATGTCATTTAATGTAGCCCCTTTGGAGGTAAATCCCATTATCACATCCATGGTAAAGGCAGATAATTAAGGCCTGGAAACAAAAAGTAACTTGTCTAACATAACCTATTTGACAAGTAATAACACTGAGATTCAAGTTAAAGGCTCTCTGCATCTGGAAGAGAGCTCTTGCCCACTAAGATTTAATCCATTTGTCTGTCTATTCACTTAGCATCACTCTGTTAATCATAACTCAGTTTCAATAAAAGAATATCCTTTATTTGAATATCAGATGCCTTGAATATGAATGGTCCTTCTGACACATTGAATTTATTACAAGGAATTAAAATATTTCAAAAGTAGACCCCATTATTTGTATGTTGATTATTGACATGGCAAGTTAAGAAATACTATTAGACCAAACTTGGCAATTTATAAAAATATATTTATGTTTGTCTCTGTGTCTATATATATACTGACCTGTAACTATCTGTCTGTCATCTATCTAATTACAGAAATGTGGACTTGAAGGGACTTTGGAAATCAATCAAGTACTTTCTCAAAGCTTTAGGAAAGCAATTTTGTGTTCCAAGACAAGCTCAATTTCTGAATTCTTGGCTCCTTGGCAAATGGCTTGCCATTAACAAACACCTGAGGAGGATTTCTGAGGTACAGACATAATTTATTGATTTATTGATGAAGGTAACTCGGAGCCATTTGGAATAGAAGAGAGCATTTATAAAGTCATAAATAATGCAGTCTCATGAAAATGCAAACTGAACGGTGATAATTGTTCCAAGGAGTCAGGAAAGTTATGGCCCATAAAATGGTGTTTGTTTTTTTCAGGAAATACGACTCCTAAATGTCATTAGAAAATTGTAAGGAGACAGGCTAATTCCAGAAAATACTGGGATCATCTTGCAAATGAGATGGGTCTATGATAAAAAAGACATCTGGAACTATAAATCTGTTACCAAATCCTAGATTTGACCCCTCTACACTTGAACGCACATTATGACAAAATATTTGATGTTTTATTTCTCGTCTCTTTTGGTTATACTGTTGTGAACATTGTCCTTTCAAGAGGATTGTGACCTCTTTGAGGGCATTGATTGTGCCTCTGCTTTGTTCTGTTTGTTTCTTTGTCTTTTTTTTCCCTCATGGTTTCTGGAACCAAGCTAAATATTAGTTAGTTTTTTTTAATATAACTCCAGAAAACATGAGACAGTCAAGCCTGTATACTCTACAGAAAAATTTCCAGGAAGAGATTAGGAAAAATAGTATCATTTTGATTTTTTATTATTAAATTTTTAATTTGTTCTTTCTACCAATACATAGTCTAGTATATGAAAGGTAGTGGGCTAGGCCCTGAAGTAGGTGCAGATAGCCTCCTTTAAGAAAGCATGAGTTTTATAGCAGAAATAAAGCATGTACATAAAGCTCTCTAATATCAGATAAAGAGAAGAAAGTGCCATGATGGCTGATATGTTTCAAGTTTGTCCCATATATATCTCATGTTGCGATGTGATTCCCAGTGTTGGAAATGGGGCACGGTGGGAGGTGATTGGGCCATGGAGAGAGATTCCTCATGAAGAGCTTAGCACCATCCCTTGAAGATAAGTGAGTTCTTGTTTTGAATTCATTTGAGATCTGGTTGGCAAACAGTATGTGGCACCTCCCTTCTCTCTCTTTGCTCTTGTGCCAGCCATGTGAGACACCTGGTCCCTCTTGCTGGCACCACACTTCTTGTACTGTCTGCAGAACTGTCAGCCAGTTAAACTACTTTGCTTGTAAACTACCAGCCTCAGATATTTCTGTATAGCAATGCCAAAACAGACTAACACAATGGCCTATTTAGGGTGCTCAGATTGGGGTGTTTCAGTTTCAAATAGTGGAATTGAAGTAGCTTCTGCCTCTGTCTCTGAAGATTATTTCAAAGCAACAAGTAAAATAGAAAACAAGAAAAATACTCATTTTAATGAAAATGGGCTGATACATACGTATAATCTTGTGTTATATATAATGTAATACGTATATCATGATAGAGATGAGGAAAGTCAACCATAAATTCCTGTGGCTTGATATGATGGTTAATTCTATGTGTCAGCTTGACTTAGTGTATTAGGCAGTTTTGCATTGCTATAAAGGAACATCTGAGACTGGGTAGTTTATACAAAGAAAAGAGGTTTAATTGGCTCATGGTTCTGAGAGGAGGCATGGTGCTGGCATCTTCTTTGATAGAAATCAACCTCTGAGTTGCAAACAATCCAGTTACACTCTTTATTTTCAGGGAATGGATACCCCATTCTCCATGATGTACTTATTTCATATTGCATGCCTGTTTCAAAACATCTCATGTACCCCACAAATACATACACCTACTATACACACACAAAAATTGAAAAAAAAAACAAAACCCATCTCTGCTAATATCACACTTTTCTTCTGCAACTTTTTCACCTCTCTTGGCCTTCATAGAATTGAAGAGAGTTAGGGCCTTGCTCTGGCCTAGGCTTTGGCTTAAAGAAATGTGGCTGGTTTGATCTATGCAGGGCAGTAAAACTTGCTCCTTATTAGCAATAAGGCTGTTTCAGTTTCTTATCATTTGTGTGTTTACTGGAGCAGCACTTTTAATTTCCTTCAAGAACTTTTTCTTTGTGTTTACAACTTGACTGTTGAGTGTAAGAGGCCCAGCTTTTGACCTGTCTCAGCTTTTAACATGCCTTCTTCAGTAAGCTCAATCGTTTTTAGCTTTTGATTAAAAGTGGGAGGCATGCCACTTTTCCTTTCACTTGAACAGTGAGAGGCCTTTGTAGGGTTAGTAATGGGCCTAATTACAATATTGTGGTCTCTCAGGGAATAGGGAGACTCAAGGAGAAAGAAACAGATGAGGAGCAGTCAGTTCATGGAGCAGTTAGAATACACCACGGCATTTATTTATTGGGTAAGTTTGCTGTGTTATATAGGCTCGGTTCGTGTTGCCCCAAAATAATTATAATAGTATGTCAGAGCTCACTGATCACCATAGCAGATATAATAAAAGTTTAAAATATTTCAATAATTGTTAAAATGTGACACAGAGACATAAGGTGAGCACCATGCTGTCAGAAAAATGGTGCCAGTACACTTGTTTGACATAGGGTTGCCTTGCCCAAATACGCAATTTGTGGGGGGGAGACCCACCAAAAATGCAATTATCTAGGAAGCACAGTCAGGCTAAGTACAAGAAAATGAGTTATGTCTTTACATTGTATTGAAGCATCATGTCGTACCTCATAAATATGTACAATTATTGTGTCAGTCATAAATTTAAACAAATACCAAAGTCAAATAATAGTTGTATGAAAGCATTAAAAGAACTTTTACAATTTGGTATAGCCTTGAATGCCTATGAACAAAATAATGTGCTGAATTTCTGTTCTTCTAACTTCCATTTTAATATCTAAGTCAAGTCATAAAAATAATTTTGTCTAAAAGAACTGTTTGCTGGGCCAATTAACACCTTAAATTATAATTAAACATTTACAAATTAAATGTCTCTCTGGGGAGCCTTATGTCTGGGGCACGCCTCTTCTGTATACATCTGTTGCTATCTAAACATATTTCATTATTTAAATGCAAGATTTAAAAAATGCCATAATGCTGTTAAAGTTAGAAATATAGCATATGAAAAGTCTATTGATTTTTTAAAAATGTATTTTAAATTGCTGGGCTTAAATGTGTAACAACATAAATATTTGACTAATTTTATTACCATAATTATGGAAGTTTCAGTTTAACAGGGTTACATAGATCTGAAAAAACAATTGCTCTAAAGCTAACACTGACGATGGGAAATTAATCAGAATAATTACTATTATGTTAACATCTGGGCTAAGTGAGTTAATACACACAAAATGTTTAGAATATACCAGGCACAAAGTAAGTGTTTAACTATTTTTATTTGATATTGTTATTACATAAATTATCTTTAATATCTTCCTTTATTATTTTTTTCTTTTTTTGTTTTTTTTTTGAGATGTGTCTTGCTCTGTTACCCATGCTAGGGTGCTGTGGCATGATCTTGGCTCACTGCAATCTCTACCTCCCAGGTTTAAGTGCGTCTCTTGTCTTAGCCTTCCAAGTAGCTGGGATTACAGGTGCCGGCCACCACACCTGGCTAGTTTTTGTATTTTTAGTAGAGATGAGGTTTTACTATCTTGGCCAGGCTGGTCTCAAACTCCTGACCTGAAGTGATCTAACCCCCGGCCCAGGCCTCCCAAAGTGCTGGTATTACAGGCATGAGCCACTGCGCCCAGAAATATCTTCCTTTTATAGAATAGATTTTCCTTGAACCTGCAAACCTCAAAGTTTTAGATTTACAAGGAGAACTACTGAGGAGATAATGTAGAAAAATGATTTGCAGACTCTCAAGTGGTGTATATTTCAAAGTTTTACTTTTTGAGGCCAGTGATGCTGTTGTGCAGCGAGGGAAATTTTATCCCTGGGGTCAGGTCAGGACAAGAACTGGTTAAAGTAAAATTCTTTGGGGAAAATCCACTTTCTCCTTACTTGCGTTATTGGCAGAATTGATTTATTTGTGGTTATGAGGCTGAGTTCCCAGGTGCTAGCAGCCACCTGCGTTCCTTGGCTCATGGTCGCCTTTCTCCATTTTCAAAGCTAGGATTGGCAGATTGAGTCCTTCTCACAATTTCAATCTCTCCTCTGTCTTCTACTTTATCTCTCTGATTTACTGTTTTGCTTTTAAGGACACATGTAATTAGATTGGAGCCATCTTATAATAACCCCAACTAATTTCCACATCTGAGGGTCCATAACCTCAATCACATCTGCAAAATTCTGCTGTGTAAAGTAACGTATTCACGGGTTTCTACAATGAGGACTATTATTCTGTTAACCACAACCAGCTATTGTGCTGAGCACTGTGCAAAATAATAGTAATAATAATGATGGTAATAATAGTAATAGTCATAGCAGGCCCGGTGCTAAGCTTTGTATTTGTAAATTTAATCATTAAACCAACCCACTGAGGTACATAGTAGTATGGATCTTATTTTATAGATGAGAAAACTGAGGCACAAATGGACAAATAACTTGCCCAAGGTGACCACATCAATACGCTACGGTTGGAACCTAGGCAGTCTCGTCATGGAGAGCAAAAATGCCCTGTCCCCAGTGAGCTCATAGTCAAGTAAGTGCTGGGGGAGAGGAGGAAAACAAAAATGAAGTCACACAGATGAATGCATGTTGTAATTCTGGTAAATTTTTGGAAGGAGTGGTGTATGCTACTAAAAAAGCCTGAAGTTGGAAGATTTGACTTGTCTAGAGGAAGGTGAGGGCTTGACTGTTGCCTGACTTGTGAAGAATACATAGGCATTAACTAGATAAAGTCATGGGATAGGGGCATGGAAGAACTTTTCAAGCACAGGACTGAGCATCTGCAAATGGCCTGTGACAGTCTCGTGCTTAGGCAGTATGAACAGACTGAAAGAAGGCTGTCATGGCCAGATGACAGAAAGTAAAGGTGCGCTGAGTCATAAATGGGGTTGGAAAAGGTGGCAGACAGACCACGGTGTGAATGTTTTGTACTGTATTTACTTAAGAGCTGTGGGCAATATGTTAAACCCTGGGTGACTTGATAAGATTGATGTTCCAAATGGTAAGGCTGGCTCTAATGGAGAGAACAGGTTGGAGTAAGGCAAGAGTTGAAGCCAGAAACCTGGTGGGAGAATGAGATACTGGAGTAGACTAGGGTTTGTTGTTAGGCTCTTAGACTACAGGGGTGATGAGGGGTAATGAGGTAAGTACAGATACTTCACATGAATTTAGGAGGTAAAAGTTGTAAAAACGATATGCTGCATTGAATGTTGGTATGAGACAGAAGGAGATTTAAAGGCTCGAATGTGTCTTTATGTCCTCCTTCCCCAACTTCTGGTATTAATTATAACGTCCTTGGAGTCTTGTGAAACAGTGCTTCTTAATCTGGGACTCTTGATCTTACTTTCTGTGGAGCTCCTGACTCAGGAGGTTTTGCTCAAGGATCTGGAATTGGGAATTCAGAGCCATTTGTTTTGTTTTGTTTTTTTGAGGTATCTTGTTTGAACATTTTTGTGTTCAAGCACATTCGGGAAATGCTGATACAGACAGTGTGTAAGGTAGTCAGTGATTGTCAATATGGGCTACATATTAGAGTTGCCAGGGGTGCTTTTAAAAATATGTATGCCAGGGCCCTACCTGAAACAATTAAAACAGAATCTGTGATTTGGGCCTGGACATTGGTGTTTTAACAGGTGATTGTGATATGCAGCCGATATGAACCTCTGAGTTAAATTATGATTCTAGAGATCATGTGGAAAAAAAAAAATCTGGGGTAATATAAAGATAGAAGCATGCCAGGCATATGGTAAAAATGATTTATAAAGCACAACATGGACAAATTATTCAAAATGAAATCAGTAAAGTAGTAAAGTTACTGAATTATGCTGCATCCACTGGGATATTTTCAACCTTTTCCAAACTGACTGTATAAAATTACTCTTGTAGCTTCCAGCAGGAATGATTAAATAGTGTATATAGTACTTGATATACTTCTCTGAATCAGGCATAAAGCAAATATATTAAATTGGGAGAACCTCTTCATGAAAGGAATCAAAGTATTCAAATGAAGGTAAAGTAACTTTGGACATTTAGCATGATCCGAGGTTATTTATAAAATAAACCAAGGCATAACCATCATTTCTGTACTTGTAAATTTTGTATTTTGACTTCTCAGTAAATTTTATATTAAAAGGCATTAATACATGCTGTTTGTTATTGGATACTTATGTCCATTGTTGAGAAAGTTTTGCATTTAAAGAAAAGCATAAAGAAGAATACAACTACAAAAATGACTACTGTAATAATTAAGTTAAACTGTAGCAATGCCAGAGACCTAAAGGTTATGCTCATTCACTGGTAATGCAAACAGAACAACCTAGTTAGGTGACAATTTAAAATACTGACCCAAGCTTTTGAAATGCAAAGATAGGTCTATAGGGGGAATTCCTGGCTTCACATTTCTGTCAGTCAATCTATCTATCATTCATCTATCAATCAGGTTACACTCAATATACAAAAACTATATATTTAAAATTGATAATAAATGTATATGTTTAAATCATAGAATGTAATGTTTTGACATATTTATAAACAAAACCCCTTGCAATGAAAATAATGAACATATCCCTCACCTTCTAGAGTTTACTCATGTATCTCTGCAATCCTTTGCTCCCACATTTCCTCATTCCCCATTCTTCATACATACAGAATATACTCCTTTTTTGTCTTGTTTTTTGTTTCATCCAGAAAAATTATTTTGAGATTTATCCATATTGTTACTTATACCAATAGTCCATTTCTTGTTATTGCTGAATAGCAATTATATTTAATCACCTCATTATATATAATCCATTATATAAATGTAATATGTGTATATAATATATATAATTATATTATAATCCATTATATATAATCACTTCAGTTTTTCTGTATTTCTTGATGGATATTTAAGGCATTCCTAGTTTTTGGCTAGGACTTATTGACTTGTTTGAGATAAACTAAAGTTTTAGATCTAGGGCAGATTTAGTATCAGTATAAACATGAACCTTCTAAAGTTTAAGCTTTTAAATAAAACCGCTCATTTGATTTTTTTATTCCCTAATCTTGGGAAGAATAATATATTTACAATTATATCTATCTACAATATGTTATATGCAACATAAATACGTGATTTAAAAATATGACATATATTCTTCATTTGGGCTATAAAAGCAATGCAAGTGTTTACAGCAGGGCATGCTGTTAAACTTAGCTTAGGAAATTACGAATAAGAAGCCTGGTGTGGTGGCTCAAACTGTAATCCCAGCACTTTGGGAGGCCGAGGTGGGTTGTTTACTTGAGCCCACGAGTTTGAGATTGGCCTGGGTAACATGGCAAAATCCCGTCTCTACTAAAATTAAAAAAAAAAAAAAAATAGCGGGTATGGCAGCCTGCACCTGTAGTCCCAGCTACTCAGGAGGCTGAGGCACAAGAATCTCTTGAGCCCAGGAGGCAGAGATTGCAGTGAGCTGAGCTGAGATCATGCCACTGCACTCCAGCCTGGGTGACAGAGTGAGACTGTCTCTCAAAGAACAACAAAAAATAAAAATAGAAAAGAAAAGTGTAAATAAGAAAATGGAAAACTCTGTCATGTTATAACCCAGAGATGATGATAATATATTAGTTCCATGTAATTATTCTCAGTAAAAGAAATAAATTTCTACTTTGAGCTTTTTCTATCTTATGTATTTGAAATTTGAGCCCTTATTTTAAATATCTACATTATAATGATTTCAGACCCCATGCTTTAGATCATAGGAGGAAGTCCATTCTTTTATCCAATAAAAATCTGGAAATCTCTAAAATATGTGTACACAATACGTGTAACATGTGCTGCAAATCAACCTACTGGCTGTATTTGGGAATTGTTTTATTGGATTGTATTCTGCTTTTGTTCTAAATCTCTAGAATTCTTAGATCACTTCACTAAATTCACTAGCTTCTCTGGATTATACTATTCTTCCATCAGTTTACTTATAGAATGAATATAAACCCCCTCATTTAATTTCCCCAAATTATATTTCAGGCGAGTCTATGCTGTGTCATAGAACTTGAATAAATGCAGATACCTATTGCCTATTCTGAACATTGCAATAAAAATATTGTGTGGTGATGTATATTAGTCCATTCTCACACTGCTATAAAGAACTGCCCAAGACTGGTAATTTATAAAGGAAAGAGGTTTAATTGACTCACAGTTCCATATGGCTGGGGAGGCCTCAGAAAACTTAGAATCATGTTGGAAGGGGGAAGCAAACACCTGCTTCTTCACATGATGACAGGGAGGAGAAGTGCCAAGCAAAAGCGGGGAAAACCCCTTATAAAACCATCAGATCTCATGAGAACTCACTATCACTAGAACAGCATGATGGTAACCACGCCTATGATTAAATTACCTCCCACCAGATCCCTCCCACCACACATAGGGATTATGAGAACTGTAAGATGAGATTTGGGTGGGGATACAGCCAAACTGTATCACAATGTATGGTCTATGTGAATGGCTTCTTTCACTTGGCATTATGTTTTCAAGGTTAAATAATTTTGTGGTATGTATCAGTACTTTTTTATGGCTGAATAATCATTGTATGGCTACCACATTTTAAAATTCATCAAGTGGACATGTGGATTGTTTCCATGTTTTGGCTATTGTTAGTAATGTTCCCATAGAAATTTACGTATAAGTGTTTGTGTGGTCGTATGTTTTTATTTCTTTTGGGTACATACCTAGAAATGGAATTTCTGGGTCATATTTAAGTGGTAACATAAGTCTTATTTTTCTTAAAGGTAAAATTGTGGTAAGTACTTTGGTACCAATTTTATACATATGGATATATATACACATACGTATCTCACATGAGATACATACTGTTTATCCTTTCCTCTCTTTTAACTATAGAGATAAAAAGCACTGATAAGCCTACCATTTCATGAAACACACTTTTGGCTCTTTGGTTTACATATCAATAAATACACACAAGTTAATCTCATAATATTGCTAGTTTTAGATGCTTCCTTTGACCCTTAACATGATCTTGGACACTGGATGCATGATTGCATCATACAAATGTATCATAACTTATTTAACCAATTTCCTATTACCTGACATTGTGGTCATTTTAAAACCTGGTATTATTAAAACTTATTTTAATATCTAAAGTTGGTACACATATTTTGGTCCTTGGAATAAATTCCCATGAGTGGGATTGATGGATCAAACATTAACATATTGCTACATACTGCCAATTTGAATCACATAACTTTAAGGTCTTGTAAAACTAGTTTTTATAAGACTTTAATGAGAAAACATATGAAAGGGCACTATCTAAACCAGAGTAGTCCTCATTTAATTATTTGAGCAGTTGTACCTGTGGGGGAGAGAGTAGTATTATGATAGATGTTAAAAAAAAAAAGAAACTATGTGAAGCACCAAAGAGACATGCCAAATAATGGGAAACAGTTGTTCAACACTGATAGTTTGACTCAAAGAATGGTAGAAACTAAACGGCAACAGAGATGAGTATAGAACTGGCTGTAGTAATCCTTTTCTGATCTTGATTTTGTAACAAAACATCTGTGCTATTTTTAATATAATTCACATTTAATTGAGTACATGTGAACACAAAAACATACAGCAGCTGTTCTTCAGCAAATGATGGTGGCTCTGTGGGGCTGTCCACAGAGAAAATATGTCTGTCCTTTCAGTTTATGGAGAAAATACAGTGAAAACTTACCCTTAGGCACCAAGTTAATCGGAAAGGAAGTCAAACAAAAAGTGACAAAACCTTTGTTTTTTGGCAAAGATGCAATGTTGTACAAGAGAAATGCTCATACAAAAGACAATAAAAACCAGTAAGCATTGCTTCAAGTCCTTTCAGGGAAGCAAAACATAAAATTTGCTGGCAAACATAGTTTATAGATTTATGTTTGAGATCTTAGATCTGTGTTATCACAGATCCATGTTCTTAGATCTAAATACTACTGCAGTATTTTTTTTTTTCTAAAGGCCTAGGATCTTTTTTCTATGACTCTAGAAAAACAGGTTTTCATGTTTCTTTTTTCTTTTTAAAGAAAGAAAAAGAAAGAAAAGAAAAAAAGAGAAAGAAGGAAAAAAGAGAATGAAAGAAAGGGAAAAAGAAAAAGAGGGAGAGAGAACGGGAATTTTGCTCTATTGCCCAGGCTAGAATGCAGTCTAAAAATGGGTATTGAAAAGCTCTTTTATACTAATAATTGTGTTATACAATGGAGTCAGGAAGGAATAAGGGAGGAAAATAACAAACAGCCAACCAATATTTCATTTAAACCTATGAAATGCTATGCAATTGCTGGGGGAGTGATTTACTCCCAACCATGTGGTCACTTTTAGAATAGATGTGATGTGTTACTGAAGAAAATGTATGTTTTGTGGATTTAGAGTAGAGAATTCTGCAAATGTTTATTAAGTTTACTTGTTTGAGGTCTAAGTTCAAGTCCTGGGTATCCTTGTTAACCTTCTGTCTCATTGATCTGTCCAATATTGACAATGTAGTGTTAAAGTCTCCCACTATTATTGCGTGGGAGTCCAAGTCTCTTTGTAAGTCACCAAGAAGTTGCCCTGTGTATCTGGGTGCTCCTGTATTGGGTGTGCATAGACTTAGGATCATTAGCTCTTCCCATTACATTGATCCTTCTACCATTATACACTGTCCTTCTTATCTCTTTTGGTTTCTATTACTTTAAAGTCTACTTTATCAGAGACGAGAATTGCAACTCCTGGTTTTTTTTTTTTTTGCTCTCCATTTGGTTGGCAAATCTTCCTCCATCCCTTTGTTTTGAGTCTCTGTATATCCTTGTATGTGAGATGGGTCTGGATGCAGCTTATCGATGGGTTTCTTGGAATGGCTGATACTGGTTGTTCCTGTCCGTATATAGTGCTGCTTTCAGAAGCTCTTGTAAAGCAGGCCTGGTGGTAATGAAATCTCTGAGTACTTACTTGTTTGTAAAAAATTTTATTTTTCCTTCACTTATGAAACTTAGTTTGGCTGGATATGAAGTTCTGGGTTCAGAATTCTTTTCTTTAAGGATGTTGAATATTGGCCCCCACTCTCTTCTGGTTTGTAGGGTTTCTGCTAAGAGATCTGCTGTGAGTCTGATAGGCTTCCCCTTGTGGGTAACCTGACCTTTCCCTCTGGCTGCCCTTGGTATTTTCACCTTCATTTCAACCCTGGTGAATCTAATGATTATGTGCCTTGGGGTTGCTCTTTTTGAGGAATATGTTTGTGGTGTTCTCTGTATTACCTGGAGTTGAGTATTGTCCTGCCTTGCTAGGTTGGGAAAGTTTTCCTGGATAATATCCTAAAGAATATTTTCCAGCTTGGATTCATTCTCTTCGTCACATTCAGGTACACCTATCAAACGTAGATTAGATCTTTTCACATAGTCCCATATTTCTTGGAGACTTTGCTCATTCCTTTTTACCCTTTTTTCTCTAATCTTGTCTTCTCCTTTTATTTCGTTAAGTTGGTCTTTGACCTCTGAAATCCTTTCTTCTGCTTGATCAATTCGACTGTTAAAAGTTGTGCATACTTCTCGAAGTTCTCGTATTGTGTTTTTCAGCTCCATTAATTCACTTATATTCCTGTCTAAATTGTCCATTCTCGTTAACATTGCGTCAAACCTTTTTTCAAGGTTCTTAGTTTCCTTGCATTGGGCTAGAACATGTTCTTTTAGCTCACAGAAGTTTCTCATTATCCACCTTCTGAAGCCTAATTCTGTTGATTCCTCACATTCATTCTCGATCAGGCCTTGTTCAATTGGTGATGAGGCAGCTGCAATCCTCTGTAGGAGGAGAGGCATTCTGATTTTGGGTGTTTTCAGCCTTTTTGCGCTGGTTTCTTCCCATCTTTGTGGATTTATCCACCTGTCGTCTGTGTAATTGCTGACTTTCAGATTAGGTCTCTGAGTGGACGTCCAGCTTGGTGGTGGTAAAGTTTTTTCTGTTTCTTAGTTTTCCTTCGGTGGACGCCCCTCCCCCCACAGAGCTGGACCTGCCCGGGTTCAGCTGTACTTGCTGCGAAACTCTCAATCCTCAGCAGTTCCGATTGCTGTTTTTTTGTTGTTGTTGTTGAGGGGGGGACCAGCCTTCCCCCTGCGGCGACCCACTATGCCGGCTGAAACAGCGGCATTAAGATTCGTGGCGCTTTTCTGCCTGGGAATCTCCCAGTCTGGTTCTCCACTTCAGTCTGCTTTTCAATCAGCTGAATGGGAGACTCTGTCTTCCCAGAGCTCCAAATGCCAACTAAAAGGGCACTCAGTCCCGTATACTCCGGACTGAGAACCGCTGCGCTGGGGCGCCTGCAAAACGGCCGCACCGACCAAAGAGTCGCGCTGGCGACCTGTAGGGCTCCTCCGCCGGGAATCTCTTGGTCCGTGGGCAATAAAAATTCGTCTGGAAATGTGGCGTCCACTCACTCTCTGCACTTTCAGTGAGAGCTACAATCCTGAGCGGCTGCTAATCGGCCATCTTGGATCTCTCCTACTGTGGTATTTCTTAAAGATCTGATGAAGCTGGTTCAGAGAAGGAATATAGCAAAAACATTACAGTTCATCAATTTGTTTTGAAAGTGAGTAGCCTTCACAACTTTAAAGTGCATATCTATGTTTGTCTCATGTGAATGCATATATTCAATGACATTTTTATTGCTTACTTTTTCTTAAACACTATGGTATGAGAACTTAAAATTATCAGACATGACTTTCCCACCTTGGGCCTTTTTTAGAAATACAATTTTTGTGTTTAAAGGAGTCTGCATTTGGAAAAGCCTTCCTAGAGACAGGAAAAACATAAGTTGGTTTTAAGCATGCATTTGCTTCCCTAGCCTGAAAATCAAACAATATGTGAAGTAAACCAAAGTTCTGTTCTCAGATTTAGAACACAGCGCTTCTGGGACTGTTTCTTGGCAGCCTCTATAAATACATATAGGCTCACATTGCAGTGTCATGTAGCAGGAAATTTTAGAAGTCAGTGGTCACAAATAAGAGGAAGAGCCAGATGTAGCGTCGTGAGCCTGTAGTCCCAGGTACTCCGGAGGCTTGGGGCGGGAGAATGGCTTTAGCCCTGGAAGTTTGTGGCAAGGCTGAGAATTTCAGGCAATCCTGGACAATACAGTGAGACCCCATCCCTTAAAAAAATGATAAATGAAAAGAAACAAAAAGAGGAAAAGTAATCTGATGTAGTATTGAGAAAGTGCAGAGTGCAAAGAATCTGAAAGGGGAGGTACTTTACTGTAGGCAAATGAGTCAAGGGATTTTCTGATCTGTCTTCCCTGTGCTCCTTGCCCAGCAAGCTCTGTGGCATTCACCTGAAAGCCACGACGTCAGTGAGCGGTTATGGGTGAAGGGCATTCTGGAGGTCTTGGGGAACATGGCTGTAATGGGGCCTTTAACCTTCCCCCCAATTCATGTCAATTACTTCTCCTATAGCCACATTTTGTGGCTGTTTCCACTTATATTGCTTCTTTACAAAGTGTCTACATTCATAAACTTCTTATCATAAAGAAAGGAATCTGTTTTCTTTAGAAGATCACGGGTTCACAAGGAAGAAAATAAAGTAACAGTGATTAAAAGGTTCACATTCAAGAGGCAGTTACTGATTATTTCTTTCCTCAGCTAAAAGTAATGTTCCCTTATCTTGACTTTTAAATTAACAAAAATTGTAATAACAGAGTGGGTTCTTTAACTCAGGTCTCAGTGTCTAATCCCTAAATTTAAGGTATTTAACCAGATTGTCAATAAAAGTAATTTTAGCTGTAAATTCTGATAAGCTTGTGTGATTTCTTTTCCTAAAACAAGCATAGGATTCTTCAAGTCTTGGACTCTGATTAAAAATGTACAGTGGCTTCCAATTGCCCTGGGCTTTAGACTGGCATTTAATTATATTTGACTGATTTGCCCGCAGTCTACTATTAGAGCTTGCTTCCTAGCATTCCTCACTACAAATCCTCCGTTGACTTGGTTAGTCTTCTAATTGTGCTGCAAAGGTAATTTGTTTTCTTCTCTTCCAACCCTACGTGCTTTCTCCTTCTTCTTGTAAGGCTCATTTTCTTATCCAAATACTACACAGCATTTTTATTCTAGGGCCACGTTAGTTTCTTCTTTGCTCTTTGGGAAGATTGGGACTTTAGGGTGAGAGGAATCTTTGATCTTTAGTAGCTTAGCCACTTTGGACCAGTTATTTACAACTTCTGTAGGCTTTAATTTCTTCATTTGAAAAAAGAGATTCATGAAAGTACCTGGCTCATAAAGATTTTATGAGGTCGCCTCAAAAGCCCTTTACTGGTTGGCACACAGTAAACACTCAGTGGATGATGATGTTGAGAAAGATGATGAATATTGGCTTATCTAATTACATATTTAGTCTTTGTCAGGATGTTTTAATTCACATTTGAAAAATCTTGAGTTAAATTTTTCTTCGTGTACACCAATGTGTGATTTTAAAAAAAAATTCCAAATGACTCCTGCTACATATGTGAGGAAAATAAGCTAATCTCTATGAGAAAGAATAGTCTCCTAGTGTTGGAGAAAAATGTCCAATTTCAGAACCACAATTTCTCTGTTTGCCTTAGCTGTGCTTTATTTCTCAGAATTTTTAGTCCATTCCACTTTCTCTTCACTCCTTCCTGGCTTACAGTATTAAACTGAAGCATACTTTATTGAAGTAAGAAGAAATAACTATATCATGCTTCTTACTTGCAAGCCCTTGAGTTTTGATGCCTTTCAGGAGGAATATATTAGATGGGCAGCCGGCTGGCAATCAACCTACTCTGCCTCATTGCATGACATTTAAATATCACACTCAAATCTCCAGTAACTAGAGGAGAGTATTTCAAATGAATTATTGAGTATTTATTTCATATTACAATTTAATGATTAGCATACGGATAAATAAGGGAACATTTTCATGAGATCCATACTACCGAATGCAATGAACATGTAGGACACATCTTGATTACTAAAAATTCCTACAGTTACTGGGGAAGAAAAACAATACATCTGAAAGGGAAACATTTCAATTCATTTTCAGGTTCAGGTTGTCTCGCGGCTTATTTTTAGAGATGCCTAGGACACTGAAATAATTGCTGATTCATAGGCAGATTCTTTTTTGACTTGGTAATTATGTTCACCCAAATTATTTATAGGGTTTTTAAAAAATTAACCTGGACTACTAGAATATTTTCTCTGAAGGTCTTTCAGTAGAATGGGGCAGATATTTTTATTTTTATTAATTATTTTTTATGTGGGTTCTGTTAATATTCACCACATTAACAATATTGAGAAATGTTTAAAATATATATACAGTTAATATAATTTATGTTAACTTTTTTATGAAAAATAATTTTATTTTTCAGTAGTTATGATGAGTGATTTTACTGTATAAATCTAAGGTGTACAACATGTTGCCATGTACGTCGGCATGGTGAAGTGCTTGTAACAGTCATATACATTAATAAATTAATACATTGTCTTCCATGGTTACCCTTCCTTTGTGCATGTATGTGTGTGTATGTTAAGAGTATCGAAAATTTGTTAACAAATTTCCAGTATATACAGTGCAATATCATTAACTATAGTGCTCATGCTGTTTGCTAGTTCTCTACACATGTTCATCCTGTGTAAATAAAAAATTCGTACCCTTTGGCCTACATCTTCCATTTCCTCTGTACCTTTCCCAACTACCATTCTACTCTGCTGCTTTGTGTTTATTACTATTTTTTTGAGATTCCAAAAATAAGTGAGATCATGTAGTATTTGTCTTTCTGTATCTGGCTTCTGTTACTGAACATATTATTCTCTAGGTTCATTCATATTGCTGAAAATGGCAGGATCTCCTTTTTTAAGGCCAGATAGTATTCTGTTGCATATGTATACCGTGGTTTCTTTATCCATTCCTCTATCAGTGGACACTTAGGTTACTTCCCTACCTCGGCTATTGTGAATAATGCTACAATAAGCATGGGCATGCAGATATCTTTATGAGGTGGTGATTTCATTTCCTTTGGGTATATACAGAAGAGGGATTACTAGGTCAAATGGTAGTTCTGTGCTGAATTTCTTTTAGGAAGTTATGTGAAGTTTTCCAAAGTGGCTGTACAAATATTCATTCTTATTAACAGTCTACAAATGTTTCCTTTTCTCTATTCTCTCACCATCACTTACCTCTTGTCTTTTTCATAATAAGCATGCCAACAGATGTTAGGGGATAAATCATTCTGGTTTTGATTTGCATTTCCCTGATGACTAGTGATGTTGAGCACCTTTTCATATACTTGTTGGCCATTTGTGTGTCTTCTCTAGAAACAAGTTTGTTCAGGTCCTTTACCTATTTTTTAATCAGGTTATTCTTTTGTTTTGCTATTGAGTTGTTTGAGTTCCTTATATATTTTAGGTATTAACATATTAACATATTTTAGGTATATATATTTAGGCATATATATTTTAGGCATATATTTTAGGTATTAACATATTAACGTATTTTAGGTATTAACATATTAACATAACACCCGAAATTTGTAGTGGCATCTGTCAAAATAAGTGGCCAGTTGCTCTCCGAGGGATGGTGCTGTATCAGGGCTCATGATTGATCTTTGTGGCATCATGTGGCAGTGGCAGTGATGATAGTAGCTAGATGACCCTTGTTGAGTGAGATTTTGACACTATTTGGTTCATGCATGCTTTGTTTCTGCCATGATACCAGAGTGCCTATCTTGAGCATATGGACAACTTCTAAAAAAAGAGCTTAAGGTTTAAACTTCTCTTAATCGTAGCAAGACATAACCTTGAGGATTTTGTTCTACTCTCCTGCCTTAAGAACTCGTATCCAAAATCCCCATGGGTGATGTGAACCATCATTTGTGAACCATTCCAAGGAGACATAGTTTGCTTTTATCAGTTGTTTATTCACATGCAATTTCTACTTTTTTTTAAACAAAGAATTTGGGCAAGTAAGCATTTTATTCTAAGAAAAGACTTAAAATCAAATATTAATTTAGAATCAAATGTGTTCTCAGCCTGATAAAGTTCATATGTTTAGAAAAATTTCTAAACATTGTAAATTAACGTCAGTGCCACTCAGAGTTTGTGAACACTGCTCTGTGTACATATCGTCTAATGGAAGAATGCTAGGAAAAACTCCCGGGAGCATAAACATCTTAAACAGAACTTGCCGTTGTGTATCAGGCTCTGTTAATGACGCAGTTTCCCAGTACAAACAATACATATTATTTGTCCTCAACTTTTCAATCTAAGTTTGCTCTACAGTAGAATTAGAATCTAAAACACTGTGTCAGCCAACTCAGTGAAGTTCAATTGTGAGTAGAATTTCTGCTTCTGAATTCTTATAGTTTACATAATGGCCTATGTGTTAGAAGTTCCAGGAACTTCTTTGAAAAAGTGTGGGCAAAAAAATGTTCCTCTAATAGCTGTTGAAAGACTGCAGTCTTACTGAAAGAAACTAGACTAGGGGATATAGATTTAATTTCATTCACTTTGATTAAAAGAAAATACAGTAAGAATTTGATAAATTTATGAACCCAAACTAATCAGAATCCCCAATTAACTTATTTTTTGTTGTTGTTGCTATACTCATATTTCATGAGAAGGGGACAATGAATAAAAAGTAGTTCGCACTCAGGATTTATCTCCCTCCAAAAATCACCTTCCAGGGATGCATGAGTCCTATATAGATTCAGTCCAATGTTCACATCCCATATTTACAGTTTCTATGGAGAGATAATGATGTTTAAAATAATGACTCAGAGATACTACAAAATGTAAAATGATGAAAAGATGTAGTAATGTTCAGTAGACTGTGCCTATATAGGAAAGAAAATTTGCCTATGTACGTACACACACACACACACACACACACACACACACACACAACACCCCTCCGAATAGACTGAGAAATTTTCCAGATTAACTAGGGTTAATCAATAATCAATTTCCAAAGCATTCTACTCACCTATAGTCTTATTCTGTTTGATTTAATCCATACCTCACACGGTGGCATCTATGTCCTCAGTAGTTCAGGCAACTTTTTCTTAAAGCTCCAAGTCATGAGCAGTGCAACGTTAGAGGTGTCCAGGTTCACACATGTGTGTGTCTTTCCACAGTGTCGACTTCTATTGATGCTATTTTAATCACAAAAGCCAGGAGCTCCGTGGAGTTTCCAAGAAGACAGTTCTCCTTAGTACTTCTCATTTATTCCATAGTCAGAGCCATGGGCACACAGGTTTAATCTACTCAACAAGTCAGTCTGTATTGCATACCACACATAATAGTATATTTAATCAGTATATAAATATATAGAACATTCCACAACAAACAATGTGACACTTAACATCAAGAGGAGAAGATAGGAGGAAGGGTTAATGAGCAAGTTCCAGGGGGGAGTGAAGAAGACAAAAGGATTCCTGGGCTGTTCCATTGGTTTCCCAAGGAGGAGTCTTTGATGTGGCAGAGCCTATAGAGGTAGATGCCAAGTGCTTATCATAGGTGGGTGCAAGACTGGGTCAGTTAAGGCAGCTGTTTGGAGCTGCTGAAGGTATGCTTTTTTTTTTTTTTTTTAATAGTCAGAGTCCTCCGGTGAGAACCTATAGTAGACGAGTGTGCTTGTTTATGTCCTTATGTGGTTTGATGCAGTGTTTATAGTTTTGTTTGTTAAGCAAAACATCTTATCCTTTTTGGCAAAGTGCCATGTGAAATATAAAATGCAGTGTTTTTCTAAGATTGAGTTTAATGAAAGGGTGCTCTATACACCCCAATTTCATAGTTTTGGGGTATTCCTGGGTTAATTTAATCACTTTACTCTTCTATTTCTGGGGGACTTTTCAATTTCTGTTGCTACTTGGTTGCAAAATATTACTTCTTTGTAGGATTCGTTAAAAGAAACATAACCCACCAAATACGTAATGATTTTTGTGGGTTTGGATAGAAAAGTCGTATCACACAGCAAGCAGTCAGTGGAAATCTTCTTGGTCCAGTATAATCTCCACCCTTTCTCTTAGGGCCAATCCTCATCTGAAAGGTTCTGGGCCTCTGGCCAAGTGTCTGTCCTCACCGAGTGCAGCTCCTACGGCTTAGAAGGGAAAGATTCCCTGAAGCTGATAATCACTTTGAGCTATCTTTTGGTGTCCTCTTCCTGTGTCCCATTGAATTCTAATGAATAATATTCACATCACATTAAACTTTATTTCTTATAAAATTGTTCTAAATTGCCATCTCTTCTCCCAGTCCTTGAAGAATAAATAGCCCTTGATCTTGCAGTTTCAACAATCTGAATTCAGTTCAGCTGCCACATGTGATAGACGAGGAAACTAAAGCTCAGAGAAGGGAAATGATTTACCAAAAAATATTGGGGCTATTTAGAAGCAGAGCTGAAGTCATAACTCTGGTCTTCTTCCTTTTAGGCCAATGCCCCTTCCTACTTGTGTTATTATTTTTTTTCCTGCATTTCTGATAGGCAAGATTGTAATGATGAAAGATGACAGGGTTGCTTATGCACCTTGTATTTTTGTCTATTATAACTATAAACCTGAATATATGTTTCCCAAAACAGTTAATCATATAGCAGAAGGAGATAATGTGATTTTTTGTCTTGTAAATCACGAGAAAACCCCTCCTGTATCTTTTATTAATGTCTGATATGTTGTTCCTTAGGGTATAAGGAATTTGTCCCAGTGTAATTGTGTATAAATACTGCCTATTTGTCTCTCCTTATTAGTAGATGCTGACACAAGGTAATACTTGGTTACACTGTATTAAGAGAATAACAATTTATAACAATATTGCTTGCCAATAAGCTTAATACTTTCTTTTCCTATTCAGTGAAGGAATTATTTGGCTTTGTATCTACACAGATAGTTTTTCTTTGTAGCTAAGTTTATTTTAGCCACAAGGCAATCAGGTGGAATGTAAGTATTAAAAACTACAGGAAACCAACATCTAGCAAATTTGAAGACCATGTACACCGTGAATAAATAAGTGACTTTAAAATTCTTCCAACTTTTAATAAACTTTAAACACAGAAAAGTTGTAAAAGAAGTACAGTAAAGACACATGTACCCTTACCTAGATTCACAAATTGTTAACATAATCTGGTGTTGACTTTGTGCGTCTGCATGTGTCTTTCCCTCTTCACACACACACACTCAGTCTCTCTCTTACACACACGCACATATATAGGCACACATATACATTTTGGGGAGCTCTAAACTGCTTGAAAGCAAGTTGCAGACATCAAGATTATACAAAAATACATTTTTCCTAAAATTAGCACGTTCTTTTATATTACTACAATAACAATCACAAGACATTTGCTACTGATAATATTATAAGTATACAGTCTAAATTTAAATGTCTCCAATTGCTCTCAAATACTCTTTATATTAGTCAGGGATCATATGCTGGATTTTTGTGGTCATGTTTCTTATTTTCATCAGTCTAGAATATTGTTCACCCTCTGCCCTTATTCCTCATCTTTCTTAAGAGGAGTCTCAGATAAATTGTTTTTGATAGGATGTTCCTCAAACTGGATTCATCTAACTCCTCTCTCTGAATTAGATTATGGATAAAATGTGTAAGCAAATATTACGTTTCCCATGGCATCACATCAGGAGGTTTATAATGTGACTTTGTCTGAATATTGATAAAGCTAAGTTTGAGCTCTTCATTTTAAATACAAGTTTCAACTTCTGTACTTAATAAACATTTGATGGGTGATAGAGATAGATGAATATCCTTTTTCTAACAATGGTGTTAGGGGGGTTCTCCAGAAATTACTGTGGTGTTAGGAGTAATTTCTTGCCAGAATGTCGTATTACCTTGGTGGTATTTGCAAAATGGTGATTTAAAATTTCAATCATTTTTCTAGATCAGGAGCCAGTAAATTTTTCCAGTAAAGAGCCACATTCTAAGTATTTTAGGCTTTGTGGGCCACATATGGTCTCTGTTACATATTCTATTTTTTCTTTAGCCTTGTAAAAAAAAATATTCTTAGCTCATGGACTGCAGGAAAACAGTCTGCAGCAAGATTTGGGCGATGAGTAGTAATTTGCCAAAGCCCTGTTCTGTGTTATAAAGAAAAGCTTTCCTTTTCCTTGTTAACACCTGTGTGTGTGTGTGTGTGTGTGTGTGTGTGTGTGTGTGTGTGTGTGAGTGTGAGAAAGAATGAAATTCTTTGATAACTCTGTTTCTTTTATAGAGTTGATCTGTTTAAACTTTTTTTTTTAAAATAATACTCTTTTGGATTTAACTTTGGTAAATAACACTGTCTCAGGAAAATTTCAATTTCATTTTCTATGCTTTCTGATACAGTAGCCATTAGCTGCATGAGGCTATTCAAATTTAAATTAATTATAATTTAATAAAATTAAATTTTCAGTTTCTCAGTCACATGAGCCACATTTAAGTGCACAAGTATTCACTCAACACATATGGCTGGTAGCTACCTATTGGACATTGCAGATGTAGGACACTTCCATGATGCAGCAGTTCTAATGGATAGCAATGAATGCAGATTTCAAATGTATTTGCATAGAGTTGTGTAAAATAGTCCCTGTTAATGAAAGTTAAATTATAATATTTTTCTAGTCTTTTTTTGCTTTTATGCTTATTTCCTCTTTTACTAATTTACCTATTTAATTTTTTTCACGGTACCGAAGTATTTATTGTATCTACTATTTTTCTGTTTTTATCTCACATTTTCCTTCCTTATGCTTTCTTTTGATTTACTTTATCAGCTCTTTTTTTAAAAACTTTTAAGTTCAGAGGTACATGTGCAGGTTTGTTATATAGGTAAATTGTGTGTCACTGGGGGATTGGTGTATGGATTATTTATTCACCTATGTGCTAAACACAGTACCTGATAGGTAGCTTTTTAGTCCTGACCCTCCTCCTTCCCTCCACCCTCAAGGAAGTCCCAGTGTCTGCTGTTTCCTTCTTTGTGTCCATGTGTACTCAATGCTTAGCTTCTACTTGTGAGAACATGTAGTATTTGGTTTTCTGTTCCTGTGTTAGTTCATGAAAGATAATGGCTTTTACCTTCATCGATGTTGCTGCAGAGG
Organism: Ateles fusciceps; assembly: GCA_036589455.1. NCBI lineage: Eukaryota > Metazoa > Chordata > Mammalia > Primates > Atelidae > Ateles > Ateles fusciceps. Next base: position 4,993,950 of record JAZHEH010003061.1, on the reverse strand, counting down.
ACATGATCGCATGCTTTTTTATGGCTACATAGTATTTCATGGTGTATATAGACCACATTTTCTTTATCCAGTCTACCATCGATGGGCATTTAGGTTGGTTCCATCTCTTTGCTATTGGGAATAGTGCTGCAATGAGCATACATGTGCATGTGTCTTTTTTGTTTGTTTGTTTTGAGATGGAGTCTCACTCTGTCACCCAGGCTGTAGTGCAGTGGCACAATCTTGGCTCACTGCAACCTCCGTCTCCTGGATTCAAGTGATTTTCCTGCCTCAGCCTCCTGAGTAGCTGGGATTATAGGCACATGCCACCACGCCCAGCTAATTTTTTTTTTATTTTTCTTTTTGTAGAGATAGTAAAAATGTAGTGTTTTACCATGTTGGCTAGGCTGGTCTTGAACTCCTGACCTCAAGTGATCCGGCTGCCTCAGCCTCCCAAAGTGCTGGGATTACAGTTATGAGCCAGCCACTATGCCTGGTGTGTGTGCATGTGTTTTTATAGTAGAACAATTTATATTACTTTGGGTATATATCCAATAATAGGATTGGTAGGTTTAATGGTAATTCCACTTTGAGTTCTTTGAGAAATCACCAGACTGCTTTTCACAATGGATGAACTAATTCATATTTTTACCAGCAGTGTACAAGCATTCCCTTTTCTTTGTAACATCACCAGCATCTGTTATTCTTTGACTTTTTAATAGCAGACATTCTGACTAGTGTAGGATGGTATCTCATTGGATTTTGATTTATATTTCTCTAACGATTAGTGATGTTGAACATATTCTTCATATGCTTGTCAGCCATGTGTATGTCTTCTTTAGAAAGTGTCTTTTCATATCCTTTGCCTACTTTTTAATGGGGTTGTTTATATTTTGACTTTAGTCAGAAGCATAGTTTGTGAATATTTTCTCCCATCCGATAGGTTGTCTGTTTACCCTGTTGATAGTTTGTTTCTAAAATTTATTTTATTTATTTTTAAATTTAAAAAAATTTCAAAATTTTGTAGGCACATAATGTATATATATTTATAGGGTACATGAGATATTTTGATATAGACATGTAATGTGAAATAAGCATGTCATGGAGAATGGGGTATCCATCTCCTCAAGTGTTTATCCTTTGATTTACAAACAATCCATTAAACTTAAAGTTATTTAAAAATATACAATTAAGTTATTAATGACTATAGTCACCCTGTTGTGCTATAAAATAATAGGTCTCATTCATTATTTCTAACTAGTTTTTGTACTCCCCATTATCGAATCCTACCTACCACTCCTTTCCTGGCTTCTGGAAACCATCCTTCTACTCTCTACATTTATTAGTTCAGTTATTTTGAATTTCAGACCTCACAAATAAGTGAGAATATGCTTTGTGTGACTTTCTGTTCCTGGCTTATGTCACTTAACATAATGACCTTCAGTTTTATCCATGTTTGTGAAAATAACTGAATCTTACCCTTTTTAAAGGATGAATAGTACTCCATTGTGTATATGTACCACCTTTTCTTTATGCATTCATCTGTTGATGGACACTTAAGTTGCTTCCAAATCTTAGCTATTGTAAACAGTGCTGCAGCAAACATTGAAGTACAAATACCATTTCAGTATACTGTTTTTCTTTCTTTGGGGTATATACCCAGCAGTGGGATTGCTGGATTACACAGTAGCTCAACTTTTAGTTTTTCGAAGCACCTCCAGACTGTCCTCCATAGTGATTGTCCCAATTTACATCCTTACCAACAGTGTACAGGATTCCCTTTTCTCCACATCGTCGCCAGCACTTGTTAATGCCTGTCTTTTGGATACAAGCCATTTTGGCTGGGGTAAAATGATACCTTGTTAAAGTTTCGATTTCCATTTCTTTGAGGATCAGTAATGTTGAGCACCTTTTCATATGCCTGCTTGCCATTTGTATCTGTTCTTTTCAAAAATGTCTATTCAAATCTTTGGCTCATTTTAAATCAGATTATTAAAGTTTTTCCTTTAGAGTTATTTGAGCTGCTTATGTATTCTGGTTATTAATCCCTTGTCAGAGGGATAGTTTGCAAATATTTTCCCCCATTCTTTGGGTGGTCTCTTTTACTTTGTTGATTGTATCCTTTGCTGTGCAGAAGCTTTTTAACTTGGTATGATCCCAGTTGTCTATTTTTGCTTTGGTTGCCTATGCTGATGGTGTATATTGCTCAAGAAATCTTTGCCCAGACCCATGTCCTGGAGTTTCACCACTCTTTTTTCTTACTAGTTTCATAAATTGAGATCTTAGATTTAGGTCTTTCATCCATTTTGATTAGATTTTTGTATGTGATGAGAGAGAAGGGTCAAGTATCATTCTTCTGCCTACAGATATCCAGGATTCCCAACACCATTTATTGAAGAGACTGTTTTTTCCCCCAGTGTATGTTCTTGGCACCTTTGTCAAAAATGAGTTCACTGTAGGTGTGTGGATTTGTGTCTGGGTTCTGTATTCTGTTCTGTTAGTCTATGTGTCTGTTTTTATGCAAGTACCGTACTATTTTGGTTACTTGTCAGACCTCCAGGTTTGTTCTTTTTGCTTAGGAGAGCTTTGGCTATTCTGAGTTTTTTTGTGATAGACATATATTTTAGGATTTTTTTCATTTCTGTGAAAAATGTCATTGGCATTTTTATAGGGCTTGCACTGAATCTATAAATTGCCTTGGCTAGCATGTGCATTTTAACAATATTGATTCTTCCAACCCATGAACATGGAATATTTTTCCATTTTTTGGTGTCCTGTTCAATTTATTTCATTAGTGTTTCACAGTTTACATTTTAGAAATCTTTTATGTCTTAGTTAATTCCTAGGTATTTAATTTTATGTGTGGCTGTTGCAAATGGGATTACTTTTTAAATTTCTTTTTTGCATTGTTCACTGTTGGCTTATAGAAATGCTACTGATTTGGATATGTTGATTTTTTATCCTGCAACTTCACTGAATTTTTATCAGTTCTAATAGTTCATTTTTTGTGAAGTGCTTTAAGTTTTTGCAAAGATAAGATCATATCATCTGCAAAGAAGGATAATTTCATTTCTGCCTTTTCAATTTCAATACAATTTATATCTTTCTCTTGTCTGATTGCTCTAGCTAGGACTTCCAATACAATGTTGAATAACAGTGGTGACAGTGGGCATCCTTGTTGCATTCCAGATCTTTTAAAAAAAGGCTGTTTTTCCCCCTTCGATATGATACTGTGGAGGGTCTGTCATATATGGCTTTTATTATATTGAGGCATTTTTATTCTATACCCAGTATTTTTAAATTATAAAGCGATGTTTAAATTTTATCAAATCCTTTTTAAGCCTCAAGTTGAAATGATCTTACGGGTTTTCTTCATTCTGTTGATATGATATATCACAATGATTGTTTTGCATATGTTGAATCATCCTTGCATTCCAGGGATATATCCTACTTGGTCATGATGAATGACCTTTCTAATGTATTGCTGAATTTGGTTTGCTAGTATTTTGTCGAATTTTTGCAGCAGTAGTCATCAGAGATGTTGGTCTGGAGTTTTCTTTTACTGATGTGTCTTTGTCTGGATTTGGTATCATGGCAATACTGGCCTCATAGAATGAGTTTGAAAGTATTCCCTCCTCCTCTATTTTATTAATAGTTTGAGTAGGATTGGCATTACTTTTTATTTAACTGTTTGAGCAGTGAAGCCATGAAGTTTCTGGCTTTCCTTTACTGGGAGACTTTTTGTTACAGCTTAAATCTAGATACTTATTATTGGTCTGTTCAGGTTTTGGATTTCTTCCTGGTTCGATCTTGGTAGGTTGTATGTATCTAGGAATCTATCATTTCTTGTAGATTTTACAATTTATTGACATATAGTTGCTCATAGTAGCCACTAATGATCCTTTGAATTTTGCAGTATCAGCTGTAGTATCTCCTTTTTCATGTCTGATTTTATGTATTTTTATTTCTTTCTTTTGCATTTACTCTGGCTACAGGCTTGTCAATTTAATTTAAAAAAAAAACACATTATTTTTTTCATCTTTTATGTTATTTTTTCATTTAAATTTTATTTATTTCTGCTCCAAACTCTGTTATTTCTTTCCTTCCTCTGTTTTGGGGTTTGGTTTGCTGTTGCTTTTTTAGTTCCTCATGATACATTGCTAGATCATTTATTTGCAATGTTTCCTCTTGTTGATATAAGCACTTACAGTTATCAACTTCCCTCTTAGTGCAGCTTTTGTTGTATCCCACAGGTTTTGGTATGTTGTATTTCTATTATCATTTGTTTCAAGACATCTTTCAATTTCCTTCTTAATTTTTTCATTGGCCCACTGGTCATTCAGGAGCATATAGTTTAATTCATTTGTATAGTTTCTGAAATTGCTCCTGTTATTTCTAGTTTTATTCTTTTGTGGTCAGAGATGTTTTATTTCAAATTTTTTGAATGTTTTAAGATATGTTTTGTGACTTAACATATGGTCTTCTCTCAAGAATGACCCACGTACTTAAGAAAAGTTTGTGTATTCTGTAACTCTTGGGTAAAATTTTCTGTAAATATCTATTAGATATATTTGGCCTATAGTACAGATTATATCTGATGTTTCTTTGCTGATTTTTTTTGTCTAGAAGATCTGTCCAATGCTGAAAGCGGGGTGTCAAAGTCTACAGCTATTATTGTATTGAAGTTTATTTCTCTTTTTAACTGTAATAGTATTTCCTTTATATATCTGAGTGCTCCTGTATTGGGTGCATATGTATTTAAAATTGTTATATCCTCTTGCTCTGTTGACCCCTTTATCATTATATAGTGCCCTTCTTCGTCTCTTCCTACAGTTTTTTTCTTGAAATCTATTTTGTCTAAGTATAGAAACTCCTGCTCTTTTTTGATTTCCATTGGTATGGAGTAACTTTTTCCATCTTTTTATTTTCAGTCTGTGTTTTTTTAGGTGAAGAGTGTTTCTTGTAGTCAACAGCTCAATGGGTCTTTTTTGTTTGTTTGTTTTCTTGGATGCAGCCAGTCTGTCTTTTGATTGAAGACTTAGTACATTTACATGTAATGTTGTAACTGATAAGTAAGGACTTACCCCTGCTATTTTGTTGTTTGTTTTCTGGTTATTTTGGAGTTTTCTCTTCTTTCTTTCCTCTGTCTTCCTTAAATGAAGGTGATCTTCACCAGTGATATGATTTAATTTTCTGCTTTTTTGTGTTTCCATTGTATGTCTTTTTTTAGTTTGAGGTTGCCATGAGGCTTGCAGGACTATCTTTAACCCATTATTTTAACTTGATAAAAACTTGACACTATTTGCATAAACTAACAAACAAGCAAAAGGAACACTAATAACAGCTTTATGCCTTAAGTTTTTTCTCACTCTGTAACTTTTTGTTGTTTGTATTATATCTTACAGTACTATGTCTTGAAATGTTGTATTTTGTATTCAAAAATGTTACTACTTTTGAATGATTCATCATTTAGTCTTTCTACTTAAGAGTAATTTACACACCGCAGTTAGTGTTGTAATATTCTGAGTTTTTGATGTACTTATTATTACTAGAGAGTTTTGTACCTTAGGGGGATTATTTATTGCTCATCAATGTCCTTATCTTTCTGACTCAGGTATGCTGTTAGTGTAACTTGTAGGATAAGGTCTGATATTGATGAAGTCCCTTAGTTTTTGTTTGTCTGGGAAATTCTTTATTTCTCCTTTACGTTTGAAGGATATTTTCACCAGATATGCTATTCTAGGATAAAAGTTTTTTTTTTTCCTTTGTACTTTAAATATGTTATGTCATTCTCCCCTGGCCTGTAAAGTTACATCTGAAAAATCTGCCAAATGTATTCAAATTCCATTGTATGTTACTTGTTTCTGTTCACTTGCTGCTTTTAGGATCCTTTATCCTTCTCCTTTGGGGAGTTTGACTATTAAATGCCTTGAGGTAGTGTTCTTTGGGTTAAATCTGCTTGGTGTTCTGCAATCTTGAACTTAGATATGATATCTTTCTGTAGGTTTAGGAAGGTTTCTGTTATTATTCCTTTGAATAAACCTTCTCTTTCTCTACCTCCTCTTTAAGGGCGATGAATCTTAGATTTGCCCTTTGAAGCTGCTTTCTAAATACTGCAGGCAGTCTTCATTGTTTCTTATTTTTTTTTCTTTTATTGCCTCTGACTGTGTATTTTCTGTTTTTTGTTAAATTTTTAAAATATTTCAATAGATTTTGGGGAACAGGTGGTGTTTGGTCACATTAATAATTGTGTTAGTGGTTATTTCTGCTATTTTAGTGCACCCATCACCTGAGCAATGTACACTGCACCCAATGTGTAGTCTTTTATCCCTCACTCCCTTCTTACCCTTTTCCCTGAGTCCCCAAAGTGCATTTTATCATTCTTATGCCTTTGCTTGCTCATAGCTTAGCTCCCACTTCTGAATGAGAACACAGAATGTTTGATTTTCCATTCCTGAGTTACTTCAGTTAGAATAATTGTCTCCATTTCCACCCAGGTTGCTGTGATGCCATTATTTCATTCCATTTTAACTCTGAGTAGTATTCCATGGTGTGTGTGTGTGTGTGTGTGTGTGTGTGTGTGTGTGTGTGTGTGTGTATCCATATGCGTGCATACAACATTTTCCTTATCCACTCACTGATGGGCATTTGGGCTGGTTCCATAGTTTTGCAGTTGCACATTGTGCTGCTATAAACATGCATGTGCAAGTACCATTTTTGTAAAATGACTTCTTTTCCTCTGGGTAGATATCCAGGAGTGGGATTGCTGCATCAGATGGTAGATTTATTTTTAGTTTTTTAAGGAATCTCCACATTGTTGACCATAGTGGTTGTACTAATTTACATTTCCATCATACAGGGCCACGTGTTGGGCTGTGTATCAGGCCCAGCACATAGGCACACAGCTGCTTAGTTGTCCTGGGGGTTCAGATGGGGGTGTTTCTCAGGCTCAGAACATGATTGTACAACTTCTTGGCTGCCTTGGGTGTAAATCTGATGGAGATGGACCACAAGGCTTTTTCTGAGGCCTGTGACACAGGCACAGAGATGCTTAGCCAGCCTGAGAATATACCTTTTGGGGTGGCCTGCAGGGCTGTTTCTCAATTTTGAAATGTGGAATTACAGCTGCAAGGTCGACCTGGAGGTGTGTCTGCCAGGGACAGCCTGTGAGGCTGTTTCTTGTGTCTGAGATTTAGGTGTCCAGTTCTTGATTAGCCTGGGCATGTGTCTGGCAGAGGTGGCCCAGCAGATTATTTCTCAAGCCCTGAGCATGTGTATATAGTTGCTGTGCATATGGATACTGAATTTTCCAAGTACCATATCTTGAAGAGATGATCTTTTCCCCATTGTGTGTTCATGACACCTTTGTTGAAAATCGACTGGCTTTAGATACATCGTTTGTTTCTGGGCTCTCTTTTATGTTCTGTGCTCTCCCAGAGGTATGTTAGCTTCTAGGTGACACACATTTTTCCTACTTGAGGGAAGGCATGCAGTAGTTTGCTTGTCTCAAAGACAGGTTTGCCCTGGGCAAGACTGCCAGACTGTTCTTCCAGCTAGACATGCTGGCAGTGGGAGTTGGTTTCTCTGCTGTACAGGACTGGAGTCCCGGGCAGTCGTGGGTTCAGGCTCTGCACAGCTAGGGTTTGTTATTTAGCCACTGTGTGGGCTTGGTATAATGAAAATGAAGCCCCAGTGCTGAAGAGGTGCAGTGGCTGCTAGACCCCAGACCAGAATATACTCCAGAGGTAGCTCTTGTCTTAAGATGGTGCCGTGCTGCAGCAGCTTGCCTTACAAGGGCTGACTGGAAAGTGGAAAGTACACATTTTATGTTGCTAATCCAGAACAATGCAGCTGTGTGAATTTCTGTTAGTGCTCCAAACTGGACTTGGGGCTTAAAAGGATTGTGGGATTCTCCTGTAGTAAGAACTGGAGGTATTTGTGGTGACAGTGAAGACTAGTGGGGAGATTCTTCTGCTTACCTTTTTCCCACAGATAATTCCCTCCTATCTCTGATATAATCCAATCCAGGTGGAGGAGATAGGGCTACAGAGAGTGAGTATCTACATTGTTACGCTCTTGGGCTTCCAGTCACCATGGTCTTTGCTTGTGCGAGAGATGGGTTTCAAATATCTCTAGTCAGCCATCTTGCTAATTGTCATTCTGTGTATTGATTTTCTATTCTGCAATGTCACTTAGTGTCTTAATTCCAATAGCTTTTTGAAAAAAGGTTTTAGGGCTTTCTAGAGGTAAGATCATGTTGTCTCCAAAGGGACAGTTTCATTTTGAATTTAGATGCTTTTTTCCTTTTTCTTGCCCAGTTGCCTTGGTTAGAACTTTGAGTACCATCATTTCAGTACTACTATATGGCAAAATCCTCAATTACTTTTTCACTTACCTACTATGTTCAATGGAAGTAGTAAACATGGGCATCTTTTTCTTTTCCAGATGTTACAGGAAAAGCTGGATGCTTTTCATGATCCTTTGTGTTTCAGTGGTATTAGTTGTAATGTCTTCATTTTCATTTCTGATTTTTCTTGTCATTTTTTTTTCTTAGTCTTGCTAAAGGTTTGTTGATTTTGTTTATCTTTTCAAAAAACTAACTTTACATTTCATTGATTTTTTTTTAATTTTTATTTTGTTTCTGTTCTCATCTTTATTATTTTTCCTACTAATTTTATTTTGTCCCTACTTTTTCAGTTACTTGGTGGTGCATTGTTAGGTTGTTTGAGATCTTCCTACTCTTTTAATATATGCATTTATATAAACAGTACTATGAGGTATAAACTTCTCTCATAGTACTGCTTTTGCTGTGTTTCATAGATTTGGGTATATTGTTTCTATTTTTATTTGTCTTAAAAATTTTTAACTTCTCTTTTAATTTCCTTATTGACCCATTGGTTATTCAGTAGCCTGGTGCTGAATTTCCATGTATTTGTAAAGTTTCAGAAGCCCCTCCCATTACTGATTCCTAGTTTAATACTGTGATGATTAGAAAAGATACTTGATGGGATCTCTATCATCTTAAGTTTGTTAAGACATATTTTGTGGCCTAATATGATGTATCCTGGAGAATGTTCCATGTGCAGTTGAGTAGAATGTAGATTCTGTAGCTGTTGGGTAGGATGCTCTGTAAATGTTAGGTCCATTTGGTCAATTTAAGTCCAAGGTGTCTTTTCTGATTTTCTGTCTGCATAATCTGCCCATTGTTCAAAGTAGGATATTAAAGTCTTCTACTGTTATTGTATTGCATTGTATTTCTCTCTTCAGATCTAATAAAATTTGCTTTATATATTTGCATATTCCAGTTTTGGGCATATACACATTTATATCTGTTATATACCCTTGCTTAGTAGATTCCTTTATCATCACATAATGACCTTTTCATAGTTTTCTACTTTAAGTGTGTTTTATCTATTACAGTCAAAACCAGTCCTGCTTCCTTTTTCTTTTTGCAATTCCTGCTCACTTTTTATTTTTGCATAGAATATATATTCCATCTCTTTACTTTCAAATTGCATGTGTTCTTTTTTTTTTTTTTTTACTTATTTATTTATTTAGTATACTTTAAGTTCTGGGGTACATGGGCAGAATGTGCAGGTTCATTACATAGGTATACATGTGCCATGGTAGTGCTACATCCATCACCCCATCATCTACGTTAGGTATTTCTCCTAATGCTATCCCTCCCCTAGCCCCCAAACCCCAACAGGCTGTGGTGTGTGATGTTCCCCTCCCTGTGGCAATTCCTCAAGGATCTAGAAATAGAAATAATATTTGACCCAGCAACCCCATTACTGGGTATATATCCAAAGGATTATAAATCATTCTGTTATAAAGGCACATGCACTTGTATGTTTATTGCAGCACTGTTCACAATAGCAAAGACTTGGAACCAACCCAAATGTGTATGTTCTTACAGGTAAAGTGAGTCTTGTAGGAGCATATAGTTGGATTTTGTTTTTTATTCTGCTATTTTGTATCTTTTAATTGGAGAATTTAATTCGTTTGCCTTCAAGACTGTCATTTTGCTTCCAGTTGTATAGGTAGGTATTTATTCCTTTCATTTTGCTGATTCTGTTGTGGTTGTTTTGTAGATCCTTTGTTTTTTCTTTCATTCTTTTTCACCTTTGTGGTCTAATGATTTCTGTTTGCTTTTCATCCAAAGGTTTGCTTTCATTCCCTTTCTCATTCATGTATCTGCTGCATTCTTTCCTTGGTTGTTAATGTGTGCCTAAAATAAATAATCTTGTAGTTAAAATAGACTAATTTAGGCTGACAGAAAATTATCTTTGGTTATATGAAAACACTTTAGACTTTAACCCACTTCTCACAATACATTACTTTTACCTTAATACACATTTTTGTATATTGTGGGTTCTTTTATGACTAATTGTATCTGTAGTTATTTTAACTTTAACCTTCATTATAGAGGTTTGAATGATTATGAATTTACCTCTAGTGGTGAATTTATACTTTGATGTATTTTCATAATAGTAATTATTGTCATTTTGCTTCCAGTTGTATTCTTCCCTTAAGCATTATTTTAAGACTGGTCTAGGGGTGATGAATTTCTTGTACTGTTGCTCATCTGGGGAGGACTTTTCATCTTTTCTGGAGGACAGCTTTGCTGTGTATACTATTTTTGGCTGACTGTTTTTTCCCTCTTACAGCACTTGGAATATATCATCTCATTTTTCCTTTGTGTGCAAGGCTTCAGCGGAGAAATCTTCTGATTGTCTAATGGAGATTCCCATATATGTGGCTTCACTCTTTTCTCTTGCTGCTTATAGAATTCTGTCTTTGTGTTTTGACATTTTGATTGTTGATAAAGTTTGGCTGTTGTCCCCTGTAAATACCATGTTGAATTGCAATCTACAGTCTTGTAGGTGGGGCCTGGTGGGGAGGTGAATGGATTATTGGGGCATAGCCCTCATGAATGGCTTAGTGCCATCTCCTTAGTGGTGAGTGAATTCACATAAGATCTAGTTTAAAAATGTGTGACACCTTCCCTCGTTCCCTCTCTCCCCATATGAGATGCCTACTCTCCCTTTGCTTTTAGCCTTGATAGTAAGCTTCCTGAGTCCTTGCCAGAAGCTGAGCAGATGCCCATGTCATGCTTCCTGGACAGTGTGCAGAACTGTGAGCCAATTAAACCTATTTTCTTTATGAATTACCCATCCTTGAATATTATACTGTAGCAAGGCAAGAGCAGTCTAACATAATTGTAATGTTACCTGGTGAGGACTTCTGTTTTAATACATTTAGGAACTTTTGAGCTTCCTGGATTTGGATGTCTATCTCTCTCTCAAGACTTAAAAAGTTTTCTGCTATTACTTTGTTAAATAGAATTTTTGTGCCTTTCATCTATTTTGCCTCTGGAGCTCCCCTAATGTATACTAAGTATATTAAGCAAATATATATGTAAAGATATGTAAAGAAATATTTGCTTAATGATATCACGTAAATCCCTTTGGCTTACTTTTTCTTTTTCTCCCTTGACTTGGTTATTTCCAAAGACCTATCTTCAAGTTCAGAAATTCTTTCTTCTAGTCTATCGTTGAAGCTCTTAATTCATCAGATTCTTTAGTTCCAGATTTTTCTTTGGTTCTTTTCACATTTTCTTTGTTAAATTCCTCATTTGTTAAATTAGTCATTTAGTTCATTGAAGTGTTTATCTGTATGCTCTTGTATCTTGCCAAGTGTCCTTATGATTGTAATTTTGAATTCCTTTTTTGGCATTTCATAAATTTCTTTTTCTTGGAGGCCTGTTATTAAATAATTATTTTGTTCCTTTGAAAGTGTCATATTTTCTTATTTTCATGTTTCACATATCATTACATTGATATCCGTGCATTTGGTGGAATTGTCACTTCTTCCAATTTTATGGACTAGCTCTTGAAGGGAAAGACATCTTCTTGTAGCTGTTGTCATTGGGTAGTTTCTTAGCTTTGGTTCTGGGAGACTACATAATAGTGTAGCCTCCATGCAGATTCTTCCACTGAAATCCGGTCACCAATTTCTGCAGGTGTCTTAGTGGCCTAGACTGTGAGGGTTTGTGGCAGTGGTGGCAAAGCTTTTCTGGGTGCTGGGTTGGTTTTCAAGCCAAGGAGTCAAATAGGCAGTGCATCCACTGGCTCTAGTGTAGCCTCCCCAGTTGAGGGGCTCAGATGCTAGAGTTACGTACATCTCACAGGGCCTAAGCTTTGGGTAACTGGAATTAGAGTGCTGTAGCCGTATGTGTAAGCATGATAAAAAGACAGATCCTCATGGATGGGGAGACAGGATAGTCACTGGCCCTCAGAGAAAGGTACACTCTGGTATTGGCTCCAATTATAAGATGACAATGTTCTGTAGCAACTGGAAGTGAGAGGTGCACAATATGGGCTTATATTTTGGAGCAATGTAGGTGTGTGAACTCTAGGCAGCTCACCCAGCTGTGATAATGGCCTGTGAGGCTGCAGAATTCTCCTGTAGGTGACTGTTATGTAATGGAGCTGTTGGAGCTCTTCTGCTTACCCTTTCCCACACAAATGAAAGTCCTTCTTGGTTTCCAGCCAATCTTGGTGGAGGCGATATAGTAGCAGAAGCAGGGCGCTCTCCTCCCCTCTGTATGCTGTCATTCTGGGTGTCCATGCTTCACAGGGAATTCACCCCCTCCCTTGCTGTACTCAAGTTCTTTTTTTTAGACACTATACTTGAATTTTAACTGTTTATTTATTGCTCTCACCTTTTTCTTTTTGGTGAGGGGTATGAGTGCCAGATACCTCTGGTAATCCATCTTGTCGAAATCTCAAGCCTGTAAACTGTATTATATTCTTTGCAAATTTATTCTTTGGCATGTTTTAAAAGTAGTTTTATTTGCTCACTTTTTTTCCTCCTTATAGTAGTTAGATTATGGGCAAAGAGATTAGATTTGGGAAGCTACCATTATTCCATGGACACCTTGGATTATTTTACATGACTTTGTTCACTGCATTTTCTTAAGGTAATGTGTAGAAAGCTGAGTACTCACTTGATGGAGGTGTAGTGATTGTCTTGATAAGTCTGAAGGGGGAAGATTGCAGTCACCCTAGGAGGAAAAGACTTAAGGAAAAATCTGTGGATCATTTAAATTACGACTTTACAAATGATGTACACAACTTTGGTGCCTGCATCTTTATTTTGATTTGTAAATCTTCTGATGCGGAGAGAAGATCAAACAACTTAACAGTTCAATGCTAGGAGTCCTTGAGACTTGTTTCACTTTAAAATATGTCTGCATTATTCAAGTTTGAGAAAAACTGATGGTGCAAATAGCAACAGCTTTTACATTGGATAGACCTGAACTAAACTATCTGCTCTGTCACTTAGTAACTTTGCAATTACGTAAGCTTTTCAAGCTTCAGTTTTCTTATATATAAAGTGGGACACATAATTTCAGCATCATAAAGTTGTAGTAAGGTTTAAAATAAAAAGGGATAATATATGTGAAGTGATGGTAGGGCTTCCAAAATTGAAGCAGTTACTGTTAAATTTGTGATGTGCAGACAATCAAGGACTGATTTAATTAAGAATGACTACATTTTTAGAATTCCACTTTAAGTTTTCAAGTGGGCTTTCTCTCCGCTTTCCACATTAACTCTTTCCTGCTGTTTTCTCACTCCTCACATTTATAGTCTTAGTTGCAAATACTCTTGCTCGTACTTCTGTAGAAAAATTCAAACCACAAGAAAAGAACTTTCTTTTCCTTCTGATATCAAATGTACAAAGCAGTAGGATTCATACCAAAGATTTTTTTTTTTTTAACAAGAGTGATGAGGTTTTGCTTTTGTCAAAGACCATTCTCTCCACATGTGCTCTTTTGTACTTCACCATGTGATATGGTTAGGCTTTGTGTCCCCACTGAAATATGATACTGAATTAAAATCCCTATAATCCCCATAGTCCCCACATGTCAAGGGAGAGACAAGGTGGAGGTAATTGAATCACGGGGGCAGTTTGTTCCATGCTGTAATGGAATAATAGTGAGTTCTCATGAAATCGGATGGTTTTATAAGGGGCTATTTCCCTTTGCTCAACACTTCTCCTTTCTGCTGCTTTGTGAAGAAGGTGACTTCTTTCCCCTTCACCTTCCACCATAATTGTAACTTTCCTGAGGCCTCCTCAGCAATGCCGAACTGTGAGCCAATGAAACCTCTTACTTTTATAAATTACCCAGTCTTGGGCAGTGTTTTATAGCAGTATGAAAATGGACTAATATACCCTGTGTTTGCAAGGGCCTCTTTTCTTTGGATATCCCTTTTTTTTTTTTTTTTTTGCATCATCAAACTTTTTCCCCATTGGATTATTCCAATCAGAATCCAAACAGGCTCCTTTCTTTTATCTCAGTTTTCTATCCAGGTAGTAATCTATTTATCTGCTCTGTTTTATCACTGAGTCTTGTAAAAGACATGTTGTCTTCACATCCTCATCTCTCACTCACTGTTTAATTAACTTCAGTATTTCATTCCCACTACTCCCTTCAACCTGGTCTTGCCTTATTAACATCAGTGACTCAGTTGCTGAGTGTGGATAGGTAAAATTTTATCCTCCTCTTAAATAACGTTTCCTTTTGGTTTCCAGGGCTCCTCACCAACTGGTTTTCCTTTTATTTTCTCAAGTCACATCTCAGCTTTTCCTGCTGGATCATCACTGTACCTGATAGCTAATCCCTCTACAATTCTCTGCCCAGATGACTTTGTCCATCTCAGTGGCTTTATATAGCATGTACATGTTATTCTGATAACCTGCTGTTTACCCTGTTGGAGAAAGGGAGATCCCTAGTCCCAGATAGAATGAGATGGCCAAATACATGACACCCAACACTGGATAGATGAGACTTACACACACAGAAATTTACTGGTTACACATATTCATGATTTGGGAGAGGAGGATACCACATACCATACAGGTGACATGGGGGGTTGCACTTGGGAATGGAGTACACCCTCAGGGGCTGTGGGAGGCGGACTTTGTAGTAACAGAGGTGTAGGGAGTCCCAGGGTTCCCACTGAAAGATGTGATTGGCTTGTTTGAAGAATTTTTATGGCTTGCAGAAAAGTGAAACCACTTAGGTTAAGGACTGAGTGGGGTACAGTTAGTACAGGTGGGGGATGAGCTGGGTGAGGAGCAATTCTTGCAGGGTGCGGAGTATATTTGGAGAAAGCAGGAGAAATGAAGATTAGGTCTTTGAATCCAATCCTTTTCAGGCTCAAAGATGTTAAGGCAGCACTTAGAATTTTAGGACTTTCAATACATACACCTATTGTTCCAAAATGTGTGTTCTCATTACAACCTTTCCTCTGGGCTCCATCTTTTTTTTTTAGTGAAACTATATCCTTGACATTTTTCACTGAGATATCTCACAAAAAAGTTAAACCTAACGTCCCAGAGTTTTGATTCTCTTCTGTCTTACTTGACATGTTTTCCCCCCCAGTTTTTTTTATCTCAGTAGATAGAATCATCATCTACTCAGCTGCACAAACCAGTAATATAGGAGTAATATTAATTTCTATCCTTCTTGATTTTCACAAACCATTGCATCAAGAACTCTATTAGCTCTTTATGTAATTCCTGTGACACAATCATCTGTTTTATATTTCTAAAATCAACATTTTACCCAAGCTATCATCATCTTTCCCTTTCACAATTATAATAGCCTTCTAATGACTCTTTCCAGTTTTGCTCCCCTTTTTTGAGTCTTTTCTCACATGGCAGTTAGAGTGTACTTTTATAAGTATCAGTCAGACTGTTGACTCCGGGCTCTATCTCTGCCTCTCACAGAGCAGGCTCAACTTTCCTGGGTGAGAGTTAGGGCAGGGAGAGGAGACTAAGCAATAAATGTTAAAATTGTCCTGATCAAAGACCAGCTTAAAAAGAGAACATCATGATTCCATTTCTCAGTCTTAAGTCTCTTGCCAAAGATGGTATGTCATAGCCAGACTCAAATTTATTTTTTTGTATGAACTCACATTGCCTCATCATCCTAAAACCTCTTTGATGGAGTTAATAGATGAAACAGATATTTCTCTGCCTCTGATTACTGCTTATTCCGTTTGTGTGCCTTATTCTTATTACAGATACAGAAGGAAGTTTTCTTTCCTAGGGTAAGTTGGGGGTGGTGCCAGGGGGAGTCAAACTCAAGTGGGCCCTGGTCCATTTGGTCAAACTCCAATTGTGTTCTTAGCTCATCTCACCTTATTGTTCAAAAAATGTAATGCTTCTGCAGTTTCTTCTTCCTTAGTTGGCCTGTTTCTCCACAAGGTTTTGATAATGTGTAAATTTCCATCCCCTTGATTCAGGAAATTTTTGCCTATTCTATTTCTTTTGGTTAATTTTGATAGATTTACTTCTTTCAATCAATGCCCACTTAATACACATCATGCTATTTCTGCTACTTGGAATTCTTTAAAGACTTGCCACTGTAGATGGAATACAATCTAAGCTTTCTATTATGACATACGGTAGTTCGTGAGATACAGCCTCTGACTCAGTTTCTAACCTCTTTCTTTTCTGTCTTGTCTTTGCTGATTATACCCTAGCTGCCTGTCTATGCTTTAGTTCGTTAAGTACATCAAGCTTTGTCACCTTAACATGTTAAAAACATGGTGTTTCCTCTAACAGGTCGTCTTTCTGTCAATCATTTCATATGATTCCTTCTTATTCCTCAGTATAGCCTTCCTAATTTATATGAGGATGTTTTTTTCCTCCCTCTATTGTTCTACCTCATAGCATCATGCTCTCTTTCTTTAAAATATGTATGGAAGTTTATAATGTGTGTGTGTTGGGCTTTGATGATTGTTTTCTACCTTTACTTGGAATAAGGGCTATTACTTTGTTCATTACTGTACACTCAGTACCTGGAGCTTTTTTGCATATTACAGGGCTCAAGAAACATTTATTGAATGAAGAAAGGAAGAATGAGTAAATGAAAAAACATAATTGAAGCATAAGAATTTATTTGTTGGTCAGCTCCTCAGATCAGCAGTTGTTAAAATTTTCGTTATCAGACCCCTTTACACTCTTGACAATGATTGAGGCCTCAAAAAACTTGTAAAAAATACAGATTCTATCTGTTAATATTTGTCATCTTAGAAGTTAAGAAACAATGATAAAATCATATGTTGACTTTTAAAAAGTTTATAAAAATTTTTAAAACAAAAAATATGAGAAGATTGCCATTTTTATGTTTTTGAAAATCTCTTAAATGATAGTTTAACAGAAGAAAGCTGGTTTTTCTTTACTGCTTCTGCATTGTCTGTTTCCATATCCCATATCATGTAGCCTCTGGAAAACTCCATTAACTCCTGAATGAATGCAAGTGAAAAAGACCGATAACTTCCTAGTGTTATTATAAAAACATCCCCTGAAAGAGTGTCCTTCTGTTATACTTGGAACAGTACTGGTTTAGATGATCATGCATTTGTTAAGTGGAAGTGGTGTGTACTATTCCTAGACGGGTCACTCAGAAGTTTAGGTGAGAATCGGGACAGCATTAGGTAGAGAAGAATAAAAAAAATGAGAATCAAAAAAAAAAAAAAAGAACCAGGTTCCAATCCAAGTTCTAAACAATGTGTAGCATTACCTGTGCATATTTGTTAAATGTCTGTGGCCCGAATTTCTTCCTCTGTAAAATGGAGGTGATTGCCTCTATAATGATGATACATATGACATCAGAGATATTAAGTAGCTGGAATAAAAGTTAACAGAAGCATAAAATGCAAGAGGTTACTTGCCTTTTACTACCATTTATTTTCATAAGCCCTGCCTCACAAAAAATTAATAGATTCATGATTTTCTCTCTGTGAGATTTCTTTCCTGGTGAATTTAGGGAAAGTACTGAACTGATAAATGGTTTTGTAATGGTCTCCTATTTTGGTTGTAAAGTATGGAGCTAGGTGAGAAAACTCTTGTTATGATTATTTTTAGAAAATATTTTCCATGAAAATCAGTTATTCATGTAGTATAAAAAAAGCCAGTTGGAATTTATTTCATATTGATTCTGTATTCACTGAAAAAGAAAAGACTAAATGGCTGTCTCAGTAATTTTGCTGCCCTGGTAACAGCTTTGCAGCAGCAAGAATGTCTTATCTAATAAGGTGTTCCCTGTATGGAGTCAGAGATTTATTTCATGACAGTTCTCTTGTCTCGTAGCCTTATAACATTACTGTCCTGTTCTGCAAAGTCTTACTTCTGCTAGAACTGAGAGGCTCATAATATATGATATGCTTATAAGGCACCAGATTTCGTAGTGAACATGAGAGCTTTAATGTTTGAAAGAGTAAGAGTTGTTGTTTTTTTCATAAGTTTAATAGACTAGAAAATAAAGATAACAGTTGTGCTGATGATCAACTCCTCAAAGTGGCAAGATTATGAAAAGCTGGATGTGTTTCCAAATTGTTTGACTTTTATAACAGTTTCAGTAATTCCTGAAGTTGATAATAATTCTAAAGGTATTTGTAAGAGAGGAGGGGCATTAGCTGGTATTGCACCCCTATTCCCATACACACATATACATACTCATACCCCCGACACACACCACCACCCCCACACACAACATATGTGAAAGAGAAATAAATAACCTAAAGAGTAGTTATCCTGCCCTTTATCATGCTCTCAATAATTTGATGTTTTATCCCTTCTTACTATAGACTTTCTCAAACTTTAACATGCATCAGAATCACTGGGAAGAATTATGAAAATACAGAATTCTTGACACCATCCCCAGAATTTCTGGTTCAGGGGTTTGAGGTGGGGTCACAGAATTCACATTTGTTACAAATTCATTGGTCCAGGGACTATACTTTGAGAAGTACTCACTACAGAGCCTGATAGACATCATGGTTTCAGATAGTGCTTTACGCTTAGATATACCATGTTTAAATATTTACTCACTCTATGACCTAGGACAGTTTTATCTCTCTGTGTTTCATTTCTTTCCTCTGAAAAATGGAAATAACACATCACACAGCTATTGCTTATGTTACCAGGGATTGGTGGTTTTAGCACAGTGCACTGTGGTAATGCAGTGGAGAGTATTCTACAGTTACCATTTTTAAGATTATCTTCAATTCAAGGTTGGGTTTTCTGAGTGTCTCAAATATGGATATTATATGTTGATTAAAAATTTATCTCCAATATTTAGATACCCAGCCAACAGGTAGAAATTGACAGTACAATAATTTATTTGTACCATTGCAAAATACCATTGCATAAATCAGACTGGCTTATTTTCTTAATGCCAGGGAAAGAAATATATGTTTTGATTTCCAATGAAAATTATAATTAATTGTATTAATTACTTACTAATACTAGCTTTCCATATACCCTACAATATTTTGGCTCAAACTCCATTTTGTATATCCCTTAGCAATTATCAAACAGGAATATGTGTTTCAGAGTATCTCAACAAATGTAGCATCTCATCTGGCTTTCATACTTCATCAGTAGTAGTGAAGAAAGGATCCTGAGACTCCAGACACTTGTATCAAGCCCCCTTTTCTCTTTTTACCAACACATGCTGTATCCGTAATGTATCCTGCTTATGGGCCCAACACTAAGCCCATTTTTCACTTTATCTTTGATTCTATCAGTTACTCTGCGATCTCTAAGACTTCTACGTCATTCCTCCTCATCCAGATTCATCCTTCATCCACATAAGGGTGTGGGACTCAGTGTCTTTTATCAACAAAACTCTGTATTCTTAACCTATCTGCCAAACATTCTTTAACCTTCTCACTCTATAAAACTTGACTCGCCCTAAGGAAATGGCTTCCCATGAAGCCCTCTTAAGGATTTTTCTTTTTCCTTCTGCCGTCTTCTGCTACTGGGCCTGCAGATAAGCATATACTCTCTTGGTCTCTTTCAGACTGTTCTCCTTATTCTCCTTAAAAATATCCAGTTTTAAGTTCAAGCTACAATACCGTGCCTTTTATTACTCCACCTTGTTGGAGGGATTTACAGATCACTGGATCTTTCTCTCTCCCCACACATTTTTTCAAACTCAGCACCTAGCACATCTTTTTTTCTCAATACATAGACATATATGTAAAATATATGCGTATAAAATATATATGTGTATATATATGTGTGTTTGTGTGTATATGTTATTTTTCACATATCTGCTATGTCAGTTTTTTTTTTTAACTTCCTCTTCTCCAGAGATCATATTTTTTTAACCCCGCCTAAGGCATATACTTCTGTGGTCATGACCAAGATGTTGGCATTGTCAGTAATTGCTCTTCTCTATAATCTTCATTTTAAGCATTACACTCTCCAAACACCATTCCTGTTTTTCCAGCTCACTCTCTTTGCTGCCCTGACCCTAAGAATTCTTAAATCCTACCAGCATCCTACAGTCCATTGATTTTGCTACCATGACAATATTTCTTGCATACCATATGCTCTCACTTCCACTTTCATGTAGAGTTCATGCCTGAGCATTATAATCACCTCTTTGAGCACACCTTCATGGCTACTTTCTCTGTGCATTGGCTTTTTCCAGAAAAATCTCTAACCTGGCTAAGTCTAACCCTTTTTCTACTCCACTGAGTTAAAAAAAAAAGTTGACTGCTTTTGTGTTTATTTGTATTGCACTTGCTCTTATTATTGGTGAAATGTCTGTACCTTTATTGAAGGCCAGCCCCTTTGCTTTTGCACTGTAACCCATTCCCTCTCGAGGATACAACTCTAGTAATTGTTCTGCTTCTCTCTTGTAGAATCAATTTCATACTCTTACTGGTTAATTCAAATGAGCTGTAATCTTACACTAAAAATGAAACTTGCTCAACTTCACATTTATCTCTTGTTTGTTCCATTTCTCTGAGCTTCTTTCAGCAAAACTCCTGAAAAGAGCAAAACTCCTGTGTTTTCTTTCAGCAAAACTCCTGTGTGTGTTGTCTCAGTTTATATATTTTCCTTTTCCCATTCTTGCTTGAACTCACATCAGTCAGGCCTTATCTACCCCTCTATAGAAGTCTTAAGTTACAGTCATATTGTTAAATACAGAGGTAAATTCATAGTCCTTGTTGTACCTGATCTATCATTTGATCACTTGTTCAATCCTTTTTTTTTTCAGCCTCTGGGTTTCTTAGTCCTTTTTGACTGCGATAACGAACTAGCATAGCATAGACTGGGTGACTGGCCATTTCTTACAATTCTGGGGGCTTAGAGGTTCCAGGTCTAGGTGCTGGCATATTTGGTGTCTGGAGAGGGCCCACTTCCTCTGAGAGACAGCTGTCTGTTCATTGTAGTCTTGCCTGGCAGAAGGCAAAAATGAGCTCTTTGTGGTCTGTTTTCAAAGGCACTAGTGTCATTCCTGAGGGCTCTTCCCTCTTGACCTAATCACCTTCCAAGAGCTCCACCTTTAATACTATCACCTTGGAGGTTAGGAGTTAAACATACAAATTTAGGGGGGACACAAATATTCCAATCATAGCACTATTTCATTGGCAATTAATATTTGGTTTGCTTTTTCCTCATTTCTGAGATCTATGAATATTGGACTATTATAAGGTTCATGCATCAGACCTCTACTATTTTGTTTCCATACTCACTCACTGGCTTACCTTACCTGATGTAAAGACTTTAAATACTACCAGTGCGCTGATGACTTCCAAATTTATAGCTCTGTCTTTACTCAGAATACAGACTTGTGTGTTTTATGACGTATTCAACTCTCCCTACAGATGTGTAATCACTGTTAGAATTTATTACGTCTAATAGAGACACAGCCATATCATTTCTAGTTTGGTTCTGCCTTGTAGTTCACATCTTGATTGATAACTCATCTTTCCACTTGCATAAGCCAAACACTGTGAAGTCATCCATCATCCTCAAGTAATATTTATTGGCAAATACTGTCAACTCTACTTTTAAAAAAACATCTAGAATATGACCACATGCCACAATTAGTATGCCAGGACCCTGGTTAAAACGCTGTCATCTTTTACCTGGAATATTGCAGTAGCCTCCTAACTGGTCTCCTGACTTTCTTGTGTCCTACACTCTATTTATTTTTAATGTGTTAGCCTGAGTGAGATTTTAACAAAGTCAAATCATGTGACTTCTTTGTCTAAAATTTCCCAGTGGCTTCCTGGATCTTATCCAAGACCATCAAGGGGATATCCCTAAGAGTCTGTAGGAACCACAGGTTTATTGGGCTTGAGGTGTCCCCTAATGCAGATACCACTTAGATTACAACATTCAAGCCCTCTTGAATATCTGAAAAGCCTTCCCAAGAAGGCTGGATACAAACAAGCCTAGACTGAGAAGACTAGAATAAATACATAATTCTTTAATACATAGACACAGACAAAAATCCACAAGCATCAGGACCATCCAGGAAAACATAATCTCACAATATAAACCGTATAAGTCACCAGGGACCAATTCTGGAAAAACAGAGATGTGTAACCTCTCAGACAGATAATTCAAAATAGCTGTTTTGAGGAAACTCAAAGAAATTTAGGATAACTCAGAGAAGGAATTCAGAATTCTATGAGATAAATTTAAAAGAGAGATTGAAATATTTAAAAAGAGAGGTTGAAATATTTAAAAAGAATAGAGCAGAAATTCTGGAGTTGAAAAATGCAATTGACATGCTGAAGAATGCATCAGAATCTTTTAGTAGCAGAATAATCAAGCAGAAGAAAGACTTAGTGAGCTTAAGAGATGATTTGATAATACACAGAGTAGACAAAAGAAAAAAAGAATGAAAAACAATGAAACACAATTATGAGATCTAGAAAATACCCTCAATAGAGCAATGTAAGAGTTACTGGACTTAAAAAGAGAGTAGAGGCAGAGAGAGGGGTAGAAAGTTTATTAAAAGGTTAAATAACAGAACTTTCTAAACCTAGAAGAAGATATTAGATCCAAGTACAAGAAGTTTATAGACCATCAAGCAGATTTAACTAAAGAAGAAAACTTCAAGGTATTTAATAATCAAACTTCAAAGATCAAGGATAAAGAAAGAACTATAAAACCAGCAGGAGACAAATAACAACAAAAACAGATAACATGCATTGGAGCTGTAATGTGTCTGACAGCATACTTTTTAGTGAAAACCTTGCAGACCTGGAGACAGTGGCATGATATATATACAATGCTAAAAAAAAAAAAGTTTAGTATTTGAGCAAAAATGTCCTTCAAACATGAAGTATAAATATTTTCCTAGACAAAAGCCAAGGAATTTTATCAGCACCAGAACTGTTTTATAAGAAATGCTAAAGGGAGTACTTTAATCAGAAAGAAAAGGACATAATTAAGCAATAAGAAACTATTTCAAAGTTCAGAACTCACTTATATTAGTGAGAACCACAGAAAACCACAGAATGTTGTAACACTTTAACTGTGGTGTGTAAACTACTCTTATTGTAAATTGAAAGACTAAAAGATGAACCAATCAAAGATAACTAATTGCAATGACTTTTCAAGACATAGACAGTACAATGAAATATAAATAGAAACAACAAAAAGTTAAAATGTAGGGTGACAAAGTTATGATGTAGAGTTTTTTTATTTGTTTCTTTATTTAAGCAACCAGTGTTGAGTTTCTGTCAGCTTAAAAGAATAGGCAATACATTATGAAATTGTTTTTGTAAACCTCATGGTAATCTCAAAAAAAAAAAAAAAAAAATACAATGGCTACACACACACACACACACACACAAATTAAATCACACCATTAAAGAAAATCCCCTTCACTAATAGATAAGAATAAAGGAAAGAAAGAAGATCACAAAACAACTAGAAGACAATTTAAAAAATGGCAGGAGTAAGTCCTTGTTTAGCAATAATAACGTTGCATATAAATAGATTAAACCCACCAGTCAAAAGAGAGAGTAGTTGAATGGATTGAAAACCAAAACCCAATGATCTGTTGCCTACAAGAAACACATTTCATGTGGAAAGATCAACATAAAGTGAAAATAGGTGGCAAAAGATACTCCATGACAGTGGAAACCAAAAAAAGCAGGAATGCCTTTATTTACTTCATACAAAATAGACTTCAAGATGTAAACTATAAAAAGAGAAAAACAAAGTTACTATTTAGTGATAAAGGGGCCAGTTCAGCAAGATTAATAAAACAATTATAAATATATATGCACCTAACCTTGAAGCACTAAGATATATAAAGGAAAATATTAGGAGTAAAGAGAGAGACCCCAGTACAATCATAGCTGGAGACTTCAACACCCCACATTCAGGACTGGACAGATCTTCCAGATAGAACATCATCAAAGAAACAGACTTAATCTGTACTGTAGAACAAATGGAGCTAATAAATATTTATATAACATCTTATCCAACACATTGCCAAATACACATTTTTTTCTCCTCAGCACATGCTGCATCATTCTTAAGGATATATTAATGTTAGGTCACAAAACAACTCTTAAAACATTAAAAAAAGAAATAATATCAAGCATCTTCTCTGACTACAATGAAATAAAACTAGAAATCAATAGAAAGAGAAATTTTGGAAACTATGCAAACACATAGAAATTAAGCAAAATACTCCTGAATGACCAATGGGTCAATGTAGAAATTAAGAGAGAAATTGAAGCATTTCTTCAAGCATAGGTTAGTAGAAACACAGCATACCAAAATCTATGGGATATAGTGAAAGCAGTATGAAGAGAGACTTTTATAGACATAGTTCCTACATCAAATGATGCTGAAAAAGCATTTCATAAAATGCTATGTCTCTTCATGATTTAAAAAGCCCTTAAAATGGATACAGAAGGAACATACCTCAACATAGTAAATGCCATAGATAATGGATCCACAGCTAGTATCATCCTTAATATGGAAAAACTGAAAGCCTTTCCTCTAAGATGGGAAACATGACAAGGATACCTGCTTTCACCACTGTTACCCAACATTGTACTGGAAGTTCTAGCTACAGCAATCAGACAAGAGAAAGAAAGAAAGGGCATGCAACTTGAAAAGGAAGAAGTCAAATTATCCTTGTTTGCAGACAATGTGATCCTATATTTGGAAAAACCCAACTACTCCACCAAAAAGCTATTAGAGCTGACAGCTTCATTTAAGTGGCAGGACACAAAATTGACATACAAAATCCAGTAGCGTTTCTATATGCCAACAGTGAAATAATCTGAAAAAGAAGTGAAGAAATTAGTCCAATTTCTAATAGCTACAGATCAAATATCTAAGAATTAACCAAAGAAATGAAAGATCTCTACAATAAAAACTATAAAACATTGATGTATCAAATTGAAAAGACACAAAAATATGGAAAGACATTCCACGATCATTCATTGAAAGAATAAGTATTGTTGAAGCGTTCATACTGCCGAAAGCAATATACAGATTCCATGCAATCTCTGTCAAAATATCAATGACATTCTTCACAGAGATAGAAAAAAATAATTCTAAATTTTACTTAAAATCACAAAATACCCTAAATAGCCAAAGGCATTCTAAACCAAAAGAAAAAAACTGAAGGAATCACATTACCTCAGTTTAAATTACACTACAGAAATATAGTTACCAAAATGGCATGGTACTAGCATAGAAACAGACATACAGATCAGTGGAACAAATAGAGAACTCAGAGATAAATGTATACATCTCGGTGAACTCATTTTGACAAAGGTGCCAAGAACACACATTGAGGGCCAGGACGGTCTCTTCAATAAATTGTTCTGGGAAAATGGAATATCCACATGCAGAAGAATAAAACTAGACCCCATCTCTCACCATATACAAAAATCAAATCAAAATTGATTAAAGTCTTAAATCTAAAATCTCAAACTATTCGAACTACTAAAAATAAACTTTGTGGAAGCTCTCCAGGACACTGAATTGGGCAAAGGTTTCTTAACTAATACTGCACAAGCAGACAAACCAAAAATGGACAAATTGTATAACATCAAGTTAAAAAGCTTCCACACAGAAAAGGAAACAAAGTGAAGACAACTCACAGAATGGGGTACAAATTTTTCAAACTATGCGTCTGAAAGGTGTAATAACCAGAATGTAAAAGGAGCTCAAACCACTCTATAGGAACAAATCTAATAATCTTATTAAAAACGGGCAAAAGATCTGAATAGACATTTTTCAAAAGAAGAGAGAAAAATTGCAGATACATGAAAAGGTGCTCAACCTCATTGGTCATCAGAGAAAAGCAAACCAAAACTACAATGAGTTATCTAACCCCAGTTAAAATGGTTTTTATCCCAAAGTCAGGCAATAACAAATGCAGGCAAGCATATATATAAAAGGGAAACCCAGTGTGGTGTTGTTAGGAAGGTAAATTAGTACAGCCACTCTAGAGAACAGTTTGGAGTTTCCTCAAAGCTAAAAATAGAGCTGCAATGTGTTCCAGCAATCTCATTGCTGAATGTATATCCAAAAGAAAGGAAATTGGTATATTGAAGAGATACCTGCATTCACATGTTTATTGCATCACTATTCACAATAGCCAAGATTTGGGAGTAACCTGTGGTACATATGCAAAACAAAATCTGATTCAGCCATAAAAAGAACAAGATCCTGTCATTTGCATCAACATGGATGGAATTGAATGTCATTATGTTAAGTGAAATAAGCCAGGCACAGATAGACAAACTTCACATGTTCTCACTTGTAGGAACTAAAAATTAAAGAACTGAACTCATAACAATAGAAAGTAGAAGGATGAATAAGACCTACTATTCGATAGCACATCAGGGTGGCTATAGTCAAAATAATCTTATTGTACATTTTATATTAACTAAAAGAGTATGAGTAGATTATCCATAACATAAGGGATAAATGCTTGAGTATGATGATACTCCCATTTATTCTGGCATGATTTTTACACATTGCATGACTGTATCACAATATCTGTAATCTGTAAATATGTATATACCTATTATGCACCCACAAAAATTAAAAACAAAAATGAATCAGAATAATAGCAAGTTTGTATATTCATAGCAGGTTCTTATTCTCCTTTATTAGAGTAAAACACAATTACAAATGACACTTTTAATAATGCTTAAAATATTTCTTCTGAATAGTAGATTCATAGTCTGTTTTTTTCTTCAGCATGCAGAATAAGTGTTAATTATGTGGAGAAACAGGAACACTTTTACACTGTTGGTGGGAGTGTAAATTAGTTCAGCCATTGTAGAAGACAGTGCGGTGGTTCCTCAAGGATCTAAAACCAGATATACTATTTGACCCAGCAATCCCATTGCTGGTCATATACCCAAAGAATTGTAAATCATTCTAGTTTAAAGTATGTTTATTGCAGCACTGTTCACAAAAGCAAAGACTTGGAACCAACCCAAATACCCATCAATGATAGACTGGATAAAGAAAATTTGGCACATATAAACCATGGAATACTATGCAGCCATAAAAAAGAATGAGTTCATGTCCTTTGCAGTGACATGGATGAAGCTGGAAACCATCATTCTCAGCAAACTTACAGAAAAACAGAAAACTTAAACACCGCATGTTCTCACTCATAAGTGGGAGTTGAACAATGAGAACACGTGGACACAAGGAGGGGAACATCACACGCAGGGGTCTATTGGGGGTGGGAGGCTAGGGGAGGGATAGCAGGGGGTGGGGGGGGATTGGGGAGGGCCAGAGAAATACCTAATGTAGGTGACGGGGGATCGATGCAGGAAACCACCATGGTACGTGTATAGCTGTGTAACAAACCTGCATGTTCTGCACATGTACCCCAGAACTTAAGTATAATAATAAAAAAGAATTAGACAATGTCAATGTAAATTAGTGTAGATATTTGCTCTAGGAAGCGAAGATTAGAGATTGATTAGACTTAATGGTCATTTGGTAAATATGGTCCTGGTGGGGACTAGAGAGAAGTAGAAGTATTTCTTGCAAAAATAAAAGCAATACGGCAAATGAAAGCAATGTGAGTAGAAAGTTAAGAATACCACGGAAACAAAAAACGAAATAAGACTTTCTAGTTCCTCTCCTTCTCCAGCCCAACAGCAGTATCCATAAAAAACACTACAGAAAAGAGAGAACTAACAGAAGAGAGTACTGTTACTTTTCAGCCATGTCAAAAAAAAAAAAAAAATAGCAGGAAAAAGCATACCATTTAAAAAAAATTAGAAAGTGAAAATAAACTTTCACTGCTGATTAAAAATCTCCCTTAAAAGATCTACCATGAATGGGAGAAAACTGTTTAACATCATACTCCACATGTTAAGTATTCTTCAATGAGCATTTGAGTATATACAAGTAGACACCTTGAATTAAAAATATAAAAATTGAGGCAGGGCATTGACCCCAGTAGGATAAAAGATAATGAGAGTTGATTGAACTCAGGAAACTAGTATAAGAAAAAAAGTGTTTAAGGAATAAAGGCTAAATTATGAGTGCCCCCCAAAAAGGGGAATAAAAATGAGACACAAAAAGGGTCAGAGAACAAAATAGTTGAATTGGAAAACAAAGGAGGTTTAACGTGTCTAACTGGTTTCCCTAAAGATGGAAACATCAAACAATGGGGGAAAAAAACAACATTTAAAACTATAATAAAAAAAAAAAACCAGAAATAAAAGTAACCTAAATCTGCAACTGAAAGTGTCCCCCTGGCACTTTGGAAAAATCGATCTAGGAAAATCAACTCCCAAAATCAACTCCCAAACGTAAAAATATTTTAAACATAAAAATAATCAGAATCTCCAGCTCCTGGTAAAGAGATGAGTAACACAAAGGCATGAAAATTAAAGTGGCATCAGACTACCAAAAAACTACATATAATGTAGGGCAGCAGTGAAGTAGCTTTTCAAGAAACTTAAGGAAACCAAGAATAGTATATGTGAATATTATAGGTGAGCCAATAATTGTATTAACTAAATAGAAGGACTGCTATAAAGAACAAATACAGGGTGTTATAGGGTACCCTTGAGTCACCCTTTAGTGACCTAACATTTTGGTCATGACCGATTAAATGGAGAAGGAAGAATTTCAAGCTAGATAGACTATTTCGAGAATATGCTTGTTCTTAGAGCATATGCTGGTTCTCTCTTTTTTTTTTTTTGCCCTCTTCCTCTATCCTTCCTCTACTGCCTATCTCTCTACCCCCCCATTTCCCATCTTATTCATCTTCTTTTCCATCCTTCTTCATTTTTCTTCTGCATTCTTCTGGGCCCTGCTCTATGCCTATGGTGCTGTCCCCTGCAGACCTCCTAACTGGGGTTCTCTTGCCCTCTAGCTTGAGGATGGGCAACAGGTCTAAATGTTTCTCCCCTCATTGTCTTTCTGCCTTGTCACTCTGGTTCTTTCAATGGTCGTGTTGATTTTTAGCTGTAACTCTTGTTGGAAAACCACTTCTTTCAAGGCTCCCTCTCCTTGCTCCTTCAAGCACGGGGTAACACAGGCCTCCTTCTGTTGCTAGGTCCTGGCTTTCTCGATGTCATTTATTGATTCCTTAATTTTTGCCTCAATCGCTGTAAATACTCAATTAATTTCTGTGGAAAGGAACAGCTAAGTACGCCTTCTGTTTTCTTTTGGGACCCTGACCAGTACAAAATGCTTCCCCATTAATTTCGAATTATAAATAGAACTAAAATATGAGACTCAGCTTCAGATTTTATTTCTTAAATAGAGGATATTTCTTACGTGAAAATTTCTCAGTTGTTATGGAGCCACCATACACCATGTAAATGAACGTAGACAGAGAGTAAGCTTGTATATAAAAGAACGAAAAGAAGCAGATAGGCAGAGATAAGAGACCAGAAGGTATAGATCACAAGTTCTTCCTGTTTCCAGGTGCTGACTGACTTCACCGTTTTTGAGGACCAGTCACATTCCTGCATTTGTCTAGTAAAACACTTCACTATTACTGTCATAAACTAACCTGCTTATTTTTCTTTTTAATACTCCATACTTGTTTTAGTTGTCACCAAATCTTTCTTTTGTGTTTGAATTCCTGCTTGTTCTTCAAAACCTTTGAAAGTTCTATGGACACAGTTCTCAGTGTTCTTCTATTAATAGTTTCATTGAGAATAAAAACAAAATACTGTTTCTGGGAGGTTGTATACAAACTGTTAACAGTATTTTTTGGGGGGTATAGAACTACAGCAGAATTTTTCTGTACCACCTCAATTTATTGAAAACCATCGCACAGTACCTGAAAATTAATACCTTCATCACAAAATGTATTTAGTTAACAAATCTATAACTACATGTAAACTATACTTTCGATTTTGTTCACAGATGCTTATGGAAAGAAGTGACAGTGGCCATAGTATTATTTGATCCATTCAATTTAAAGATCAAAATGAGCAAATATGAGCAAAAAATGAATATATGTTACATTTCAAAATGAATAAAACATTCGTTATGTTATGCTACTATACGGCATATAAAAATGCATATATTCCTTATTCAAAGTTTTCCCATGGCTTCAATATTTATGAGAATTTCTTACTGCTAATGATGCATATTTTACAGCATTTTCTACCTAAATGGTCACCCTATCACAAGCCTCATGAATCCTAACTTAATAAACGAGCCAAGAGAAGAAGTTTCATCTATCGTAATTTTAGAGAGAGAATTAAGCAAAAGCATTTTCAAAATTATGCATTCTTACAGACTGTCTTAATGGGTTGTTATGAATCTGCAAATGACTACCTGGGAAAACTTCATGGAAGTTTGTGTGGTGAAGGGAGATACTGCATCGACGTTAGACAACTGGCTTCTCTTTGAGCATCCGTCATCAGCTCATGGGCTTCAGTTCTTCAAAAATGTATTTTTTTTAATACATTCCCTTAATGACTTTATATTATCGCGTCTTGGGATTCGTTGTTAATAGATTTGTAAGTACAGTAACGTGAACTTCCTTGCGACCAAGTTATCATTGTTACTATTCTGTTTACACTGGGATACAAAAACCATCAGGGAAGTTTTGTCCTATGTAAGCTATTAACATATTTATACTGAGCTGTAACCCATTCAAGGGTTTTCGTGGGTATAATTTAAGTGTATTATATTTGATTCTCATAGAAGTTTCATAGGTATATTTTACTTGATTCTCATAGAAGGTCTGATAAGTTGTACAGCAGACATTATTCCCCTGACACACACATATTTTATTAATATGGTGAAACTGGGGGATTAGAGGTTTTCATTGCAATTATAATATTACTTCTAATTGGTAGTATTTTGGAGTATTTACCATGTTCTGGGCATCATAGTATGCTTAGCCGATTAGCTAATAGTTATGCGGTCGTCCAGTGGTAACAGATGCACAGAATCTTATCACTAGTCCAGGTGTTTTACACTGTGCCATCGTAATTTTGGAATTTATACTTTTTATGTTTATTTGTAAGATCTGTTCATCCAAAAACATTTGGAGTCATATTCTGAATGTAATATGTTTTTCTTAATTCTTATTGGAGATGCATAGCTATTTTTTTTATATTGGTGAAGAGTGTGAAGGGAAGACTGGAGAAATCAACATCAGAACAGCAAATATATACTGGAAAGGATGTTCCTTTTCCTGTGCTTAGTCAGGCAGTAAGGAATATGGATTACCTGACAATCTGAGGAACCCAACCTTTGACCATCTTTACCTACTTTCTGTGCTAACTTCTTTGATCAAGGGACAATGAATAATAGCCTAGTTCCTGGGAATAAGTGGTTGTTTTTCAAGCTTTCAGGGGAAAAAAAGAATAGGTATGAAATCTTTGGGAGCCTCACAGTATTGAGAGACACAGCAAATACAGTTTAAGATAAATAGACATAGACAGTTTCTTAATATCTCAAATGTGTTTCAGACATTACCATGCATACTGTAATTTCATATCCATATTATTTGATTATTGTAAGATCTCTAGCTGTAGATACAGTTGAAATCATTTCTTTGGTGAAAATGAGGTACAGAGGGAACTAGTCCTGTAAAGGCGGTGATACTAATGCTTGATATAAATTCTGGTAACATTTAATGGAAGGACAAAGTAGGAAGGCAAACTGTGACAGCAGTGACTCTAGTGGTCATTCCTGAGGAAGAACAAGGTAGGAATAAATAATATTCCATTTATTTCTATAGACCAACAACGATCAAGATTCTTCTTGCATACTCTAATTTGTAAAATATTTTGACTGGGTACTTCCATATTTCAATTTTAAGCACCAATTAGGCAATTTGTTTCTCAACTTACATAGTAAGTTTCCATCTTCTCCCGTATCACTCAGTCACTTGCTCTCGCAAAGTAATCAGAAAATGCTGCCTTTTTATGTTTTTTAGCAAGTTGGTGCAGAACTCACTGAAACTCTGAAAGATGTTGAAATAAGGCTAGGGTATTCTCTTTCCAA
Organism: Ateles fusciceps; assembly: GCA_036589455.1. Taxonomy (NCBI): domain Eukaryota; kingdom Metazoa; phylum Chordata; class Mammalia; order Primates; family Atelidae; genus Ateles; species Ateles fusciceps. The sequence goes on along the minus strand of JAZHEH010003061.1, from coordinate 4,961,643 downwards.
ATTTCTGAAGTGACCATATGTGACAACATTTTAAATAGTTAATAGACTTTGATTGTTCTTGGAATCAAAACGGCATGACTCCAGGAAAGTTTCCAAACATCAGTTTCTAAAATGTTCTTGCTGAAGTATAAGCTAATTTTTTAAGAAACTACTTCTCTCACTTGCTGTTAAGGTATCACCTTTATTTTGAAAGGATAAATTAAATGTGTATGTATTTTTTAAACTCCACTTGGGAGCATTTATCATAAAAAATCATGAACCATTTGATTTCTCTGTATAAGAAGAATTTATAACTAATACTAAAATCCTGCAACTCTTTTAAGTGCTTTGCCATGAGCAAAATTTCATGTGTATAAAACTTTAATGCTTTCTTCCTATCTCACTATTAGGTATTTTAAATATTGTATACAGTATTTTAAAATTCTAATTTTGACACAGTTATCCAAATCATGATACCTTTTAAGAGCTGGCACATTTCTTACTGCAGCCTTTCTTAATTTGAAAAAATTTTTAACAACTTTTGGTTTTATTCCTTTGACATATTTGCATACTAATACATAAATATTATGTTTTTAAAATGATCTTAAAGTTCTGTTGTTCAGGTGAACCATTATATCATCTTCCATTGATAAATACTTGAATTGTTTCCACTTATTTCTCATTGTTAATGCTATGAGTAATATCTTCATACATATGTCCTTGTACCTATGTACATATGCACAAACCTATATTACAAAATTATACTTCCATAGAATACTGGCAAATAGTAGATCCAAAGTGAATATTTATTGTATTAAAGAAGTCCCTGTTGGTGTTTTGAACCAAATCTGAGGTCTAGAGGATCTGAAATATGACCAGAATTCCTGGAGACGAACTCTAAAAAACCAGTACCTCCCTGTTAGCACACCAGGATTAGGGGATAGAACCAAAATGTGTCTAAAATGAATATAGTCCAACAGTGTTGGGTACCAGTGATTTCTTCATATCTTCACCACTACAAACCTCATTCTGAAATATTTTGCTTGCCAAACAAATAATAATTACTTACATTTTTACTTTATTTAGGCACACTTTAAAGTCTTGAAAGCTATGATGTAACTTATATTAGAACCAAATCCATGAAATGGAAAACTATGTTTAAAGGGATTTACTTAACTTTAGAGAACGCAGGATTCAATCAAGGGGAATGCACGTGTAGACTACTTCTTAAAAAGTATATTTATTCTTTAGTGAAATATTCACCTAAAGGCAGCCCAGTACCAAGCACTATGTACTAATCCTAATGGGAATTGGATTTCCCCCTGTAGGGAACTGATTGCAGCTGGCCTTAGTCTCCAAGATTCTGGCTTTACTCAGGCATCTAAAGATTTATTCTACAGATCTTATTAGGAGCATTGAGCTATAGCTATAACCTTTTGCTGCAATTGTTTCATGTGCAGTCAGAGAATATAATATTACCTGGGAGTAAATGAATAGATGAATAACTGAATGAATTTAAATGATGCCTATCATTTAAAGATTCAGTTAAAGTATGACTCTATCAGTGGTTACACTTGCATGTCTTAAAAAATAAATCCTTATAAAGTTAAAGAGTATGTTTACTGTTGAGAATGTACATGTGTACTCTTTCACTTTTGGTCTTACACTAGTTCTTGATGTATTATTAAAACAGAATGTAGCAAGTGTTTTATAATAGGATATTTGAAATATGTTTTTATCCAATTGTATAAATCATCCCATACTTATGTAATTCTCTCTGATGCCTGTTCTTCAAAACTTTAGCAGTGTATCTATGCATCCTCTGAAAGCACTGACTGCTAAAGAAATGCATTTTGATGACTAGATTGTATTCAGTGTATTGTTTCAGCTATTAAGCCATTTTTACTACTTCAAGTGGAAAAAGTACTGCCGGCAAAGCCAAGCCTCTTCGTTTGGCTTGCACTCTGAAATAAGGAATCTCAAAAGAGGCTTCTTATCTTTTTTTAGCACTTAGTGAAATTTTGTTGTACCCGGAATCGAGAATCACATGACTTGCTGAAACAAACTGTAGAGCTGTGTGTTCAGATTCCGGATAATTAGTGTTTCAGTGTTAATCATGATGACTTCATACAATCATTGGGTAATATCTGAAGGCACAGTGAATACTTAGGGCAAAGATCACTTTTAAAAATAGTAGATGTAGATCCATATTTCAAATAGTCTTAATATATCCAGATTTTTGAGGCCTACTTCCTGTCAGATGTTGATTAGATTATCACTTTTGTTTTAACTTCAAAGCTGACAAAGAGCCTGTATGCTCTTATTCCTTCAGTTTGGTCAAAAAATAGAAAACATAAACTCAACATTTATTCAGGCTTACTTAGAATAAAGTATGTTGCAGTGTATTGAAAACCAGCACAGTTAGGATATCACTCCGGTCTACCTTGTGTGGGGAGCTTCACCTCCTCCTGTAGGTGATACAATGCTGGAAATGTGATATCCAACAGGAGATAAGGGATTGATCCATATGTTAAATGAAATATCATTCTGTGTCCTTTTTTATACAAGTATAACTTTAAAAATAGCTTAGACAAAACCATGTTTTTCCTCTTTATGTCCACCTACCCAGCATGAGTTTGAAGTCATCATGATTAACACTGAAACGCTAATTGTCCCGAATCTGAACACATAGCTCTACAGTTTGTTACAGCAAGTCATGTGATTCTCAATTCCAGATACCACAAAATTTCACTAAGTGCTATAAAATTCTAAAAAATTCTGGTAGGCTTTAGAATGTGAAACCTCATGGCTACTTCCTAACAATAGCTATTTTTATTATCTGCTTGTTTCTTAGTTTTAATGGTAAGTACACGTCTGTGATATTTAGGCCCTTTAAAGATTGAACGCATACACAGTGAGGGTGCCACTCTATTCTACCTCATGTGGGGGGAGCATCTCTTCCTCCATTAGGAACGACGATGCTGGACATGTGATATATGACACAGAAATGTGGTATTGATGCATAAGTTAAATATAGTTCTAGCAAAGTATGAAGTAATTGCTTCTGCTTCTACCAAACAAAATTTTTCCTGTCCAGTGTCCAGACAGCTGGTGTCTGAAATGAAGACACTGGAGCCACATATTCTCACTGCAGTGGACTCTGCTAATGTGGCTGCTTCCACCTATTGGTATCATCACTGAGATTGCAAAGGACTGATGAAAGAGGGTGGTGGTATCTCCACGTCAAGCATCTTTCTTTGAGGACTATAGCAGTGCAGTGTCTGAACCAAAATAGGCATTCAGGAAGTATTCATTGAGCACCTAAGTAAATCTTATGGCAAGGTATCATGTTACAGGTTTTAAGAACCCTGTGCTTCTATTTGTAATACTTATTAAAATTATAATTGAATGTATATGCAATTGTCTATTTAATGGTAGCAACTTTGCTTCTTAAGCTACTCCCCCTCCCAAGTAAGCTGAGTTTAGAGACCAAAGTCTATGGTGCCAGTAATGTTAATGCCCTTGACTCTAGATGTTGTGGAGATACTTTTATTGTGAAGATAATTTTTAGTGTTTATTTGCTCTTTTATTTAAGCCCCTCAAGGAGGAGTTAAGGGATGCTGGGCAAGTGAATGATTATAGTGACAAATACTGTAGGTGTGATGACCAGGGGGGATGTGACTTTCACACCTTCCATATAGGAGTGTAATTAAGTCCTCATCTGCTGCACCCTGAAATCCAAGTGTGTGTTTGTACTGAGGCCACGCGTCCTCCAGGACATTCCCTGTTAATGACTGAGGGAAGAAGGCAGACTAATTTTAGGGAAATACAGGACTGTTACTGGCCACTTTCCTGAAGGCTTTACTGAAGCTTTCTTACACGATGCGGCAGTCTAGGAAGCATCCAGCCAATTTTCTCTGTTTCTCCTTCACTCCAGATCATCACGGTCTGCTGACTCTCCACGTCTTTTCTAGCTGCCTCCTTACTTCTTTTCCACACAGGTGTGCTCCCTAACAAAACTGTCAGTGTTTAATCCCATCTTTGTGTTTGTTTCCTGGAAGACCCTAATTAAAATAATAGTGTGGTTCAAATGTTCCTAACACAAAAAAATGATAAATGCTTGAGGTGATGGATATCATGATTATCCTGATTTGTTCACTGTACATTGTATGCCTGTATCAGAATATCACATGTACTCCATAGATACATGCAACTATTATACACCCATACTAATTAAAAAACTTAAGAAAAAAAGTAAGGTAATCAATATTTTGTTTTACACTGGTCTACCACACCTCATCAAATGTGTGTTTCAGCTTTTGTTTTTTTAGGGTGGGATATTTTCCCCAATGAGGTTCCTTGGTTCTTTATGTACACAAACCCCTGAAGTCCCTTTTTCCAAATTTCTGTGTACTTGCTTAGGCACCCTTACATCCATGGCCTCGATATGCACTAGGACTATAAATGTAAAAGCATGAACTTCTACAATTACTGATAAGGCTGTGAAGGAATACAGGAGACTATTTTTTTTTTATCATAGTGATTATTAGAGGATCAAGATGTGCACAGACCTGTATTAAATGCTGGATGACACATTAGAGCTGGGAGGTTTGAGACATCATAGATTTAAACTTTTCCATAAATTCTTACTAGTAAAGATGGTGTGCTGTTTTGTAATGCTTTGCATTTTCACATTTAGTGCTGTGAGTAGACATACGAATTTTGTAAGAAGAAAAGAACAAGACGAATGTGCTTTGTGAGCAGCAGAGTGAGAAAACATAAGTGGCCAAAATGAGAATATATGGGAGAGCCAAAGGCACAGTTAATATGATGGAAAAATACAAAGTACTTAAGATTTGTGAGGATAATTTTGCTCTCTGAAATTAGAACTGTGTGGAATAGCTTTCTAATTTATATCGATTACTGGCTTGTACTGGCCTATTAGAAGTATCTGCTAAAGTCACATAAATTGAATTTGACCAATGGGACCTTACTTAAAAATAAGACGGTAGTGTAGTAAATTCCAGTTGTCTTAGAAAGGTAAAGCACTTAGTCAAGAAGTAGCCCAGAAAAACATGATCTACAGAATTTAGATTAGGCGGGCAACCGGCTTGTAAAAAATGTCTCTCACTCACTGCCTAAAGTCACACAGGTAACTTCATTTAATGAGATCGAGTAATCTGATGCACAACGAATTTGACAAAAGGCTCAGAGTTGTCCAAAATATGATCAGTGACTTTCAATGTATCAGTTTTTTGGTGCATGTGTTTCAAATACATATTTAACAGGTGGTGAAAATATTTGGACTCTTCAAGGGATGGTCAGTCACAATAGAAAAGTTGAAAGGGTATCTTCTTCAGGCTCTGGAGAAAAGGATTATGCTATTTTCTGAGAAGACATAACCTATTTGAGAAGATGGTTGTGGAGGAGTTGAGCTGTATTCCACAAGAGCTGCATGTTGCCACAGTTATCACTAATCACTTCTTCGATTTAGAATGGAGCTCCTCCAACTGGTAAATACAATGTAGTTTGGGAAAGCATAGCACCATGTAATGACTGATGTATTTTAACAGGATGCGGGCACATATAGGATGTGTTAATATCAAAAAATAATTGACAGTACCATAAATTAAGCTGATATCATTGTGGAGCACTGATCTATTTTTCTGTTGGTATTATTCTTTCTTATTAGCCTATTTGGTTAATCTAGTTCCTTTTATAAATCTGGGCCTACATTCTTGCAAAGTCTGAGTGAATGATGTCAAGCTACCAGACTGTCTACAAGATGGAGCAAGTCAGTAGACATATGAGCTTTATGAAATATTTCCATGTTTCTTATGACCAAATTTCTAAGAGAAAGAATGATTTGCAAGTGAAAGCAGTGTTATTTGTGTTAAGTCTGGTATATAGCACTGTGGGCTAAGAAAAACAAAGCAGCCCGCAACTTTTACAGGTGCTAGTGATGGCAGCGGCTGCTGACATCACTCTGGCTACAGTAGGGAGGTGCCCTGGATGGGGCTACAGCTGCCCAAACTGTGGCTGTGGATGTGAGCCTCTCAGTGCTCTTAGAGGGGACCAAGAACAGGCAGCATCTGCCCTGCTGGGTACAGCTGCAACTGCCTAACCCCTGACTGCTAACCTGGGCCTCCTAATCCACTCGGAAAGAAGGAGCTGGGGACAAGCAGGAACACTGCCCCTTCTGAGTTGGCCCGGTAGGAGCTCTGCAGGTCCCGCTACAACTTCCCTCCCATGCTCAGGACCTGGGCATCTCTGCAGCCTTCACCCTTGTGGGGCCTGTGAAGGCCCATCCACAAAATCCCCACAGGCTTGGGGGAGTGTCTTTTCCTGCTAGCTGCCCTCTTCGGCTCCCGGGCTGGCTCTGATCTTGGAGCAGGGTTGGGCTGAGCCCTGCGGCCATGAATGGCAGTAGCAGGCAGATTAATTCCTGGGCAGAAGGGGGCAGACCTCCAGTAAGACCTCAGTCCATGAGGGCCTGAAGGTTGGAAGCTGGACTCCCGGTTCAGCACACTGGAGTTGGGGATTCCTGGTGCCTCTTCCAGGCCCTCCCATGGCAACTCACAGACCAATTGGCACACACTTTCGCCTATATAAGGTCCGTGAGGCCCTGGCCTCAGCCAGAGTAGGGCGGAGGTTGGCCAGAGGATCAAGCAGGCAAGGCGATGACAGGACAACCAGCTGCAGGCAGGAGTATTGTCTCTGCTGATAGCTGGAGACAATGGAACAACCAGCTGTAGAGAGGAGTACCCTCTCTGCTTAGAGCTGCAGAGATGACCTGAGGCAGAGAGGAGCTACCCTCTCAGAGCTTCAGGGACCTGCAGAAATGTCCAAAAGACCTGCCTCAAGAGGGGAGCTATCCTCTCCAGGGCCTCCTTTCTGAAGGGAGCTGAACTTGCCACGGGATGACGTGCCTACAGAGAGCAGCTACTCATTCTTCTGAACTGTTCTAACGTTAAATAAAACTCTTCTTCTTCACCTTTCACTTGGCTGTGAACCTCATTCTTCCTCAGTACAAGAATTCTGACAAAGGCACCATGGCCACAGGGGTTTCTGGCCAGAGAAATAGACACCCCAGAGATCCCATAACACTAAGAGAGTCAAGAAGATGGTTTTCTTTCAGGGAGTGCCACTGATCCAGAATGGATGATTGATTGATCTAGCTAGTAAAAGTTGGAGAGAAAGAAAAAAAAAAAGAACTGAAAGGAAGATAGAAAGCCAAGAGAAGATAATGCAGAAGAAACTAAAAGTGAAAGAAAAGAGGGCTGGGGAGAAAAAGTCCCATCTTCCTTGTGAGCCTCGTTGCAAGCCTAGCGACTTTCCAAATATCTAAAAATTATTTTTGTGGATGATTTTTAGTGTCTCTAATAGAAATCAATTCCATTAAGTTTTTGTCTATTAAAATACTCATTATAAGACATTATTTCTGTTATGCTTTTAAAATATTTAACATAGCTTGGGAATGAACTTTCCTACTATTAGAAACTCTAGATAGAATTATGCCTAAACTCCTCTATCAAATTTAGGGAAGTTAATCCTGTTACCTGAACCATTGTGTAGGATTTAACCTTGCTCAGGAGTTGCCTGGATCTGCCAGAGTAAGCTGCTGGCCTTTGGGTACCACCTCACTCTATTGCTCACACGTATTTGTTAATTTGTTTAGTGCCAGGATCCTTCTGGTCCCCTTACGTGAGGAGTTCTAAAGCAGCAATTTGTCATTGCAGGCTTTGATTCCCTAAAAGCTTAACTGTATTTTCTCTGTTTCCTATAAGTTCTGTTACCATTCACTGTTGTGGAAGCAGGAACCAAATTATTTAAAAATTTGTAGCTACGCTATTACATTTTAGGTAAGTAGTTTTGGTAAGCCAACAAAGGAAAATGGATATTTGAAGCTTAAAATCATGTTATAAAGTTTTATAGTCTTTAAATAACATGGCTTCTTTTAATTTATGTAGTCTATTATTGTGTCGTCCAAATTATTCAGCTGTCAGTCATAAGGTCCTGTGTAAAGTCAGTTTTGAAGTATAAATAGGATTTGTTTTCCTTGGCAAATGGAGTCTACCTGACATATAAATACAGTTTAAAAATGGCTTAAAATCCAGATACAGCAGATCCTCAAAAACATCATTTTGTTTATATTGATTTCCAGCTCATTAGGCCTTCTTGATGGCAACATCAAATGTTTCATGTTAATCTAATGTGATTCATTTCAGTTTTACTTAGCTTGTTACATAAGTTCTAGAATGAAGCCAGATGCTGAAGAATTATCTTATGTAAAATGTGAAGTTTTACAGATGAAAAGTTTAGTGGAAATGTATGTATATATTAGGTAGCAATTGGTTAATGATCACAATTCTTTGATTGTGTAAAGAAAAATATGAAAATTAACATCACAAACTCAACATAAAAATAAAACTTTGAGCAGAAAAGATGAAGGGAAAACCACAGTTGCTTGCTGTTAGGTAAAATGAGTGTACCTGAACTCCAGGTGCTGGCATGTATATGTCATTTGTTAACTCAGTTATTCCACAGACAGATGTCAAGTTTGGCGTATCTTCTGATTACATTATACATTAATTCATGGTAGAAAGATAAATAGACCTCCTTAATCTTACCAAAAACCTCCTTCAGGCTTAGAATCACGGAATTTTAGGATTTCAAGAGAACTTGGGGATGATCTGGCTTGATCATTTTACATTTGAGGAAACCAGGGTTCAGAAGCCTGATGTGACTCTTCCTATTATGTTGACCTGGATTAAGGAGAATCTCCTTCTGACTCTTTTGACAAAGATTGTTTGCTTCCCTTATTGACAAACAAGTGCCCTAGAGACACCTGAGCAGCTCTCCCCCATCTTCAAGTATAAGGATGGCTATGCACACCAGCACCAAATTATAGTAATAGTGATCACCCCTTATTGGGTGTCTCCTATATATAGGACCTATAGCGTCCATTTGACGTATATTACTTATAATGCTAACAACTTTGTGACCTGGTAGTTGTTACGCTTCTTCTATTACTGATAAAGAAATTAAAGTTCATAAAGGTAAATTACCTTGTTCAGATCTACACAAACAGTAAATAGCTGAACGAAGGTATTGGTATGACTGTTCCTGAAGATCTCAGGAAAGGGAATTTGAAGGAAAGGAATATACAAAGTATTGGAACTGTAAGAATCTATATGATAGCAGAAGAATTGAAGGGGTGCTAGTGGACTTCAGTTGGTGACTGAGATAAAGAACCGTATCAGACAGGAAGTCATTGGTTTTTAAAAGTTGAGTTCAGTCTAAATTTAGCACATGATATATGTTCTGTATAAACAAAGATATGTTAAAATCAGAGTATACATATATAGTTTTAGAATTTTCTTTGGCAAGTGAAAATTTATAAGCAGTTCATACTACAGCTATAGAGTGTCTTCACATTTCCAGCATTCCATTCGAGTCTTTGTTTCATACATTTTGTGTCTCTGACAAGATTTCTCATCTGTTTTTGCATACTGCCTACCTTTTCTTCTAGATTATTTAAAATCATAATCATTAGATGTTTTTAATAGTTCATCTGAAAGTTCTAACATCTAGGTCATCTCTGGGTCTGATTCCTTTGCCTGATTTTCCACTAAAATGCTGTTTTTATTGTGGTATTTTTGTGTGTCTCATACTTTTCAATTAGAGGCCAAACATTGTATAGAAGAATGGTAGAGACTGAGGTGAATAGTATTTATACCTGGAAATGGGCCACCCATTCTTTAGTTCACGGATGTGGGAGTTGAGTCAATTTAGTAAGTAATTGAGCTGGGGTATTTTGTTGTTGTTATATTCAGTGCACCACAGCCTTCAGATGCTCACAGCAGTGGGCTGCTTCTGCATTGTGTTTCATTGAGGGGTTGGGGTACTACAAAGTTTTTCTCAAAGTTTGTGTTCCATCTGCATATCTGGGGATAATGGGGGTATCTCTCTCCACATTATTACCCCTCCCTCAGCAACAGACAACTTCTGCTATTACTTTTGCTGGCTGCTAGGGCAGTAGGATTTTCTAACCCTCTCCCATGCTTTGTCTTTTGTGTCATAGAAAGGATGGCTCAGAGAATGGGCATATTTTATGTCTGTACACCACTAAGTAGTTCTTTCTTGGATTTCCTCCTTTGAACCCAGTGTTTTTTGAGTGTACCTGGTGGGGGCTTATGGAAAAGCACTTGTCAGTGAACATAGACATACCCTGGTGTCTGAGCTTCCAGGGATCTCAAACTGTTGGTTATGCAAATCCACAGTCAGCTTTTAGGAATTAATTAGTTATTTTGCTGATTTCTTCTTCTTTTTTTTTTTTATGGCACTTGCCTCTTTCTCCTTTGTTTCATGAAAGCTGAAACAGTTCAAGTATCCTGTCTCCCCTTTGAAACTCAGTTCACCTAATTGTTCTGAAACCTCAACTGTTTGATAGGTTCAAGGAAATTTATGATTTTGTAGATTTCCCAGCTTTTTCTTGTTAGGATAACAGTCATACTTGCTGCTGCTTTCTGCTAGAGGCAGTAGAAACCCTCAGCCCATTCTTATTAAAAAGATGTAAGGATAATCATCTAACTATTGTTATTCCTGGCCTAGATATTTATATTACAGTAGCCAAATAAACATTTTCAAATTGTGTAGTTACATTTTAGTCATTAAATACATTTCTTTTTTTTATTGCATTTTAGATTTTGGGGTACATGTGAAGAACATGCAAGATTGTTGCATAGGTACACACATGGCAGTGTGATTTGCTGCCTTCCTCCCCATCACCTATATCTGGCATTTCTCACCACGGTATCTCTCCCCAACTCCCCACCCCCCCGCTGTCCCTCCCTTATTTCCCCCTGACAGACCCCAGTGTGTGATGCTCCCCCTCCCTGTGTCCATGTGTTCTCATTGTTCAACACCCACCTATGAGTGAGAACATGTGGTGCTTGGTTTTCTGTTCTTGTGTCAGTTTGCTGAGAATGTTGGTGTCCAGGTCTATCTATGTCCCTACAAAGGACATGAACTCATCGTTTTTTATAATTTGATAAATACGAGTCAAGGGTTGTGAAGAGACTGGGTGTTGTGATAAACACAGAAGCTTTTACTTGTAGCCAGAGGATACTGCAAGGAAATGGTTTGCCACTAATTATCGAGTGACATTAGTAAAGTTACCTACTTTCTGTAGTTCATTACTTTGTAATGTGAAAAGCATCATTTTCTTACTACTGTTGTGATGATCAAGAATATACTTTTTCATTCAAAAAAACCTTATTTGAGCATCTATAGTAATAAAGGTGACAGGAATACAGGAGTAAACAAGCTGTCACTTTTAATGGGAAAAGACAGAATATAAACATGGAAAACAATTAAGGTAACTTCAGGTAGTTAGTGACTTGAAGAAAAATCAAGTAGGGTAAGCATAGAGAGTTAATGAGGTCAGGAGGGGATTGTTTTACATTGAATGGGCAGTAGGTTACTTGTGGCTAGAAACCGAATGACTCTATCTTCCCCCCTGGAAAAAAATCAGCTTTATTAAGGTCAGGTAGAAGAGGAGAAGCATGTTTTCTAGTTACAGGAAACTTCAAGTGTGAGGCCTTGAAGTGAAATGAGCTTGATGTATTTGAGCAACTGAAAAGTCAGTTTGGCTGCAGCATAGTTGGCTACAGAAAGAATGGGAGGGGCTAGTTTGGAAAGGGAGGCAAGATGCAGATTATGTAGTGTTTGACGGGTGAAGATTAAAAAAAAAATTGTAGGTATGCATGACCGTAACCACAAGCCAGGGAAAAGGTCAGTATTCAAGAAATGTTAATTATTTTATCATTATAATTTACTCCTCTCTATGGATGTCAATTTATCGTACCCCAAATAAAGAAAAGGCAGGAAAAGGATGGTGATACACTGCTCTGGAATTGTAAGTTTGGGAAGTAAATCTAAACTGGGAAGGTTAAGTGAAATTAAGAAATCTAAGAATTTTGTCCTCCAAACTGGGGATAATATCACGATTCATCTATGTGTTGGATGTAGCTAGAGTTCTGGACAGAATTTCCAATTGGTCAGAGTTTATGTTTTGATGTCCTCACTCCCTAAATTACTATTGTCTTCAAATGCTCTTCTGTCCTACCCCACAGATATCAAACATCTTTCATATAACGGCATGAAATCTCTAATTATAGCCAATATATTAGTTAGGAAGTAAGATAAAAATCATAGGTAATTTAGTGATAAGGTTTTTTTACTGCAAAGCTCTAGTCCTTGTAACCCATTCCTACAGATAACTGAATTTAAGATAAATTAAGATATGGTTATGTCATAGGAATAACCGGGTTCTTGTCACATGACCAGGAGAGGCAAGGCTCACAGACACATAGAAGGGCGGGGAGCAGAATTTACTGGGTGAAAAGGAAAAAGGAAAAATAACTCTCAGCAAAGTGAGAGAGTCCTGCTAGCAGGTTTCCCGCCTCGCAGATTGAATCCCAGGTCACCACACAGGAACAGGAGAGGCCGGGCTCCTCGCCGCTGCAGACAGTGAGAACTTCCCCAGGCTCCACCCTGTCCTCGCAGTGCGCAGTGGGCGTTATTCAGAAACAGTCAGTTGGGAAAGTGCAGGCTTCATCTGGGACCAGCAGTCCGATTTTTCAGCCTTCAGACTGTTATATGCTTGAAGGGGGGATTTCACCTGGGACCCTTGGCTGCGCCTGTCTCTATCAGTTACAACTGTTTAATGTGAGAGAAGACATTTTTGAGCAAAGGCATCTGCAAAGTCAAAGTTACCTTTCCGATCCTCGCTTTGTATTGTGGTTCTGGAAAAAAATACATTCAGCATTGTTTATTAACATGCAGTCACTCTATCTATGCTTCCTTTATTCCCTTAAAAAAATCTTTGTATTAAAACAAAAAGCAGTTCCTTTTGTTCTAGAAAGAAATGGGTTAGCACAACACAAAGGTCTTATTCATTTTCCTATGCTTTTGTTTTCTTCTTTAATGTAAAAAGCATACTAATATTTGAGAACAAAAACCTAGAATCTAGGCTGAAAGGTAACATAGGCGTCATTTCATGCTTCCACTCTCTGAATCTTCTGCTCTTCCGTAGTCCTGTTACATTCTCTCACCAAGTTCATTGGCTAATCCCTGGCTGGACAAATTTTTCTGGCACAGAGAATGCAGAGAATACAGTGTCTTAAGAAGTGGCCCATTTAATCTTGGATTATTTATTTTAAACTTCTTTACACACCTCTTATAATCTTCTCACCCCCAACTTACTCATAAACAATGTATTTTGGATTCTGATAAAATCAGTGATTCCCAAATGTTGACATTTTTATCTTCCTCTTTTGGTAACGTCTCTAACCTTCCTGATTTCTTTTCTGGTAACTTTTACATACTCATATTTGCATTTATGCTGTTGCCAAGTTGCCAGCATTGTAATTCCTTGGGTTTTATTTTTAGTAAAAGAGTACATTTTAAAATTATTACTAATAGGATCACCAGAAAAAAGATGAGTTCATGTATTAAGCTTGTTTTTTTTTGTTTAATTCATTCAGTAGAATTTATTCAGGCGTTTATCTAGGCCTTGATATTATAATAGTGAATGAAAAGAAAGTTTGTAAGATTAGTAAGCTAGGTATTCTGATACCTGACTCTGTTCACCTATTTACTTTTTTTTTACTCCCAAACTACCAGGGCCTCTGAGCATATATATACATAAGTAATTTCTTACATGTTAAGAGTGAGGAATTCTGGAAGTTCTCTAACCTAAGAAATTTTAATTATTAATATATTATTAATATCAATGAGATGAAAGTAAGAACCTCCCCATAAGCTGTTTATTGTTGCTGAGAATTGGGTGCTTTTTCCTTTTCATAGCCCTAGCAGATTCATCTTTAACTGTTGTCTTGAGGTTTTTAATGCTTTGGCAAGCCACCTCCCCAGTCTTTTCTCTTGAAAGTACTTTCCCTTCCCATCTCATAAACTGAGAATTTTGTTCTGGTTTGGACTAGAATATTCAAAGCAAGATACTCCATGTGACATGCCTGCTGTGAACTCTCTTTTAAATTTCCTTCAGTTGCTAAGAACATTATAATCAATGTCTATTTCATGAGTGTTGAAAAAACCTTCCTTTAAGATTTCTTTAATCCTTTGCTCTTTTCTTTGTAAATCTTCAGGCTTCATCTGCAACCATGCCATCTTTTTCACTTTTGTGTGTCTATTTTTATTTGAAAAATGTTGCCTTATTAGACAGAAGTCTTTCTACTGGTTTTTCAAAACTGGTAGGTAAAATCTAGAGCAAGAATTACAATTGTTACCATCTCCTGCTTTATGTAAAATGCTTTTTAATTTTTTAATTTTTATTTTTTATGGGTACATAGATATATATATTTATGGGGTACATGTGATGTTTTGATACAGTCATTGAACTCCTCTGCACTGATTTTTCCCAAACTTCCTTTCTCCAGTTACAGATACACAGTGAATCTTCTGGTCAAGGGTACTGTGTTTTTTGATAGGGTGATGAAAAGGGACCCTAAGAGCTGTCCTACAACTAGAGTATAAGAATAAAGGGACATCAGGACGTATTCACATTTTCTATCAGCCAATAAATTTCCTATGAGTATACTTCCCTTTCTATTTCACTTCTTTTCTTTCCTTTTTTTCTTTTTTGAGATGGAGTCTCGCTCTGATGCCCAGGCTGGCTGTAGTGCAATGGCACGATCTCGGCTCACTGCAACGTTTGTCTCCTGGGTTCAAGCAATTCTCCTGCCTCAGCTTCCCAAGTAGCTGGAATTACAGGCATGGGCCACCACTCCCAAATAATTTTTGTATTTTTAGTACAGGCAGGGTTTCACCATGTTGGCCAGGCTGGTCTGAAACCCCTGACCTCAGGTGAACCGCCCGTCTCGCCCTCCTCCCCAGGTGCTAGGATAACAGGCTTGAGCCACCGCACCCAGCCTACTTCACTTATTTTCATTTTGTTTCTACAAGACAACAGCAAATAATCATTTTTGGCTCATTCATCAGTTTTGCTTTTTCAATTCAGTTGTATTTCATTCTCATCTTTTTTTTTTTTTTTTTTTGGTAGTTTTGAATTTTGCCCTTCCATTTCTTACCCTGTTTCTCTGACACTCTTTACATGTTTTGATAACTTCCAGAGAAATATTCGTTGCATAAGCCATGATTGGACAGGCCAACATCATTCATTATGTATATTTACACTCTGCTTAATTTTGATAAGTATTTTCTGTAAATGATCTTGGAACTCCATGAATTTCTATGGACTTCAGGAGGCTACTAGAGCAGCCTGTTCATTTTCACTTATTTTTTTTTCCCCCACATCTAACCCAGGGATGGATAAGAATGCCAGTCTCATATCAACATCCTTTCAGGCAAAGGTTGTTTTGCAACCTCTTGAATAGAAAACCATTGATTAGATTGATAGCTTTTAGACATTTTCTTCATATTTCCCTCCTTTGTCATGTTCCATAATTTTTACTAAAGTTCAAGCAGTCAGCTACTTTTTTCCCTTTATGGCTCCTACCTCTTGCCCGTTTCTAACTGTAAGGTTTTGGTAAGTACAATGTTTATATTTTTCTAATCATTCTTTCGTTTAACCACTGTGACTCTGTTTGATAAGAATGCTCTAATCTGTCTTCTCTAATTTCCACCTTTTGTTTATAATGTGTAATCTCTTATATGGGTAGAGACTTGGAATATCTTTCCTGTATTGTTTCATAATGTACTTTTTTTTTTTTACATTATTATTCTTCATGGTTTAAATATATACAAAGTAATAGAAATTTGTGCATTTGGTATACTATAGCTTTTTGCAAAATTCTCAACTTTTGGGAAAAAAAAGTCTTGCCACTGCATGGTCAGAAAAGAAGTATTTTTCTCAGCATTTTTTTTTTCTACCTATGTTTGCTATAAGTACTGGTGGGTCACTTTACTTTTGAGTAAATATATATTTTTTGAATTTATATAAGTATTTCTATTATTTGAATCCCTGTCAGTTTCTTCTGATATTCCCACCCTCCCCCACTGCTTTTCTTTAACTTTCTTCACCCTAACTTCAAGATTTTTTTGTATTAGTTAGGTACATGTTATATCCTTAAGTCATGTTGTTTTTGGAGGAATTAGATACACAATTCCCTACTAATTAAGGCATTTCATTTGTCATTCGTTTGTTGAAAATACACAGCATGTGTAAATTAAGATGTACCATGGTAGCCTGGCTTTCTGTGGACACTATGGTGAAGTGCCACATTGTGTTTGCCTGTAGATATGTGGCATGGCCTATGTATTAGGATGATGTGACATTTTAGGTAGAGAAGAGAAAAATCACTTGGCTTGTTTGTTTTCCCTATTTGTGATGGTTTTAGTTTTTTTAAAGTCTTCTGTAATTTCTTTCTTTTTTTGCCTGTGGTGCCTCATAGTCTAACATGCTGTTGCTTGATTGTCTCTGCCTTCCTGGAAGTTCTTGGGTGAATCTTGATGGCTGCAATGTCTTGCTCTTAGGCTTTCAGGATTTCTCTTTCTCTGAATACCCTGTCCACTTTCTTTCATTCCTAATTTATTTTTAAATCTGCTTTCTTGGGATATAATTAACATACATTAAACTTCTCTAACTGGGCAGTTTGATGCATTTGGCACATATATACGGCTTCATAACTGTCACAACAATCAAGATAAAAAGAAAAACATTTCCATCACTCACAAATATAATAGTTCCCTTATACTGCTAATTGATTGACCAAATAGTTTTCTCTAAAGGAAGTAGTTTCTTTTCTTTTCCTCAAAGACCTATTTTATTTTATTTTTTTTTTTGAGATAGAGTCTCACTATGTTGCCCAGGCTGGAGTGCAATGGCCCTCGTCCTGGGTTCAGGTGATTCTTGTGCTTCAGCCTCCCAAGGACGGGGATTACAGGCGTGCACAACAAGGCCTGGCTAATTTTTGTATTTTTAGTGAACATGGTGTTTTGCAATGTTGGCCAAGTGATCTGCTCGCTTTGTCCTCCCAAAGTGCTGGGATTACTGTTATTAGCCACCACTCCCCTCACTATCTTAATTTTTTACTGAATAATTATCTTTGTAGTAAAATGGTTTGTTTTACTTCTTCTCCCATCTCATTACTGGAAGCCCATCATCATTTTTAATTCTTCCCATCTCTTTCTGAAGCCCTCTCTTGAGATTTTCCTTTTGCGCAGAGGACTGTGCATTCATAGAAGCAAATTTTACCTGCTTCGTTAGTCTTTTTCCCTCCTGTGTTCTGACTTCTGAACATGTGTGTCTTCTGCCTACTTTTATTATTTCATGGTCTTGGTAACCTGAACTGGCTAGTACTTTTCTAAAACACAAAATTATACTGATATTTTCCCCGCTCCCTTTCCCTTGTCCCTTTTTCTGCGAAAGGAACAGCGTTGAGCTTGTTTGAGAAAGACTTCTGATTTTATTTGTTACATATTACATTCACTTTATTTCTAGATCCACAAAATGTGCTTTTTCTAATTCTTATCAAACCCTAACTGAAAAGCATCTGGCATTGATTATTCCCTCCTTCTCTTGCTCCAAATTTACTTCATCTTTGTATTCCTAGTTCCAAACCTTACAACTTTTACTTAAATTTTTATTGTATAATATTGTTTTCAATATTTATACAGCAACTTTTTACTTCAAAGAGAATGAAAAATAAATCTTGGACTTTCTCTTCCTTTCCATACAGTTCCCAATAGTTTATGCATGTTTACTGGGGGTACATTGCTTTGTGAAATGCTTTAATTCCTAACTGTGTTTAAGTGTTGTGGAAAAAACTCTCGATATTGGAGGCAGTCAGAATACAACTCAGATAATATCTGTCCTGGCTTCTGATCATGAGGACTTGATATCTGTGTTCCTTAAGCCTCAATTTCTTATTCTGTAAAATGCAAATAATTACCTTTCAGAACATGGAAATAGTATAAATTAGAGCATAAGTAAAGGATGGTTATAAAAATATATTTGAGATAATGTATATAAAACCTCCAAAACATCTGGCCCTCCACTGTATTCATTAAGTAATCAGTATTATTTCAGCAAATGAGAACTTCAGATAAATTGCAGTTTTAAAAAAATGATTACACACTCTCTTGTACACAACTTTTTTTCCACTACTAGAAATTGTTATAGATATTTTTATATGACATTTTTACCACAACTTCTAGGATTCTAGAAAACCAAACAGGCAAACTAGATCTTTGCTTTAGATTTTCTCCTTTATGGCTTCTCTTGGCTTCAAGTTTTTTTACTTTTTTTTGTCCTTAATGAGGTTGCCAGCCTTGTACTCTTTCATGTTAGTTTCTATTTTTAAGTAACCCTGATTCCTACCTTTCACATACAGGTTGAAGAGGAAGGGATGATGAAAATGGCAATATGAAGTCTTAGCACACTCAGTCCTTACCAATTTATGTTTTTTTTTCTATTGTACTCCAAAATTGTCTCTCTTTTAAAAAGTCACAAAACTCTCAGACTGTAGCCTCCAAGTCCTCTTGCTGTCATCGACCACCTTGGTTTTTTAACCTGGTGAAATGTTCTGGTTTGAAAACTCACATGTAAGTGTTCATGTCTTATAAACAAGAAAATTAGAACATGTCCATGCCCCATGTTTTTTGCAACTGGCAAATAACGCTGGCAAGTATAAGTGAGTTTCAACTGACTGTTATTTCAGTAATTCTCCTACCTTGCTGCCAGGTCTAATTTAGTGCTTCTCAAACCTGGCTGAATAAAAAAAAACTGGGTAGTTTTTAAATACCACCAATTTCCTGAGTCACTCTATGGCTTGTTGTGAATCACTGAGGGTGGGGCCCAGGCATCTGTATCTTTTAAAAGCCTTCCAGGTGATTCTAATGTGTAGCCAGGGTTGAGGAACATTGCAATAATTATATATGTAGTCCCCAAGCTCATTTTTATGTTAAAATTTACTTACAGTTGTCTTAGAATGAATTAATTTGCCAATGTATTTTTTCCTAAGTGGATTTTTTTTTTCTTTAAGAAAATGGAAAAAATGGTCTTGCTCTGGGGTGACAGTGTGGAGGTCTACCTAACCAGGACTCCTCTGGCTCCATCTCGGAACCCATAAGACCACTCAGAGTACTGTTTGAAAACTCTTAGCTAAGACTGGTGTGAAGCAGCACAAGGTGTACAGTGCTTTCTTTGGAGGGGCGTTTATCACTGGGTCAACTGAGCAAGATCTAGATAACAGAGCTTTCTGGATAACAGAGCATCTTGGCCAACTGCCTCCGATGGCCTGCTTCAGTGCTGTATAGTTGTCACCATTTTCTATGTATGACACAGTGTGGAAAAAGCTGGGATGTACTAGTCGAAGTGGCCCTTTTTATCTCTGTCATTTTCACCATTTTTATGTCTGTTAGTTTCACCATTCTATCTGTTATTTTCTGTAGGCTATGTATTTGACTGTACCAAATATTTCAGCAATTAATAGTTCAGTGAATGATTTTCAGCTTTTAAAAAATGCAAGTTATCCCCTCACTGCTTTTATTTTATTTTTGTTTTGCATCCTTTTGAGCATTTATATGTAATACTTTGAGAAAAAGTGTACACTTCAAAAGTAATCACCAAGTGGTTATAACAGCTGACACACAACCAAGATACCATTTTTATCATGATTACTCAGGATTTCTCAGTGGACGTTAGCCTTGTTTATATGTAGGTTTTACAGTAGAAGCCTTTCTCCCTAGAATGCAATAGATTTTTGTGTCTGGCTTGCCACCTGCTTGCAGAGGATTCCCAGAAGACAGGCACATATTCTGGGTGGTTGATTCTCATCTCATTTGATACATATAATGAATTGCTGTTGGGTGTAGTTTTGGGGTATGAACAAATTTCAGCTGTCATCTCTAAGGCAGCTTAGCTAGAATTAGATTCTACCATTTCAAATGCTGTTCATCTTCATTAATCTTCATTCTTGTCCCATTTGTCCTATTCAGTTAGCATGACCTGAATAGCTTAATGGTGCCTGTGTACTGTCAGTCAGGCTAAGACTGAATATAGACATACCCTCTGGACATCGTCACCTGTAACTCTAAGCAATATTATATTTTTTGTCATCTTGTTGGTCTTGTTAATTTAGCTCTTTTATTATTTTCTTACCAAAACTGCTGCTGTCATCATACCTTTTTTCTCTTTGCTTTTTTTTTTTTTTTTCTCCAGCTTGAGAAGCATAAAGAGCTGCCTGGACAGGCTCCTGAAATCTAAACCAGTCTGGAAATTTCTGTTTGATTCAACAAGTGTCTTCTGGGTAGTGGTTCTACTAGATTTAAAGTTCTTTGAGGTCAGGGAGCATGTCTTAATCTTCACACTTCAACTCTAACACAGTGCTTTATGTGTGGTACACCCTTCAGTAGGTAAAGTTTTATGATAAATGAATGAATTGGAGAATGGTCTGTAGAATACAAAAGAAGTGCATGCCAGGTTAAATGTCCTTAAGTATTATAAACAGCTCTGCAGAGAAAAGCCTCTGTACTATAGAAGGATTACATGTATTGTCTTTTTAGTGCTCTTAAGGTCGCTTTAAAGCAGGCATTGTTATATTCGTTTACAGATGGATAACAAGACTGAGAGGGGTGGAGAGACTCACACAAGGTCACTCAATGTATGAGTGGAAGAACTATCTGTATAGTGTGAAATACAGTTCATACAGAAAAACAAGATCAGTATTTGATTTATTTCTTTAACTTTGAGAATTAATTTGTTGGCTTTCAATTAACTAATTTTAACTTTCAGATTAATTTGATGGCATTCTGGCAATATCCAAAAAATATTTAGTAGGTTTTTTTTTCACCCCAAAAAGTATCCCTCTGAATTCATGGATTTTAACAGTTATGTCACCTTTTGATCAACTGCAGTCGTTAACCGTGTTGATTAATGTTTTCACTTTTGGCTACTGCATTTCTTTATGATGGCTTTTTGTATCCTTTTGACACTAGCCCAGTAAGTACTTTTTGATATACATTTTTTCCTTCTACAAAAATAAGTACCAGGTTCATTTTGTCCATTTTCTGCCCATGTTCAAGAATTAGCTAATTTCTCTAAGGAGCCCCAGTTCTAGTGGATTGGTTTTGGACACCATCATCTAAGAAATGGTGATGTTCATTGCTACTGAGTTTTTAGGGCTTCCAGGTTATTTCAATGAGCAGAACTAAAGAATACATTTTAAAAACGCATACATTTAATAATTTAAAAATATTTTTATATCTTTTTATATTTAGTATTTTCTTTAGAAAATTAGTTTGTCTTATTCTGTAATATTTATATAATAATTATAAAACAACAATACCAGTATTATTGCCAACAGTAAGGCATATGATAAACACACGATAAACTGTTCTACACTTAATATTTTTTACTTAATATGTGCTGAATGATCACTCCTTATCAGTATGTGTAGATATTTCTCATTACATTTTTCATAATTTACTTTGAAATATTTCAAACCATACAAAAACCTGTCATATTCCCTTATTCCTTCATACAGATGCCCTAATTGTTGGTATTTTACCACATAGACTTCATCATCAACTTGCTCTTTCTCCTTTTCAATGTAATGTATATTGTATATATGTATAATGTATATTTTGTGATCATTATTATTTTTCTTTTACTGAACTATTCCTTCTACTGTCTCCTGTTAGTACAATATAATTATCCAAAGTAGGAAATCTACATTAATACAGTACCACCATCCAACTCACAGACTTCATTTAAATCTCATTTCCCAACAAAGTATCTTTTTATTCAATCTGATCCGTGATTCAGTCTAATATCATGCGTAGATTTTAGTTATGTATCTCACATATCCTTTAAACAGTTCCTTGGGCTGTCTCAGTTTTTCATGACTTGAGAATTTTATAGAATAGAGGCCTCTCAGTCTTGATGGTATCCCTCACCCTGGGTTCCTCCATTGTTTCCTCATGACCATACTGAAGTGATACGTTCTTGTGAGGAATATGACAGAAATCATGTGATGTTTCTCTAAGGTCAGAAAACATATAGGCTGAACTTGATCCCTTGGCCATGTGATGCCTGCCAGGTATTTCCACAATAATATCACCATTTCCCCACTGTAATTGATAGTATTTTGTGGGGGAAATACTCTGGAGCTGCATCAGTATCTGGTTCTTCATCAAATGTCTGTCTACTAGCCTTTGCATTTATTGATGATTCCTCATTGAATTAGCTACCACTATATTTATTTTGAATTCTGATTTTATGTTTCTATCGTTCATTTATTCGTTCAGTTTTTTAGTTGTCTTTTTGCTTTAAAGAAGAGATATCCCTAGGCTTATTTATTTACATAGTACAGACTTAGGGATCTCATTTTCTCACTGTGTTATAATCCACTGTTATTAATTTTCATGATCAAATTGTAAATTTGGACAGTAGGTACCCATTAAAGCTGATTTCACTATCCTTTTAAAAATCAACACTATTATAATAATAGTATACATTTTTCAGTATACACCAAAGACATTTTTTAAAGTTTTGACAAATTTTTATACCTGTCTAACTACTACCGCAATCAAAATACAGAACAAATTCCATTATCCTCAAAATTTTGTGCTGTGCCTCATGTCTTGACCTTTACCCTCAGTCAAAAAGTAGAAACCAGAAGGTATGTTTTATATATGTATAAAACCTTACTATTTTTGGAATATTTAAGCCATTTGCATTTAATGTTATAATGGATATATAAAGTCCCCCTTGCTCTGCTTTTTTCCCATACTTTTATATTTATTTTAAATTTATTTTCCCTTTTTTCTTTGGTTAGTTTGGTAATTACATATATTTTTTCTATTGTTTTTAGTGATAGCCGTGTATCATTGTTTCATTGAAGCCTAATGTAAATTAAAAAATAAAGTTATCTGTGGACAGTGCCAATAATTTAGAATACTTAATTCCAATTACCATTGTCAAGTTATATCAATGTTGCTAATTTTATTGTGTTTATTTTCATTGTAATTGTATTTGTTGTGATCAAGTACAAATATCACTAGATACCATTTTGTTGTTTCCTGCAATCAATGTTTATCCTTTTTATTGTTCTTCTTTTTTGTGTCTCTAAAGTGCTGTTTGGTGTAATTTTTCTTATACTCAGTTCAGTCCCTTTTAATTCAGATCTACTGGTGAAATAGTCTCTCAGTTTTATTTATATGAAAACATTTTTAATTTTTTTATTTCTGAATGATATTTTTACTGGTATAGAACCCCAGGTTTCTAGTGATTTTTCAGCCTATTTTTTATATTGACAAATTGCCTTGAAGTTTCCACTGTTTGTGTTGAAGGTCAATTGTCACTCCTAGTTTTTGGACAGAGTGACAAATTCTTTCTCTCTTTCTCTTTCTCTCTTGCTGTCTGTCTTGCTGCTTTCCAGTAATCGTTGTCCTTGATATTCTGCAGTTTTACTTTGATGTGTGTTTCCTTTTGTTTATTCTTATGGGAGTACATGATGCCTCTGGAATCTGTGGCTTTGTGCTTTTCATCAATTTTGGAAAATTCTTAGCTAATATCTCTCCAAATACTGCTTTTCTTTACCCTCTCTCTGTCTGTTTGAACTTACTGTAAATTTTTCTTGTACTTGATATTCTGTTTAACATTTCCCTTGATTTGGTTTTGTTCTGTGTCGCCACCCAAGTCTCATGTTGATTTGTAATCCTCGGTGTTGGGGGAGAGACATAGTGGGAGTGATTGGATCATGGGGGTGGTCTTCCCCTTGCTTTTCTTGTGTTAGTGAATGAGTTCTCACAACATCTGTTTGTTTGAAAAGTATGGGGCACTTCCCCCCTTCACTCTCTCTCCTGATCCACCATAGTAAGACATATATGCTTCCCCTCTACCTTCTGCCATAATTGTAAGTTTCCTGGGGCCCTCCCACCCATGTTTCCTGGAAAGTCTCTGGAACCATGGGTCAATTAAACCTCTTTTCTTGGTAAATCATCCAGTCTCAGGTAGTTCTTTATAGCACTGTGAGTATGGACCAATACATCTGTCATCTCCAATGTCCAGTGAATTCAGTGTTTTGTTTTATTTAATGTATCTTTTTAAACAGAATTTATATTTGATTTTTAAGTTTTTATGCCTTTTCTAACTGCCTTATCTTTCTTTCAGTTATTTGTACCATTTTATGTTTAGCGTTTGCTCTAGGGTTTAATATATGTGTATACACATACACATCTCACTATTACTTATTTTTCACAGTCTACTAATTTTTCATGATTTTCAAATAATATGCTACTTCACATCTAGTGTAAAAGCCTTACAAAAGCATTCTTTTTCTTTTCCTCCCCTCTTTTGTGCCATCTTTCTCCCGCTTTCCTTCTTGTATGTTGTAAACCTTAAATATGTTTTTACTGCTTTCTGGTTAAGATAATTATATCACAACTTATTTTGAAATAATCTTAGACTTATAGAAAGTTGCAAAAGAATAAGAGAGTTACGGTATAGTCTTACGTAGCTTCCCTTAAGGTTAACTTTGAAAGGAATGTGGCGTAATGACCCAAATAGAAGATTACATTGATTCAGTACTGCTTATTTATCTAAAACTTCACTTGAATTTAGCAACCTTTTTTATGATATACTTTTTCAGATTCAGGAACTTACACCAAATAACACATTGTATTTAGTTTTTTTTTCTCTCTCCTTAATCTGCTCCAATCTGTGACTATTTTTAGTTTATCTTTATCATGATCTTAACACATTTGAGGTTTACTGACCAGGTATTTTCTTGAATGCCCCACTAATTTGGGTGTAGCCTGTGATTTTTCATGACTAGTTTGAAGTTACGTATATTTGGCAGGAATGTTCCAGAGTGATCTTACACAATTTGCAGTGTATCATATCGGAAGGTATATGTTATTGATATATGTTCTTATTGGAGATGTCATGTTTGATAGCTTGTTTAACATGTTGAAGTTAAAGAAAATTATTAGGTGTTTTGACTATAAAGTTATTTTTATTATCAATTAATAAATTAGTTTAATATTATTAAGTAGTTTGATTAGTAAGTATATTTGAGGCTGTATAAGTATTCTGGTTCTCCTATACTTCTGCCTGCTAATTTTCTTATTAATAGATGACTGTTGCCTATCATAGTTACTATTATGGTATCTGTCTATTGGTTATTTTCTTTTTCTCTTTGCTTTATTTCTACATTAATTGATTGGAATTCTAATGTAAGGAAGAGCTGTCTCTTGTTTCTTTCCTTTTCTTTTTATTCTTTCTCTAGTTATTTGTATTAGATGGACTTATGGATAAATATCTGTTCTGAGGCATATCATTCATTATCATTACCTATTTTGTTACTCAAACTGTCCTTGCTTTGGCCTTTGAGACATTCCTTCAAGGTTGACTCCTTTGTCCATAGAGACTGATTTAAAATGTTTTCATTGTGAGTTATCTGTTTATGTCTTTTCTTCATTATTACTGAATTTTTAATGCTCTGTTCATCAAATTTTAGGAGTTCTTTATGTATTAGGAATATTAGCCCTTTGCATCACATGTTGTAAACATTTTCTCTCATTTTATCAGTGGCCCTTTGACTTGGTTTCTTGTATGTTTTTGCCATAGCAACTTTAAAACAACTTCTATGTAGTCAAACCTTAAAATTTTTTCTTTTATTGCCTCTGGAGTTTTAAGTCAAAGTTTCAAAGCCATTTCCTATACATAGGTTATAGAAAAATTTCCCTCACCTTTTTTTTTTTGGTAATTTTAAATTTTCATTTTCACATTTAAATCACTGATCTATTTAAAGTTCATTT
Source organism: Ateles fusciceps (assembly GCA_036589455.1). NCBI lineage: Eukaryota > Metazoa > Chordata > Mammalia > Primates > Atelidae > Ateles > Ateles fusciceps. The sequence goes on along the minus strand of JAZHEH010003061.1, from coordinate 4,935,855 downwards.
CTATGCATGGTATAAACTATGAAGCTAATTTTATGTTTTCCCAATTACTAATCAGATTCCCAAGCATTATTTATTTTAAACATTTATCTTTGTGAATTTGGGATGACACTTTCAATGTGTACTAAATTCACATATGTACCATTTGCAGTCTCTCTATTTCTAGTCTACTAGTCTATTTGTCAATGCATGTACCTGTACCATACCATTTTATTTACAGTGTTCATAATATGTTTTAATGTCTGGTGAGTTATTTGCCATCCCGGTTTGTTTTATTTAGTGTTTTTTGGATTTTCTTGCATGTTTCCTTTTTTCTGTGTGAAGTTTTAAATCTATTTGCCTATCTTCACACAACAGCTTATAGTTGTCTTATTTATAATGAATATTTGTAAAAGTGATTGCGTTAATTTATAAGTAATTAAGTTAAAAAAATGATAAGTTAACTTATATTTTCCCTTAAATTGTGATACATGTTTTTTTCTATTTTTGTGCTAAATTACATTTATTGAGGTTATGCATTTGTGTTATAAAATCAACTTGGAGAGGTATTGAATGTGCTCTACATGTAGGAAGAAGGAAGCAAAGTTATCTGAGAGCTGGGTGTGGAAATAGAACTTTATAATTCCCTCAAGATAGCCTTGAGGTCTCCCATATTTCTCAGACCCCTTGCAATTAGTTCACACTCTTTAACTTGCTCTGTTAAATACACATGAGTGGAAGTGTTATGTGCCTGGGCCAAGTATAATAATTTAAGAGTTGACGTGGGATCCTCCATCTTTTCTTTCTCTCTGATCAGTGGAGAATATCGTATGTTCCAGAAAGTAAAATGGCAAGCCTACCTCAGCTTGGGTTCCTGGGTGATTGTGAAGAGCAAAGTTTTGTGCTATCCTGCTAAGGACCTGTAGCATGAGGGGGAAATATACCTTTGATACCTTAAGTCACTAAGAATTGGGGATAACTTTTTAACACAACAAAACCTACTTAATTGTGATCATAAGTCTCTATAATATGAGCTCCTTAAAATTTGCTGAAATCTGTGCTATGAATTGGTACATGGTCAGCCTTCTATGTATTTCTTGTATGATTCAGAAGAATGTATATTCTCAAGTTTTTGAATGCATGGTTCTACTTGGGTTCATTACATCCACTTTATTCATTGATGTAGTAGTTTCATAGTTTGAAGTCTTAAATTTAAGTCTTTATATAGTTACAGATAGGGGTCTAGTTTCACTCTTCTGGATATGGATATTCAGTTTCTCATCTTTTTTTTTTTTTTTTTTTAAAGGGAGTGTGTTGCTCAAATTTTTCTACGTTGATGCTGATTTTCCTTGTGCCTGACCTGTAATTTACTGATACAGGTATGTTAAAATCTCTTACTATGCTGGTATTTCCATTCAGTTACTATTGTCCTGTCTGATTTTCTTACTATTTTTAACCTATGTTATTAGGGAAATGCAACTTTATAATTAGTATGTTTGTTGGAACTATTATCGTAACTTTTATTGTCAATAATACCTTTTTCTTTAAAACATGTACAGTTTGATATTAAATAGATTTCTCAGCTTTTTTCTCCATAGTATTTTTCTGGTATGCCTTTATCAGTTTTTTTACCCCTTTCAGTGTTTTATTTTAGGTGTATGGCTAGATGAGTTTTACAAGTATAGTCTGATAATTACTGTTTTCTAAGTGAAAAATTAAACTTTTATGTTTACTGTGATTCCTAGTATATTTGGATTGTTTCCTACTAGATTCCAGGGAGTGCTTTTAATTCAGGATGACTTTAAATTAACTTTTGAAGTCATACACACAAGATAGAGAATAAAAATGGTGACTATCATTGGTGAGGTGGGTTAGGAAATGGGGAGATGTAGTACAAATGACAAAAAAGTAGCAGATACGTAGGGTGAACAAATCTAGAGAGCTAATATACAACATAAGGAATATAGTTAAAAGGATTATACTGTATTTGGGATTTTTACTAAAAGAGTAGGTTTTAGGTACTCTTGCCATGACAAAACGGTAACTATATGAAATGATGGATATATTACTTTGCTTGACCTTAGTAACAATTTCATTGTGTATATGTATATTGAAACATCGTATTATATACCTTAAATATATGCAATAAAAAGAATACATTCTAAAACTTAATTTCTCAAAACAAAATTTATAAGATATAATAGTTTTTTGGACATTGTGGGTAATATGAATTCATCTAAACTTGCATGAGAATTTGCATTCTGTGGCAAATTTTCCTGAGAGCTTTTCTCTCTCCAGAGTGCAGCGTAAATTGTTCTCTGACGTCTTCCATTGTTGCAGTTTTTCCCCTGTCCTTGCTACTGCTGAGTGCATATCTCCTTGGAGTTTTGCATTTATGAAAATGTGTATATTCAAATCTTGAACAGACCTAAGGCTTCTTCTTTGTCCCCTGTGTGATCATTAAAACTTAAGATCCTGAGTTACCAGCAGTATAAAAACTCCAGATTAGACTACATCCGATTCACCTATTGGATTACCTAGTTGTTGTCTTCCCTGGAATGTCTCACGAGTATCTGAAATGGAGTGTTTCTAAGATGGAACCTTTGCTTTCCCCCTCCCACACACTGGATCTCAATCGTCCTGGGCTCAAGGAAGTGACAGCCTCCCCCTCAACCCATCTATTCAGTGCCTGGAGCTGGCAACTAGGAATTAACCTTTCCTTCCTTCATTTCCATTTCTCCATGCAACCTATAGGGCAAGTGTCTTCATTTCCATTTTTGCAAGCAGCTTATCGGACATGTGTATTAATTTTACATCCAAACAGAGCCCTGATAATATTCTCTTCATCACTCTGGACAGAAATCACCACCACTTTTTCCAGAGTATTTCAATAGCCACGTCACTGGTCTTTGTGTCTAGAACCCCTCCAGTCTGTTTGTTTTACACAGTCTACACACACACAGAATTTTGAAAAGAAATTTGATCATGTTACTCCATTTTAGTGATTTCTCATCATACTTAAAAGCTAATTTATTTATTATTTCCTATGTAGGCCTAAGATATCAGCCTCCTGTGTTTTCATATAAACTGTACTGTTTCTCCTAAAAACCCCTACAAACTATACTTTTCCCAGTGCTGTCTTGGGTACTCTACTTCCAGCTATGACACAGAAAAATACTTCAAACAGCTATGCTAAGAAAACCATGTGTTTTTCATATTTCACCATACACATCATATCGGTAGAGATTTCTTCTCTATCTTGCCTAAATTATATCTAGATCTCTCCCTCTGGCCTTGGTGTTCTTTTTCATCACATCCTGTTGTGTTTTTTTTCTATAAGAGCCCTACAGTACAGTGAGAATCAGACTCTCTTGATCTAAACTTATTTTAGAGAGACCGAGTTCCATGAAGATTTTATAAGTTCAATAATATTTCTCACTTTTCAATTGAGTATTTTTTTCCTATGTTAACCCATATTAAAAAGAGTTAAAGAAGAAGATTCTGTTTTTTCTTACAGTCTTTATCTTATTTGTTCTTCTGTGATTCATGACTTAATGAAATAGGACAAGCATCAAAAATCCCAACTAGCTTGTGTTTTATATATCATATAAGATATTGTGCTATCTATACCTCTGTTCACAGAGAGCTGTAATTGGCTCCAGAGAAGGTTGAGTGGCCAGGGTATTCTTTAGCAATTAAGAGGCACTACTGGGAAGCTTTTAGCAAACATATGCTCTTTTCCCTCTATACTGCTTTGAGAATATAAAATCAAATACCAAGCAAGAAATAAGCTAAGGGTCAAACTCAAAGGTTATTATTATTATTATTATTATTAATGTTTAAAAGCTTTTATTTTGTGACTAGTCCGTGAGAAATAGTGACATAGGCTATATTTCTATGCTTAAATAGTATTTGGCACCTAGTATGCATTGTATTGGTATTTATTATTAACATAACAAAGATAATATGAATATAATGAGTTTGTACTGGTATTTATCAATGTAACAAAAATGTGATATATGATTATAATGGTATTGCTAATATTATTTTCTACTCTTCTATAACACTTTTGAATACTGCTCATTAGTTTAAAAAACTGTGATAATATGTACCTAACATAAAATTTTCCATTTTAACCATTTAAATGTACAGTTCCAGGGTTAAGTCCATTCTCGTTGTGCATCCATCACCACCATCCATTGCTCATTATTTTCCTTTTTCATTTCAGTCGGTTTTTGGGGAAAAACTGGTGTTTGGTTACATGAATAAGTTCTTTAGTGGTGATTTCTGAGATTTTAATGCACCCCATCTTGACACATTGTACTCTGTACTCAATGTGTAGTCTTTTATTTCTGACCCCCCTCCTACCTTTTCTCTGAGTCCCAGAGTCCATTGTATCATTCTTATACCTTTGCATCCCCATAGCTTAGCTCCCACTTCTGACTGAGAACATACCGTGTTTGGTTTTTCATTACTGAGTTACTTCACTTAGAATAATGGTCTCTAATTCCATTCAGGTTACTATAAATGGCACTATTTTGTTCCTTTTTTAATGGCTGAGTAGTTTTTCATGTTTTATATATATATATATATATATACACACACACATACACACACATATATACACACTATATATGTGTATATATACACTATTTACAAAAAATATATATATATGATATACACACTCATGTATATATATGACATTTTCTTTATCCACTTGTGGATTGGTGGGCATTAGGGCTGGTTCCATAATTTTTGAAAATGTGATATATATACATGTGTGTATGTATAAATACAACATATACATGTGTGTGTATATATATACACACACACACATACACACATATATGTGTATACATATATATACAGACACACACACGTATATATATCACATTTTCTTTATCCACTTATGGATTGGTGGTTCCATAGTTTTGCGCTTGTGAACTGTGCTGCTATAAACATGAGTGTGCAAGTATCTTTTTCATATAATGGCTTCTTTGTCCCTGGGTAGATCACAGGAGTGGGATTACTGGATCAAATGGTAGATCTACTTTTAGTTATTTATGAAATCTCCACACTGTTGTCCATAGTGGTTGTACTAGTTTACATTCCCACCACCAGTGGAAAAGTGATCCCTTTTCACCACTTACATGCCAACATCTAGCATTTTTTGATTTTGTGATTATGGCTATTCTTGCAGGAGTGAGGTGGTACTGCATTATGGGTTTTGATTTGCATTCCCCAATCATTAGTGATGTTGAGCATTTTCTCATATGTTTGTTGGCCATTTGTGTTTTCTTTTGAGAATCGTCTGTTCATTTCCTTAGTCCACATTTTGATGGGATTGTTTGTTTTATTTCTTGCTGATTTGATTGATTTCCTTGTAGATTCTGGATATTAGTCCTTTGTCGGATGTAGATCATGAAGATTTTTTCTCACTCTGTGGGCTACCTGTTTACTCTTCTGAATATTTTTTATATTGTGCAGGAGCTTTTTGGTTTAATTAAGTCCCATCTAGTTATATTTCTTTTTGTTACATTTGCTTTTGGGTTCTTGGTCATGAAGTCTTTGCCTAAGCCAAAGTCTAGAAACTTTTTTCCAATGTTATCTTTTAGAATTTTTATGGTTTCAGGTCTTAGATTTAACTCTTTGATCCATCTTGAGTTGATGTTTTTCATAAGATGAGAGATGAGTATCCAGTTTTCTTCTTCTACATGTGGCTTGCCAATTATCCAAGCACCATGTGTTGAATAGGGTGTCCTTTCCCTACTTTCTGTATTTGTTTGCTTTGTTGAAAATCACTTGACTGTATTTGGTCTTATTTCTGGTTTCTGTATTCTGTCCCATTGGTCTATATGCCTGTTTTATATGTAAGTACCATGATATTTTGGTGACTGTGGCCTTATCGTGTAGTTTGGTAATGTAATACCTTCAGATTTTTTCTTTTTGCTTAGTCTTGCTTTGGCTGTGTGGGTTCTTATTTGGTTCCATGTGAACTTTAGTATTGGTTTTTCTAGTTCTATGAAGAATGATGGTGATATTTTGATGGGCATTGCATTGAATTTGTAGATTACTTTTGGCAGTATGGTCATTTTCACAATATTTATTCTACCTATTTATGAACATAGGATGTGTTTCCATTTGTTTATGTTACCTAATATTTATTTCAACAGCGTTTTGTAGTTTTCCTTGTAGAGGTCTTCCATCTCCTTGATTAGTATACTTTTAAGTCTAATTTTTTTGCAGGTATGGTAAAAGGGATTGAGTTATTGATTTGATTCTCAGCTTGTTTGCTGTTGGTGTGTAGCAGGGCTACTGATTTGTGTACATTAATTTTGTATCCTGAAACTTTGCAGAATCCATATACCAGCTCTATGAGCTTTTAGGAAGAGTCTTTAGGATGTTTTAGATATATAATTATGTCATCAGCAAACAGCAACTGTTTGACTTACTCTTCACTGATTTGGTTTCCTTTTATTTCTTTCTCTTGTCTGATTTATTTGGCTAGGACTTCTAATACTATGTTGAATACAGGTGGTGAAAGTGAGCATCCTCATCTTGTTCTAGATCTCAGAGGAAATGCTTTCAGCTTGTCCCTGTTCAGTATAATGTTGGATGTGGGTTTGTCATAGATGGCTTTTATTGCCTTAAAATATGTCCCTTCTATGCTAATTTAGCTGAGGGGTTTAATCATAAAGGTATGCTGGATTTTGTCAGATGCTTTTTCTACATCTATTGAAATGATCATGCGATTTTTGTTTTCATTTCTCTTTATGTGGTGTATCACATTTATTTACTTGCACATGTTAAACCATCCTTGCATTCCTGGCATGAAACCCACTTAATCATGGTGGATTATCTTTTTAATATGCTGTTGGATTCTGCTAGGTAGTATTTTGTTGAGGACTTTTGCATCTTTGTTTATCAGGGATATTGGTCTGTAGTTTTCTTTTTTTGTTATGTCCTGTCCTGGTTTTGGTATTAGGGAAATCCTGGCTTCCTAGAATAATTTAGGAAGGATTCCCTCTTTGTCTATCTTTTGGAATAGTGCAGGTAGGATTTGTACCAAATTATCTTTGAATGTCTGATAGAATTCAACTGTGAATCTTCCTGGTCCTGGATTTTTTTTTGCTCACAATTTTTAAATTACCATTTCAATCTTGCTGCTGGTTACTGGTCTGCTTAGAGAGTATCTGTCATCCTGCTTTAATCTAGGAGGGTTGTATTTTTCCAGGAAATTGATCCATCTCTTCTGGGTTTTCTAGTTTATATGTGTAATGGTTTCCATAGTAGCCTTGAATGATCTTTTGTATTTCTGTGGTATCAGTTGTAATATGTCATGTTTCTTTTCTAACTGGGCTTATTTGGATCTTCTCTCTTTTATTGGTTAATCTCAGTAATGGTGTATCAATTTTATTTATCTCTTCAAAGAACTAGCTTCTGATTTAATTTATCTTTTGAATTTTTTTGTTGCAATTTCATTTAGTTCTGCTCTGATCTTCATTATTTCTTTTCTTCATCTGGGTTTGGGTTTGGATTGCTCTTGTTTCTCTAGTTCCATGAGGTGTGACCTTAGATTATCTATTTGTGCTCTTTCAGACTATTTGATATAGGCATTTAATGCTACGAATTGCCGCTTAGCACTGCTTTTGCTGTATCCCAGAGATTTTGATAGGCTGTGTTACTATTACCATTCAGTTCAAAGAATTTTTAAATTTCTATCTTGATTTCTTTGTTTACCCAAAGATCATGTAGGAGCAGGTTTCTATGTATTAGCATGGTTTTGAGGTTTCCTTTTGAAGTTGATTTTCAATTTTATTCCACTGTGGGTAGAGAGAGTACTCAATTTTCTTAAATGTGTTGACACTCATTTTGTGACCTGTCATATGATCTCTCTTGGAGAATGTCCCATGTGCTGATGAATGTTCTTCAATTGCTGGGCAGAATGTTCTGTGAATATCTGTTAAGTCTACTTGTTATAGGGTATAATTTAAATCCATTGTTTCTTTGACTTTCTTGATGAACTGTCTAGTGCTATCAGTGAAGTATTAAAGTCTCCTACTATTACCGTGTTGCTGTCTATATCATTTCCTAGCTTTAGTAGTAGTTGTTTTATAAAGTTGGGCGGTCTACAGGGAGGTGCATATATATTTAGGATTATAATATTTTCCTGTTGGACTAGTCCTTTTATCATTATATAATATCTTTGTCTTTTTAAACTCTTGTTGCTTTAAAGTTTATTTTGTCTGATGTTAGACTTCTATTTGCGTGGGATATCTTTTTTCACTTGTTTACCTTATGTGTGAGTCCTTATGTGTCAAGTAAGTCTCTTGAAGACAGCAGATACTTGGATGGTGAAATCTTAAATATTCTTTATATTTAAAGATTTAAGTAGAGCATTTAGACAATTTATATTAACTGTTGGTATTGAGATGTGAGGTACTATTCTTATTCGTTGTGCTATTTGTTCCCTGAATGTTTTTTTTTTTTCCTCATTGTGTTATTGCTTTATAGGTCCTGTGAGATTTATGCTTTAAGGAGGTTGTATCTTGGTATACATTGAGGATTTGTTTCAAGATGTAGAGCTTCTTTTAGCATTTCTTGTAGTGCTGACTTGGTCGTGACAATTTTCTCAGCATTTGTTTGTCTGTAATTACAAAGACTATCTTTTCTTCATCTTGGTGTTCGATAACCTGATGACCATGTGCCTTGGTGATGATCTTTTGTGATGAATTTCCCAGGTGTTCTTTCAGCTTCTTGTATTTAGAAGTCTAGACCTCTAGCAAGGCCAGGGAAGTTTTCCTTGATTATTCCCTCAATTGTGTTTTCAACTCTTAGATTTCTCTTCTTCCTTGGGAACACAAACTATTCTTAGGTTTGGTCATTTAAAGTAATCTCAAATTTCTTGGAGGCTTTATTTTTTTTTAATCCTTTTTTTCCTTGTTGGATTGGGTTAATTTGAAAGCCTTGTTTTTGGGCCCTGAAGTTCTTTCTTCTACTTGTTCAGTCTCTGTCGCTGAGACTTTCCACTATGTTTTGAAATTCTCTAAGGATGTCCTTCATTTCCAGAAGTTGTAATTGTTTCTTATTTATGCTATCTATTTCACTGGAGATTTTTCCACTCATTTCCTGTCTTAATATTATTTTTCTTTAAGTTGTACTTCACCTTTTCCTGGCCTCTTTGACTGGGTTAATATTTGACCTTCTGAATTCTTTTTCTGGCAATTCAGATATTTTATCTTTGGTTTGGATCCATTGCTGGTGAACTGGTGTGATCTTTTTGGGTATTATTGAACCTTGTTTTGTTGTATTACCAGAATTGTTTTTCTGCTTCCTTCTCATTTGGGTAGACTGTGCCAGAGGGATGATCTGGGGCAAAAGGGCTGCTGTTCATATTTTTTGTCCCATAGGGTGCTCCCTTGATGTGGCACTCTCCCCCCTTTCCCTTAGGGGAGAAAGGATGGGGCTTCCCGATAGCTAAACTACGGTGATTGTTATTTTCCCTGAATCTAGCCACCTACTGGAGCCACTAGGCTCCAGGCTGATACTAGGGAGTATCTGCAAAGATTCCTATGATGTGATCCATCTTCAGGACTCTAGGGTATGGTTACCACCACCTGCTCTGGTGCAGGTAGAAGGAAAGTGAAATGGACTCTGTGAGAATTCTTGGTTGTATTTTTGTTAAGTGTACTGGTTTTGTGTTGGTTGGCCTCTATCCAGAAGGTGAGGCTTTCAAGAGCACATTAGCTGTGGTAGTATAGAAAGGTTTAGGTGGTGGGAGGGGCCATAGAGCTCTCAAGAGATTGTGTTCTTTGTCTTCAGAGTTCCTTGGCTATCCCACGGAGACTGCAGTGGGAGTGCACCTCCTTCAAAGGGTCCATGGATTCTCTTGACTTCTCTGGTATGTTCCTGTAAAGTTCTTGGAGCCAAAGTTTGCAGTGTGGGTCTCCATGTGCTGTTCTGCCTGTCTGATTGAGAGCTGCAAGTTAGTCCTGCCACCTGTCCACCATTTTCCCCTACTCCCAAACCCAAACTTTTCCTGAGTCCAATCCAATTTTATTTTAATACGTGAATTTTTAACTAGTATTTGGAATTTACGGTATCAGATCTTTGAAAGTTTAGGTTGTTGATATGTTTCAGTAACTTCTAAGTATAATTTTTTTTTTTGTTCTGTGAAATGTAATACAGACTTTTGATAAAATTGACTTTTAAAAATTCTTTAAAATATAAATTAGGTAATAAACGATAATCCTTGTTTATGTGCTGACACTCATATATTTCAGAGTTAATAAACTGATTTGCATTATTGTTTTTATCACTTAACTCTACATACTCCTGTTAATATGGAGAACTAGCTTTCAAATGTATATTGACTCTATTAGATTTCATAAACTACCTTGGAAGGAGATGTTATGGGAATCAGGGTAGCAAATTCAAATTTACATCAAACACATTCATTTTTATTAAAATCAATAATGATGTATTTTTACTTAGTGGAAGCAACAGAGCATGGTTCTTGATAGCTCAGACTTCGGCGTCAGACAGATCATGGTGTGAATCCAACCTCTGCCATCTGTTTGCCTGCATATTTGTTTAGGATAAGAGACTTGATCGAGTATGTGGGCGTAGAGTAAGGGTAAGTTCTTGCCTGAAACACCATGTTGTCACTGATAGTCTGGGAGAGAAAGTAAGCTTTCTAATCTTCTTAGTTCATACTTTAAAAAAAAGCAATGTATTTATCATAGGGTATCTGAGTTTTGTATGTGATCTCAAAGGTTAATCACAGACTCTTTCTGAAGACTCCCACTGTAAGCTTTAGAATAGTCCAGTCCTGGTGACCTGGCATTGTTGCTGTCAGCCTTGGGTTCTGGCGTCCCCTTCTGACCTCTGTGTTTCTTAATCACTGAATATACAAAGAGCCTTGTGGGTTTCACGACTAATATGTGGTGTATTTTACTCTACTGTGTGTCTTGAAGGAGACATGTCACATTACTGGCACCTCTAGTGGCAACTGAGAGCTGGCCCTGGAACATACTTTTGGGGAGATTCTAATCTATTCAAGAAGTTAGTCAGTGGCTTTGAAAGGAGTTTCTGAAGCAATGGAAATTAGTCTTCCTCTTTGAATGTACTTTTTGTCCATTTTAACTGGAATGATGGATTTACCTTTCTCCTTTCTCTGCTACAACTCCACTTAGTAAGTACTATCACTGACATCACAACCTTCTTCTAAGCCAGGGATTTTCTGAACAGTACTGTTCTTCTGGGGTATTCTTTTAACATTCGAATGTTATATGAGGGTACAAAATGACATTTTATTATGTGTAAGATGCTGTTCAGAAATTAATCTGATACTACTTAGGATATGTAGGACCATACCTGTATATACTGTAAATTTACATGATCGTTGTCATCAACAACTCTTTGATTATTTTGCTCACACATTAGGTCCTGAGATCTCTGAGGCCAACTAATGGTGTCTGAATCTAGTAAAATTTCTTGTTATCATTATAAATAACTCAGCCTCTTAAATAATTTCAGTTTGACCCCATTCTGCACTCCATACTTGTTCTCCAAAGGTTTGATCTGTCATCCAAAAGCTGACTTTCCTTGAACTTTACTACAAGTCACATGCTGGGGTCTGTCCCACACACACCAGTTGCATGACGGATGAATAAATGGATTCAGACACAAATATCTAGTGAACGAGTGGGCTAGGCAGCCATGAGCCACTCACAGAGAGAGATCACAGCTACAGGACCCTGACTAGTTGGCCCTCTTTGCATTTATTCAGTATAGATTTAATAACAGAAGGTCTAAGTCAACACACTTGTGGAACAGGATTAAAGGCCAGACTCCAAGCCCAAAGCAAACACTATTAGAGGGTAATTTCCCTGGTTGACCTCCCACCAAGAGGGCCATCTGGCTCAAATGTTAGTTTTAAGACCACATGAGTAAACAAGTTATTCAGATGAACTCCCCCACATACCCTAGCCACTTGCTTTTCTTACTAATAAATATAAAGGGGATTTAGGCTGCCTTCAGCCAATACTTCTACTGAAACTATGCAGATACCTCTCGGGCCTTCCAAGAAGGTTTGTGATTATCCCTTAAAGTTATCTCTAATATTTTTCTTTTAATATGCCACCACCCTGAGTGAATCCCCCACAGTCATATCTTACTAAAGGAAAATGTACTGAGAGAGAACATGCTTTGCCATTATCTTTCCACTAGCAAATCCTGCTGTCCCTTCCTATCTAAGTGCTTACTGACACTCATAGTGAGGTTATACAGCTCCCAACCTGGCAAAAGAAAACTTTAAGGGAGTTCTCCCAAAAAGGCACATGAAAAATTTGATTCCCACCTGTAAGCTTATGATTCTTAATGGAGTTCAGGAACCGTAAAGAGTTCATGAGTCTTTGTCCTCAAGAAAGATTAACAATATCTAATGTTTAGCTCATGTGTTACCACCTGCATACATGATTACATTCCCTATACACAACTAATCTGGGCCTCTGAGGCAATGAGATTGGTATTCTTTCAGGTGTTGTATTAGCTGAACAAATACCAGGGAACATAGGAATATGGGCATTGGAATGAGATAAACCTGCATTCTGACTTTACTGGGCTCTACGACTTACTGTATGCATGACTTTGGACAAGTGTATAACCTCTCTAAACCATGGGCTCTTATTAGACTAATGATGATAGTGCTATTTATCTTGCATCATGAGAATCAATCAGATAAAGTAACTACAAGCTTGGTACAGTTTCCAGTGTGTGTTAGTTATTCCCCACACAGGAGCTAATATTATTAAGGAAAAAAATAGTTCAGTTCTCTAAAACAGGGGTCCCAACCCATGGGCAGCAGGCTCATATCGGTCTGTGGCCTGTTAGGGACCAGACTGCACAGCAGGAAGTGAGTGGGGTGGGTAAGCAGGCATTACTGTCTGAGCTCCTTCTCCTGTTTGATGGGCTGTGGCATTAGATTCTCATAGGAGTGCAAACTCTATTGTGAAGTGAGCATGCAAGGGATCTAGGTTGTGCATTCCTTATAAGAATCTAATGCCCGATGATCTGAGGTAAAACAGTTTCATCCTGAACACACACCCACTACCCCCCCAACACCATTCCCACCCAATGTCCCCCACCCCCTGCCCCACAGAAAACCTGTCTTCCAGGAAACCCGTCCATGTGCCAAAGAGGTTGGGGACTGCTTCTCTAAAACATATCTCAGGCTGTGGTATATAGTAGCTTGCAAACTAATCGGAAACAGTCTTATGACCCAACAAATGATGGTCATAGCTATGGAAAAACATTTTCTAAGTCTCAAATATTTATTTACGTTTTTCAAAAATTACTAAACCCAGTGGGGAGTGGTAAAATATTAGAAGTGGGATTGTTAGAAAATAGGGCTGCAGTTGACACCTGGTGGTTAATTAATACCTTTCCATCTTAAAGCCAGAGTTGATGAGCAACTATTACTGGAAAAACTGGATTTACACCCGCTATAAATAAACCTCGTGTAATTGCGTAATTGCCAAGTAGTTCTCAGAACACATTTTATTCGTCAGTAGACAGAATGAATTGGATGTGATGTTAGATGAGTCACTGGTTGGATGATCGTGAAGAAAGTGCCAGGACAGACCCACAGACCATCTTGTGTGCTGGCAGCTTCTTGAGAATTCTTCATTTGTAGCATACCTAAAGCTATACTGAAGGTCAAATGGTCCCTAACACATTCAAACACAGTTTCCTGATTCCTTTCAAAATAATTGGATATAGTTACTCAACTGTCTTTAAAAGTTAGGCCGTCATTGTCTGGCATTTTTCTCTAGCAAATCCAGGGGAGAGCTAATAGCCCCATGGAATGGAGTTAAGCAGCTTTTAAAGGAAGAGTAAATGTCAGCTAGGATTACCTTTCAGAGCCTTGTGTCAATCAACCAGGCTTAATAGTACCTACGAACAGAGTCAGGCAGGAAAAATAGAAGGTGTTAATACTAGGTGAAAAAGGATATCTTTCGTTTGTGGGTTCCATGACAGTGAAAAAGAAGCATTCATGGACGTGGCCTCATTCGGCTCATTCACAGCTGGCAATTTCAGCATAAGAATTAGAATTTGATCCATAGAAATTTATGGCATGTTGTTTTTGCTGGATATTCTCAATTTTCCTCTGCAGATTTTACTCTTCACGTATATCTTGCTCTGTGTTCTACAAGGCTGTCCTCATTGGATTGTGTAAACCAGGCTCCCTGTTTGTCAGCTTTTGGTTGGAATTGGCCCATGGAAGGTAGCATAAGGAGATTGGAGTATGGAAGAGAAAGAGGGGTTAGAATGTTTCTCTGTTCTCTCTCCAGTGGCCATTGGCTGTGTATTTTTGCTCAAGGCTATAGCTTTAGTTGGATGGCAATTTTCAGGAACTTCCAGTGGTTGCCAATAACTACTTCCTCTGCTTGCTTCTCATGTGTCCTAGGACTAAAGAGAAATACCGCAATCAACTGATTATGTCCAGAGAACAACCACACATTTTTCTTTTAAGGTGAGAAATAATTTCCCCTTCTAAGAAACAAACAAACAAACAAAAAAACTTGTGTAGCCTGATAGATTTTGCTAATTAATTGAGTTTATTGAAAATTTAGTTTGAGTGTAACTATCTTTTGGGGGGGGGGGGAGGAACTGAATAGTAAAGAATAAGAGCAAATTTTTATGAAGTAAAGAGATACTGACAACTTTAAATAAGTAGGTGGAGTTCTATAAGATTGCTATGGATATCAGAGACCAGGAACATAACTTTTTATTTCTCATATCTTCCTGAAGCCTGAAATCTTTTGGTGATCATCTATCTGTCTCATCTGTAATCCAAAAGTTTCTTGTATCTTACTATGTCACTCACAAGTTACCCTCATACTTTTCATAGGAAAACATTGTTTTCTATGAAATGATTATTTCTGAATTTATTTCTAAATATATTTCTTCATAAAACCATTCTTCATGTTTTATTATAAAATGATGCTATTATAATTAAAAAATAAGATTATATACATTTTAAAGAATTACAGTTTTCTCCTTTTCTTTTCTTTGATGAAGTAAGCACTGACACTTGCTGCTTACTCTTTTCTGTGCCTATAGAAACATATAAAGATGTGTATATTTGCTACATTTAAATTATATCTATAGTGATTAGTAGGTAATCATATTTTATATAGTATTCTGCAACTGGGGTTTCTCTTAGCATTGTGAAGTGAGCATCTTTCTAAGTATGTGTATATGTATACACATGGCTGCAAAGTATTTTC
Organism: Ateles fusciceps; assembly: GCA_036589455.1. Taxonomy (NCBI): domain Eukaryota; kingdom Metazoa; phylum Chordata; class Mammalia; order Primates; family Atelidae; genus Ateles; species Ateles fusciceps. The sequence goes on along the minus strand of JAZHEH010003061.1, from coordinate 4,920,586 downwards.
TGATATGGATAAACCACAGTTTACCACAACTGATGAACACAATTCATGAACATTTGGTTTCTGTCTTCTCTTTTAATACTATAAACAACACTTCTCTAAACATTTCCGTGTATATTTTATGTACCTTTACTTTTCTCTAAGATGGAAATCTGGACAGATGTAAGCATGAGCCTTAACACCTTTAGTTGTTTTCTCAAGGCCTTTTTGAAAACTCTGTTCATAAAGAAGTCACTGTGGTTCTTTAAACAAACAAACAAACAAACAGACAAAATCAACTAATTCCTAGAACTTACCCATCCTCTATGATTGTCAGATGGAACCCTCCTTTTGATAAGCATCCTCAGTGACTTTAAAATAGATGTTCCTGGAACCGTATTTAAGGAAACACTGTTAAATCTTAAATCTCCTGGGCAAGTTCCATAGCATTTTTGAGCTTTGATTTCTTCATTTCCCAACATTAGAATGGAATACCTCCCCCAGGCAAGTAGTTTTTGTCTGTTTAGTTCACTGATGTGTCCACAGAGCCTAGAAGCATGCCTGGTACATCAAAAACACATAATAAATGTTTGATCAATAAAATATACATAAATGAATGAGTGAATAAACCTGTAAAAGAAGTTAAAACGGACATCTTAGAACTGAGGTAAGGTTTCAATACAGTAAACATCTAACATTATAGTATACTGCAGGCACTCAATAAATGTAAATTCTCCTCTTAGCCTTGAATTTTGAGTCAGTGTGGTACACAAAATTCTAGCTATAATTCAATGGGTTATCTATCTAAGATGATAATTATAATAAAACAAGCAAAATGAGCTTGCTAGTTCAGCGAATGGCACAAACATGATATGCTTTATTTTTTAATGGAAGTGTTTTAGAGATCTATTCACTCTGTGCCCTTTTTTATTAACCAAAGAATCCATCAAGATGGGAGCATTAACTTATTTTAATAGATGTGTGAAAATATGAGAAACATGTGGCAGGGAACTATACTTCTGTCATCAATCAGGTGTGTGTGTGTGTGGATGTGTGTATAAGCAGAGAGATATTGTGTAGAAGCAGAGGGATATTTATGAGAGTGATAGGAGATGTGTTTAGTTTTTGGAAATATCTTTACTCAAAATTTAATAAGGACAAAACTGTTTTTTCCAGATGAAATCATTTACATTATTTATTTATACAGATCCTAATTGACATTTTTGTCCAGGCTGCCAGGATCTCCCTTACCCTTGTTTACTGTGGGAATACATTTGTTTAAGAAGTAGACAAAGCTTTTCAAACTGTTAGGTTTATCAGATTATGAAACAGAACTTCCAGTTGTCATTAATATTAGCTTACTGTGTAACTGGACATGTAACTTCACGCTCTGGGTGCTTCTGTGAAACAGTGTAGTTATTCCATAAGTTGCGAATAAAATTCTTTTGCTGGAAAATTACTGAAATGTTAAGTTCCTAAAATAGAAAGTTAAAATGTAGCTGTGAGAGCTTTAGAGACAAGACAAACATAGAGTTTCAGTGAACTAAATAGGTAGCATTGTATTGGAAGGAATGAAAGTTAATAAGGCTGTATTTTTTTTCAGAAGAGGTCAGGGTATTTATGATTTTTCATAATAAATGTGCTTTCAAAATGTCAGCTATTTTTCATGAGAAATTAGACAAAATTGACTTATTTTGCACATTAGCATAATGTTAAGATTATGTCTTTACAATAAGATAAAGTAGAATATCATGGAATATCTTGACTGGAGGCATACTTGTTAACTTAGTAATTGCAAGTAATTGAGGAGGACTTCCAGAAAGGTGACATCTCAGGGAACTTCCATCATAACTTATAACTGGATATGATTTCAGAGAGCTGATAATGGCTAATGTAACAATCTAAAACGCAGAGAGCGGCATTTTTGCCCCAAGGGGACTATACCCTATTACCATATGTTTCATCTCAGAGATGAAAGTCAGGTAAGTATCTTTTCCAAGGCACATAGCTGCTAAGTACATCCATGACAAATACAGTCACTGACATAAAATCTTTGAGATTTGTGACACTGCTTATATTTATAAATGAAACAGGTTACTAAATAGATAATGTTATGTCATTTCTTGGGTGAAGAACGTTACAATAGTCAACTGGATGTGATTTCCTAGACAACTTCCCCTGGGAATGGTGGAGTCTTCTGGACTTGATCCGACTCTATGGAGGGTGATTGCCAGTTCCCACGATCAGGTCTGCTGTGTACGTTTGTGGTAGCCAGCTGCCTTGACTGCATTTCCTCTTCTGAAATTCACTTCCATCAAGCTGTCTGGATGTGTAACCTGTCTTCTGCATTTCTTTTAGACATTGAGTATCTTGTCTTTGGGAGGAATTGTGACTGTGAGATGGTGGCATGTGAAAAAGCCTGATTTCTTTCTTTGGATGTTCCAATAAATTAGAAGCATGTTATCAAAGAGAGTGTCTTCTCTCATGAATGCCTTGGCCATCAGGGCTGGCTGGATAGGAAAGATAGGAGAAGCCACCACAGGATGGGCATTCTCACACCCATGATAGGAAAGCCTTTCAAAACTATTCCCACAGGCAGAGTGTCCCCTGGCTCCTTATGCAGCTTCCTACAGTATTCTAACCCTACCCCATTAACAACCATTATGGAATGTGAACATTTAGCTTGAACATGGCTGGATCAGGTTGACACCAAGTGGTTGGGAACCTGATCTAGATAAATAGAAGGATTTAGACCAACTGAGAGGCCTTCAGAGGCTATTAGCAGCTGAGACAGCACGTAGAACAAAGGCACAGAGATGAGACTGAATGTCATATGAGGCACGGGTAGAGATGGAGTGCAATGAGTTTGGCCTGGTTAAAGCAAAAAAGTAAGTGTAAGGAGAGTAGGCTCATGACCAGAGTGAGTGCATATTTCTGCCAGCATTGTATTCTAGGCAAGGAATTTCAATATGGAGTTCTAGGTAGTCCCTCAGGATAGATTAGTAAAACAAAAACATAGGCTATATGGAGACCAATTTCGTACTAGTATCATAGTCTAGGCTAGAAACAGTGAGAAGGTAACTTGATAAAGCAATTTCAAAGCCATTATTATTATTAATATAGATAGCAAGAATGAATGGTTTATATAACATACCATCAAACTTACAATCAACATGTATCATGTACCTCACTGTAGTCCTTGGATCAGATTTGCCCATTGGTAAGATAGTTATTTTTTTAAATTGAGGGATTAAAAACAAACACGATAAATAACCTGTCATTGGGGGAAGTTGCCAGTCCATGGTGGATATATTGTTATATGTATTGCAGGCCATGGAGAGAACAACATATATGGATCTTTAGGGAAAAAAAGGAAGGAATAAAGATAATCAAGTTTTTCTTTCTCTCCCAGCTCACTGCCTTACCGTTATTGGGCTTCAGATGCCAGAAGCCTCCTTAGCTTTCAGGCTTTTATCCTACTGAAAGTCTTTCTGAAGGACTAGAGGTCACACGCGTGGAATAAAAATGTTACTACCTTGGCAGGTTGGGATTTGAGTGGGCTATAGTTGGTAACAGAACTATGGACATAATAAAGAAGTAAAATTCTTGAATTGTATGACTCATATTAGATTTCTATAAAACTGAATACCAAATGGTGAGTCTTATGACATTTCTGAGAGAGAGGATATTGGTGAGGTCACTGCTGGATACTGTATTAAGATGAGGAAAAGTGCAAATCTCTAGGAGCTTTTATAGTCCTGTAGTCTGTGGGCTCTATCTAATGGGACTTCCGGTTTGTTATTTTGATGTTTGTTTATACATTCAAGAAATTTTGAGAGGTGTTTCAAGCCTTCAGCATGCAGAAATAAAGGTTTAATTGGGGAAATACCATAAGTAAATAGGGGCATGGGATAGGAAAGGGACATTTGTGTGTGAGGGTGGGGTGGGGGAGATGTACTAAGGTTTCCTACAAAATGACTTTTGGATTAAATTAAAGGAAGGCCATTAGGAGTGTTCCAGCTAAGAAAATGGACACTCTTCCTACAGTGCCCTTCTTTGTCTTGAAAACTATGTTGTCTGAAATAAGTGTAGCAACTCTGTTTTTTTTCCCCCATTGGCATGAAATAACTTTTCCATCCCTTTATTTTCAGTCTATGTATCTTTATAGGTAACGTGTGTTCTTGTAGGCAGCAGTTCGATGGGTCTTGTTTCTTCATCCATTCAGTTTATCTGTCTTTTGATTGGAGACATTAGTCCATTTACAGATTGTTATTGATAAGTAGGGACTTACTTCTGCCATTTTGGTAGTTGTTTTCCGGTTATTTTGGGGTTTTCTCTTCTTTCCTCCCTGTCTTCTTTTAGTTAAGGTGATGTTCTCTATTAATGTGGTTTACTTTCTTGCTGTTTATATTTTGTATAAACATTGTATGTTGTATTGTTTGAGGTTTCCATGCGGCTTGCAAATACTGTCTTGCAACCCTTTTTTTTTTTAACTTGATAACAACTTAACACTATTTGAATAAACCAACAAACAAGCAAAAGGAAAAATAATAAAAGCATTAGAACTTAACTTTACCCCCCACTTTAAACTTTTTGTTTCCATTTATATCTTATTGTACTATGTCTTGAAAAGTTGTTGTAGTTATTATTTTTGATTGATTCATCATTTAGTCATTCTACTTAAGAGTAGTTTATACACCACAGTTACAGTATTATAGTATTCTGTATATTTACTATTACTCATGGGTTTTGTACCTTCATGTGATTATTTATTGCTTATCAATGTCCTTTTCTTTCTAACTGAAGTACTCCCTTTAGTATATCCTGTAGGACAGGTCTGGTTTTGATCAAATCCCTCAACTTTTGTTTGTCTGGGAAACTCTTTATTTCTCCTTCATGTTTGAAGGATTTTTTTCAAGAGATATGCTATTCTAGGATGAAAGATTTTTTTTTTTCCAGCATTTTAAATACGTTATGCCATTCTCTCCTGACCTGTAAAGTTTCATCTGAAAATGCTGCTGCCGGACATATTGGGGCTTCATCATATGTTATTTGTCTCTTTTCTCTTGCCGCTTTTACATTCTTTTCTTTATGCTTGACCTTTGGGAGTTGGATTATTAAATACTCTGAGGTAATATTCTTTGGGTTGAATCTGCTTGGGGTTCTATAACCTTCTTGTACTTGGGCATTGATTGGTATCTTTATGTTGGTATGGGAAGTTCTCTGTTATTATCCCTTTGAATGACCTTTTCTCCTTTATCTCTTTTTCTACCTTTTCTTTAAGGCCTGTAACTGTTAGATTTGCCCTTTTGAGGCAATTTTCCTGATCCCGTAGGCATACTTTATTGTTTATTATTTTTTTTCTTTTTTTCTTCTCTATGTACTTCAAATAGCCTGTCTTAAAGCTCAGTAATATTTGTATACTGCTATATCAATTCTGCTTTAAAAGACTCTGAGGCATGCTTTAGTTTCTCAGTTGCATTTTTCAGCTGCAGAATTTTTGCTCGATTCTTTTTAATTGCTTCATTTTTTTTTTGTTAAATATATCTGATAGGATTCTGACTTTCGTCTATGTGTTATTTTGAATTTGTTTGAGTTTCCTCAAGATAGATATTTTGAATTCTCTTTTTGAGAGATCATGTATCTCTTTTTCCTTTAGAGTGGTTCTTGGTGCCTTATTTACTTCATTTCCTGGATGGTGTTGATGCTAGCAGATGTTCTTCAGTATCTGGGCATTAAAGAGTTAAATACTTATTTTATTCTTCACTGTCTGGAGTTATTTGTAGGCATCCTTCTTGGGAAAAATTCCCAGATATTTGAAAGAACTTGAGATTTGTGGTTTAAACTGTGTATGCTTTAGGGGGCACCCCAAGCCCAGTAATACTGTGGTTCTTGCAGACTTATAGAGGTACTGCCTCAATGATCTTTGACCATATTTGGGAGAATTCTCTGGATTACCAGGCACAGACTCTTACTCTCTTCCCTTAGATTCTCCCAAATATACAGAGTCTTTCTCTATTCTGAGACACCTAAAGTTGGGGTGAAGTGACAAAAGCATCCCTATGGACACCACTACTATGATTGTACTGGACCAGACCTGAAGCCAGAACATCACTGAGTCTTTCCCAAGGCCTGCTGTAACCACTCCCTGGCTACTACTTATGTTGTCTCAAGGCCAAGGGACTCTACAATCAGCAGGTGGCAAATACAGCCAGGCCTGTGTCCTTACCTTTAGGGTGGCAAGATCCTCCTGGCCTTGGTGAATCTACAAGTGCCATCTCAGAGTCAGGGACTGGAGTCAAAAACCTTAGAAGTCTGCCCGGTGTCCTGTTGTATTGCAGATAAGCTGGCATTCAGACTACAAAATGCAGTTCTTCCCACTGTTCCTTCCAATTTCCAAAGGCAGAGGAGCCTCACCCATTACCCACTGCCGCCCCAGGCTACAAGGAATACTGCCAGACTACTACCACTGTTCCCTTAAGGCCCAAGGACTCTGAAGTCAGCTTTTAATGAACGTTGCCTGTCATGGGACTTATCCTTCATTACAGTCCCCTCTATCCCAGGGCAGGTCCAGAAGCACTGTTGAAGAAGCAAGTCTTGGAATCAGAAACCCCAAATGCCCACTTGGTGCTCTATCCCCTGTGGCTGTGCTGGTACCTAAGGTGCAAGATAGACTCTCCTTTACTTTTACCTCTGCTTTTCTCAAATGAAAGAAATTTTGCCCTGTGGTTACCACAGCTAGTAATGTGCTGAGTCTCACCTGAAGCCAGCAAATCTCAGAGGCTCACCCAAGGGCCCTTGAATGTAGTATTTGTGTATCACTGCTGGTAATTCAGGGCCCAAGGACCCTTCAGTTAGCAGGTGTTGAATGCTGCCAAGATTGGGTCATTTTCTTTAAGGCAATGGGTTCCCTTCTGGCCCAGGGTTTGCCTGGAAATGTCATCTGGGAGCTAGAGCTTGAATTAGGGGCCTCAGCACTCTGAGTGGTGCCCTATCTGGAGTGGCTGATCTGGTATCCAAGATGCAGGACAAAGTCTTCTCCACTCTTCCCTCTTCTCAAGTGGAAGGAAGGGATCTATTTTGGAGCTGAAAATGCAGTCTGGAGTTAGGGGAGGGATGGTGCTAGCATTTCCTTAGCTACCTCAGCTGTTGTCTCAGTATGCCACATTCCCCCTTAGTCCAGTGCCTCTGGGCCTAGTTCAACAGTAGGACTCACCTTTAAGTGGCTGCCTTTGTGGTCTAGACTGACTTTGAAGTTTACTTGGAGACATAGAGTGCTGTAGCCCTTGGTGACAAGGTTTGCAGGCACTGAAGTGCAAACTCTTGGGGTTAGTGATTCCTTTCTGGCTATGGCTGGTTTAAATGCTTCATTTGTGGGAAGGTATCAGCTGAGTTTGGTCTTGTTTTTGTTTGTTCTTTAACAGGATTGCACTTAATTTATTTTGTTTTAAATTAATTTAATTTTTTGACTCAGGGTCTCACTCTTTCACCCAGGTTGGAGTTCAGTGGCATGATATAATTTGTGTGTGTGTGTGTGTGTGTGTGTGTGTGTGTGTGTTTGGTAGATACGGGGTTTCACGATGTTTCCCAGGCTGATCTTAAACTCCTGAGCTCAAGCGATCTGCCTGCCTCAGCCTCCCAAAATGCTGGAATTACAGGCATGAGCCACCATGCCTGGGTAGCACTTAGTTTAGTGCCTCACACTTGATATGTTCTCTCTCCCATAGCAACCAGAGACTCCACTGCTGCTGGAGATGGGGAAGGGATTGTGTTGGTAATTCATACTTTTTTTCCCCCCTATCTTCTTAGTGCCTCTTTCATCACTATGAAGTTTAAGCCAGGTACTGAGTGAACTCTTGATTTTTGGTTATTTAAATGGTGTTACTATGTTTTTTCTTTGTTGTGTAGATGGTTAACTTGGTGTTATTGTGGGGGAGATCATTGCTGGTGCTTTCTATTCCACCACCTTGCTCCGCCTCCCCACATATGAATTCTGACAGGTACTGTCTTTATTTTAATTCAGCTTCAAGTATTTTTAAATGTATTTTTTCCCATAGACAAAGGTTATTGGTAAAACACTTTCAAGCATATATGATTTTCAGCTCTTATTTTCTTATTCATACTTTATTGTATACTGTCAAAAAAGACAAGCACTGATCTTTTGGACTATGTTGAGCTTGCCTTTGTATTCTGTTAGCTGTTTTTCTAAATGTTATGCTTAAGCTCAAAAGCAATTCATATTCAGTGAAGGTTGTGAAACAGCAAAGATGACAGTTTACTTCTTCCTCTGGATGCTCCATCTCAGTGGGGTACTGAACTGTTGCTGGCCCAAATGTGCCTGTAGGAGGTGGCTGGAGACTCTTGTTGGGAGGTCTTACCCAGTCAGGAGGAATGGAATCAGGGTTTTGCTTCAAGAAGCAGGCTGGCTGCTTTTTTGTAGAGCAGGTGTGCTGTGCTGTGGGGGGACCCTTCTTTCTGGACCATTTGGATTGTCCAGTCCTGGCATGCTGGAATGGCTCACTCTACCAAACCACAGAGATGGTGGCCACCCTTTCCCCCTGTAAGCTCTGTACCAGGGAGAGATTAGAGTTCTGTCTGTACAACCCTGGCTGAAGTGGCTGAAGCCCCCACAGGGAGGTGCCACCCAGTGAACAGGAATAGATTGGGGTCCTGGTTAAAGATGCTGTCTGGCCATGATCTGGCAGGGCAGTTCTGCTGCATTTGTGGGGGACCCTTCCTCATCTGGACCATTTGAGTTCTGTTGAGTCTACCAAACCACTGAGATGGCAGCTGCCCCTCCCCCAGGAACAGACTCCAGCCTTGTTGCCATTGCCTAGCTGGAATTCCAAGCCAGCAGGTCTTAACTTGTGAGGTGCCATGGAAGTAGGGCCCACAAAATGATCTTGTTTGGCTCCCTGGATTTAGCCCCCTTTTTAGGGCTATGTATGGTTGGTTCTTCTTCTGCCTTGCTTGAGATCCCAGGGCCAGAGTATGTAAAATACCTGGTTCTCTGTGTATGCCTGAGTGGCTGCTTTGCTGCAACTCTACACAGCCCTTCCAACAGACAAAAGTTATTGGTAAGATACTAACTTTCAAATACAAAAATTTTGTGTATTGGACCCAAGGCTCTGGTGGTATAGGCTCATGAGGGGATCTCCTGATCTGTGGGTTGCAAAGATCCATGGGAGAAGTGTGGTTTCCCAGGCAGGGTTGCACAACTGCTCACCATTTCCCTTGTCTGGAGTGGGGGTTCCTTTGGTTCTGTGTTGCCCCTGGGTGGGCCATCACCCTACCCTGGTTTTCTTCATTCTCTGTGGGTGGATTTGTTTGTCTGGTTAGTCCCAGTGCAAGAACTTCTATATTTCATTTGTAGGTGCTGAATTCACTCGACACTCTCATTCGTCTTAATGAGTGCCATCTTGATTTCTCCCTCAACATTGAGTTTAAAGTTAAATTTATTACATTTAGTCCTTAAAGTTAAGTAACTAAAATGTTATTTTTTCTAAATTCTTTGTTTATGCTAAGGCTAAAGGTAAGTTCTTAATTTTCTTAAAGTTTACTTTGTTCAATTTACATTACAAAACACAAAAGTATTTTCATCACTATTAAGGTAATTTAATTAAATTCTATCTCCACATCACAAATTGGTATGTTAGTAGTTATCTGGGTTTGTTACAATATTATGGTTTTTAATTTTTTTAGTTGACAGATAAACCTTGTATATGTTTATGGTGTACAACACGATGTTGAAGTGGCATCATTGTCTGAGGTAAATACCCAGGGTTCATTGTCTCGCACCAAGAAAATTAAGGACACAAACACATATGGGTGGGTTAAGGAGTGGGGAAGTTTAATAGGCAGAAGAAAGGAGAGAGGAGAGCAGTTCCTTGAGAGAGAGAGAGGGAGGGAGGGAGGGAGACAGGGAGAGGTGCATCCCAAAAGGGGAAAAGTGACAGACCCCAGCAGATTTTATAGGCGGGCTTGAGGAGGAGGTGTCTGATTTATGTAGGGCCCACAGATTGCTTCTATCAGGTGTGACATATACAAAGCACGTGGGGAAGGCTGGTTCCCCCACACTAATCATATTATGCAAATGGACTTTCCACTTCGCCAGTGCCATGTTGTCTGCTTTTTACTGTACACGTGGCTGGCAAAGAAAGGAAGATAGAGCCACCATTCTAAACATACCTAATCCCAGGTAGTATTTTTCTCTTGGCACAGCTGAGGGCATTTGCCTGTGTAAGCTTACAGCTTGCTTGTCTGTGTCTGCAGCTTAATTTTAAAGGCTGCTCTTTGTTAGAAAATGATTTTGGGGCTGCTTTTTATTAAAAGAAAAACCTTATCAAGGACTTGCTTACCCTCACTATCTGCCTAAATAGTTTCTTTTTCACTCCTATATCAATGCTTTGGTATATATGTATATATTATGGAATGAATAAATCAAGCTATTTAACATACATAATACCCACATTCTTATCATTTTTTTGTGATGAAATCACTAAATATTAATTTTTTAAAGCAGTTTTTAGTTACACAGTATATTATTATTAAGTGTAGTCACCAAGAGGTACAGTAGATCTCTTGAACTTATTTCTCCTATTTAAACAGAATGTTCTTTCCTTTGGTCACTGTGTATTCAATCCCATTATAGCCCAGTCTCTGGTAATCACCATTTTATTCTCTGTTTCTGTGAGTTCAGCTTTTTCAGATTCCATATAATTGGGATCTTGTAGTACTTATTTTTTTTGTCCCTGCATTATTTCACTTAATATATAATGACCTCCAGGTTTGCTTATGTTGTCACATATGACAGATTTTTTTTTTTTTTTTTTTTTTTGAGATTGAGTTTCGCTCTTGTCGCCTGGACTGGAGTGCAATGATATAATGTTGACTCACTGCAACCTCTGCCTCCTGGGTTCAAGCAACTCCCCCTGGCTCAGCCTCCCGAGTAGCTGGGATTTCAGGCACCAGCCACCACGCTGGGCTACGTTTTTGTATTTTAGCAAAGAAAGGGTTTCACAGTGTTGGCCAGGATGTTCTTGATCTCATGACCTCATGATCCACCTGCCTTGGCCTCCCAAAGTGCTGGGATTACAGGTGTAAGCCACCATGCCCAGCCGATAGCACTTTTTAAGGCTTAGTTAATGTTCCATTGTGTGTATATGTACCATCTTTTATCTTTTCATCCATTGATGAACACTTCGGTTAGTTTCATATCTTGGATATTGTGATTAATGCTGCAGTGAACAGGGGGAGGGCAAATATATCTTCGATATACTAACTTTATATTCTTTGGATGTGTACCCAGTAGTTGGAATATGGATTAGATGGCAGCTTTATTTTTAATTTTCTTTTAGGAAGCTCCATGCTGTTTTCCATAATTGCTGTACTAATTTACGTTCCTTCCAACAGTGTGCAAGGTTTCCATATCTCCACGTCCTTCCTAGTACTTTCTATCTTTATTGTTTTTTTTGGTAATTGCCATTCTAACAGGTATGAGGTGATACCTCATGATGGTTTTGATTCACATTTCTCAAATGATTGGTGATGTTGAACATTTCAAAATATACTTGTACATTTATATGTCTTAGGGAAAAGTCATTCTAGTTTGTTTTTTTACCATTTTTAAATTAGGTGTTGGTTTTTTTTTATTGTTTTTGCTTTAGGGGTGTTTGAGTTCCTTATGTATTTTGAATAGTAATTTCTAATGAGATGTATGGTTTAAAAATGTTTTCTCCTGTGAAGACACTTCACTGTTGATTGTTTCCTTTGATGTGAAGAAGCTTTTGGTTTGATGTTATCTCACTTGTCTCATTTTGCTCTGGTTTCCTGCACTTTTGTGGTTCTATCCAAAATTTCTTTGCCTTGACAAGTGTTGCGAAGATTTCTCCCTATGTTTTATAGTTTCAGGTCTTGCATATAAATATTCAAATATATTTTTGAAAAGAAAAATCTGAGAAAGCATCCAAGGAGTACTAAGAGGGTAACTGCGTAGTGTGAGTGAGGCTCGAGATGCAGGTAGATATCAACTAACTCGGGGCTTTCGGTTTGTAGTAGAAAATTTGATTATTTTTCTATAGCAGCACATAGTGTTTGTAACATTTTAAAGCAGGGTAACAATAAGATTTGGTTGTAAGGTGTATTAGTCTGTTCTCACACAGCTAATGAAGGCATTCCCAAGATTGGGTAATTTATAAAGAAAAAGAGCTTAATGAACTCACAGTTCCACATGGCTGGGGAGGCCTCACAATCATGGCACATGCAAAGGAGGAGCAAAGACACATCTTACATGGTGGCAGAGGAGCTGCCCTTTATAAAACCATCAGATCTCATGAGACTTACTGTCATGAGAATAGCATAGTAAAAACCTGCCCCTATGATTTATTTGCCTCCCACTGGGTCCTTCCTACAACGTGGGGGATTACAGGAGCTACAATTTAAGATGAGATGTAGGTGGAGACATAACCAAATCACATTAAAAGCATATTTTATCAGATGTAATTATAGCTACCTCTGCTCTTCCGTGGTTTTCATTTGGATGAAATATTTTTTTCCCACCCTTTCGCTTTCAATCTTTATGCTTCCTTAAAGGTAAATTGGGTCTTTTAAAGGCAGCTATGCAAGTTATACAGTATAAGTGGGTCTTTGTATTTATGCAGCCACTCTGTTTTGACTAGAGAAATTTTTTGTATTCATGATCATTATTGATAGGTAAGAACTTACTACTGCCACTTTAAACATTATTTTCTGGTTGTTTTAAAGATCTTTTCCCTTTCTTCTTCTATGATTGTCTTTCTTCATGATTAGATGATTTTCTCTAGTGGTATGCTTTGATTCCTAATTTTATGTATGTTGTGTGTTTACCATAAGTTTTTGCTTTGTGGTTACATGAGTCTTACATAGAACATTTTATATCTATAAAATGTAATTTCAATCTAATAACTGATTAAATAAAAAACTTTACTTTTATTCCATATCCTCCTTCTCCCACATTTTTTAATGTTACAATTTACATATTCTTGTATTCTTTTCCCTTAAAAATTATTATAGTGATTAATATGTTATAATAATTTTGTCTGTTAACCTTCACACTACAAACGTAAGTTTTTTCACATCACCATTGTAGCATTACAGTAGTCTGAATTTGTGTACTTAACTTTTCTGGTAAGTTTTATAATATCCTATGAGTCTGTTACTAATTAGTATCATTTTATTTTACCTTGAACAGTTCCCTTAAGCATTTTATAAAAGATATGTCTGGTGGTGAGAAACTCTCCCAACTTTTGTCTTGGAAAACTTTTCTCTCTTCTTCATTTCTAAGAGACAGTTTGCTAGATCAAGTATCCTTGGTTGGCATATTTTTTTTTTCGTTAAGCACTTTGAATATATTATACTACTTTCTCCCAGGTTGTAAAGTATCTGCTGAGAAGTTCACTGCTAGCCTTATTGGAACTCCTTTAAATGATAAGCTGCTTTTCTCTAGCAAAATGTGTTTAGGATCCTCTTTTCCTTTTGATTCTTGACAATTTCATTATAATTTGTCTTGGTGTAGTCTTACTTAAATAGCATCTGATTGGAGGCCTTTGACCTTCCCATGCTTGCATATTTATATATTTCTCAAGATTTGGAAAATTTTCATCTATTATTTCATTAAATATGCCTTTTGACCCTTCTTCTCTTCTCCTTCCTAAATTCCCATCCTCAAAAATATGCTCTTTTGATGCCGTCTCATGAATCCTGTAAGCTTTCTTTATTTTGCATTCTTTTGTTCTCCTCAGACTGTATATTTCCAAATAACCTGGTTTTAAGTTCATGGATTCTTTGTTCTGCTTCATCCACTATGCTGTTGATGTTCTCTATAGCATTTCTCATTGCATCTTTTGTTTATTTTTAGCTGTGGAAACAATATTAAAAACAATACCAAACCAAGTGTAGTGGCATGTGGCTGTAGTATCTACTGCTCAAGAGGCTGAGGTGGGATGATCACTTGAGAACAGAAGGTCAAATCCAGCCTGAGCAACGTAGTGAGACCCTGGCATTAAAAATAATAATTTCAATCTTTCTGTTAAATTTCTTTTTTTGGTCATGTATTTGATCTCAACAAATTGCTTCTTGAAGCTCACTGAACTTCTCTAAAATAGTTATTTTAAACTATATGTCAGGCATTTTGTGTGTCTCCATTTCATTAAGGTGAGCTGTGGGAAAATTCTTGTGTTCTTTTGGAGATACTTTTTTTTTTTATGTTTCTTTTTGACTTATGCTGATATTTGTATATTTGGTGGAGGAGTCACCTCTTTCAGATTTTATAGGCTAGTTTTCTGGTGGAAAAGCTTTTTCCTATGGTAGAATGCATGGGTGCTTGCTGGGTGAGGTGCAACAGTTCTGGCAGTAGTGAGGGTACATCTTTATCATTGTTGTGTGGATCCGAGAGCTGAAGTTGTTATTGCTAAATATTTACAAGATCCTCAGTCGCCTGAATGTCTGCACTGGTTGCAAGTGTTGTTGGAATCTTCACTGGCAGTGACTTCTAAGATTCTGCTGATCTCTTTTTCTCTCTGGGGAAGTTACGGCTAAGGGGATTATTGTTGGCAGTGGGTCTGGCTTTGTGGGCCTGCTCATGGTTGCAGTGGTACCCATGTCCAATGAGTGGTACCCATGAAGCAGCCATGGAGCTGAGGCATAAAGTACAGGCATGTATGGAAAGACTTCAGCTCAGAGATCCAGGTTGGAAATGGCACAGCTGTGTGGGGCACAGGCAATTCTCCTACCATGTTGGTAATAGTATGTGGCAAACATGATTTTTGAAGCTTCCAGAGAGCCAAGAATAATGAGAGCATAGGTGTGTGTAGTTATAATGGTTTTGGGGTCAAGGCAGGGTCTATTCTCTATGGTAGCTTAGCTGGATCCTGGAACACAGACATGCAAAGTGAGAGCTTGGGTCCAGGCCCAGAGTATCAACTAACTCATTACAAGGATGGCTGTGGTATCTGAGACATGGGTGGGTGCAGTGTAGTTACAAAGCCTGGGTCTGGATTGTGGATTCTCACAGAAAAGCTGCTGCTTAGGCTTCAAGACATGTAGGTTTGGGAGAAATGGCAGCGCCTTTATCATAGCAGCTTACTAGTGAGGATATGGCAGTAGTGAGGAATGCAGTGGCATCTCCCCTTTCTGTGATTTCCTGGAAGCGATTGGTTGGTTACGTAAGTGGTAAAACATTCTAGTGAATTATCACTGGGGACCATGATAGTTCTGCTACATGGCTGATACTGGTAACCTCTGCTTTCTTTGTTTGTTCTTAGCTATCTCCTGGTGTCAGGTATGCTAATCTCACCAATGATCCTATTTAAATATATATATATATATATTTTGCTTCATTGTGTTTGAACACTGCTAGGGCTATTTTGATTTGTAGATTGCTGGATATATTTTATTTTTGGCAGGGAAGATGAAGGCTGGTATTTTATACTCCTGTATCATGCTGATGTCACTTCTCAATCTAGCCATCTTTTAAATTTGTGTGCCTCCTCTACCTTGGTTTTCTAGTTTGTACTTGGATGATTATTGTAAAAAGCTTTAATTTAACTCTGTTACTCTAAGCCTGTATCTTCTGTACATTTATCGTCATTGTCGTCACATTTGTAAAGTATTTTCTCTTAGGTTTTCTGTTTTTTATTGTCTCCTGTATTTCTATTCAATTTTCTATTGTTATTTTGACTATTCTGTTGGTTTTTATTATTCTTCCACATTGATTTAGAAGAAAGACATCTTATTTTTAACTCTCTAAGTGATGAATTAAAGTCTTCTAGAAATATTTATACATGATCATTTATAAACACCTATATCATGACTTTTGTTTCAAATTATGAGTTAAGAAATACAGCATATTTATTATTATTTTAATGTGGTTCCCCAGCTTTCCCTAGACTTTATCATTTTATCCTAGAGAATGAATTCTTTCATTTAGAAATGCAATTTTTCAAGGTGAAACTTCTTCCAAACATGTTTTAATTATTATTTATGTTTATCTTATCAGCCTTCCTCCATGAGCAGTTCGTTCTTTTATTCAGTTGTCCTTTGTGCTTTGTCTCATTGCTTAATAGTTCATTGCTACTATTATTTGAGTACTTATCAATCACTATTCTAAATATTATATGCATTAACTTATTGAATCTTTACAATACTTTTATAAGAATAGTATAATAATTGTCATTGAACAGAAGATAAAATTGTGGTTTAGGAAGGTTAAATAACTTGTATAATGTCTTGAAGCTATTCATGAAATCAAAACTTAAACTCAGGTCAGTCAGAATCTGAAGCTTCTATAGTAGTGGCTCTGAACTGGATTATTTTGCCTACCACCCCCAGTGACACTTGGCAATGTCAGGAGACATTTTGCTTATGATAACTGAGGAACTGGGATGTGCTTCTGGCATAAGGTGGGTGGAGTCTGGAGATGCTAACTGAACATCTTACAATGCACAGGGCAGGCTTCCACAATAAAGGGTCATCTTGTCCCACATGCAGTATGTTTTGTTATTTGTTTCTTTTGGCTGTCTTCATTATTAAAACATGTACTATGTATTTCATCCAAAGCATATGTTATTTTGACATTGGGTCTTCATTTAATATCTATTAGATTAGTTCAATTGGTGCATTAAAACTTTCCAATAAAGAAGAAATATAGGCCCACACATATTTACTGTTAAATTCTACCAAATATTTAAGAATGAATTAATACCACTTCTACACAATCTCTTTATGACAGTAAAAAGGAACATAATTCCGTATACATTTTAGGAGGCCATATAGAGTCTATCATCTACATGATTTATAGACCATAAGAGGCCATATATATATGTGTGTGTATATCTGTATATATGTATGTATATACATGTGTATATATGTGTATATATAAACATATATATGTGTATATATGTGTGTGTGTGTGTATATATATATATAGAGAGAGAGAGAGAGAGAAGAGAGAGGGTGTCTAGAGTCTATGTAGTGTATCTTCAAGAAACTGTTACCCAGTTGAATTTATATGAAGGGCATACATTTTGACAAAATAGGATTTACTACTGAAAGGTAAAGTTATTTAAACAATCAAAAATGAACCAAAGTAATTTACTACATAGACTACAGAAGAAAATTTATGATCATTCTAATTGATGAGAAAAAGCATTAGACAAAAAATTTAAAAGTCTTTCACGATAGAAACTCTTAAAAAGTCGGAGTAAGGGGCATCTTCCGTAAGCTTATAAAAGGCATGAACAAAACCTCCAGCTAACATATTTAACGGTGAGAGATTCAGTGGATTCCCCCTTAAGATTAAGAACAAAGCATGCATATCTGTGCTGAACATTCCTATACAAAATCAGACTGGCAGGCTTAGCAAGTGCACTGAGGAAAGAAGAAAAAGTAACATGTGTACAGGGTGGAAAGAAAGAAAAATAATTGCCTCTCCTTAATAATTGTCAGTGTACAAAATCCCAAGGAATCTAAAAATGATCCTAAAACCAATAAAACAACATCAGTGAGGTTGCAGGATACCAAGTCAACAATACAAAAATTTCTCTTCTGTACAGGAAATGAACAACTGGAACTTGAATTTTATTCTCAAAGTAACATTTACATGCTTGTACACGTACAGAAGAAATACTTGGTAGGATTTGTATGCTGAAAACCATAAGACAGTAATAAAAGAAATCGATAAAGATGTAAATAAATGGAGATATTATACTGTCCCCATGAATTGAAGATTCAGTATTGTTAAGACATCGGTTGTCTGTAAATTGGTGTGTGGATTTAATAAGATCTCAGTCAAAATCCCAGTAGACTGTTAGAAGTTTTATGGAGAGGGAGAATTAGTAGAATAGTAAACTGTTTTGAAGGGAAGAACATAGAGAACCCTTACTGCCTGAGTTCAAGACAGTATAAAGCTACATTAATTAAGACAGTGTCACATTGGTGATAGGGTATACAGTCGGATCAATGAAACAGGCTAGAAATGTCAAAATGGACCCACACACATTTGGTCCATTGATTTATGATGAAGTTACAAAGGTAATTCAAAGGAGGAAGTGTATTTTCAGTGAATTGTGTGTTGGAACAATTGGACATGCCTATGAATATTAGTTTGTAATTAATTTCTCAGTTGTAATTTAATAATTATTGATGAATCCAAACTTTATACCCTCTATTAAACAACCTCAGAATGGATCATGGGCCAAATTTTAATACCCCGAAGTCTAAAATTTCCATATGAAAGCAGGAGAAAATCTTTTGGCCTTGAATGAGGCAAGTAATTTTTATGATAGCAAAGCTATGATCTATAAAAGAGAAAAATGACTTCATCAAATTTGACTTTATTGAAGTGAAACCTTTTGTTCTCTGAAAGAGATTGTTATAAAAATGAAAAGAGTAGCCATAGACGGGGATGAAGTATTTGCAAATTTCATATCTGACAAAGGATTTGTATATGGAATACACAAATATGTCCCCAGACTTGACAATGAAACAACTCATTAAATAAATGGGCAAAAGATTTGCCTATTCTTCACTAAAGATAACATATGGATGTCAAATAAGCACATACAGAGATACCCAGCGTTTCTAGTCCTCAGATGAATACAAATGAAAGCCATGTTGAGATGCTACTGTGTGTATATTAGAACTAAAATAAAGAACTGATAATAACCAGTGCTTGCAAAAATGCAGAGCAAGTGAAAGTCTCATATATTGCTGGAAATTTAAAATTTTACAACTACTTTAAGAAAAGTTTGATAGTTCCTTATAAAGTTAAACATATATGTATCATAAGATCTAGATATCATACTCAATCCTGTACGTGAATGTTTATAAAAGCTTTGCCCATAATACTGCCAAACAAACAATGTAAGTATAGTAACTGGTGAATGTATAATTCCATTTATACGACATTCTGGAATACAGAAAATTTGAGGGACTAAAACAGATCAGTGCTGCAGAGGGTTGATGGCAGAAAAAGTGTTTGTCTACAAAGTGGTAGCATGGAATTTTGAGGCATGATTGGAATTGTCCTAAATCTTGACTGCTATGACTAATACATGGCTGTGCATTTGTCAAAACATAGAAATGTATGCCAAAGAGATAATTTTAGTGTATGCAAATAAAAAATAACATATATATATAGAGAGAGCAGGGTCTCACTCTGTTGCCCAGGGTGGAGTGCAGTAATGCATCTTGGCTCACTGCAGCCTCTGCTTCCCAGTCTCAAGTGATTTTCCTACCTCAGCTTGTCAAGTAGTTGGGACTACAGGCACATGCCACCTTGCCCAACCCATTTTTGTATTTTTTGTAGAGATGGGGTTTTGCCACATTGTCTAGGCTGGTCTCAAATTTCTAAGCTCAAAGCAACCTGCCTGCCAGTCTCTCAAAGTGCTGAGATTACAGGTGTGAGCCACCATGCCCACCGAAACTATGTTTCAAAATAGACAAGTAAGCATTACTTTATTTTCATCGATTTGTATAAACTTTTAAATAAATATGCTTATTGACTCCTAGAAATCATTCATTATAAGAAGAACCATTTTTTTATGTACTATTAAGGGAGAAAAAAACACCAGTTAAACCATAACATGCCAAAGGATTATACATGTATTGTGATTTCAAAGTTGTCATGTGAAAAAAACATGAGCACCTTTAAATATATATTATTTAACATGCACAAATTGGAATTGATCCTCTGTGTTATCACCTGTCCTAGTTTTTTATTCTAAAAATCACACTCCAGAAGCCTGAACCAGAGAGATAAGTGATCAGTGGAGGCCCAGGGAGTCAAAAGAGCAAAGGGGCAGCTATTTCATACAGAGGACTTGAGTATAAACACAGGTAACATTAGGGGAGGATAATCTCTTGCCTGTGTGCCCAAGAATTCTTCTAGGTAGGTGGAATTATACATTTATTCAAGGCTATTCCCTGAGTCATGTATAAGTATGATAATTATTTGAGTATAAAGATTAAACCTGGTATATTAGTCCATAAAGGTGCGAGCTAGTATAGTCAAATCTTTAATGTAGAGAAATTACAGGGAGAAAATATTGTTTCAAGCATTGTTTTTTAAAAAGACCAAATAAAAGACATTAAGCTAGAATTGTCATTTATAAATGTGCCTCATTTAAGGTAAATTCAAGGTATAAATTATCCTAGAAGTTGATAAATTAGAGCAGGTTGTAATAGAGACATCTGATGACTTATCTTAATGCATTCAAATTCTTTTGAATAGCAAATACTCCACTCTGGTTTTAAATACTTTGTGTCTGCTAAATTTGATTTACATGTGTATTTTTAAAAACCTGTAATGTGAGGTTTCTTTATAGATGAATAACAGAGCTTTGCCTGTGTGTATTTCATCTAGAATAAGATCAATAAATTGCTATACACATTAGTGCAGCACTCAATTGACAGAGATCACTGGGTACCTTAGAGTGACAACTAATTTGGCTAAATAAGTATAACACGCTTTGTTCTGAAGACAACAGTAATACTTGTGTTTTGAGAGGAAACCAAAGTCTACAGAATTTGTAATCATTTCAAAATTAGTACCTGTACTTTATGATAGTAATAAATAGACTTAATTCACATTGCCACTATTGGCCTTTGATATGTAGTATATATTTTGAAAGACAGAATAATTGGATCTAATTAAACATGTAGTGGAGAAAAAAATACCTTGCTCAATTTAAAGTGATCAATGCAAATCCTGACTGCTGTTTACTCAGATTTATCATGCTATGACATTAATGTGCTCCTACAGAGCTTAAGTCAATGTTCTATAAAGTATAACAAATATAGAATGACTTTTTCAAGTAATTGATGAAAACTTTTTATAATTTAAGTTTTTAACAATGTTGAATGTTGAATTTTGTTCATGGCGCTAGATGGTATTTAGCAATATATAGGTAGATACATTAGTTCTTATTTTCATCATCATTACAATATATAGTGGTTTTTAGGAACGCAGCACTTGCAGACTTTTTTTAAATGTTTATTTTAGATTCAGGGGTACATGTCCAGGTTTATTGTATAGGTAAATTGTGTGTCACCCAGGTACTAAGCCTAGTACATGACAGATACATTTTGTTATCTTTCCCTCCTCCTAACCTCAGGTAGGCCAATGTCTGTTGTTCCCCCTTAGTATCTGTGCATCACCGTCATTTAGCTTACACTTGTAAGTGGTAACAGGTAGTATTGGGTTTTCTATTTCTGTGTTAGTTTGCTTTGGATACTGGCTGCAGCTTCATCCAAGACACCGAGAACGACATGATCTTACTGTTTTTGTGGCTGCATAGTATTCCACAGTATATATGTACCACATTTTCTTTATGTGGTCTACTGTTAATGGGCATTTAGGTCGGTTCCATGTCTTTGCTATTGTGAATAGTGCTGCAGTGGACATACACATACATATGTGTTTATGGTAGAATGTTTGATATTCCTTTGGGTATGCACTCAGTAATGGGACTGCTTAGTCAAATGGTAATTCTGCTGCTAGTTCTTTGAGTAATCACCACACTGCTTTCCACCACAGCTGAATGAATTTACACTCCCACCAGCAGTGTCGAAACACTTTACTTTGCAATGTTGCCAGCATCTGTTGACTTTTTTATTATAGACATTCTAACATCTAAACGTTTAATGAGATGTTAGAACCAAATAAAGACTATATTACATATGGTCAAAAGAGCCTGCAGCTTTTATTCCTAAATAATAAGATGATGTTGCATAAATGAAATAAAAAGGCAGAACATTGAATACTGCATGTGCTCAGTATACATCCATTTATTAAAGCATACGCCAGAGGATCGCATCACACTATGTATTTAGAGAAGTCATTAACAAAGCAATGGCCGAACAGTTTAACATGAATTAGCCAACCTCACTGGTCTGTGATTTCACTCTCAGAAGCAGAATGGTTCTGACAGTCATGATACTAATCTCTTCTGTTCCTAATATATTAGATCAGCTTGTTCACGAAGCACAAGTATTATAACAGGTTCTTGTTTCTGCTTCTGTAAGTAGTCCACTAACAGTTATGACCATAAGTTATATAAAGTACTGTTTTACAGCCATAGAGTTTGGCATAGACCCTATAAAGTCAAATCATAAAAATACAGAAAGTGCAAATATCCATAAACTTTTATAGTCAAAGACCAACTTAGGTGTACTTTTAGGTATGAAGCTGTATTACATTGTTCTACTGCATCTGATGCATTTAGGGCTTATAAATACAAATTACAAAATTGTAAGCAATTTCTTCCAACTTAAATTTACTGTTTTTCCACTAAAATGGATGAAAACATGACTTTTGGCATCAGTACAATACATAGTGATGCTGCATTCAGTAATAATCATTGAGTATTTTTTTTTAAAGAAAGCATTAAACTGATTATAGAGTTAAGGAAATAGTCATAACTGTCAGAGGGAACATTATAACAATATCGTTACTTACAGGTATTTTTAGTAAATAAACTTTCCGTCCCATTTCTAAACCATTAACTCAATGACTTTTTAAAGAATGAAATATGGTATAGCCAAGACATAACACTATATGATAAATGCATCAACTTACCATTTTTACAAATGTGATGTGACCTTGGCAGTTTTAAAGAACAAAGTTTTGTCAACATATATCAAACATTGTTAACAAACTCTAGCATTGCTTTGTGTAAGTTTGCTTTAATAGCATTTCTTCACAGTGATATTTCAGAAAGGTTGGAAACTGGTCAGCAGAAAATATTTCCCACCTTTTCTATTATTTTAATTCGTATGCAAAAATCACAATATATCTGCAACTATAAAATTACAAATGCTTTCTAGAAGTGACTGCATTTCTAGTTATGGTAGAAAAGGGTATTTGTACGACATCTATAATGAGGTAAGTAAATAAAACAGAAATGTTTTGTGATCTATGGGCAGTATAACCTAATTTAACAAAGAGAACTGATGGGGAAACTGAAAAGACTAGTTTTTAAAACTAATGAATGTGAGATTGGTAAAGAAACGAAATACACATTTTATAAAGTGTTCTTGATACTTCACTTTACATCATAATTTTGGCACTTCATGGAACATTTATTTTCCAAAGACCAGAATTAGTATAAAAGTTTAGCAGGTTTTTCATATGAGTAGACGTTGTACATGAGTACTGGCAAACATTGAAATGTACTGAAATAAACATTCCCCTGTATTTGCACATGCATGCAGTAGTGAAACAATTATAGTTACGAATTTAGCTTGCAGTGTTTGTTTCAAGCACTCTCTTCAGGAGATCTTGTTTCAGATTTAAGTCTTACAAATTCTTTAGCCACATCATCACTGGTCCTCTGAGAGAGTATTCTAAGGATGGTCAAACCAGTTTCATCCACAGAGATATTTTTCAGAAGAGGATACCATGCCCCATAGCTTCCCTTTTCTGCTATGTTCTGTAGCTGAATGACTGTCATTCCAATAATTCGATCTTCTCTGGCAAAGCAGTAATCCTTAACTGAAAGATGAAGTTCATAAGCTCCTGGTCGATTTTCCTTTCCCAGAATGCTGTGTGGATTAAAAATAATAGAAATTTTGAGCAAAAACTTTACTTCCTCTAGGCACCCTATTTTAGAACCAATATGGGTATAAGACACCTATATGTCTATAGACACCAATATGCTTCTAAAATTCTGCTGAAAATTGTATACATTGGATCTGATTATTATGTTGGCATATTAGATTATCAGTGTATTTTAACCTCTTAAATTTGACTTAGAAAGCTAATTTTAAAATGACTTTTTCCCTAGGCAGAAAAAAAATGGGAATTAAGATACTGTGTTGTACTTAATCAGTAGAGGCAGAGTCTCCTGATTGCGGGTATAATGGAGTTGGACAGGGTCATGGAGACTAGGCCAAGGTAATGGGTACCTCTTAGTAGAATTTTTATGCCATTTCAATATCAGTTACTACAATCAATCAGCTTATCTCCAAATCCTGGAGAAGCGATTATATCTAGGAGTCTTTTCCTTGGGGGAATACACTGCATAGCCCATTAAACACTATTCACAAGATGCTAAATTGGATACAAACTGGAAACAAAGTTTTTATCTTCCATCTTGGTAAATTACTATCTTCCCAGCTACTCATGCCACAAACTTAGGGATCATCCTTGATTTTATTCAGTGCCAGGTGTCTCCCACCTGCTCCCTGTGAATCCACCCTGGTTTTTGCAGTTTGCAATAGTAAACTCATCTGTTGGGACCACCTCAGTAGGGTTTCTTCTTGTTCCCAGTAGATTTTGGCCAAAAGGGAACTCCATCAAGAGGTCAGCAGTGAGGAGAGTGAGGTCAGGTCTTTATTTCCCTGGCTCTTTGCCTGTGAGGCTGCTCCCTCCGTAGAATGTCAGTGCTGCTTTCAAGATGGCTGAGGGCTGAGTAGACACCAAGTTTTCACTTTTTGACTCTTCCTCTCTTCCTTTCAGGTATAAGAGTGGTAACTGCCTGGTTTCTATTAGCCACAGGTCCCATTGTTAGTTAAATTTCCCTACACTTACCAGTTTGTAAATTTTTTTGTAAGTAAGCTCATTTTGAATTACTCTAAATTGAGCGGTCTTGGGGATTACTCTTTCATGTTCTACCTCCAGCCTATGGCAAGAATTTACTTTCAACACGTTATTCAGAATCTTCCACATCTATCTCCCTACGACGTTCTGGTTAGTCACTAATAGCTAGTGCCTGGGCTACAGCAATAATCTTCTAACTGATCTTTATGTATTTGGTTGTACTGCTGTATAATTTTCCTGTACACAACAAACAGAATAAAGATGTAAGTCACACTGTTCATTTCTTCATTTGAAAAGCCTTCAGTGGAGCACCTACTGAAGTTAGAATTGCAAAGCCCTGTGTGACACAACATCTGTACCTTGACCTCCTGTCCAAAGTAACTGGACCTCCTTCACCTATGGATGTGCTGCTGCTTAAATATGCCAGGCTTGCTCTTGCCTTAGAGTCCTTGTACTAGCTATTTCACTTCATCTGAAATGTTCTGCTCTTCCATGCTTGACTGACTTTTTATTTTTATAGCTTTCAGTTGAAAAGTCACATGCTCAGAGAGGCTCCCCTGACCATCCAGGCAAAGAAGCTAGTGATAGTAGTTACCACATAGTTCTGCATATGGTATTATTTAGTATCATATGAAACATTTTTGTGACTTGATCATACATTCCTCATCTGTAGAAAGTAACTTCCATGGGTGCATCACAAAAGATTCATTCAGAGATCTCCTATGACCTACACCTAATAACTATAACAGTTCCTAATACATGGTAGGCACTGAACAGATCTAGTGAATGGAAGAGAACTAAAAACATTAGCCTTCTTCATTTTCCTTGGCCCTTCCCCTCTCTGATTCCCTCCATAAAGTCAGCTATACAATAACATTTTCCCGGTAGAATAAGTAAGGTGGGTTTATGACTTACAACTGAAATGTCTCATTGTACTTTGGTGACCATGTGTTGCTTTTTGTTTTGTGCCTTGTTTTCTCTTCTTGTCTGCAAGGTTGGGTCCCAGTATACAAACTTCCACGAAAGGGCGGAACATTGCTGTGGTTTGCCAGTTTAGGTCATTAATAGCAATCACTAAAACAGGAAAGGAAATACACATGTTAGCAAACAAATGTGTGGAAACTTAGAGTGTATTTTTAAAAGTGATTTATGAAGCCATGACTTGCATTTAATAGTGCCCTGATGCCAATGACAAGACACTGTACTCCAAGAGAGTAAAATACTATTTCCTCTTTGGACTGCACCCCTGTAAAAGATTCATTAAACTTTCACATGTGGGCAATGTATTTTTCAAAAATATTTAAGGAAATTGACAGTATACAGTACTGTATACAATCTATTCTAAAATATATCTATTTTACTCTTAAAGACTCAAATATTTAATATGTAATGCAATTCTGAAATATATTGGGTAGCCCTGTTTTTGCTCAAAGTGGGTATTGAAGTGACTAACGTAAAAATAGAATGATTATATTTTGAATAAAATGTTAATTTCATCTTTGAAATGACCCCTGCATTCAGGCAGTTTTGACAATATAAATCAACAAATGGAGCCACTCATTATAAAACACTCTAAGCCAGTTGTTGGTGTTGGAAATCACATAGAAAAAGAAGTTGGTTATGTGAATATTAAGATCATACTGACTTAAACTTTGGAAATTTAATCTGTGTATTTATATATCTTGAATAATGCAGGCTAAGCGTCAGTGCCATTGATATTTTACTATTTCAAGTCAAAAGTTTGGGTTTCTTTGGGAAATTTGGAATATGCCCTAAAGTAATTATGTGTACGTTTTTTAAATGCAAGAAAAATTACATTGCTGATATCAGTATTTTGCTGCGGAAGTTTGGTAGGCTGTCTGATTTATCTAGACCCGACGTATACCTTTTACAGTGACTTTATGATCGCCCGTTCCTGGGGTGGCAGTGATGTCCACGTGAACAGATATCTGACCCACTGTATCTTTGGAGGAATGACCTGAAAATAAGCAGAAGTTGACTGGCCTGAATTTTCAGAGTAGTTAATAATGGACAATTTCATCCTATGCATAAGACTTAAAATGCATTCATCCTTTAATTTCATCTTTGAAATGATCCCTGCATTCAGGCAGTTTTGACAATATAAAACCATGCATTACTGGCAATGATTCTTTCCCTTAATAGCACAGACCAGGTGATGATAAATGTTCACTTAAGTTTGATATGCAAGTTTCAGGCTTGGATGTAATAATGAGCCCATTGAACTGAAATTTCATTTGACCTGCAGAAATCATAAGACATTGTGTTTACTATTATGAAGTTTCAAAGAACTTGTGGTTGATTTACTAGCCGCTTAATGCAATGAACTTTTCTACAGTGTGCCATACCAGAGCACTGGGAACAGAAAGGTAGCTTTGTAGAGTACCTACCTTCATGAAACTATCATTGGCCAGGAGAAACTAACATATACATAAATGTAGTAATTTATTTGTGAGGTCTACCGATAGCATTTTAAAAAGTCAACTCTATCCTGGAAAAGATTAGTCAGGAGTGAAACATACTATATTGGCAAGAGCCTGTGATTTGGGTTCAGATAAACATGAATTCCAATCAATCACAGCACTGATTCTATGATCCTATTTTCTTAAGCTTCTTAAACTTTTTTTTTTATTTGTAAAATGAGGATGACACCAACCTCTTAGTATATGCACATTAACATATTTATGAATATACAGAATTTTCCCCAAACTGAAGCACATTCTCTAGCTATTCGTTACCATGTGTTTATAATCTTTTCACCTAAAAAATATATCATGAAGGTCATTCCAGTTCAGTGTAGATAAAGCTGCCACTTTCTTTTATATAGGCCAGAATATCACAGAACTACCTACAAAGTAAATGTTCAGTGACTATGTGCTTGGAAAATAAAACATTAATGTCCGACCTGTAATCCATTATATGAATATGTAATTTAACCATATTTCAATTGTTTTTAATTTGTGGCTATGATAAACTATAATGAATCATTAGCATGTTACAAGTTTATCTACAGTATAGTTTTTAAAAGTGTAGTACTTTTGTCAGAGTTATGTGGAATTTTAATTTCTACCCATAGAGAAGTTAATGCTGAAAGCCCAGAACAAAAGATTCTGAAAGACTTTCAGTTTCTATCTTGAGAGAATCAACCTCTAGACCCTTTCAACACAACCTGCTGAGATGAGCCAGTTCACCACAAGGGCCTCTCTCCTTGCCACTGCCATTTGATGATAAAAGGACTGGAAGATAGAAAGTGGTCACTTTGGACATAAGAATTAGAACCACTACAGGTCACCACGGAAGTACAAAGGGAGTCACCTTTTTTCTTTCCTTCCTCCCCCAACACCAGGGAGACTACCACCAGGAGAAAGAGGACAGCTGTGCATGAGAGGAGGTCACATCTTTCTTATTTACTCTTTTACTTTTTTGTCTGGTTGGTTTATTTTGGAGACAGAGTCTTGTTCAAGCTCAAGTGCAGTGGTGCAATCATAGGTCACTTCAGCCTACAGTGGATTTTCCTACCTCAACCTCCCAAGTACCTGGGACTATTAGTGTCCACCACCACACCTGGCCCTCCCAGAGTGCTGGAATTACAGGCGTGAGCTGCTGTGCCTGGCCGAGAACAGAGCTTTGAACCAAAGCTTTAATGTGAGCAGAATGAAACCTTAAGAGATGAGCAATTTTCTGGCAGCACAAGTAATTAATACTGTATGAACCTCGATTGTTATATCCCAAGGGCTGCAACTGGCTATAACATTCTAAGTAGGACAATATGTGAGTTTTGGTTTGCTGCCCTTAGTTATGGAGGAGAGACTAAGAAGGGACTTTTTAAATGTAAACAAGGAAACTTTTTCCTTTCTCAAATTCCTTGTCTGTGGTCTTCCATTTATACACCCTAGCAGTGTGTATTTTTTCTGGTAAGATCTTGAGGGTTGTATTGACGTCAGGGGAGGAGGATTTAAAAATTTTGCTTACATACTCATCAGTGCCTGAACACTTTCATGGACTCTCAAAATACATACTAAGAAAAAATAAGAGATTTACCCTTCAATTACGTCAAACATGGTCTTGAGAACTGACTTTGTAAGGTACTACAACCGTAAAAAAGTACAATTAGGAACAGATTTTCTAACAATTCTGGGTAGAAACAACAGGCTAGAAAGTGTTGGTTCTCACTGCTCTTACTGCGTAATAGTCATGCTGTTTAGATTTTTTCTTTGGAACTACACGATTGTGCGTTCATGGCCCTATGTTTATATTACTCTCTAGTACTCGTGTTTTTCCAGTATTGTAGTTAATTATGCTGATTATTCTCCTTAGCTGTAGTCCATAACAGAATGCCTTTATTTTTAGTAGTCCATACTTCTCATTCATACAATATAATGCTTTGATGTGCATTACATGGTCAATTAAATATTGATTACATAGGCTGGCAGTAGTTACTTCCACAGTTTAAATAACATTTAGTATCCCTCTAAGCAGTTCAAATTTCAGTTATCATGGTATATTAAATGTGTGTAAAAGTTCACAAGCTAATTCTGTAGTCCACTCATCACTATGTGGACAGCAGATACATATCCTTAGTAACCAATCTCTTCTTTCAAAGTAGGTGTTTGGTCACTGTGTACCTGTTCACAGACATACAACAAAGTGTGGGCATCTTGTTTCCTAGTTATAAACTCAGGTGATTATTTTACAAACCTGGACAATGGAAAGATGGAATTGGCCAGGAAAGATGCAAGTGCAGCAAAGAAAGGAAAAGCAATAATGCTAGAGTGAAACATGCATAGAACACAAAAGAGTTAATCGAAGAAATTACTGACCCTCGGAATGTCGACACTACTGCCACTGGCGAGACTCTAGGTAAGCATGCAAGATTACTGAAGCTGGGCTTATTGACGTAAGTGAGGAAAAATGCATAGATATCCTAGCAAACTTTACTCTCAGATAGGTCTCTGACAATCCACCAACATTGTAATCCTTTCGGCTTTTTATGTAATCACCTAAGTTTGGCTCCATTTCCAAGGCAGAGAAAAGATGCTAGCCCCTTACTATACCATGAGAAGAAAAAGGCACACACTGTTCAAACTACTCTTAAAAAGACGTTTAAAATAAAACAGTTTAATTCTAATGTATTAAACAAATACTCGTTTTTCTGTATTTTAAATTTCCATTTCCTATGGATGCAAATATGGAAATAATGTAACATCATACTCTTGATTCAACAAAGTTTCAGTGAGCAGTTCAGAAAAGTTTAATGAGAGGCTATGCCTGTTACATAGTCTTGTTTATTCTAAATCCATAGCAATTGGGGTACATCTTGAATCATCATCTGTGCGTCCAAAGTGCCCTTTGTCACTAACAAACATTATTGGGTCACGAATACTCCAAGAAGGAGCAGTGCCCATGTGACTATACAGTGACCAAGGGCAACAAGCTGAAAGAACGCACTATCTGCTTTATTTGAACTTCCGTTCAGAAGATCATTTCAGGATTAAAAATTCTTGCTTACTGTCATTATAATATGGGATTAATAAGTACCTTGAGTCTCACCTACCATAATTTTACTATGTTATATGAGGGACTCAACAGTCTCACACATTTAATAATGACTACTCATTTAATGCTTTTAATTGGTAATGACCTATGAAACATGAGATAGAAAAAAACATGACAGCTTCTCAAATAACCCCAATAGGTTAACCAATCACTTAGGTTTTTGACAAAGACATTTGAATCTGTCCCTATGCACGTTTGTTGGGTCCCACAAAACAAGGAGGTGAATTTATCTAGGTCAGCCATTTGGGCAGTGTCACAACTGAATATCAGTCTCACCTGTCCTCTACCTCCTCCACCTTCTCTATCTTCAAGTCCAAGTCCTGGCTTCAAATGAACTACCTCCATATACAGTTCTGTAAGTCATTAGACATCATCAAACATGGTAAATGATGAATAAATGAACAATGACTTCAGCTCTTTTCCCTCTCTAGTCTCTTATGGTGCTTTCTTCCCTGTTCTTTGCTCATTAATTCCGTGTCATTTATTTGGAGGAATTCCTGGCAGTGATTTAATTGTAGCCAATAAAAAATAATGTCTACAATTTTTTATTACACATGTATGGCAGGCGTTGTGCTAAGTGCTTCAGATATAAGATCTTGAAAGGTTTTGCGTACATTTTACAGATAGTAAAACTGCGACTCAGATGTTAGTTACGTGTTGACGTCAATAAAGGTCAAAGCTGAGATTTGACTTCAAATCTCTAACTTATACAATACAGCATATACTCTATTCTGATGCTCACTGAAGAACTTCTCCCTATATCCCTCCTCCTTGCCGCCCCCACGTTTTTTTACATCAAAGAGGAAAAAGCAAACTTTAGCCAGGCATCGTTTTAATGCCATTTAAAATACTGCTACATGACAAGACAGGACATGAAAGATTAAAAAAATTACTTACATAGCACCTAGACATCTTAAGATATTCTAACATTTATTTTGCATTTTCACTTATTATATACTAAACTCTACAGTCATGTGTCTGTTGTATGGGTATAAATTCTGAGAAATGTGTTGTTACGTGATTTCCTCATTGTGCGAACATCATAGAGTGTGCTTACACAAACCTAACCTATGACACTTCTAAGTGGTAGTGTATAGCTTACTGTTCCTAGGCTACAACACACCTGTATTGGGCCCTTACCATGTATGGAGCTTGCGGGATTGAAAGTTGCCCTGGGTGAGTCAATGCGTGAATATGAAGGCCTAGCCATTACCATACACCACTACAGACTCTCTAAACACTTGGGCTATATTGTAAAAGATTTTCTTCCATAATAGATTTCCTTCAATAATAAACTAACCTTTCTGTAACTTTTTACTTTATAAATTATTTTTTAATCTTTTGACTCTGTTACCAACATTTAGCTTAAAACAGAAGCACAAAGCTCAAGCTGTGTAAAATCATCATCTTTCTTTAAAACCTTATTCTGTAAGCTTTTTTTAACTTAACCTAATCTACGTTTGATAGGTGTACCTGAATGTGATGGAGAGAATAAATCGAAGCTGGAAAACACTCTTCAGGATATTACTCAGAAGAACTTCCCCAACCTAGTAAGGCAGGCCAACAGGTCCAGGATATACAGAGACCACCACAAAGATACTCCTCAAGAACAGCAACCCCAAGGCACATAATCGTCAGATTCAACAGGATTGAAATGAAGGAGAAAATGCTAAGGGCAGCCAGAGAGAAAGGTGAGGTTACCCACAAAGGGAAGCCTATCAGACTCACAGCAGATCTCTCAGCAGAAACCCTACAGGCCAGAAGAAAGTAGGGGCCAATATTCAACATTGTTAAAGAAAAGAACTTGCAAACCAGAATTTCATATGCAGCCAAACTAAGCTTCATAAGCAAAGGGGGAAATAAAATCCTTTATGAACAAGCAATTGCTCAGATTTTGTCATCACCAGGCCTGCTTTACAAGAGCTCCTGAAAGAGGCACTAAACACAGAAAGGAACAACCAGTACCAGCCACTCCAAAAACGTACCAAGTGGTAAAGAGCATCGTCACAATGAAGAAACTAAGTCAACTAATGGGCAAAACAGCCAGCTAGCATCAAAATGGCAGGATCAAATTCACACATAACAATATTAACCTTAAATGTAAATTGGCTGAATGCCCTAATCAGAGACAGACTGGCAAACTGTATAAAAAGTCAAGACCCATAGGTGTGCTGTATTCAGGAAACCCATCTCACTTGCAAGGACACACATAGGGTCAAAATAAAGGGATGGAGGAACATTTAACAAGCAAATAGCAAA
The DNA here is from genome assembly GCA_036589455.1 of Ateles fusciceps. Classification (NCBI taxonomy): domain Eukaryota; kingdom Metazoa; phylum Chordata; class Mammalia; order Primates; family Atelidae; genus Ateles; species Ateles fusciceps. Next base: position 4,888,203 of record JAZHEH010003061.1, on the reverse strand, counting down.
AAAAAAAAAAAAAAAAACCAGGGGTGACAATCCTAGTCTCTGATAAAATGAACTTTAAACCAACAAAGATCAAAAGAAACAAAGAAGGACATTACATAATGGTAAAAGGATCAATGCAACAATAAGAGCTAATGATCCTAAACATATACACACCTAGATACATAAGGCAACTTCTTAATAACCTACAAAGAAATAGTGGGAGACTAATACTCTGCTGTTAATATTAGACAGATCAACGGACAGAAAATTAACAAGGACATCCAGGACTCAAACTCAGATCTGGACCAACTGAACTTAATAGACATTTACAGAACTCTCCACCACAAATCCACAGAATATAGAGTCTTCTCAGCACCACATCACACCTACTCTAAAATTGACTACATAATTGGAAGTAAATCACTCCTCAGCAAATGCAAAAGAATGGAAATCGTAAGTCTCTCAGACCACAGGGCAATCAAATTAGAGCTCAAGATTAAGAAACTTAGTCAGAACCACATAACTTCATGGAAATGGAACAACTGGCTCTTGAGTGTTGACTGGCTAAACAATGAAATGAAGGCAGAAATATTGTATTTGAAACCAATGAGAACAAAGACACAATGTACCAGAATCTCTGGGACACATTTAAAGCAGTGTCTAGAGGGAAATTCCTATCACTAAATGCCCACCAGAGAAGCGAGGAAAGATCTAAAATCGACACCCTATCATCAAAATTGAAAGAGCTAGAGGAGCAAGATCAAAAAAACTCAAAACCTAGCAGAAGACAAGAAATAACTAAGATCAGAGCAGAACTGAAGGAGATAGAGACACAAAAAACCCTTGAAAAAATCAATAAATCCAGGAGTTGGTTTTTGAAAAGATCAACAAAATAGACCACTAGACAGATTAATAGAAAAGAAAGAAGAATCAAATAGATGCAATAAAAAACGATAAAGGGGGGATATCGCCACTGATCCCACAGAAATACAAACTACCATCAGAAGTTACTACGCACAACTCTATGCACATAAACCAGTAAAACTGGAAGAAATGGATGAATTCCTGGACACTTGGACCCTCCCAAGCCTAAACCCGGAAGAATTTGAATCCCTGAATAGACCAATAACAAGGGCTGAAGTTGAGGCAGCAATTAACAGCCTACCAACCAAAAAAAGCTCAGGTCCACATGGGTTCACAGCCGAATTCTACCAGACGTACAAAGAGGAGCTGGCACCATTCCTTCTGAAACTATTCCAAACAATCCAAAGAGGGAATCCTTCCCAAATCATTTTGTAAGACCAATATCATCCTGATACCAAAACCTGGCAGAGACTCAGCAAGAAAAGAAACTTCAGGCCAATATCCATGATGAACATAGATGCAAAAATCTTCAATAAAATACTGGCAAACCGATTGCAACGGCACATCAAAAAGCTTATTCACCACGATCAAGTAGGCTTCATCCCGGAGATGCAAGGCTGGTTCAACATACGCAAATCTATAAACATAATTCACCACATAAACAGAACCAAAGACAAAAACCACATGATTATCTCAACTGATGCAGAGAAGGCCTTTGACAAAATTCAACAGCTCTTTATGCTAAAAATCCTCAATAAACTAGGTATTGACAGAATGTATCTCAAAATAATAAAAGCTATTTACAACAAACCAACAGCCAACATCATACTGAATGGGCAAAAACTAGAAGCATTCCCTTTGAAATCTGGCACTAGACAGGGATGTCCTCTCTCACCACTCCTATTCAATATAGTACTGGAAGTTCTAGCCAGAGCAATCAGGCAAGAAAAAGAAATAAAGGGTATTCAAGTAGGAAAGGAGGAAGTCAAATTGTCTCTGTCTGCAAACGACATGATTGTGTATCTAGAAGACCCCATCGTCTCAGCCCAAAATCTCCTGAAACTGGTAAGTTCAGCAAAGTCTCAGGATACAAAATGAATGTGCAAAAATCACAAGCATTCCTATACACCAATAACAGACAAACAGAGAGCCACATCAAGAACGAACTGCCATTCACAGTTGCTCCAAAGAGAATAAAATACCTGGGAATACAACTAACAAAGGGTGTAAAGGACCTCTTCAAGGAGAACTACAAAACACTGCTCAACGAAATAAGAGAGGACACAAACAGATGGAGAAACATTCCATGCTCATGTTTAGGAAGAATCAATATTGGGAAAGTGGCCATACTGCCCCAAGTAATTTATAGATTTATTGCTATCCCCCATCAAGCTACCTATCACCCTCTTCACAGAACTGGAAAAAACCAGCTTCAGGTGGATCCCAAAAGTGGCCCCACATAGCCAAGTCAATCCTAAGCAAAAGGAACAAAGCTGGAGGCATCACGCCACCTGACTTCAAACTATACTACAAGGCTATAGTAATCAATCAAAACAGCATGGTACTGGTACCAGAACAGAAATATAGACCAATGGAACAGAACAGAGGCCACAGAGGCAATGCCACACATCTACAACCATCTGATCTTTGACAAACCTCATAAAAACAAGCAACAGGGAAAGGATTCCCTGTTTAATAAATGGTGTTGGGAAAACTGGCTAGCCATGTGCAGAAAGCAGAAACTGGACCCCTTCTTGACACCTTGCACTAAAATTGACTCCAGATGGATTAAAGACTTAAACATAATACCTAACACCATAAACATCCTAGATGAAAACCTGGGCACAACCATTCAGGACACAGGCATAGGCAAGGACTTGATCACTAACACACCAAAAGCATTGACAACACAAGCCAAAATAGACAAATGGGATCTAATTAAACTCCAGAGCTTCTGCACAGCAAAGGAAACAATCACTAGAGTGAAAAAGCAACCAACAGAATGGGAAAAAATTTTTGCAATCTACCCATCTGACAAAGGACTTAAATCCAAAATTTACCAAGAATTAAAACACATTTATAAGGAAAAAAAAAAACCCATTCAAAAGTGGTTTACAAAAGAAGACATACATGAACAGACACTTTACAAAAGAAGACATACATGAGGCCAACAAACATATAAAAAATGCTCATCATCACTGGTTATTAGAGAAGTGCAAATCAAAACTACACTGAGATACCATCTCATGCCATTTAGAATTGCGATCATTAAAAAATCTGGAGACAACAGATGCTGGAGAGGATGTGGAGAAAAAAGGAACACTTTTACACTGTTGGTGGGAGTGTAAATTAGTTCAACCATTTGTGGAAGACAGTGTGGCGATTCCTCAAGGACCTAGAAATAGAAATTCCATTTGACCCAGCAATCCCATTACTGGGTATATATCCAAAGGATTAGAAATCATTCCATTATAAACACACATGCACACATATGTTCACTGCGGCACTGTTTACGACAGCAAAGACCTGGAACCAACCCAAATGGCCATCGATGATAGAGTGGACAAGGAAAATGTGGCACATACACCGTGGAATACTATGCTGCCATGAAAAATGATGAGTTCATGTCCTTTGTAGGAACGCGGATGAAACTTGAAACCATCGTTCTCAGCAAACTGACACAAGAGACAGAAAATCAAACACCACATGTTCTCACTCATAGGTGGGTGTGGAACAATGAGAACACATGGACACAGGGAGGGGAACATCACACACTGGGGTCTGTTGGTGGGGAATAGAGGAGGGATAGCAGGCAGTGGGGAGGTTGGGGAGGGATAAGACAGGGAGAAATGCCAGATGTACGTGATGCAGGGGATGGAGGTAACTGAGGCTTACACAGGGTCAGGATCCTCATCATCACTTTTAAAAATTTTAAATTGAGTCTTTTCTAACTGTAAATAATTTTATTGCTATACTTTTATGACTGGCAGTACAGCACACTTATTTACACCATCACCACAAACATATGTGTTGAGCTACGATGTTACACTGAAAGGAATTTTTCAGCTCCATTATAATCTTACGGGACCACTGTTGAAATGCAGTACCTGATTGAGTGGAACATTGGTATATGTCACAAACTCCACAGCAATTATGTAAAGAGATACTTAATTTTGTTTCATAGGACCCTACGGACATTAAACTTACTGCTGATTGAAACAGCTTATATTTGCTACCTATATTGAGTCTCCATGGCTACAGTTTGCTGAAGTGTGTTGCTGAGTAATTGATCAGAGGTTAAGAAATCCTTGAGGTAAGTTACCATGTTGGTTAATTATCTTTTAGAATGACTTTGGGAAATTTAGTTACCCTAAGTTTAAATATTTTAAGATTGAAAAATGGAGATTTTTTTTTAAGAATAATTTCAGAGCTAGAGGGAGCCTTGGAAATCATTCGGTCCGGTCTTTTTGTTTTGGACAAAGAAGTTGAGGCTTAGTATTTTGAACAAGTTCCAATAACGGGGCAGTATTAGTGGTAGGTTTTATTTTCAGTTCTGGGTTCTTTCCACTGAACTTGTCTTTTGGAATCCACAGAATGGGATAGACTGTGAAACAGGAATAGAACTTGGAAATTACGTAGCATGTGGATTTGGCCAACCACTGTTACTTGTTCCTACCTGGAAACTCACAGCAGTTAGGGGAAAACAAGCAAAAACTTTCAACCCCAACTAATGTCTGAGAACTGTTTCAGATGTAGATAATCATTATCTATTTAACTTGACCCATCAGTATCTCTCAAATCTATTCATGCACCCTGATTACTAGCAAACATGACTATCTTGCAGAGAGAGGTATAAAAACGATTCTCTCCCAATGTGTGTATTCCCAGCAGGCATTATAGGCAGGAGGAGACTAGGGAATAATGCATCTCGAAGGATTAGGGCTTCAGGATGTCTTTGTCTTGGTAGTCACTCACATAAATGAATGCAGTAATGGGAGCCAAGCTAGTTCAGATGAGTGAACTCAGTTTAGGGACTATGCATCCCCACACCCCTGGCTTCAGACCACTGCATCTGTCAGTAACGAAAGGGTGACTATAGTCAATAACAACTTAATTGTACATTTTTGTAAGTAAAAGGACAAATGCTTGAGGGGGATGGATATTCCCTTCCCCGGGATGTGCTTATTTCACATTGCATGTCTGTGTCAAAACATGTCATGTACCCAGCCAAAATTTAAAAAGTGGCTAAGGTTAATCTAGTTCACATACACATTGAAAACTCTATGTCTAAACAGAATATTAGACAGATCAACGAGACAGAAAATTAACAAGGATATCCAGGACTGGAACTCAGATCTGTACCAAGTTGACCTAATAGACGTCTACAGAACTCTCCACCCCAAATCCACAGAATATACATTCTTCTCAGCACCACGTCACACTTACTCTAAAATTGACCACATAATTGGAAGTAAATCACTTCTGAGCAAATGCAAAAGAATGGAAATCCTAACAACCACTCGGACCACAGTGCAATCAAATAAAACTCAGGATTCTGCACAAATGCATGGAAACTCAACACCCTGCTGCTGAATGACTACTGGATAAATAAAAATGAAGGCAGAAATAAAGATCTTCTCATTTGAGGAGGAGTGAACATATAAAACCCAATAAAGGGCATCTGAAACAAAAATTCTGTAACACAAGAAAAAGATAACAGTATCTTCAGAACTAAGAGGAGACACCTTATCTATGAAAACAGCATCCTAAATAAATCAAGATTTTAAAAAATAGAGCCATTAAATGTACGAAAGAAAATTTCTTGAGCTAAAAGTTTTAAATTTTTGGAAGAATTCAACTTCAGAAAAATTAGAAAAGCATAAACTATACCAGCATACATCTGGATGAAATGTTTACATTTCACAGATAAAGGGCAAAATGTTTTATGAGTATATAATAAATATTTAAGAAGAAAAGGACGAGGATTCTGACAGTCCTGTATTTTTCCTCATAAAATTCAGGAGGAAATGACCCAATACCCAGTTATGAGAGAGATACTTTATGATCCTAGCATTTTAATCTAGCCAGTTTTTCCTTGTGTGTAAATAAAACAAAGTTATTTTCAACAATTCAAGAGCCCAGAATAAAATAATATATATTTCAGCCCAAAGGGCCTAAGACTGGAGATGCTGGGTTGTAGGGACCATGGGAGTGGGCGATGGTATTGATCTACACCTGACTGCTGCACAAAAGTATTTTTTCTTGTTACATGATAGCTACAGAGGAAAGTTACTGTATTTTCAGGGAAATTATGGATTCAAAGAGATTCAAATTCTTTGAATACATGCTTATAGAGTCCAAAATTTGCTTTATGGCAGCTCAGACATGATCATGATAATTCTTTAATTATGAAAGTCTTGGGAGTTTGGGGGATGTGGGTATTAGCAATGGCATAAGTTCTATGCAATATGGTGTTAAAATAGAGTAAGACACAAGCAACCATAAGAGAAATATGAAAAGAAAGCTTTTCATTTATAGACAGTATAAAAATTAGGTCCACAGTTGACCTGAGGTATTGATACTATGTAAACTTTCATAGAAGGAAAGACAATATTAGACACAAGGAAAGCAGTGTGACCATCAACAACGTCTCTCCACCAAGTCCCTCTGGGGAACTACTTGTGCTATTAATTAAAGTAGCTGAGGCACTAGGAAATTGGACTGAAGTTCTTACTCTGTTTTCTTTTTCTTCAAGTACTTCTGATGTTGCAATGCATAATTGTTTCTCCAACCAAAGTATAAGCTCCATAAAGGAAACGTCTTTGCCCTGGTCACAAATGTATAATTACTACCTGAAAAAGTTCCTAGTACGTAGTAAGTACTAGATAAATATTTGCTAAATACACAGTTACAAAATTAGAAAAGTTAGGAGTATTATTTAAAAGATAAATTTAAAATTAAACATGATAAACTGGGGTTATAAGCCTGGCATTTTATCATGTTTTATATCTCCATTTTGATTTTTAGCTTTTTAAAAAGATATTATAGAAATAGTTAAGGCCCCAAGAGTTCTCTTCCTCCATTATTCATTAATGATAGGTCTTAAAATATTAACAATTTTATGAGTATCACTGTACACTAGGTATTGTGTCTGACGTTTATGTTAGACAGCACTGTAATTCACTTATTTTAAACTACTGTTTACTACACCATTCATGAATATTTTATGATTCTGAATTCTCCTGTTAATGAATGTTTAGTAAATATAGCAACACAATTTTAATAGGCATTTTTGAATATGTCACCTATTGGGATTTTGATGATTGTATTTAATTTACAGATTAATTTAGAAATTGGCACCTTGATATTTCTCTACAGTTATTCAGCTATTCATTATGTCTTGTTCTGATTTTCAAAACCTTTTAAAGGTTTTAAATAGTGTATTTTAATTTTATGTAAATATAACCTTTACATAAAAGTGACATGAAGAGCATGAAATTAGGACCGCACTGAACGAATTCATACAAGTGCAAAAATCGTAAGTAGAATACTGATAAAATACAAGCCTTTGGCCAACGCTGGTTTAAACTATTACCCTAATAAATATCTCAAATTATAATAAAGCGTTTGATATTGCTCATTCAGGTTCAAAACTTAATTATTCACATTTGGAGGGTAACTTTTAAATGCATTTTTTCAAAAATATCCACTTCTTTTGAACAAAAACCAATTTCATATCCACATGTAAATCATTAAAATTTGCCCTTTAGAGCAAACAAAATAAGACTATGCAAAAGTAGAATAAATGACCTGGTCTGAAAATATATATAAACGCAATCATAAAATATAATTCTTGCAAATAGCAACATTTTTTGTGACAATATGCTTATATTAAATGGAAAAGAGTTTCTGTAAGTTACAAAAAAATGAGAATCAAGAATGTGATAAGACAATGAAATATGCTTTAGACATAAAACAATAGTTAAGAAGAAACCTGTGTACCATTAAAACAAAATACCTCATGGATGTCACTTATTTTTATGTTTCGTTGTTGGTTTATTGAGTTCTAATCAGAATTTCCCCAAAAAATCCAAAGCTCATTTAGAAATACAGTTATAATAACTAAGAACTTATTAGTCTAATCCTGGACTTCAATAGCCAGACAGACCAGCACAAGTGGCACAGAAATCCAGTATGTTTAAGATACTAGTGGCAAAAAGGTCAGTGAAAAAGACAATATAGATGAATCATTTGATATCCAAACTTAAATAGAAAACATTTGCAAAAGATGTTACAGATAGGTTTCTATCCTTAATGTGTACAGAAGTGTCAGAAGAAATTTAACTGGTTAATTAATAACATTTAAATAAGGTATCTAGTATTGCCTATCACATTAGCATATACAACCACCTAGTGCTAGAGATTTTGTGAAAAATAGAACTACTGAAGTCCATTGTTGATGGGAAAATCCAGTGATATCTTTTTTAGCCAGCCATGTGTGTTTTTTAGGTCCTTGGTATTTGCTATGCCTTTGGCCTGCATGTGGTCAATTACTTTCTTGCAGCCCTTTTCTCCTGGGCTTCCCTAACTGCTTACTTCTCTGCATTACTTATTGTTGCTTCCTTTGTGTCTTCTTTTAGCTTTTTGTTATGTGCCATCCACTAATGTGAACTCTTGGCTTTCCACTCTCCCGCTATTCTCAAACTTTAATCTTTTTAGCCTTAAGATTATCTTTGCAAGTTTTCATCTTAGCAGAACCTCAAAGTTAATTTTTCATATCCTCAAAATACCTCCAACTGCTTACCTTCCCTATTTTCAACCTTGGTAACATTTTCCTACTGTTCAAACTGAAATCTTTGGCAATCTCATAAGATTTATCTTACTTTTACTTGTTGACCCTAAGCAGTAACTATATCATGTCCATTGTTCTTTACATAGTTTTAGTCTTTATTTCATTTTATTTAATGTAGCAGGACTAAGGTTCCCAGTATACACATTGCGTCCTGTTAACTCCTCCTTCTAAACCTGGGGGGTTCTTGCTGACTTGAGTAGAAATTTTAAGTTTAATTCTAAAGTTTAGAAATTGTTCTCCTATCAGTTAGTTATAACTAAATTTACCTCTTACCACACTCAACAATATCCCTTTTTACAAGCCTTCCTTCCACATATGCAAATACGATTCCACTTTCAAGCTCTGCCATCTCTGCGTAGCTTCCCCAGTCACTCCAAGCAAACACTACTGCTGGCCACTGGGAGGTATTCTATTCTATTTTCTCCATACCACTCATTTTGTCACTTAATATACCACCTCATTGTGTATTCCTGTGATTTTCTACTGATCAAACCTGCTACATCATGAAGTTATGCCAGGAGTGAAATAGTTTTGATGCTAAATTTTAAAAATAAATCATTCTATTATAAAACACTAGGAATGAAATTGGTTTAATGCTAAATTTCAAAAATAAACCATTCTCTCATAAAGACACATGCACCCGTATATTCGCTGCAGTGCTGTTTACAATACCAAAGACCTGGAACCAACTCAAATGCCTATCGACAATAGACTGGACAAAGAAAATGTGGCATATACTATGCAGCCATAAAAAACGATGAGTTCATGTCCTTTGCAGGGACACGGATGAATCTAGAAACCATCATTCTCAGCAATCTGACACAAGAACAGAAAACCAAACAAACACCTTGTCTTTTCGCTAACAGGCAGGTGATGAACAATGAAAACACTTGCACACAGGGAAGGGAACAACACTCATAGGGCTAGGGGGAGGGGAGGGATAATACCGGAAGAAATGCCTGATGTAGGTGATGGGGTGGTGGCGGGGGGAACAGAGCCAGCAAACCACCAATCCATGTATGTACCTATGCAACCATCCTGCAGGATATGCACATGTACCCCAGAGCCCAAAGTACAATTTTTTTTAAAAAAAAGTAGAGTATAAAATTTTTAATAATACTATTGGTCAAATTGACAGAATAACTGATACAAAAACTGGGCACTGAAATGCCAGTTTTGGAGCTGAAACCTAATCGTGATGCAGTATATGTAGAAAGGATGTGATGGTCTCCAGCTGCCTGGGTCTGAATCCAGGCTTCGCTGCATATCTGCTAGGTGACCTTGAGCAAGTTACTTAATCTCAATTCCCACATCTGTAAAATAGGAGTAATAGTACTTACCTAATTCTATTGTTGTAAAGGTTAAATGAATTATCCCTTCTAAGTTGCTATTATTTTGGTGGTTTTTTAAAAAATATTGAACTATTCACTCTCTTTTACCTAGCAGTTTTCTATAAACCTGTCTTATAGAAACACTTGCACAAATGTACAAAGGCATATATGACTAACATTTTTAGAGGTCGGTGGATTACCTGAGGTCAAGAGTTCAAGACCAGCCTGGCCAACATTGTGACACCCTGCCTTTACTAAAAATACAAAAAACTAGCTGGGTGTGTGGCGCATGCCTGTAATTCCAGCTACTAGGGAGGCAGAGTCAGGAGAGTTGCTTGAACCTGGGAAGTGGAGGCTGCAGTGAGCTGAGATCGCACTTCTGCTCTCCAGCCAGGGCAACAGAGCCACACTCCATCTCAAAAAAACTAAAGACAACATATAAAAGTAAGTACATCATCATATATCATACAAAATACTGTGAATTCATACTTTTAGTGTGAATTCTTTACTGTGAATTCACACTAAAGAATGAAGGAACTCTTTTGTATATAACATATAAAGATCTATTTAAAAATACTGCAATATGCAATGATACAGTTTGGCTGTGTCTCCATCCAAATCTCATCTTGAATTGTATTTCCCATAATCTCCCCATGTCATGGGAGGGACCTGTAGGAGGTAATTGAATCATGGGGCAGTTACCTCCATGCTTTTCTCATGACAGTGAGTGTCATCACGATATCTGATGTTTTTATAATGGGCTTTTTCCCCTTTGCTCAACAGTTTTCTTTCCTGTCATCATATGAAGGACACGTTTGCTTCCTATTCTGCCGTGATTATAAATTTCCTAAGGCTTCCCCAGCCATGCTGAACTGTGAGTCAATGAAAGATTGTTCCTTTCTAAATTACCCAGTCTCGGATATGTCTTTATTAGCAGTCTGAGACTGGACTAATACATGCATGTTACCCGATTTTATGGGGAAGAAAGAAGTATGATACATGTATGACTGAAGGTCTGGGCGAATAAACTTAATGCACACAGAGACGGTGTTGGCAGAGTGCATCAGTCTTGCTGTCGTACACTCGCGTATTATCTGAATTGTTTCTAAGAAACATCTAGCACTTGTTAATTAAAATGTTTAAACATATAAAAAAGAACCAGAAAATTAGGGCAGGAAAATATATGGCAAGTTCAGTTCATTGATTTAAAACTCTGTGCTTTCCCTATCTGGTGAATACAGACATCATTGATGTTATCAACCCCGCCAAGCAGCTATCATAAACAAATTGCCAACTTTGTGAGCAGGTGAGCAAGTCACTGAACAGTGTTGAGAGGAAAACTGGTAATGTCCATTGATGGGTAGAAAGAGCAGTGCCCACAGTGATCCAACAATTGGTACCTGGGTGACAGCAGAAGACAGAACTGACTTCATTCCAGTAATCAATCAAGAATGGTCACCCAGCAGAATACTCAAGCAGCAGCAGTAAAAAAGCCATTAAAAAAATGAAAAGAAATCAGCTTCCTTATGGACAACAATGCAAACACATCTAAGACATGACCACAATTATCAGCAGTAGTTCCCAGGTTCAGATCATTTGGCTGAGAGCTCATTTAATACAAGAGACTTCATTGTGAGAGAGGAAAAAAGAAGTGCCCCAGAAACATTAGAAGCTAATATTGAAATAGTAAAATGTAACCATCACTTTGAATCATACACTAACTATCCTACAGAAAAGGCAACAGGGCTTGGTAATGTACTGGGCTGAGCTTTTAAATCAAGAATTGGTCTAACGTAACATAATTCAGCAAAGACAGCATAGCAAGATAAGGAACTGTAATGAACAGAATGAGTAACATCTGTCAGAAGAGAAAGAGAGAATACATATGGTTTCATTTCTTAGCAGATACGGTAACCAAAGGATGTAATACAATAAACCCTCTCTGTTTCCTTTTCTTCCTTAATATATTATGTTTTTTATCATTACACAGTGCTGAATAAGACTTTGGAGTCTGAAATATATAAAAAATATAGACGAAAAATAAACATGATTTCTTTAACACATTAAACCTGCCACTTTGCTAGGTGTTAAGAAATATAAACGAAAAAATAAAATAAAAAAAGAGTGCATCATATCCTGTACCTCCAGAGAAGTGAATAAAATATATACATAAGTAACTCTACTGGAAGATATTTTTGTGATTGGAAAGATATGCATTTGAATTCTAGCCATACCGTAGAATATCTGTGCTCTGGGCAATCATTTTAGCATTCATGTTTCATGATCTTTGGAAATAATCATATTCCCTTCACAAGATCATGAGGACAAAATGAGGTGACATTGGTTTAAATCACAGCCTAACACATATTTGGTGCTTATAAATGTTAATTCCTTTCTTTATATCCTTTTGCTTTGATTATGACTATTTAATTTCTGTTCAATTATTTTTAACAACTCATTTAATGTTTATAGTAAACTTGAAGTTATTTTTCGGGAAGGGATCTGGAATACATAGACATGATTTCAGGTTTCTGACTTATCTGACAATGCTGTGGTTTTCCAAAAGTGTTGAACTTCATCTGTTTAGTGGAGAGAAACTGGCTTTTTGTCTTCTCAAATAAATGCAAGGCATGTACCTTTTGAGGAGATCTTAAGTAATGAAATAAACACTCACAAAAAAAACAACTATTTGTCCGATATAGTTTGACTCTGTGTCCCCACCCAAATTTCATGTTGAATCGTAATCTCCAGTGTTGGGGGGAGGAACCTAGTGGGAGGTGATTGGATTATGGGGGCACATCCCCCCTGCTGTTCTGGCAATAGTGAATGGGTTCTCAAGAGATCTGCTCGTTTAAAAGTGTGTAGCGCCTCCCGCTTCACTTTCTATCTCCTGCTCTGCCAATGAAAGATGTGTTTGCTTCCCCCTTTGCCTTTTGCCATAATTGTAAGTGTCCTGTGGTCTCCTAGCCATGCTTCATGTGCAGCCTGCATAACTCTGACTCAATTAAACCTCTTTTCTTCATAAATTACCAGGTCTCAGATAGTTCTTTATAGCAGTATGAGAATGAACTGATACATTGTCTCAAGCATTTAAAAAATAAAAACTAAAACATCTCAACTTCCAAATACTATATTCTGTACAAGGAATGTCACTCTAACAACTTCCTAAATTCAAACTGGGCTGAGGAATTCCCAGGTAGAAGATAGGATTAAAAATAATTTTTCTTTCTAAAGAATGTACTGAACTGACTCTGAAAAAGGGCAAACAAGCATGGAGAAGAGAGATAAGAAACAGTGTTCTGAAGTTTAAACACTGGCGTCTAGTAATTTCTGTGGCCCAGTACATCCCTGTGATCTGTGGCTTAGTTCTGTCGCATTCTTAACATTCATTCTACTCTTAAACTATTTGGTATCATACCTCTGTCACCATCAACCATAGTTGCATTCATAATACAGGATTTGTCACAGAACTAGGTATCAGCCCCTTTAAGTCAAATTGAATATTTTATAAAGCTTTAAAAAAGTAAATTTAGGATTAGAAGCTAATGTAAAATGCCATTTTTTTCCCACAAAAACTTCCCTGATTTCTCCACAGGAAATAGTCTCTTTATAAACCATGACTGTTTATAATTCATTTAAAGCTTAGTATTTTCTATTTTGATTATAGTCATTTGCATACAAAATACACATATTTCTAATGTGGTAAATTGTAAGCGCTCTAAGGACAGAGTATGTGACATACTTATCTGTGTCATTCCTGTGGCTAATACGGCACCTTCAGCTCCACATTGTTCTAGCAGTAATAGAGCACAGCAGAGGGTTTGAAAACCACAGGCTCTGGGGTCAGATGCCCAAGATTGAGATTTAAGTCCTAACTCAGCATGACTCTGAGCAGTTCCTTCCTGTTTAACTCTTAGTTCCTTATTTGAAAAATGAAAGAGTTTTTCCTCTTAATGGTACTGTGACAATAGAACAATGTAAAGCACTTAGTACAGTGCACACCAATCCTGAAACACTGGTGATTAACATTATTCCTACGGCATACTCACTCTGAAACCAGATACATTCAGAACTCTGGGTTTGTGTAGTGCACTTGCATAGCTGAAGTTTCTCTTTTTTAAAAATTAAAACTAACTAAGTGACAAATTAAGTTTGACTCCCTAGATTCCCCTAACAAACCCACACATGGGTCATATGATGTTTGAAGTTATCTACTGATCAAATATGGAATATAGGCATTCTTAAATTTATTTTAAAATAAATTTTTTCAACTTATAAATTTGTTTTGTGAAATCCTGGAAAACTTTGCAAAGCTTGTCATACTATATTTTGTCACTGTGAATAAAATTCCAAGTCTTAGGTTCCTGCTAGAAATCTGTGCTGAAAAGCAAGGTATTGATTCAACTTCAGAGAAACGAAATATAGAATCTAAGAAGATCTGTTACAATGACAAGTAATAGAATGTTTGCTCACTGAATGTGCCTTTCTTTTATACTTTAATAACAAGGACAAAGCATTAGCCAAAGACAGATTTGTTTTATTTTCCAAAGTCTTTCTTACCAGAAGTGGGAAACAGGAGTACCCTAGCAATGCCATATAATGGTTTTACACACGGATGCCTTTGGCTTCTTAAAGAAGGCAGAGACAGGCTCGGCATCTGGGGACGCTCTCTGCTCTCAGTGCCCGGTCCAGCTTCCTTCAAAATGTCTACTGTTCACGAAATCCTGTGCAAGCTCAGCTTGGAGGGTGATCGCTCTACACCCCCAAGTGCATATGGGTCAGTCAAAGCCTACACCAACTTTGATGCTGAGCGGGATGCTTTGAACATTGAAACGGCCATCAAGACCAAAGGTGTGGATGAGGTCACCATTGTCAACATTTTGACCAACCGCAGCAATGCACAGAGACAGGATATTGCCTTCGCCTACCAGAGAAGGACTAAAAAGGAACTTGCATCAGCACTGAAGTCAGCCTTATCTGGCCACCTGGAGACGGTGATTTTAGGCCTATTGAAGACACCTGCTCAGTATGACGCTTCTGACCTAAAAGCTTCCATGAAGGGGCTGGGAACTGATGAGGACGCCCTCATTGAGATTATCTGCTCAAGAACCAACCAGGAGCTGCAGGAAATTAACAGAGTCTATAAAGAAATGTACAAGACTGATCTGGAGAAGGACATTATTTCGGATACATCTGGTGACTTCCGCAAGCTAATGGTTGCCCTGGCAAAGGGCAGAAGAGCAGAGGATGGCTCTGTCATTGATTATGAACTGATTGACCAAGATGCCCGGGATCTCTATGATGCTGGAGTGAAGAGGAAAGGAACTGATGTTCCCAAGTGGATCAGCATCATGACCGAGCGGAGTGTGTGCCACCTCCAGAAAGTATTTGATAGGTACAAGAGCTACAGCCCTTATGACATGTTGGAGAGCATCAGGAAAGAGGTTAAAGGAGACCTGGAAAATGCTTTCCTGAACCTGGTCCAGTGCATTCAGAACAAGCCCCCTGTATTTTGCTGATCGGCTGTATGACTCCATGAAGGGCAAGGGGACTCGAGATAAGGTCATGATCAGAATCATGGTCTCCCACAGTGAAGTGGACATGTTGAAAATTAGGTCTGAATTCAAGAGAAAGTACGGCAAGTCCCTGTACTATTACATCCAGCAAGACACTAAGGGTGACTACCAGAAAGCGCTGCTGTACCTGTGTGGTGGAGATGACTGAAGCCCGACGCGGTGCGAGCATCCAGGAAGGGTGCTCCCTATGCTTCCAGCTAACAGGCCTAGAAAACCAGCTTGCGCCTAACAGTCCCTATGGCCGTCCCTGTGAGGATGACGTTAGCATTGCCTCCATCCCCATTCTAGTTGCCTAAGCTTTCCTGTCTAGTCTCTCCCGTAAGCCAAAGAAATGAACATTCCAAGGAGTTGGAAGTGAAGTCCATGATGTGAAACACTCTGCCTCCTGTGTCCTGTGTCATAAACAGTTGAATAAACTGAATTTGTACTTAGAAACAAAAAAAAAAAAAAAGAAGGCAGAGACAGACAATGCTCTGCCCGGAGTATAACAGTTGGCTCTTTGCTTTGCAAAGACTTGTCATCCATAGTTGCAAGCAGCACTAGCCTAATGTCCATGAATGACGTTTATACTGAGAGGAAATGTTCATGAATTTTGCCTGTTATTAAGGAGAAGGAGGAACAGCATATTGCAAGCAAAGCATTTAAGCCATCAAATAATATAGGCTTGACCAGATCCTGCTGTGTTCTAGCTGCATCCTGGTTGACTGAATTCAAGACTAACTCAGTCATCCATCAAACATTCACTGGGCACCTACATCTTAAGCATTACAACTTGTTTAGGATGATTCCTGACCCTCACTCTATACTGGAAACATCCGTGGTACTTTAAAACAAGGGTGGGCTCCATGCCAGGACAATTACATTAGAATTTTCGGAGTGGAGCTCCATCATCTACATTTCTTAAAAAGGTGCTGTAGGTGGTTTGGATAGGCAGCCAAGGTTAAGAACTGCAAGTATAGGGGCACCAAAGCAAGACAAAAATAGTTTTTATGAGAGCTTCTAAGCTCCTGGAAGGAAAGAGAAGTAGACGAAATCCAGTGGGATCTGCGCTATGATAGGCAACAGAAGGGGCTTTGGCAGCACACAGGAAGAGCACCTCATTCAGACTGGGGATTGGCTCAGATTGTTGGGTAGGCTTACTATCAATTTCAGTGATTCTAAACTGCACTGTTCAAGCTGCCATTCTAAGGACACTGGGCCCTCTTGGAACTCAGCTGTCAGATCCAGTTAGAACAGGATAAGCTGCCATTGAAACAAATTGATTGCTGATTGACCCTCCCCTGGGGCCACTGTTTACCTGTTTGTGAGCTTCCCACTGATCACTTCTGCCTCCAGCTTTACTACCCAGCAGGTCTTGTTTCTTATCTCAGGCAGTGAATCCTACCTCCAAGCTGGGACTAAATCCCCAAGGAGTTACCCTGCTGATGCAGCATCCTCTGGAGATGAGGAAATTACCCATCTCAACACAGACAACGAAGCTTCCCACCACCGCCCCCAGTTGTACTTTATTTTTTAAGTTCCGGGGTACATTTGGAGGATGTGCAGATTTGTTAATTAGGTAGGCCTGGGTCCAGAACATTTATTAGGTTTTAGACTTTACATTTTAAGCATGAGGAGAACTCCATTTTCTTTGATTTCTCATGCTGATGCTGTCTACTGTGGCGGCATTCCTCTTCAAAGTCCCATCAGAATAATAACATCTCAACAACTCAAAAGTCCTCCAGAACACAGCTGGTACAGTACTGCCCTGTGCTGGCACTGGAAGGGGGTGTTGAAGTGGAAATATTATCCCACCAGAAGTAAAGGAGACTTAGACGAAATGCTGACTGTACAGGTGACAAGACCAGTGGGGAGTCTGACTTCACAGGAGTGGCATTTTCTGGAATCAATATTTAGAACTGGAGCTTTTACTGAAGAATCAGGGAGTCCCCCGCGAAGATTAGCCCCTCAAAGAGAGAGGTACTAGTGATCCCTAAAACTGCTACTGCCTCTCTCAACATAAAATGTTTACAATAAACTAAGTACCTAAACTCAGAGGTGTTACAGCTGGTTATTTTTTTTCCTGGTAAAAATGTAATTTCAAACTTTGGGTTTCTTAATTGAAAAACTGAAAGCATCCTACAGGTATTAGATGCACAACTAAATACATTTTAATTTATGTGGTGGGAAATTATGCATTCTTTAACTCATACTTTCAGAAATTTCAGATGACATGTGACAGTGTCATCAGGCCGCACTGTGATATACACAATGCCAGGACATGGATGACAATAGAGGCAAATGAGTCCACTGTAGGGTGAAGAAAAGGCCCGCTCCATAAAGAGATGGGCATGAGTTCTGCTCTTATATCAACAAACTGAGGGTGAAAGCAGCGGAAGCAGATCAGCGCCTGGAAATCCAGGCACCAGGCTTCTGAAGCCAGAGGAGATCACAGGCTCTGAATAAGTGGGAAAAAAACATTTAGATGTTGGTAACAAAGAGTCGCAAGACTGCATTCAGAAAGTCAGGTAGAAAAAAAGACCATGCTCAGGTGTAAGCTTTCACTAAAGTCTATCCAGACAGAAGTTCTTTGCTTTTTGGCATCTTCCTCTGCTTTCCAGACTAGAGTGCAGTGATGCGATTTCAACTAACTGCAATCTCTGCCTCCAGGTTCAGATGATTCTCCTGCCTCAGCCTCCCAAGTAGTTGTCATTTCAGTTGCCTGCCACTACACCTAATTTTTTTTTTTTTTTTGTAGAGACGGGGGTTTCACCATGTTGCCGAGGATGGTCCCGGACTCCTGACCTCAAGTGATCTGCCTGCCTTAGCCTGCTAAAGTGTTGGGATTACAGGCGTGAGCCACTGTGCCTGGCCAGTTCTTTATATTTTTACTATCCACATGTGAACGATTTCAAGGGTGGCAGTGCTTACAGATCCACAGTGGAATATGATTTTCTATATATGTCTAAGAATGAATGGAGTGCCATGGCCAGTCCTGGCAGCAATTTAACTGTGGAAGAATGAACAACCAGGTAAGCATCTTTCAATATACAGAATGCGTTCTTCAAAAACTGCCAGTAAAGTGATTTGTGTCAAGTGTTTTTCTCATCAAGAATTGAGGAATCAATGCCTTCAAAATAAATTCAATGTGATTTAAAAAGAGTCATACTTGACAGAATGCTAGGAAGACGTGTGAGAGATACCAGCCCAATTTTTGGATCCTCCCAAATCCATACAGAAACACACAAAGCAGCTACTTATTGAAGCCAGAAACCCAGGGAAAACATTAACCATGAGATAGGTGTCAAGGTAACTCCTTGAATCTCAAAGTTGCAGAATGCAGGATGTGTCACCAACAGCCATCAGTTATTTCTGTGATTGGTGTCTATGTGGAAGAGATGCATGGGAATGGAGGAGGGACTAAAGAACAGAAGCACCACCACAGCCTCTATAAAATCTCCCCCACTGATCCTACCTGTCATCTTGCCTCAAAGATGAAACCTAAGTCCAGTCAACAAACAGGAACACAGAAGGACATGTGGAAACACATTGTCCATCCTCAATCAGAAAAATCCAGGCTGTTGGAGACTCTACAATGGAGCAGTGCTTGCAGTGCTCTACAATGGAGCAGTACAGAAGAGACTTGTAAATTAAAGGGACTTTAAAAGACATTACTTTTAAGAAAATGAGCAAGACAAAACTATGATGTCCAAGGATCCAATCTTGGG
This sequence comes from Ateles fusciceps, assembly GCA_036589455.1. Classification (NCBI taxonomy): domain Eukaryota; kingdom Metazoa; phylum Chordata; class Mammalia; order Primates; family Atelidae; genus Ateles; species Ateles fusciceps. The sequence continues at coordinate 4,868,894 of JAZHEH010003061.1, read as the reverse complement.
CATTAAAAAACAGCCAAGAAATGCAAAGAAGTGGTTATAACAAGTCAGGGTAGTGGTTACCTTTGGAGGATGGCTGGGGGTTGTGACTGGAATGAGACATATGGATGAACTCCTGGGGTGACGGGCAAAGTTTTCTTTGATGCCTTCGGTGGTACTTACATTTGTTCTGTTTGGCTCTTTGTTCTGTGCTGTATGTTACAATAAAGGTTAAAATACTTAAACATAAGATCTACTGATAATCTCAAAAATATTAGAATAGAGCATTCTCTAAAATATGCTCATGCCTTTACCATGAAACTAGAATATTTTAAAGCATATAATCTACTGATCATCTCTAAATATGAAAATATTCTACCACCTTGATGTTATAACTATGGTGGCCACTTACAACCTATTTCCGTGTCTCACTTCAATGAAAGTATGGATGGAGGGCACAGGTGTCTGTGAGAGAGGACTTTTCTTCCTATTCTTGTTCTAACTCTGTCTCACTGTCAGTCCAGTGAAATTAATCTGTTGTTCGCAGAGAATTAGAAACAACTGTGTTAGTTATGCTTAGTGGTGTGTTAACAAGCTCGTATGGTCATTAAAGTGTTTCTGAAAAAAAAAAAATTCTCCCCTTCTACCTCCAGACTCCACAACTACATAGAAACCACTACAGGGTTGCTTTCTTTGGATGCTTTCTCGATTCTTATAGGCCCTTGCGGAGCTCATTCTTTCAACACCTGCTAATTGATGAAGAAACAGTTGCCTATTCAGTCTATGCCAGAATAAAATGACCAAGGGAGGAGCTAGCAAGGAGGGCAAGAACAGAGGACTGGGGAGCTGGCTGTGGGCTCACAGAGGAAGGGAAGTAACAGAAGAGTGCAAGCCACTCCTCGGTTTCCTCTAAGATGGGGCAGTGGGTGGGAGAGACCGAAAATCACTGTAACAGAGACCAGGCCATGCTCATCCCCAGTACTTCCTTACCTTTGCCTGCTTCTACATCTCCATTTTGAGGAGAAACACGTTCTTAAGTGAATGGCAGTGGCCCTAAGGATGGCATTTGGATGATTTTACTTCTTTCTTCCTGTTGCTAAATTTAGTGACTAAACTCCTTTGGAGTGGGGGGACAGGAAAACGGAAATGGATGCCTGAACCACTCAACCAGATCCCCAAAGGGAAAAAGCATAGGGATAAGGAACAGAGAACGTCTTGTACTCTCTGTGATCATCAGAACTTGAATGAACTTTTTCCTGCTGACCGAGTGAAAGTTAATTTTTATTAGCCTATCGAAGACTCTGATGCAAGTGAAACAATGTCTGCACCACTTTGCCCACATTTTGTGTCTGTCTTTTCTTCTGTGTATCAGGGACTATTCAAACCCTACCCAAGTTCCCCTGTTCCTCTATGGTCTTTTCAGTTCTACCACCAAGAGCTCTCCCTCTCCTCTAAACCATAGCACTGTCCTGTAATATTCTTGTACTTATGATTTGGGTTTTAAGTAATTTTGTTTCTGGCCTCTTGGACCAGGAGATTATCTTCTCTTTGACATTGAAAACCCTATTACCCTCTGGATTCCCTGTGGCTTCCAGAAGAGTTCCTGGTATATAGGTCACCAAAACATGTTTGTTGCGTATTTAACTTATTTTACTCATATTCATTGCATGACGTATTAAGTGTTCTTTGGAACTAAAGAATTGTGAGAATGTAGGAGTTTACTCTGGCTTAGCCCATTAGCTCAAGCTTGTCCAACCCCTGGGCCACACACCGCATATGGCCCAGGACAGCTTTGAATACAACCCAACTCAAATTTGTAAACTTTCTTCAAACAATGATATATATTTGGTGATTTATTTTTGGCTTATCAGCTATCATTAGTGTTAGTGTATTTTATGTGTGACCCAAGACAATTCTTCTTCCAGTATGGCCCAGGAAACCAAACAATTGGACATCCATGCATTAGACTATAGATTACCTGAGAGTATGGGCTTATATATCCAATGCTGTATCATCACCATCTAGACTGGTGCTTGTTCCATGATGGACACAGTTAACATTAGTCCCATGAATAAATAAATGATCCATGTATGGAGTTTCCTTAAGGTATAAAATAATTGTTTTCAAAGGTAAAATACTTCTTTTGTATAAGAAAGAAATAAAAACCAAACACTGATTGCTGAGAATAACCCGTAATTCAGACATGTTATTGATCAATAAATACCTGAAAAATAAGGTACCAAAAAAGTGAATTATAGTCTGTATTCAGATCTGACAATTATTGTGCATTTAGCAATAGGACAGTACCGTGGGGGACAAATAAATCTATAAGGACCCCTATAATCTAACTTAATCTACCTGAGCTCATTTTTTTCTTGAATTGGACCCTGCTGTAGCTTATCTGGCCTGCTCCCCTATACTCTAAAAACATCTTGCTTATTCCTACATCTTTGCCTTTGGTGATACCATTTTTGTCTTCATGGAAAAATCCTCTCATCCCTACATTGTATGCCTTCATTAAAATCCCTCCCTAGATACCTGTTTTCTACAGAGTATTCCCTAGATAAAAACACTATTCTTTTGGAGTTTAGAGAAGTCTCACTTTGATAAGATCAACGAACAGTTCAGGGCCTGCCACGTTCTCGCACAAATATGTGCTACCATGAAATGACACGCTCACTGTCCCACACTTATTTAGTATGCCTTGCCAGACTAGATCATAAACTACTTGGGAGTAGGAATGCTGTCCATTATTCTCTCTGTTCCCAACCACCTGGTTGAATAAGAGGTTGATAAATGGTCATCTGCCTGCTATTTTAGACCTTGAAAATTTCTTCCTAAAAGAACAAAAGTACTCAAAACAGTTACTATAAAAGCAAGAGAAGTTAATCTTTCCAATGCCTCTAACTTAAGTGGCCTAGATAATTATTATTCTCTTTAGGTTTACTTGCAATGGCTGGAAAGAAGTGGGAGAAGAAGAAGAGTGAGGAGACCTTAATTTGTTCATGTTATAAGTACTACTCAAGAAGAAAAGAAGCAGATGTCCTTCATTTCCATACAGGACAGAAACATATGATATAATAGGTTTCACACAGACCCAGAGAAAATTTGTCTACATGTGGGGGAGGAATTTTTCACTGTACGACTAACCACTGAAGTAGGCTACTTAAAGGAAATTCCTAAAAACAGTGTAGACGACCATGTGTTTCGGGTAATGGGAATATTTTACTACTATAGGAAGAATCGCTCTCTTGAGGCCCCTCCAGTGCCCTGGATCCATAATTAACAAATATCACTGGAAGAAGTCTTACTTCTGGAAAGTTAGATAGTCTTACTGGAGTGAAAGAAATAATTCTTAACCATTTTTATCCACAAATAACATAAAAATGTAACAATGATTGCAAGCAAATACTGAACAAATAGAGATTACACTGCAGGTTTACAGAAGACACAAAAAGCAAAAGAAAGCAAAAAGGCATCGAATGCATAGGCAATTGTTCAAGCTTTCTCTTTTCTTGATCTGTACCTCTGAAGCTGGCATAAATGTTTATTAGAAAATGCCCTGAATGTGGAATCCTGAAGCAGGGATTTGTTTCCTAGTCACTAATGTGATTAATTAATCTCTCTGAACCTCTGTTTTTCCCCATTGATAAGATGGGAATGATAATATTTATCTACCCATATGTGTGTAACCAGATACTATCATGAATATAAATATATTTGCTAAAGTAAAGTGAACTATTATTAAACTGTATGATTATTATGAGAGATTAGGTGGAGAAAAGTAGAATATGATTAGATACTATTTTGCTATATTATTATTTTACTGCAGCACAATTGCTGATTTTGCATATAATACTTGTGGAGCACTAGGTGCCAGGGATACAGAAATGAACAAAACAAATACTCCTGCTGTTACTGAAGGAAAGCAAACTCTTGTCAAATATGTGTATGTTCCTCAATACAATACAGCTAACATTTTCTGAGTTCTGGCTGGATGACAAGCACATGAATATTTCTATATAAACTCTCAGAGCTTAATCTTTTTGCCTAAAATATTTTCTGACATGGCAACAGCCCAAGTTTTCTTTTAAAAAGGGGGAAAATTTAGCATGCTTAGTAAAAGTTATGACATAAAATTAATAGAAATTGATTCAGTTTTTACAACTTCAACTTTACAGTGTTTGAACTAAATCAATATAAATTGAATTCTTTTAGGAAAACTTCAACCCATCCCAGTGCTGCTTCCTTCAGGTTGATTCAGCAGAATTTTAATCCACCCAAATCATATGTGCTGTGCCTGGATGTGCCTCTGAAGAGCATCGAACTGTCTCTGCATATGGACAGGTTTTCACTCAATTTTTTAAATCCCAAAGCAGTATCACAGAATTTTTACAATTAAAAAAGGACCTTAGAGGCTAAATCTTCCACTCATTGTAGGAGTCTTGTACAATGTGCCTGGAAAGTTTTGACCGTCTTCAAGCTTGACCACTTTCTATCATATAAACATCTAAAAAAGGCATCATATTCCTTTATTTAGGTAGCTCCAATGTTTATTACATTGGTAAAATATTAAGACAAAGTCTGTATCCCTGGAACACATTTAATGCCTCAGTTCTGAAAAAGTCATTGTGCACCATGAAAATTAGGTATAATTGGAAAATTGCTTGTATTAGCTGGATATAATGTATTTTTAGACACACAGAAGAAAAATTGTACATAATGTATTTGTTTTAACACCTGAAGTCATCGTTAATGTTGGTAGTCTCCTCTGATTTCTGTCACTATGTGTTAATACATTATTCACAAATTTATTTACTCAAATATTTCGAGTTCTTAGTATGTGTCATGTAGGTTACCGGTTCATGAAAAAGATCAAAATTCAATTCTTTATTGTAATTATTATGTTTTACACAGTGGGGACTCTCTTGCCCCTTCTGTAGTACCTCAGGGATGATTCTCCATGCCCAGTGATCTTCCTTCTCCCTCATGTCCTACCCTGGACATATCTGGGGTTCATAAGCAGAGGACCACAACCCCTGGGCTAAGTAAAATAAACATGCACAGAAGCTTTGGCCTGCAGGTTCGGTGGAATGTCTTCCTACCGGAGGACCCTGGATTCCAAAGGTAATAAGCTATCTCCTAATGCACCTGGTAGGATTCTTCACTAGCACACCGCTATTGCCCTCAGCTCTTAACCTTCCTTCCCAACTGGTTTTGGGATGAAACTGCTCAAGATGAAAACTAGTCTCTGGTGCCAAAAATACTGGGGACAGCTGTTCCTGAGGACACGACTTCCCAGTTGTGTTACTCCATTTTGTATTGCTGTAAAGGAATACCTGAGACTGGGTAAAGAGGTTTATTTGGCTCACAGTTCTGCAGGTGATACGAACATGGCACCACCATTTGCTCACCTACTGGTGAGACCTCTGCAAGTTTTTACTCATGGTGGAATGCAAAGGGGATGCAGGTATGTCACATTACAACGGAAGAGGGAGGTCCAAGACCCTTAACCAGCTCTGGTGTGAAATAATAGAGTAATAAATCACTCATTTCCATGGGGGAGGGCACCAAAGCCATTCAAGAGGGGTCTGCCCCCCATAACCCAAACACCTCCTATTAGATCCCTTCTTCAACATTAGGGGGTTGCGTGTCAACATGAGAGTTTGAAAAGACAAAACATCCAAATGATATCCCCAGTCCTCCTACCTGCGCATTGCCTCCCATCATGGTCATATTTGACCCTGGTGGTGCTCTCATTCGACCTCTTGAGTTATTGTTGCATATGTGTGTGTGCAAATGCGTATCAGAGGGTAACTCCTTCAAGCAAGCCTGGGACTTAATAGTCACTTAAGTTTCCATCATGATCATACTCTTTATTTATATTTCAATTCCTAGAAGAAAATCTCACGAAACTTAAAACAACAAAGCTGGCCTCCATAGTCACCTTCCTTGCAGGAAATGAATTATCTAAAATTCACAGGGAGGCATATTTGTTATGTGATATGGAAAATATTCTTTTTAATGTAGCACTTTTGGTAGAAAGAACGACAGTTGGGATGAGCTTATTTATGTGCCATGAAAAACTACAACTTTCTGGTAAATATAGCCTCTGAGATGGAACTTAACCTGTATTTCTGGTTTCAACCTTCAGAATCAGTATCTCAAACCATGTCCAATTCAATTAGACTCAGTCATGCTGGGTGTTGGACCAAAATTACCAATGACCTTAGTTAAAACACTCAAACCAAGCCCAAGAAGACAACCAAAACTCATATTGAAGACATTTCTTTCAAGTTCTTAAAGGTATTTTCATATGTAGTATTTCTTATGCTCTGAAGAAATATGTTATCTACTTCATGTAATCCTTTCAGAGATTGAGCAACTAGTATAATGAATGGAAAATTACCTTTCACTTATTTGGCTACATTTCTTTACAAGATCAAGTCCAATTCAAATAAGCCAAAGAATAAAACAAAGAGAAGCTGTCCAAGAATTCTGAATTATTCCTGGAGAAACTGTTATGCAATTACATCACTAAAACCACTCTTAGCACAAAAAGTAGGGAATGTATTTCCAATGTAGTTTTAGTGGCAAAATAAGATCTGAACATAATTGCCTTAAATAACTTAAACAAAATAATCACAAATTCCCTAATTAAGAATCTACTTATGGATCAAGGCAGATCAGAGGCAGGACTAGATTGCAGCTCCAGACAGAGCAGCACGTGGAGGCTTGCACTGTGAATTTTAGCTCCAGGTCGACTGCAAGAACTAACCAGCAATCTTGAGAGGATCCACAGACCCTCTGAAGGAAGCAGACTACTCCTGCAGGACCTGGGAGACACCCCAAATACTGTGAGTGCTCCGACTGCAGAAGTGGAAAAGGGAAACTCTCCTTTCCCGAACACACATCCCCACTGGAGAAGCTGAGGTTTAGAGAAGGAAAACTTCAGTCAAGCTTTTAAGCCCAACTTGCCCTCCACCTGGAAAGAGACTCGGGGGATGTTGCAGGGGGCATGGTGGGAGTGAAACCAGCCCTTCAGTTTGTGTGGGAGCTGGGTGAGGCCTGTGACTGCTGGCTATCCCCGACTTCTCTGAATTGGTGAAATTCATCACAAAAAGATCTTTGCCTAACAACCTGCATGACTCAGCAGAGGCAGCTATAATCCTCTTAGGTACACAACTCCAGTGACCTGGGAATCTCAACCCCATCCCTGACAGCAGCCACAGCAAGATCCACCCAAGGAGAGTCTGAGCTCTGACATGCTTAGCCTTGCCCCCCACCTGATGGTCCTTCCCTATGTGCCCTGATAGCAGAAGACAAAGGGCATAAAATCATGGGAGTTCTAACGCTCCATCTACCAATAATCCCTCTCCACACTACTACAGCTGATGCTTTCTGGAAAGCACCACCTCCTGGCAGTGGTGAGGCCAACCAGCTCAAAAATAGAGCTTTCAACCACCAAAGCTAAGAGCCCTCATGGAGTCCACTGCACCTTCCAATACCTCCGCTGGAATAAGTGCTGGTATCTAAGGCTGAGAGTCCCCACAGATGGTTCACATTACAGGACTGTGTGCAGACAATCCCCAGTACCAGCCCAGAACTGGGTGGACTCAATGAGTGGTTAGACCCAAAGAGAGACAATAATCACTACAGTTCAACTCACAGGAGCCATAGCCACAGGAAAATGGGGAGAGCACTACATCAAGGGAACACCCTGTGGGACAAAAAACTGGAACAACCACCTTCAGTGCTAGAACTTCCCTCTGACAGAGCTTACCCCAGTAATAAGGAACCAGAAAACCCTGGTAATACGACAAAACAAGGCTCATCTATACCCCCAAAAATCACACTAGTTCACCAGCAATGGATCCAAACCAAGAAGAAATACCTGATTTACCTGAAAAAGAACTGAGAAGGTTAGTTAAGTTACTCAGGAAGGGACCAGAGAAAGGCAAAGCCCAGTGCAGGGAATCCAAAACATGATACAAGAAGTAAAGGGAGAAATATTAAAGGAAATAGATAGCTTAAAGAAAAAACAATCCAAAATTCAGGAAACTTTAGAAACACTTTTAGAAACATGAAATGCTCTGGAAAGTCTCAGCAATAGAATTGATCAAGTAGAAGAAAGAAATTCAGAGCTCAAAGATAAGGTCTTCTAATTAACCCAACCCAACAAAGACAAAGGAAATAGACTAATAAAATATGAACAAAGCCTCCACAAAGGTTGGATTTAGGCTAAATGACCAAATCTAAGAATAATTGCTATTCCCGAGGAAGAAGACAATTCTAAAAGCTTGGAAAACGTATTTGAGGAAATAATTGAGGAAAACTTCCCTGGCCTTCATAGAGACCTAGACATGCAAATACAAGAAGCACAAAGAACACTTGGGAAATTCATCACAAAAAGGTCTTTGCCTAGAGACACTGCCATCAAGTTATTCAAAGTTAAAATGAAGGAAAGAATCTTAAGAGCCGTGATACAGAAGCACCAGGTAACCTACAAAAGAAAAGCTATCAGATTAACAGCAGATTTATCAGGAGAAACCCTACAAGCTAGAAGGGATGGGTGCCCTATCTTCAGCCTCCTCAAACAAAACAATTATCAGCCAAGAATTTTGCATACAGTGAAACTAAGTATTACGTATGGAGGAAAGATAGTCATTCTCAGACAAACAGAGGCTGGCAGAATTCACCATTACCAAGGCACCACTACAAGAACTGCTAAAAGAAACTCTAAATCTTGAAACCAAATCCTAGAAACACATCAGAAGATAATTTCTTTAAAGCATAAATCACACAAGACTTATAAAACAAAAATATAAGTTAAAAAGTAAAAACAAAAAGAACCCAAACTGTGCAGGCAATGAAGAGCATGACCAATGCAATGGTATCTCACATTTCAGTACTAACATGGAATGTAAATGGCCTAAATGCTCCACTTTAAAGACACAGAACCATAGAATGGATAAAAACTCACCAACCAACTCTCTGCTGCCTTCAGGAGCCTCACCTAACACATAAGGACTCACAGAAACTTAAAGGAGTAGAAAAAGGTATTTCATGCAAAAGGACACCAAAAGCGATCAGGGGTAGTTATTATTAGATCAGACAAACTTTAAAGCAACAGCAGTTAAAAGAGACAAAGAGGGACATTATATAATGGTAAAAGGCCCTGTCCAACAGGAAAATATCACAATCCTAAACATATATGCAACTAACACTGGGTTTCCCATATTTATAAGACAATTACTCATAGACCTAAGAAATGAGATAGACAGCAACATAATAATAGTGGGGGGACTTCAGAACTCCACTGACAGCACAAGACAGGTCATCAAGACAGAAAGTCAACAAAGAAACAATGGATTTAAACTATATCTTGGGACAAATGGACTTAACAGAGATATATACAGAACATTTCATCCAACAATCACAAGCACAACAATCCAACAATACACAACCTATTCAACAATGCATGGAACTTTCTCCAAGATAGACCATATGATAGGCCATAAAACAAGCCTCAATAAATTTAAGGCAATTGAAATTACTTCAAGCACTCTATCATACCACAGTGGAATAAAACTGGAAACAAACTCCAAAAGGAACCTTCAAAACCACAGACAAATACATGGAAATTAAATAACTTGCTCCTGAATGAGCACTGGATCAAAAACAAAATTGAGTTAGAAATTTAAAAATTCATCGAATTCAATGACAATAATTATACCACCTATCAAAACCTCTGGGATACAGCTAAGGTGGTGGTAAGAGGAAAGTTCATAGCCGTAAATGCCAACATCAAAAAGTCTGCAAGAGCACAAACAATCTAAGGTCATGCCTCAAGGAATTAGAAAAAAGAACAAACCAAACCCAAACCCAGCAGAAGAAAGGAAATAATCAACATCACACTAAATGCAATTGAAACAAATAAACAAACAAAAAATACAAAAGATAAATGACACAAAAAGCTGCTTCTTTGAAAAGATAAATAAAACTGATAGACCATTAGCAAGATTAACCAAGAAAGAGGGAAAATCCAAATAATCTCACTGAGAAACAAAACAGGAGATATTACTAAAGACACCACTGAAATACAAAAGATAATTCAAGGCAACTATAAACACCTTTACATACATAAACTAGAAAACCAGAAGAGATGGATAAATTCCTGGAGAAATACAACCCTCCTAGCTTAAATCAGGAAGAATTAGATACCCCAAACAGACTAATAACAAGTAGCAAGATTGAAATGGTAACTAAAAAAATTACCAACAGCAACAACAAAAAGGTCCAGGACCAGACGGCTTCACAACAGAATTATACCAGATATTCAAAGAATTGGTACCAATCCTTTTGACACTATTCCTTAAGACAGAGAAAGAAGGAACCCTCCTTAATTCATTCTATGAAGCCAGCATCACCCTATTACCAAAATCAGGAAAGGACTCAACAAAAAGAGAAAATTACAGAATGATATCCTTGATGAATGTACATGCTAAAATCCTTAACAAAATACCTGCTAACCGAATCCAACAACATATAAAACAGATAATCTACCACGACCAAGTGGATTTGATACCAGGGATGCAGGGATGGGTTAATATACACAAGTCAATAAATGTGATGCACCACATAAACATAATTAAAGACAAAAATCACATGATCATCTCAATAGATGCAGAAAAAGCATTTAACAGAATCCAACATCCCTTTATGGTTAAAACTCTCAGTAAAATCGGTATACAAGGGACATAACTTAATGTAATAAAAACTATCTCTGACATACCCACAGCCAGCCTAATACTGAATGAGAAAAAGATGAAAGCATAACCTCTGAGAATGGGAACAAGACAAGGATGGCCACTCTCACCATTTCTCTTCAAGACAGTACTAGAAGTTCTAGCCATGACAATCAGAAAAGAGAAGGACATGAAGGACATCCAAATAGGTAAAGAGGAAGTCAAACTGTCCCTGTTTGCTGACAATATGATCGTCTACCTTGAAGACCCTAAGGACTCCTCCAGAAAGCTCATAAAACTGATAAAAGAATTCAGCAAAGTTTCCAGATACAAAATTAATGCACATAAATCAGCTCCTCTATACACCAACAGCGACAAAACAGAAAATCAAATCAAGAACTCGACCCTTTTTACAATTGCTGCAAAACAAACAAACAAACAAAAAACACCAAAAAACCTTAGGAATATATCTAACAGAAGAGTCAAAAGACCTCTACAAGGAAAACTACGTCACACGGATGAAAAAAAATCATAGATGACACAAACAAACAGAAACACATCTCAAGCTCCTGGATGGGAACAATCAATATTGTGAAAATGAGCATACTGACAAAAGCAATGTACAAATACAATGCAATTACCATCAAAAGGCCACCATCATTCTTCACAGAGTTACAAAAAAGAATTCTATAGTTCACCTGGAACCAAAGAGTCCACATAGCCGAAGCAAGACTAAGTAAAAAGAACAAATCTGGAGGCATCACACTTCCTGATTTCCAACTATACTACAGGGCCATAGTCACCAAAACACCATGGTTCTGGTATAAAAATAGGCACACAGACGAATAGAACTGAATAGAGAACCCAGAAATAAACCCAAATAGTTACAGCCAACTCATCGTCAACAAAGCAAACAAACATAATGTGTAGAAAGGACACCCTTTTCAACAAATGGTGGTAGGATAATTGGCTGGCCACATGTAGGAGAATGAAACTGGATCCTCATCTCTCACCTTATACAAAAATCCACACAGGATGGATTAAGGGCTTAAACCTAGGACTGGAAACTACAAAAATTCTAGAAGATAATATAGGAAAAATCCTTTTAAACATTGGCTTAGGTAAGGATTTCATGACTAAAAACCCAAAAGCAAATGCAATGTGAACAAAGATAAATAGCTGGAACCTAACTAAAGAGCTTGTGCATGGCAAAAAGAATAGTCAGCAGAGTAAACAGTCAAACCACAGAGCGGGAGAAAATGTTCACAATCTGTACTTCTGACAAAGGACTAATATCCAGAATCTACAGTGAACTCAAATCAGTAAGAACAAAACAAACAATCCTATCGAAAAGTGGGCTAAGGACATGAATAGCCAATTCTGAAAAGAAGATATACAAATGGGTAATAAGAAGATTAAAGAATGCTCAACATCTCTAACGATCAGGGAAATGCAAATCCAAACTACAGTGCGATACTACCTTACTCCTGCAAGAATTGCCATAAACAAAGAATAAAAAACTGTAGATATTGGTGTGGTTGTCATGATCAAAACTAGGACAAACTGTCCCAGTTTGTCCTTACACTGCTGATGGGAATGCAAACTATTACAGCTGCTATGGGAAATGCTGTGGAGATTCCTTAAAGAACTAAAAGTAAAATTACCATTTGATCCAGCAATCTCACTGCTGGGTATCTACACAGAGGAAAAAAAGTCATTCTTTGAGAAAGATACCTGCACATATCAAACACATAATGTTTATTGTGGCACAATTTGCAATTGCAAAATCATGAAACCAACCCAAATGCCCATCAATCAATGAGTGGATAAAGAAACTGGTGTGTGTATACACACACACACACACACACAATGGAATACTACTCAGCCATAAAAAGGAATGAATTAACAGCATGTGCAATGATCTAGATGACACTGGTGACTATTATTCTAAGTGAAGCAACTCAGGAATGGAAAACCAAACATTGTATATTCTCACTGGTAAGTGGGAGCTAAGCTATGAGGAGGCAAAGGCATAAGAATGATACAGTGGACTTTGGGGACTTGTGGGGAGGCGGGAGAGAGGTGAGACATAAAAGACAACAAATATGATGATGTAGTGTATACTGCTCAGGTGATGGGCGCACCAGGATCTTGCAAATCACTAAAGAATTTAATCATGTAACCAAGTACCACCTGTACCCCAATAACTTATGGAAAAATAAAATAAAAAATCTACTTGTGAAGTATTTTTTATGCACTAGTCATTATTCTAGGAGGTTTACATACACTGATTTATTTAATGTTCTCATCAACCACCCTTAGGGAACACTATTGTCAACCTCATTTTATAGATGAGGGAATCAGACATAGAGAAGTTAAATTACTTGCTCAGTGTTACACATTATAAGTGGCGGAGCCAAGATTTAAAGCAATTAATAATGTAACCATATTTAGGGGAAAGTTCCATTTACTTGAGGAAATAAATTTAATATATATCAGCGTTTCCTTTGCATTTCAGCAGATGGTGCATTGTGCCCCACTGTTACTGATGAACCATAGGGGAAGCTAGGTGAGGCAGAAATCAAGGTTAACAAAGAGCTTCACCATGCAACCAGCAGTCTGCTGCTCAGGAGAAGGTTGTCCTACCTATTCTGTATCATCTTCTCTAAGACACTCCAATCTCTCTACCTTCTGATTATGCCTAATACAGAACACAGTCCAAACCCATCTTCCTGAGACTAAAATGATTCCCCCATGCTTGGTGCCCAAGGCCAATGTTAGTCTCATCTGCAACTTGGCATAACGAATGCAAAATGAATTGTCTCTTTTACTTCTTAGGAACATGACTCAATTATTCATTAAAACATATCTAACTTGACTCCAAATATTTTATTATTGAACATATCAGTATCTGACATGTAATTTATTTTTGACGAAATACATTACAAATATGCTTGCTGTCTGGGTAGAGAGGAGCTGTACAGGGTGGAGAATCAGAGGGGTGGATGGGCATGGGGAGCTGGATGGAGGTTCAGTCTCATCTGGCCTTCACCTGCCTCCCTCTAAGCAATATTGCCTGAGGGGAGAAGCAGTGTGACACCTGCATCCATGATGAAAATCCACTCTACCAACAGAATGACCAGAAATGGAGAAGAGTGGAGTACTGAGGTCCTGAAGGCTGGTCCCAAACTCCTTAGTCGTGAGTTTATTATGTATATGTGTAAGTTATAAGACTATATAATCTTTTAAACTATCATATCTCTATTTTGTCCAGACTCTCAGTTTTTTGAGTGAGTTATACTATATGAATTAGTTGGTAGTTGGTTTTAAAAACTAGGAAGAAATGCAGGTAACTGTTTGCTCACCATAAACTCTGAGCCATATGATACTTCAAGCCATATAAATGTTTCACGCATTTGTAAACTATACTGGTAAGAGGAGCATTCTGTCATTTCACCTCATATGTATTTGTGTAAAATCAACATGACACAACAGTTTGAAACTAAAATCCAAGTGGAAACCTAATTAATAATTTCATAAAATCTACAGTGGTAGTGATTGCTGGAAGGAAAAAAATTATCTGGGTAGTTTTCAGCCATACTGGTATGTAAAATGAATCTTGGGGTGATTAAATGTTGAGTGTGTGAATAAATGAATTAATATGTAAGTGGAATGCTGATAAATTATTGATTGATGGCCTAACAGTCTGTACACCTTAGTTATATCACTGATTATCTGGATGATACTGCTTCCATAAATTTACTTTTCTAGCTCCTTTCTTACCAAATCATCAAGAATGCTGGCTAACCAGGAGCTGGCTGGTCTCGTGTCATCTTTGAGCCAAGGGCCTTCACTCATCACTGTTTATTTCCTTGATTATTACCTGCAACTGATAAATGTGCTTGCTTATGATCATCACTTATGATCATCTCCTCTTCTAACACATGCCCCATGATGCAAGGACTTAGCCTGGCTTGATGTTCCTATAAGGGGGAAATGCCAACTAAAAATAAGAAGCTCAACTCTTTGTTAAAGACAGAATTGTGTCCCCCACTAAATTTGTATGGGAAAGCTTTACCCTCCAATGTGACTTTATTGGAAGAAAGGGCCTTTAAAGAGTTAATTAAGGTTGGATGAGGTCACAAGGATAGGGTTCCAGTATGATAGGACTGGTGTTCTTTTAAGAGGAGGAAGAGACACCAGAGATCTCGCTCCCTGTGCATGGGGAAAAGGCCACATTAGAACAGAGTGAAAAGGTAACTGTCTGTAAGATAGGAAGAACAGTCTCACCAAAAAACCAACCCCACTGGCACCTGAATCTTGGGCTTTCAGCCTCCAGAACTGTGAGGGAATAAGTATCTGTTGTTTAAGGTACCCAATCTGTAGTATTTTGTTAGGAAGCCTGTAATGACTATATGACTAATGTATTCTCTGTGTTAAAAATAAGGAAAGAAACATCCTTTAGAAAGCTTGTACACCTTTCTGATTTTGAAATGTATATAAATATTTTTAAAAAGCTAACTTAATCCCCTGCTAGTTTCAAGACCCAAGGATGCTATTCTCAAAGGCCGGGCAATCATCACTTTGAACATGGATGAACCTGGAAACCATCATTCTCAGGAATCTGACACAAGAACAGAAAACCAAACACCGCACGTTATCAGTCGTAGGCGGCTGTTGAACAATTAGAACACATAGACATGGGGAGGGGAGCGTCACACACTGCAGTCAGTTGTGGGGTGCTAGGGGAGGGACAGCTCGGGGAGGGGAGGGAGGGATAACGAGGGGGAGAAATACCAGACATAGGTGATTGGGGGATGGAGGCAGCAAACCACCTTGCCATGTATGTACCTATGCAACAATCCTGCATGATCTGCACATATACCCCAGAACCTAAAGTACAATAAAATAAAAAGAAAGTTATCAAGGAAGATAACACCTCCTTGTCTGTAAGGACTGGGAGGGTAACTTCAGCAGGTATCTTACTCCAAGTTGCAAGACAACCTCCTTTTATAAAGACATGAGAAGTTTATTTTTCCTTTGGATGAAGCCAATTGTCTAACACAGATGGTTACCCCAATTACTAAGGGAATTTAGGATGAAAGGTGTGTGACAAATGGTGCTGTAAAGTCGCCGTGAGGACAAGTTATTGTTTACCTTGAGAATCTGAATGTAAAAGGTTATACCTGCTTGTTATATAAAAAGGTGAGATTTTTTTTTCTCTCTTTGCAATTTCTTAGCTTATTTCCTGAGATGTGCATCTTACTCTGGTTTAATGCCTTTTCAATAAAACTGTTTTCTTTCTCTTCCACCTTTGTGGATAAATTTTCTGGGTTAGGAGGAGATTTTGTTTTCAATTATATTTCTCTAACACTTCCCAGTCCCAATGAGAATATCAGGCAATATATAAACATCTGTTAAATTAATATCTATATGTCCCCATCTATATCAGTCCATTTTGCACTGCTATAATAAAGGAATACTTGAGGCTGGGTAAATTATAAGTAAAAGAGGGTTATTTGACTCATGGTTGTGCAGACCACTCAAGAAGCATGGCACCAGAATCTGCTTCTTGTGAGGCCTCAGGAAGCTTACAATCATGGCAAAGGGGGAGCTGCTATCTAAGAGGGAGGGAGAGGGAGGGAGAGAGGAGGGAGGGAGGGAGGGAGAGAGAGGGAGGGAGGGAGAGAGAGGGAAGGAGGGAGAGGGAGGGAGAGGGAGGGAGGGAGAGGGAGGGAGAGGGAGGGAGAAGGGGGAGGGGGGAGGGGGAGAGGGGGAGAGAGGGAGAGGGAGAGGGGGAAAGAGAGGAGGAGGAGGGGGAGGGGGGCAGTACTCACACTCTAACAACCAGATCTCGTAATAATAGAGCAAGAACTCAGCCATTACCATGAGGAGGGCATCAAGCCATTCATTGAAGGATCTGCCCCCATGACCCAAACACCTCCCTTAACTACCTCCAACATTGGGGATCACATTTCGACACGAGATTTGGAGGGGCCATACATCCAAACTGTATCACCATCTCTGTACTACTGCATCTACCCAAATAATGGCAGGTGCTATTAGACTTCATTACATCTTAATTCTGCTGCCCATATCAGATCACCAATGGGAGGCTGGTGATGAGGAACCAAAAGTATAGGCCAAAATTGGTTTCACTCAAGTGGCAATAGCGTGATTTTAAACGTTTGGAAAAACAAGGTTTCTCTGGTTAGTGGAAAATGCTCTGTGCTTACAGTTGCAAGAATTTGGATTTGAATTCAGTTCTTACTCTCTGTGTAAGTCTTACCAGTCACCTAATTTCACCCTGAAGCTCAGTCTCCTCATCTGAAAACGTTTCATGTTCCTTATAGGGTCACGGAGAGGACCAGATGAAATATTACAGCTGTGCTTTGCACAATGAACGTTTGTACCATTCTGCCTTCTTAGCATTCACTAACCTTGCCAGCTAAATGGACTGTAACATTTACCAGCTAGATTCCAAACTGGCTTACTCCTAAAGGAAAGAGAAACTGACTTTTTCCATTTCCAGTTCATCGGTCTATTCTTCTACTCTTCTGAATTTCCTCATAAGGACTTTCTTTCCTTTCAGCATCATTTTCTTTCTTTAATGATGTAGGACATGGTGCTCACAGTTTTGCACATTTAATTTGTTCTGCATTGGGGGTTATGGTCACTAAGGGGGATGCTCTATCAAGTTACCTTGTCTTTTCAGCTACAGAATTCAAGATGTTTAGGAACTGAGGGAATAATATGACTTCACGTGGAAAACAGAATGAAACGAGGCATAACTGCATACTACAAGATAGCAATGCAACTGAGAGCCAGAATAGGTCTAGTGTGTTCTCTATCATAAACACATTTTACATCATAAATATACATTGCAAGTAAACAACCAAGCCTTCTGTTGTGACTTATATGTTTAGGTCTCTCTCTAATTTGGTCTTGAGGTCTCTCTTTGGAAGAGGCCAGAAACCAGCCAATCTCCAGGAGAGACCTGGCCAGGGGAAAAGGTAGGTTCTAGGGTGTCAGTCAGGTAAGGCACAAGGAGGAGGGGGAAACCAAAACGTAGGAACAGAAGAAACCTCTTACTTACACATCCCAGGGATGTCCGGTGAGCGGCGGGAGCCCGAGAGGAAGTCTAGAGGCTACGGGGAACCAGAAAGCAGCCAGAGGGCCTGGAGGTTTGTCCTTCGGCTTTCCCGTGGGGGTGTGGCTTTACTGATGTTAAGAGAACACCTGCGAAGTGGGGCTTATTAACAGGACTCTGGTGTTGACCATTAGGTTTATCATGGTCAGCAGCTGTGTGATGTGTGGGTTCTCAGTCAGTGAGATGAAGAACAAATGGGCCACATCACAAACAACCACTCAGGGAGGGGAAGCGTTACGCAGACCAGAGGTGATACAGTGAGACTGGGCTTCAGACAACTTAGGCCAGGCCTGAAAATGGATGTGGAGGCAGCATCTATTAAGCACATTTACGAAAGTTTCCCATAAAACCTAGCTTTTAAGTCATTTATATTATACTTTAACAAAAACTGAACTGAAAATAATTGGAAATAACACCTTTGGTTTGGACTAATAAGCAGGAATCAAGTTTCTAGGTTGACAATGTCATTTAAATGAAAGCTAAGATACGAGAAAAAATTGAGGGAAATATGTAGCCCTTTACCTCAGGTGTGAAAGTGTTTTTGTTTCATAAAGGCCCTTTTAAGTTTTAGTTTCAGGTTCATCTTCTTGCTATTTTAGTGCAGACTACGAGAAAATATTCTTTTAAGGCTCTAAAACACATGCTTTCATTTGAAAAAAAGCATTTTTCATTGACTCTGTATTTTCCTGTTAGGATTTTTGAGTGTTTCTTTTATCTAGAGGTTTATGCTGCTAAAGAAATTGCCTATGGTCATAGTTTGCAGGCAACAAGGTACCCTGAATTAGCTGCAGGTGGCTCTCATGGTAGGCATGCCGTGGCGTGAGGCTTAACAATGGTTCTCGAATCAGCAGCATCAGTTTTGCCTGAGAACTTATTATAAATGCAAATTCTCAGACCTCACCCAGACTGACTGAATAAGAAACTCTAAGTGGAACCCAGCAATTTGTGGTACAACAAGCCCTACAGGTGATTCTGAAATGCACTAGAGAACCATCACTTTACTGTTACGGAAACCCTAAAGGGTTTCTGCATATCACTTAAGTAATATAAATGTTGACTATTTATATTACTTAATGGTATATGTAATATAAATGACTATAAATGGTCTACATTTATATTACTTGTAAATGGTATCACATTATGTAATATAAATGGGCAACATTTTAACATTCTTTGAGCTGGTACTAAAAACCATTTTTATCCTGTTTAACATGGGGTCAGGCTAACAGCAGAGGTGACCATCAAAATTCACAGTTTTGGCTAGTCAGTTCATAGGCACAGTGATTTACCCAGAGGACTCACGTTGAGGTGCAAACATGTCCCTTCTGCTGAGCTCAGACTGAGAGGCCTTTTGAGGCGCTAACTAGCAAAATTTTTTAAATGTCATTGATATTACCCTGCCCTCATCTTCACCCTCATTCTGGGCCTTTGCTGTTTTTGAAACAGTGGCTTTCTTTGTGACTTCATTTATCCTCTCATACTGTGTGCCCTTCCTCAGAACTTGCCAAGACTCCACAGAATTCAATTCACCTGGATTTTTACTGAAGCCTGGAACTTGTCTATCTGCTCCTGTCTTCAGTCTATTACCCACATTGCTCTCTTGGTTCAATCACTTCAGTGACATCCATTGCTCTTGGGTGAGATGATTGTCACAAAAGGGTACGCAGGAGCACTTTGGAATATTAGACTAATAACCTGAATATCTCTTTTTTTTTTAATTTTTATTTATTTTTCTGAGATGGAGTTTCACTCCTGTTCCCCAGGCTGGAGTGCAATGGCACAATCTCGGCTCACTGCAACTTCCACCTCCCGGGTTCAAGTGATTCTCCTGCCTCAGCCTCCCAAGTAGCTGGGATTACAGGTACACACCACCATGCCCCCCAGCTAATTTTTGTATTTTTAGTAGAGATGGGATTTCACCATGTTAGCCAGGCTGGTCTTGAACTCCGACTTTAAGTGATCCGCCCACCTCGGCCTTGCAAAGTGCGAGGATTACAGGCGTGAGCCACCTTGACTGGCCCTCTGTCTGACTTTACAGGATTGTTCTGAGTCTCAAGTGACAAAAGTACATGAAGGTGCTTATAAACAGTAGTAAACTGCAGTGTGAATGGTTCCTACTTAGAACTTCATATGTAAACAAATGTCAGGTGTTTTTGTTTGTTTTGAAAAATATATGCATGTTACTTTCATAATTATTCATAAAAGGACACAGACCTGCTGGATAGGATTCCAGATCTCTGATTATCTGTGACAGGATCATTAGCCAATATGAGAAATAACTTCTTCGTTTTAAAATCGACAGCTTTAGATTTAAAGCTCTTAGTCTTTGAGAGGCTAGTAACAGAGAATAGCTGAAGTCAAGGAACAGGGATTCTAACCACTGATATTCAGCATAACCTTGAAATGAGATCTTGCTCTCACCAAATTGAGAAATAAAGAAATGCATCATACACACAGTTGTTGACTGAAAATATGTAGTGCTACAAAAAATGTAATCTTTCAAATATTCATGACAAAAAAACAAATGAAGAAACACTAGAAGTAGTGTTCCTTAAGCCTATTCGGAGCTATGAGTATATATATTTTAGTCTACCACTACATTAAAAATGATAATTTCCCCCATGTAAGCAATAAACATGTGCTTACTCTATGCTGTGAGACTCTTATTATTTTACAAATGACTTTACAAATGATTCCCCATTGTCTTAATCTGATTTCAGATTTCCAGAACACATAAAATGCTGGGCAAAATAAACTGTATTATGAGAACGTGGGGATTTGGGATTTTGATATCCTGCTGAGACTATAATGGAAGTATTCTGGTGGAAAATTCTTTTGTTATTCTGGACAAAGGAGTCGTCAAAATTTAATGTTTTCCCTCACTCCAAAGAGCATTATTCTGACACTTGAAATGCTTATGTCAACATGTTAATCTTCGACCCAAATGAAGGCGTTGCCATGGAAGAAAACCTGGCAAAACTATAAATAGTTTTTGTATCAGAGTATAAATAGCGAAAAGATGGAAACTAAAATTTGAGGAATTTTAGGATGGTTTGAGAAGAGACTTTTTATGTGGGTTTTGGTGGGGTCTAGGGAAACCACAAGGGACAGTGGAGCTGCTAACAGCCCTCATCCATAAAGCATGAGGGGGAGGAAGGAGTTACCAGAACCTGGAAAAGAGAGAGTTTTCAAGGAGAACACTGAGAGGCTTAGAGTCAAAGGACAGAGCCAGGCGAGAGAACCTTGACCAGAGGGAGCCTGCAGAAGGAATATCTGAACTTACTCTGCCCTCTTAGGAGGGGTTGCCCACTGTCTGAACCACATAGGAAACAGGGAGTAAAACGGCCCAAGAGTCTGACCCAAACCACTCAGCCTCCTGCACAGTGGAAGAAAGTAGACTGGAAGGGGCAAACGGAGATATTCAGCATAGACTTTCATGGTAATTTACCTAGCCCAAAGCCTGGCACATGACAAATACTCCTAAAACAAAGTCACGTGAAAGGATAAATGAATCATTCAGTGACCTAAACTGCGCACACTGGCATAATTCATTTTTTCCTGGTCACTTTTTGAGTTTCATGTAACAGACTCAGTAAAACACTATGATTTCAAGAATTTGCTAAAATAAAAAAGTAGTCTTATTCTCTCCATCTAACTTTATATATCCCTTTGTATTTCTCCAATGGTACTTGCTACATTTTATCTGATGGTAATTAGTGAATACTATTAGTTGTACAATGACAAGCTTTTTCTCTCTAAGGAGGCATACACACCTATTCACACTATGGATGTTCTACTTCGTCTAGAACAGGACCACAAACATAGTTGCTTCAATAAAAGTTTGTAATCACATATATTCAAATATAAGAACTATGCTATATTACACAATTTGAAATTTTCTGCATTTAATTTAATTTATTAATTTATTTATTTATTTTACTTTAAGTTCTGGGGTACATGTACAGATTGCACAGGTTTGTTACATAGGTATACACATGCCATGGTGGTGGTTTGCTGCATCCATCACCCCATCATCTACATCAGTTATTTCTCCTAATGTTATCCCTCCCCAATCCCCCCCACCCCCCTGCTATTCCTCTCCTAGCCCCCCATCCCTCAGGTCCCAGTGTGTGATGTTCCCCTGCCTGTGTCTGTGTGTTCTCATTGTTCAACATCCACTTACGAGTGAGAACATGTGGTGTAATTTAGTAGCATTCATTTGTTCTGAAAATCACTAAGCACCTGTTTTTCATCCAGTACTGTTCTGAGCACTTGGATTTCAAAGACGAATAAGCAACCTGCCTGTCCTACTAGGGCTTACATTGTGAGAGGAGAGGATTGCCAATTATCAATCATGAAATGACTCACTGTGCTAGGAAGTGTCACAAGATGAATCCTCATGCTGGCAGGGGCAAGAGTAGAGAAGAGTGGGGCACGGAGGAAAGAGCAATGCTGCAAAGTCCTACATGCACATAGTAGACTCCATATGAATGAAATCAGGCCATATTAGAAAGGGTTTCCTGGAAGCAGGATGTATTTTCTAATATTTAGCTTGGATTTCTACAATGTCAGTTCCTCTTTTTATTACTTAAAAGGTGTCCTGGTTACTGAACCTACCCAGTAACTGCAACCAGAATGAAGGGAAACTGGGGAGCAGAGGAAGAAGTGAGAAGTCTGGGGAGGGAGTTTATTGCCAACATGAAAACCAAATATGAGCTTAAAGATCATCTCCTGAACAGAAGAGAGATTTGGTGACGCTAACATGTAGAGTGCGGAGGAGGAAGTACACCCAATTATTTAAAGCTAGGGAGAAGAAAAGCATGGGCTGTGGGAAGGAATAATGATACCCTGATTTCTTTCTGATGAAAACGAGTGTGAGACAGTGGGAGGGGTATTGTCTCTGTCACTTATCTACTTGACTAACTACCTCAGCAAATTTTATAATCTATTTGTGAGTAAAATCTTTACTCATCATATCTTAATTGGAGAAGTGTGGAGAAGAATGTTGCTGGTCTTGAAGGATTTTTAGGAAAAATAGCACAGAGATAGACAACTTGGTTAGTGCACAAGAGATGTTTGCTAATCACTGTAATCTTACTTAATACTTGCCATTTCTACTTTGGGGGTCAGCATCCTTAGAATTACATCACAGTACCCCCTCCTATTAAAGGTATTTGCGTATAGCACTTTGACTGCACTGAAACCCTCATCCACCTTGGTGAAGTAAATGTCATCAGAAAGACTTCAGTGCTTGAAGAGCCATATTTCACAGATTCTCCTGAGTTTTACCTGTAGGACTCTAGAGAAATGCTAACCTCCTGTCACAAAAGGCAAATGTAGACAGTCCAGTGGTGCCTAAGGGACAGAGAGTGACATACACCTGCTGGATAGGATTCCAAATCTCTATCTCTGACAGGTTTATCAGCCAAT
The DNA here is from genome assembly GCA_036589455.1 of Ateles fusciceps. Classification (NCBI taxonomy): domain Eukaryota; kingdom Metazoa; phylum Chordata; class Mammalia; order Primates; family Atelidae; genus Ateles; species Ateles fusciceps. The sequence goes on along the minus strand of JAZHEH010003061.1, from coordinate 4,845,590 downwards.
ATGAGAAATAATTTCTATGTTTTAAAATCAGTATTAAGTTGAAAATGGCCAAGCATATGAACTGAAGACATTTCTCTGCATTTTCTCCCATAGGTTGCTATCCAGCTGAAATTTCAGATGTGACCCTTGGCCAAAAAGCTCATTAAAAAAAAATTCGAGAACAGTTTTCTGCCAACTAAATATTATTAATGTTTTTCTCTATATTTCCAATAAGAAAATAGTTCACTCTTTCCACAGTGAAGCATTTCAGAAAAGGGTTTATTTTCTACTTCTGGGCATATATTCTATAGTTTGAAGAACATAATTAGAGATAATTAATGCTTTCCTTAGGTAATGTGATCCCAAATAACTATGTTTGAGACACTTCCAAATTTTACTCCTCAAAATAAAAGTGTGCTTGGATATATAATCTGGCATTTAAACTTCTCATCCTTATATTCTGGATATGAGGCAGGTGGATCACCTGAGGTCAGGAGTTCGAGACCAGCCTGGCCAACATGGTTAAACCCCCATCTATACTAAAATTACAAAAATTAGCTGGGCATGGTGGTGGGCACCTGTAATTCCAGCTATTTGGGAGGCTGAGTCAGGAGAATCACTTGAATCAGGAGGCTGCAGTGAGCTGAGATCATGCCACTGCACTCCAGCTTGGGTGACAGAGTGAGACTCCATCTTAAAAAAAAAAAAAATTATTTCACTTAAATATAAAAATGACCAATAAAAGAGGCGTGACCAATCTCCACATAACATTAATGCAGTATACTAAGCCTAGTAAAGTACACTTATAGATTCCAGAATGGGAATCAGTAGCTATCTGCTTTCCATCTCAAATTAAAATACATTATACTCCACTTCAGCAGGATACAGGTTATTAAAATGATAAAAATGATCCAATATAAATTTTAAGAAACTTAAAATAGGCAGGGACTGAAAGACTTTACTCATTAAAAATGAATAAAAGAAGACGGATCATAGAGTACAAACATTTCAGCTCTTGTATTTTAATTCATATATATATACAGGCATTAACTAGTAATTTTTTGTGGGACAATTGTAACTTCTATATAAAATATCCCTTTTCTATGTAATGCTTTTGTAATTCATGTCACTCAAGCTGCAGTAAAAACTCAGAGAAGGAAACAGAATACAACACAGGATGGCTCAGCAATTAAACATTCTGTGCCCCAAATCGTGTTATTCATTGAAAAAACTGTAGCTAATATGTTCAAGTTTTACTCATTTTCACTGTCTGCTCCTGCATTAAATATTCAAAGAGCCCTTGGTATAATGAAATAGTTGTCAGAAAAAAACTTTTTTTATTAACATTGTAATCAAGATGCCAGAAATGAATTTTCTACCAGCTTCTAATAAGTAATGCATTCTTGAGAAAAAACACCAATAAAAAATGTAATATTTCAAGCTAACTATACATTTTAAGCCACTGAATCAACTTTTGGAGAAATAACATGTGGTAATTCCTACATATATAAAAATTTCTGCTAATTTTACCTTAAGCCTAACCCAGTATTTCTGTATACTTTAATGCTGCAAGGAAATTTAAGATACCTTTAATACTATCTATTGATCAAAATATGCGGTGATGTGGTAAATTTTGTTTTAAAAAAAATATATATTTTTTTACCAGTAAAAATGTACTATGGACATGCTTGCCATATTGGTACTTTAAAATAAGAGGGCAAGTACATACTTTCCTGGACAGTTTCTGTATACAGAATACATTTCTTCTTCTAACTTCTCATTACCCAATATACTCACTCACCTCTCTGCCTTTCCTGACTCCTCAAGCCAAAATTTCACTTCCCACTTTTTAGCCTGTATTAGAGTAGTGTGTCCCAGACTGAGTACTATTGCTATTTAGAGCTAGATGAATTTTTATTACAGGAAGGTTGTCCTGTGCACTGTAGCATGTTTAGCAGCATATCTGCCATCTATACTAGATGCTAGTAATATGACCACCATTTCAGGATGTGACAACCGACGCTCTCCAGATATTGCCATATGTCCCTGAGGAAGAAAACCACCCCTACTTGAGAACCACCATATTAGAGCAACTTGCATACATAACATCATATTCACCTTTGAACATATTTCTCATGGTATGAAACTTAGCTCAGAGGTGACAGTAAATATTTGTTAAATGGATGCAGAATACGATGGTGTTTTAGTATGGCAGCACATTTCTAGAATGATAAACATGTTACTCATATATTAAGTTCTCAGTTCCACTTAAAAACTTAAGAATACTTCTGCATCCATTTTGAATTTGTTTATTTACCAGTGTTTGGAAGAGAGAGAGAAGAGAAGACTGTTTTTCCAATATGACAGATCACATTTGATTTATGTGGCTCATAAATTTCTAATGGGATTCAATTCCTTGTAGAGTTTTTTTTTTTCTTTTAGTCTAACTACTACAAAAAGATGACATCCAAATCTCTTCCAAAAGAGAATAATGGAGGAGGAAAGGAATACAAAAATAAGACAGAAAAGAGCAAGAAAGAGGCGAGGAAGGAAAAAAGAATAAATGAGCAAGATAAAAAGAGGCGTTTTCTTACTTATAAGCCCAATTATTAAAAAGTTGAATTTAATTAAAAATATTTTTAAAGGGAAGTATGTGTTAACACTTGAAAATAGTAAGACTCCAATTATAAGTTATTGAATTTTCCCTTACATTTAATGCTACAGTTACTTTTCTAACACAAGCAAGGGAGAAAAACAGAAAAGAAAGAAGGAAATGAGAAAGGAAAAGAAGAAAATGGAGTAAGGAGAAATTATATGAGAATAAGAAAAGTAAAACACAAATGCTTTTAAAAGTGCATTTAGATTTCTAAAGGATCACAAGACTTTTTATACAACAGACATTTTGATTAAATAACATTTAAATAATGATTCAACGCAGTTTGAAATGGTAATTTTCCCACAGACTATGAAAAATTAGAGATAGGCCAGACATGGTGGGTCACACCTGTAATCCCAACACTTTGGGAGGCTGAGGCGGGCACGTCATCTGAGGTCAGGAGTTCAAGACCAGCCTGGCCAACATGGTGAAACCCATCTCTACAATATATATATAAAAATTAGCTGAGCATGGTGGCATGCGGCTGTAATCCCAGTTACCCAGGAGGCTGAGGCAGGAGAATCACTGGAACCTGGGAGGCAGAGGCTACAGTGAGCTGCAATCACACCACTGAACTCCAGCATGGGTGACAGAGCAAGACTCCAACTCAAAAAAAAAAAAAAAAAAAAAACAAAATTAAAGAAACAAAAAAAATCACTTTGGGTTTTATTGATCATAAGGTAAATACTTATGCTTATTATTTGGGAGCAAATACACAAGCTTTTTTCCCAGATAATACTTACTCATTTAAAAGTTAAATTTCATTAATGAGTTCTACATTTCTCAGTTGAGAAAACATGAGAAAAATGCCCAAGTAATGAGGAAACATTCATTCAAGGTGGTGAGCCTTTCTGCTTGTCATCAAGGAGAAATGTACACAGTGGTCAGGGCACAGAGTCTAGATATGTGTTGAGCCAGGATCTGGCACCCTGCTTTTTAGCCATGTGAGCTTAGCTTTCGGTTCTCCCAGAAGTAAACCAGAGACAAGCATCAAAAGGTAAGTGGTCTGCCTGAGAGGGATCCCAGGAACACTGGGAAAGGAGCAAGGAGGTGAGAAAAGAAAAAAAGTAAGTAAGTAAAAAAGTGTGTGTCAAGTTGGCCCTCCGAGAGAAACTAAATCCCATCTCATAGTGAAACTCTGGAGTGTTGTGTATAAAAAATACACATCAGAGTTGCCCCAAATGAGGAAGATGGATATTTTCTCTTCTTTCCTTTCCCAGCAGTTTCCTGTATTTCATTGGTAGAGGGCTGTTCCCTGAGGCATTAACCCTCTGGCACTCCAGCTGGTCCTGCAAAGGACTGAGACTGTGCCTGGTGTTTGCAGTAAGCAGTGTCAGCTATTACTACTTTATTTTTGATTGATACTATAACACCAGTATGATCTTTCTAAATTATATAACAAAATCTAAGTTAAAATATCACAAATTAAATACAATAAGTATTCATGGGTATTTGGTATTATGCTAAGTCCTAGGCAATTATTTGGATAATTGCAACATATACACTGCGATACGGTTTGGCTATTTCCCCAACCAAATCTCATCTTGAATTGTAGCTCCCATAATCCCCACATGTAATGGGAGGGACCTGGTGAGAGGTAATTGAATCATGGGGGTGGGTTTTTTCCTGTGTTGTTATCGTAATAGTAAGTAAGTCTAATAAGATAGGATGGTTTTATAAAGAGCAGCTTCCCTGCACACACTCTCTTGCCTGCCACCATGTAAGACATGCCTTTGCTCCTCCTTTGCCTCCTGCCATGACTGTGAGGCCTCCTTAGCCATGCTGAACTGTGAGTCCATTAAACCTCTTTCCTTTATAAATTACCCAGTCTTGCATATGTCTTTATTAGCATCGTGAGAATGGACTAATGCACACTGGAAACTGAGACTTCATTTGGTCATTTTGGACTCCATGCCACCAGGATAACAGGTACTAAAAGGGGATAATGAATCCTACCATTAATTGAAAATACTCATCTGCAGGAAGAGTACTGATGGAATCCAAAGGGTGGAATCCAAATGCCTCTATTTCCGCATGTCCAGTGTCAAATGTTCATAGAATCATATAGCATTCTATATAAATAAGACCCCAATAATTAAACTTTTCCACGTTTCTCTATCACTTAAGGGATCTTGGAAGCTGAGTTTCCTTTGCAGCCAAAGAGAACATGAAGTGAACAGAAGAATTGGCAAGTCATAAGTACAAACGATAACTTTAGGGTCTGTTACAGAAAAAAGTATTGTATCTTCTATATTTTCATTTTTATAATTTTATAAATAATTCTAACATTTAGCTACTTTTCATCTACCTCTCTTGCCCATCATAATTTTCTAAAGGGTGTAGTGTTGGCTAACTTTATTATTCAGTCTATGGTCATGAATATTGAGATGGGATTATGATATAAAAAAAAAAAGAGAGGGAACGAATATTACTCAGAACTCCTAGATTCACTAACTGAGAAGACTTTAGCGTGCCTCTATTTTTTAATTGAACATGGTTATGTGACATCAAACAATAACATTGTCCCTCCTCCAATGTGGAAGTATAAACACTTATGTGCAGGTGGAGTAGAGAATTTTAGAGAAACGGCAGGGTGGAGAAAGTGGGTAGCAGCAGAGAAATCTCCATTACCACCAACAATTTGGAAGGAATGTGTGAGTTTTCTATGGCTCACCTCACAGGAGAAAGCTGAGCTTTAGCTTACTTGCTGGAATCCCATTCCAGAGGTCTAGCCACAAGGAATGGATTTTTAAGCAGCAGGAATCTATGGCATACACTGCAGTAGTCAGTCATAGGAGACACTGACAGGAATCGAGCTGAAACAGATTTCACTCATCAAGGAGATTTACAGATAGAAGGGTCCCCAACATTGGGTCCCCAGAAACACACATTGGAGACCAACATTTGGAGGCAACCATATAGGAAGCATTGAGGATCTCTTCTTCTTCCCCCTTAGTTTCCATTCCCAAAACACTGAGGCAAAGAAGGACCTAGAAGAGGATGGGGAAGGAGAAGTGAGAGGCACATCAGGCTCCCTTTTACACACCAAATCCTGTAGGCCTGAGCATGTCTGGAGAGGGCAGCTGGGCAGGGTCTAATAGGGAGGAGGCTGGAGGAGGTGGGAATAAGTTTCCACAAGGCATAGTTAAAGGTAGTTGTCGGAGAAAACAAAAAACCATTTCATATCTATATCCTACCAATTTCAGTTATCTGAAAAAAAAAAAACTGAATACTCAGAAAAAGCCAGAAAATGACGGAACAGGAAATAAACTAAAACTAAAACCAATTATATTGTCAGCGAGTTATTAGAATTAAGAATCCTCTTCTGTTCCCATATGTTTTTAATGTTTTCATATAATACATGTAATAAAAAGATAATTATGCCAAATTCCATATACCATAGTTGATTATATATATACACACACACGAACATACATAGATGCATGCACACACACGCTCACACAGTTGGCCCTTGATATCCATGGGTTTTGCATCCATAGATTCAACCAACTGCGAATGGAAATATTTTTAAAAATTGCATCTGTACTGAACATGTAAGGACTTTTTTCCTGTTATTACTCCATAAACAACACTGCGTAACAATCATTTACTTAACATTTACATTATTTTTGGTATTCTACATAATCTAGAGATGATTTTAAATATATAGGAGGATATGCAATCTTATATGCAAATCCTACACCATTTTATATCAGGGACTTAAGCATCCATAAATTTTGTTATCCCATGGGAGGTCTTGGAGCCAATTACCCATGGATTCCGAGGGATGACTGTCTGTATGTGTGTATGTGTGTTGGGGGGAGGGGTGTACACATAAATGTAAACCTATAAAGGTGAAGCAAAAGTTTTATAGACACGGTATTTTTCTCAGAGTAAAGCTATAACACTATTTATTAGATATTTTAGAATTGTATTCATATTTATAAAGTTTAGAAAACCTTGAAGGAGCATGAGCATGGATTCAGGGAATCAAGTTTTGAATATTTCTGCATCTCTTGGCAAGACTGTCTTATAAGCTCAACTACTTTTCTCTTTCTGGAAATATCCTGCATTATAACCTGGGATATATGAAAAGGGATAATTGTAGTTTTTTAATTGGACACTATCAGAAAGCACAAAATCTTAAAGGCAGACTACCTACCTAGTACCTTTAGCTTTATCTTTGATATAGGTATAAAACTTAATATATCCAAGAGGAAACAAAGATGGGTTCAGAGTATTTTCATCACAGTTAAAAAATTACCTGTATGTTCTCTTTTCCAAGGATCTTTCATGAATGAATACAGTGTCCTCTTACTTATTTTTATTATTGCCATAATATAATTTATTCGGTTCTGAAGTTTGAGCCTGCAATTGGCTTTTTTGACTCATACTGACATTTTTAGTCATCTCTTAGAAATGCCCGATCTCAAATGCATATAATCACCAAAATATAATAAATCACAAAGCAACTTGAAGGAAAAATTTTTGAACAGTAATATCCTAGAAGCTTATCAGGTGGCAACTTTGACACATGAAACATATCTGAGTTTCAAACAAAATACCAAGCCTGCCCCTTGGCCCATTTCAAAGAAAATCTTGTAGTTTTTTATATGAAATTAGCATAAAATGAGATTTTCCTGACGGAAACCCTAGAGCACAGGATTTTACATTTGAAGTCAGGATTTAGGGAATTATTATCATTTTTGGGGAAGATACCAAGACCAGAAATCCACTGACTCTTTTATACTGAATTGAAGAAAATATCATGGTCATAAATATTAAAAAGTAGATTTTACTTAGTTTTATGGAAGTTAAAATCACCAACAAGTCAGCCATTCCATACAGCTTCAGTATGAAATATATCATAGTTATTAAAATAATTTATAAAATTATAATTCATGAACACTAAAAAAACTGATATTCTCTATTAACCACAACTCTGCATTTTTAATGATACTTCAATTCACTATAGCAAAAATCATTAGTACTATTTATAATAACACTGATGTTAAATTTTAGTTTAGTATTCAGTTTACCTTATTCTCAGGTCCCATGTGTTACTTACTCTGTGAGGTTTGAGTATCTATGAATTTCTTTATCAAGGCATCAGTAGTTTGGGTATAAAGACTGAGAGCATATTTTAGAGACTGAAGATCTGGGCTTTTCTCCAAGAAATTCTTTTTCAGGCCATTTCCTCCTGCATGAAAATATTGCTACAAAGAAAAAAAAGGGAGAGGCATTTAGAGAGGAGTATTCGAAGAATGAATTTATTACTCTAATAGAGAAGCTCAAATTGAATAATACAATTTGATCGATGTAAGATAGGTACAAAAAATGGTGCCACCATTTTCCCATTGCTAAGTTATTATCATCTAATTCAGGTCCCGTAGATATCTCTGAAATGACACTCAACATCACAGACCTCATATCTCAGAAGGCCTACGCCTTTTTCTCTTAGGCAAAACTTTAAACAAAAGAGATCATGCTGATATAGCAGTCAGAATCTTTATAAGAATAACAGGTTTGGGTAACAATTATTGACTTGGTTATGGACTTCTGTTTCTTGAACATGAGAAAAATACCTAGAGTTGTCAAAATTTCATAGGGAAGGTAGCTTCTGGCCACATATTTCCAGATACCAGTTTGAGATTGTAGGTCAGGTGTCTGCCACTCCATGTGCCCCATTATCTAATTACACCATGGTGCAGCTATAGGCCAACCTGATGAAGCAGAGTGGTCCTTGGAAATCCAACAGCCCTTGAACACTGTATCTGATAAATATAATACAACCTTTTTTTTTTTTTTTGCTATTGTTATTCAACCAAACTCAAAATATTCCAATATTTACAAATAAGATAATAGAGAAGATAGATGCTCATTGACAATAAATACGGTCACTGAGGATGTTAGCAGTTTTCATACTACAAGTGTTATACACAGACATCTCTTTGAAATGCAGACTGTCTCATGATATATGAAAGAACTAAGCATTTTTTCTGTTTATAAATAATGTATTTATAACATTCTATTAAGGTTAGATAAATGGTTCTCTTTCTCTCTTCCTGTACCAACAATGCTAGAAGAAACAAAACACTCACTGGTAACTGTGATTCAGTGTGACCTATAATTAGCACAGAATAAAATATGTTGAAGAAGGTCAAGAAATTATTCAGAGACACTCTCCTAAATGGGCACATGTCATTCTTCTTTCCCACTCCTTAAGAATTTCTAAGGCAGGACAATTCAATGAGCTGAAATATCAAAATTATCTCAGTGTTCTCCCTTATTCAAGGGGATATGCAGAAACATTTTATGAATATTAGCAAGCATCTGGTTGTACTTTCAGAGAGTATAATGTTGAGGAGATTCAGGGTGTAGGCCAGAGAAATTAGGCAATTGGAATGTAAACTTAAGAAAGACTGGTACAATTACAGATACCCTCCCCAGGGGAGAAAAAAACCTATGGTCCTTTGAAATTCCTTTACTGAATCTAGCTGGGTGCTCTGTGAAAACACAGGCTTTGGCAAAAACTACATATGGTTATGTAACGAGGCACAGGAAAAAATGTCTTGTCTTTAGAAGAAGAAATAAATAATAGTTTAAATTGTTCTACACCTGGATCTTATAAAGAACATTAAAACATTTTCACATGCAGAAAGTATTTAGAGCATTATTAGTCCAGAACTGTTTCAGGTGCCTTAATGGATGAAAAAAGTATGACAATTCCTTTCTTTGAGAAACACAGTATTTAAGGATGGAAAAAAGATTATATGGATATATTAAGGGGGATAGATGTAAATGTATTTAGATTGGTCTCGACTCTGTATCACCTAGAAGGGTGATGGGGTGCTCTCTGGAATACTGTTTACATAATGAATCAAGGAGCCATCAGAAGAAATAACCCTCCCTGAGAGTAAAGAGCAGTGCTAGAAACTGAGCCAAGAGTAGGAGGGGAACTGTGGAAAACAAAGCACTCTCTCTCTTAATATTTCTCAGGCAGGCCCCAGTCTTATCAATCCTGAGCATCAGTGCTAGATTATAATAATGGAGGACAAGGAGGAGCAGAGAGAGGAGGAGGAAGAGATGGAAGGAGAACCAAAATGATAAAATCAAAATCTGCCATTTCTGGGGCGAAAATGAGCAGAAAAAATTAGTGGGTATTCTGTCTATGATACACATTTGGGTTATTTTCAGTTTTAATTGCCCTGAGGCTACTTTAAAACTCTATACATTTTACAAAAGTAATAATGATAGATGATTTTGTCCACAGTAATACAAATTAATTATTTTGGGTGGACTAAAACTGATTATTGCTCCGTGGGATAAATCTTGCCTTTGTTCCAGCTTTTCTTGTATATGCTTGGTTTCTGGAATTCTCCCTTGACACAGTAGTAACATCTTACTTGGATCCCTCACTAATTGATGACTTAAGTAACATTTTGACACATCTTGTAACTGCATGAATATCACAATTATACCCTCTCTTAAAAGTGTTCTTTTAACAGTGTATAAAAAGTAGCATGAGTGACAGCATTCATACGGATGACCACAGGATTGTCTAATTTGTAAGACTGGACTGCGGGTTCTTCAGTCACCTTAACACTGACAGCATCAGTGGTAGTGTCTTGCTGTGCCGCCTGTTTCTCCCTCTTTTCTTTAATAAATATTTATTAAATGTGTATGGAGAGCCAGACCTTGTGCTGAATGCCAACACTATAAAGCAAAAGAGACACAGTGGTTGCTCCCAAAGGGATTATGATCTAGTAGGAAATGTAACCAACATTTAAACAAATGACTCCAACAATACATGGCAGGTGTTAGAAAAATGATTTGAAAATACAGATAATGAAGGAGGCATGCACTTCTGTTCTCTAAGGCATCAGTAAAAGGCTTCCAAACAAGTGACATCTTTGGTGGTTATGAGTTTTTAAGTACTGCTCTTTTTAACTTCAGCAGCCAGTAGATAATTCACCCTCATGAACTAGAGAAAGAGAACAATCCCACCAAGTAACCAAGAGAAACCCTGGTAGTCTCGGCACTATTTAAGTAGAACTGAAGTGTTTGTAGTTCTCTAAGTATAATTTAGGTATAGCTTTAAAAACACTGTTTTCTACTGTTATTTTATACCCATCAATAACTTGTGCTGCCTCTAGGTACTAGAGGGCCTACAGAAGTTAAGAGACTTGGACTCAACCCAAATGCCCATCAATGATAGACTGGATAAAGAAAATATGGTACATATACACTATGGAATACTATGTCGCTGTGAAAAAGGATGAGTTCATGTCCTTTGCAGGGACATGGATGAAGCTGGAAACCATCATTCTCAGCAAACTAACACAAGACCAGAAAACCAAACACTGCATGTTCTCACTCATAAGTGGAAGTTGAACAATGAGAACACATGGACACAGGGAGGGGAACATCACACACTGGAGCTGATTGGGGGGGTGGGGGATAAGGGAGAGATAGCATTAGGAGAAATATCTAATGTAGATGACAGGTTGATGGGTGCAGCAAACCACCATGGCACATGTATACCTATGTAACAAATGTGCACATTCTGTATATGTACCCCAGAACTTAAAGAACAATAAAAAATCATAATAATAAAAAAAAAGTTAAGAGAGGACATTGCATCCTAAGGATTCCCAAGGCATATTAACACAGTAAAGGCTCTGAGACATACTGTGGTAAAGAAATCTGTGGAATCTTTTATTAATACACCTTGCTGCTAAAAGTATTAGGCCATAGGACACCTGTATCACTGGGCATATATTAATACTTTTGGGGATACAGAGTGTTCCATGGAATATGATTTGGGAAACCCAAGAAAAGAAGAATGTCACTGGATTTCATAAAACTGAGATATTGTTGAGGGCCTAAAAAGCTTCATGGGAGAAGGAAAAATAACTAAACTATTTTAATTATTTTTAAGGTATAAACTACGTACTTGAATCTTTTAAAATAATTTTCCAGAAAGGCATGGTTTTTAATACTAAGGCACTATTTTGTAGGACTCTGGGACTTTGTGGACTTGTCAGGAAATGAAATCATAAATGAGGTGTGTGCTTGTACCTGAGGAAAAGCCCAAGGGTCCCTATGGTTTTAAGTTACAATACTCAACTGACTTCCTGCTTTTTAGCCAGAGTTTTACATGTTATTCCATTAAACTCTCTAGCAGGATATTTTACTGAATAGAAGTTTTGTAAGGGCAGAAACTAATGCCTTTGTCTTTTAAGTGCATTTTTTTTTAATTTTTTTTATTGCATTTTAGGTTTTGGGGTACATGTGAAAAACATGCAAGATGGTTGCATAGGTACACACATGGCAGTGTGATTTGCTGCCTTCCTCCTCATCTCCTATATCTGGCATTTCTCCCCATACTATCTCTCCCCAACTCCCCACCCCCCGCTGTCCCTCCCCTATTTCCCCCAGACAGACCCCAGTGTGTGATACTCCCCTCCCTGTGTCCATGTGTTCTCATTGTTCAACACCCACCTATGAGTGAGAACATGCAGTGTTTGATTTTCTGTTCTTGTGTCAGTTTGCTGAGAATGATGGTTTCCAGGCTCATCCATGTCCCTACAAAGGACACAAACTCATCGTTTTTGATGGCTACATAATATTCCATGGTGTATATGTGCCACATTTTCCCTGTCCAGTCTATCATCGATGGGCATTTGGGTTGGTTCCAGGTCTTTGCTATTGTAAACTGTGCTGTAATGAACATTCGTGTGCATGTGTCCTTATAGTAGAATGATTTATAATCCTTTGGATATATACCCAGTAATGGGATTGCTGGGTCAAATGGAATTTCTATTTCTAGGTGCTTGAGGAATTGCCACACTGTCTTCCACAATGGTTGAACTAATGTACATTCCCACCAACAGTGTAAAAGTGTTCCTATTTCTCCACATCCTCTCCAGCATCTGTTGTCTCCAGATTTTTTAATGATTGCCATTCTAACTGGCGTGAGATGGTATCTCAATGTAGTTTTGATTTGTATTTCTCTAATGACCAGAGATGATGAACATTTTTTCATATGTTTGTTGCCCTCATGAATGTCTTCTTCTGTAAAGTATCTGTTCATGTCCTTTGCCCACTTTTGAATGGGCTTGTTCATTTTTTTCTTGTAATTCTGTTTTAGTTCTTTGTAGATTCTGGATATCAGCCCTTTGTCAGATGTGTAGACTGCAAAAATTTTTTCCCATTCTGTTGGTTGCTGATTCACTCTAATGACTGCTTCTTTTGCTGTGCAGAAGCTGTGGAGTTTGATTAGGTCCCATTTGTCTATTTTGGCTTTTGTTGCCAATGCTTTTGGTGTTTTGGTCATGAAGTCCTTGTCTGCCTATGTCCTGAATGGTTTTGCCTTGATTTTCTTCTAGGGTTTTTATGGTGTTAGGTCTTATGTTTAAGTCTTTAATCCATCTGGAGTTAATTTTAGTGTAAGGTGTCAGGAAGGGGTCCAGTTTCTGCTTTCTGCACATGGGTAGCCAGTTTTCCCAACACCACTTATTAAACATGGACTCCTTTCCCCGTTGCTTGTTTTTGTCAGATTTGTCAAAGATCAGATGGTTGTAGACGTGTTGTGCTGCCTCTGAGGCCTCTGCTCTGTTCCATTGGTCTATATCTCTGTTTTGGTACCAGTATCATGCTGTTTTGATTACTGTAGCCTTGTAGTATAGTTTTAAGTCTGGTAGTGTGATGCCTCCTGCTTTGTTCTTTTTGCTTAGAATTGACTTGGATATGCAGGCTCTCTTTTGGTTCCATATGAAGTTTAAGGTGGTTTTTTCCAGTTCTGTGAAGAAGGTCATTGGTAGCTTGATGGGGATAGCGTTGAATCTGTAAATTACTTTGGGCAGTATGGCCATTTGCACGATATTGATTCTTCCTAACCATGAACATGGAATGTTTCTCCATCTGTTTGTCTCCTCTCTTATTTCGTTGGACAGTGGTTTGTAGTTTTCCTTGAAGAGGTCCTTTATGTTCCTTGTTAGTTGTATTCCTAGGTATGTTATTCTCTTTGTAGCAATTGTGAATGGCAGTTCGTTCTTGATTTGGCTCTCTTTAAGTGTGTTATTGGTGTATAGGAATGCTTGTGATTTTTGCACATTGATTTTCTATCCTGAGACTTTGCTGAAGGTGCTTATTAGTTTCAGGAGATTTTGGGCTGAGACGATGGGGTCTTCTAGATATACAATCATGTCGTTTGCAAACAGAGACAATTTGACTTCCTCCTTTCCTACTTGAATACCCTTTATTTCTTCTTCTTGCCTGATTGCTCTGGCTAGAAGTTCCAGTACTATATTGAATAGGAGTGGTGAGAGAGGACATCCTTGTCTAGTGCCAGATTTCAAACGAGTTTTTTTGCCCATTCAGTATGATATTGGCTGTTGGTTTGTCGTGAATAGCTTTTATTATTTTGAGATACATTCTGTCAATACCTCATTTTTTGAGGATTTTTAGCATTAAAGGGCTGTTGAATTTTGTCAAAGGCCTTCTCTGCATCAATTGAGATAATCATGTGGTTTTTGTCTTTGTAACTGAATGTGATGGAGAGAATGAATCCCAAGCTGGAAAATACTCTTGGGATATTATCCAGGAAAACTTCCCCAACCTAGTAAGGCAGGCCAATATTCAAGTCTAGGAAATACAAGAGAACACCACAAAGATATTCCTCAAGAAGAGCAACCCCAAGGCACACAATCGTCAGATTCACCAGGGTTGAAATGAAAGAGAAAATGCTAAGGGCAGCCAGAGAGAAAGGTCGGGTTATCCACAAAGGGAAGCCCATCAGACTCACAGCAGATCTCTCAGCAGAAACCCTATAAGCCAGAAGAGAGTGGGGGCCAATATTTAACATCCTTAAAGAAAAGAACTTTCAACCTACAATTTCATATCCAGCCAAACTAAGCTTCATAGATGAAAGAAAAATAAAATCCTTTACGAACAAGCAAGTACGTCAGAGATTTCATTACCACCAGGCCTGCTTTACAAAAGCTCCTGAAAGACGCACTAAACATAGAAAGGAACAACCAGTACCAGCCACTCCAAAAACATACCAAATGGTAAAGAGCATCAACACAATGAAGAAACTGCATCAACTAACGGGCAAAACAGCCAGCTAGCATCAAAATGGCAGGATCAAATTCACACATAACAATATTAACCCTAAATGTAAATGGGCTAAATGCCCCAATCAAAAGACACAGACTGGCAAACTGGATAAAAAGCCAAAACCCGTTGGTGTGCTGTATCCAGGAAACCCATCTCACATGCAAGGATACACAAAGGCTCAAAATAAAGGGATGGAGGAAGATTTACCAAGCAAATAGAGAGCAAAAAAAAAAAAAAAAAAAAAAAGCAGGAGTTGCAATTCTCATCTCTGATAAAATAGACTTTAAGCCAACAAAGATCAAAAGAGACAAAGAAGGATATTACATAATGGTAAAAGGATCAATGCAACAAGAAGAGCTAACGATCCTAAATATATACGCACCCAATACAGGAGCACCCAGATACGTAAGGCAAGTTTTTAATGACTTACAAAGAGACTTAAGACTCCCACGCAATAATAGTGGGAGACTTAACACCCCATTGTCAATATTAGACAGATAAACGAGACAGAAAATTGACAAGGATATCCAGGACTTGAACTCAGACCTGGACCAAGCAAACCTAATAGACATTTAGAAAACTCTCCACCCCAAATCCACAGAATATACATTCTTCTGAGCACCACATCACACCTACTCTAAAACTGACCACATAATTGGAAGTAAATCACTCCTCAGCAAATGCAAAAGAACAGAAATCATAACAAACAGTCTCTCGGACCACAGTGCAATCAAGTTAGAACTCAGAATTCAGAAACTAACTCAGAACCGCATAGCTTCATGAAAACTGAACAACTGGCTCTTGAATGTTGACTGGATAAACAATGAAATGAGGGCAGACATAAAGATGTTCTTCGAAACCAATGAGAACGAAGACACAACATACCAGAATCTCTGGGACACATTTAAAGCAGTCTCTAGAGGAAAATATATAGCAATAAATGCTCACATGAGAAGCAAGGGGAGATCTAATATCGACACCCTATTGTCAAAATTGAAAGAGCTAGAGGAGCAAGATCAAAAAAACTCTAAAGCTAGCAGAAGACAAGAGATAACTAAGATCAGAGCAGAACTGAAGGAGATAGAGACAGAAAAACCCTTCAAAAAATCAATAAAGCCAGGAGCTGGTTTTTCAAAAAGATCAACAAAATAGACAGACCACTAGCCAGATTAATAAAAAAGAAAAGAGAGAATACTCAAATAGATGCAATAAAAAACGATAAAGGGGGATATCACCACAGATTCCACAGAAATACAAACCATCTTCAGAGATTATCATAAACAACTCTAATGCACATAAACAAGTAGACATGGAAGAAGTGGATAAATTCCTGGACACTTTCATCTTCCCAAGCCTAAACCAGGAAGAAGGTGAAACCCTGAATAGACCAATAACAAAGTCTGAAGTTGAGACAGCAATTAAGAGCCTACCACCCAAAAAAAGCCCAGGTCCAGATGGGTTCACAGCCGAATTCTACCACACATACAAAGAGGAGCTGGTACCATTCCTTCTGAAACTATTCCAAACAATGCAAAAAGAGGGAATCTTTCCCAAATCATTTTATGAGACCAACATCATCCTGATACCAAAACCCGGCAGAGACTCAGCAAGAAAAGAAAACTTCAGGCCAATATCCATGATGAACATAGATGCAAAAATCTTAAATACTGGCAAAGCGATTGCAACAGCACATCAAAAAGCTTATCCACCATGATCAAGTAGGATTCATCCCGGGGATGCAAGGCTGGTTCAACATACGCAAGTCTATAAACATAATTCACCACATAAACAGAACCAAAGACAAAAACCACATGATTGAGTGCATTTTATAATATGAAATGTGGCAAGAAATAAACTCAGGACAGAGGGTAGTTATGGCAGAGGAGAAAGCAAATTGCCAGGTGATAAGAATGAAAACCTCCCGTTGAAGGGACACAGAGAATTAATATATGCCATAGGCTCCTCACTCCAACAGTGAAGAAGGTGATTTCCATGGTTATGCAAATGCAAACTCGATGAGAATGCTACTTCTTGAAAGTCTTTCACGCAGTGTTCAGAATCTGGAATGACAGCGTCTAAGAGCACCGATCTGATTATCTCACTGGCACAGATGATCAGGAGAAAGGAGGCTGCAGTTATTAGATGGACCTTGGCATTCAGAAGATTTTGCATTCAATTTTGACTCTATGCGCATGACTCTGAAGGAACTGAAAAGGAGAATCTGCATTGTGCTGAGGCTTGGGTTTGGAGGCTATAAATGTGAGGCTGAAGTACAGAAATAAATATCTTAATTATTAGACAAAACCCACTATCCACAGCTCAGTGCAGTATAGTTGACCTTCATTCATTATAATGGGCATTTTGTGGGGGGGATAACATGCTAGAAAGGAATTTGTAAATGTGGGGTTTGAAAGCCTTCTGGATGTTTTCATTATGCCTGTGAAAAGTACCTTATTTTCCATTGACAATAAACAAAAGACCAAGACTGGGTTTCTTAAAATTCCTCTGTGGTCTGCAGCATAATGTAAGAAACTTCAGTTTGATCTGTTTAGATGTTTTATTTAGACTGACCTAAAGTAGCAGGAAAAAAAATGGGCAAAAATCTGTTAGGACAGGTCATTTCCTCCTTATTGAAAAAAAGAATTTGTAATCTCTCAGTTGACAGATTGTGGAGGAGTTGGTTGTTTCGTGCAAAGAAGGATAAAGATGTTAGCTGGATGACATTCTCTCTTCTTCTCTATCCTGGCTGATATTTTCACTGTGGACTTGAAAAACTAAAGGCAGAAAGCATGTTTGACAAATGTGCAGTTGAGCTGAAGCTTAGAAAGGTCCCGGTAGTCTGGTATGCCGGGTCAACATTTCCCAGAAGGAGATGGCAAAGAGAAAAGGAAAAAAACAGAATTCATAATAAATATTCATATTCATGTTTGCCACCAAGTACAGAATGGGGGTGATGTGGCTTAACAACAGAAAATTTTAACAAGTCTTAAAGATTTATTTGCTGTCAAGTTCAACACCATTTCATAAGTGAGAAGGCAGCTATTAAAACGAGTTAAATCTGATCATGCATCAAAATAGGTAGACAGATCAAGAATTACGGTTTGGTAAGGCAAGAACATTCTTCATTGGTTAGAACATGTCTGGGATACTAAATTCATTCTCAGGCTTTATTATTTATAAGAAATATTGAAAGTGGAGGCCATTTAAAGATAGGTAACCAGAATTTCATAAGGTCTAGAAGGCCTGTTATTCAATAAATGGTTTCAGATGACATGGGATGGCATGATAGTTTTATTCAATATCTGAAGTCTATCACACAGAAAAGGAAATAGAATAATTTAATAGTAGTTTAAAAGAACAGAAGGAGCACCAAAACATAGCAGGAGAGTGGATTTTTGTTTGATACATTCATCAAAATTTTCCAATAATAGTGCATCTTAAAAATAAAAACTTCCATTTGTAGTTTAGTGGCCACTATTAAGTGGTGGCCAGTTGACCATGTGCAACCACTGGTCACTCATATCCATCTTTCCCTTTCTCCTCCTAAAGCCACCACCTTAGTGATGGCTCTCATCATCTTATGAACTGAAATCTGACTATAATCTTGAACTATGCCATCTAATTTGTGCATTTCCATAAGATTCCTATTGCTGAAATGACTTTAGCATAATATTTTCAAAATCATCAGTGAATCCTCTTTAGGGAATATACTGAAGGCACAAGAGGACCTCTGTATTTTCAACCTAAACGTGTCCCATCAACCTCACTTTACAACATTGTAGATGACGTGGCATTTCTCTGTATGAGCAAGAGTGGGAGATGTTCAGTTATGTTTCCAATTCTGCGATTCTAGAATTCTCTTAACCTCTTTGATTCTCTGATCTTTATAATGGTCTTGAAAATAATAATTCTTCATCTGTCCTCTATACAGTGGGACTTTTTATAGGTTATTTAACTTCTTAGGCTATCAGTTAATTCTTTTATAGAATTGTGGCAGAAATATCCTTTCTGCATTTGGTGTTGTAAAATTGTAATTACTCTATCTGGAAGAGCTTAGTGAATGCTGGAGTTCTTTCCAATTGTAAGAAATATATTTAACTGGCAGAACAAGTCCTCAACATAGAATCCAGCATTGTGTTTTAAGCACCAGCCCCTATCTGAAGCAGGTTTCTCAATATTTACTTCCACGTCCCTGCCATCTAATCTAACTCCAACACGGCACTAGAAAAATAGCCTTCCCACCTATCTCCCATTTTTCTTGGTGGACTCATGCTTTCTTAGTCACTGGGGCTGAAATCTCTGAGGCATTTTGGGCTCCTTTTCCCTTTTGTCTCATATTCAGTTGCCAAGTTCCAATGACTCTCCCTCGCTTATGTCACTCATATCCATCTTTCCCTTTCTCCTCCTAAAGCCACCACCTTAGTGATGGCTCTCATCATCTTATGAACTGAAATCTCTGACTATAATCTTGAACTATGCCATCTAATTTGTGCATTTTCATAAGAGTCCTATTGCAGAAATGACTTTAGCATAACATTTTCAACATCATCAGTGAATCCTCTTTTAGGGAATATACTAAGGGCACAAAAGGACCTCTGTATTTTCAATCTAAACATTTCCTATCAACCTCACTTTACACGGTTTCATTATGCAAACACCTAGTTAAGTCCAGGCCAGTTCACAGAGTAGTCTACTCACTGCCTCCCACCCTACTTGTCTTGTGCCCTTCCATGGAGAAATCCCCTTTCCCTGTTTATGTTCATGTCATGAATCTTCCTCCAAAGAAAACTTTTTATCCAGCTTGTGAACTCCTATTTGTCCTTCAAGACCATCGTGCTTTTTCTGATCTCTTGAGTCCATACTGGTTGATCATATCCTCTAAAATGTTAAGTTTTTTTAAAACTGTTTCCCTCAATTAGTATTTGGATCACCTGTCTCATCTCTTACACTGTTATAAGTTAACACGTATCATTATTTCATTTTCAATGTGCCTCTCTGAGCTTTAATCTGGACTAGCAACTCCTGGAGAGAAGAAATAGCACTTCTTCTCAAAGGGGAATCTCAGGTGCTAAAGACTCTGACCAGAGCTGTTCTCTTATAGGGAAAAGGTACTGGGCACAGGAAACCAAAAGGCCAGAGGAAAAAGCCCTAAGGACCCAAACTATTGCTTGGGGCAAAGAGTCAGATTTAATAGCTCCTTTGAGAGGCAATTAAAGGGTTTATTGGGAAAGGAGGGAAAAATAAACACACTGGTTGGAGTAGACTATGTGGGGTCTTGGGCTCAAGAGTGAAAAGAGGAGCCTTCAAAATGAACCAGTCGTCAGGCAAAATAAGAGGCAACTTAATATTTGTGAAGTGTTTTCTATATGCTTACTTTAATTGCTTTGTATGTGATGACTCATGTAATTTTCTTTCATAGTCTTTAAAGTAGTATTATTTCTACCAGAGAGGAGAATAATTTGCACATTGGTGTCTTTCTCTCTCTCTCTCTTAATCATCTCCTGTCCTGATATTATTCTTGTTAGTGGTATAATTTCCCATGTAGTTTTCAGTATTTTATTTACTTTTATAATTCATAGCCCTCTTCTGACATTTGTAAAGGCTTCTACCCTAGATACATTAATACGTTGGTTTCACAAATGTCAGGATGCGTGGTAAGGAGCACTATTATCACCTTGTGGGTAGGACGGAGCTATACACGCAGTATCATTTTCTTTATCTTGAAAAATAACTGTACTTTTTTATTATTGTTATTATTCATAACTTTACAGAAAATAAAGCACTTGAGACCTGGTTGTGATTTATGAGGCAAAAAAAAAAGTACTGCTAAATTTAAAAAAAGTCAGGAAAAATATCGCCTGCATGCTTAGCAAGCTATTCGTTTTATAATCCCAATAAAACTCTCTGAAATCTTCTAACTCTCCAAACTCTTCAAGATTGAAGATCTTCACAATCTATTTTTACTGACTCATAGGAACATGCTATTGTTTCTTTGCAAGATTATCAGAAGATTTCCCTTTTTTGTTAAATACACTATTTTGGTAGCAATTTTCCATCATTTTTTTCTTTCCAACACCTGTGTTACAGTTTTGGCAAATCCATGCAGACAGTTCATTTTGCAAACTTAGATATAATCATAACCCACCTTAACTTTATAATTTTAGTGTTTAGCCACTAAAGATTTCTGTTTTTAGGAATTTGACGGATATTTTAAAAAATTGTTTTCTACCACAACTCGAGTCCTCTTTTCCACATCAGATCAGAATATGCTCTTCCTGCCCATAAAATATCTCAGTGTTTCCCTTTTACTGACAAACTAAAGTTGAGATTCTTTACTTTGGTATTTAAGCCTTGGCGTTCCGACTTCAATTCAATGTTCCTCTTTCATTCCCTGTGATACTCAGCCAGTCATGATCTGTTCTTCTACACTAGACTATTTAAAGATTTCAAGCTGACCAATGCCTTCTCTTACGTCACTCATGCTGTATTTTCTACAGGTCTACAGTGCTTTTCTCCCATTGCTTTTTCCCTCTTTATTCTCTACATCTCCAAATGTCCTTCTCTGGGGGAGCTTTTCCCCTGGACATACAGAAAAATTCATCACCCTCTGTGCCCTCCCCCAACCTTTGCCCAAAATTATTTTACTGACTGTGGATGGTTTTTGTTGCCAAGTCAAAGGCAAGTGCTCTCATCTCCAGCCACCTCCTCATTGCTCATCGTATTTGCTACCTACAGTCAGCTCTCAAATAATGATTTTTGAATTGCAATCCTCCAAACTAAGTAGGTTATTTTGTTCTCAAGAGCAGCTGGATTTTAACCAAGGCAAAACTATACTTGTAATGGTGAAAAGAAGATGCTGAGAAACAGCCACTGGAATCGCCCCATGGACAATAGGGATAGCAGGATAGGGTTAGAAACTTTGTGAGGGTAAGAAACTCCTGAGGCATAAAATGTGGTTCACTGCCATGTTCTTCTGTTTGTCTCCAGTCCTGAGCATAAGAAATGGTATTATCAAACATTAAATAAGAAAGTAATAAGTTAGTTCCAAAGCTATATTTGAATTTATAGTTAAATTCCTTTCCTTATACCAAGAAATGCAGATTTCTAGAGGGCCCTGATTCACATGTTTATTACTTTTAGAGGAACCTCAGTATTGCCACTGCATGGTGCCAGATATATTTGCAACATATAATGTAGTGTCATGTTCAGGAACATATAACAGGGGTTCTGAGGGAATCTAAAAGTGAAAAAAATGAAATCACTCAGCACTTTTTCAAGTCAAAGTGTAACTGCTAATTCTCTTGGAAAGAAATCTGCATTTTGGGGAATCTCATGTCAGTTCTGAGTCTTCTTGAGATATGCGGTTGGAACTCAAAGTCCAGCTAGGAGTCCTTTAAACTAAAAGTTTCCCCTATTGGCCCCTCTATTAGTTCGTACATACAGATTAGACTATTGGTTATCTGTCTCGTAGCTGCCACCTTTCTACTTTTATTTTCAAACACTGTTGATTTGGTTGCTTTGTTGGGTAAATGGAACGTCTCAAAGCCCAACCCTCCTACCTGCAGCAGATGATTATAGTTTCTGTTGCTCCTCTCATATTTCACACTCTTGACTTACAATAGAAAATATATGTGAGTGGTGTTATACAATAGTTCCAGTCCAATTAAAGTTTTAATATTTAGGAAAGTTAATATTTTCATCAATGCTTATATAGAGGCTGAAAGGTCTTACATTAGTTTAAAATAATTAGAAAGGAATCTAAGTAATTAAAGGAATCTAAGTAATCAACATATTTTAATATAGCAAGAAGTAATCCCTCTGAAGACATAGCCCTTTTAGCCTGCTACATTTTACTTAAACTTTGTAAATACTTACTAAAAAAATGTGACATAGTAGCAAGAACACTGGCTTTAGAGTTTGGAGTCCTTTCTCAGCTCTGACAATTAATAGTAGAGCTGTGGCCTTGGAGAAACAACTGAAATCCCCTCGCCTTTAATTTCCTCATCTTTCAAATGTGAATAATCATTCTTGACCTATCTAACACCCCAGGATATTTACAAGGATTAGGTGAAATGATGTACATACATGAGAGAAATTTGAAAATGTGAAACATTATTTCAGCCTATATTCTAAAAACTCCATAGTATTTTCCTTTTCTGTTTTCTCATTTCTAGCTTATTCAACTACAGTGAGCTGAAGAGGAATTAAGGATTATCTCTTTAGCAGTCATTGGAAGTTAGCATGGGTAGCGTGTGCTCCTTTGTCTAAGGTTATCTTTCTCAAGAGGTCTTTGCTTGCACTATAGCGTTCCTTTGGCAGACATTGAATCTCTAGCTCTTGGAGTTAAAACTCTTTTAAGTTGTAGTCTTCCTTCTCCTGAATTCCTTTGTAGTCAATCTCACAATTAGTACTTGGTAGGACAGTAAGTCAGAGCAAATCTCAGAGACAGACAAGATAAAGGGAGTCTCAGCGTTGGCAAACTGATGACAGGCATTGAAAATCAGATATTAGGCGAATACCTTGGCAGATAGGCAGGGCACAGGGTCAACAGAGTCTCATAGCAGACACCGCTGGCCTAGCATGGAGGTACCTAGAGAAAGAATTGGTATCACAGAAGTTAGGGAATAGGGGAAACTGGAGGCTCTGAGGCACAGGAGGACCACAGTCAGATGCCAGTCCTGGAAGAACAAGACAAATGACATGGACCCATTTACTGGGTCGTGGACACCAAATAGGAGTTTTTCCCACAAAGAACAAGGCAAGTGTCTGGTGTCTGAGACTGAATTAAAATATGCATAGGTGATATAAACAGGAAGGTAGGAGAGTTGAGCTGTCAAGATGAAAGAAACTAATTTGCTTGAGGATCAACATTGTCTTAGAGTCTGAGAAGAGCTGGGCCTGAGGTGGTGATCATTTGACCCCATCAATAAAAATTAGAGAAATGTTGAAGTTAGAGACAGAAGCCAGATCTGTGAACACAGTGAACACCATTCCCTATTTCCACAGAATACATTTTCCTTCCTTTCCTAAATCCAAGCATTGACCTAATAAAATGCATGGCGGGCTGAATTCAGATGCTAAAATTTTTTTTCTTCCTCTTCATGGTGCACTCTAGAGCTTATTTTTTACTACTAGCATGTCCTTATATGTAGCTATTAGTGCTACTGTAACTCCAAAAATTAGTTATTTCTTCCTCAAATTTTTGAAAATAATTTTTAAAATAACTTTTAAAGTGTTTTATTGTATTTCTTTTACATGTTGTTCATTTTTTTCCTCAAAAATGTTTTGCAAATTTTCCATTTCCAGACAACATTCCTGCTACCTCCTTAGAAACTCCATTTCTGTGACCCAGGTGCCCCCAGGTGTCACACAACTCTCACCTTCCAACTTTAATTTGGCAGATTTTGACACTGCAGCAGCAAAAGACTGCCTCATATTAAATGCTGAAACTGCAAAACAAAAACCACGAGGTGACAGCTTTGTGAAACTATGTGACCGTTATTCAGATAGAACTCTGTTGAAATGAGTACCGTTGTTTCTATACAGCAGAACTGTTCTGTGCTCTACAAATGGCTCATGGTAGCTAATAGTTACAGCAGAGTTACTAGGAATACTATTCACACATCCTGGATAGTAGATGCTTCCTCCAGTGAAGAGTGAAAACTTTGGACATAATTTGAATTTAGAAGACAAATTCATCTTTCAAACTCTTTAATAAACTTTCACATATAAATACAGTTGTATATAAATATAAAAGAAATTATTTGAAAACAACTTCTAGATTACATCTTGAGATCTGCACATCTTTAGCAAACACTACAGTAACTTTTAGTTAACCTTTGGCTATGAAAACAATTGATGCATACAACACAATGTGTGGGTTTTCAGTAGAAAATGAAATTAAATTACTATATTTACTAAGCAAGAAGAGAAGGTCAGTATTTTAAAAATCATTTCAACATGCATGGAAAACATGTAAAAACAAATTCTGTCAACCCAAGATATTCTGGAAGCATCTGTTTCACTGGGTTTTAGGGTACATATCTTTCTTTGAGAACATATGTTACGACATAGGTTTCGCTTACGCTTTAGAGAGAGGACAAAGGAAGCAAGTATAAGAACAACGTATTGTGATGTAATGAAATAGACAGGGCTGAATCTGGCATCCTCCAGGAATGTATTAGCTTGGTGCAATTACTACAGCACCAACTTACGTCTGTTCAACTATCTATTATCTATTTGAATGCCATAGCTTGACTGATAAATGACTGAGATCAGGACTACTCATCTCTGCAGGTAAATGGGGGCCTCCCTCGATGTATACACAGGAGCACTATAACCTTACCTTGATGGTAGCCAGGACTACCTCCATTATAGCGCATTGTCTTGGTGTCAGACCCTTGGCATCCTCTCGAATCATGTGCTCCTGGAAAACAGGTTAAGAATTGCTTATAAAAGAACTAGTTCATGTATTCAACAACTACTTTAAAACATCACCTACAAGGCTACAGTAATCAAAACAGCATACTACTGGTACCAAAACAGAGATATAGACCAATGGAACAGAACAGAGGCCTTGGAAGCAATGCCACACACCTACAACCATCTGATCTTTGACAAACCTGACAAAAACAGGCAATGGGGAAAGGATTCTCCATTTAATAAACGGTGTTGGGAAAACTGGCTAGCCATGTGCAGAAAGCTGAAACTGGACCCCTTCCTTACACCTTACACTAAAATTAACTCCAGATAGATTAAAGATTTAAACATAATACTAAACACCATAAAAACCCAAGAAGAAAACCTAGGCAATACCATTCAGGACGTGGGCATTGGCAAGAACTTCATGACTAAAACACCAACAGCAACGGCAACAAAAGCCAAAATAGGCAAATGGGATCTAATTAAACTTAAGAGCTTCTGCACAGCAAAAGAAACAATCATTAGAGTGAACTGGCAACCAACAGAATGGGAAAAAAATTTTTGCTATCTACTCATTGGACACAGGGCTACTATCCAGAATCTACAAAGAACTAAAGCGGATTTACAAGAAAAAAACACACAAGCCCATCAAAAAGTGGGTGAAGTATATGAACAGATGCTTTTCAAAAGAAGACATTTATGTGGACAAGAAACATATGAAAAAATGTTCGTCATCACTGGTCATTAGAGAAATGCAAATCAAAACCACACTGAGATACCATCTCACGCCAGTTAGAATGGCATTCATTAAAAAATCTGGAGACAACAGATGCTGGAGAGGATGTGGAGAAAAAGGAACACTTTTACACTGTTGGTGAGAGTTGAAATTAGTTCAACCATCATGGAAGACAGTATGGCGATTCTTCAAGGATTTAGAAATAGAAATTTCATTTGACCCAGCAGTCCCATTACTGGGTATATAGCCAAAGGATTATAAATCATTCTATTATAAAGATACATGCACATGTATGTTCACTGTGGCACTGTTTACAATAGCAAAGACCTGGAACCAACCCAAAGGCCCATCGATAATAGACTAGACAAGGAAAATGTGGCACATATTCACCATGGAATACTATGCAGCCATAAAAAGAGCGAGTTCATGTCCTTTGTAGGGACATGGATATATCTGGAAACCACCATTCTCAGTAAACTGACACAAGAACAGAAAACCAGACACCACATGTTCTCACTCATAGGCAGGTGTTGAACAATGAGAACACGTGGGCATAGGAAGGGGAACATCACACATTGGTGTAGGTTGAGGGGTGGGGAGCTAGGGGCGGGACAGTGCGGGGAGGGGAGGCTGAGGAGGGAAAACAATGGGAGAAATGCCTGATGCAGCTGACGGGGTTACAGAGACTGCAAACCACCATGGCATGTGTGTACCTACGCCACAACCCTGCGAGATGTGCACATGTACCCCAGAGCTTAAAGTGCAATAAAGAATGAAAAACATAACCTGTATTATCCTCATATGTGAAATTTCCTGTTTGAAATATCTTCTGCACATGAATACATTTAAAATAAAATTATTGTTTTGTCACATATTTTATAAATCTCCACTTTGTCAAAGGAAGAAATGTTAAATGTCTACTTGAAAATAAGTGCTCTGATAGACATGTGGCTTTATTTTCACTTGCAAGCTAACGTTAGGAAAAAAAGAGAGAATCTGGAATATGTGTGACAAATTTTTTCATCCTTGGTTTACACCTGTCACATTGAGGAATGTCAATAATGAAAAGGATTTAAGGAGCCAATTTTAGCCTCTCCCAATTACTACTGATAAAGTCTATTTTAAATATAATGCCTCCATTTTATTCTGCTTCTTATATACCTTCAGTTTTTACTCATTCCTGGGAAAAGCCCCAAAGAATTAGCTAAATTTGGCTGTGAGGATTTTAAATATTTTATAATCATTTAAAATATTTTACAACTGATTTTAAAACTTATTTCATTATTTTACAATGGATTTTCTTCATTGTTCACTGTGGTCTTTTTAAACCTATCATACAAAGCTTGTTTAGGAAAATGATGGCAGAAAAGGAAAATAACAAAGGAAATAAAAATCTAAGGGATAAATTTGAAAATGTCTGACCCCTTCCCCCCAAAATGATACACTTGTCCCAGGGCTGCCATTATTCTATTTATCAACACTCAACAAATATTTATTGAGTGCTTACTATGTGCTAGCAATGTTGACAGTGACTGAGATATACTGAGGGAAGACTTTTGTCTTTCTGGAGCTTAAACTTATGTTGGTGCCTTTATGAATTAGAAGAAAAGTCCCATGTGGGTGAAAATAGCTCTGAGCATGTATGGAATAATGAGAAAAGCAGTGCCTTTGGTGAGTAATAAAAGGTGTCTTATTTTTTTTTTATGAGAGGACAGCTTCAAGGCAGCACATATGGCTTGGCAAGTGGAACATGAGCTCAAATTTCAGCTGTCACTTGCTCCCTTCGATATGCATTTTTGTGCTATGCACACGCCATGCAATCATACCCGGTGGCTTGTCCTTCTATTCCCGCCATTTTCTTATTCTTTTATTTAGTAGTTGCCACGACTTCCTGAAGATAATAATCTGTCTATGTCTGACTCACTCCTTCAGCTTTTCAGTGTCCATTTTCGCAGATGTTATCTGCTGAGCACTCAGTATATTTTTGGTAATTGAATTGTGCTTCCTTCAGTATATGTCACAGGATTTAATATGCCTGAATAGAATCATTGCTTTTGGATATTGCTAACAATATGGCATAATGTTTAACGGATTCATGATATATATTTATACATCTTAGTGCATCTTTCTCTGATATGAGGATTTCAAGTTAATCATATGAGTTTATTTCAGTTTTTAAATAGCAATATTATATGCTCATTGAGACTCAAAGAGTAACAGAAATATTTGCTGAGTTATAGGGGAAAATGCTTTCAGACAAGCAATTAAAAATACTTTCTATTAAATAAATTTCTCTGGCTTCATGAGTCTTCACTGGTTTAACAATATGGTCACGTTTTCTAACAGATGCTAATAAATGATATGCTGGTGCTATGGAAATATAATTCTTACTAGAAATAATATTTGAGAATTTAGTAACAGATCATTCAAGTGAGGGGGGTCTCTGAAAGAGGCCAGCAATGAGTTATTGCCCAAGTAAAATACATGCAGTAAACTCACAGTCCCAGGTGTATTTTCATCAATTGGTTTTGATATTATATCACCAGTTCCTGAAGATTTATGCATATTTTCTTCAATGTCAAATAAATATGATTGCATTAAATATCATTAGGCAAATATATATATTACATATGTAGTATATATAATATGTATTATATATAATACATATGATAAAGTTTATTACTTCATACTCTGGAACTTTAGAAGACATATATATATATATATATATATATATCTGAAACCTTATAAAGTTTCAAAGTATAAAATAACAGAAAATGTCAAACTGTTGAATAAATACATGTTTAATGAGTTAATCCTAAATCATATCCAAACACAGAAAACCAATTAGTTCCCTACATTTTTCTGTTTTTCTTGATCTTGTGTTCCTTTAGGCAGTTACCTATAAATACTTCTAAATAAGAGTTCTGAAAATTTCTATCAGTACAATTATTTCAAATAGCACCTTTTCAGCACGTCAAATCTGCTTTCAAACTAATATATTAAAAATTTAAAGACCCATGGTTTAAACATTTTTTAATGGAAGTGATATTCTAATAAAATAAGAAGAAAGTGTTTTATAAAATTTGAAGTTCTTCATGCCAGCTAAAGTTTCCGTTTTTTTGCATAATATTGTAGGAGATTTATTGCTCTGTAATTCGAATAATAATAACTAAATGGACAGATAATTTAAAAATAAAAAACTGAAAGGCCAATAATGGAATATGATCCAGAACGAAGTTATTTTTCTCTTCATCAATACATACAAAGACTCTATCTTTAGTCCTTCATATTATTTCAGTGTTGATAAAATAATCCTGTTAGGTCATTGTATTTATAGTGTGCTTTCTGGTTATTAGAATTAAAAAAGAATTCAGTGAATTGAAAAAAAATGGGACCACAAAGTATGCTAAAGTGTTATGTTTTCTGTGGACCCTGATTTTTCCCACGGAGCATATATATTTCCTCTAGAAAACCAGTCTCAATTTTGATCAGAATTCATAAGATTTGGATTGCGTTGATTGCACCCAAAGCTCAGGGTGAGTATGTGAGTTAAGCCAATTGGCACCTGTCACTTCTCAGGCCACAGTGACTGGTTTGGGAATGGTAATAATACTTCCTCAGAGCCTGATATACCACAAGACTTTGCTGTGATTCCCTGCACTGAGATAAGTATTTTTCTCTACAAGTTTTGAAGTCCAGAGGATGTTTATCAAGGGATGTGAAAGCAGAGACAATCATCTTTCACACAGACATGAAGTTCTGTTAGAGCAATGCATCAAACAAGGAGAAGGGCATAGCCGTGAGATAGTGAATGTCTGGGTCCTGTAACATTGCTTGAATCCCTAATCAAGCAGTACTAGAAACTAGAGTTACCCCTGGACTATAAAATTTCATGTAGCAGTAAATTCCCTGTTTGCTTATGTTTGGCTTTCCATCACTTGAAACTGAAACAGTTCTAGCTGATAGAACGTTCAACTCGGGAAACTGAAGCCTGGGGAGATGCAGTGTGCTCACTAGTATCACACAGATATTAGATGCATGGCCAGGGCCGTTTCTTTTGTATTAAGACTTATGTTATTTCACCTTCATGGTTTTATATGAGAAACTTCAGCAGTGTATAAATCCACTTTTCAAAGTAGGCTCCAGAAATCCCAGGGAGGTAATAAAAAGGATAAAGAAAGGGATAGAGATCCAAGACCCAAAATAATAGTTTGGCAATGACATCTACCTTTTACCTTTCCTTTCATCCATCAACAGCACTAAACATCTGTGAGTAACAATTTTACGTGAGAGTTATATCTTCCAGATGGATTATTGCTTTTAATGTTTTTGTTAGGAATGGAATAATATAGATGATAAAATAGAATACTGAAATTATAAGGCATATATTTTACCTCAGCAAATAATTATACATTTTGTTTTTCCCCTGTACTGCACGCAGGAACTAATCCAATTCTCAATGGTACCTAACTTTGAGCTAACCAGCTAGGGGAGAAATGGAGATAGCTCCATCTGCAAGTGGGAGGTGACATATTCTTTGCAGTTACCAAGCAAAGATAATGTCTGTGTTGTCTCATTTACACTCACAACAATCCTTATAACTATTATTATTATTATTGCATTTTACAAGTGCCAAATCTGAAGATTAGGAAGGTTAAATACTTTGGCCCATGTCACATAGTTGGAAGCAGTTGAAGAAGAATCTGAACCACGGTTACCCGTGTCTGGAACTGATCCCTTAACTATATTCTAGTAGGCAGAAATGGAATAAAAGTAGCATGTATTTTAGCCAGTCAAGTTCCTTTTCTAGAGGAACAGGGACTGGAGTTTCCTGCATAACACCAAAGTTTTGGGAATCTCAAATTATACCTAAGCACAGGGTCATTTAGTCAGAACATCCCCCACTTGTAATGGGATTGACCATGTTGACAAGTTCAGTGTCTGCTTTCATAAGTTTCATTTTCCTGTACTGTGTTTCTTGGTTTTCAGACTTCTCTAGACTTCATTGACTTTCTATGCAGTGTTCCATTTTGTCTTTGTTCATACCAAGCCAGTTTAATATACGAAAGAAAATATGCTCTCTAGTTTAATCCAGAAGCAATAATGCTAAATGCTACAGTACAAAGTTAAAAATTCTTAAAGCAGATTGTGAAATCACAGACATATACATCTTTTTTTTGAGATGGAGTCTCTCTCTGTCACCCCGGCTAGAGTGCAATGCCGTGATCTCGACTCACTGCAACCTCTGCCTCCAGGCTTGAAGCAATTCCCCTGCCTCAGCCTCCAGAGTAGCTGGGACTACAGGCGTGTCCCACCACGCCCAGATAATTTAAATACTTTTAGTAGAGACAGGGTTTCACCACGTTGACCAGGATGGTCTCGATCTCTTGACCTTGTGATCTGCCCACCTCAGCCTCCCAAAGTGCTAAGATTACAGGCGTGAACCACTGCTCTAGCCTGACATACATCTGAATCTTGCCATGCTAGATACTATCACCAGGAGGAAGATGGCTTCTTGCACAACTGTGGTTAACTCACTAATTTCCATGAATGAGTAATTTCCTTATTTTTATTACCTTCAGTTTGGATAATTGTCCAAGATCTTTAGCTGCAATGAAAATCATCTGGGGTCCCTAGAAACAAAGAAAAAGGGAGAGAAGACTCAATCTTAAGATATTCTGTATTAGTCACAAAAGAAATTCAGTCAACAGAGAATTTTTAAATTTTTCTTATTAGAGTTATGGCTTGTGCCAGAAGCCCTCAATTGGCCTACTTTAAAGATTGGGTCAGATAGATCTAATATCACTGGCAGTGTAACAGTCCTCATAGGTGTCCCACTTCTGAAAGTCTTAAGTTTAGGTTAATGAATGAGTTGCTACTAATGCAGCCAGTTTAATGTAGTATATGGATTAAATCAGTGATCTTTAACTTTTATTCATTTATTTTTAACAGAGGCAACTTCCTCATTCTACTCCATAAAAAAAATGTATGCAAAATCTGAAGATATGGGGCTACAGAAGGTGGAAATGCTCCTTCTAAAATGCTGTCCAATTTATTAGTGACCTACCCTCCATCAGCCAGAGGCTTTCTCTAGAACCCCAAAGCCCTGGGAAAATGAATTTGAAAAACATGAGAATAAATCATCAAATGCTTTACTAGAATAAAAAACTAGAGGCACGTCTGTTGGTGTATGTGACTGGAAAAGTACTAAATTTGGCCAAGTTCATTATTGCTTAAAGTATTTTCACAGGAAGAAAAATGAGCTATTCTGAACTAACATTATCCAGTTTTTTTTTTATTGGAGTGTGTATATTTATGGGATAATTAAAATCTGTAAGTTTGAGAATGGCAACCATGGTTAATATTGCTCATGTTTTGCCCCAGCACCTAGCACAGTGCCTAGTACATAGTAGGAACTCAAAGAATATTTATTCAATGAATGAATAAATGATACGCCTTCATACTTGTATATCTCAATAGTAGAAAAATTTAGATGATGGTGAGCTTTCCTAAGGAAAATCTTATATAGAAAGTGAAATGTCATATATAGTATTTCTTTTTTTTTTATTTTTTATTTTTTATTGCATTTTAGGTTTGGGGGTACATGTGAAGAACATGGAAGATTGTTGCATAGGTACACACATGGCAGTGTGATTTGCTGCCTTCCTCTCCATCACCTATATCTGGCATTTCTCCCCATGCTATCCCTCCCCAACTCCCCACCCCCCACTATCCCTCCCCTTTTCCCCCGACAGACCCCAGTGTGTGATACTCCCCTCCCTACTGTAACATAATATATACATTCTTGAAAAACCTCATATTCTACAAAATTGCACACTAAAAATAATAGGGCTTATGGAAAAAACAGCAATGGGCAGAACAGTCCAAGCCCTTGCAATCCTGTTACTAAAGAACTATCAAAACCATAACTCTTACTTTTGGACATAGCTTTGACAGCTAGCAGGTAATTCAGTGAGGCTGATGGTTGCCTCCAGGAATATTAAAAATGCAAAATAAACAAAACAACAACAACAAAACAACAGACTTCAATAGCGGGCTGAGATAATGCTTACACAAGTAGAGCTACCAGCAGAGGCGGGAGGTAGTAGCCTGCCATGTATGACAGCCATGCAAGGTTCAATTTTCCAGACAGGGAGCCGATATACAGTTACTCTCCTCTTTTTCCTTTTTAAAACAGGTCTGTGAAGTAGCCAACGTGAAAGCTCTTTCTTTTTCTGCTGAAGTTACAGTTTTTCTATTGCATTCCAGAGCCTCTGACATAGGGAAATTTATGTAATAAACCAACCCTACTTCCAGATTATACTGATATTTCTATGTTGAACAATTACATGAATGCTAAGTGGTATTATAGAAATTACCACTGTGGCACATGTATACCTATAACAAACTGCACATTCTGCCATGTAACCCAAAACTTAAACTATAATAATAATAATAATAATAATATATATATATATATATTATGTGTTGAAGCAGAATGTGTGTGTGTGTGTGTGTGTGTATGTGTTTGTGTGTGTATTTATAAATGTGCCTTCAAACCTATATATATATGTAGGCTATAAAATGATTAAACCACACATTCACGGCATTAAGTGAAACTCATAGTAATTTATATTTTATCACTCACTGTCTGGCAGTAAATCAACAAAAATATATGCATCTTTGCATCCTGGAACACTTTATAAGAAAATGATTTCTAGGCCTATGCTTTCACTGGATAAACATGGACTGAGTGTGTATAACTAATGTATAATAACTCCTATTTTACTTCCATTTATACTTACTTATTATTTACATCAATTTGTCTTCCTCAGCCACAGAGAAAAATAAATAAATTTCCCCATAACAGGTACTTGTTAGTGTTATTTTCCCTTGTTGGGCTCAGGATATGTGAACTGAGATACCTGTCTCTGTGTATCTGCTTGACTACTGTCTAACTTTGCAGCCAATTGACCTTTCTGGTTCTTTTTCATTTCTCTTTGTGTGATATAATCGCATTCTTCAGATTCACTTAAAAGTGACTCCTCGATTAACCTCTAACTGGGAGGTAAGAGATGAAAGTAGAATAGAAAGATGAAAAAAATTCCAAATAGCAGTTGTGTGACTATTTCTTAAAACTGCAAAATGTGAGAAAGAAGCACAGTGGGTACATTGTATCTTAATTCCATTTCTTGAGGTCAGTAAAATTAAATAAAAATTATATGTGTAGACCAGATAACCCCATAAATGGAACTTTGATACATGTTTTAAGAGGTTTAGTTCTGAATGTCAAGCAATGTGAGGTTTGACTGCTACTGCCACTATTTAACATTGACTTGGATATGAAACTATAATTTGAATGATCATTGTTAAGAGACTGTATACGAAATGCTTTTTCCCAAAATGGATTTAATTAGTATTTCATCTGTATGAAAACCACGCACTTAAACCAAAAAAAAAAAAGATGGGTTAGTGAAAGCAAAACTAAACTTTATATACTTACTGTTTGATCTGTTAGAGTAGGAAGAACAATTTGTTTTTCTATTTTGTTGAGAACTAGCTTCCATAACTCTTTCAAAACTCGCTTCAGGACTGTTTTCTCGCAGATTTTTGCTAGAGACTTAATCTGAAATAAAAAGAAAATATATATTCACTTTTAAATTTCATATCAAGGTATCCATGTGGGCCTTTACAATTTTTAAATGCTAAATTCCATTTACTAAATTATTGTTCAAAATATATAATATCAAAAATCTATTTCATGATTGTGTACATTAGATAATTCTCTATATTTGATAGAAAATGATATTAGCATATTTCTTTTCCTAAGTTGTTTTCTAAATCAACAGGCTTCAAAAAGAAAAATAACTTTATTATTATTATTATACTTTAAGTGGTAGGATAGATGTGAAGAATGTGCAGGTTTGTTACATAGGTATACATGTGCCATGGTGGTTTGCTGCACCCATCAACCCATCATCTTCATCAGGTATTTCTCCTTATGCTATCCCTCCCCTGCTCCCCCACCCCCTGACAGGTCTCAGTGTGTGATGTTCCTCTCCCTGTGTCCATGTGTTCTCATTGTTCAACTCCCACTATGAGTAAGAACATGCAGTATTTGGTTTTCTGTTCCTGTGTTAGTTTGACGAAAATGATAGTTTCCAGCTTCATTCATGTCTCTGCAAAGGACATAAACTCATCCTTTTTTATGGCTGAATAGTATGCCATGGTATATATATATATGCCACATTTTCTTTATCCAGGGTATCACTGGTGCGATTTGGGTTGGTTCCAAGTCTTTGCTATTGTGAATAGTGCTTCACTAAACATAGGTGTGCATGAGCCTTTATAGTAGAATGATTTATAATCCTTTGGGTATATATCCAGTAATGGTATTACCAGGTCAAATGGAATTTCTGGTTCTAGATCCTTGTGGAATTGCCACATTGTCTTCCACAATGGTTGAACTAATTTACACTCCCACCAACAGTATAAAAGGGTTCCTATTTCTCCATTTCCTCTCCAGCATCTGTTGTTTCCTGACAATTTAATGATCACCATTCTCACTGTGATGAGATGGTATCTCATTGTGGTTTTGATTTGCATTTCTCTAATGACCAGTGATGATGAGCTTTTTTTTCATGATTGTTGACCACATAAATGTATTCTTATGAGAACTGTCTGTTCATATCCTACACCCACTTTTTGATAGGGTTGTTATTTTTTCCTTTTAAATTTGTTTAAGTTTTTTTGTAGATTCTGGGTATTAGACCTTTGTCAGATGAAGAGACTGCAAAACTTTTCTCCCATTCTGTAGATTCCCTGTTCACTCTGATGATAGTTTCTTTTGCTGTGCAGAAGCTCTTTAGTTTTATAAGATCCCACTTGTCAATTTTGGCTTTTGTGGCCATTGCTTTTTGTGTTTTAGTCATAAAGTCTTTGCCCATGGCTATGTCCCCTAATGGTATTACCTGGGTTTTCTTCTAAGGTTTTTATAGTTTTAGGTCTTATGTTTAAATCTTTAATCCATAGGTGTAGGCAAGGACTTCATAACCAAAACACCAAAAGCTAGGTGGCAACAAAAGCCAAAATAGACAAATGGGACCTAATCAAACTCCATAGCTTCTGCACAGCAAGAAAAACAGTCATTAAGTGAATTGGTAACCAACAGAATGGAAAAAATTTTGCAGTCTACCCCATCTGACAAAGGGCTATAACCAGAATCTACAAAGAACTAAACACATTTAAAGAAAAAAACAAACAAGCCCATTCAAAAGTGGGCGAAGGATATGAACAGACACTTTACAAAAGAAGACATACATGAAGCCAACAAACATATGAAAAAATGCTCATCATCACTGGTCATTAGAGAAATGCAAATAAAACTACATTGAGATACCATCTCACGCCAGTTAGAATGGCGATCATTAAAAAATCTGGAGACAACAGATGCTGGAGAGGATGTGGAGAAATAGGAACGCTTTTACACTGTTGGTGGGGAGTGTAAATTAGTTCAACCATTGTGGAAGACGGTGTGGCGATTCCTCAAGGACCTAAAATAGAAATTCCATTTGATCCAGCAATCCCATTACTGGGTATATATCCAAAAGACTATAAATCGTTCTACTATAGGGACACATGCACACAAATGTTCATTAAGCACAGTTTACAATAGCAAAGACCTGAACCAACCCAAATGCCCATCCAGTGATAGACTGACAGGGGAAAATGTGGCACATATACACCATGGAATATTATGCAGCCATCAAAACGATGAGTTCGTGTCCTTTGTAGGGACATGGATGAACCTGAAACCATATTCTCAGCAAACTACACAAGACAGAAAATCAAACACCGCATGTTCTCACTATAGGCGGGTGTTGAACAATGGGAACACATGGACACAGGGAGGGGAGTATCACACACTGGGGTCTGTGGGGGAAAAGGGGAGGGATGGTGGGGGGGTGGGGAGTTGGGGAGGGATAGCATGGGGAGAAATGCAGATATAGGTGATGGGGAGGAAGGCAGCAAATCACACTGCCATGTGTGTACCTATGCAACAATCTTCCATGTTCTTCACATGTACCCCCAAACCTAAAATGCAATAAAAAAAAAAATCTTTAATCCATCTTGAGTTAGTTTTTGTATAAGTTGCCCTGTTTCAATTTTCTACATATGGCTAGCCAGTTTTCCCAATACCATTTATTAAATAGGGAATCCTTTTCCCATTGCTTTTGTCAGGTTTGTCAAAGATCAGATGGTTGTAGATGTGTGGCATTATTTCTGAGGCCTCTGTTCTGTTCCATTGGTCTACATATCTGTATTGGTACCAGTACCATGTTGCTTTGGTTACTGTATCCTTTTAGTATAGTTTGAAGT
This sequence comes from Ateles fusciceps, assembly GCA_036589455.1. Classification (NCBI taxonomy): domain Eukaryota; kingdom Metazoa; phylum Chordata; class Mammalia; order Primates; family Atelidae; genus Ateles; species Ateles fusciceps. Next base: position 4,808,295 of record JAZHEH010003061.1, on the reverse strand, counting down.
CAGGTAGCATGATGCCTCCAGGTTTGTTCTTTTTGCTTAGGATTGTCTTGGCTATACAGGCTCTTTTTTGGTTCCATATGAAACTTAAAGTAGTTTTTTCTAATTCTGTGAAGAAAGTCAATGGTAACTTGATAAGGATATAATTTAATTTATAAATGACTTTGGGAAGTATGGCCATATTCATGATAATGATTCTTACTATCCATGAGCATGTAAAGTTTTCCCATGTTTGTGTCTTCTCTTACTCCCCTTGAGCAGTGGTTTGTAGTTCTTCTTGAAGAGGTCCTTCACTTCCCTTGTGAGTTGTATTCCTATGTATTTTATACTCTTTGTAGCAGTTTTGAATGGGAGTTCACTCATGATTGGGCTCTCTGTTTGTATATCATTGATGTATAGGAATGCTTGTGATTTTTGCACATTGATTTTGCATCCTGAGACTTTGCTAGAGTTGCTTATCAGCTTAAGGAGATTTTGGGCTGAGACGATGGAGTTTTCTAAATATACAATTATGTCATCTGCAGACAGGGACAATTTGACTTCCTTTCTTCACATTTCAATACCTTTATTTATTTCTCTTGCCTGATTGCCCTGGCTAGAACTTCCAATACTATGTTCAATAGGAGTGGTGAGAGAGGGCATCCTTGTCTTGTGCCAGTTTTCAACGGGAATGCTTCCAGTTTTTGCCCATTCAGTATGATATTGGCAGTGGGTTTGTCATAGATAGCTCTTATTATTTTGAAATACATTCCGTCAATTCCTTTTTTATTGAGAGGTTTTAGCATAAAGTGCTGCTGAATTTTGTTGAAGGCCCTTTTCTGTATCTATTGAGATAATCATATGGTTTTTGTCATTGGTTTTATTTATGTAATGGATTATGTTTATAGATTTGCGTATGTTGACTTGCATCAACTAATGGGTAAAATAACTTGATCATGGTGGATAAGCTTTTTGATGTGCTGCTGAATTCGTTTTGCCAGTATATTACTGAGGATTTTTCACATTGATGTTCATCAGGGATACTGGCCTGACATTTTCTTTTTTTGTTGTGTCTCTGCTAGGTTTTGCTATCAGGATGATGCTGGCCTCATCAAACGAGTTAAGGAGGATTCCCCTCTTTTTCTATTGTTTCGAGTCGTTTCTCAAGGAATGGTACCAGCTCTTCTTTGTACCTCTGGCAGAATTCAGCTGTGAATCCATCTGGTCCTGGGCTCTTTTCACTTGGTAGGCTATTAATTATGGCCTCAATTTTAGAACTTGTTATTGGTCTATTCAGGGATTTGACTTCTTCCTGGTTTAGTCTTGGGAGGGTGTATGTGTGCAGGGGTTTATCCATTTCTTCTAGATTTTCTAGTTTATTTGCATTGAGGTGTTTATAGTATTATCTGGTGGTAGTTTGTATTTCTGTGAGATGAATGGTGATATCCAGTTTATCATTTTTTATTGTGTCTATTTGATTCTTCTCTTTTCTTCTTTATTAGTCTGGTTAGTGGTCTACAGATATTGTTAATCTTTTCAAAAAAACCAGCTGCTGGATTCATTGATATTTTTGAAGGGTTTTTCTTGTCTCTGTCTCCTTCAGTTCTGCTCTGGTGTTCGTTATTTCTTGTCTTCTGCTAGCTTTTAAATTTGTTTGCTCTTGCTTCTCTCTTCCTTTTACTGTGATGTTAGAGGGTGTCAATTTTAGATCTTCCCACTTTCTACTGTGGGCATTTAATGCTATAAATTTCCCTCTTAACACTGCTTTAGCTGTGTCCCAGAGATTCTAGTACATTGTGTCTTCATGAGCAAGGGAGAAATAAAATCCTTTACAGACAAACAAATGCAGTGAGATTTTTGTCACCACAAGGCCTGCCTTACAAGAGCTCCTAAAGGAAGCACTAAATATGGAAAGGAATTACCCATACCAGCCACTGCAAAAACATACCAAATTGTAAAGTCCATCAACACTATGAAGAAACCGCATCAACTAATGGGCAAAATAACCAGCTAGCATCATAATAACAGGATCAAATCCACACATAACAATATTAACCTTAAATGTGAATGGGCTAAATGCCACAATTAAAAGACACTATTACTGCGTGGGAGTCTGGCAAATTGGATAAAGAGTCAAGTCCCTTCAGTGTACTGTATTCTGAAGACCCATCTCATGTGCAAAGACACACATAGCCTCAAAATAAAGCGATGGATGAAGATTTACCAAGCAAATGGAGAGAAAGAAAAAAAAGCAGGGATTGCAATCCTAGTCTCTGATAAAACATATTTTAAACCAAGAAAGATCAAAAGAGACAAAGAAGGGCATTACGTAATGGCAAAGGGATCAATGCAACAAGAAGAGCTAACTATCCTAAATACATATGCACTCAATACAGGAGCACCCAGTTTCATAAAGCAAGTTCTTAGAGACCTACAAAGAGGCTTAGACTCTCACGCAATAATAGTGGGAGACTTTAACACCCCAGTGTCAATATTAGACAGATCAATGAGATAGAAAATTAACAAGGATATTTAGGACTCAAACTCAGCTCTGGACTAAGAGGACCTAATAGATAACAACAGTACCACCCACCCCCAATCAACAGAATATACATTCTTCTCAGCATTGCATCGCACTTACTGTACAATTGACCACATAATTGGAAGTGAAACATTCCTCAGCAAATGCAAAAGAACAGAAATCTTAACAAACATTTCACTTGTCAATTAGAACTCAGCATTAACAAACTCATCAAGTCGCTTGTCAATTAGAAGTCAGCATTAACAAACTCATCAGGACCGCACAACTACACGGAAACTGAACAACCTGCTCCTGAATGACTACTGGGTAAATAACAAAGTTAAGGCAAAAATAAATAAGTTCCTTGAAACCAATGAAAAATAACTTTTAAAGCACACAAAGTAAAATACCTTTAAAGGCAAATGATCCCTTTTTATTCATATTTTATACTTACTAAACCTAGAGTAATTTCTGATACCAGTCACCAAGGTTTGGCATGACCGTTAAGAAAAAAGGCAACAGAACTGACATTTGTACTCATGTTACAGAGTAGAAGGCAGAAGGCAGTATCATTCACCATAGTGGAGTCAGTCTCCCAAAACACATGATGTTCATGCTCACCCCAATGTGTGTTTAGTATATGCCCATGTTCATGGCTTAACACCAAGGAAATACATTTTCTGTACTACGGGGCATTGAACCAACATAACAACATGTATATAATTTCAATCAAACCAACATAACAACATGGCAAAGGTATATATAATTTCAATCAAGAATAAAAAGTTATTACTTACAAATTCTTCTCAAGGTGACATAATGATGTAACATTATCTAGCATTTGTATAATACCCTTACAAGCTCTTCTTTAGAAACTTCTTCTATAAATATTTCTCATTTACTACTATTCTCATATTAGAAATCAAAAACAGGCACAGACCGGCTTGGTTACTTGTCCACGAAAGTGAAGCTAGTTAAGTTAGATTCAAACTTTGCCTCTTTTCTTCTAAATCCAGCCTGTCTTTCAATGTCTCATACTGCCTCTGATAAATATGCTTATGCAGGAAGTTGCAGCCTGTATAAAGACACAGTGCTGCATAAATATCTATTAAATATACTATTACATGATCCTGGGCTCTTTGAGACTCTGAGTGAATTAAACCTGTTTCACAGAGAGCCATAGATGGGTCATATATTTCAGGGCCACCTCATTGACTCCATATTATGCTACTAAGTACTCTGTATGCTTTTGGACTCAGAAATTATAACCTGGGCTCTGGTCATGATAGACAGATTTGACTGTTTTTAATATTTAAAGATATGCATAATTTCAGTAATTACGTAGTTACAATGGATAATATTGAAATGCCTGTGACATGTGAGGGCCACACAGAGAGATTTTCAGGACACATTTTATGTTAAAGTATTTATCCAAACACTATGTATGTAAAAGCCAATATGTAAAAATATGTGAAAGCAACCTTCTCTGGATAAAGGGGGAAGGTTGGGGACTCCTGATGCATGTATGTGGATCTCCAGCTTCTGTAATTTGAAAACTGTTTTTCAAGGGTACCATTTGTAGCTTGCTGGTGAGTATTTGGCATGGGCATGGGGTAGAAAGCAGATGTGTCACGGCAAAATAACAAAGGCTATCCACAGAGCAATTCCTGGTATGATTTGAGACACAAAACTCTGCCAATTTGGCTGCAGATGTACAATTTCCACCTTCCAAAGATCCACGTCTAAGAATTAATCTTGTGTTTATGGTCAGCTCACATACTTGGCATGCTGACTAACCCTGCTTAGACTGGAACTAAAAGAACAGGAATAAAATCACTGTCACGTGCACAGCTCATTGTAGGATTTCTGCTAGTTGAAAATGCAGTTTACACCTCATTTTGTGAAGCGGTGAGGTCTTGGTGGACAAAGTACAACATAAAGAAATATGATGTTTTATTTAGAGAGGCTGCACAAAGGCAAAAGGAGCCTATATATTTATAAAATAAAATGATTTTCAAGATAATTTTCTCAAACCACCTTGAAGACTTTCAAACCTCTATTTACTTTAAATAACAGAAAATAAAAGGGAACTAACAAATGCCTCTTTAATTCAATCTGAATTAATCAACTCGATAATGTAAGCTGAAAAGCATATATTTTAGGACCTGAGCTATCTAGATGGTCCAAATACAAAACTAATTAATCGGACAGTTTTCCAAATGCCATGTGTACTGGCAGGCAATAAAGATTTCCTGTCATGTAATTAATCGCATTTTCATGAAAATTTACCTAGCGGTTTTATCTCCCCTTGGAATGCCTGTCCCTCATTTCCCATATATCTAAATCCTACCCACTTTTAAATACTCAATGCAAATCAAATTTTTACTCATTCTTTGAAGTAGAAATAAATATTTTACCCATTATCACTTTCTGTCTTTTGTATATTTGCGTTCCTTTCTTGTTGCTTCTCCTAAACTATTCGCTCCTTGAAAACAGCCTCAATATCTGGCTTTTAAGTATCTCCCATATCTAGTGGCTTTTAAGTTATACATTCTGAATTAGCCCTGAGGATTTCTGCAATTCTCCATGACGTATTTCCTTCAAAAATTTTAATGTCTTTTACAAATTCTTCCCCCCCCCCCCGGCTCCCCTCGGCCCCGTTCCCCTTCCCCCTTTCCCCGTTTCCGTTTTTTCTTTTTGGCTTAAAGCTCATAGATGATTTTCTACCTTTACACATTACCTCTTTCTACTAATAATTATAAGATATGACATATATGATAACATAATTTTCTATTTCTAATTATACTCTGGTAAAGACTGAATAAAAATAAGAATCAAAATGTACTGAAAATAAGAGTCAACCCTCTTTCTCTATTAGCCTGGTTTTATAGATGGTGAAATGGATTCAAAGTCACTCAGCTACCAGGTGGAAGTACCAAGATTACTTCAAACTTTCTGTTATGTTCACAATTTTGGTCACAGGACATAGCAAATAGTTTTGCTAACAATAAATAATATATCTCCAGACTACTGATGAGAGTTCCAAAAATCAGAAGGCGTTCTAGTGAGAGGTTGAAGTGAATTGGAATTGCATGGGCCTGCTGTTCATCACCATCACATTCACAACCAGTACTGGTGTGTTTATAGTGACCCATTCCTGTGTTGTCCATAGAAAAGAGTCATATACTAAAATTAAAATGTCCAGAGAGTGTATAGAAAATTATGTGGTAGAAGTGAAAGTCTTCATTAACAAACTAAAGACACGAGAAAAAATCTTTCTCCTTCTCACTTTTCTTTCTCTTTCTTTACTTTTTCCCTTTCCTCTCTCCTTTCTTCAGCTTTTCTTCTGCACCTACTTCCCTACTTACATCCTATTATCTCTTTACCTGTTTACCTATCTTCTGGATATTTCCCCCACAGAGAACAAAACATAACGGCTTAATTTTCCTACCAAATATTGACATTAAATAGATAACAACATTAGACTTTTTTATGTAGTAAGAATGCAACCAAAGGTAAATGGAATTAAAACAGAAGTCATAGTATACAGAAGAGATTCTTCCTATGAATTATTTCTTTTTTATCCTTACCTATTTAAAACTTTTATAATTATGACTGTGGGAAGGTTTAGCTGGAAAAAAAGAAATGCACTAAATACGTTTAACTACCTGGAAGAATATCCAATTTTTTTTTCCTTTCCAACTCTTATTTAAATTCAGAGGGCACATGTGCGAATTTATTACATGGAGAAATTTCATGCTGTGGGTGATTGGTGTACAGATTACTTTGTCACCTAGGTAACAAGTATAGTACACAATAGGTTGTTTTTGATTCTCACCCTCCTGCCGCCCTCCACCTTTAAGTAGGACCTACTGCCCATTGTTCCCTTCTTTGGGTCTATTTGTACTCAGTGATTAGCTCCCACTTACACATGAGAACATGCAGTATTTGATTTTCTGTTCCTGTGTTAGTTCACATAGGATAATGACCTCCAGCTCCATCCATGTTGCTGCAAAGGTCATGATCTCATTCATTTTTATGGCTATGTAGTATTCCATGACATACATGTACCACATTTTCTTATCCAGTCTACTATTGATGGGAATTTAGGTTGATTCCTTGTCTTTGCTATTGTAAATAGTGCTGCAATGAACATACGCATGCATGTGTCTTTACAGTAGAACAGTTTATATTCCTTGGATATATGCCCAGTAATGAGGATTGCTGGGTTGAATGGAGGTGCTGTTTTAAGTTCTTTGAGAACTCTCTAAGCTGTTTTCCACAGTGGCTAAATTAACTTACATTCCTACCAGCAGTGTATGAACATTTCCCTTTCTCCACAACCTCATCAGCATCTGTTATTTTTTAACTTTTTATTAATAGCCATTGTGACTGGTGTGAGATGGTATCTCATTGTGGTTTTGATTTTCATTTCTCTTAATGATCAGTGATGTTGAGCATTTTTCCCTATGCTTGTTAGCTGCTTGTATGTCTTCTTTTGAGAAATGGCTGCTCACATGATTTGTCCATTTTTAAAAAATTATTTATTATACTTTAAGTTTTGGGGTACATGTGCAGATTGTTCAGGTTTGTTACAGAGTGGGATTGTTTGTTTTTCACTTATTAATTTATTTAAGCTCTTTATACAGTCTGGACATTAGACCATTGTCAGATGCATAGTTTGCAAATATTGTCCCTATTTTATAAGATTTCTGTTTACTCTGATGATAGTTTACTTTTGCTGTGAAGAATCTCTTTAATTATTGCTATTTTTCATCTGTTGCTTTTTGTTGCAATTGCTTTTGGGATCTTCATCATGAAAACTTTGCCAGGACCTATGTCCAGAATGGTTTTTCCTAGATTTCTTCTAGGGTTTTTATAGTTTTAGATTTTACATTTAAGTCTTTAATCCATCTTGAGTTGATTTTTGTATACAGTGAAAGAAAAGGGTCCAATTTTGACCTTTTGCATATGATTAACCAGTTATTCTAATACCATTTATTGACTAGGAAGTTCTTTCCCTTCCTGCTTGTTTTTATTAACTTTGTTGAAGATCAGATGGTTGTAGGCGTGTTGCTTTATTTCTGGGTTCTCTAATCCATTTCATTGGTCTATGTGTCTGTTTTTGTACCAGTACCATGGTGTTTTGATTACTGTAGCTTTGTAGTGTAGTTTGAAGTTGGGTACTATGATGGCTCTGGCTTTGTTTTTTTTTTCTTTTGCTTAGAATTGCTTTGACTATGCAGACTCTTTTTTGGTTCTAAATAAATTTTGAAATTGTTTTTTCTAATTCTTTGAAAAATATTGCTGATAATTTAATAGAAACAGTATTTAATCTGTAAATTGCTTTGATAGTATGGCCATTTTAACAATATTGAATCTTCCTATCCATGAGCATGGAATATTTTTCCATTTGTTTAAGTCATCTTTGATTTCTTTCAGCAGTATTTTGTAATTCCTGTTCTAGAGAAACTTTCATCTCCCTCATTAGCTGTATTTCTAAGGTTCTTCCTGTGTGTGTATAGGTGGCTATTGTGAATGGAACTGTGTTCTTGATTTGGCTTTCAACTTGGATGCTGTTGGTGTATAGAAATACTACTGAATTTTGTAAGTTAATTTTGTAACCTGAAACTTTGCTGAAATTGTTTATCAGATCTAGGCACTTTTGGGCAGAGACTATAGGGTTTTCTATGTATACAATCACATCATATGTAAACAGAGATTGACTTTTCTCTTCCTATTTGGATGCCTTTTATTTATTTCTCTTGCCTGATTACTTTGGCAAGGTCTTCCAGTAA